>JAWHQI010000110.1:4693125-6000000 GCA_033032865.1 Dactylorhiza incarnata | reverse complement strand
GCTTGATGCGCGTCCGCGATGGGACCTCGAGGCCGAGGTGGCCGGGAGCACTCCCCAATTAGGGAGTTACTATTCATGTAACTCCCCCTTGGGGAGTTACTATTCATGTAACTCCCCCTTGGGGAGTTACTATTCACGTAACTCCCAAAGGGGAGTTACTGCTCACGTAACACCCCAAGGGGGAGTTACGTGACTCCCCAATTGGGGAGTGGGGCACTCCCCAATTGGGGAGTGGGGCACTCCCCAATTGGGGAGTGGGGCACTCCCCAATTGGGGAGGCCCCACTCCCCAATTGGGGAGTGCCACATGGGCGTTGACCAAGTGGTCAACGCCCATTTTATGGACTTTGGGGGGTGCGGTAATGCCGCACCCCCCAATGTAGCTGATGGGGGTGCGGCTGGCAGTGGGGGTGCGGCAGTGCCGCACCCCTTTTAGGTTGGGCAGCGCCACACCATTTTGGTGCGGCGGGCGCTGTGCCATTTCGGCGCGGCGGGTGCCACGCCGTTTAGACGCGGCGAGTGTCGCGCCACTTCGGCGCGGCGAGTGCTGCGCCATTTCGACGCGACGAATGTCGCGCCCTCTTGGCGCCGTAACGGGCGCGTCTATTGGCGCGGCGATTGATATGTGTTGCTTGTCGCGTGGCGCCTTTTGATTTTCACGCCACGCGTCGCGCTTGTGGGCTCGGCGGTACCCATCCGGATACGTGATACGGGACCGCATCCCGTATCATTTTTACGGGTGCACATCAAGAGTATATGCTGGGCAATATATATAATCCTTGTTCACTTAGCCATAATTGAGCAATTAAGCATAAAAATAAAACATAGTCTTAACATAAAATTAAGCTAACTGTCGATGATGCTCTAGTCATGCCACGCCGCTCGTGGTCTTCGAACGACGAGAATAGAATCACCAAACTTGATCCCATTTCTCACTGATAGGCTTCGACATCACTTAATTACGAAGCCGCCAATCAAGAAGAGGGTACAAAGGCTCCATTTGGCATGCCGGTAGCAGTCGTGAACGCAGTGGCTATGAACCGTCGTTCGTGAACGTCCGACCTCTTAAGTTATAATCTTAAGAATCTTAAGTTTGTTGGTTGAGAGATGTCCCAAACGGTGATGCCACATAATTGACTTGTCTAAGCTTGTAGTATTTGTTGCTTTGATTGTTAGTGCTGACTGCTTGTTGTCCTGAGAAAGAAAGTATAAGCCGCCAATTTGCTTTCCAAGAACATTACATGTCCGCTTCATAGGGTTCTGTATGGTACAATGATTAGAGTCAAAAATAAGTGAAGAAATTGAATCAAAACTCAACTTGCTGATGGAGATCGATCAAGTTGTGTTTGAATGTAGGTACAAACAAAACTTCCTTCAATACTAATTCATTTGGCTAGTAAACTCTGCCTGTATGGGTGATGTAAGCATAAGATTAGACGGTTTAGTCATCAATATTGGTTGATGTAAAAGATGTGTAATGTGATCGGTTGCCCCACTGTCAAGAATCCAGTAATCATTTTTATGAGAGAGGCAAAAACAATAACTGATACCTGCTAGGCACTGTATCGGATCTGTTGAATTTTGATTTGGTTGTTGGACAATATCAAGAATCATTTTGATCTGGTCTTGAGTGAATGAAGAGCAGTTCTGGATAGAATTGCTGGAATCAACATTGTAAGTTGTCGACCGGAAGGCATTTCTTATTTTCATTCTAGTAAAACCTTGCAACGGGTCTTGCTTGGAAAATTCCACACTATTTCCTTCAATTCTATGATTGCTCGTGCTGAGTCTTCTTGGCTTTCCCTTTGTAGTTGGGTGGATATCCATTGAGTTTAAAACATTTTGATTTAATGTGCCCTGACATTCGGTAATGCTCACACCACAAATTGCGTCGATTTGTATTTGAAAAATTGTCATTGCCAGAATTCCAATTGGATCATATCGGGAATGTTGAGTATTTCCAGCATAAAATGCACATGTAATTTTTTCCATGGGCATAGTGTGATTCAAGGCAAGCACAGGGAAGATGAGAAAAATCTGAGGATACCAAAACACACTTGATAACTTCTATTGAAAAGGATGAAACCTTTCTTTTGATTACACAGATATATATAAGAGGAGAGGGGATAAGGTTCATCACAAAGATAATGTTGAAGCCAGGAAAATCCCGACCTCAAGATTCGGACCGATGCAGCCGGAGGCTACTCGCCCAACAGTCCAACGAGACGACTAAGCTGGCGACTACTGAAGAGATAGAAGAGCAACACACAAGACCCCAGGTGCTGCGGCAGGGAGGTCCCACCACGTACCCAGAAGCTCCGAAGAGACTTCCCCTCCAAGACCAAAGAATGGTCGAGCAAGGTACGAGGAAGGCACCGACTTGGCTAGTACCGGGAGTAGCGACCAAGTGCGACAGATGCTAGAATGCAAGAGCAGGGTTTCGAAAGCTCAAGTCCAGGTGCCAATCCAAGTACCCCTGGGGTCCTATTTATAGGAAAACCAAGGGGTAGGGGGGTTTTTATAGCCCAGCCCTTGCCCGACGACTAGCGACATTGAGGCGATCTCCCCGAGCAGATGGGCGAGTATCGCCTATGGTCGCCCACGTTTTGGCGAGTATCCGAGCTACTCGCACGAGTGCACCCCTACTCGCCTAGGCTGTCTTCTGCTCTTACGCTTGTCTGCCGTGTTGACCTCTTTGACTTTGACTTCTGCCTACGTGGCCTTGGGGGGGTCCACCCTCGGAGAATGAGGGTTGTACACAATCCCCGCTCTTTGCGAGTAACGTAGTTGCTCGGAAAGAAACCTTGGCGTCAGAGACCCCTCCCCCTCTATATATAGGGCTGGGAAGTCAAAACAGCGGGATATCGACTACGCACTGATACTCGCCCAGAAGACAGCTCGTCGAATAAGGGTTGGATGATTCTTTCCGAGCAACTACGTTACTCGCAAAGAGCGGGGATTGTGTACAACCCTCATTCTCCGAGGGTGGACCCCCCCAAGGCCACGTAGGCAGAAGTCAAAGTCAAAGAGGTCAACACGGCAGACAAGCGTAAGAGCAGAAGACAGCCTAGGCGAGTAGGGGTGCACTCGTGCGAGTAGCTCGGATACTCGCCAAAACGTGGGCGACCATAGGCGATACTCGCCCATCTGCCCGGGGAGATCGCCTCAATGTCGCTAGTCGTCGGGCAAGGGCTGGGCTATAAAAACCCCCCCTACCCCTTGGTTTTCCTATAAATAGGACCCCAGGGGTACTTGGATTGGCACCTGGACTTGAGCTTTCGAAACCCTGCTCTTGCATTCTAGCATCTGTCGCACTTGGTCGCTACTCCCGGTACTAGCCAAGTCGGTGCCTTCCTCGTACCTTGCTCGGCCATTCTTTGGTCTTGGAGGGGAAGTCTCTTCGGAGCTTCTGGGTACGTGGTGGGACCTCCCTGCCGCAGCACCTGGGGTCTTGTGTGTTGCTCTTCTATCTCTTCAGTAGTCGCCAGCTTAGTCGTCTCGTTGGACTGTTGGGCGAGTAGCCTCCGGCTGCATCGGTCCGAATCTTGAGGTCGGGATTTTCCTGGCTTCAACAGATAAGTCAAGTATTACAGCTATTACTTTGACTTTATAATATTAACTTATGTTTTGGTGTGCAGATAGTATTTAGACAATAAACATATAAACCGGTTTACAGCTCACAGTCCCCCTTTTAAGTCGGGCCTTTTATCAGCCCTAAGCCTAATTTTCCGCGCAGCTCCAGAAAACGTGTTCTTGGGAGCGGCTTCGTCATTGCATCTGCTAGTTGATCTGTTGTTGAACAATACACCACAGCTACAACTTTCTTCTCCACTTGATCTCTGATGAAATGGAATCGTAGCTCAATGTGTTTGCTTTTTCGTTGCGTCACTGGGTTGTTTGCCAGATGTATCGTTGATGTGTTGTCGCAGATGAGAGTAATAGATTCTTTTTCCTCTTTTCCTTCAATTTCTGAAAGTAGATTTTGTAACCAGAGTGCTTCGCAACAAGCATTGCTTAAGGCGATGTATTCAGCCTCTGTGGTGGACAATGCCACAGTAGGTTGTTTACGAGACGCCCAAAGAATTGCTTTGGATCCATAATAGAAGATATACCCACTTGTACTGCGGCGATCATCAATGCTAGAGCAACTTCAGTTGTGTCATATATTTCTTGAAGACTGCGAGTACGAAGTGGTGATGATGAGTCTGAATCTGAATCAGGATCAGTTCTGACTGTTCTTTCAGTATCCAGTTATGGCATATCTTGTGTATCATCATGTTGGATTGAGTCTGTGAAATGGAGGGAGCTGATTCTTGGCTCAACCATCACAGGCTTTTGAATCTCTGACTGCCACTTCCATGTATGATCTTCATCAAACTTGACATCCCTACTAATGATAAGTTTTTTTGTAATTGGATGATATAATTTATAGGCCTTTGATACTTCACTGTAGCCTATAAATAGGTAGCATTCCCCTTTTTTATCCAATTTATCTCGATTTGAGGCTGGAATCAAGGTATAACAGGGACATCCAAATATCCTAATGTGAGCAATAGATGGTTTTGTATGATATAACCTTTCATAAGGGGTCATATTTTGTAGTGCTTTGGTAGGACTTCTATTTAACAGGTACACAGCAGTTCTACTTGCTTCTGCCCAGAATGCTTTGGGTACTTGTTTAGCATGTTGAAGACACCTAGCCATTTCTATGACTGTACGATTTCGTCTTTCTACTACCCCATTTTGTTGAGGGGAATATGGAGCTGTATATTCTCTTTTGAGACCTTGAGATTGACAAAACGTTGAGAATTGATGAGAGGTGAACTCCCCTCCTCTATCCATTCTAAGACATTTGATGTGCAAGTTTAACTCCTTTTCCACTACCAGTTTAAATGTCTTAAAAATCTCTAATGCTTCATATTTGTGTTGTAAGAAATGGATCCACATATAACGTGTATAGTCATCAACTAGGAGCATAAAATATGTCTTACCTCCCACAGAAGGTGTTGAGATGGGTCCCCATAGGTCAGCATGTATTAGATCCAATGGTTGCTTGGTTTGAATTGAAGTGAGTCTCTTATAAGGAAGATCATGAAGTTTGGCAGATGTACAGTCTTCACAAAACTCTTTTTGCCAATTGATTTCAGGTAGTCCCTGTACCAATTGCTTGTTTGACATTTGTTGAATGGCATCCCAATGCAAATGACCAAGTCTTGCATGCCATAAGGTAGATAGTGTTGATCCTTGCTTTTGGTGATGACTGGAGAGAGCTTGAAGAGTAGGTTTAGACATATCTAAGGTGAATACCTTATTGTCTGTCATCTGAGCTGAGGCAATTATACTTCAACTTTGCACTTCTGTAATTTGGCATGTATTTTAACTAAACAATAGTTCATAGCCTTTACTTAATAATTGTCCCACACTAAGTAAATTTTGTGCTAAGGTGGGCACATAATGAACATCAGGTATGGTTCTTGTTCTCCCTACTTTAGAGGAGATTGTAACAACCCTCTTTCCTTCTATTGGGATTGTTTTACCATCTCCAAGATGGACTATTGATTTATATGCCTCATCAATTGAAATAAAGTTGGCTTTATTATTTGTCATGTGACTTGAATAGCCACTGTCAACATACCAAATAGATGCTTCAGCTGTAGATGCTTGCATACACGAATAGAACATCTCTTCTTTTTCAGATGCATCATTAGGTGCTTTTTCTTTCTCCATATACTGAGCTTGCTCGCTTGAATTATGCCAGCAATCCTTTGATGAATGATTGGGCACTCTGCATCGTTTGCATCTGGAATAACAGTCCTTTGAATCATGAGTAGATTTATCACAAATGATGCAGTATTTCTGATGAGTTTGAGTTTTGGTATTAAATTGCCTGGATGGAACCTTTCCTTTTTCTTTGCTTTTAACACTTCCTCCAGGTGTTTGCTGCTTACTGCTAGGAGAAACACCTGATTGCCCAGATTTGATAACATTTCTGAAGGTTTGTTGTTTCATATTTGTTTTGGACTGGAAAGCATGTTCCAGTGGTTGGGTATCTCTTTGTAATCTATCTTCATGTGCCTTTAGTGATCCTGATAATTCAGTCAAGGTTAACCGTTTGAGATCTTTTGATTCTTCGATTACCATGACTGCAGGATTAAAAGGAGCAGTTAAGCTCCTTAGTAATTTGGGGACGATGGTGCTGTCATCAATTGTGCCTCCAAAATTCCGGATTTGATTGATCAATTTCACAGATCTGGCAATAAACGAATCAATCGTTTCCCCTGTCTGCATACGCATCAATTCAAATTCTGTCCAGAATCATTGCAATTTCATTTCCATAACCTTTGTGCTACCTTTATTCTTCATTTGTAATATTTCACAGGCCTATTTTGTTGTTTCATCTCCCATAATAAGCGGAAAAACTGTCTCAGATACACCTTGATGTATTAAGGAGACTGCACGAGCATCTTTTAATTTAATCTCTTCTGCTTGTTTAATTACACTGGGATCTGATGATTTGCTTCCTTCAGGTAGCGCCGGTAACTGTGGACCAGTACTCACCAGTTCCCATAGGCCTTGTGATAAGAAGACGAATTTCATTTGAACACTCCACTGATCATATTTCTCACCATCAAATATTGGAATCGATGAATGAGAATAGACAAACGAAGAGGATGAAGAGGTAGCCATGGTATCTGTTGAAACCAGTAACCCGGTTTCAGCGTTCGAAAGGGAGATGCGGCTAACTCTTACTTGACCCAAGCTAAGACCCTTGACCGGTCACTAGGAACTGAGAGACTTGCCCTTGACGACTGCTGGAACCTAAAAACAAACCCCTGAAGCTGCAGCGTGGAGGTCCCACAACATACCTGGAAGCTCTCAAGGAACTTCCCCTCCCAAGCCAATGCTGAGCCTGGGCACCTTGGAGGGCACTAAGGATCACCTCACCATCCACCTTCAATGACAGGGGGAGAGGGAGAGGTAGTGCTTGCTCACGCGTGAGGGAGGGGGTAGAGACCAACCCTTCCCAAGGTTCCCATGGGGGTCTATTTATAGACTTTCCCAAAAATGGACTGCGGATAGCCAAAATTCTGTTATCCGCAGTCCGATCATGACCATGAACAGTCAACGCAGGAGGAGGGGCGAGTGGGGCTCGAAGTGCCCACTGTAACATCCCCAATCCTACTAGACCCCTAGTGTGAGAATGGGGAGCTCAAAGGGTGGGATGAGGAGCCTTAAGGACCCTTAGGATGAGATTTTGCTATGTGCACACCTAAAGTCCCAATCAAATGGGACCTAAGCTGCTAAGGAGGGCCAATTGAATACCAATTTCCCAAAAATGAGACCACCCTTAGTTCCCTAAACCTTAAGGAATGAGTAATGGGGTGATCACCCCCCTTGGTGAGGCTCAATTCCATAGGATTAGCCCAAAATCACCTTAAGTAAGTCTGAACCAAACCAACCAATTGAGGGGCAATTGACCCCCAAGAGGCCAAATTGACTTCCCCCTTATATTCCAAACCCTATTAGAGACCCTTTGGACCCAAAAGCCCCATCATAGGGTGGTCAACCCTCTCCAATTTGGTCAAACTCCAAATTAGGGCAAAAAGGTCAACTCAACCCAAATGTGGTCAATCTTCACCCAAATCCTAAAATTGACTCCACATCTAGTCTCTAAGCATCATTAGGAACCTAAGAGGCCCAAAAGCCCCATCATGGAAGGGTCAAGTCACCTCAATTTGGCCAAAATCCCAAAGAAGGGCAATTTGGGTATTTTCACACCTTTTGATCAAATTGGGCCAAATAGGGCCCCACCATGGGCCAAGCTCTATTGGGTGATGACATGGGGCCCATGACCTACATGGGGGACCAGTCAACCCAATTGGTCAAAGTCAACTCAATTGGGCTTAATCCCAATTTGAGTGCCTAAACCTTTTTCCCCTTTTTTTTTAATTAGAACCTAAGCCTAAGGTTTAT
Organism: Dactylorhiza incarnata; assembly: GCA_033032865.1. NCBI lineage: Eukaryota > Viridiplantae > Streptophyta > Magnoliopsida > Asparagales > Orchidaceae > Dactylorhiza > Dactylorhiza incarnata. The sequence goes on along the minus strand of JAWHQI010000110.1, from coordinate 5,992,027 downwards.
GAAATCATTTGGGCTCATAGGTCTGGTGGGGTGTGGCTAAGGGGTTGGGCTAACCCAAGCTAACCCAAGTGAGGAGTTGGGTTAAAGGAGGGGACAAAAAGTAACTTGATAAAGCAAAAAGCAAAAAGAGCCCCCAATCCCCCCCTCTCTCTCCTCTCAATCAGCCTTGGGCTCACTCCTGAAGGGAGTTGATTACTGTGGTGGAGCTGGATTGCAGGGCTGCAGCACATGGTGGTCGGCCAAGTCACCCCCGTGAGCCTCGAATTCAAATCTCCCAAGGCCGGCCTCCTCAGCCTATTTAAGCATCACCAACAGCTTCAGAAGCTCGTTTGCAGTCGGGCTAGAGCTTTGGATCGAAGAATTCGGTTGAGAGTTGAGTTCTGTAGCAGGCTCGCCGGAGACGGAGACGGATATGGCAAACCGCCGGAATACTCGCCGCCCAGCCCGTTTCCAGGTTCGCTTCTCCCCCCTCTGACTGTGCTAGCATCTAGGATCGTTAGGAGTCGGGTTCGAGCTCAATTGAGCCGAGCCCATTTCAAATTTCTCCTCTGATTAGCCATTTGGGCTTCTTGGCAAAACCGCCAGAAACGGCCCCCGCCGGCGACCAATCCACCGCCAATCGATCGGCACCACCTCAACGGAGGTGGTGGTGGCGGTGGCTGGACAGGGAGATGGACGGGTGGCCGAGATTTCACGTTTCAGGCGGCTCCAGGTCGGGCAAATCAGAGCCGTTGGCTCGAGGAAGACGACGACTGTGCGCTGCCCGATCTGCTTCAAGATGCGTGCGCATTCAACGCCATATGCCTTGATTTACTATGGGGTGCTGTTAGCCAGTTTCTGCACCCATATTGTAGCTCGATTTTAAGGCCCTTAGAGGCCATAACTCAAAAAGTTGCCAGAGATAACTTTTGTAGATGGTTGAGTTTACTTTCATTTAGAACTTAGATCAAGCCATTTGGTGTTGATTTGATTTCTGTAGAGTCTTTTTGCTGAGACTGGTCCAATTAAATCCCTAGCACTAAAATATTTATAACTCTCATTTGGCTTGGAGTCTAGGGCTGAGATTTTAAACCTTAGTGTAATTATATCAGATCTATCTTGTGCCCAAAAATCAGGATTTGTGGAGAACATTTTCCTATAGTTTTTGTCCAATCATTAAATAGTAAATTTCTGTTATTTAGGTGGCCAAATCCCCTTGTGGGGCCACCATATTAGGGTGGGGTGAAGTTTAGGCTAATCCCACACACTGGTAAACATATTGGGTCCATTGGACCAATCCTTGTGGGTGAACCCTCTTTGGAGTGAGGATGGCTTAAGGGTGGTGTGTGATTGGGCCAGGAACTTCACTCAGATTGAGGTGCCAAATTGAGGCCCTTAATGGCCAATTCATGAAAATGATGTGAGACACACTGTTGTAGCCCTGGATGTCTAGTTTCATTAGAAACTAAGATCTTGGCATTTGGAGGTCGGTAGACCCCAGAGGAGCCTTTTTCCTAGGGCTGGTCCTAGGTGGGGTTAGCCCACCAAAACCTTAATAACTTTTGATTGGGTGGGCCTATGGGGCTGAGATTTTGGTCACATGAGTGTCCACCCTAGGCCCACCTTGTGCCAGAAATTGGTGTAGATTGGGCACCTTTTAGTTATAGTTTTATTCTCATCTTAGGATTTTGACCTAAGAGGAATCAGTGGGTGAAATCACCCCTAATGACCCTCATTTTTTGGTGGCATGTGGGTCTAGTTATGTATAGCCTCTGTTCCAAATTTGAGGCCAATTGGAGTTCATCTTAATGGTGAACCCCCAAAGGGCATATTTTTGCCCTAGGTTTGGAAGTCACATAACCTTGGTGGCTTGTGGATTTTGGAGCTTAGCCTTAGGGGCTTACCAAAATTCAGTGGTGTTGGGGCTTAGGGGTAGTGTAGGGTCTTGCTCATCACCAAGGGGGAGATTGGAGCATTGAAGACCAAAACCCTAGCCCAAACCTCAAAATTTACTCAACTGCCCTTTTGGGCCTTATTGAAGCAATTAGGACTTAAGCACCTTTTTAGACAACCAATCTTCAACCCTAAGCTGAGAATGAAGTCTTAGGACCAGAATAATTATCATGGAATTTTTACTACTTAATTAGTATTTATTTGAGTTTATGGAAAATTAGCTTAATGGAGGGTTTATGCCAATTCAATAACTTAGGGTTATCTTATCCTTACCAAACTGAACATGGAGGTCAATGGATATGTTTATGCCCACTGGATTTAGTCTTGTGATCCTTGATAATCTTTTCATGCTTACTTGGTTGAATTTACCCTTATGCCTTTTTTGAAAATAAATTAGTAATAAATGGCATATGACCTTGCAAAATTCTGAGATTTTGGCCAGTCATAGATATTCATATTATAATGCATTGGAATCATTTGGGGTGTCATTTACTTAAGAACTTATCCACTTTGTGATTTTTGAGAAAAATCTAGGTTTTGGGGGTTTATTTTGTTGCATAAGCAAAACCATATCTAAGGCCCCCAAACTCAGCAGGATACTTACTTATGATGATATGTGGTTCCTGAAATTTTAATTAGTGCACTTATGGAGAGAATTATTGTTCTCATAAGAAATTACCATATATGCCCTTTTGATGATTTATGCAAATACATAGGCAAATCACCTTGTAACCATATGAAACCTTCAGATGATGAGTACACCAATGTTTATAACATATGGGAATTTTTTTGGAATTTTAAATACAATTTTTGGTATTTATTTAATTAATTTGGTGGTTTTGTACTAAACTTCAATTATTTAATTCAAGGGCAAAACAGTAATTATGATCCTTCATCTCTTGGGATTATGCATTTAAATTTAGTATACACTCATGATAATTATTTGGTGGGCGTTGGCCCAGATTTTAGGGTACTTCATGAACAAGTTAGTGTGGCCCTCACTATTCAAGAAAATTAATTAAATATTAAATTAAGTTGGAAAATTATGGGAATTGAACCATGTCCTATTTAGGGCAGTAGGATCCTTGGATAAAATCTGTGGAGTCATAGGACCTGCGGTTAGGGTTTTCCCTTTGGAAGGGTGCAATATCCTTAAGTGGTCTGCGTTTAGCAAATTTGGGTTTTTGTAATCTAACCATCTAGACCCATGGGACTTGGAAGAGTACAGAAGTGTAGTATTAAGAAACTCATGATTAATATGTCCTTCCTTGATGGGTCACCTCTTGAGGGATTCAGGTCAAGTCTGGGTCAGGAGAGAGAGAGAGTGTTGCACTTGGCCCAATAGGGCCAAGAGGGTCTAATGTCTAAATTCACTCCCTGTTTAAAGAGCAAAACAAAGATAAAGCAATAAGCCACCAACCAACTAAATGTCTTGTGATGGAGAAACTTTGGGGTTTAGCCCATCGTGTCCCCTAGTACCGATGAGAGCCCTTCACCGGGTGTAATTCGGGGTGTCCAAAGTAAATCTAACGTGCAATAACATTTAAGGTAGGCAAGAGGAACCATAATAGAATAAGTTTGGATTTATGTGTCTCCTCCCAGTTGCGGGAGGGATAGGCTGTAGTACTTTGCTATACAAGTTGGGAACCTCGGGAGAGGGAGGGGTAGAATGATTATCCCAGTAACTCTCCCAGAAGTGTGGCAGGTCTTCGGTACTAGGCAGGTCGTCACTCCGACCGCGGTACGTTGACTTAGCGGGTGTTTAGGGGTCTAAGGGGCCAGATTGGCTGCGTGTCGGGACGACAGTTCCCCGAAGACACCTCTCACTTGGCTCACAGTCTGGTGGACTCCAGCAAAGAGTACGCAGAGCTCCGCGGTTGTTTAGCGTCGAGGCGTACGTGCGGTCTAGGCCTGGTAGAGTGTATACCTGCCTAGGAGTGGACAGCCCGGTCCGCTACCACCGTGTGTCACAGCGGTTGGTACCCGAGAGGTTGGCTTCCTTTCAAACAGAGGGAACTACAAAGGTCTGTGTGCACAGAGTCGTGTGGGTGAGTTCAATGCATAATCATTTATAGCATAAGCATAGCATACGCACTTGCAGATCCTCATCATATAAATTAGTATGGGCTCTTTTATATGATGAGTTATAATTCCTGGAAATCCTAACTTATAAGTTTGTATGGGCATTCATATAAGTTAGGGTACGAGTTTGATTACTTGTCGCTACCGTTTTTACTGCTTCACTTTACTTGCTCTACTTGCTGTTCATTTATTACTGCACACCTTTATTATACTCCTGCTTATACTCCTGTTTATACATGTTTAGATTAGCCCCTTTTTACTTGTGTACATATATGCTAGTTTACTTTCCCTGTCACTTGCTTGTTCCTTGCTCGTCCCCCGCTTCTTCCTCCCGCGCGGTACCTAGGAGTCGCAGGAGGAGGAGGGGACCTAGCGAGCTCGGTCATTCTTTGACTAACGGTTTGCATTGGGGCCGAAAAACAATCTAGGATTCCGAGGAGACGGAGCTGTCGCACGCACCGCAGGAGACGAGGGCAGGACCTGAGCAGCCAGCGACGCAGCGGGTAGCGGCCACGAGGCATCAGGTGGATTACTTTTTGAGTATTAGTGTAGTGTGATGATGAGATAGCTTCCGCATGTAGAGAGGATGTGAGATGAGAGAGTTTTGTTCCATGATGTACCGGGCTTTAAGCCCTTTCATTTATGTACTCTCATTTTCATGCTCGGACTGTTATATGTATCGCTTGATTAGCTTTTGATATATTCTGGAATGTGATTTGTGGACTCCTTTCATTTAGTTTGTACTCTCTCTCTTGTACTCACTTTGGTTATTGCTCGCACTATGATCGTAGCCGGCAGGGTCGACGTTGCGTGGTGTAGCCCAACCCGAGTGTTGGAAGTCACCGCAATGCGTCGGTTCTGGGCATAAGGTCCGCTTGGCCCCGGGAGCGGGGAAGGGATCTTACACCCACCCCCACACCCCCCCCCCCCCCCCCCTCCTCGCAGGAGGTCCTACCTGCCCCTCCCGAGGGTGCCGGGCGAGTGGGATGGCCTCTCCCACTCGCCTGGCGAGTGGGAGGGCCCCTCCCACTCGCCCGGGTGAGTGGGAGAGCTCCTCCCACTCGCCCAACATAGGGCCGGCGAGTGGGAGGGCCCCTCCCACTCGCCCGAAGAGGGCCGGCGAGTGGGAGGGTTCCTCCCACTCGCCCAAAGTGAGCCGGGGGAGCGGGTGCTCCCTCCGCTTCCCTCGCGGCCTCTTTTTGCCTTGATCGGTTTCGACCGTTTCCGCGCGGTCGTTTTCCTCGTTTCGGCCACCTTCACTGTCTCGGCCTCATCCGGGTCGAGCTACACCGACTCGGAAAATATGAGGGTTGTACAGTATCCAATGATGTGAACTCAGGTAGAGCTTAGTAGCTCTGATACCAACTGTGATTCAAGGCAAGCACAGGGAAGATGAGAAAAATCTGAGGATACCAAAACACACTTGATAACTTCTATTGAAAAGGATGAAACCTTTCTTTTGATTACACAGATATATATAAGAGGAGAGGAGATAAGGTTCATCACAAAGATAAGTCAAGTATTACAGCTATTACTTTGACTTTATAATATTAACTTATGTTTTGGTGTGCAGATAGTATTTAGACAATAAACATATAAACCGGTTTACAGCTCACACATAGTATGTGAAGGATTTATTTGTCTTTCTTTCTGTTGAATCATAGAATAGACATCCTCTATATTGGGAAGACATTTCATTAATAAGATTTGTCCACTAACAGGCTTAAAATTATCATTCAAACCCATCAAAAATTGCATGACTTTTGCTCTTCAACCTGCGCTTCCCAAGCTCGTGCGACGTCACACTGGATGTTTGAATGACAGGTTGGTATAATTGTGATAGCTACAAGTTCATCTCACAATTGTTTGAGCTTTGTGTAATAGGTTTCAATGTTCGTGCGTTCTTGAGTGCTGGAGGATATAGATTTACGGAGTCCGTAAATGCGAGAACTCATTCTATTAGCAAAACGCCTAGTGAGATTAGACCACATAATAGCTGATGTATTCCCATGGATGATAGATTGCCCAATGTCTTTGGATACTACATTGATCAACCATGATTTCACCATATTATTAACTTGTTCCCATTGATGTTGATGGTGTTGATGACTTAAATGATGCAGATCTTGATCATGAAGTTCAACCTATTGGTCATTTAAAAGGAAGGAAAAGCCCTGTGTAACGATCGATGTCGTTACGAGCTCGCCGGCGGGATCGTCGGCGCTAGAATTATAGATTGGTTATCATAGAGGAAGGCCGAAGGAAGAGATGGCCGGAGAAGAGAGACGAAGCATGAGGGTAGAGAAGACCGGAAGAGGCAAGGGAGAGAGAACTAATCTTTATTACAAATCATCAATGCCCTATTACAAGCCCCTTGGGCTATATTTATAGCCTTATACCCACAACCATGACTTAACCCATATTTACAAGTATGACCCTCAATCTCCTATATCTCGTTACACCCTGCCTACTCTAGTGGGTTGGTTTTGGAACCAACGAAGGGTCTTTATGACAAATATATATTACTTATGGACTTTAGTAGTCTTTACCCTTCTATTATTCAGGTATTGTCTTACTTGCATGCTTGAATAGATCCAAAATCAATCGGCTCAATTGTTATTTTTATTCTTCATTTGTTATTAATATACTTCATCATAATGAAGATTCATTTTTGTGCTTGAAATTTTATCATATTTTCTTCACACAGGAGCACAATATTTGTTTTACCACAATTGAAAGACTCAATGTTGATGCGATTCCAAATTTATCACCATTCAAGAATGTCGGAATACTTCACGAGGTACTTTTTTTCCTTTTGTAGACAACTGTTCCTTCTCCATAGTATCAAGCTATTGCATATTCAGTTTTTTTACTGATATCTCTTAGTTGCTGCCAGAACTTGCATGATTTAACCGCTTCGCTGAGGTAGTGCACTCAATAAGCCTCTTTTGCAGGGACTTTTGTTATGTTTGCTTGGTTCCTAGTACTTGTAATCCTCAAGCAAACCTGTCATTGTTGTCATTCAGATTTCACTGTGAGACAATCAATGTTCTCCTGAAGGTTCTACTCTCTATGCTCTCTGTTCGTGATTTCTATTATCTATCTAATGTATGTTTCTGTATCGTGATTTCTATTATCTCTCAGCAAGTGGAGGAGGAGGTTGTTGTGTTCTGCCCCATGATACGTCGAGAAAGACTTCAGTTCTGCCCCCATGTTACTTAGCCTCCAACTGCATGCTTGCAATTTTGTTAAAAGCTTTAGTTTTTAGTAGTTTAAAGAAAATAAATGTGATTTGGGATTCACAATCGTGAAATTCAGAATGCAAAGTTTGTTATAGGATGAGGAGGCTTAAGATCGCCATGTGGATGAACGTTCAGTTGACGAGCTCTTATCTTTTACCGCTAACTCAGAAGCATTTGCGTCTTGGTTTAATAGCTTGTGATTTACTTGTAGTTTTATTCTTGTGCCACTCTTACTTAGGCTCCGTTTGGAATGGGTGTGGTGGCCGTGAACTTGGTGGTCATGAACCATCGTTAATGAATGTCCGACCTCACCTAAGGATTTTCATCCACTTTTATGTTGAAAACTAGTTTTCTTTTCTTGGTGGTTGTCATAGCCACTTTCATGCCAAACATACATTCTATGATGATGAAGTTTTTGTCCAAACTCACAAGAGCAAATAAGCTGTGCCAAACAAAGCCTTAATAGCTTGGCCCCATGGGAAACATACTAAGTTCTCTTTGAGGTTTGAAGGAGCATAGAAAATTTGTTATTTGATGAACTTTACAACTGCATATCTAATGTATGTTTCTGTATCGTGATTTTCATCCTTTTAATATCTTCTTCAGCTTGTTTGAGTAAATATTTCTTACAACTTCATTATGTTACTGATTTTCACTTCAATCATAAAACACGACAAGAAGATTTTCAATATAATGTCCCTTGAATATTTACCTAGAACTTTGGCAAGTTGATACATTGAATCAAAATAAAGTTTTAGTATTTTAATTAATTGTTATTTGAAACGAGTGTAGCATCGTTGATACATTCATTTGACTAAGTTTTTTGTAAACGCCGCAACCATGGAAGGCCATAAAAAGCTCCGTTGTAGACCGCTTTTGTTGTAGTGCGTATTGTCTTATGTATTTTCTCCTTTCAAGGGGCATTTGAGAAATTCACTCACTAGCGAGTCCTCCTCTATATAAGAGAGAGTAGCGAGTCTAATTAATGAGGATGTGGGCGAATCCTGTAACTCTCATAGAGAGGATCCTTAGGAGGAACAAGGTAGTATTTCATATTCTGATCTCTAATGACTATCAATCCTCGTGGCGGGAGAAGATTCGTAGTCGTATTCGTATTTTCTTCTTCTTTCTCTTGTCGTTATTCCTCTTATTAGGACCGCTCTTCTCTATAAGGAGAGCTTAATGAGTTGAGAGGTATGCGCAGAATCTTTCTTTAATTGAGTTTTTCGCAATCTAATGAACGTTTATTTATTTCATTAGTCTAACTTCTTAACAATCATTCGGTATTTTAAGTATTGGTATGGTTAAACCTCTTAACAATCACTTGCATCTCTTAAGTACTATATACTTCTTAACGATCACTTGGTATTAAGCTTAAATAAATTAACATTAATAAAAAAATAAAATAGAGTTAAAAAATAGATACAACAACAGAACCCATATAGTCCACAATCATTGGGGGTATGGGCGGGGGAAGATTGGAAACAGACCTAACCTTTGGCCCTATGCACAAAGTGGCTTCTCTCAGAGGAGAAAGACCGAACCTTTGACAATAAATGCACAAAGTGGCTGCTCACAGATTACCACTGAAATAGTGGCCCCCTATACCGTTATGTTTGTTGCGGAATCATGCCCTCAAATCAAAGCCAAAGACATCAGAGAGGGCAAACCCAAGAATCCATTTTGATTTATGTGCACATAACCATGCTTCCTTCATTCAGCATCCAGAGCATTGGTCTTGCAAAATAGATAAATTAAAAAAAAAAAAGTTATGTAAATATATTTCACACTAGATAAAATTAGATGCATGAAAAATAATTATAACAGCCAAATATCTGTATAAAATTTATATGTACTTATACTTCTGAATTTTTTATTTATAAAAAAGAAATTCATTTTTAAGAATAAATAAATAGAAATAATAACTTAAGGGCATTGATAAAGCCAAACCAAATAATGTAAAACAAATTAGTTCGTAATTAATTTGAATGAAATTAAAAGTAGAGATTGAAATAATTATTATAAACAGAATTAGGCTCCAAATATTAGTTTAATTATTATGGTGATTATTGACCAGAGAATAATGAGGAGCAACGGTAATAGTTCTCGTTTCTTCCAACAACAGCTTTGACAGAATTTGAATTCGCCGCTCTGTATGAATTCATTCATGGCGTGCTCCTCTGCGCTTCACAAATTCGAACTCCAATCTCTCTCTCCGCTCTCACAGAAACAATCTCCGCATCGTCTTCTCTCTCTCTCGCTCTCTAATGGCGAGGAAGAAGAGCGTAGTTGCTTCAGCTGCCGCTGCCGCTGCATCGTCGTCGTCGTCCAGCCGCCCACCTCCGGCGATCAGTCCCTCCACCGAAGGCCCTGTCCAGCAGCTGAGAATTCTGAACATCCGCCTCGCTACAGAGACGGTGGAGCTCCGGAAACAAATTAAGGTTCTCACCGCCGAGCTAGCAGCTTCCAGGGATTCCGCGCAATGCAGACCAGCTGTCTCCTCCGGCCTTCCTTCCACAACTGCTGCAGAAACAACTGTTTCTCCGGCGGATTTGGAAGCAGGGGAGGCCGCAGCTGCAGAAACAACTGTTTCTCCGGTGGTTTTGGATGCAGGGGAGGCCGCAGCTGCAGAAACCACTGTTTCTCCGGTGGATGCCGCTTCTACTCCAGAGATCAAGTCGGCGGCGACGGTGGTGGAGCTCGTCAAGCATACTGACATTGCTTCGGACGCCTGCAGCAGTGACAGCACCGAGCGCGACCGCAGCCGAGCTCAAGTCGATCCCCTGCATTCGGAGGAGCTTCCGATTGCAGAGCAGGTTTCTCCGGTGAAGACGGCGCCGCCGTCCAAGAAACCCTGCTCCGATCTCTCCGTGGCCTTCTATTCCGCCTCCTGCTGCATTGACGGCGTTAAGGAAAGATTTCGTTACACCGAAATAGGATTTACTAAGAATGAAAAACCGACGGTGGCGAATCCGGGCCGGCGTGAAAACAAAGCGAAAATGTGGAATCTTTTCGAAGTTGATGTACCCCGCTGGAATCCTCGCCGCCTTCTCCGCCGGAATCCTTCTGGGCCGCTCTACATCAAAAATTTAACAAAAATGTTTGAATATTGTTTTTTATACTTTCTTTAAGTTTTTGCTAGTATTATTAATTTCATATTCATGTATTTGCACCTTATATTACTGTTATATTGCACATTTATTATTATAAATATGATATTGCATACACACAAACGCTACACCAATATTGGTTCATTTTTTTATACCAAAAGTGTTATTAATTTTATGTCAATAGTTACACGGCATAAAATTTTAAGAGTTTTTCTTTAATAAGGTGTTATTGATTTTGGTTTGGGTTATAGGACTAATCATTCTAAATAGTCAAAAAATGTGTATATTCAGTGGGGTTATAAGACTTATTAGTTATGAAAGAGCCCAAAATAATTGTTGAGCGCTCTCTATGAAAGACGCTAAAGGCGCGCGGTGGTGTATATGTAAGCATTTTGATAAGGTGCATAAATGATTCATTTATACGCAAGATTCAAATGAAATTTTCTTAAAACTCGGTACTTTTGAGTCGAAATCTTAACACGTTTGCCTACTTTGGGGGTGGAATGAACAACTTGCATCTTGTGAATTGTATACCAAAATAGTTATTAGACTTTGCATATTATTACTAAGTCTTGAGTGAAAAAACTTATTAATTATTTTTTAAGTTGTTGACATTGAAATGAAGAAAGGAAAAAGAACTGATGTATATATGAAGTTTTGTATATATGAAGTTCTGTCGGAGATTCACATATTAAAAGTTGAACTTAATATTTCTGAGTTTGAATGCTGAGTTTTGAAACCGAAGAGTCGTTTCATGTCGGAAGTTGTATGAAGTAATTAAGAAAGTCGGCACCTGACATGATTCGAACCTACGACCTCCTAGTAAGAAACGAAAGCCGAACCACCAAGCCAAAGAGGAATGTCAACTTCATTTTTATGAAGTTCTACACAGTGCAGAAATTAAGTTTCCAATTGTCAGAAGTCGAATGGGCTTTAGTTTGCTAAATTTATACTGAAATATGTCAAATTCAAGCTATGTTTATATTCATTTCAATGCCTCAAACCGCTAGTCAAATTGATTTTCATGAAGTTCTACATAATGCAGAATACTCGATTTTCAATAGACAAATTGATTTTTTTTTCTGGCATTGGTTATATAAAATGCCTAGAGGACAATATCATAAGATGTACTTTCTTAAATTTGGGGCTGAGTTTTTTTTTTTTTGAATTTTAAACATAACCTTATAGTCACTATTTCCCTCTCATTTCTTCTTTCATATGCATTTTCTCTCATATTTTCAAAATTACGCTTAGGCTCTGTTTGGCGCTGTGTTTTTACTCCAGTGACTTTGGGCAAAAATACCACCATAATAGGAATTAGGATTTGCGTTTGGCATGCCAACAGTTATGACCTCCAGTCACCAAGAAAAAAACCTAATTTTGAACATAAAATTAGATGAAGTTCCAAACAGCGAAAATAAAGAATATAACCTAATAAGCTTGTCAGCATAATCTCCAAGCATCAGAGACTAGGAATTTTACTCAGCCCGGACATAATTTTAAAATAAATGATTAAATGCAATGCTTAAATAAAATTGTACTAATATTGTCATTAATAAAAATTTATTAACCAAAAAACACGTTACATACCGTTCAACAAGCCACTTTTCGTGGGCACATATTTTGAAATTGCGTAATGATGGTGTCATTAGTAATAGTGTCAGCAACATCTTTCTCAGTATAAACTATCATGCAGTCATTCATCCATTCATCTCTCATTCTATTTCGTAAACGATTCTTTATAATCTTCATTGCAGAGAACATTCTTTCAACAGTGGCAGTTGCAACGGGTAGCAGACATGCCAACTTTAAAAGCCTGAAGATCAATTGATAGTGATCTTGTTTTTTCAACTTCACCAATTTTTGTAAAAGTTCACTAATTCCTTTACTATGAGAGAACATGTCAGTTGGTAAAGAGCGCATGTCAATAATATACATATCAAGTTGTCATTCAAGTAGCTGCAATTCTGTTTGTGTGAAATCGGATGGATACAATTCTGCGAGGTGAACCAACTTTTGTTTATCAAATGCGGCAAATCGATCACTAGAGTCAAGACAAGAAACACATAGAAGTAATTCAGTGTTTACTTCATTAAAACGATCATTTAACTCGTTCAAAGTCCAATCGAGAACTGTATTGAAGATTTCAACACGAAAATGATGATAATTTGTAATCTCTCTTTCATTGCGTCTTGATCTTCTTGCTTGAATATATTTCTCATTCATATTAAGAACTTCTACATGTTGTTTAATGCAAAAGGATGATACTTCACTCATAAAGGAGTTCCATTCAAGAAATCTACTTGAACAGATTTCAAAAATCTGTTTGGAACAGATTTCACAAATCTGTTTGGAACAGATTTCAGAGAAATCTGTTTGGAACAGATTTCAGAGAAATCTGTTTGGAACAGATTTCTCTGAACAGATTTCAGAGAAATCTGTTTGGAACAGATTTCAGAGAAATCTGTTTCACTTCTGCAAATTTAAAGAAGTGAAATCAACAGATTTCAGAGAAGCGAAATCTGCAGATTTAAAGAAGTGAAATTTGTGAAGAAGAAGAAGAAGAAGTACCAGGTGCCGACGCCCGCCAAATCGCCCCGCTCCAGGTGTCGACGCCCGCCAAATTGCCCCGCTCCCCGCTCTTTGCCCTAGCAGAATTTGCGGAATCGAGCAGAGTTCGCGAAATAGCCCCGCTCCCCGCTCTTTGCCCTAGCAGAATTCGCGGCACAACACTGTGCCTAATACACTTTCCGCGATTTTACGCTCGGGCGCGTGCCCGAGCGTTTCCAGACCTGGGTCCGCCCTTGGGTACAACCAGTCAGCCCGCTGACCGGACGCCCAGCCAGTCTGATCCAGGTAAGCAGCCCGCTTCTTCCGCAGACAGCATGGGAACTGCGTAATCGGGCGAACCGGAGCGGGTTTTGGAAACCCGCACGAATGGAATAGCAGTTTAAAATTTATTTATTTTAAAAAGTGGCTGGCAGGTTTCGAACTTGTGACTCAAAGATAAGAGAAAGAGCTCAACGCAACCAACCAAGGAACCATTTATGATATCATGTCAAATAGTTTTTAGTTGTACTTATATATACAAGCATCTTCGCACAGGCTACGTCCGTGCTCGATTCTCTCGGGCGGCCTTCGGCCGCATCAATGCGGGTTTCGCCTGCATAAAGCGCGTGTTGCGCCCATCTTCACTGCTCTCGATTGCATGATCGATCTTCGCTCATGAACGTCACGAATACCTGGCCACTCGCACCCCCCAGCGCAATGAAGCCCGCATTGATTCGGCCAAAGGCCACCCGAGAGCATCAAGTACGAGTGTAGCCCGTGCAAAGATACTTGGATATATATATAACTTTTTTGTAAATATAATAATTATAATAACATTTTTTTATCTCTTTCTCCCCCTCTCTTTCATCCGTGAGCCTCACTCTTTCTCTCTCTCCCCTCTCTCTCTCTCTCTCTTCCCTTCCCCCTCTCTTCACCCATCTCTCTCTTCCCCGTCTGATTTGCAAAGGACATTTGTCCTGTACCAAAAATATAACAAATTTAGTAAATATAGATATATTTAATTTTTAGCGTATTTAATTTGACTTTTTCTTAAATTAAGTAATTAACATATATAAATATAAAATTATAAATTTAAAATAAAAAAAATTAATGCATATAAAACAATAAATATAAATTAATATATAAAAATACTCACATACAACAACAACTCTCAAGCCTTTATCCCACCATATGGAGGTCGGCTATATGGATCCTTTGTCGTCATTGCGCCCTATCTTTAATCATAGCCTCACTAATGCCTAAGTACATCATATCTTTTCTTATAGTTTCATTTCAAGTATTTTTTGGCCTACCCCTCCCCAATTTAACATGTCTAGTGACTAAACTCTCACAATGCCTAACATGTGCCTCTAATAGTCTCCTATGTACATGTCTGAACCATCTTTAACGAGTTTCTCACATCTTCTCTACAATTGACGACACATTTGTCTTATCCCTGGTACATTAATTCCTAATTTTATCCAGTCTCGTGTGACCACACATCCACCTAAGCATTCTCATCTCCTCAACTCCCATTTTTTGCTCATGTACATTGTACAACCCTTATATTTCCCGAGTCGGTGTGACCCGACCCGGATGAGACCAAGACAATTCAAGGTGGTCGAGACGGTCAAAACGACCACGCATAAGCGGCCGAGACCAGTCAAGGCAAAGAGAGGCCACAGGGGACGCGGGGGGAGCACCCACTCCCCCAACTCCCTTCGGGCGAGTGGGAGGAGCCTCCCACTCGCCGTTCACCCGGGCGAGTGGGAGGATCCCCCCCACTCGCCGGGCGAGTGGGAGGGTCCCTCCCACTCGCCATTTACCCGGGCGAGTGGGAGAGACCCTCCCACTCGCCGGGCGAGTGGGAGGGTCCCTCCCACTCGCCGGCCACCTTGAGGGGGAGTGGGAGGGGGCCCTCCCACTCGCCACCCCCTTTGGGCGAGTGGGAGAATTTCTCCCACTCGCCCGGTACAGTGGGGGGAGGTCGGTATGGCCTCCCGTGAGGGGGAAAGTGGGCACCTCGGGTCCCACTCGCCTCCCCTCACGCGTTGATCATTCGTGGTCATGGTTGGACTGCGGATAGCCAGATCTTGGTTATCCGCAGTCCATTTTTGGGAAAGTCTATAAATAGACCCCATGGGCACCTTGGGAAGGGTTGGTCACTACCCCCCCCCCCCCCCCCCCCTCGCGTGTGTCTTGTGAGCAAGCACCCCCCTCCCTTGTCATCCTTCAGCTGACAGTGAGGTGGTTCTTAGTGCCCTCCAAGGTGCCCAGGCTCAGCATTGGCTTGGGAGGGAAGTTCCGAGTGGGCTTCCGGGTGTGTGGTGGGACCTCCACGCTGAAGCTTAAGGGGTCTGTCCCTAGACTCTAGTTGTCATCAAGTCCGAGTCCCTTAGTTCCTAGCAACCGGTCACGGGTCAAGGCTTAGGTCAAGTAAGGGTTAGTCGCAACCCCCTTTCGAACGCTGAGGCCGGGAAACTGGTTTCAACATTCTGGTGCGGTGAGCGTGGAAGCGACTAGTTCGGAAAGCTCTGAGCCATGTCTCATGGCTGGAAGCGACGAGTTGGGAGACTCGCCTCCGGCATGCGAGTATGTGAAGAAGGGCGACGTCGATGAGTTCAGCAAAGGGATCCAGTGCTCGACACCACCGGCAGAGAGGCAATAAGAACGCCCCCGTCCAACCAGGGGGGAGTAACTTCACCTAGAAGGGCCAAGAAGGAGTTGCGGAGACGGAAGAAGTGGCGAAGAAGATGACCAAGGAGCGTGCGGCCAAGTGAAGTGCCCAGGAAGGGCGAGATGTAAGTGAAGCGCCCAGGAAGGGCGAGATGTAAGTGAAGTGCCCAGGAAGGGCGAGATGTAAGTGAAGTGCCCAGGAAGGGCGAGATGTAAGTGAAGTGCCCAGGAAGGTCGAGATGTAAGTGAAGTGCCCAAGAAGGGCGAGGTGTAATGAAGTGACCTGGAAGGGCGTAGGGTAGTGAAGTTGTAATAGACGAACTAGGAATGAAAAAAAGGGGTTCTGGGGTAATACCCCGATCTAAGATCCCCGACTAGAGACCATTCTCCGGGCTTAGTCATGCCGGTAGATGGGGGACTCGTCGGGTCGACTCGCTACTTGGTAAGGGGACTGGGAAGGCGTTGAGTCCCTCCACCCCCCGTTGAGCTAAGACTCCCAGGACGTGGGTGGGTACCACCACCTCCGGTTAGATCAGGAGTGCGTTGAGTTCCTCCACCCCCGGTTGAGCTAAGACTCCCAGGACGTGGATGGGTACTACCACCTCCAGTTAGATCAGGAGTGCGTTGAGTTCCTCCACCCCCGGTTGAGCTAAGACTCATAGGACGTGGATGGGTACCACCACCTCCGGTTAGATCAGGAGTGCGTTGAGTTCCCCCACCCCCGGTTGAGCTAAGACTCCCAGGACGTGGGTGGGTACCACCACCTCCGGTTAGATCAGGAGTGCGTTAAGTTCCTCCACCCCCGGTTGAGCTAAGACTCCCAGGACGTGGATGGGTACTACCACCTCCAGTTAGATCAGGAGTGCGTTGAGTTCCTCCACCCCCGGTTGAGCTAAGACTCCCAGGACGTGGATGGGTACCACCACCTCTGGTTAGATCAGGAGTGCGTTGAGTTCCTCCACCCCCGGTTTAGATAAGACTCCCAGGACGTGGGTGGGTACCACCACCTCCGGTTAGATCAGGAGTGCGTTGAGTTCCTCCACCCCCGGTTGAGCTAAGACTCCCAGGACGTGATGGGTACTACCACCTCCAGTTAGATCAGGAGTGCGTTGTAACATCTCCCAAACTGCTAGACCCCTAAGTTGGTTTTGTCATGACTAGGTCATGACAAAACCATAGGAAGAGCCATTTGACCTTGAGAGCTTAGGAAAGGAGGAGGAAACCACCTTGGTCTGCAATTAGCAATTCCCATTTACCAAGCTTAGGGTCAGACTTTAGGGCCTCAACTTGATCAATTGACCCCATATTAGTACCCCTAACCCTTTAGAGGCTCCCTTAGGGCACCAAGGGCCCATTGGGGTCAACCTAAGAGATCAATTTGACCAAAGTCAACCTAAAACCCCAAATTGGTCAAAGTAGCCTATTTAGAGCCAATTAACCTTCACCTTGTCAAATTGATCACTCACCTAGGTCTAGAATGCTATAAGAGACCTAGTAGACCTAAAAGCCCCATCATGGGACCCCCAGGGGTGCAAATTGACCAAAATGCCCTTTTTAGGTCAAAATGGCATTTCTTCACAAAGTACCCTAATTGACCATCACCATATTAAATTGACCTTACCCATAGGGTTATCATATCATAGGGGACCCAGTGGACCAAAAAATCCCATTGACCAAGTCAACCCTAGGGCTCAATTTGACCAAAGTCAATTTAGCCTGTTTTTGGTCAAATCAGCTTAGGCTGGGTCAACCAAGACCCATATGACCAAATTGACCCCACCAATAGTTTCTAAACTTAATTTGGAACCCAATGGACCCAAAAGCCCCATCCTTGGGTCACCCCATTGGCCAATTTGCCCAAAAGTCAAAATTGCCCAATTTAGGTCAAATCTCTCAAACCTAACCCAATCCCTTTGGGCTAACTCAATTGGATGGTCAACCAGCCCATGTAGACCATCATTAAACTCAGGAGAGAGTGTAGAAACCGGCCATGGTGATTAGGAGTGAGAAAATGGGGGTTTCCCCATTTTTGAAGTGAGAGAATGAGACCATTCATGGCCATTAAGGAGTTCCACCCCTTGGCCTCCCTAATTGACTCACCCTTTCATCTCCTCTGACGATTTCAATGAGTTTCCAGTAGTTTCCAAGGGGGATTAAGACAGGGGGAATGAATGGGGGCCGTCATTGGAGGAGTTCGAAGAGGCCATTAATGGCAATGGGGGTTAAAGCCACCATCACCCCCATTCGAACCCCCTATCACCTTCAGAAGCCAGAGAGGAGAGAAACCCCTAAGTTCCCAGAGGATTTCGTGTGCTGTAAGTAGGAATCGGCATGGCTTCACAACCGACCCAAGCTCCCATGGTGTACTCGAGGGCAAACCGCCGGCAAGCTCATCAACAGGTCCTATTCTCCTCCCTGAACCCTAAGGATTAGATCTCAATCGCCGGCGGCTCGATCCGTGGCCAATTGGCCGGGAATCAAGCCAGCCATGCCTCCCGTCGATCAGGTTGGGCTTCCTCTTCCAGACCACGACTCCGGCCACCTCCGGCCGAGCAAACACCGCTCATCGCCAGCCCCCACCTCAAGGGAGGTGGTGGTGGCGTTGGTCGGCCGGGGCGGCGCTCAGGTGGCCGGGAAATCATCACTCAAGGCGGCCCAGGCGCGGTAGATCTCAGCCACAGGTTAATCGGGGACGATGGCTGTGAGCCGTCCGATTGGCCTCCAATTGCTATACGCAGCCACAAAATGATTTAAATCACATTATTTGATTATTTGTCACACTTATTGACAGATTTTGTGACCCGATTTTAAGGCCCTTAGAGGTCCTAATTCGAAAAATGCCCAGAGATAATATTTGTAGGCCTTGATGTCTACTTTCTAATGGGAGTGGAATCAGGCTATTTGGTTAAGTATGGGACCATAGCACTCATTCTAGTGAGGCTAGTCAAAACTCAAACCAGACCTTCAAATTGGTATAGCTCTTAAATGGCAAATCTGATGAAGTTGATATTTTGGCTATGCATGCATGTGCCTTATACCTAGATTAGGTTTGAGTATCAGATTTTTAGGAGTTAATTTTCCTAAAGTTTTAGTAGAAATTTAATAATCTTTGCATAAATTATTTGGATGGCCAAATGACCTCCAATCTCCACCAAATTTTGGTGGGGTGTTATTAGGGTCATGATAAACCCCTGGCTAAAATTTCAACTCATTTGGGGTTCATTTGATTAGGTAGTCTTTGGGCCAAAGTTTTGCTCATTAAGGGGAAACTTGTGATTAAGGGCTAATTGGGATTTTTCATGGTCAAACCACCTCCAATTGGAGTGGGATTTTGGCCACTGCCCTAATGTCACCCAAATCACCTCTAAGAGAGTTATGGGGTCATGGGGAGTTGGGATGCCCTAGGGCATGGAGATGGAGCACTTTGGGGTGCATTTAGCCAAGTAGAGATCCATTGGCCAAATGAATCCATAGTGGCTTGAGTCTTCTTGGGAAGGTCAGTGGGATTAATTTGAGACCCCATGAGGAAGATTGGTGAGCATTGGAGTTGATTTGCTCAAGGCCATAGGGTTGATCCCTATGGAGTGGAATTTGGGGTTGTGAAGGACATAGGAGTATATGTCCATGGAGAGAAGTTCAATAGCCCTCTCTGAGTTCTAAGAGTGTTATAATACCCTCACAAGAGGTTTGGGTGGATTTGGAAAAGTTTAGACCCTAACTCTAGGCTAAACCCTAATGGGGTGCAATTAGGGGCTAATGAAGGAAGAGGGGTCAAACCTTAATGGTTTGACTTGAAATTTTGGGGAGATGATCTTAGTGACCAAAGATTGCTACTGTGATGAATTGGAGGGATTTGGAGTTGCCAATCCTAGGTAATAAACCCTTGGGTAGATTTGCAAATAATTAGGGTTTTGGATTTTAGGATGAATTAGCACTTAATGTTTAACCATCTTCTGTCACAAACTTAGTTTAATGTTATTAATCCCTGGAAGATTCTGTTAGACCATGAGAAAACTTTTGAAGGTCCAAATTGTAATATTTCATATTGTTGGCAATTTTTGGGATGATTAATTTTAGGGTGCTAAATTTCTGTAATGACATGGAACTTTGCTGGAAGCCTTTTTATACCAACTTGTACCCACTGCATGTTTCTCATAATTTATGGATTAATATTTTTGGTACCTCTAGTTCAATTTGGAATTAATTACAAATATATCCTCTGTGGAAATTACAAATGTGCCCTTTGTGGAGCATGGTCAAACTTTGTAGGACTGAATATTTTGTTATGAAGCACCTCTGTATTAATGTGCATAAGGTTTAGAGATCATATGAGGGTACCTCCTTTGGAATTTATAGGAAATGAATGGGTTTTGGAATTTCTAAAAATAGTAAATCTTGCTGGTTTTTCCTAAAAATTTATATCCACTGATTATTAGGTACCCTTGATTTATGTAAAAATTTGGGAAGGCATTGGAAGTTAGAAAAGTAACCTTGTAGTTCAAACCTTAGGATTTTGCCCTTTGGAAAAATTGTTTTAATTATTAATATTGATGGAGAAATTATGAAACTCTGGGTTTGATCTTAAATATGTAGCTTGGACCCCCAATAAATCCATTGAGTCACAGAACTGATTATTTGAGGTACCTCCCTTCATGAGCATCAAATCGTTAAGGGTGGTCTGCGTTTAGCAACTTTAGCAAATTTTGGATTAAGGGTCTAACTAGTGGTCCCTGATTTAGAGTTGTGAGGGTTGAGTGGTAATCTTGTAGTTATGAGAGGATTCCTGGAGTAGTTAGGGTCTGGTGAGCCCTGTAGTGGTGGGGTGCCACCCTTGGAATAAGTCGTCCCGGATTGACGAAAGATCGTCTTTTCCTGTTAGCGTCTTAGAGCACCTAGGTTTGAGATAAGTAAGTTATTATGGGGTTTTCTTATAGATTTCTGGCCGGTTTAGTCCGGTGATCTTTGTTTTTGAGGTGGTTATTGGTGACGGGCGGGTTTGCCCGGGGAGCTTGCAGCTCGGTGTTATTGGAAGATATGTTGCATGTGCATAAGGTGGTGGGTCCTTCGTGTTGGCGATCGTTGCACCGACGTTAACACTTGGGCTCGGCAAGTGTAGTATTTACACTTAGCCATAAAAGTCTGGCGTGTTGGAGCATGCGTTTCGCACTCCTCCGGTTTGATAATAACAAAGTCCCGTTTGTATTTGATTCTATTTTTATTAATGGTGTGCAGATAACAAGTATGATATGTTCACATTTCTCTTGGAGCAAAAATTGATAGTGGGAAAATTTCACTGTCGGAAAATTCCGACAGCCACTGTCGCCCAGGCGACAGCAGAGAGGTTACAACAGCGATCGACAGTTTTTGAGCTGTCGGAAATCCGACATCGATGTCGCCCAGGCGATAGCTCAGCGGTTACATCAACTGCCCACGACTTCACCCACGATCGGCAGTTTTGCGCTGTCGGAATCCGACATCGATGTCGCCCAGGCGATAGCTCGACGGTTACAGCAACTGCCCACGACTCCACCCACGACGGCACTCCAGCGGCAGTTTAGCGCTGTCGGAAAATTCCGACAGTCACTGTCGCCCAGGCGACAGTGAAATTCTATAAAATGGTTCCTTTGGTTCGTGCATTCCAAGCTTTTGAGAATTCCAGTCCCTTCCTGAGTGCATACGAACCAGAGAGCTCCAGAACCTCCTCAACTCCCATTTGTGCAAAGAAGGATTGAAGATTGAAGACGAGATCGGGCGCGCTTCTACATCAACGATCATCTCGAGGCTTCAACAATCCATTCAGAGATCTGAATTTCTAGGGAGTTGTCTTTTTTTTTTATATTGTATTTTCATTTACTCATATTTCATTTTGTATTGGGAAAGAAATCGTCGTCTTGCGTGCAGCGTCTAAGTCCTTGCGCGGCTTAGGGGAAAATCGCTTCCTTGTGCGGGGCGTCCAAGTCCTTGTGTGGCTTGGAGGGAAATCGTGGCCTTGTGTGCTACGTCTAGATCTTGAGAAGATCTAGAGGATAGGCTTGGGCTTGATCTTGGGAGATACAAGCGATAGCCTTCCGATCCTTGGGAGAAGGATTGGTAAACCAAAATTATTGTATTTTATTATCATAATTGTGCCTTGATCTTAAGCATTGTTAAGATCATTTTTATTTGTACGCAAATTTCATGATATATAAAATTATGATCCTTTCACTAATTGCAAATTTGTGTGCTTAAATCTTTATCTTAGAAATTTGTGTTTGGTGTTATACAAAAATTGCATTGGTTTAAAATTATTTTTAAGTAACTCTTTATTAAAGTAAATTTGTCTTAAATTATTAAAAAAAAATTTACAACTTTAAACACACCCTTATTCACCCCCCCCCCCCCCCCCCCCCTCTAAGGGCATCATACGATCCAACAAGTGGTATCAGAGGTAGGTTACTCCAAAACGGTTTTACCACCGGGAGTAATGGCGCACAACGATCACGCGTTCGTTGAGGGGCAAGGAATTAGTAGGCCACCACTTTTCACGGGCACGGACTATAATTATTGGAAAACACGTATGCGTTGTTTTCTAATTGCTTTAGATATAGAAGTCTGGAATATGGTAGAAACTAGTTACACTTCTCCAACAATTGTTGTAGGAAATGTAACTATGGAAAAACCCAAAGACAAGTGGGATGATAATGATAAATTAAAATGCAAAAACAATGCAAAGGCCATGAAGGCCTTATTTTGCGCACTAGATCGCACTGAGTTTAATAGAGTCTGTGCTTGTGATACTGCTTTTGATATTTGGAATCTTTTAGAAATTACTCATGAAGGTACTTCGCAGGTAAAGGATTCAAAGCTATTTCAATTGGAGTCAGAGTTCGAAAGATTCAAAATGGAGGTGGATGAAGAAATTGACACAATGTACACACGATTCACTAAAATCGCGAACGATTCAAAGGTGTTGGGTAAGGTTTTTTCAAATGGAGATTTAGTTAGAAAAATCTTAAGATCACTTCCCCCGAAGTTCAATCCAAAAGTGACTGCAATTTCTGAGTCACATGATCTTAAGACCTTACAATTGGAGAGTCTCATTGGGAATCTAAAAACCCATGAAGTGGAGTTGAAGATTCAAAGCCAAGAGTATAATTTGGAGCCCAAAAAGAAAAGCTTGGCGTTGAAATCTAAAAAGGAAATTGAGAGTGAGACTGAAGAAAGTGATGAAGATGAAGAAGGACTGTTTGTGAAAAATTTTAAGAAGTTTATGAGAAATCCGGAGAGGAGAAACTCATTTAAAAAGTTTTTCAAAAAGAAGGATTTTGCCTACCAAAAAGGCAAAGGAAAAATGGAGAATGAAGAGGAGCGTCCGCCACCGGAGTGCTACCATTGCAAGAAGATTGGTCATATCAGAAGCAAGTGCCCAAAATATCTGAAAGAGCAAAAAGCAAAGAGGCACGATAAAAGTTACAAGAAGAAAGTGTTAAAGGCAGAGACTTGGGATGATTCTTCGTCTGGTGAAGAAAGTGATCCTTCAACACAGGAGGAAGAGGAGGCTAATCTATGTTTGATGGCAAAAGGGAACAGTACATCTGATGACGACTGCAGTGTCCAAAGCGACACTGAGGTAACGCCTCCATCTTATGATGAGTTATATTCTGAATTTATGAAAACATGCAAAGTTTTGGATAAAAGCTTAAAGGAAATTGATTTTTTAAAATCTGAAAATAAAGGCCTTTTAAAAGCAAATAAAAAACTATCAAATGAGTTGGAATCTATTGAGAAGGAGAAGGTATTTTGTCAAGAGTGTGATCATTCTTCGACAAGGATAAAAGAACTTGAAACTACTATTTCTAAGTCCGATCAAAAATTTGATCTACTTGTAAAAGAAAAAAGGGACTTAGAAAAAGTTGTTAAAACCTCTCATTCTCAATTAGAGAATTATAAGAAAATTTTTGCAAATAGATGTGGCATGATAGTAAAAGAAAATTCAATTTTAAAATCCAAAGTAAATGAGTTGAACATGGCAATTGGAAAATTTGGTGTTGGGAAAAAATCTCTGGATATGCTTTTAGCCAACCAATGCCATGGTACAGCAAAATTTGGACTAGGATACATTTCTGGAAGCTCTGGAGGCTGTCGGAAATTTCCGACAGCTACTGTCGGAACCGGCGACAGCTCCAGGTTCAGAAAACCAATTTCTCAAAATACAAATTTTTCTAAGTCCACACATAAAGATGCTTCCACCAGCAAGAGTCCAGAGAAACCATTGAAAAATGGTTCCTCACCATTCATTGTGTGTGCTAAATGTCATCGATTTGGTCACATCTCGGGCTCATGTTGGAAGAAAGGAAAAGATAATGTTAAACAAATCTGGGTACCTAAGGCACCTATACAATGGGATTGACCACTTGGGTAACCAGATCTTTACTCTCATCATCTTTTTAGGTGTGCGTGCAGGCTAGGAACAAGGAAGACGTGTGGTATTTGGACTCTGGATGTTCAAAACACATGACGGGCGATAAATCAAAGTTCCTTAGCCTGGAGATGAAGAAAGGTGGAACAGTGACATTTGGAGATAATGGAAAGGGTAAAGTCAAGGGCATTGGAGTAGTAGGTAACAAAGAATTTAAAATTTCAAATGTTTTGTATGTTAAAGGTTTGAAACATAATTTAATTTCTATTAGTCAACTATGTGATAAAAATCTAAATGTTTTATTTGACTCTAGCTCAAACCTTTGCAAGATTATTGATTCTAAAACAAACGAAATCGTACTTACTGCACCAAGAATAAACAATGTCTATACGATCACTTTTCATGATTTATCTCATTCTATACTTAAATGTTTTATTTCAAAGAATGATGAACTTGAATTATGGCATAGGAGACTAGGACATTCTAGTGCCAAACGCATAGTAAAGCTTTCTAAAAATAAAATAATAAAAGGTTTACCAAATTTGAATGGAAAGCTATCCTCATTATGTTCACCATGCCAAAAGGAAAAGTTTACAAAATCATCTTTTAAAAGCAAAAATGTCATTTCTACCACTAGACCTTTACATTTATTACATATGGACTTGTTTGGTCCAATTTCTACACAAAGTCTAGGAGGTAGAAAATATACGTTTGTTATTATTGATGATTATTCTAGATTTTGTTGGACTTTGTTTTTAAATTCAAAATCTGATGCTTTTGATGAATTTGTAAAACTAATTTCACGTATTCAAAATGAACTTGATCTAAAAGTAAAATGCATTAGATCCGATCATGGAGGAGAGTTTGATAATGAAAAATTTATTTCATATTGTAATGAATTTGGGATAAAACATGAATTTTCCACTCCACGCACACCACAGCAAAATGGTGTAGTAGAGAGGAAAAATAGAACACTTCAAGAATTAGGACGGACTATGCTGTGTGAATTTAAATTGCCAAAATATTTTTGGGCCGAAGCAGTCAGTACGGCATGCTATATTATTAATCGTGCCATGATTCGTCCCACATTACAATTAACTCCTTATGAAATTTATTTTCAAAGAAAACCAAATGTATCTTACTTTAAAGTTTTTGGTTGTAAATGCTTTATTTTGAATACAAAAGATAACTTAGGCAAATTTGATGAGAAACGTGATGAAGGAATTTTCATTGGTTATTCTTCAAATAGCAAGGCCTATAGAGTTTATAATAAGAGAACAAAAATAGTTGAAGAATCTATTCATGTTAGGTTTGATGAGTTTGCTTCATGTGTAGAAAAGAAAACTACAGGAAAAGAAGATGAACCCCTTCCATCGGTGGAGAATGATGACGAACTTGGAGAAAGAGAAGAAGAAAGAGAAGAAGAAAGAGAAGAAGAAAGAGAAGGAGGAGAAGAAGAAAGAGAAGAAGAAAGAGAAGAATATGTGCCTCCAAGTGAATTGAGATTCTCAAAGGATCATCCAAAGGAGCTTATCATTGGAGATCCGCAAAAAGGGGTTAGTACTCGTTCATCGCTACATGTTTTATTTTCAAACCTTTGTTTTGTTTCTGAAATAGAACCAAAAGATGTTTCCACCGCTTGAAATGATGAATTTTGGTTTTTAGCTATGAATGAAGAACTTAATCAATTTGAACGTAATAAGGTTTGGAATCTTGTAGAACGACCCAAAAATCGTCCTGTAGTTGGTGTTAAGTGGATTTTCAAAAATAAAATGGATAATGAATCTAGAATTGTTAGAAATAAAGCCAGATTAGTTGCAAAAGGTTATGCACAAATTGAAGGGGTAGATTTTGATGAAACTTTTGCACCTGTAGCAAGATTAGAAGCGGTTAGAATATTTCTTGCATTTGCTTGTTTTAAAAGATTTAAATTATATCAAATGGATGTCAAAACCGCATTTTTAAACGGGTATATAAAAGAAGAAGTTTATGTAGAACAACCCCCTGGCTTTATAAATGAGAAATATCCAAATTATGTTTATAAATTAGATAAAGCGCTTTATGGATTAAAACAAGCGCCTCGTGCTTGGTATGATCGATTAACTCAATATTTGTTAAAGCACGATTATAAAATAGGAAGTGCTGATTCTACACTCTTCATTAAGCAAATTAATCATGATTTAGTTACTTTGCAAATTTATGTTGATGATATTATTTTTGGAGCCACTAATGAAGAGTTGAGTAATGAAGTAGTTGAAATTATGAAAAATGAATTTGAAATGAGTATGGTTGGAGAACTTTCATATTTTCTAGGTTTTCAAATTACACAAAAACATGATGGAATTTTTATATGTCAAACCAAGTATATTCATGATATGTTAAAAAGATTTGGATTTGAAAACCTTAAGCATGCAAACACTCCTATGAGTACTTCACTAAAATTAGGAAAAGATGAAAGTGGTGTTTCAATTGAACAAACCCTTTATAGAAGTATGATAGGGTCTTTATTGTATTTAACCGCATCTAGACCTGATATTATGTTTGTCGTTTGTTTATGTGCTAGATTTCAAGCTAATCCTAAAGAGTCTCATTTAAAAGCGGTGAAACGTATCTTTAGATATCTCATTGGAACATCAAAATTAGGTTTATGGTATCCTCAAAATGATTCTTTTATTTTGCATGGTTTTTCGGATTCTGATTATGCGGGATGTTCTTTAGATAGGAAAAGCACTAGTGGCACTTGTCACTTTATCGGCCCTTCACTTATTTCATGGTCGAGTAGGAAACAGAATTCTGTTGCTCTCTCTACTACCGAGGCCGAATATATTGCACTAGGTAGTTGTTGTGCCCAAGCTCTTTGGATGTCACAAACTTTAGAAGATTTTGGCATACAACAAAGTAGTGTAGAATTAAAGTGTGACAATAAAAGTGCTATCGACTTAACTAACAATCCCGTATTACATGCTAGATCTAAGCATATAGATGTCCGACATCATTTTATAAGGGATCATATTAAGAAGGGTAATATAAAAATCAACTTTATAGGCACGGAAAATCAACTAGCGGATATATTCACTAAGCCGTTACCGGATTCCCGTTTTTCTATGCTTAGGCTAGAATTGGGCATTCTAGACATTTCACAATGAATATATCACAATTTAAAGCCTATAAAATAAAAAAAAAATTATTATCCCAAAACATAAACAATGTAAATACAAAAAGCCAAAATTATAAAAATCAAAACATTAAATTTTAAAAAAAACTTAACAAAATTCAACATCATTAACATTACATCAATATTATTCAAATAAAAACAGTAGAAACAAATTAAGGATCAAGTTCATTAAACAAAAACAGAAATTTAAAGAGGTTCACTGTCGCCCAGGCGACAGTGGCTGTCGGATTTTTCCGACAGCTCCCAGCAGCAGCAGCAACATAAGACTACTCTGACTCTTCATAATCAGCCCCGCTGCTCTCTGGACAATCTTCTGGAAGTCCTAGTCTCACGGCTTTGCCACGGCGAGTCCGCCTCACCGATTGGCGCGGCGGTTCTTCGTCCGGTACTTGCCATTCGGCCTCTTCCTCCGGTGTTGGCTTCAACTTCAGACCTTTGACGAGAAACTTCATGAATTTCTGCATTCGACTACGGTCCTTCTTCACCTCCTTCTTGTGATCCTCTAGTGAATCTCGTAGATCATCAATGGACTCCCTTAGTGAACCTCCT
This sequence comes from Dactylorhiza incarnata, assembly GCA_033032865.1. Lineage (NCBI taxonomy): Eukaryota > Viridiplantae > Streptophyta > Magnoliopsida > Asparagales > Orchidaceae > Dactylorhiza > Dactylorhiza incarnata. Next base: position 5,964,313 of record JAWHQI010000110.1, on the reverse strand, counting down.
CTAGGCAATGGCGGCTCTCGAATCTCTATTCCCGGATGGGCCTTTTTCGGCGTTTTCTTCACTTTCATCGAACCCGTATAGTATATCTCCGGATAGCGATCATCCAAATAATAAGCTTGCACTATCCATCCATATTTCTTATAGAGTACACGCTGAATTACCGCCCCCATTGGCAGCGTATGAACCTTCACCCATCTTGGATGTTTTAATCTATACGCATACCTAATCTGGGAGAGTATGAAGTCTGCCACATCGAAGAGCTCATCCTCCATAATATAGTAAGTGAAGAGAGTCAACTGAGCCGTAATGCTTCTTGTATCTCCACTCTTCAACATCACTGAATTCCTTAATATATCTTGGACTAAGAACGCATCTGGTGTAAGTGAAGTAACTTCAGTGGTAAGAGTCTTTTTTTGATTCCCATGTAAACTCATGTTCACAAGGGTCCAATCTCTATCCTTTCGATAAGTTTCCACTATATCAGGCATATTCTCACTCATCACTAGTCCAAATTCCTCTCGCAGATCAACATGTGTTATTTCCACATGTTGACCTTGGATCTTTGATCTCACACCACCATCCAATTCAGTGACATTTGGATCTTCCAAATGGTTATAAAATTCACGAATGAAAAAGGAAGAAAAGGCCTCTGGAGTGATTATTGATAATATACATGCATTTGCAAGCCGATCATAAATATGATTGTGCCTTGGCGACTCGAATTCCACATACTTCGCTATTCCAACAATAGCTTTCTCAACTCCAGGAAATACTTGATATGAACTATGTGCGTCTTCCGAAGTACTCTTTCGAGCTTTGGAACTGGAAGCCATTCTGCAAATACCATACAAAAATTTTGATTAAAAATAATATCACATTGTGCACTGGAACACTGTCGCCCAGGCGACAGTGAGTGTCGGAATTTTCCGACAGCTCTCCAAGTGAACTTTTCTCGAAAATTTTTATATACACTTCCAGATCTTCTCAAAATCAATATTATTTCAACATCAAGTTTATACAAAAAAAAATTATATATGTTTTTTTTTAAATCACAATATTCTCAAAATCCTTTACTATTCATCATCTTCAACCTTCTTCCCTAACCTAGATCTACAAAAATATTTGGAAAATGAACAAATGAAATCTATCTCACAAAATCAAAAAGCAATTTACCAAAGATAAAAATTTTAAAAAGGATCCACCAAGATCCCCTTGTTTTAAACTAGATCTACTTTTTTTTTTTTAAAATCAACATGAAAACTACATTTTCTTTCTTCTCTCCTATCAAAATCACAAAACCCTAAAAATTTTTGAGTTAAAAACACCAAAATCAAAAACCCATACCTTAGATCTAGGGATGTCGCCGACTTCCGACAGCTTGCTCTCGTTTTTTAACTCCAGAAAATGATGCACAATTGGGTTTGACTCGGTCCCCAGCCCTATTTATATTTTTGGCTGTCGCCCAGGCGACAGTGAGTGTCGGAAATTTCCGACAGCTCCAATTTTGTAAAAACTTCAATTTTGTGTCCCTTTGATGATTTACAATAGTTATATGTCATTATTAATGCTTCACCTCATGACTTGATGACAAACCATGTGCTATTTATTAAAAAAAAATGACTTACATGTTTATATGATTTCATTTCCAAGCTATCATCGTATTGACACTTCTACTTAGTTGTTTAGACCATTGGAAATTGTTTTCGCATGCCTCTAAGTATGAGAAATTGTTTATCTATCATAATGAATAATCACGTTCACTTCTTTTGATCAATACGTATGTCTTTTTATTTAATATATACATGGATCATTTTTGCGTTCACATAATACAATAGCACTTCTTAAATACAACTTTCAACATTGATTTGTTAGCACAACAAAATATACACCATCTTTTGCGAGTCAAGTGAATTCGGAGATCCTTGGTCAATTCAAAAAAAAATTATCAATATATCAAATTAAGATATCACAACATCTGTGATCAAACAAAATTGAAATAAAGACAAGGATACTCCACCAAGCACTACTTACCCTCCTGATAAGTCTAAATGAGCATTGTGAGGTTAAGCACCTTGGAAAGAATTGTAAAGTGTCTTGTGCAAAAGAAACATGGTTTTCTATTCATCATGTGCTATATCTTCAAAGTCAAAGTTGTCTTTATATGCTTTTATTATGTTATACATTTTAATGATCATGTAATTTAAATAACTTCATATGTTTGATCTAAGTATCACATGTACACATCATTATGTTATATAAACATTCATCTCATGAGAATTGGACCGCAAATATTCCATATATCTATACACTATTGTGTCTTTCTATGATACTTTCAAATGACCTTACTCATGTTTTAAGTTATTTTTCTTTCATTACTTCATATGGCTATACCGTCACTTCATGGGCTTATTCATACTATGGCATATTCCTGTTATTTCATGGACTTCAATCATTACCAACAAATTGCTTCCGCTTACTCTACATTTCTATATCCTATATACCTTCCCTTTAGAATCATTTCTCTTATCTAATATTCACTTTTGCTAATACCAAAAGGGGGAGAATTAACAAGTATAAAAAGAAAAATCAACAATCTATTCCACCTAAATATTCCACACCTAAATATTCCACCTACACAATACATCATATATTTAAGGGGAGCATATATTTAGGGGGAGCATATATTTAGGGGGAGCATTCATTTAGGGGGAGCATTCATTTAGGGGGAGCTTTCATTTAAAGGGAGATTATTTTAAGAGAAATATCTCATGTTATTTTGTAGGTGCACACACCAAAGGTTAAAATCAACAATCTAAATAGACATGATTTCTTTTTATACGGATTTGCTATTATCAAAAGGGGGAGATTGTTGGAGCATGCGTTTCGCACTCCTCGGGTTTGATAATAACAAAGTCCCGTTTGTATTTGATTCTATTTTTATTAATGGTGTGCAGATAACAAGTATGATATGTTCACATTTCTCTTGGAGCAAAAATTGATAGTGGGAAAATTTCACTGTCGGAAAATTCCGACAGCCACTGTCGCCCAGGCGACAGCAGAGAGGTTACAACAGCGATCGGCAGTTTTTGAGCTGTCGGAAATCCGACATCGATGTCGCCCAGGCGATAGCTCAGCGGTTACATCAACTGCCCACGACTTCACCCACGATCGGCAGTTTTGCGCTGTCGGAATCCGACATCGATGTCGCCCAGGCGACAGCTCGACGGTTACAGCAACTGCCCACGACTCCACCCACGACGGCACTCCAGCGGCAGTTTAGCGCTGTCGGAAAATTCCGACCGTCACTGTCGCCCAGGCGACAGTGAAATTCTATAAAATGGTTCCTTTGGTTCGTGCATTCCAAGCTTTTGAGAATTCCAGTCCCTTCCTGAGTGCATACGAACCAGAGAGCTCCAGAACCTCCTCAACTCCCATTTGTGCAAAGAAGGATTGAAGATTGAAGACGAGATCGGGCGCGCTTCTACATCAACGATCATCTCGAGGCTTCAACAATCCATTCAGAGATCTGAATTTCTAGGGAGTTGTCTTTTTTTTATATTGTATTTTCATTTACTCATATTTCATTTTGTATTGGGAAAGAAATCGTCGTCTTGCGTGCGGCGTCTAAGTCCTTGCGCGGCTTAGGGGAAAATCGCTTCCTTGTGCGGGGCGTCCAAGTCCTTGCGTGGCTTGGAGGGAAATCGTGGCCTTGTGTGCTACGTCTAGATCTTGAGAAGATCTAGAGGATAGGCTTGGGCTTGATCTTGGGAGATACAAGCGATAGCCTTCCGATCCTTGGGAGAAGGATTGGTAAACCAAAATTATTGTATTTTTATTATCATAATTGTGCCTTGATCTTAAGCATTGTTAAGATCATTTTTATTTGTACGCAAATTTCATGATATATAAAATTATGATCCTTTCACTAATTGCAAATTTGTGTGCTTAAATCTTTATCTTAGAAATTTGTGTTTGGTGTTATACAAAAATTGCATTGGTTTAAAATTATTTTTAAGTAACTCTTTATTAAAGTAAATTTGTCTTAAATTATTAAAAAAAAATTTACAACTTTAAACACACCCTTATTCACCCCCCCCCCCCCCCTCTAAGGGCGTCATAAGATCCAACATGGCGGTCCAGTCAGTAAGAGTACGCAGGCGCTCCGCGGGTTTTGTGGAGGCGTACGATAGGTCTAGGTTAGGTAGTGCAAATACCAACCTAGAGGTGGGCGATGCCCAACCCACCGCTTCCGTTTGCCACTACGGGAGTATCCTGGGAGTCTAGCTCGCTCCAAAAAGGGGGAACTAAAGGTCTATGCGCATAGAGTCGTAGTGTGTGAGTTGCACTTGCATGTACATAGCATAACAACATACTTTGCATGACGTAGCATAAATATTGCATTCAACCCCTGACACCTATCGTATAAATTGGTATGGGACTTTTTATACGATAGGCCTTGCTAAACGACCCCTTGGTCTATAGGTCTGTATGGGCATTCCTATAAATCAATGGTTACTTTTATAATGCTTACTTGTCTCTGTTCTTACTGCTTACTGTTATTTATGCACTTTACCCTGTTGTTTCTATTTCATGTTTCATTTATGTATATATAACACCTGTGTAGAGTAGAACTCACCTTGTCATCTGCTTTTGTATTACCCCCTTGTTTGTCCTCCGCTTCCTCCTCCCCATACGGTGCCTAGGAGCCTTGGGGGGAGGGGTGGGGAATTGGCTGAGTCATTTTGACTGACGGTCGGTGGACCTTATCATTTTAGGAGACCGCGGCGACGGGGCAGCACCAGAGGCCGGTGCAAATGGAGGCGGGGCAGTCTAGCTCAGGAGCTCAGATGACAGGATCCGTGAGTGTTTGATTTAGTTGATTTGCTTCCGCGAGTGATCTATGTAGTGAGGCTTTTGATGTATCGGGCAGGAGCCCTTGTTATCTTGTTCTCTTTCTTTCAGTTATATTGTGTGGACAACTTTTGATAGTTTAATTAAATGTGATGTGGACTTGGTTGTTTATTCAGTTAAGCTTACTTTTCTTGTGATCGAATTGGCCGGCAGGATCGGCGTTTTGCAGTGGCGACCTCCCCGAGCGAAGGTGTCACCGCAAAACGGCGGTTCTGGGCCTAAGACCCGGTGGTTTTTGCAAAAAAAAATGGGGTCTTACAAGTGGTATCAAAGCAATCATCGATCCAAAGAAAAGAAGTCCACAAACCCTGAGCCACCCCGCGCGAGCTTAGTTTGCGGACAAACTAGCAGCGGAAGCAATGGTGTGCCCATAAGGGAAATCACATGTAAAAGTCCACTTATAACTGAATTTTTCCTCCCTTTAGCTAAGTCCCTTATAAGTGCAATCTTTCTTGTGTAGCCGGCAACGGAACCTTCACCGCAGCATGGAGTCCCGCCGACTCCGAACGTCGTTCCACCACCACCGGCTCCTACCCCGTTCCAGCAGACGGAGTTGGGGCAGACCCTGACTGCCATTTTGGAGACGTTCAGAGCACAGCAGGCACCGGCTCCTCAGCAGAACCCCGGGGCCAACTGGCTGAGCATCTTTCGGGGTCTCTCCCCACCAGCTTACATTGGGACGGAGACTGCTGTAAGAACTAAGGAGTGGGTGGATATTATGCAAGAGATGCTGACGGGAATCCAGTGCCCGGTGGAGATGAAGGTACCACTGGTGGTTTCATGCCTGGAATCCCATGCTAAGAGGTGGTGGAAGAGGTTCCTGGCTACAGCTTATCCGGGATTGGAGGCAGCAGATGTTGCTTGGGATGATTTCAAGGCGGCGCTGCTGGAGCATTTTGTGCCGCAGTCGGCTAGAGATGATCTGGAGGATAGGTTTCTACAGTTAAGGCAGGGGAGTAGGTCAGTGTTGGAGTATCACCAGGAGTTCACCCACCTGTCCCGGTTTGCGGTATCTTACCAGCTGGATGATGCGGGATATGCAAAGAGGTTCTATAAGGGCCTCCGTGATGAGATGAGGCAGGCCCTCCTTTTCGTCTCCGACGGTAGCATGACAAAGATTCTGGAGATGACGAAGAAGCTGGAGGGAGACCAGCAAGTTGTTCGTGGGAGGAAGAGACCCATGGAGGATCAGGGAAGAAGTGGCAGAAGAGATCAGTCGAGAGGCCGAGACGCTGGAGAAGGAAGGACGGAGGTCCGACCTCGTCAGGGGGAGAGGCAGGAACAAAGGGAGCCGGTAGTATTGGCTCCTCAGCCTCTGCAGATGAGGGAGATGCCAAGGATTGGAGGAGGTGGGCCACCTCCGGAGTGCTTTCACTGCCATCAGGTCGGCCACTTCAAGAGGAACTGCCCCCAGAGGAATGCTCCACCAGCACCTCGGGGTCAGCATCTCGGGGGCCAAGGACGTGGTCGAGGCCGTGGATTTCAGGGTGACGATCGGAGACAGTACAGGGAGCAGGCTTATGCCCTAGATTTGGCCAGACCCCGGGACCCAGCAAGGGTCATCGCAGGTACTTGTCGTATTTTCTTTTAAATTGTTAATGCCTTATAAGTTTTAGCTTTACCTTAGCATTGAACCTATCATCAAAACCTTCAAGTTTAGTTGCCATTTTTGGCAAACCTGCTTTTACCTTGTTCGATACGGGTGCCTCGCACTCGTTCGTCTCGGCTAAGTTTATCGAAGACCTAGACCAAGTCAAGCACTTCAAAAGCGACTATAGGAGGGTGCGATTTCCGGACGGATCGGAGGTCTTAACAAATTTAACGTGCATATTGAGTCTGGAGATTGGAGGAAGACTGTTCGAGGCCCCGGCAACTGTGCTAAAGATGAGGGATTACGACCTGATCCTGGGCATGAGTTGGTTGTATGAGAACCAGGCAAAGATTGACTGCCCGGCAAGGTGGATCGTGCTAAAGCACAGAGACGGCGATGTGACATTCGAAGGTACTCAACCCACCTCCCGTCTCTTTTTATCGTCTATTCAGGCCGTCAAGGCCCACTTACAGGGAGACGAGGTTTATCAGGTGCTTTTTGAGGCAACTGAAGTCAAGGACTCAGTGCCAAATATCCCGGTAGTACGGGACTTTGCTGATGTATTTCCGGAGAAGCTTCCTGGGCTGCCACCGCACCGCGAGAAGGATTTTCAGATTCAGCTGGTGCCAGGGGCAAAGCCGGTGTCCAAAGCTCCTTATCGGATGGCCCCGAAGGAGTTGGTAGAGTTTCGGAGCCAACTGCAGGAGCTGGTGGAAGCAGGGTTCGTTAGGCCGAGTTCCTCACCTTGGGGAGCTCCGGTGTTATTCGTAAAGAAGAAGGATGGGACGCTCAGACTGTGCATAGACTACAGAGCACTGAATAGGCTGACGGTGCGGAACACGTATCCTCTGCCAAGGATAGACAAGCTCTTTGACCAGCTAGAGGGAGCCCACTGCTTCTCGAAGCTAGATTTGAGATCAGGTTATTATCAGCTGAGGATCCAAGAGGAGGACATCCCGAAGACGGCTTTCAGCAGCCGGTACGGATTGTATGAGTTCACTGTGATGCTGTTCGGGCTCACAAATGCACCTTCAGCATTTATGAGCTTGATGAACCGGGTGTTTGAACCTTACCTTGACATCTTTGTCATTGTGTTCATCGACGACATCCTCATCTACTCGAGGACGGAGGAGGAGCATGCGCGGCATTTGGCACTAACCTTGGGGAAGCTTCGGGAGCATCGGTTGTATGCAAAGTTCAGCAAATGTCAGTTCTGGTTGAAGGAGGTGGCCTTCCTGGGCCACATCATCAGTGGAGCAGGTTTGGCAGTAGATCCAGCAAAGGTTCAGGCAGTACGGGACTGGCCGCCGCTGAAAACGGCCACCGACGTAAGGAGTTTCTTGGGACTTGCTGGCTACTACCGGAAGTTCGTTCAGGGGTTTTCTCAGATAGCCCTCCCGCTTACCTCTCTGACAAGAAAGGATGCTGTTTTTACTTGGACGCCGCAGTGTGAGACAGCTTTCCAGGAGCTGAAGTGTCGGCTTACTTCAGCCCCCATCCTTGCCCTCCCGTCGGGGAAAGAAGGATTTCAAGTGTATACGGATGCGTCTTATCAGGGGATGGGTGTCGTTCTGATGCAGAACGGGCACGTGATAGCTTATGCCTCCCGCCAGTTGAAGGACCACGAGCGGAATTACCCAGTGCATGATTTGGATATGGGAGCAGTCGTATTCGCTCTTAAGATCTGGCGACACTACCTCTATGGTGTCCACTGCGACATATTCTTAGCTCATAAAAATTTGAAGTATGTAGATACGCAGAAGGAGTTGAATATCCGACAGAGGCGATGGGTGGAGTTCTTATCAAACTACCAGTATACGATGCATTACCACCCAGGGAAGGCGAATGTAGTAGCGGATGCACTGAGCAGGAGAGCTTCTACGTCAGGAGCAGAGTCTAAGCTGATGGCCATGGAGTTGGTACAGATGTTCGAAGGCATGCAGATCTCCCTAGTATCTGAGGATGATCCGGAGCTGTACGAAGAGTACCTAGCGGCGACTGGTGCCACTTATGACATTCGAGACCGCATCAGGGAAGGGCAGAGGCAGGATGCCAAGCTGGAGCCGATATTCAGAGCCTTGGAGGCAGGCTCAGCCGGAGATTATTCGCTGAAGGACGACCTGTTGAGTTTTAAAGGTCGAGTGTATATACCGGCGGGAGATCAGATTCGGGAGGATATTATGACAGAGGCTCACTGCAGTAAGTATTCAGTGCACCCGGGTATTACCAAGATGACGGCAGATCTGAAGAGGACCATGTACTGGCCAGGTATGAAGAGAGACATCGTTTATTTTGTGACCCACTGCGAGACCTGCCAGCTTGTGAAGGCAGAGTGCCGAAACCCCGCAGGATTGTTACAGCCACTCCCAGTGCCGGAATGGAAGTTCGACGATATAGCGATGGGTTTTATTCATGGCCTTCCCCGATCTCGTGCGGGGAATGACTCGATTTGGGTGATCATCGATAGGTTGACGAAGGTGGCCAGGTTCATTCCGATCAGGAAAGATGATTCAGTCAGAATTTTGGTACGGAAGTTTGTGGAGCAGTTTATCCGATATCATGGTGTGCCAAGTACGATAGTATCTGACCGAGATGGACGTTTTACGTCAAGAGAGTGGAGAGCGGTGCAGGCCTATCTAGACACCCGGTTGACCTTCAGTACAGCTTTTCACCCCCAGACAGACGGGCAAACGGAGCGCACCAATCGGACCCTGGAGGATCTTTTGCGTCTTTGCATTCTAGACCGCGGGGAGCCATGGGAGAGACTGTTGTCGTTGGTCGAGTTCTCATATAACAACAATCACCAGGCTAGTATAGGCAGAGCACCATACGAGGCATTATATGGACGGAGGTGCAGGACACCATTGTCTTGGATTCAGGATGAGGATCCCAAGTCTCTTGGCTCAGAGTTCGTGGAGGATACGGAGGCCCAGGTGAGGTTGATTCGAGATAGGATGCTGGAGGCCCAGAGCAGGCAGGCCAAATATTACGATGCGCGTCATCGTATGGTGGAGTTCCAGGTGGGAGACCGGGTTTTCTTGAAGATACGTCCGATGCACGGAGTCTCGAGGGTTCGCGGGCGGAAGAAGCTCAGTCCGAGGTTTATGGGACCCTATAGGATCCTGGAGCGGATCGGCCCCTTGGCTTACAGACTGGAGCTACCGCCGGATTTGGAGGGACTGCATGACGTATTCCATGTCTCTTCACTTAGGAAGGCTTTACTTCGGCCTGAGCAGCAGGTGTCTACTTCAGAGGGGCCAGTAGCTACAGATCGATCGATTCACTTGGAGCCGGTTCGGATAGACGACACAGAGCTACGAGTCTTGCGGCGCAAGAAGGTTCCGCTGGTCAAGGTCCTGTGGAGGAATCATGGACAGGAAGAACACACTTGGGAGCCACTGGACTTGATGCAGCAAAAATATCCGCAACTTTTTACGACAGGTACAGCTTACTTTTCTGGGATGTTACAGTCTTTCCTTTAATAGAAACCCCATAGGCTAGTCTGAATTTCGAGGACGAAATTTTTTTTTATGTATTGGTATTTGTAACATCCCCCAAACTGCTAGACCCCTAAGTTGGTTTTGTCATGACTAGGTCATAACAAAACCATAGGAAGAGCCACTTGACCTTGAGAGCTTAGGAAAGGAGGAGGAAACCACCTTGGTCTGCAATTAGCAATTCCCATTTACCAAGCTTAGGGTCAGACTTTAGGGCCTCAACTTGATCAATTGACCCCATCTTAGTACCCCTAACCCTTTAGAGGCTCCCTTAGGGCACCAAGGGCCCATTGGGGTCAACCTAAGAGATCAATTTGACCAAAGTCAACCTAAAACCCCAAATTGGTCAAAGTAGCCTATTTAGAGCCAATTAACCTTCACCTTGCCAAATTGATCACTCACCTAGGTCTAGAATGCTATAAGAGACCTAGTAGACCTAAAAGCCCCATCATGGGACCCCCAGGGGTGCAAATTGACCAAAATGCCCTTTTTAGGTCAAAATGACATTTCTTCACAAAGTACCCTAATTGACCATCACCATATTAAATTGACCTTAACCATAGGGTTATCATATCATAGGGGACCCAGTGGACCAAAAAGCCCCTTGACCAAGTCAACCCTAGGGCTCAATTTGACCAAAGTCAATTTAGCCAGTTTTTGGTCAAATCAGCTTAGGCTGGGTCAACCAAGACCCATATGACCAAATTGACCCCACCAATAGTTTCTAAACTTAATTTGGAACCCAATGGACCCAAAAGCCCCATCCTTGGGTCACCCCATTGGCCAATTTGACCAAAAGTCAAAATTGCCCAATTTAGGTCAAATCTCTCAAACCTAACCCAATCCCTTTGGGCTAACTCAATTGGATGGTCAACCAGCCCATGTAGACCATCATTAAACTCAGGAGAGAGTGTAGAAACCGGCCATGGTGATTAGGAGTGAGAAAATGGGGGTTTCCCCATTTTTGAAGTGAGAGAAGGAGGCCATTCATGGCCATTAAGGAGTTCCACCCCTTGGCCTCCCTAATTGACTCACCATTTCATCTCCTCTGACGATTTCAATGAGTTTCCAGTAGTTTCCAAGGGGAATTAAGGCAGGGGGAATGAATGGGGGCCGGCATTGGAGGAGTTCGAAGAGGCCATTAATGGCAATGGGGGTTAAAGCCACCATCACTCCCATTCGAACCCCCTATCACCTTCAGAAGCCAGAGAGGAGAGAAACCCCTAAGTTCCCTGAGGATTTCGTGTGCTGTAAGTAGGAATCGGCATGGCTTCACAACCGACCCAAGCTCCCATGGTGTACTCGAGGGCAAACCGCCGGCAAGCTCATCAACAGGTCCTATTCTCCTCCCTGAACCCTAAGGATTAGATCCCAATCGCCGGCGGCTCGATCCGTGGCCAATTGGCCGGGAATCGAGCCAGCCATGCCTCCCGTCAATCGGGTTGGGCTTCCTCTTCCAGACCACGACTCCGGCCACCTCCGGCCGAGCAAACACCGCTCATCGCCGACCCCCACCTCAACGGAGGTGGTGGTGGCGTTGGTCGGCCGGGGCGGCGCTCAGGTGGCCGGGAAATCATCACTCAAGGCGGCCCAGGCGCGGTAGATCTCAGCCACAGGTTAATCGGGGACGATGGCTTTGAGCCGTCCGATTGGCCGCCAATTGCTATACGCAGCCACAAAATGATTTAAATCACATTATTTGATTATTTGTCACACTTATTGACATATTTTGTGACCCGATTTTAAGGCCCTTAGAGGTCCTAATTTGAAAAATGCCCAGAGATAATATTTGTAGGCCTTGATGTCTGCTTTCTAATGGGAGTAGAATCAGGCTATTTGGTTAAGTATGGAACCCATAGCACTCATTCTAGTGAGGCTGGTCAAAACTCAAACCAGACCTTTAAATTGGTATAGCTCTTAAATGGCAAATCTGATGAAGTTGATATTTTGGCTATGCATGCATGTGCCCTATACCTAGATTAGGTTTGAGTATCAGATTTTTAGGAGTTAATTTTCCTAAAGTTTTAGTAGAAATTTAATAATCTTTGCATAAATTATTTTGATGGCCAAATGACCTCCAATCTCCACCAAATTTTGGTGGGGTGTTATTAGGGTCATGATAAACCCCTGGCTAAAATTTCAACTCATTTGGGGTTCATTTGATTAGGTAGTCTTTGGGCCAAAGTTTTGCTCATTAAGGGGAAACTTGTGATTAAGGGCTAATTAGGATTTTTCATGGTCAAACCACCTCCAATTGGAGTGGGATTTTGGTCACTGCCCTAATGTCACCCAAATCACCTCTAAGAGAGTTATGGGGTCATGGGGAGTTGGGATGCCCTAGGGCATGGAGATGGAGCACTTTGGGGTGCATTTAGCCAAGTAGAGATCCATTGGCCAAATGAATCCATAGGGGCTTGAGTCTTCTTGGGAAGGTCAGTGGGATTAATTTGAGACCCCATGAGGAAGATTGGTGAGCATTGGAGTTGATTTGCTCAAGGCCATAGGGTTGATCCCTATGGAGTGGAATTTGGGGTTGTGAAGGACATAGGAGTATATGTCCATGGAGAGAAGTGCAATAGCCCTCTCTGAGTTCTAAGAGTATTATAATACCCTCACAAGAGGTTTGGGTGGATTTGGAAAAGTTTAGACCCTAACTCTAGGCTAAACCCTAATGGGGTGCAATTAGGGGCTAATGAAGGAAGAGGGGTCAAACCTTAATGGTTTGACTTGAAATTTTGGGGAGATGATCTTAGTGACCAGAGATTGATACTGTGAGGAATTGGAGGGATTTGGAGTTGCCAATCCTAGGTAATAAACCCTTGGGTAGATTTGCAAATAATTAGGGTTTTGGATTTTAGGATGAATTAGCACTTAATGTTTAACCATCTTCTGTCACAAACTTAGTTTAATGTTATTAATCCCTGGAAGATTCTGTTAGACCATGAGAAAACTTTTGAAGGTCCAAATTGTAATATTTCATATTGTTGGCAATTTTGGGGATGATTAATTTTAGGGTGCTATATTTCTGTAATGACATGGAACTTTGCTGGAAGCCTTTTTATACCAACTTGTACCCACTGCATTTTTCTCATAATTTATAGATTAATATTTTTGGTACCTCTAGTTCAATTTGGAATTAATTACAAATATATCCTCTGTGGAAATTACAAATGTGCCCTTTGTGGAGCATGGTCAAACTTTGTAGGACTGAATATTTTGTTATGAAGCACCTCTGTATTAATGTGCATAAGGTTTAGAGATCATATGAGGGTACCTCCTTTGGAATTTATAGGAAATGAATGAGTTTTGGAATTTTTAAAAATAGTAAATCTTGCTGGTGTTTCCTAAAAATTTATATCCACTGATTATTAGGTACCCTTGATTTATGTAAAAATTTGGGAAGGCATTGGAAGTCATAAAAGTAACCTTGTAGTTCAAACCTTAGGATTTTGCCCTTTGGAAAAATTGTTTTAATTATTAATATTGATGGAGAAATTATGAAACTCTGGGTTTGATCTTAAATATGTAGCTTGGACCCCCAATAAATCCATTGAGTCACAGAACTGATTATTTGAGGTACCTCCCTTCATGAGCATCAAATCGTTAAGGGTGGTCTGCGTTTAGCAACTTTAGCAAATTTAGGATTAAGGGTCTAACTGGTGGTCCCTGATTTAGAGTTGTGAGGGTTGAGTGGTAATCTTGTAGTTATGAGAGGATTCCTGGAGTAGTTAGGGTCTGGTGAGCCCTGCAGTGGTGGGGTGCCACCCTTGGAATAAGTCGTCCCGGATTGACGAAAGATCGTCTTTTCCTGTTAGCATCTTAGAGCACCTAGGTTTGAGATAAGTAAGTTATTATGGGGTTTTCTTATAGATTTCTGGCCGGTTTAGTCCGGTGATCTTTGTTTCTGAGGTGGTTATTGGTGACGGGCGGGTTAGCCCGGGGAGCTTGCAGCTCGGTGTTATTGGAAGATATGTTGCATGTGCATAAGGTGGTGGGTCCTTCGTGTTGGCGATCGTTGCACCGACGTTAACACTTTTGCTCGGCAAGTGTAGTATTTACACTTAGCCATAAAAGTCTGGCGGTCCAGTCAGTAAGAGTACGCAGGCGCTCCGCGGGTTTTGTGGAGGCGTACGATAGGTCTAGGTTAGGTAGTGCAAATACCAACCTAGAGGTGGGCGAGGACCAACCCACCGCTTCCGTTTGCCACTACGGGAGTATCCTGGGAGTCTAGCTCGCTCCAAAAAGGGGGAACTAAAGGTCTATGCGCATAGAGTCGTAGTGTGTGAGTTGCACTTGCATGTACATAGCATAACAACATACTTTGCATGACGTAGCATAAACATAGCATTCAACCCCTGACACCTATCGTATAAATTGGTATGGGACTTTTTATACGATAGGTCTTGCTAAACGACCCCTTGGTCTATAGGTTTGTATGGGCATTCCTATAAATCAATGGTTACTTTTATAATGCTTACTTGTCTCTATTCTTACTGCTTACTGTTATTTATGCACTTTACCCTGCTGTTTCTATTTCATGTTTCATTTATGTATATATAACACCTGTGTAGAGTATAACTCACCTTGTCATCTGCTTTTGTATTACCCCCTTGTTTGTCCTCCGCTTCCTCCTCCCCATACGGTGCCTAGGAGCCTTGGGGGGAGGGGTGGGGAATTGGCTGAGTCATTTTGACTGACGGTCGGTGGACCTTATCATTTTAGGAGACCGCGGCGACGGGGCAGCACCAGAGGCCGGTGCAAATGGAGGCGGGGCAGTCTAGCTCAGGAGCTCAGATGACAGGATCCGTGAGTGTTTGATTTAGTTGATTTGCTTCCGCGAGTGATCTATGTAGTTAGGCTTTTGATGTATCGGGCAGGAGCCCTTGTTATCTTGTTCTCTTTCTTTCAGTTATATTGTGTGGACAACTTTTGATAGTTTAATTAAATGTGATGTGGACTTGGTTGTTTATTCAGTTAAGCTTACTTTTCTTGTGATCGAATTGGCCGGCAGGATCGGCGTTTTGCAGTGGCGACCTCCCCGAGCGAAGGTGTCACCGCAAAACGGCGGTTCTGGGCCTAAGACCCGGTGGTTTTTGGAAAAAAAAATGGGGTCTTACATGCGTTGAGTTCCTCCACCCCCGGTTGAGCTAAGACTCCTAGGACGTGGATGGGTACCACCACCTCCGGTTAGATCAGGAGTGCGTTGAGTTCCCCCACCCCCGGTTGAGCTAAGACTCCAAGGACATGGGTGGGTACCACCACCTCTGGTTAGATCAGGAGTGCGTTAAGTTCCTCCACCCCCGGTTGAGCTAAGACTCCCAGGACGTGGATGGGTACTACCACCTCCAGTTAGATCAGGAGTGCGTTTAGTTCCTCCACCCCCGGTTGAGCTAAGACTCCCAGGACGTGGATGGGTACCACCACCTCCGGTTAGATCAGCAGTGCGTTGAGTTCCCCCACCCCCAGTTGAGCTAAGACTCCCAGGACATGGATGGGTACTACCACCTCCAGTTAGATCAGGAGTGCGTTAAGTTCCTCCACCCCCGGTTGAGCTAAGACTCCCAGGACGTGGATGGGTACTACCACCTCCAGCTAGATCAGGAGTGCGTTGAGTTCCTCCACCCCCGGTTGAGCTAAGACTCCAGGACGTGGATGGGTACTACCACCTCCAGCTAGATCAGGAGTGCGTTGAGTTCCTCCACCCTCGGTTGAGCTAAGACTCCCAGGACGTGGATGGGTACTACCACCTCCAGTTAGATCAGGAGTGCGTTGAGTTCCTCCACCCCCGGTTGAGCTAAGACTCCCAGGACGTGGGTGGGTACCACCACCTCCGGTTAGATCAGGAGTGAGTTAAGTTCCTCCACCCCCGGTTGAGCTAAGACTCCCGGGACGTGGATGGGTACTACCACCTCCAGTTAGATCAAGAGTGTGTTGAGTTCCTCCACCCCCGGTTGAGCTAAGACTCCCGGGACGTGGATGGGTACCACCACCTCTGGTTAGATCAGGAGTGCGTTGAGTTCCTCCACCCCCGGTTGAACTAAGACTCCCAGGACATGGATGGGTACTTCCGCCTCCGACCGGTAAGATCCCTGACGAAAGACGACCGTTCTCCGGGCTCAGTCATATCGGCAGATGGGAGGCTCATCGGATCGATTAACTACTCAATGATCGGTTCAAGTAAGGTATCAAATCCTCAAGCAGTAAAGAGAGAAAGATTAAAGGAAACAGGTATGCAGGAAATACATGGCTCCTACAAGGAGCCAAAGAAGAGAAGAAGTCCCTGGCCACCCTCACGTTCAGGGGGAATAGCCACCGCTGCAAGGGGACGAGTCGGGTCGCGCATGAGAAGGGGAGGACTCATGCAGGATGTCATCGGCAGAGACTCCCCTCCAGCTGTCTCGGAGAGCATCTGCCTCATGAAGGCGGCTCCCCAGGGCTTGGGTTGTTGACGTCACAATCCTCCTGCGAGTACACTCGGCTTCAACAAGGCAAGGTGGGGCAACCGTCGCTGCCCTCGAAGGTTCGCCTCTTTCTCTCTCCTTTCTCCCTTAGCTGTCTTTGGGCTTCAGCAGGCGAGAAGAGAAACCGGCGCGCGGGCTCTCGTTGAGCTGCCTCCACTTCCAGTTGAGCTCTACTCCCTGGAAGATGTTGAGTTCCCTCCATCTCAGGTTGAGTTCGACTCGACTAGAGATGTTGAGTCCCCTCCATCTCAGGTTGAGTTCGACTCGACTAGAGATGTTGAGTTCCCTCCATCTCAGGTTGAGTTCGACTCGACTAGAGATGTTGAGTCCCCTCCATCTCAGGTTGAGTTCAACTCGACTAAAGATGTTGAGTTCCCTCCATCTTAGGTTGAGTTCGACTCGACTAGAGGTGCTGAGTTCTTCCTCCACCTCAGGTCGAGTTCAATTCGACCTAAGGTGTTGAGCTTTCTCCACCTCCAGTTGGGCTCGGCCCATAGGAGGGTTCTTAAGTGGAGAAAGGTTTTCCTCCCACCTCAGGTCGAGCTCGGCTAGACTAGAGGTGCTGAGTTTTTCCTCCACCTCAGGTCGAGGTTAATCCGACCCAAGGTGTTGAGCTTTCTCCACCTCCAGTTGGGCTCGGCCCATAGGAGGGTTCTTAAGTGGAGAAAGGTTTTCCTCCCACCTCAGGTCGAGCTCGGCTCGACTAGAGGTGCTGAGTTTTTCCTCCACCTCAGGTCAAGGTTAATCCGACCCAAGGTGTTGAGCTTTCTCCACCTCCAGTTGGGCTCGGCCCATAGGAGGGTTCTTAAGTGGAGAAAGGTTTTCCTCCCACCTCAGGTCGAGCTCGGCTAGACTAGAGGTGCTGAGTTTTTCCTCCACCTCAGGTCGAGGTTAATCCGACCCAAGGTGTTGAGCTTTCTCCACCTCCAGTTGGGCTCGGCCCATAGGAGGGTTCTTAAGTGGAGAAAGGTTTTCCTCCCACCTCAGGTCGAGCTCGGCTCGACTAGAGGTGCTGAGTTTTTCCTCCACCTCAGGTCGAGGTTAATCCGACCCAAGGTGTTGAGCTTTCTCCACCTCCAGTTGGGCTCGGCCCATAGGAGGGTTCTTAAGTGGAGAAAGGTTTTCCTCCCACCTCAGGTCGAGCTCTGCTCGACTAGAGGTGCTGAGTTTTTCCTCCACCTCAGGTCGAGGTTAATCCGACCCAAGGTGTTGAGCTTTCTCCACCTCTAGTTGGGTTCGGCCCATAGGAGGGTTCTTAAGTGGAGAAAGGTTTTCCTCCCACCTCAGGTCGAGCTCGGCTCGACTAGAGGTGCTGAGTTTTTCCTCCACCTCAGGTCGAGGTTAATCCGACCCAAGGTGTTGAGCTTTCTCCACCTCCAGTTGGGCTCGGCCCATAGGAGGGTTCTTAAGTGGAGAAAGGTATTCCTCCCACCTCAGGTCGAGCTCGACTCGACTAGAGGTGCTGAGTTTTTTTCTCCACCTCAGGTCGAGGTTAATCCGACCCAAGGTGTTGAGCTTCCTCCACCTCCAGTTGGGCTCGGCCCATAGGAGGGTTCTTAAGTGGAGAAAGGTTTTCCTCCCACCTCAGGTCGAGCTCGGCTCGACTAGAGGTGCTGAGTTTTTCCTCCACCTCAGGTCGAGGTTAATCCTACCCAAGGTGTTGAGCTTTCTCCACCTCCAGTTGGGCTCGACCCATAGGAGGGTTCTTAAGTGGAGAAAGGTTTTCCTCCCACCTCAGGTCGAGCTCGGCTCGACTAGAGGTGCTGAGTTTTTCCTCCACCTCAGGTCGAGGTTAATCCGACCCAAGGTGTTGAGCTTTCTCCACCTCCAGTTGGGCTCGGCCCATATGAGGGTTCTTTAGTGGAGAAAGGTTCACCTTCCGTCTCAAGTCAGGATCAACCGAAAGGCTTGGCAGAGGTTCCCCGATGACGGATCCCTTCGTGGATTCCCCTAAGGTCCCACCTACTCGTCAAATAGGTGGGTTGGACTTTCTTTCCGAGCTTGGGACAAGCTCGCAAAGAGCGGGGATTGTGTACAACCCTCATATTTCCCGAGTCGGTGTGACCCGACCCGGATGAGACCAAGACAATTCAAGGTGGTCGAGACGGTCAAAACGACCACGCATAAGCGGCCGGGACCAGTCAAGGCAAAGAGAGGCCACAGAGGAAGCGGGGGGAGCACCCACTCCCCCAACTCCCTTCGGGCGAGTGGGAGGAGCCTCCCACTCGCCGTTCACCCGGGCGAGTGGGAGGATCCCCCCCACTCGTCGGGCGAGTGGGAGGGTCCCTCCCACTCGCCATTTACCCGGGCGAGTTGGAGAGACCCTCCCACTCGCCGGGTGAGTGGGAGGGTCCCTCCCACTCGCCGGCCACCTTGAGGGGGAGTGGGAGGGGGCCCTCCCACTCGCCACCCCCTTTGGGCGAGTGGGAGGAATTCTCCCACTCGCCCGGTACAGTGGGGGGAGGCCGGTATGGCCTCCCGTGAGGGGGAAAGTGGGCACCTCGGGTCGCACTCGCCTCCCCTCACGCGTTGATCATTCGTGGTCATGGTTGGACTGCGGATAGCCAGATCTTGGCTATCCGCAGTCCATTTTTGGGAAAGTCTATAAATAGACCCCCATAGGCACCTTGGGAAGGGTTGGTCACTACCCCCCCCCCCCTCGCGTGTGTCTTGTGAGCAAGCACCCCCCTCCCTTGTCATCCTTCAGCTGACAGTGAGGTGGTTCTTAGTGCCCTCCAAGGTGCCCAGGCTCAGCATTGGCTTGGGAGGGGAAGTTCCGAGTGGGCTTCCGGGTGTGTGGTGGGACCTCAACGCTGAAGCTTAAGGGGTCTGTCCCTAGGCTCTAGTTGTCATCAAGTCCGAGTCCCTTAGTTCCTAGCAACCGGTCACGGGTCAAGGCTTAGGTCAAGTAAGGGTTAGTCGCAACCCCCTTTCGAACGCTGAGGCCGGGAAACTGGTTTCAACATACATCATTCACTTCCCAACACTCAGAACCGTAGAGCATTGCTGGCCTAATTGCAGTACGGTAAACTTGCCTCTAATTGTATAAAAATACTCACCTATAAAAGTATATATACAACTATAAAACTATGTATGAAATTATACAATTTAGTATTATTATATAGTTATAAATAAATTTTATATGTTTTTATTAGGTGATTGTTATCCGCACTACAGTTTTGGCTATCCGCACTCTTTTTGTATGAGTTATTATGCGCCTTTTGGAAATACGCCTTGTACATGCATTTTTAGGAAAAGTGATCAGCAAAAAGACTTTCATGTTGAATACTTTCATGTTGAATACTTTTTGTATGACGAGATCTACAACTTTCGTGTTGAATACTTTTCCTAAAAATGCACGCACAATGCGTATTGCAGCCCTGATTGAAACATGCGCGTAACTATAGCGAATTTTTGAAAATACGCCTTGTACATGCATTTTTAGGAAAAGTGTTCAACACGAAAGTTGTAAATCTCGACGAGATCTACAACTTTCGTGTTGAACACTTTTCCTAAAAATGTATATACAAGACATATTTCTAAAAGGCGCGTAATAATTCATACAAAAAAATGCGGATAGCCAAAACTGTAGTGCGGATAACAATCGTCTTTTATTATTTATTATAATATTACGGTTCAAACCCTGATCCGATCGTTCAGATTTTGAACCTTTAGTCTCACCGATTCTTCGATCTCCGGTCAAGTTCTTATAACCTTGCCCCAAATAGACCCTAAATGATTTCTTTTAAATTTAAAATCTATAAAAACATTAACGATATAATTATAATATTATCGTGTTTAATATATTATAATAATGTTGTCTGTTAATTGTCATGCATCAATTTTGGATTCCGGTTAAAAAAAAATAATTACTCTTTTCATTTTTTTTATTAATAAATGTAATGCAATTTCATTTTCATGACTCATATGATCACGCCGGTTGTTGGAAAATAGCTATTCAAATGAATGGGAATAAACTACTCACAAATTTGCAGATTCTAATTTGCTAAATAGATAAGAATAAAAAATTTGATCTGCGTATAACAATTCTCTAAAATTATAAGATAGCGATGGACGATAATAGCTGATCCTCACCCTTAGGATGCGTTTGGCGCGGCTTATTTGCTCCGGTGAGGTTGGACAAAAACGTCATTGTCATAAAAAAATCTTATGCCCTAAATTAGTTTCTTTTTTTTTGTAACGGTTGTAACATTTGTCATACCAAACATACATTCTATGACAATGACGTTTTTGTCCAACCTCACCGGAGCAAATAAGCCACGCCAAACGCAACCTAAGGGTGAGGATCAGCTATTATCGTCCATCGCTATCTTATAATTTTAGAGAATTGTTACACGCAGATCAAAATTTTTTATCCCTGTGACAAATATCTAATCATATTCAAATTAAAGATTTTCTATCCACAGGTCAAATTTCTAATTGATTATTTAATGATTAAAAAGTTTTTCAACCTTTTAATTTCTTTGGTTGTTGAAATTTGATCTTACTGTAGTTCCTCACGAACTTACAGAGAGTTTTTATTTAAATCGTTTTATTTATTTTAAGATTTTATGTGTGCGTATAGTATTTAGTCTTTTATGTTTGAGATTTTTAATTAAATGTATACACTCATGTAAATGGAATTAATAAGAAAATTCAATATTATTTTTGCTAAGATGTAGTACTTGAAATTGCAGTAATGAATGCCTCCTGTTTTTATTTTATTTTTTAATTTGATGCATTGATCTGAGAATAACAAAATATGTACGAATTATAAATTTTGTTCAGTTTATAAATGATTGATAGTAAAAAATTGTTGATAAATAATTTCGTTCTGTATATAACAATTTACTAATTTTATTGTAATCTAACTTATTAAAAATAATTTATACGAGTATGAATAAATAATCATTTTTTATTTTATAAAAAAAATTGTCCAGCTACACAATTTATTTATCTATGAGTAAATATTCTTTTATATTTATTGTATTTAAAAATGAGTTTATGGATTGCTTGTGTGGATGTGATGATGTTAATTGTTAATAGCTATATTATCTTGGACGTAGTTATTTCTATTTTATTGCATTTTTCATATAAATGATTATTTAAACTAAATATTATTTGACTATGCAATATCTTTAACAAGTATGTACAAGAAGTTGTGTTTGGTGCAACATTCAAAATTGTCAAATATAACATTATTCTTTTACTTCAATGACTTAACATATATATTATGAAAAAATGGAAATTCATAAAATATAATTGCTATTTGTGTAATTACACTATATCTTTATAATAAAAATAATGATGAAAATTCATAAACTCCAAAAGCTTTTTAGTAGACCTCCTACAACTACTATGGTAGGTAATCATTAGACCTCCTAGACCTACTTTAAAATGATTTTTTGTTAAAATATAAATATTTTTGAAATTTTTTTTATAAAATATTAATTAAAGTTTTTGTGTGATCATTTTGAGTATTCATATGTATATGTTGTAGGCGCAATCAGTTTGATGTGGGTGCATCCCAGAGCGTCATGGGTGTAGCCCACCGTCGCGGGCCGGGCACTATCGTGCTTGGTCGGGGGCTGGCGAAGCCCGCCGGGGGAGGGCCGACTGGGTACTGTCACGCTTGGCAGTAGGGGCGGAGCCCCGTGCCTGTCACTCGTGTGTATATATATATAATAATAATCTTAGGACTGCTACAGTAATGTCCGTGCAAAATAAAGGTAGGAAGAGAGGGGAGAAAGGAGAGGGAGGGGAGAGAAAGAGGCGCATGAAAGAGAGAGGGAGAGAGGGGCGTGGCGGGGAGAGAGGGGATGAAAGAGAGAGAGAGAGAGAGAGAGGACAGAGAGAGGGGAGAGATGGCGGTGAGAAAGTTAGAGAGAGGGGGAGCGGTTATTTATATTAAAAAAAGTTATACTGACAAAATTATTTATATACGAGCATCTTCGCACGGGCTACGCCCATGCTCGATGCTCTCGAGCGGTCTTCGGCCGCATCAATGCGTGCTTCAATACGCTTGGCTGCGAGCGACGAGGCATTCGTGACGTTCACAGGCGAAGTCTGTGCAATCAAGAGCAGTGAAGGTGGACACAACACGGGCTTTATGCGGGCGATGCCCGCATTGATGCGGCCGAAGGCCGCCCGAGAGCATCGAGCACAGGCATAGCCTGTGCAAAGATAATGAATTTGAGTTTTTCCAATTGATGTAGACTATTATATGTTTATAACACTAGTTTCTTGTACTTGTTATCTCGAGAGAAATACAAGGAAAAAACTAAGGATTATATATTTTTTGCAAAAGCACTAAATAAATAGTTCCCATATAATACTTTCTTAAGGTGATTGTTAACCACAACTTGAAAATGACTTGTCACGCCTCATTCTTAATCGTAACCTGAATTTTTTTAAAAATTTATCCGCAATCCAAAATATTAAATACAAGTCCGTGTTGGAAAATTAAGGGGTGCGTCGCTGCGAGATTTTTGTTATCGAAAATTTATGACGACACATATACTGAATGTAGCGGCGACTAGGGAATGCAAGATCGTACTTATTCAAAACCTATTAATCTCTATTGGAGTATTAAAATGCAGGATTTATAATTTTCTAATTAATTAATAAAACCTAAACCCTGAACACGCAAATAAAATAGAGCTTGAATAAGCGGTAGAAACATTGAAATGCGGAAATGAATCTATATCGCTTTTGGCTTCAAGCTCGTGCTGCATCACGGTGGTGTAAACCAAGAGCCTTGATGCGTTCTTCTTTATGAAATTTGTGGTGTCCGTAGATCCGGCCAACAAGCAAGATCTGTCTATATGAATCTCTTCAACAAATTAGAGTTAGCACATGACTGCTTATAAGAATTTTAAACCTTAATAATCTTGAGCATTTGTATTGCCGATCTAAAGCCAATCTTAATTTAATGATCAAAAAGATGGATCAAGATTGCACGTATAAACAAATCAAGTGTTGAAGTCAGGAAAATCCTAGGCTCCAAAATTCGGATCAATGCAGTCGGAGGCTACTCGCCCAGCAGTCCAACGAGATGACTTAGTTGTCAACGACGAAGTAGCTAGAAGAGCAACAAACAGGACCCCGGGTGCTGCGGCAGGGAGGTCCCACCACGTACCCAGAGGCTCAGAAGAGACTTCCCCTCCAAAACCAAAAATGGCCGAGCAGGGTACGAGGAAAGCACCAACTTGGCTAGTATCGGGAGTGACTCCCAAGGATGACGGGTCCGAGAATTTGAATGAGGGGGGTTTCAAAAGCTCAAATTTAGGTGTCAATCCAAGTACCTCTGGGGTCCTATTTATAGGAAAACCAAAGGGAGGGGGAGGGTCTTTTATACCCCACCCAGCTCGGCGACTAGGCGACATTGAGGCGACCTCGTCTGAAGAGGGGCGAGTATCACCTATGGTCGCCCACCTTTTTGGCGAGTATCAGGGCTACTCGCGCGAGTCCACCCATACTTGCTCAGGCCTTCTTCTGCTCCTGCTGGCTGAGCTGTCTTGTGTCTTGGATTGCTGACCTCTGTGTTGACCTTTTGACCTTGACTTCTGCCTATGTGGCTTTGAGCGGGCCCACCCTCGGAGAATGAGGGTTGTACATCAAGATTTATGCCTAATTGGAAACTTCAGGTCAAAGTTCTTCACTCAGATCAAATGATGAAAATATATATCTTAATATATATATTATTTTAGAACTCAAATCTGTATGAAGTAATCAGCAAGAAAGAAATGAACACAGGAATACCTTGGTTGTGAGTGATCAATGAAATCTTTTGGCCCTTTGTATCCCACCAATTAATACTGAAATCTATAGGTTGGCATTTCATATGTATTCACCAAGATGAAAAATGCACCTCTCGTTCGTTCAACAGCAAATCTGATCTAGATGAGAGGAGGAGATGGATTGGCACCCTCCAAGAGCTCTCGATGAACAGCATGTACGAACTGGAAAATCCCCTCTAGGAGAGATGAAGATGGCTCTCACTTTCACCCAGTCGGGAAGAGCAAAATGCTTGCCTCCGGCGCTGTAGAAATCTAGGCGAAACCTGCAAGTTTGTCTGATGGGAGAGAAAGGGGGGAAGAGAGCCGACAGTCACCCAAAGAGATAGAGAGAGACTTGGATTTCAGCCCTAGTTCACAATGGCAGACCCCAAGAAAATGAACCGCATAAAATCCTATGTGGTTTAATAGGTGAACCAATGTAGGAGTTACAAGATCATGGGCAAATCAGTCCCATTAATTCCAAAATTAAATTGGAGAATGTGAAATATTTTGAAGTCAGAAGAACAAGTCAACCAACAGGAGAATAAGAACACCAAGAAATGAACACAAGCTTTCACAAATAATAATACTCGGCAGCTAGTTACAAATGGACAGGGTTGAATACAAGTTGCATCCAACTTGATTCACGACAGCCAGTGAAGTAAAGAAACTGGTCGCGGACAGGGTCCGCTTCTCCTCTGGAGCACACTGCGCAGGTGATACTCGCTCCTCGCTACCGTCAGCGTTAACTCTAATGCACAGCGTTGGCTCTCCTACTAGCAAGCTCACTGCTCGCACTCCAGCTACTCGCAAGCTCGTCACGCTTCGATTCCTCCTCTTCTCGCTACCGCGAGCGTTAGCTCCTAACACGCCGCTTTAACACTACTGCTCGCACTCCTCAGCTCCCTAGTCGCAACTAGACAAAGCTTGCTACTCGCCACTTCTCCTCTTCTCGCTACCGCGAGCGCTAGCACTAGCGCCGGGCGGTATCTCTGAAGCTCGCAACTCGCTCTAGATCGCTTGCCGAACTTACTCCAAGCTCAATGCTCGCCAGGTAGCACTCTGGTATCTCTAACTCGCTCAAAGTTGAGGATACTCGTCACTTTCAGAATGCATACACTTTGGGGGGGTACCCCTCTATTTATAGACAAAAACAGGGGGGTGGCGAGAAGGAGCTAACGCCGGCGGTAGCGCTAGCGCCGGGCGTTAGCTCACTTCAAAATCCTAACACTCCCCCTTGAAGTGAGCTCCGGGAACAACTCCAAGCAGCGAGCGAAGCCTCCGGAACGGCCCCGCAGATAGGGGCTTCGTGAATATATCTGCAAGGTTGTCTTCACTACGCACATGCTCCACAACGATTAAGCCACCCAGCATCTTCTCTCTGATGAAGTGATGCTCGATCTCAATGTGCTTGGTCCTTGCATGCCACACTGGATTGGTTACCAGTTTCAATGCACTCTTATTATCCCCGCGAAGCACAGTAGGTCCGCTGACCTCCTCGTCCACATCCTCCACTAGTCTCCTTAGCCAGACACACTCCTGAGCTGCTAAGGACGACGCCTTGTACTCGGCCTCCGTGGTAGAAAGCGAAATAGAGTCTTGCTTCTTGCTACACCACGAGATAGCAGCAGCTCCACACAAAAACATGTACCCTGATGTCGACTTGCGATCATCAACATCACCTTCTTAGTCTGCATCTATGTACCCATGCAGCTTGAAGTCAGACTTCTCTCCATAAGACAACCCCATCTCAAGGGTTCCCTTCACGTACTTCAGTATCCCCTTGGCTGCCTCCAGATGAGGCTTCCGCGGCTCCTGCATATACCGACTAACTCGACCGACAACAAAGGCGATGTCCGGCCTCATAATAGTCAAGTAGATAAGACTCCTCATCAGTGCCCGAAAGATCTTCGGATCAGGAAGAATCCTCCCTTCTTCCTTCCGAAGCTTCAGCCCAGCCTCCAGAGGAACGGAACTGCTCTTCCCCTCCTTCATGCCAAATCTTTCGACGATCCTCTCGGCATACGCCCTCTGGGAAACATACAGCCCGCCTCTTCTCTTCTCAACTTGGAGGCCAAGGAAATGGTGCAGCTCACCAAGATCCTTCATCTCGAATCGTATGGAAAGATGCTGTCTCAGCGCCGCGACCTCCTCAGGGTTGTTCCCTGTCACGATCATGTCGTGACGTACAGCAACACCAGCACGTAAAGACCTCCACTCTTCTTCACGAACATGCTAGAGTCTGAGTCTGAGGCATCATAGCCGCGGAACTGCAAGTACTCCGCAATCTTTCCATACCAGGCTCTCGGCGCCTGTTTCAACCCGTAGAGGGTCTTCTTCAGCTTGCAGACGTGATGTGGAAGTGACTTGGACACGTATCTAGGTGGTTGCACCATGAATATGTCTTTGTCAATCTCTTCATACATGAACGCGTTCTTCACATCAAGCTGCCACAGCTTCCAACCTCGGCACGCCACCAGAGCGATGATCGTCCTCACCGACGTCATCTTCGCGACAGGACTAAATGTCTCCTCATAGTCCTCTTTGTAGGTTTATGAGAAGCCCCAAGCGACAAGCCTCGCCTTATACCGCTCCACTTCTCCATCCGCTCTCTTCTTAACCTTGTACACTCATTTACAGGTGACAGGTTTGATGCCCTCCACCATGGGAACCAGGTCCCATGTCTCATTCTTCTATAGGGCCTCCATCTCCTCGATCATGGCCGCGTCCCACTCCTTGATGCCAGCTGTATCCTCAAAGCAGGCAGGTTCCCTCTCATCGAGTGGTCCTGCGAAGAAGTAGGAGACCAAACTCACGAAGTTCCCCTCCTTATAGCGAGCAGGCGGGACGATGGTCCACTTCGACCTCCTCAAGGCTTGGACACTATCTACCACTCCGGTAGACTCCTCTTCTTGAACTCCTTTCTGAACTCCTCCTGAAGCGGTGCTCTCCCTGCTTCTTGAGTTCGAAGCTCCCCCCGAGACAGAAGCTCCCCCTGAGCCAGAAGCTCCTCCTGAGCCAGAAGCTCCTCCTGAGCCAGATGGTGATGGAGCAATGGGAGATAGCTCCAACTCCACAGTAGGGTCCTCAGTGACCCTCTCTTCTTCCCTGCTAGAATCTCCACTCTCCGGCAGCACCACAGAAGAGACTCTCTGGTGTGAGACCAGTTCGTCAAACACTACGTCGCGCGAGACGACGAACTTCTGGGTCTGTGGATCCATGCACTTCCACCCCTTCTTCCGCTCATCGTAGCCAATGAAGATACACTTCCTCGCTTTCGGCTTCAACTTGGTTCTCTGAGCGTCCGGGACGTGCACGAAGCAGGTAGAACCAAACACGTTCATGTGACCCACATTTGGCTTCTCCCCGAACATGAGCTGGTGTGGAGACACCATCCTGTTAGGACTCAGAGGTAGTCGGTTGATCACATGAGTAGCACACGCCATTTCCTCCGCCCAAAAGGCCTTGTGAGTGCTCTTGGCATGTATCCAACTCCTGGTAGTCTCCACCAGATGGCGGATCTTCCTCTCTGCCACCCCATTCTGCTGAGGGTGTGAGCGCAGGAGAGCTCCCGCCGAATGCCGAACCTCCTGCAGAAAGAAGCAAACTCATTGGAGATAAACTCCCCTCCATTGTCGCTTCTCAGCTTCTTCACTCTGCGGTTCAGCCTCCCTTCCACAAGCTCCTTTCACTCTTGGAACTTCTCGAATACTTCTGACTTCTCTCTCAAAAAGTATACCCACGTATAGCGGGTGTAGTCATCCAACATAACTAGCGCATACTTATTGCTTCCATAAGTAAGGGTGGTGCACGGCCTCATAACGTCAGCATGTACGCACTCAAGAGGTGTCTTACACCTGGTCTCCGACTTGTCAAATGGAATTCGATGTGACTTTCCATATTGGCATCCGTCGCACACATGGCTGTCGCCGTAGGAAGAGAGATGTGGCAGGCCACTCACTAAGCCCTTTTCCACCATCATCTTCAGCTTGTCCATCCCCACATGACCCAGCCTCTCATGCCAGATCACTACGCTGTCGTTTGTCTTCAACTTGTCCACTTAGGCATTTGCAGATAGAACATACAAATCCTTCACCTTTCTCTCGGTGAGCGTGACGTCAGCATTGACAGACGATAGGTTCTTCAGGAACTTCACCTCATTCGGTCCAAACAGCACGTGGTATCCAGCATCCACTGCGTTAGCCACAGAGAAGTGGTTCTTCTTCATGCCAGCCACGTGATACACACTCTTCAGTGTCACTGGCTTCTCTCTACTCCCAAGGGACACCTTCCCTTCTCGCTCCACGGGATGAACCGTATCATCCGCAGTGATGATAACATTTGTTCCTTCATAAGCTTCCAAGGAGACGAACTTCGACATATCTCCTGTGAGATGATGTCCGCAACCGGAATCCACTATCCAGTCGTTCTCGAGGTTGATGGAGGCTAAGACGTCGACTGACATTACAGTCATCTCTGCCAGGAAATAATTGCCCCCCCCCCCCCCCCCCCCTCTCACCGCCCTGGTGACCTCCACCTCTTCATTCACCTCTCTGGTGATCTCCCTCCTTGTTAGCAACATGACCGGCCTTCAGATTGGACCGGCAGTCCTTTGTCATGTGCCCGTACTTCTTACAGGCAAAGCAAAGGGATCTCTCCATTTCATCGCGCGCAGGGAGGAACTTCCTCCCATCTCCCTGAGAGGACGTTGAAGGTCCATCTCCGGAGTTCTTCTTTCTCTTATCCCAGGATCTCCTTTTTCCTGAGAACAAAGCCTCGCCATCTCCTCCTGAGATGAATACTCCCGCCATCGGCTTCGCCAAGCTCTCCTGTGACGACAGCAGGTTCTCTAGCTCCAGTAAGGAGGGCTGAGTAGCCCACCCTTGCACGGAAGTAACGAAGGGGACATACTCCTTCATCAAGCCTCGGAGTATGTGCCACTTCAACTTCGCCTCTGAGATTGGCTCTTCAGGGTCCAAGGCCGAGATCTCCCCACATAGGTTCTTCACCTTCAGGAAGAAGGTGGATATCGCCATCTCGCCTTGAGTCGACCTCGTCAACTCATTCTTCAGGATTGTAGCCGCGCTATATTCTTCTTGTTGAATAACCCATCGAGGGCTATCCAGATCTCAGACGCTGACTTGCAACTTATGATGTGGTCAAACAAGTCAGGTGAAATGGCTCTCTTCAAGGTGAACTCCGTCTTGGCGTTGGTCTTCCTCCAAGCTCTCACAGCTTAACCATTGTCTTCGATTGGAAAGACTTCTGCTTGCTCTTCTCCTCCAATGACCTCCCATAGGTCCTCTCCAAGCAGGTAACTCTCCATGCAAGACTTCCACTTCTTGTAGTTGGTCTGGGTGAGCAGCTCGATGTCAAGTCCCCTAGCATACCCTCCTTCGCCGTCCATCTTGGTTGCTCAGTCCTTGTTCCCACTATCCCTCTGATACCATGTGAAATATTTTGAAGTCGGAAGAACACGTCAATCAACAGGAGAATAAGAACACCAAGAAATGAACACAAGCTTTCACAAATAATAATACTCGGCAGCTAGTTACAAATGGATAGGGCTGAATACAAGTTGCATCCAACTTGATTCACGACAGCCAATGAAGTAAAGAAACTGGTCGCGGACAGGGTCCACTTCTCCTCCGGAGCACACCGCGCAGGTGATACTCGCTCCTCGCTACCGCCAGCGTTAACTCTAACGCCCAGCGTTAACTCTAACGCCCAGCGTTAGCTCTCCTACTCGCAAGTTCGCTGCTCGCACTCCAGCTACTCGCAAGCTCGACACGCTTCAGTTCCTCCTCTTCTCGCTACCGCGAGCGTTAGCTCCTAACGCGCCGCGTTAACACTGTTGCTCGCACTCCTCAGCTCCCTAGTCGCAACTAGACAAAGCTCACTACTCGCCGCTTCTCCTCTTCTCGCTACCGCGAGCGCTAGCACTAGCGTTGGGGCTGTATCTCTGAAGCTCGCAACTCGCTCTAGATCGCTTGCCGAACTTACTCCAAGTTCGATGCACGCCAGGTAGCACTCTGGTATCTCTAACTCGCTCAAAGTTGAGGATACTCGCCACTTTCAGAATGCATACACTTTGGGGGGTACCCCTCTATTTATAGACAAAAACAGGGGGGGTGACGAGAAGGAGCTAATGTCGTCGGTAGCGCTAGCGCCGGGCGTTAGCTCACTTCAAAACCCTAACAGAGAACTCATGAAATTAAATAGGATTTCATTTCATGTCAAAACCTCTGCCAAAATCTGTGCCTAGGGTGAGACCAAGTTCGCGACATGAATTTACGAGACGGTCTGACTCATCTATCACAGACTTCGATCGTTCGCGCGACTAAATTAACGCACGCTCGAGGGAGTCCGAATAGACTCTAATTTTCACGTACGACTTTATCGGGACGTCTCGATGAATCGAGTCCACCTTACAAAAAATTTCTAACAGTCCGATATTACAATGCTAAATACCTTGTAGAATACACAAACTACAAAGAACGACTAATTTGAATGAAGATAAATCGAGATAAAGTAAACAGAAGACTGGGCCGAAATCCTTTGAATTACCAGAAGATAAATCAAACAGTTAAAGAGAGATAAATATCGGAGTGGAGAACTTATAAGATTCGCGCAAGCTAGTAGAACAAGGGTGGCGGCGGCGGCGGCGGCGGGCTTGCAGATGTGTGACAACGGCGGGCGAGCATACGTGTGACGTCGGCGGCGGGCGAGCAGGTCAAGGGCGGGCAGATGGGGTAGGATTTTGATTGGGCTGCGGTTAAAAAAATGGGGACAATCGGAATTTTTAATTCTTTTTTATACATCGTCTTCTTCAGCCGGAATTCCCGAGGAAAGCCCCCCTATTTAAAGGAGCAGAGGAAAGGGAAGAGGAAATCAGAACAGAGGAAGCGGGAGGAGAGATGGAAAGAAAGGAGAGTGAGAGGGGAGGAAGCTTTGAAAGGCTGGACGAGTACTGGAAGAAGAGAGCGGAGGTGTATCCTCGGATCGGAGCAAGAAGGAAAGGTTGGCGGCTCCGGCGAAGGAAACGCCAGGCGTACCTCGGCGGCGGCGAGGGGGCCGGCGGCGGATGCAAACGCAGGGTGATGATTTGGATCTTACTGCTGAGGTCGCACAGAGCCGTGGTGAAGGCGCTGAGTAAGTTCAGCGATGCGATTTGCAGCGCCCTCATCGGTGAAACTCTTGTGAAGGAGTTGCAGAACAAGAATATTGATCCTAAGGACCTGAGAAGAAGGGTCACCGGCGAGCTTGCCGCCGCCGCCGCATGCATATAGTTGGTTGCTCCTCATAAGTCTGAAGTCCAAAATGACAAAATAGGAGGGGGAGAACTATCCGGCCATCGCCGGAGAAGGTGGTGGTTTAAATATTCAGCCATGGTTGTTGTTGTTCCTTTCAGCGTTTGTTTAGTTTGATGTGGATGTGTTTGGCTTCTTTTATCCTCAGTTGATGCGAAGTTTGCCGGTTGAAGCTCAAATCTTTTAATAAAAAAAAATAGTTAAATTGTAGAAATATTCTGTAGATTTTTAATTAGTCTATTAATTGGGTGTTGTTAAAGGCAAATCAGAATTGGCTATTGGCAAATCAATTTTTATGAGTTATTACGCGCCTTTTGAAATTATGTTTTGTACATGCATTTTTAGGAAAAGTGTTCAACACGAAAATTGTAGATCTCGTCGAGATCTACAACTTTCGTGTTCAACACTTTTCCTAAAAATGCATGTACAAGGTGTATTTTCTCGTTATTTTCAAAAATTCACTATAGTTACGATTAGGGCGACAATACGTCTTGTGCGTGCATTCTTAGGAAAAGTGTTCAACACAAAAGTTGTAGATCTCGACGAGATCTATAATTTTTAGTGCTGAACACTTTTAATAAAAAAAAAACTTAAATAATAGTTTAATTGTAGAAATATTCTTTAGATTTTAAGTAGTCTTTTAATCGGGCGTTGTTAAAGGCAAATCAGAATTGGCTATTGGCAAACCAATTTCTATGAGTTATTACGCGCCTTTTGAAAATACGCTTTGTACATGCATTTTTAGGAAAAGTGTTCAGCACGAAAATTGTAGATCTCGTCGAGATTTACAATTTTGTGTTCAACACTTTTCCTAAAAATGCATGTACAAGTCATATTTTCTTGTTATTTTCAAAAATTCACTATAGTTACGATTATGACGACAATATGCCTTGTACAACTTTCGTGTTGAACACTTTTCCGAAAAATGCACGCACAAGGCGTATTGTCGCCATAATCGTAACTATAGTGAATTTTTAAAAATAACAAGAAAATACGTCTTGTACATGCATATCACAACCCGCATTTTCCCAAGAATATAATACATATTATCAGAGCAAGGGGAAAATACGCGTCGTGATGCCACGCCTGCAGGAGACGACTACAGACGCTCAGGCAAACACTCCTTACGATAATTTATAAAAGACATATATGTGTTTATATTAAAAAGAGAAATTTTCATTATTAAATTAAGACCGCGTCCCTCGGTCCGGTGGATCATCTAGTCCACAAGTAGAAAACTATATATACGCAGCGGAAAAATAGGTTTGTTTTTAGCCTACATGAGCATGAAGATGAACATCCCAGAAATAATATGCATATATCTATGTTTAATATAGTAAGAAAAGATTTTCTACGATCTTCAAAGTACGTGGCATTTATTTAAAACCAT
The DNA here is from genome assembly GCA_033032865.1 of Dactylorhiza incarnata. Lineage (NCBI taxonomy): Eukaryota > Viridiplantae > Streptophyta > Magnoliopsida > Asparagales > Orchidaceae > Dactylorhiza > Dactylorhiza incarnata. The sequence goes on along the minus strand of JAWHQI010000110.1, from coordinate 5,931,375 downwards.
GATATGCAAAAATGACATTTTTATACCCAAAAGTAACTAATGCATTCTAGCATAAAGCTTCCCAGAGAGTAAGTAGGTAAACAATTTGAAAGTAACAGCAAAATAACTAGCAAGTAAACTAGCACAAGAAGAGATTCATACGGGCGTCAACAACTGACACGAACCCGCAGGAAAGAAGGAAAAACAACCAAAAGAACTGCCCCTTACCTACTAGAGAGGAAGGGTCTCTACAGGACAGCTAAACGACGCCGCTCTAACTCCTGCGGCAGCTAAAAAACCTGAACCTGAGACATTCATAAGAAAAGAATGCCTCAGCCCAAAAGGGTGCAAGAAAACCAAGATTAGCAGCAATTAGTAATAAAGGAGTACAGAAAGAAGAACTAAGCAGGTAAACATCAATAATCTAACCACAACACGAGCCAGCACAAACGAGTGCACTCGGTAGGAGGAAAAGAAAAGCCTGCACTGAAAGGTAATAGCCAAAGCAATCATGGCCAACCACGTGTCCGTCCCTGTGGCTCAGAGGTGATGATTATACATATAATATATCATAATACCATACATAAGCATATAAGCTTAATAAAACTTGAGACTGATCAGCTCGAGGGAAAAGCGTCCACCAAAAGAAGGCACTTCGACGGTAGTATCTTCCACTAACGCCCGCAGCCCAAAACCGGGTGTGGTCCCATATCCACTGCCACCCAGAATCCAATTCAGGAGTGCTGCGGCGGTGACTCCAATCCACCCAAACCAACAGTCCAAAGAGGCACTGTGGCGGTGACTTTAAGCTCACACGCTCAACAGACTCACACTTAGCACCTGTAGCAGGGGTGCACAATCATATATATAGGTATATGTATATATATAAGTATATAAACAAACCTCAGTGCAGGACACCTGAGAACACTCAGAACATTAGACCACGGAGGTCATGGAGATCAAGAACCATTCAACAAAACTATCCCGAAGAATTAGGCAACAAAGAAAACTTAGCTCATAGATCCAACAGAACCCAAGGAGGAGGGTCAGACCGGGAAAACATGGTAACAAATGGTCTTAACCATAATTCAAGTCGAGAGAATCAGGAAAACACAGGATTCAGCAATAAACCAATAGGTTAATATTCAACTTACAACAGAGCTGAAGATTTCAGCAACCCGACACCATGCAGGGCTTGGTGTCGGAACGAGACGGAGGTAACTTGACACGAAGGCCAAACACCAGAACAATATTAGTGGGTTCATAAGAGAACACTTGGAACATAGCTAACGCAGATCACAAGGGAAACACTTGGCGAGTCCAAACTTGACTCCCAACGAACTTCTCATAACAGAACGATGAATAAGGCACGACAAGACACCATAAATGACCGCTAACCATATACAGGACAACTCAACGAATAAGGCATAGATCCTCGAAGGTCTCAACCAAAGGGACTTAACATACTTGATAGCACCGCTTAAGATACCCAGCAAAAGAACATATAAATACATGAGGAAACGATTCCAAATAAACGATGAAGTCGGCCGAAAAGCTCATCAAAAGTTGACGGAAAACTTAACAGAAGTTGGCAGAGAAAGAGGAAGAAATGACGGAAAGAGAAGAACGCCCGATCACCCAGCAACCACCAGCCAAGGGGACTACTACCGAGCTTATCTCTGGTCGCCGTCCACTGCAGTATCACTTGAGATCATTTACTTTAGGGTTGCGCCATTGATTAGCTACGACCTAACTCTTATGTCTACTACAACGACTCGATAGGAGTTGCCCAAGGAGCAGAATCTTAGGTACGAGCCTCTAAACACCAACAACCCTCAACGAGAACCAGACAAAGATCTGAAGTTACTCCTGAAAGGATGCACATGCAATGCAACACTTCCCACATTAAATGCTTCAGTCGGCCACTATACATGATCATACATTCACCTTCCATTTAAATACCCAATAGAGAAAACACCCACAATAGCCAGCCATGCCTGGCAAGAACCCCCAAAAGAATACAATGTGATTTCTACATGAAGCTCAACCGCAAACCCATAGCGAGATAAACCACAGAAAAATACCCTTGAACTCAAGCCCCAAATCCGGATTTACCCCAAGCTGTGAGCAGAGTAACAACTAGCCTCAAAACAACCTTTAGATTATATTATTTAACTTGAGAGTGAAATGGTGAGTGAGAAAGAGGAGGGAGAGAAAGAAGTGCAAGTCCTGATTTTTCTGAACTCAACCCAATTGCCGTCACCATAAGGAAAACATCCTAAATCCAGAATGAACATAGAGATAAGAGAAGAGGAGGGAGAGGAAGAGAATGGCTCCAAATGACTTTCATAACCGCACCCCAAGCTAATGACGAGTGTAGGGAATGGCCAGTGCAGAGGATGACATGTGTAGGATTTAGCCGGCGACATAATCAGAAACGAAATAGCAAAAGCTTCAAGATTTCCATCAGCACACATATATACATATATATAGACAGCCCAAATTTAGCCACAATCAGCAAGCATAAACCCCCAAGAAAGCTGCTAACATACCCCAAACCGAACTTTATAATAAGGCATCCCCCCTATCTAGATGCCATAACAACACCTCCCAAAACAAAATCCATAACAGCACTTCTCAAAACAAGATCCATAACAACACTTCTCAAAACAAGATCCATAACAGCACCCCCAACACAAATGCTATAACACAAGAATACCTCCATTTATGAAATCTAGAAAGGGAAATCAGCAACGACAAACTCAATCCTCAAATCATAAAATTTCTAAACTCTCCTAATGATGCAAACCATCCAGGTCTTTAGTCGCAAGGAAGCATATAACCAACCCGATATTTATGCTAAGGATTTACGCAGAATTAGCTAATTAATATATATAGTTTGCAGAATTTAACAAGCAACGTAATCAGAATCGCCAAAATGAACCGAGCATGCAACCCCACCAAAACAGGGTTTCCAAAATTTATAGCATAAACCCCAAGAAACTCTGCTAACAAAACCAGGAAGATCTGCTAGCAAAAGCCCCCAAATAATCAGAACAGAAATCAGGTAAGGAACTGTAAGCATAACTCCCACATAACAGATCAGAGGAGTTTAGAAATTAGGTGAAGAAATCTACCAGTATAAGCTCCCAAACAACAAAGAAAGCAGGTGCAAGAATTTGGAAGCTAGGTAAAGAGATCCACTCGAATAAACTCCATACGATAAAAACAACAGAAGAGTGGGGGAGAAGGGGGAGAAGAAGAATTTTCTTGCACAACATAGGTTAAAGCCTTCACAACCCCATATTCAAGCCAAGCTCATAAGAAACAAGAAGAAGACGAGAAGGAGATGAAGGGGAAGAGTTTCCTTGCCTGAAGACCGCAAGGCCACTGCCGATCCCGACGCGAGCCACCCGATCCTTACTCCGATGAAGGAACCAAGCACCGGCGACCTCCAAAACCCTTCCTCCGGCGGCCTACACCTCCCGACGCCGGCGATGCGACGAAGCCCTAGCTCACGCACTCCACTCACACGGCAAGAAGGAGATATCGGGGGTGGAAAGAATGGCAGCATCTTTTATAAGTAAAATAAAATTAACTTTTATATATATATATAAAGATAACATTTATATATATATAAGAATTTATATATAATACTTATATATATGTATATGTAATTATCTATGCACCTACCTATATATAAACAAAAACTCCTCATATGAAATCATGGTTGCAATTATTTTACCTATACAGGAACGCATATATACACGAATATATATATATATATATCTTTATATATATATATTTTTATACATATACCCGCATAAGCCTCTTTCTAGTAACAAAACGCCGGAAGACGACGACGCCTCGAATTAATATTTCGTTTTAAAATAATTATTATTAATTTCATATGTTCATTAAAAATAATAATAATAAGAAAACCCGGGGCGTTACAGTCACCCAACCAAACAAAAAGTTTCGTCCCGAAACTTTGCAACAACGATTCAAACGAGGGAAAAAAAAAGACACAGCAGACGGAAACCTACCGGAGAAAACCAGCCGAAGGGTGAGGGTAGGACTCCTTCACCAAAGGGATAGACTTGGCTACAACTCTAGCACAGAAACTAGGACAAGGCGAGAGCACTCCAGGGCAAGGAACTAGGCCAGGAAAAACCACATAGCAACAACTCACCTAACTGAGAGCGCAACTCTCGCAACACAAGCGGGGCCAAAGGGTACGGTGCCTTAGCAAAAGGACAAGTACCCGGCTCAAGGTCAGAAACAAACTCCCCAACTCTCACAGGCAGAAAGACTAGGGGGGATTAACTGGGAAGACAACAGGGAACTCCCGCGCCACAGGAAAAATCTCGATACACGACAAACAGATAACGGTTTCTAGCATAGAAACGAGGTAAACAAACTCACCAGGAACTAAAAGGTTACGAGCACACGCCGCGGAAAGAATCGGAGGAAAACCTAGCGCGAAAAGCTAACGCACTCAAGGAAAGACCGATGTTCGGCTAAAGGACCAAACGCTTTACCTTGCGCGCACCCGAAGACTCGCCCTCTGACTGGGGAGCCGACTCTGATGCACTACGCTCTGAAGTCATCGACTGCAATTACGAACGAACACCTCAAAACACCTAGCTTAAGACGCAACAGCTAGGAACTAGAATTTCCTAACTCGATACAGATCAGAAAGGAGTAGATACTTGCTCTTGTTGTTACCTTGCTCTGGGAATTCATGAAATGATGTTATGCTAAACTTAGGATGATACACCATCATCCTATCAACTTATGTGCATATAAAATAATGCATGAATGTCAAATTTTATTCCAAATCATGTGTGTACGAGCGTCATCATGTATGTCTTTAGCTTGGCACGTGTGCAATGCTATGTTATGATGCATATGTAGTGCTATGCAATCTAAAAAGGCCTTAATGCATGCTATGAGCGGCGTACACATGCGATCTTATGCATCTCATACTACATATTATCGCATGCAACGAAAAAGAAAATCTAATGGACACGCATGCGACCTACGTTATGCATCCCATACTACATAACAGTCGTATGTTGCCACCTATGAGGATCCATATACAAACACATATTATGCATCCCATACTACATAATATGCCCCGTATACTTCTTATCATGCTATGAGTGTAGTGTTCATGCTTCAGCCAAGACATACTGGTGACCCTTCGGTGTGTGTATGCAATGAATGACGATTCTCACCAGGCGGTTAACCGGGCAACCAAACTATCACAGCAACCCGGCTAACCTAGCTCTGATACCAACTATCACAACCCGCATTTTCCCAAGAATATAATACATATTATCAGAGCAAGGGGAAAATACGCGTCGTGATGCCACGCCTGCAGGAGACGACTACAGACGCTCAGGCAAACACTCCTTACGATAATTTATAAAAGACATATATGTGTTTATATTAAAAAGAGAAATTTTCATTATTAAATTAAGACCGCGTCCCTCGGTCCGGTGGATCATCTAGTCCACAAGTAGAAAACTATATATACGCAGCGGAAAAATAGGTTTGTTTTTAGCCTACATGAGCATGAAGATGAACATCCCAGAAATAATATGCATATATCTATGTTTAATATAGTAAGAAAAGATTTTCTACGATCTTCAAAGTACGTGGCATTTATTTAAAACCATGATATGCAAAAATGACATTTTTATACCCAAAAGTAACTAATGCATTCTAGCATAAAGCTTCCCAGAGAGTAAGTAGGTAAACAATTTGAAAGTAACAGCAAAATAACTAGCAAGTAAACTAGCACAAGAAGAGATTCATACGGGCGTCAACAACTGACACGAACCCGCAGGAAAGAAGGAAAAACAACCAAAAGAACTGCCCCTTACCTACTAGAGAGGAAGGGTCTCTACAGGACAGCTAAACGACGCCGCTCTAACTCCTGCGGCAGCTAAAAAACCTGAACCTGAGACATTCATAAGAAAAGAATGCCTCAGCCCAAAAGGGTGCAAGAAAACCAAGATTAGCAGCAATTAGTAATAAAGGAGTACAGAAAGAAGAACTAAGCAGGTAAACATCAATAATCTAACCACAACACGAGCCAGCACAAACGAGTGCACTCGGTAGGAGGAAAAGAAAAGCCTGCACTGAAAGGTAATAGCCAAAGCAATCATGGCCAACCACGTGTCCGTCCCTGTGGCTCAGAGGTGATGATTATACATATAATATATCATAATACCATACATAAGCATATAAGCTTAATAAAACTTGAGACTGATCAGCTCGAGGGAAAAGCGTCCACCAAAAGAAGGCACTTCGACGGTAGTATCTTCCACTAACGCCCGCAGCCCAAAACCGGGTGTGGTCCCATATCCACTGCCACCCAGAATCCAATTCAGGAGTGCTGCGGCTGTGACTCCAATCCACCCAAACCAACAGTCCAAAGAGGCACTGTGGCGGTGACTTTAAGCTCACACGCTCAACAGACTCACACTTAGCACCTGTAGCAGGGGTGCACAATCATATATATAGGTATATGTATATATATAAGTATATAAACAAACCTCAGTGCAGGACACCTGAGAACACTCAGAACATTAGACCACGGAGGTCATGGAGATCAAGAACCATTCAACAAAACTATCCCGAAGAATTAGGCAACAAAGAAAACTTAGCTCATAGATCCAACAGAACCCAAGGAGGAGGGTCAGACCGGGAAAACATGGTAACAAATGGTCTTAACCATAATTCAAGTCGAGAGAATCAGGAAAACACAGGATTCAGCAATAAACCAATAGGTTAATATTCAACTTACAACAGAGCTGAAGATTTCAGCAACCCGACACCATGCAGGGCTTGGTGTCGGAACGAGACGGAGGTAACTTGACACGAAGGCCAAACACCAGAACAATATTAGTGGGTTCATAAGAGAACACTTGGAACATAGCTAACGCAGATCACAAGGGAAACACTTGGCGAGTCCAAACTTGACTCCCAACGAACTTCTCATAACAGAACGATGAATAAGGCACGACAAGACACCATAAATGACCGCTAACCATATACAGGACAACTCAACGAATAAGGCATAGATCCTCGAAGGTCTCAACCAAAGGGACTTAACATACTTGATAGCACCGCTTAAGATACCCAGCAAAAGAACATATAAATACATGAGGAAACGATTCCAAATAAACGATGAAGTCGGCCGAAAAGCTCATCAAAAGTTGACGGAAAACTTAACAGAAGTTGGCAGAGAAAGAGGAAGAAATGACGGAAAGAGAAGAACGCCCGATCACCCAGCAACCACCAGCCAAGGGGACTACTACCGAGCTTATCTCTGGTCGCCGTCCACTGCAGTATCACTTGAGATCATTTACTTTAGGGTTGCGCCATTGATTAGCTACGACCTAACTCTTATGTCTACTACAACGACTCGATAGGAGTTGCCCAAGGAGCAGAATCTTAGGTACGAGCCTCTAAACACCAACAACCCTCAACGAGAACCAGACAAAGATCTGAAGTTACTCCTGAAAGGATGCACATGCAATGCAACACTTCCCACATTAAATGCTTCAGTCGGCCACTATACATGATCATACATTCACCTTCCATTTAAATACCCAATAGAGAAAACACCCACAATAGCCAGCCATGCCTGGCAAGAACCCCCAAAAGAATACAATGTGATTTCTACATGAAGCTCAACCGCAAACCCATAGCGAGATAAACCACAGAAAAATACCCTTGAACTCAAGCCCCAAATCCGGATTTACCCCAAGCTGTGAGCAGAGTAACAACTAGCCTCAAAACAACCTTTAGATTATATTATTTAACTTGAGAGTGAAATGGTGAGTGAGAAAGAGGAGGGAGAGAAAGAAGTGCAAGTCCTGATTTTTCTGAACTCAACCCAATTGCCGTCACCATAAGGAAAACATCCTAAATCCAGAATGAACATAGAGATAAGAGAAGAGGAGGGAGAGGAAGAGAATGGCTCCAAATGACTTTCATAACCGCACCCCAAGCTAATGACGAGTGTAGGGAATGGCCAGTGCAGAGGATGACATGTGTAGGATTTAGCCGGCGACATAATCAGAAACGAAATAGCAAAAGCTTCAAGATTTCCATCAGCACACATATATACATATATATAGACAGCCCAAATTTAGCCACAATCAGCAAGCATAAACCCCCAAGAAAGCTGCTAACATACCCCAAACCGAACTTTATAATAAGGCATCCCCCCTATCTAGATGCCATAACAACACCTCCCAAAACAAAATCCATAACAGCACTTCTCAAAACAAGATCCATAACAACACTTCTCAAAACAAGATCCATAACAGCACCCCCAACACAAATGCTATAACACAAGAATACCTCCATTTATGAAATCTAGAAAGGGAAATCAGCAACGACAAACTCAATCCTCAAATCATAAAATTTCTAAACTCTCCTAATGATGCAAACCATCCAGGTCTTTAGTCGCAAGGAAGCATATAACCAACCCGATATTTATGCTAAGGATTTACGCAGAATTAGCTAATTAATATATATAGTTTGCAGAATTTAACAAGCAACGTAATCAGAATCGCCAAAATGAACCGAGCATGCAACCCCACCAAAACAGGGTTTCCAAAATTTATAGCATAAACCCCAAGAAACTCTGCTAACAAAACCAGGAAGATCTGCTAGCAAAAGCCCCCAAATAATCAGAACAGAAATCAGGTAAGGAACTGTAAGCATAACTCCCACATAACAGATCAGAGGAGTTTAGAAATTAGGTGAAGAAATCTACCAGTATAAGCTCCCAAACAACAAAGAAAGCAGGTGCAAGAATTTGGAAGCTAGGTAAAGAGATCCACTCGAATAAACTCCATACGATAAAAACAACAGAAGAGTGGGGGAGAAGGGGGAGAAGAAGAATTTTCTTGCACAACATAGGTTAAAGCCTTCACAACCCCATATTCAAGCCAAGCTCATAAGAAACAAGAAGAAGACGAGAAGGAGATGAAGGGGAAGAGTTTCCTTGCCTGAAGACCGCAAGGCCACTGCCGATCCCGACGCGAGCCACCCGATCCTTACTCCGATGAAGGAACCAAGCACCGGCGACCTCCAAAACCCTTCCTCCGGCGGCCTACACCTCCCGACGCCGGCGATGCGACGAAGCCCTAGCTCACGCACTCCACTCACACGGCAAGAAGGAGATATCGGGGGTGGAAAGAATGGCAGCATCTTTTATAAGTAAAATAAAATTAACTTTTATATATATATAAAGATAACATTTATATATATATAAGAATTTATATATAATACTTATATATATGTATATGTAATTATCTATGCACCTACCTATATATAAACAAAAACTCCTCATATGAAATCATGGTTGCAATTATTTTACCTATACAGGAACCCATATATACACGAATATATATATATATATATCTTTATATATATATATATTTTTATACATATACCCGCATAAGCCTCTTTCTAGTAACAAAACGCCGGAAGACGACGACGCCTCGAATTAATATTTCGTTTTAAAATAATTATTATTAATTTCATATGTTCATTAAAAATAATAATAATAAGAAAACCCGGGGCGTTACAATGCATTTTTAGGAAAAGTGTTGAACACGAAAGTTGTAGATCTCATTCGTGTTCAACACTTTTCCTAAAAATGCATGTACAAAACGTATTTTCAAAAGGCGCGTAATAACTCATAGAAATTGGTTTGTCAATAGCCAATTCTGGTTTGTCTTTAACAATTCCCTTTTTTTTTTCTTTTTTAAAAGTATTTACGATAAAAAATAAAAGGTGGGGGTATTAAAACTAGGTTGGCGCAGGCGTGACAGTCTTGAACGCGGTGGTTATCAATTTTTATTGGATTCCTCTCGTTGAGACAATGAATTTTAACTATTTACACGTCAAAAACGACGACCTGATGAGGACATAAGCACTCAGATTCCTTGATTCGCCTCTGTTGGTGAAAGCTAGACCACCTAAGAAACTTCATCCACTTTTATGTTGGAAACTAGTTTATGACCATTGTCATGTCAAACATACATTCAATGATTGCCGTATTTTTGTCCAAACTCATCGGAACAAAAACGTCACGTCAAACGAAGCCAGGGAGAATGATTATAATTATTATTATTATTATTATCGGCAAATTACTTTCAAACCAATCGGAGGGTTACAAATATTATTATTATTATTATTCATTGATGTTGTGAGTACCCCCGAATATACCCCCAATTCAAGGTTATATTTTTATTATTTTTGTTGGGTACTACTAAAGATTCTAAGGGTCCGTTCGTTTCACAGACATTGATATTGAAGTATTGGTTTTGAGAATATGAAAGTCATTTCTGTTGTTCGTACCAACAATTGTAGAGTGGAATTGGCTTTCTGGTGGAAAGTCGACGATATTCACCCTAATCTAAAAACCTATTGATCCAATGTTTATCTCCAGGGGTGGATATTGAGATCGCCAACTCCGACTTTCCAAAAGAATATCGAATTTTTTTTGCCCCAATGCGCATTTTTTGCCCGTACGTGATTTTTTCGCCTGTACGCTATTTTTTGGCTCCATACGTGATATTTTGCGAGGACGCGGAAATTTCGCCCGAATGCAATTTGTTCGCCCGGACACAATTTTTCCGTCCGGATGTGATTTTTCCGGCCGAATACGATTTTTCACGCCTTTCGTGATTTTTTTTGCACGGGCGCGATATTTTCGCCAGGGGGCGATATTTTCGCCCGTGCGCGATATTTTCGCCCGGGGGCGATATTTTCGCACGGGCGCATTTTTTTCACCCGGGGGCGTTTATTTCGCCCATACGTGATTTTTTCGCCCTAGCGCGTTTTTTTCGCCCGGGCGCGCTTTTTTCGCCCGGGCGCGATTATTTTCGCAGGGCGCGATTTTTTCGCCGGGGCGCGATTTTTTCGCCCGGGGACGTTTTTTTGCACGGGCGCATTTTTTTCGCCCGGGCGCAATTTTTTTGCCAGGGCGCGATTTTTTCGTCCGGGCATTTTTTTTCGCCCGGGCGCGATTTTTTCAAACGGGCGCGTATTTTTCGACAGGGCGCGTTTTTTTTGTCGGGGCACGATTTTTTCGCCCGGGCGCGTTTTTTTTTCTCCCGGGCGCGATTTTTTCGACCGGGCGCGATTTTTTTCGCCCGAGCGCGTTTTTTTCGCCTGGGCGCGATTTTTTCGCCCGGGCGTGTTTTTTTTCGCCCGGACGCGACTTTTTTGCACGAGCGCATTTTTTTCGTCCGGGCGTTTTTTTTTTGCCCGGGCGCGTTTTTTTCGACAGGGCGCGTTTTTTTCGCCCGAGCGTGTTTTTTTGGCCCGGACGCGTTTTTTTCGCACGGGCGGGTTTTTTTTCGCCCGACCGCGATTTTTTTGCCCGGGCGCATTTTGCAATTTTTTCGCCCGGGCGCGTTTTTTTCGGACAGGTGCGTTTTTTTCGCACGGGCGCGATTTTTCCCCCGGGCGCGTTGGCGAAAAAATTGCGCTCGAGCGAAAAAAATCGCGCCCGGCGAAAAAAATCGCGCCCGACATAAAAAATCGCGCCCTTGTGAAAAAAATCGCGCCAGGGCGAAAGAAACCCGCCCGGGCAAAAAAAATCGCGCCCAGGCGAAAAAATCGCGCCCTGGCAAAAAAATGCGCCAGGCAAAAAAGACGCGTCAAGGCGAAAAAAACCCGCCTGGGCAAACAAATCGCGCCCTGGCGGAAAAATCGCGCCCGGGCGAAAAAAATGCGCCCGGGCGAAAAAATTGCGCCCGGGCGAAAAAATCGCGCCCTGGAGTAAAAACCGTGCCCGGGCGAAAGAATCGCGTGTCGTGCTAAAAAACGCGTTATTGGTTATGATAATTTGCAGGAAGAAACTTAGAAGTTCAACATTAATCAATGTCAATTCCTATGAAAGAAAGTCTTTCTGCAAACGAACAGTAAAAAGTAATGAATATCAATTCCTACGACAGAAAATCATCATACTAACGAACAAAAGAATTGGATTTAAACTCAATGTCATTTCCCGTGTGTATTGATATTGGATTGAAAGTCAATACTTCAATATCAATGTCTGTGAAACGAACGGACCCTAAGGGATTGAATAGGACCTGAAAGTTCTGGGTCTGTTTGACCCCTCAAATTGCACATTAATTAGTGCAATTAAAGACCGGGTCCTGTTTCTCCGCCCAGGTATGCCCGGGTCTGAGCCCGGACCCGGCCTAGGCCGGGCCCAGGGGGCCTTACGAGGCCCCCCATTTAATTTAGCTGCAACCCCGACATTTTACGTCGTTATGTGTTGACGTTTCTCTTCACTCTTCTCCTCAATTGCGTCAATGACCTCTCACAATGATGTGACCGCTCCTCGAGATATAAATCATGAGATCAAAATTGTAAATCACAAGCATCATGCACAAGTGTGAGAGCACTTCGGCAGAATTCGCATCAATGAAGAGTTAAAAGCAAAATGCCGACATTTGCTCACAGTAAAAGGCAACACAACATTAATATGACATTTGAAATTTTGTTTGGAGAAAAAACACCAGAGCCGAGTCAAGCGTAATTATCATCAGCTGGGTAAATTTGTTCATACGATCAAGCTAGACAACAAGAGACGCAAATTAGGTATGTAGTCATAGGTGAATTACCATTCAAAAATTACAACAACGAGAACGAAACGACATACTGACACAGTGAGCTAATACCAAAATGCAATCTAGTAGAACGATACTTCGAGACGACGCATACAAAACTTATATCGAAATATATCCCCGACCCCGCAGCGCAGCCGCACGCAGCCCTCCCAATCCCGCAACAACCACGACCCCGCAGCATCCACGACGTTCTTCCCGCAGCGCAGCCGCACGCAGCCCTCCCAATCCCGCAGCATCCCCGACGTTCTTCCCACAGCGCAGCCGCACATAGCCCTCCCTGACACTCCTCCGCGCAAACGCCTATTCCGGTAAAATGTTAGATCTCGATACTTCTTCTTCCCTCTCAACTTCGCAATATGTCTCGATTTCAAATTTTCTTCCGAATTTACTAAAATCTTCTCAGATCTACAACATTTACTATTTCCATTCTCTTTCAGATCTCTTAGATAATCGATTTACCCTCAGATTTTACGTGCTCACCTGATTTCTCTTTCAGGTTTTTCGGAAATCTATTTCACATTGCCTCTCAAATTTTCGGTCCACCTTTTCAACTCTTCCCAGATTTTGATTTTGTCTTCTACAAGGCGAAATCTTCTCAGATCTACATGATTAAGAATGGTCAACATTGCCAGATCTTCTATGATTTTTTCTCTCACATTCCATTTTCGATTTCTATTTGCCATTGATTTAAAGAATTTTAATATACTTCTCGTTGATTCCGTTTTAGATTTCTATTTCTCATTGATTTTAATCTTCTCAGATCTATATGATTAAGAATGTTTAGCATTTCCATATTATATTTATATTACAGATTTCTATTTCTACTCCAAATTTCCAGAATTTATATTTCAGATTTCTATTTCTACTCCAGATTTCTATTCTATTTCTCAGATTTCTATTTCTCAAATTTCTATTTCTCAAATTTCTATTCCTATATTTCTATTCAAGATTTGCACCCGTAGATTTATTGCCTTGATATGCACCCGTAGATTTATTGGCACTCTTGGGGTGCGTTTAGAGGAGACTCCACTAAGGAGAGGTGGAGTCAGCGTGGTCAAAGTCCAACTCATGATCATGGGAGTGGAGAAATCCGCCGCACGCAATTCGCGCCTTATCGACGCCAGGCACAGTCAAGACCGCACCCCACTATTGGGGAGCGGTTAGCCCTCACCCCACTAGTGGGGGTACCCGCACCCCACTAGTGGCATGCGGGTAGCCCGCACCCCCCCATGGTAGGGTGCGGCCAAGCGGCTCCCCATCTTGGTGGGGTGCGGCCAAATCGCACCCCACCTTGGTGGGGTGCGGCCAAACCGCACCCCCCCCCCCCCCCCCCCCATGGGGTGCGGCCAAGCCACACCCCATGAGGTGCGGCCAAACCGCACCCACCATGGTGGGGTGCGGCTAAGCCGGCGGCCGAAACCGCACCCCCTCAGCGGGTGCGGTCGGAGCACATTTTCCCCTTAGGGGACGCGACCTCCCATTTCCCGAGTTCGTTACATGCTCGGAATGCTCTCGCGCTCATTGCGCGCTCAGAACGTTTCCGCGCGTGCTTAGAACGCTTCCACGTTCCCAACACGCACGCAGGTAATCTTTCTTAATTTCTCAAATTGCAGGTCTCGTTCGTCGCCTTCATCACCTTCAACGAAGCTGTCTGAACTGCCCAACCTACCCGAACTGCTCGAAGGGCGAGATGGTCATTTACGAAAAATGTCGATCTGTGTGCTCCGAATCGGCGAACGTGATTCGCCCGTCAGGTGGTTACGGTGGTTACGACGACAAAATTACCGGGCTACCCCTGCCCAAGGCTATAAAAGGAGTCCATGGCCTTCATTTCAAGACACCTTGCCTTCTGCACCCGAGAGAGCTCCGTCGAAGATTTCCTCTGAGTTCTCCTTCGGCGCTCGAAGATCTCCTTTGTGGACTTGGAGATTTCCTTCGCTCCGGAAGACCATCTTCCTAAGTGATTCGGGAATCCTTCGTGTCTCGAAAGACGACTCAGTGATCTCACTTTCGTTCCCAGAAGAAGAAATACTTAGCTTTCCGAGAGGTGGCCTGTCACCCTCGGAGTTCTCTCTATCTCTCTACCTTTGTAACGAGCCGCGGCCCGTCGCGCTCGAGTTCTTAGTTTCCAATTGTAACCCCACAACATATATTGGAATTTGGCCGACACAGCCCCGACCACGTAGTTTTTCACCTTTTCCGGGTTTTCCGCGTTAAAAGTCTTCTTGTCACTCATCGATTCATTCATTGACTGTTTGCGCGCTCGGTTCGCTTCCGAGCCAAGGTGGTTCAATTCGACCGGTCTACCAGAGCACCCGAGCGACCCGCAACAGTTTGACGACGTTGTTGGGGAAAAGAGTTCCCGGTTATAACTAGAAGCAACCTCCCCTGAAAGATCGACAAGGATGGATACACCCTCGGTCGTTTCATATACGATCAGTTTCTCTCCTCCTACAAATTCAAAAGGAGGCGCGCTCGTCGTCGCACCAATCCTACCTCAACGGCCAGACATCGCCTGCAAACATCTGCCTCTGGCAACAGAGCAAGTTCTGGACAACAACATGCTCCAAGCTAGTCCATCCCTTTTGCCAAAACAGATTTTGACATATCTCATTCCACTTTAGCTCAAGCCCCCGCGGTATATGAGGTTCCACAAAGTGGAGAATCCGTACGAGCACGTCAATTACTTCCTAACCGCAATGGAAGCATTTGGGCTCCCAAACCAGATCACTTGCAAGATTTTCTCCGCAACACTACGTGGCGACGCTCTCACCTGGTATCAATCGCTGCCCGAAGGAGTCATTCACAACTTCACCGAGTTGTCCCAGTTGTTCACTGGATGACACAAGGTTCGAGAACGAAGTGTCAGAAAACTCACTCAAACTATGAAGGAGCTAGAGGAGGAAAAGCTTACCCCCTCAAAGCAAGCGGAGCACGAACAACGTCGGGTGGACGTCACCACAAAATTGCACCAAGAGAGCCTCCACGGAGGTTTGGATTTCACCATACACGCAGGCATTGGGAACCCAGCATTTGGGCTGAGGAGGGCGCTGATAAGCCACCTCATATCGTTCAATGTGCTGTTCATGGCAACGGTGACACGACTTAAGCTTCTCGGCGGGAACTGAAGCGGAACTTCCAGACGGGATGATTAATACCCACCATAGGAAACGCCATCCTCCCCGTACACATAGGGATGCTCTCGAACCCTGTCCAATATGAAGTCCAGTTCATCATCACAGAAGCTGATTCACCGTATGACACAATATTCGGGAGCAGCTTGCTAGACACGCTACAACATGACTCCTCAATTACAGGTCGTATGGAGAGCAAAGGAAAGATCCTCCAAGACTACGTTCATCATATTAGTAACGCGACGATTGACATTCCTTGGGTCAACAACGACCCCCCACAGAGCTTACTGTTAAAATTTTTGAAAGACCGTTTAGGAGTAAGCAGGAGTTGTATCAACAAGAGTTATAGCCAAACAACCACAATGCCAAAACAGCAACACAAGAAATCTTTATTGAAACAGAACTGCTTTACACTTCGAGGTATACATGGCGAGACATGATTCATAAGAATCACGGAGATGAGAAGAACAAACACACCAAAACTGAAACTGGCGGTCTGCCAAAGCAGAGACCGCACAGGCCGCAAAAGGCTCAGGTCGCCCGGCTTGCTCTGCTGTACTCCCAGACCGCTTGCACAGTCAGACCGCAGAAACACCTTGAGACCGCGCGAACAGAAGCAGACAACCTGCACTGCCAGACCGCAATCCCAGACCGCACGAACTGAAGCTTTATTGAACTGAACAAAGAACTGAAGCTGTCGCTAGACCGCAACTCTGATCGCCTAACCGCTGAAGGTCGCCTGATCGCTGAGCTCGCTGCGAACAGCACAAGAACACAATAAACCAGTTCGCTGACAGACCGCAGACGAACTGTTTATTCAAGCCACCGGAAATCACCAAGGAAGGAGACCACACCCTGCTGACCGCAAACCTGCGAACACAACAACTGGTTAACTCACTTCCGAGATCGCGCGACTTCAAACTTGGGGCCGCAAGAAACAATCCGGGCTTTTGATCTTACAATTCTTGTTAGGAATGACGGGCCCTGCACCCCTATTTATAGGCGGAGAGACGGATGTCGTCACCGCACAAAGCGGGATACAATAACCGCCCATCAGATCGCGAACGGTCTCACAAGGCAGACCGCGCAAACACAACACTTGTACAAGATTCAGTCCAAGACCGTAGTCAGCAGCAGCCCGCGCACAAGCCGTGCGGACACAGCGACCACCCTTCCTGAGATCGCCTAAGCAGAGACAAACATCTGGCCGACTTGAACCAAGTTGCCAGAACAGCCGAACAGATTGCCCAGTAGCAAGACTGGGAGAGCCCGCAGCAGGTCGCCAGAGCTAGCGACCAAACCAGGGAACAAACTGGCCGATCTCAGCAGATCGCCAGAACAACAGGCAGGGAGAGATCGCAGAACCAAATATCCAGAGCACCAGCGCAGACCGCGCGGTCTCTGCGGTCTCCAGCCTTCAGACCGGCCGGACTCCCTTCTCCACTTCAACAATTTCAACACTCCCCCTTGAAGTGGGAAGTGGAAACTAGCCCGAGCAACTCCCTTAACCGTGTAAACGGTCCCTTCGCCAACGGCTTTGTGAAGATGTCTGCGACATTTTCCGCACTCCGAACATGCTCGACCATAAGAGATCCTCCCAACACCTTTTCACGCATGAAATGGTGCTCAATCTTTATATGTTTGGTCCTCGCGTGACAGACTGGATTGTTAACCAGCTTGAGAGCACTCTCATTGTCCCCGCGTAGCAAGGGGCGACCTCGAACCTCCTGATGAACGTCCTCCACCAACCTCCTGAGCCAAACGGCTTCCCGAGCTGCCAAGGCCGAAGCCTTGTACTCCGCTTCCGTGGTAGATACGTACACCGAGTCTTGTTTCGTGTTGCACCAAGAGATAGCTGTGGGACCCGTCATAAAGACATAACCAGATGTTGATCTTCGATCATCCACGTCTCCCTCATAATCAACATCCATGAAACTATGCAACTCCAAGCTTGACCCTCTCCTATATAGGAGACCCAAATCAGAGGTCGACTTCACATACTTCAAGATGCCTTTTGCCGCCAGAAGATGAGGCTTCTGTGGTTCCGTCATGTACCGACTCACCTTGCCTACTGCATAAGCAATATCTGGCCTTGTGATCGTCAAGTAGATCAAGCTCCCAACCAGAGCTCGGAAAACCAACGGTTCAGATAAAACTCTCCCTTCATCCTTCCGAAGCTTATGATGTTGCTCCAGAGGTATAGAGCTGCTCTTCCCTTCGTCCATGCCGAATTGCTGAACAATTCGCTACGCATAGCCAGCCTGAGAAATGAGCACTCCGCTCTCCCGCCTCTGCACCTCGAGTCCAAGGAAATGGTGGAGCTCCCCCAGATCCTTCATCTCGAATCTGATAGCAAGCTCAGCCCTGAGTCTTGCAACAGCTTCCTTCGAGTTCCCGGTGACAATCATGTCATCCACATACAGCAGCACAATCACCCGAAGCACCCCCTCCTTCTTGATGAACAAGCTAGAATCAGAGTCTGAAGCAAAGAATCCGCAGAATAAGAGATACTCTGCAATCTTCCCGTACCACGCTCGAGGCGCTTGCTTCAACCCATACAGGGCCTTCTTCAACTTACAGACGTAGTCCGGATACTCCTTCGAGATGAAGCCTTGCGGTTGGATCATGAAGATATCCTTGTCAATCTCGCCGTATAAGAAGGCATTCTTCACGTCGAGTTGCCAAATCTCCCAACCACTTGAAGCTGCCAAGGCAATAACAAACCGAACCGAAGTCATTTTTGCCACTGGACTGAACGTCTCATCATAATCTTCTCCGTACTGCTGTGAGAACCCGCGAGCTACAAGGCGAGCCTTGTACCGCTCGATACTGCCGTCGGCTTTCTTCTTGAGCTTGAAGACCCACTTGCAAGTGACAGGAGTGGTGCCCTTGGGCTTGGGCACCAGAGACCAAGTCTCATTCTTCTCGAGAGCGGCCATCTCTTCTTGCATCGCAACGTCCCACTCCTTCACGCCTCTGGCCTTTTCAAAGCTCGACGGCTCCCTTTCATCCAAGGGACCAGCAAAGAAACATGAAACAAAGTTCACCATGTTCCCTCCTGTGTATCGATCTGGTGGTTGAATAGTCCTCTTCGACCTCCTAAGAGGTTGCTCCTGACTAACCACCTCCTCAGCTGCTTCTTCTGTGCAAGCTCCTCTTCCAGACGAACTTAGAGCATCGCTCCCCCTGCTTCCAGAACCTGAAGCTTCCGCCTCTGAGCTAGACACAGCTGGAGCTCCTGGTGAAACAGGCAACTCCACTTGAAGACTTCCCGCAGCTTTTTCTCTTATATCAACCCTGCTTTCTGGTAGCTCAACTCCTGAACTCCCCTTGTAGGAAGTCACTTCATCGAACACCACGTCCTGAGAAACAATTGATCTCCGTGTCTCAGGATCCATGCATCTCCATCCCTTCTTTCGCTCATCATACCCAACAAAGACTAGCTTCCTTGCTTTCGCATCTAGATTTATCCGAAGAGCATCAGGAATGTGCACATAGCAGGTTGATCCAAACACCCGAAGGTGTGCAACACTCGGCTTCTCCTTGAACATTAGTTCGTGAGGGGTCTTCATGTTGATAGGACTCAGAGGCAATCTGTTGATGACATAAGCTACACAAGACATTCCCTCCGCCCAGAAGGACTTTGGGATACTCTTAGCATAAAGCCAGCATTTGCAAGTTTCCGTCAGATGACGGATCTTCCTCTCGGCAACGCCATTCTGTTGTGGAGTATGAGCACAAGTAAGCTCTCTCCTGATGCCATGCTTCCTGCAAAAACTTGAGAACTCACCAGAGGTGAACTCCCCACCATTGTCAGTTCTAAGTTTTTTAACCCGCAGGCCTAGCCGGCCTTCAACCAGCTCCTTGAACTCCACAATTTTTGCAAATGCATCCGACTTCTCCTTCAAAAAATACACCCAGACATATCTGGTGTAATCGTCAATCAACACCAACATGAATCTGTTGCTTCCAAGGCTTGGGGTGGCAGTCGGTCCCATCAAATCACCGTGGATGCACTCCAACGGCACTTTGCACCTTGTTTGCGATTTGTCAAATGGAAGTCGATGAGACTTACCAAACTGACATCCTTCGCAGACATGACCATCTCCATAGGAGGACAAGCTAGGCAAGCCATTGACAAGGCCCCTTACCGCCATAGCCTTCAATTTGTCCATGCCTACATGCCCCAACCTTTCATGCCAGATGGCAGCGCCATCATTGGTCCTCATCTTATCAACATAGGTACTTGTCGATAAAACGAACAAGTCCTTCACCCGCTTGCCGACATGAATAACATCTCCCTTTATCTCCGGTTGAGTTTTGAGAAACTTCACTTCTGTTGGGCCAACCAGAACGTGATAACCGACGTCGGCCGCATTGGTCACAGAGAAGAAATTCTTCTTCATACCAGGCACGTGATAAACACTCCTCAACGTGAGTGGACCCTTATCACTGCTCAGAGAGACAACACCTTCGTGTTCTACTAGATGAATAGAATTATCAGCCGTAATGATAGCATTGTTACCTGAGTAAGGTGCCAAAGAAGAGAACTTTGATCCATCCCCGGTGAGATGATGCCCACACCCTGAATCAACAATCCAGTCCTCATCATAGTTGATGGAAGCCAAGGCCTTAATGGGCATCGCCGCTATATTAGACACAAAGGCTCCTCCCCATCCAACTTCATCAGACTTTGGCATCTCCTTCTCCACTGCATGTCCCGGCTGAAGATTCACCCGGCAATCTTTCTTGAAGTGTCCGGTCTTATTGCATCTAAAGCACCTCGGTCCCTCTCCTTTCTTCTTCCCATCAGACTTAGGGGCATAACCTCTATCTTGCTGACCTGAAGGGGAGGGTCCATCATGACCCGGCTTCTTCTTCTCTCATTTCTTCTTCTTCTTCCAAGAGAACATCACATCACTTTCTCCCCCGGAGATAGAAACCCCCGTCATCTGTCTTGCTAAACTTTCTTGCGAAGCAAGAAGGTTCTCCAGCTCCAACAACGACGGTTGATTTGCCCAACCCTGAACTAAAGTCACAAAGGCAAGATACTCCTTCCGCAACCCGCGGATGATATGCCTCTTCAGTTTTGCCTCAGAGATAGGCTCATCATGGTCCAACGCAGAAATCTCTGCCGTGAGGTTCTTCATCTTGAGAAAGAAGGTGGAAATAGAAAGATCACCTTGAGAGGCTTTCACCAACTCATTTTCAAGATATTGTAGCCTCGCTACATTCTTCTTATTGAACAACCCATCCAAGGATGTCCAAATCTCAGCAGCAGATTTACATCCGATGATGTGATCAAACAGCTCCGGTGAGATAGCCCTTTTGAGAGTGAACTCTGCCTTAGCATTCGTCCTCCTCCAAAGTCTCACCTCTGCCATATTATCTCCTGCTAGAAACACCTCCTGTGTGTCTTCTCCGCCAACTACCTCCCATAGATCCTCGCCAAGCAAGTAACTCTCCATACATGACTTCCATTTTTTAAAGTTAGTCGATGTGAGGAGTTCAATACCAAGACCTCTTGCGTATCCACCTTTCATGGCAATCTATGTGGTCTCTTCTTCACAAAGACAATGGCAACTCTAGTTGATCACTGCTTATCCACTCCAGAAACCTACCTCTGATACCATGTTAAAATTTTTGCAAGACCGTTTAGGAGTAAGCAGGAGTTGTACCAACAAGAGTTATAGCCAAACAACCACAATGCCAAAACAACAACACAAGAAATCTTTATTGAAACAGAACTGCTTTACACTTCGAGGTATACGTGGCAAGACATGATTTATAAGAATCACGGAGATGAGAAGAACAAACACGCCAAAACTGAAACTGGCGGTCTGCCAAAGCAGAGACCGCACGGGCCGCAAAAGGCTCAGGTCGCCCGGCTTGCTCTGCTGTACTCCCAGACCGCTTGCACAGTCAGACCGCAGAAACACATTGAGACCGCGCGAACAGAAGCAGACAACCTGCACTGCCAGACCGCAATCCCAGACCGCACGAACTGAAGCTTTATTGAACTGAACAAAGAACTGAAGCTGTCGCCAGACCGCAACTCTGATCGCCTAACCGCTGAAGGTCGCCTGATCACTGAGCTCGCTGCGAACAACACAAGAACACAATAAACCAGTTCGCTGACAGACCGCAGACGAACTGTTTATTCAAGCCACCAGAAATCACCAAGGAAGGAGACCGCACCCTGCTGACCGCAAACCTGCGAACACAACAACCGGTTAGCTCACTTCCGAGATCGCACGACTTCAAACTTGAGGCCGCAAGAAACAATCCGGGCTTTTGATCTTACAATTCTTGTTAGGAATGACGGGCCCTGCACCCCTATTTATAGGCGGAGAGACGGATGTCGTCACCGCACAAACCGGGATACAATAACCGCCCATCAGATCGCGAATGGTCTCACAAGGCAGACCGCGCGAACACAACACTTGGACAAGATTCAGTCCAAGATCGAAGTCAGCAGCAGCCCGCGCACAAGCCGTGCGGACACAGCGACCACCCTTCCTGAGATCGCCTAAGCAGAGACAAACATCTGGCCGACTTGAACCAAGTTGCCAGAACAGCCGAACAGATTGCCCAGTAGCAAGACTGGGAGAGCCCGCAGCAGGTCGCCAGAGCTAGCGACCAAACCAGGGAACAAACTGGCCGATCTCAGCAGATCGCCAGAACAACAGGCAGGGAGAGATCGCAGAACCAAACCGCCAGAGCACCAGCGCAGACCGCGCGGTCTCTGCGGTCTCCAGCCTTCAGACCGGCCGGACTCCCTTCTCCACTTCAACAATTTCAACACTTACATCCCAAGAAGCATTGCTCAGAGGGAGGCTGCATAGTCCCAACATCAATCGCAACAACTGATCTCTCAGCATCGCCCAGTTTGTCGCAGCTCGAAACCATGAGTAGAAAAAAGGAAAGGACAACAACCGACCGCTGAAGTCAACCGACATAACCAGGGTCAGCCGGGCTGTTCCAGAGGGATGATGAACTGGAAAACCCGGATCTACACCCCGTTAAATGCCTCCCGCGAGCATATCATATCAGTAATCTACAACAACAAGATCGCCAAGTGGCCAAGACCGCACCCCGAAATACAGGGAATCAATCCTTGTTCTGTGATTTTCACAAGGGTCTGGGACACCATACGAGGCAATGTCTCAGTTTGAAGGATGAAATCGAACGCCCTGTCCAGTCAGGACACCTCAAGATTTTCCACAAAACAGCCCAGAAGCAAGCAGCTCAAGAGAAGGCAGTCGTGGGCCATCCCCCAGAGTGATCAACCCCTAAACCACAATCACGCTTCACGCTGGATGATCGGGATAACTCGTGTGAGCGCTACTCAGGAGGACCAAGAACCGGGCAAGGGAGCCCGACATTATCTGCACTCTCGTTTAATTTGTATTAAAGACAATTGCTAACTCGAAAGCCATAAGATTACACGTGCGCATGTATCAATGTTTATTTAACTCAATATATACTTTACTTGTTCTTAACCTTGCTGCTGCAAGAACACTCTGGGGCCCTGCCCCTGGGACTTCGCACTGTCGCCGATCGAAGGTCCGCCCTTCTCCTCGCAGTAAGGGCCTGACGTCGTACGGGTCTGGCCCTCTTACGGCCGCCAACGGTTTGAACGAATACACTCTTCACCGGCTACTTTGGGGCCCTGCCCATGGGACTTCGCAATGTCGCTGATCGAAGGTCTGTTCTTCTCCCCGCAGTAAGGTCCCGACGTCTTAAGGGTTTGCCCCTCTTACGGTCGCCAACAATTTGAACAAATACGCTCTTCACCGGCTACTCTGGGGCCCTGCCCCCGGGACTTCGCACTGCCGCCGATCGAATGCCTGCCCTTCTCCCCGCAGTAAGGTCCCGACGTCGTAAGGGTCTACCCCTCTTACGATCGTCAACGGTTTGAATGAATATGCTCTTCACCGGCCACCCTAGGGACTGTCCCCTTGATCACCACTCCAAAGAAATTAAGACAATAAAATCATCAAATACACATAAAAAACACTATAGATTCAAAGAAATACAATCACATCAGCTCAGCGCTGCACATAAGTAGAAAATGATAACAAACAATGAAAGAAAGCAACAATATGAAAAACAGTGAATACAAACATCAGTCCTCGGCTACATCCGAGTGATCGTCCTCCGAAAGGTCCCCAGAGTCGAGACCGGCGATGCCACATCCCAACTTCCTCTCCACCATACAGAGAGTCTTCTGAACGCCCCTCTTAAAGGTAACTTCACACTCGCCTTCCAACAACGGCTCCACATCCTTGGACATAATCTCAACGTAAAGCTCCTCCGACATCTGGAACCGCTCCTCCACAAAAGCCAAGGAGTCCTTATATTCGGCGACCCCCGCTGCCTTGGTCTCCTCAATG
This sequence comes from Dactylorhiza incarnata, assembly GCA_033032865.1. Taxonomy (NCBI): domain Eukaryota; kingdom Viridiplantae; phylum Streptophyta; class Magnoliopsida; order Asparagales; family Orchidaceae; genus Dactylorhiza; species Dactylorhiza incarnata. The sequence continues at coordinate 5,907,189 of JAWHQI010000110.1, read as the reverse complement.
CTCCGCTCGACAGATGACAACCCTTCCACCTCGCTTCTTAGAAAGCACAGCTCACCCTCCAGATAGAATATCTCCCCTTGGGCCTCCGATAACTGGTGAAGAGCATCCTGGGAGAGCGCCTTGTCACCCTCACACTCCTCTCGCAGCTTCTCAACCTCTGATCGGGAAGAAGAGATATCTGACTCAAGCTGTCGGATATGGGCAAAGTCGCAATCCCTCTTTCTTCAAGGCAAATAAGTCATTCTTCGCCGCGCGCAGCTCCTCCTGGAGGATGAAGTAACCATCCTTGAGGCCCACATAACAATCGTTCCATGTAAGGGCAACGCTAGTCAGAACACCGGCCTAAGAAGAAAGTAAACAGTCAGAATGCATAAACAATACCAAAGAAGGAAGGCAAGAACTGGAGAAAGAGAAGTTCCACTCACGTCAAAAGTCATCGCCTGAGGAGTGGAAGAGACTCACCTCGCTGTCGACAAAGGAGGAGGAGGCGGCAAGTCTTCCTGCGGGACCTGACTAGCAATGGGAGACGCTAAAATCTTGACCTGAGGATCAGCCGGAATCGATTCCACCCCGCGGCTGCTCGGACCGGCCTCATGATCATGGCTCCTAGGCACTGGCAGAATGAGCCCCAGACTGGAACTCCCGTTCTTGAAGTCAACTTTTCTCTTCTTACCACGAACCAGGGGAACGGTGGCTGCACGCTCGGCATCCCAAGAAAGTCCCACTGAGAGTAGTCTACTCTCCTCCACGCAACTGACAATGCAATACAAGGCCTTCGACAACCTTTCTCGACCAGAAAAATCAGGAATGGAAAAAAACTCATCTTCCTACCCCGTCTGCCGATGACAGCAACCAGGAAGCACTCTCCACAGCTCCGGCAGTTCCCAGCGGTTCCGCACATACCCATAAAGGGTATTCCCGTGCTGGTAGTCGTTCTTTTCCCCCAAAATGGAACCAGCTCTTATTGGTTCGAACTTCAATACGACCACCTGGGTCAGTAAAAATCTCGCACCAATCTTTGAAGATCTCTAGAGAAAAATCGTGTGTTGTGCTCCCGAAAAAACACTATCATCCTCATTATCCTTGCCATCTCAGTTGGGGTGAACTGGGTAATTGGAACACCGCAAAACCGAAACACCTCAATAGCCTCCTTGATGCGGATCTGGCCCATGCACTCCCAGATCCCTTCTCGAGATGCCTCCCTCTTCCATCTACTGTCAACGCCTGCACACCCCCAGAACTGGGGTCTTGCAACATTTGTCTGGACAATAACGCAGATGTTATCTGCTCCACGTCTATTGTATCCTTCTCATACAACAGAGTGGTCTGCATATGCTTATACGACGTCAGGAATGAGGTAAGAAGCAATAAGGTCTTGTATTCTTCCTCCACCTTCACACTAACCACTTGCAGTTGGCTGAGAAGGCCATTGAACACGTTGCTTCAGTAACAACCTCGTGGTCAATGACTTGCTCATGTAGAGTCCCTCAAGCTTCTCCCACAACGTGACAGCGGACTTTTCAATACCGATGTTGAATGACACCTTGTCGTCGATGCACATCCGGATAGCGCTAGTGGCGTGCTCATCCATCTCAGTCCACTCAGAATCCTCCACCGGAGCGGGCAAAGACTAACGCCCCCGCAACACTCACATCAATCCATGCTCAACCAGCAAGTTTTTGACCCGAATCTGCCATAGGCGGAAATTCCCGCTACCGTCAAACTTATCCACAGAATATCTGTCCAACAATGTGTTCTTCACTGTCATAGCTGCCCACAGTACCACTAGGCAATCTGATTAATTCACGGTTCAGATCTGGAAAGATAGGGAGCGAACCAATGTCATCACCTACCGTTGACCCAAACCTAAATCGGAATGTCCAATCAGTCGCCTACCGAGAACCTAGCTCTGATACCACTTGTTAAAAAATCAGGTACAATATGCAGGGCAGAACTATAAAATTGCAGGTAAACAAGAACACACAAAAACACGACACAAATCTGCACTAGGCAAAACTCGCCGAGTCACAACCACAAATATATATATATATATAATCAAACAATATATATATAATCAAACAATATATATAAATGCAAATACATGAATAAAAATGGATAAGAAATTTGACAATCCAATGAAACACCGAGGATGCACCGGACATGCACGATCCGCGGGCGAGCAATAGATCTGGACTGCAATCCGCCTAGCGGACGCACAAGGTTCACCGGAACCCTCAACGTCGAAGTCCGACGTTCAACCGCACCACCACTGAAGGCCAACACCACCACCAGAGAGAAAATACCGTCGAGGCTAACTGCACTCACGCGCGCCTCCAAACACCACGCCTCTCCACTCCAAAGAACAACCACCGCAACGTCGACGACGATCTCCACCAAGACTGGCGGCAACACCCTCTCCCAACGACCGACGGCTATCTCCTCCAAGACCGGCAACAACACCCAAGACCGGTGGCCTCATTCTCACACCAAGCGGAGATCTAACCTTTGACTGGCCTTCATTCTCAGACAAAGAGACTCAAACTATAGATAAACTTGCATGTTGGCGGGATCTTCGGACGCAGCAGATTTCAGAAGGAAGTTCACATCGATGCTTTAGGGGATGACTGTCACGATGAAATACGAACTTGAAATGAGAAATGGTAAACATTAAGTTTCGCACTTCAGTTGTATTGCTACTTGTTTCAGTTCCTTTATATGTTTTCTTTGTTTTGAGTTAGCAATTAGAAAAGTAATCTTACATATTACTTCAATATGGATTAGTAGTATTTGAGTAAGTTGATCTTGCATTCGTCGTCACTATAATCATTATTGTGTCATTCTAAATTTTTCGATAACATAATTTCAGTGTGGCCCAACCTTAATTATTCATCATCATCATCATCTTTGAAGTAGTAGAGGAAGCACGCATGTTTGTCATCTTCGAAGCAACATGGGAGAAGCACGCTGGTTTCAAAGTGGAGATGGTTGGACAGGGACGACGATCGGCGAAACTCTACATAAAAGAACCGGTTCGGCGATTTGGGATGGATGGTGATCAGAATCGAGAAAGCGGGCAGGGATGACGATCTAGAGAGCGGAAAAGAGGAGACATATCATTTGAAACGCGTGGGACGGAGCTCGGGGCTGCAACGGAAATATGACATATACACGACTTATTTTAAAACCACTGCTTTCCTACAGTCCTCCCAAACACGCATATCTGAGTTCGTGAACTCTGTTGGAGATACCCGACCCGAGTGAATCAGCAGAAACAAACATAGCTTGAGTGAGTATTCCCTACTCTCCACGCTTGGAATTTCCGAAATTTAGGGCCTGTTTGGGAGGGCTTTTCAGAAAGGAGGAGGGTGACAAAAGCATGGTAGGAAAAGATGTTTTTGAAAAATGTCTATTGCAAAAGCAGATCTGTTTGGGTGAACTCTTTTTGCAGATATTTCCAAAAATGAGAAGCACTTTATAAAGTGTTTGACAAATCTCCGCTGCGGTGTTTTTTTATTAAAAATGCAAGTTCGGGCAGAAAAATGCGCGCCCGCGCATTTTTCGCCTGAGCGTGCATTTTTCAGCCGTGTTGAAACCGATTTCTCGGCCTCTGTGGAGTTCGGGGCCCCCAACAAGTTGAGGGGGGGCAAACTCTTACTCCCCCCCAAGGGAGAGCTCTGGGTTGAAGGTGTTGGAACTATGAACTGGACTAAGGGCTCGGCGAGGAGGTCCCACCACATACCCGGAAGATCTTTAGAGCGCTTCCCCTCCCAAGCCAATGTCGGGCTTGGGCACCACTGGAGGCTCTCCTCACTCAACTAGAGAGAGATTTGGGGAGGGAGAGGGAGAGAGAGAGCTAGCTTAGAACCAGCCTTCTCCAAAGGGTGCCCCCTTGTCCTATTTATAGGATTCCTGAACTTGGGCTGCAAATAGCCAAAAATTGGTCCCTGAAATTACCAAAATACCCTCAGAAATGGCTGCGGATAGCCAAATCCCGCTGTTCTGAGGTGCTTAACGCAGACCATCCTGCTTACTGGAGCTGGGGCGAGAGAGGGGCTTGTCACCCCTCCTCCTCTATGGATCTCGCACCCCTTGTTGGGGGGGGGGGGGGGGGGGGGGGGGGGGGGGCGAGAGGAGCTCGCCCCCCCCCCCCCCCCCCCTGCTGGAGACCTCGCCCCCCTGCTGGGGGGGGGGGGGGGGGGGGGGGGGGGCGGGGGGGGGGTGGGGGGGGGGGGGCGAGAGGAGCTCCCCCCCCCCCCCCCCCCCCCCCCCCCCCCCCCCCCCCGCTGGAGATCTCGCCTGCTGGGGGCAGGGGGGCGAGAGGAGCTCCCCCCCCCCTTTGCTGGAGATCTCGCCCCCCTGCTGGGGGGGAGAGGAGCTCGCCCCCCTGCTTGGGGGCGGGGGCGAGAGGAGCTCCCCCCCCCCCCCCCCTTGCTGGAGATCTCGCCCCCTGTTGGGGCGGGGGCGAGAGGGAGGGCTCGCCCCTCCACCTCTCGCCCCCCCCCCCCCCCCCCCCCCCCCCCCCCCCTACACGAGCTGGGCGAGCGGGAGGACTTCACCTCCACCGCTCGCCCCCTTTGCCCCTACTCCTCTTCCTGCCTGGGAATATGCTACCACACAATGTTCTAAAGGACCCCTGGGTCTCGGAAAAAACACTCGGTGAATACGGGGTTGTACACAATCCCCGCTCTTTCCGAGCGAGGTACAAGCTCGGAAAGAAAAGTCCAACCCCGCATATTCAGCGAGTGGTGCTGAAAATCGCGCCATAGGCGAAACCCCCTGGGGGAAAAACACTTAGCCTCCTCGAGAGGTCCTCCAACCCCGCCGGCTAGCGAGACCACCTCGGGAGAAAAAAACATATAACCTCCCTGAGAGGTCTTCCAACCCCGCCGGCTAGCGAGACCACCTCGGGAGAAAAAACATATAACCTCCCAGAGAGGTCTTCCAACCCCGCCGGCTAGCGAGACCACCTCGGGAGAAAAAACATATAACCTCCCCGAGAGGTCTTCCAACCCCGCCGGCTAGCGAGAGCCCGGCTAGCGAGACCACCTTGGGAGAAAAAACATATAACCTCCCCGAGAGGTCTTCCAACCCCGCCGGCTAGCGAGAGCCCGGCTAGCGAGACCACCTCGGGAGAAAAACATATAACCTCCCCGAGAGGTCTTCCAACCCTGCCGGCTAGCGAGACCACCTCGGGAGAAAAAACATATAACCTCCCTGAGAGGTCTTCCAACCCCGCCGGCTAGCGAGACAACCTCGGGAGAAAAACATATAACCTCCCCGAGAGGTCTTCCAACCCTGCCGGCTAGCGAGAGCCCGGCTAGCGAGACCACCTCGGGAGAAAAATACTTAGCCTCCCCGAGAGGCCTTCCTACCCTGCCGGCTAGTGAGAGCCCGGGTAGTGGAGCCACCTCGGGAGAAAAATACTTAGCCTCCCCGAGAGGTCGTCCGACCCTGCCGGCTAGCGGAGCCACCTCAGGGGAAAAGCATCCGACCACCGAGCGGTTCCCGGCCCTGCCAGCTAGGTGGGAGCCTGGTCAGAGATCCAGCATCGGAGCTAAGTACGACACCTTCTAGGAGCCATGCTCAACTAGAGGTGGATACAAGGTCGACACACTCTAGGGGGCCGGCTCAACTAGAGGTGGATACAAGGTCGACACACTCCAGGAGCCCGGCTTAACTATAGGTGGATACAAGGTCGACACACTCCAGGAGCCCGGCTCAATTAGAGGTGGATACAAGGTCGACACACTCCAGGAGCCCGGCTCAACTAGAGGTGGAGTATTTTTCCTTCCTGCCCCGAGCGGTTCCCGGCCCTGCCAGCTAGGTGGGAGCCTGGTCAGCGGGCTAGCATCGGGGCTAACCTTGAGAACTTCCTGCCCCCGAGCGGTTCCCGGCCCTGCCAGCTAGGTGGGAGCCTGGTCAGCGGGCGAGCATCAGGGCTAAGGTCGACACACTCTAGGAGCCAGGCTCGACTAGAGGCGGATACAAGTTCGACACACTCTAGGAGCCAGGCTCAACTAGAGGTAGATACAAGGTCGACACACTCTAGGAGCCCGGCTCAACTAGAGGTGGATATAAGGTCGACACACTCCAGGAGCCTGGCTCAACTAGAGGTGGATACAAGGTCGACACACTCTAGGAGCTAGGCTCAACTAGAGGTGGATACAAGGTCGACACACTCTAGGAGCCCGACTCAACTAGAGGTGGATACAAGGTCGACACACTCTAGGAGCCAGGCTCGACTAGAGGCGGATACAAGGTCGACACACTCTAGGAGCCAGGATCAACTAGAGGTGGATACAAGGTCGACACACTCTAGGAGCCAGGCTCGACTAGAGACAGATACAAGGTCGACACACTCTAGGAGCCAGGATCAACTAGAGGTAAATACAAGGTCGACACACTCTAGGAGCTCGGCTCAACTAGAGGTGGATACAAGGTCGACACACTCTAGGTGCCAGGCTCAACTAGAGGTGGATACAAGGTCGACACACTCTAGGAGCCCGGCTCAACTAGAGGTGGATACAAGGTCGACACACTCCAGGAGCCCGACTCAACTAGAGGTGGAGTATTTTTCCTTCCTGCCCCGAACGGTTCCCGACCCTGCCAGCTAGGTGGGAGCCTGGTCAGTGGGCCAGCATCGGGGCTAACCTTGAGAACTTCCTACCCCCGAGCGGTTCCCAGCCCTGCCAGCTTAGTGGGAGCCTGGTCAGCGGGCCAGCATCGAGGCTAAGTACCTTGAGAAACATCCGACCACCGAGCGGTTCCCGGCCATGTCAGTTTGGTGGGAGCCTGGTCAACGGGACAGCATCGGGGCTTAAGTACCTTGAGCAACATCCGGCCACCGAGCGGTTCCCGACCCTGCCAGCTTGGTGGGAGCCTGGTCAGCGGGCCAGCATTGGGGCTTAAGTACTTTGAGAAACATCCGGCCACCGAGCGGTTCCCGGCCCTGCCATCTTGATGGGAGCCTGGTCAGCGGGCCAGCATCGGGGCTAAGTACTTTCCTTCCTGCCACCGAGCGGTTCCCGACCCTGTCAGCTAGGTGGGAGCCTGGTTAGCGGGCCAGCATCGGGGCTAACAACTTGAAAACTTTCATAACTTTGATCCATCATATTACATGAAATAAAAATTAAGTCTGGAAGTGAACCAACACACTACATGGATTTAAAGAAACTAAGTAAGAAGACTAAAACTCGGTCTCCTACTCCTAGGCCTGGTCTTCCTCGACCTCCTCCGGTCGTTGTTGTTGCTGTCTCGGACACCTCGCCTCCCTTAATTACAAGAACTCAGGGCAGGCGGACGTCGCGTGACCCTCCTCATCGTGGAAGTCGCAGTAAGGTAACTCAACCATATCCCTTCTTTTTCCTCTTCTTTCTTCTTTCCTGGCTCTCCTCCTTCTCCCCTAACCGATTGTCATGGTTTGCTGAGGTGGTGGGGAGGGTGTGTTCGAACCCTGCCTCCACCTCGAGCAGTTGGCTCTTTTCCTTTGAAAGACCTTCCTTCCTTGTTCTCGCGGAGTCGAATTGCTGACCTCTGCGCTCGCCGGGCTATTGGGCAGCCGCCACCGGGGTGGTCTCTCCCACCGACGTTCACTCGACTCCTTTTGGAGCGGGGCGAGTGGGGGCCAGATGCCTCCCCGCTCACCCCCCTTTGGGGTTGGGCTAGAAGGGGCGGGGCAAGCTGGGAGGGCACCTCCCTCCTGAGCTCGCCCCCTTGGAGGGGCGGGGCGAGCTGGGAGGGCACCTCCCTCCTGAGCTCGCCCCCTTGGAGGGGCGGGGCGAGCTGGGAGGGCGCCTCCCTCCTGAGCTCGCCTCCTTGGGGATGGGCGAGTGGGGGTATGGCACCTCCCCACTCCCCCCCACCGGTACCTCTTTCCTGGACTGTTGGCCGAGAGTTCCCCCGTCCACCTGCTGTGACGGGACCTCCAGACCATCTCTTCTTCTGCCTCTGACTATCATGGCGAAAGCAACCTGGAAAGTCTGTAGGACCTCTTGCTTGAAATCTTCGAACATATCCAACGTCACCCCAGCCACCGGGGGCTGCAAGTGACCTTGGTCGGATCTTCCTCCACCTCCATCCATGGAGCTCATCTCGAGAGTTTCTTGAGTTAGTCACACTCCACGCTCACCGCACCAAAAATGTTGAAACCAATAAATGGTCTCTGTGGAGCTCGGGGCCCCCAACGAGTTGGGGGGCAGCTGGAACTTACTAATCCCTTGAAGGGACAGACTGAAGCCTCGGAACTGGACACGGACCCTTAAACTCAGCAAGGAGGACCCACCACACACCCGGAAGATCTTTAGAGCGCTTCCTCTCCCAAGCCAATGCTGAAGCCCGAGCACCTTGGAGAGCTCTGAAAATGCCAACCAAGGAAAGCCTGAGGAGAGAGAAGCTCTAAAAAGAGAAATTCCTCTCCAAAGGTGCCCTTTGGGTCCTATTTATAGATTTTCTGGACTGGCCTGCGAATAGCAGGATTCTGCCTTTTGATTTTACTATCCGCACCCCAAAATTGGTCTGCTAACAACCAAACTCCGCTGTTCGGGGAAGCTAATGGCAGACCACCGAGGGTAAAAAGGTAATCCCTCCTTGTCAATCCGCGAACAAGGGGTTTGCGAGAACGTTGCTCGCGAGAGCTCTCGCTGCCTTCTCGCGGTTCTCTTCCGCGACATCCCTCTTGGCGAGCGCGTCGTTAAGGCCTCGCCTGGGACCCTTCTGGCGACATCCACTGAGAACCGGTCTCGCGCGCCTTCCTGCGAGCTCACCCTGGTCCCCCCGAGATGACTGCCTCCCCCAGCGGATCCGCTGGTATGAGACTGGGCCGCCGAGATGATAGACCCTCCCGGCCCAACCGCTAAGATAAACTTATCTGGCGGAACTTGACATTCGTCGAACTGAGAAACGAGTTCGTCGAACGCTGAACAGATTTCGTCGAGCGTGCTTGATTTCGTCGAACGCCTTTCGTCGAACCCAGAAAACTGCTGTAAGCGGCCCGCGAGCGGTTGGCTCGCCAGCCCTTCTCGCGTATGCACGGCGAGTACCCATCTCGCCAGCCTACCAGCGAACAGTCGGCGAGGGCTTGTCTCGCTCGCCCGACTCTTGCGAGGACTTCTCTGGCTTGTCCCCCTTACTACTTTCTTCACAATGTTGACCTCTCGAAACACCCCTCCCCCTTGCCTGGCGAATATCGGGGTTGTACACAATCCCCGCTCTTCGTGAGTCTATCTAGGCTCGCGAAGAAACATCCAACCCCTGATATTCGCTAGCTTCTTGATGATCTGTCAGGAATCTTTGGTAGGACCCACCTGCGGGCTATAAATATCGCCTTGAGCCACCGTGACACGCAACATTATTTCCTTCTTCTCCTTTTTTCCTTACTGTAGCTGTTGAAAGATGCCGCTTTCCAAGGAAATGGAGACTCGCCTACAAGCCTCCAAGGCTGGCGAGTAGTCTTCTATGGGCAAAGTCCCTGCATGGGCGAATCGTCCACCTCCCGCTTTGGTGCCGACAACGAAGAAGGCGAAAACGGTTCGCCGAACTGGGGACGAGTCAGCGTCACCGGAATCTCCCTCAGACAACCGTTCCCCCGAGAAGGTAGGTGTCATAAATAGCCAAGCTCATAAATTGATCTCTCTGAATCTCACTTGATCGCAGGATCATGCCACCATAATGTTGAAACCAATTTCTCGCCCTCTGTGGAGTTCGGGGCCCCCAACAAGTTGAGGGGTGGCCAACTCTTACTCCCCCCAAGGGAGAGCTCTAGGTTGAAGGTGTTGGAACTATGAACTAGACTAAGGGCTCGGCAAGGAGGTCCCACCACATACCCGGAAGATCTTTAGAGCGCTTCCCCTCCCAAGCCAATGTCGGGCTTGGGCACCACTGAAGGCTCTCCTCACTCCACTAGAGAGAGATTTGGGGAGGGAGAGGGAGAGAGAGAGCTAGCCTAGAACCAGCCTTCTCCAAAGGGTGCCCCTTGTCCTATTTATAGGATTCCTGAACTTGGGCTGCAAATAGCCAAAAACTGGTCCCTGAAATTACCAAAATACCCTCGAAAATGGCTGCGGATAGCCAAATCCCGTTGTTCTGAGGTGCTAAACGCAGACCATCCTGCTAAACGCATGCCATCCTGCTTACTGGAGCTGGGGCGAGAGAGGGGCTGGTCGCCCCTCCTCCTCTAGGGATCTCGCACCCCTTGCTGGGGGCGGGGGGGGGGGGGGGGGGGGGGGGGGGGGGGGGGGAGAGGAGCTCGCCCCCCCTGCTGGGGGCGGGGGCGAGAGGAGCTCGCCCCCCCCCCCCCCCCCCCCTGCTGGAGACCTCGCCCCCTTGCTGGGGGGGGGGGGGGGGGCGAGAGGAGCTCCCCCCCCCCCCCCCCCCCCCCCCCCCCCCCCCCACGCCCCCAGCAGGGGGGCGAGATCTCTAACAGGGGGGAGAGGAGCTCGCCCCCCCCCCCCCCCCTTGCTGGAGATCTCGCCCCCCTGCTGGGGGCGGGGGCGAGAGGGAGGGCTCGCCCCTCCACCTCTCGCCCCCCTCTGCTGGGGGCGGGGGCGAGAGGGAGGGCTCGCCCCTCCACCTCTCGCCCCTACACGAGCTGGGCGAGCGGGAGGACTTCGCCTCCACCGCTCGCCCCTTTGCCCATACTCTTCTTCCTGCACGGGCGAAAGATGCGCCCGGTCGAAAAATGCGCGCCCGGGCGAAAAATGCGCGCACGGGCGAAAAATGCGCGCTCGGGCGAAAAATTCGCGTCTTGGCGAAAAATGTGTACCCCGGCAAAACAATGCACACCCGGGCGAAAAATGCGCGCCCGAGTAAAAATGCACGCCCGAGTAAAAAATGCGCGCCCGGGCGAAAGAATGCGCGCCCCGGCAAAAAATGCGCAACCTAGCGAAATATTCGCGTCCGAGCCTAAAATGGGCCAATGGGCGAAGAAATGTACGCATTGGTGAAAAATTTGCGCTCGAGCGGAAAATGCGCTAACCTTGTATCGGGATGAGTAAGTGTTTTTCGAAAAAGTTGAAAAGTATGGAACAAATGACTTTTCAAAATGAGGAGAAAATGTCTTTTCCGCGGTAGCTTTTCCCACCAGTAGACAATGCAAAAGATTTTTTTAGGTGCGGTGACGTTTTTCAGAAAACGAAAAGGAGCTAAAAAACTCTCTCAAAGAGACTCTTAATCTCTTTAGTTTATTAATTAATTTCTGTGATAGATAGAGGGTGTCCGATAGGAAGACAGAGAATACTTAGGATATTTTATTTTAGCTTACAAATATAAAAAGGCCGATCATATATGATACTTCTATAATTTATAGAAGCCAGTATGAGAAATTTTAATATATATTTTTAAAATATTAATGAGAAAACTTTGGATGTGCGCCCGTACATTTATAGGTATTTCCGAGGTGCGTTTAGTGGAAGCTCCGCTAAGAAGAAGTGAAATTAGTGGGGTCAAAAGTCAACCCATGATCATGAGAGCAGAGGAATACGTCGACGCGCAATTCGTGCTTTGTCAGAACCAAGCGCGGTCAAGGCCGCACCACACTACTGAAGCGTGGTTAGCCCGCACCCCACTAGTGGGGTGCGGATAGCCCACATACCCCATGGTGGGGTGCGGCCAAGCCACACCCCACCTTGGTGGGGTGCTGCCAAACTACACCCCCCATAGTAACTTGTCACGGCCTGTCGCGCACGAATTCTTAATTTCCGATTGTGACCCCAAGCATATAGTGGAATTTGACCGGCACAGCTCCGACCGTGTGGTTTTTCACTTTTTCCGGATTTTCCACGTTAAAAGTCCCCGTGTCACTCATTGATTCATTCATTAACTGTCTGCGCGCTCGGTTCGCTTCCGAGCTAAGGTGGTTCAATTCGACCGGTCTACCAGAACACCCGAGCGACCCGCAACAAGTCTCTATGGTAAAATATTCATAATGTCAATACTACTCCTGCTTTTTTAATCTAATGTCATCAATTTCTTTTATTTATTTCAAAATAAGTTAAATAATAACGTCTATCTATGTAATTATGCATTGAAAAAAAAGTAAAAAAAATTGAAATTGTTGAGATAAAGTTGTCAAAATCAAGTAATATATATTCTATTAGCAACTATAATTAATATAATTAATGTTTAGCTAAGCTAAAAAAACCCTCATTCTTCTCTGATCTCCAATTCTAATGCAGCTCAATAGCCACAGTTAGTCAATTAAATTGATATGTAAAAGCATAATCAAGTCCGGGATCCTTCGCAATAACTTTAAAATAAAATTAAAGAAGAAAGTGATTATATAAGAAATTGATATATTGCTAAAATTAAAGTCGGTGAATATCATACATGATTCAAGCTCGCTCGAGCACATCAATTAATCGTACCTCAATTTTCTTTCTTTTATCCGTTTATGCTTAAACAAAGAGAGATATTTAAAATTTTAATAACGTAATATCTATACGATTTGGTTTGGTGCGGTGGGTTTCGCATTAGAATCTGTCAACCGAACTTAATCATGCGGTTTTCAAAAATTGAAACGATAGCCGAACCATAGCCTACTAGAACCGATCCACACCATGAGGTTTTGTTCGACGGTTCGGTTGTTTTTTTTTACTTGCACCCCTGGTATAAAGCTATTGCTTGTTAGGTAGAGTAGTGCATGATGCGATTTAAACGTTCATATTTATTATTTAATGATAAATGTTACATAAAATATTTTGTTTATTTTAATCAAAATGGTCTTATTAAATAAATCTTGATATTTAAAAATATGTAAAATTTTGTTATATTAAAAAATAATAAGAAAATGAACTTTGAGTCTCTCCTCAATTAGGTTCAAGCTAGCTCAAAATCAAATCTGAGTTGGATTAATGTTGATCTGATTTCGAGACCTAAAAATGTATCGAGCCGTCTTCGAGCAAAATTTGGGAATTAAGTCATATAGTCAAGAAATTTTAGGAATTGAAACATTGCAATAAAAATAGGGTGTTGTTATATATAGATCACTTTTGGCTATATACAAATTATTTTTTGTAAATTTTGACGTCTTTAAAAATATTAAATACAAACCAAATGAATTCACCTAATAACAAAGTCTATTTTCTTTACCCATGCTCTGTTAGAAATTTTGTAATTAAAATATTTAATTTATCATATTTTATTAGAGCCTTGTATGTTGTTTGGTGTTTGACTCCTCATAATAAATGAAAAGCTCCAAAACCAAATAAAGGGAATCCAAATATCTGGAGGGAACCTTTCAAGAAGGAAAGGATGAACTCATTAGTCACACCTTGCCATTTTACATTCTTGTTAGTAAATATATATATATATATATATGTCTTCATACTTTCTTATTTGTTCAAAGGAACATAAGAAGGAACTATGAACCACACGCGTGCGCGCGCACGCACTAGACTAGATCCGGATTTGGGATTAGGGAAAAATTGAATTGTATTTTTTGTACAAAATATTTTTAATTCTTTTTATTCGGAGCTGCGTCGAATTGAAGTCGGAGCTACGTCAAGTAGAACTCGAAGTAGCGTCGACTAGATCCCCTGAGGTCGGAGTTGCATCGAATTGAAGTCGGAGCTGCGTCGAGTAGAACTCGAAATAGCGTCGGCTAGATCCCCTAAAGTTGAAGTTGCGTCGAATAGAACTCAACGCACCCGACTTGCGTCGACTGAAGTTGCATCGATAAGAACTCGAAGAAACCACCTTGCGTCGATAAGTTCTCGACGCTTGCGTCGACAAGTAGTCCGTCATCTGGACCTGTGTCGATAAGAAATCGACGCAACCCGACCTTAGTGCCCTTCTCACAATTTTGGAATCCCGCCCTTTGTTAACCCTCACTGACACCTCTTCCCCCTCGCCACCCCTCGCACAGTGTTCGCTGAAGCGAAATGGTGCAGCCGTCGCCGCTTGCCATGCCAGAGGATCATGTGGTGCCCGACGAGCCGATTTCCATCCATTCGACGAGGTGGAAGAAGAGCATACGAAAATCGAATCGTGCACTCTCGTCGGAGGAGTTCAGTTCACCGGAGAACCAGAATAAATTTTCCGCCGGCGATGATGGACTCAACCTTCCTCTCCCGCGATCCTCATCGTAATGCTAGAGAGGAGAATCTCAGTTCTCGGCCAGGATGAGACCCTTAATTGTTTCTTCTCTTTGTACTTTATTCCCATGCCTCGTATTTTACGGCTAAAATGAAGCATTTTTATGTACATATTTGTTGTCATAATTGTTATACACCCATTAAGGCCTTGGGGTGTGTCTAAAGGAAGTCCTGCTGAAGAGAGGTGGGGTCAACGGTCATCAAATAATCGCTTAAGTTAAAGAGATCGAGCCCACCATTTCCACTGCCAGCCGCCGCGATCAAAGCATGCGCGGAGCGAACCGTAGGTACGAGCGCTACCGCGCGTAGAGTGGCGCGGTAGCACGCGGGCAGTGCACCCCATCGCGGGGGAGCGATCCGGCCGCACCCCTCAAGTGGTGCAGCCCAGCCGCACCCCTCAAGAGGTGCGGCCAAGCCGCACCCCTTGGAGGGTGCGGTCCAGCCGCACCCCTCAAGGGGTGCGGCCCAGCCGCACCCCTTGGGGGGTGCGACCAAGCCATCCCTCCCCCCCGGGGGGAGCGGCTCAACCGCACCGCCCTTAGGGTGCGGTCCGGCCCCCTCCTCTTGCTTTTTCCGCAGGTGGGCTCGAAGGGGCCCCCGCCGCGTTGGCGCCCCCTCGTCAAGTGCGTCGGGTCCCCTTTCCTCCGTGGGGGGAGACTCCCCGCTCCGCCGTCCGCCCAGGGCGCCACCGTAATCCACTACACGCTCAGAGCACTTTAGCTCTCGCGCGCGCTCAGAATGTTTCCGAACACGTTCGGTTGCGTTCTCACTTTTTGTCTTTCCAGCTTCTCACTTTTTGTCTTTCTAGGTTCTCACTTTTCAGAAACAACCTGTCGCCTTTTTCGCCTCCAACGGAACTGCCCGAATTGCCCGAACCGCCCGAAGGGCAAGGTGGTCATTTGTGAAAAATGGCGATCTGTGTGTCCCGAACCAGAAAATATGATTCGTACACCAAGCATTTATGGAAACTGCGAACGGCGAAATTACCGGACTGCCCTCGGCCAAAGCTATAAAAGGAGCCCCAAGGCTTCATTTGAGAGGACCTTGACTTGAGAACCCGGGAGAGCTCCTTGCAGACTTTTGCGGAATTCTCCTTCAGCGCTGGAAGATCTCCTTCGGGGACTTGGAGATTTTCTTCATCCCGAAAGGCGACACGCCTTCTCACTTTTGTTCCCCAGAAGCTTCTCACTTTTGTTCTCCGGGCCTTCTCACTTTTGTTCCCCAGAATTCCCAGAAGGAAAAAGACTTAGTTTTTCTGAGAGGTGACATGTCACCCCCGGAGCTCTTTCTCCCTCTCTATTATTGTAACGAGCAGCGGTCTGTCGCGCTCAAGTTCTAACTACCAAATTGTAACCCCCAGAAGATAGTGAAGTTTGGTCGGCACAGCTCCGGTCGCGTGGTTTTTTACCCTTTCCGGGTTTTCCACGTTAAAAAGTCCCAGTGTACTCAGCGAATCTCGAATTGACTGTTTGCGCGCTTAGTTCGCTCACGAGCTAAGGTGGTTCAATTGGACCGGTCTACCAAGAGCCCTAAGCGTTCCGCAATAGTTTGGCGCCGTCTGTAGGAATTTCCCAAAACTCTTTGAAAGCCAACTGCTATGGCAAGAAAGAGTACTCGCACTATTGAAGGGTCAGTACCGGAGGGACACGTCGACCCAGCTCCCTCCCACTCGCTTATCAATGCACCTCCCGCCGAGGGGGCACTGCCTACGCCCGCAGCTGGGCTGGAAGTACGCATGCAACAGATTGAAGAGCATCAAGCCGAGATGCTGGCCCTCGTGAGGAATCTCGGGGCTCCTCAAGCTCTGATTCAGCCACCAGCTCTGAACGCACCACCGCCCCCAGTTCTGAATCATGCCCCGAACCAAGAAGCCGTTCAGGAGGACGAGGCTTCAGAAGGATTCTCCAACGCGGCGAGTTCTGCTCACCTTGCCCCGCCAGCTGGAGGCCCAGAAGCTGACCGTCGTCGCCATCACCCCAGAAGAGCTGCCCCTGAGCGGGCAACGTAAAGAACTACGCGAGAAGAAATACGCGATATGATAGAGGAAGAGTACGCCCAAGCAGGGCGACGCGCCGCACTCGCCGGCCGTCCCGCGCATCAGGGCTGCCCGCTGTCGCCTCAAGTCCTAGCCCATCCAATTCCGAATGGCTTCAAGCTTCCCAACATCGAGACATTCGACGGGACGGACGATCCTTTGGAACATGTCAATCACTTCACCACCGTCATGAGGATTTACAGCGCTCCTGATCAGCTCCTCTGCCAAGTGTTCCCGGCAACCTTGAAGGGACAAGCGCGCACTTGGTTCCATTCTCTGCGGAATGGGGCCATCAACAACTTCACAGAAATGGCACAACAGTTCGTGGACCAGTTCATCGCCAACCGTCGAATTGTCCGGGATCCCTCCCATCTCTCAGGGATCCGCCAGAACAACAGAGAGGACTCCTACAGGGGAGACGCCTTATAACCTCTGTTACAGAACCAAAGCTATCATCCCTGTCGACATCGGCGTTCCAAGTACTCGGGTGCTAACCTTCGACCCCAGCCAGAATGACGGACTGCTTCGAGAAAACCTCGACCTAATCCCTGAAGTTTGGGACAACGCTGCCCAACGTGCCGCATCCTACCAAATGCGTGTAGCCTGAATCTACGACAGGAGGGTGAAGCCCAGACCGATCAACGTAGGAGATCTCATCTTGCGCAGCGTCGAGGCAGCCGACAAAGGCCCCCAAGGAGATAAGCTCTCGCCGGCCTGGGAAGGACCGTACGTAGTCACCACGGTCGTGAAACCCGGAACATACAGGCTCAGGACGACAGAAGGGAAGACTTTGCCATGCACCTGGAACGCCCAAAACCTGCGCCGCTTTTACCAGTGATCCAGGGACTTCTACATGTGCTAAGCCGCGAGCTCAGGCTCGTGCGAATTTATCTTATGACTTATGCAAAAGCCGCGAGCTTAGACTCGTGCACTTATCTTATATTACGTGTTATGTAAGAGTCGCGAGCTCAGACTCGTGCACCTATCTTATCTTACATAAAGTTGTGCATCAAATGATTTCTTACTATAAAACCACATATATATTTTGACACCTACTTCTAAGAAAAATCTTTGTAACGGGGCCCTTCCTCGGGGACTTTGCACCGCCGTCGATTGAATGTTCTCCCTTCTCCTCCGCCGCCGAGTCCCAGCGTCGTAGGGGCCTGCCCCCCTTACGTTCGCCTCCGGTTTGAATACACCAGCTATTCACCGGCCACTTCGGGGCCCTGCCCCGGGGACTTTGCACCGCCGTCGATTGAAGGTTCGCCCTTCTCCTCCGCCGTCGAGTCCCGGTGACGTTAGGGTCTGCTCCCCTTGCGTTCACCCACGGTTTGAATACACCCACTATTCACCGGCTAAGCCGCGAGCACAGACTCGTGCAAAAAGCCGCGAGCACAGACTCGTGCAAAAAAGCCGCGAGCACAGACTCGTGGAAAGAAGCCGTGAGCACAGACTCATGCAAAAAAGCTGTTGGGTATTGTATCCACAATAGCCCTGATTTGAAGAAGTCCCCTTCAAACTAAGACGAATTGTAATTGTATTTGACTATGCACTTTAGCTGTGATGTGACAGGTTATTCCACTCTAAGTACAAACCAATGTCAGGTTTCAATGAGTCGTCAAACACAGGCCTATGCAATGTAATCCCTCATTGTATAGACCAAAGTGTTGGCTCATGTGAAATCTCTCTATTGGGATGTACTTCATTTACAAAGTGCTAGAGAAGAAGGACTGGAGCTGATGATGGAATCAATTGAGAATGGAAAATAACCTAAGTAAAATTCGATTATATCATTTGGAACATATAGTCGAATTCGACTATATGGTTTGAATGGATATAACCGAATTCGGCTAATCCCTGTCCGAAAGGTTTATTTTTCTAAGTATAAGAATAGTCGAATTCGGTTATTGTAATTCGGTGAATTGGTTTAGTCGAATCTCTAGAGCTGCCGAATTCGACTATATGGTTTAACCGAATAAATTCGGTTAATGCCTTTCGGTTAATCCATTTTGCCGAATCGGTCTGCAGGTATTCTCCGGTTCAATTCGACGGCGTATTCTTTAGGGCTTTCTCCATGTACAGTAAACGTGGAGCTAGATCCCTAATTCCCGCTTATGACCGTTGGAAGAAGACTCTATAAATACCTAAGGATTATTTCCAGATAACCCTAATCGTGAATTGAAAAAGAAATTGCAAATTACTTCTGACGGCCGACTGTTCTCACGCAAGTGTTTCGTCTCCGACAAAGCCAGCGATTCGTGTTTCGTCTTCTAAAGATTCAATCGACAAGATCAAGATCCGATTAGCTCTCATCTTCTGTTGATCAAGTCGATTCAAGTTCTCAGATCTAGCTTCAAATCGTTTTCATGATTTCTTCATTCTTCATTCACAAAGGACTGAAGTTTACTGCTAAGAAGAAGAAATCTATCTCTCAAGATCTGAAGAAGAACTTCATCGGAAGTTTAAGTAGATTGTTTTTCAATTTACTGTGTTGTTGTAAGAACCTTATTTTAAATCTTGTAGGAAGCTTGCTTCCGAGTTATTGTGTAGATCCTTGTTTGAGGATCGAGTTGTAGGAGCTTGTGTGCTCCGAGTTTGTAGGAGAAGTTTGTTCTCCGAGTTGTTGTAGGAGTATTCTTGCTCCGAGCTTGTAGGAGTTGTGAACTCCGAGTAGTAGGATATTGATTGATCCGAGTTTGGTGAAGTAGCTGAATCTAGCCTTGGAGTGCTAGATATGCGAGGCGGGAAAGTGGATTACCCACATCGGGGAACCACTATAAATTCTCTGTGTTGTGCTGTGCTTACTTTTCTGTGTGCTTTTACTTCCGATATTTTTATTCCGCAAAAAGACGCAGAATCTACCTATTCACCCCCCCCCCCCCCCCTCTAGGTGATTTAGGTTGCGACTAGATACTTTCAATTGGTATCAAAGCGAGGTTGTTCACAAAAGGCTAACACCTTGAACAAGATCTCCTAATTTAGTCGCTTGGTCAGGTATGTCTGGAATGGAAAGATCAAAGGATTCTGTCAAGTTGCCAGTTTGCACCAAAGAGAATTTCCCCATGTGGAAGGAAAGAGTTAGATTCTACATGGAGGCCGCCGATTCAAGGATTTTTCAAATAGTGGAAGAAGGTCCACATGTTCCTACAAAGCCATCTTCAATAAACTCTACAATCATGATTCCGAAGAAGATGTTAGAACTTACTAAAGATGAGATCGCTCTTGTCGCTCTAGACAAGAAGGCAAAAAATATCATAGCCGGTGCAGTGGATGACTCGATGCTGCAAAATCTGATTCACTGCAAATCTGCCAAAGAGATGTGGGATTCTTTAGTTGTTCTGATGGAAGGTACTGAGGAAGTGAGAGATGACCGAAGATCGTTGCTGAACCAAGAATACGAAGCTTTCAAGCAAGATCCAAGAGACTCCATTTCTGAAACCTATAAGAAGTTCTTTAAGATCATAAATGGTCTTAGGAACTATGACCGTGAATTTTCTGTTGGCGAACTGAATGATAAGTTCTTGAGATCCCTGACGAAAGAATGGGATACCAAGGCCATTGCAATCAGAGAATTCGGCAAGTTTACCACTATGGAGCCGCAAATCTTATTCGGAAAATTGTTGTCACATGAGCTCAAGCTCAGCATTAAGAAAGCAACAGGACCTCCGGGAAGGAAAGATCTATGACACTGAAAGCTGAAGGATCAAAGAAAAGCAAAGTCAAGACATCCATAAGAACTCCGTTATCTGAAGAGGATGATGAGTCTGCAAGCTGCTCATCAAACTCTGACATGTCTGACGAAGAATTTTCACTTCTCTCCAAGCAATTCAAAAGACTTCTTAATAAAAGAAAGCAGAAAAGAGGCCAATCTTCTGCTTCAGATCACAGAAGATCAAGACGTGATGGTGATCATCACAAGAAGGACTACAATAATGACAGGTATAAATCTAAACCGAACAAACATGATTCTACTGACATTATTTGCTATTGCTGCAATAAGCCAGGACATGTAATTGCCGAGTGTCCATATAAGAAGAAGGAAGGATCGAAGAAGGAAGAAAAGAGATCCTTCAAAGGAAAGAAGAAGGAAAAGAGCTTCCTCGCTAAAAAGGCCAAGACTCTGAGCTCAGAAGAAGAAGCCTACTTTGGGCTTATGGCACAATCAGATGAAGAAGTAGGCGACTCCTCTTATAAGGGGAAGGTAAACTCTCATACTCCTCTTTCCGCTTCTGAATGTGAGACTGCATCCGTTGCAAATTACGGCTACTCATCAAAGGAGGATTCAGATTTAATGACTCAGTACAAAGCCCTTGTGAAGGGATTTGACAAATGCCGCAAGGTTGTCAGATCCAAGTCAAAAGAAATTGAATCTCTCAAGACGGTGGAATTAGCTTTGAGGGAGGAAATTGAACAATTAACTCCTCTTAAAGATGAAATCCAACTCTTGAAAGAAGAACTAAAAAGCTCCATTGAGTTGTTGAATCTTAAGGAGAAAACTATAAATGAACTAGAAGATAAGTTGAAGGTAGAAAGAAAGCTCGTAGAAAGCTTCTCGAAGCCTAAGACTATTCTTCCACTCATTGATAGGTTCTCTGCTCCTGCAAAGGGTAGTGGCATTGGTCATGAGGCTGAAACTAGTAAGGCTGCTGAGAAAAGAGCCATGAAAGGAAAATGGACTGGAAATCAAGGTCAACCTTCATTCAGGAAGGTAGTTTTTCCGACAAATCCATTCGACCTTGACTCATCCTTTGGTCACTTTGCTAGACCAACACATGTTGAATCTAGCAACAGATATCAAGGATGGACCAGACCCCGGAACTTTGATGTGTCTCCATTCAAAGCTCCTCATGAAGAAGTAATCCTCAAGGATCACGGTCCATTTGTTCACGGATCAGCTGCTAAGAAGGCCCCAAAAATCAAAACGATTGCACCCAAACCTGTTGAGAAGACGTTGGAGCCATGTGTGTGCTGTCACCATGAGGCCCCTGTTGGATCTTACGGCGCCCTTAGAGGGGGGGTGAATAAGGGAATAAAATTCTTTCTATAATTTTCAAGATAATTACTAAATTGTTTTATAATGAAGGAGATTGAAATAAACAATTTAGATTTAGAATTGAAAACTTAGAACACAATATAATAGAGATTACGCCAAATGATACAAATCAAGTAAACACAAAAGAGACATGATTATATATATGAAAAAGTGTTTACATAAATTTGATTTCTATATCGCTAGAAATCGGAGGCGTACAAATGTAAATTTCTTTTTTTTTTACCAATCCTTCTCCCAAGGATCGGAAGGCTATCACTTGTCTCTCCCTAGACCAAGCCCAAGCCTATCCTCTAGATCTTCCCAAGATCTAGACGTAGCACACAAGGCCACGATTTCCCACCAAGCCACGCAAGGACTTGGACGCTCCGCACAAGGAAGCGATTTTCCCCTAAGCCACGCAAGGACTTAGACGCTCCGCACAAGGAAGCGATTTTCCCTACCAATACAAAGTAAAATGTATATAAATGAAAATACAAGATAAAATAAGAACTCCCTAGAAATTCAGATCTCTGAAAGGAAGGTTGAAGCCTCGAGATGATCCTTGATATAGAAGCGCGTCCGATCTCGTCTTCAATTTCAAACCTTCTCAGCATAAATGGGAGTTCATGAGGTTCTGGAGCTCTCTGGATGGAATGCACTCAGGAAGGGACTTAGAATCTTTAGTGGTTGTAATGCACGAACACAATGTGTCAATTTATAGAAAATCGCTGTCGGAAATTCCGACAGTGACTGTCGGAATTTTCCGACAGCGTAAAAGTGTCGGTCGTGGTGCTGTCGTGGGCAGTTGTTGTAACCTCCGAGCTGTCGCCTGGGCGACATCGATGTCGGATTTCCGACATCTCAAAACTGCTTTTCGTCGTGCTGCCGTAGGGGAAAGTAGTTGTAACTTCTCTGCTGTCGCCTGGGCGACATTGACTGTCGCCTGGGCGACATCTCCTCTTCATTTTTGCCATCCGAAACTTCTCCAGACTGTAGATTGAGTCGTTCTCATCTCCGAAATGGGGTGGCACATTCCGTAACTCTTCCTGGATTGAAAGTTATGGCCATTTTAAGATCAGCACACAAAACTCATCCAAACTGAGACTTGTCGTTCTCGGATCATGCCCATGAACGAGGACTTGTCTCCTCATTGAACCTATACAACCTGGCCACTATAGACACACAAAAGACTAGATCAAATACAACACGGTATTTGTTATTCTCAAACCAAGAGATGCGGAAAGCAATCTCCAACAATCTCCCCCTTTTGATAATAACAAATACACATATGAGAAATTAGTGAGTTTATAGATAAGTGCGATAAAAGATATGCATGAATAAAATGTTTACTGCGTGACAGATTTTACTCCCCCTAAATATATATGTCACTAGATTTCTCATTTTATTCTCCCTCTTTTGTTATTACCAAAAGTGGGTTGTCATGATCGAGCAATAGACGCTTTCCATGAAAACTTTTTAATATACTCCCCCTAAATTGTATTCTCCCCCTAAATGTATGCTCCCCCTAAATGTTATAATTAATTGCAATGGTGCATTATTTAATTATTCTCCCCTTAATCTTCTAGATTTATTGAATTAATCTCCCCCTTTTGGTATTATCAAAAGAAGGTGGGGTGAGGGTAGTAAGGAGGCATTTAAATAACAAAGCATGATCGAGCTTTTAAATATATGAAATGATAAAGAGTTGAAGCATAGTATATAAAAGAGATTTCAAATAAAAAGATAAGAGTTGTAAGCAAGCGGAAGATTATAAGGAACATCCTTTTTGTAAGCATGAAAAGCATAAGTAAAAATATGAGTTTTAGTTCAAAATTGAAAGATGTTTTAATCTTTTTGAAATCTCAAAGTTTTTCATAAAGATACCAAGCATGAAATGAACATATTAAAGAGAGATTATACTACAATGTTACTTAATTTTAAGTTCAAGAGATACCAAAACATTGTAGAGATCATGATAGGTTATCTAGTGCATTTTTATATAAAGAGTAGTATAGATAAAGCATTAGAATCCAATACTTATGAGAAGAAGTGTTATGAAAGATAATGATGTGCACATAAGTGTATTTTGGGCAATGTTAACAATTGATTTAAATCATCAAAATACAAGACATATGTAAAGTAAAGTGCACAATAAAACATAAGTAAATTACTTTCACACACTTTTAATGCACATAATTTAATTTTTTTTTTAACAAAGTGGTGTAATAACTAAGGTTTGCACAAGCCACTTTACTATTCTTTCCAAAGAGCTCAACCTCACAATGCTTATGAAGACTTTTCAGGAGGTTCAAGTAGTGCTTGGTGGAGTTATATTTGTCTACATATATATATTTTTTTGTTCACATTTGTGAGACAACATTCTCCGAATACACTTGTTTTGCAAACCCAATTTTTTTTAACTTTTAACCACTTTTCTAAATTTCATAAGTGCAATTCAAATGTAGTGTAGGTAAAAAAACTTATGCAAGTTTTAATTCATTGTACAAATACAATACACAAGCAAGCATTTTAGATTTAGACACACATGTTGATTACCAAAATAAGTGAGTGAAATATATCATTATCAATCATAAAACATTTACTCATACTTAGAGGCGTGCTAAGCTTGGTTCTACACATTTTTCAATACAATTGATGTACTTAAATAGATATATCAAAGCATGATAATCAAAACAACGTTCATAGAAATTTCAAGAAATAAATTTTAACATTGTAAATAAATCTAAATAATAGAATTCATACATGCTTGATATTGGCAATAAAGATCATACAGTTTTTTTTTAAGTTTAATCATTTTTTTTAAATCAAATAAAAACAGAAAATCACAAAAACATATTTTTGTAATTTTTGAATTTTGAATTTTTGTAGTAGATTTTTCATAATAAAAAAAATAAATAACAAAAACATATTTTTGTATATTTTTTTAATTTTGAACTTTTGTAGTTGATTTTTCATAATATGATTAAAAACACAAATAGCAAAAAAAATTTTGTATTTTTGAATTTTGATCTTTTGTAGTTGATTTTTCATAATATAAATAAAACAAAAAAAACAAAAGTTAGAAACACAACAAATAAGTAGAAAATATGAACCAACATATTTTTATGGATTTTCAGAAATTTTAAAAATCAGAAAAGTCCAACACCCACGTGAGCGCTAGCGCTGGAAAAAGTACTCAATTTTTTGAGAATTTTAAAAATCTGATTTTTTATTTTGATTAAGTGTCCTTAGAGTAGTTCCATGCTGAAATTTCAGAATTTTCAGAGATGTCTTGATTGCTCAAATTTGCATAAAACTTTAGCTTTTTCAAATACATGTGTTTTACAAAAACATTTAAGCTCAAAAAGATAAATTATGCAAACACATGAGGACATTTTTATTAAACAACCCAAAATATGCATGATTTAAGTGATAAGTAAATAAAATGTTCATGCAGTACGTAATATAGGTATGTCCTAAGATTAGAAACTACCCCGACTAAATGTCTACACCCTAGCCCCGTACTAAGTGACGGATGGGCATGAGGAGCTGCACGCATGCCGTAGGTTGGGGTGTTAGTCTCATATGCACACACTAGAGAACACTCAACCTAGCACTCTTTCCCCCCAGTGCCTCGCAAGGCTCCACTGGAACCCTCCCTGGTTAAGGACAAGACATGACTTAGAGGTTAGGTCTCTAATGCATACAACCCTACGCCCCCGCTATTGTGAGATATAAAGTCATAGGTGAAATAATCTTTTGGACAACCTATGCTTTTAAATCTAAGGGTTGATATAAAAACTATGGGTTTTGTTTAATGTGATGAGTTATATAAATCCGCATTGCTTTTCTACTTTTTATGAGATGACGAAATGAGATAACTAGCACAATTACTAATATTCAATAAGTGACAATGCTAGTATGATGAGTTTTGGGTTTCATGTCATGTTATAAGATTAATATTAATATTGCATGTATTTCAAAATAGAATTTCAAATTATAGATCTAGAATGGAGTGATGATTTAGTTTGATTTATACTTTCATTACAAAGTTGATTCTAGAGTCTACAAATATGAGAGATACATGCAATCACTAGCAAAGCAAATCAATACATCAAATAATGTAAAGAAAACATTATTCATAATTTTTATCATAAGATTCATAATTCCTATTATCGATTTGAGATATGTCTTGATAGAACATGAATTATGATTTATGATTATAGACAAATTGGCATAGAATATATCTCAGATCATCATGATGTATGTAAATTCTAATTCTTCTAGACTTGTGATATAGTGATATAGTGATCTTCTTTGAATAAGCATGTTTGATTTTTAAGCCTAGAAATGATGATCATGTAAACATATTAAAGACAAAGATCACATATAGAATGTTTTGAAATTTATAATAAAATTTGCATTCAATAATTGAATCTATTGATCTTTGGTTTTGCATGATAATATATGATTTATGATATAATATTCATATATATATATTCTAATGATTAATCCATAAACTATGTGTTTGTTGGAATTTTAATATTCTATATAATTTCAAATCACATAGTTATCATGAAAGTTGAATAACATTGTAAGTGTTCTACCCAGCATAAATATATAAGCATAGACCAAGAAGCAATGCTAGGATGATGAGTTTGAATGCAATGTTATTACATAGGATTAATGGAGATTATGTTGCATGAAATATGAGAAGTTTTCAAATTAATTTTCTTTAGACCTAGAATGAAATGATTAAACTTTTGATTTGATCTTAATGATACAAGATGATTCTAAGGTCTAAGTTACATGCAAACATAGGTGACACACATCACACACATAATATAAAATATGAAACAATTATTCTAAGGATAGCGTGTGATGAAAAAATTCATAAACACAGAAATTTCCAAATCAAGCAAACTAAGATAGCTTTTAAAAATGGAGTTGTAATTGGGAAAGTTGACAGCACCAAGAGAACTCAAATGAACAAGCCTAGATTGCCATTGGATGGAGATTTTTGTGCTCTTTCCAAAAATATATTAAACGCAAAAATCAGGCGAGCGGATCAAACGATATGGATGTTTGAAGTTTTGATCGTAAACTCGCATTTTTGAAAGATTTAAACATGCGTTTAGATGAATTTTTGTTTTCAATTTTTCTAGATAATATTCTTCATTATAAGGGCTATCATATGCAGCAAATAAAATAGAAGATTACCATAACATTGCGCATTTTAATTTTTAGCTTAAGCCCTTTAATAAACCATTTAAATCCATTTAAAAAAAAAATTCATTAGTCTTAAAAAAAAATTTCAATATTCAAATGATAATGTTAATTCAAGATATAGATGGATAAAGGATTTAAAAAGGATAAAGAACAATCAAAGATGAGATATAGATCACTTTGATATATGACTTAATGTTATATGTTAGGCTTAAAATGTAAAAGTCATATTTCATAATATATCTAAGTGACCTTAGCGTGTTGGCTCAATAATAAGAAAAACAAATAAAAGAAAAAGCAATTAAGCATATCATGAAGTAGAGTAATGATATTTCATATTTAATTTATTTCTACTTCATGCAATACGATAATTCTAATGAATAAGAGATTTAGGTATCCAAAGGGGACCAAGTGAGATGGTTCCTTTGGGTACCCAAATACATCGAGTAGGCTTTTGGAGAGAAAGTGATGAATGGGCCTTTACAAGTGGAGTTAGTGTTTCGTTTTTAATTTTGGGCCTCCATTCATACTTTGGTTGTTTTTCTTTTAAATTCATATTATGATTATATGACATATTTACATGATTATATTTGTTTGAAAAATAATTCATTTGTGATTTATGTTTATTCAAATTATTTTTCAAAATAGATTGATGATGATAATCATAATGAATTTTATTATATGGATTCTTTGAAAGTTTATAAGAGTGATTGTCTTTCTTTAGAAGTGATTGTTGAAAGAGTGGGTTACAATATGTTTTAAAAGATTGATTCTTATTTTGATGATTTTCATTTCCACTCTTTCTTATAGACATACTCTTATAATATGAAGGATTATATTTTATAGTTTGATTTTCATGAAAATGAGTTTTTAAATTTGAGTCATGATTGAAAATATATTGAGACTTATAATAATGACTCTTAAGAATTTTGTGAGGATCATAATTCTTTTTGAAACTAAACTCCTTTTGATTTAAAGTATGAAAATGATCCTTTTTAGAAATGATTTTGTAAGTTAATTTATCCTTGTTATTCAAAATCTTATGATGAAATTCCTTACATGACATTGAAATTTTTCAACAAAATATTTTAATTGTATTAACTTGCAAGATAAAACATCATTTTCAATTATCAATTTTTCATTATGCCTTTTAGAAATTAAGAGCCCTTTTTCAATTTCCTTGAATTTTTCTTTTAATAAATTGCAATTAAGACAAGGAATAGGAATTTTAACTAAAGAGCGCGAAAGAGAATTTAACACATCAATATTTGATTCTACGTTATCGTTTGCTTTTAAAGATTTATTTTCTAAACGTAATTTTGAATTAGCAATTTTTAACTTTAAAATTTTGCGTTTAGCAATTTTAAGCATACGAGATGTAGAAATAGAATTTTTTACAAAAAGAGAAGATTTAGATTTTCTAACCTTGCAATAGTTTCCGTCTTCTCTTTTGCTTGATGTGTTGCCATCAACTGAGTCCAATATTGTGACGTTGTCTTCTTCATCTTCCTCTTCCAAATAAGAGTGTCCATCATCCTTTCCGCTTGATGAGCATTCTATGGATCCATCCTTTGTGTAGCTTTCTTGAATATTTGCATAAGCTTGCATATTTTCCGGTTCTTGTGAATGTTTCGTACCTGTAGAAGGAGAATCATAAGTTCTTTCAAGAAAACTCCAAATTTCATATGCGGTAGGTAAAGTATAAATAAGTTTGAAAATATTTTGGTCTAACGCACAAAATATACTATTCATAGATTTTGCATTTAAAATAATTTCGTTTCTAGTTAGTACGCTAGATGGCTTTTTAATAGTAATATTCCAAACTTTTTCATCTAAGGCCTTAAGAAAATTTTTCATTAATATTTTCCACCCATTATAATTTTCACTCATAAATAATGGTGGTGATAATACTTTTTCATTTATATTAAAATTTTCCCCACTAGTAGAAGCGAGATCATGATCAAGAGGCGCCATTATTCCCGGTTGTTAAGCCGATTTGGAATAACCTTCCTCTGATACCAATTGTTGGATCTTACGGCGCCCTTAGAGGGGGGGTGAATAAGGGAATAAAATTCTTTCTATAATTTTCAAGATAATTACTAAATTGTTTTATAATGAATGAGATTGAAATAAACAATTTAGATTTAGAATTGAAAACTTAGAACACAATATAATAGAGATTACGCCAAATGATACAAATCAAGTAAACACAAAAGAGACATGATTATATATATGAAAAAGTGTTTACATAAATTTGATTTCTATATCGCTAGAAATCGGAGGCGTACAAATGTAAATTTCTTTTTGTTTACCAATCCTTCTCCCAAGGATCGGAAGGCTATCACTTCTCTCACCCTAGACCAAGCCCAAGCCTATCCTCTAGATCTTCCCAAGATCTAGACGTAGCACACAAGGCCACGATTTCCCACCAAGCCACGCAAGGACTTGGACGCTCCGCACAAGGAAGCGATTTTCCCCTAAGCCACGCAAGGACTTAGACGCTCCGCACAAGGAAGCGATTTTCCCTACCAATACAAAGTAAAATGTATATAAATGAAAATACAAGATAAAATAAGAACTCCCTAGAAATTCAGATCTCTGAAAGGAAGGTTGAAGCCTCGAGATGATCCTTGATATAGAAGCGCGTCCGATCTCGTCTTCAATTTCAAACCTTCTCAGCATAAATGAGAGTTCATGAGGTTCTGGAGCTCTCTGGATGGAATGCACTCAGGAAGGGACTTAGAATCTTTAGTGGTTGTAATGCACGAACACAATGTGTCAATTTATAGAAAATCGCTGTCGGAAATTCCGACAGTGACTGTCGGAATTTTCCGACAGCGCAAAACTGCCGGTCGTGGTGCTGTCGTGGGCAGTTGTTGTAACCTCCGAGCTGTCGCCTGGGCGACATCGATGTCGGATTTCCGACATCTCAAAACTGCTTTTCGTCGTGCTGCCGTGGGGGAAAGTAGTTGTAACTTCTCTGCTGTCGCCTGGGCGACATTGACTATCGCCTGGGCGACATTGACTGTCGCCTGGGCGACATCTCCTCTTCATTTTTGCCATCCGAAACTTCTCCAGACTGTAGATTGAGTCGTTCTCATCTCCGAAATGGGGTGGCACATTCCGTAACTCTTCCTGGATCGAAAGTTATGGCCATTTTAAGATCAGCACACAAAACTCATCCAAACTGAGACTTGTCGTTCTCGGATCATGCCCATGAACGAGGACTTGTCTCCTCATTGAACCTATACAACCTGGACACTATAAACACACAAAAGACTAGATCAAATACAACACGGTATTTGTTATTCTCAAACCAAGAGATGCGGAAAGCAAGCTCCAACAGCCCCCACTTCTAAGAAAGCATCTTATAAGAAAGCTACTCCTGTTGCACCTCCCGTTCAAAAAGTAAAACAGGAGACAAAGAGAAGGTACAATCGGTTCGATTGTTAGTGCTGTGGCAAAGTTGGTCACTTCGCCATTGATTGCTGGTTTAATTATAGTTATATTAAGACCCCACGAGGTAACAATGCAAGAGTGACTCATCGCAGTGTTAACACTCCAAATGGAGGTCATCTGACAAGAAGCCAAGGACCCAAATCTGTTTGGGTTCCTAAGGGCAATTGATTATTTATTGCAGGTATGTCCAAAGGCCAATTCAAATCCAATATGGTACTTGGACAGTGGATGTTCTCGGCACATGACTGGAAAAAGAAGTTTATTACAAGAGTATACCCCTGTGAAAGATGGACCAAAAGTTATTTTTGGCGGGTCTGATCGGGGAATCACGAAAGGCTACAGTATGATTACCAACGGTATAGTCTCTTTCACAGATGTAGCTTATGTTAAAGGATTACAACATAATCTCATTAACATAAGTCAACTATGTGACAAAGTCTATATGGTTGAGTTCTACAAGGACAAGTGCTTGATAAAGTCGTCTGACACGTCAGAAACTATTTTAACAGGCACTCGAAGTAGGAATATCTTCTGCTTAAATTTCCTTTGTTTAGACTCTTCTACACCAGTGTGTCTTTTAGCAAAAGATAGTGCATCTCTTTGTGACCAGTGGCACAAGAGACTAGCACATATAAATTTCAAAACTATAAGTATGTTATTTTCTCACAATTTAGTTCGTGATGCTCCAGATGTTAAGTGCATTAAAGAAAGACCGTGTCATGCATGCCAAATGGGTAAGCAGACTCGGGCTACCTTTAAAAGCATTATTGGCAAAGATTCTACCAGATGCTTATATCTGCTCCATATGGACTTATTTGGTCCCATGCCAATCCAAAGTTTAGGAGGTAAGTCTTATACGTTAGTTATTGTTGAATACTACTCACGTTTTGCTTGGGTATTCTTTCTGAAACACAAGTCAGACACCTTTGCTTCTTTCACCACATTCGTCAAGCAGATCCAGAATGAGTTGGAATGTTCTGTGGTCAAAATCAGAAGTGATCATGGCACAGAATTCAAGTATGGAGCTATGACCGAATTTTGTGAAAGCCTAGGTATCTTTCTTGAGTTTTCCTCTCCTCGTACTCCTCAACAAAATGGAGTAGCTGAGAGAAAGAATAGAACACTCATAGAGGCTTGCAGAACAATGTTGAGTGACTCTTCACTACCAGAATACTTCTGGGCTGAAGGCATCAACACTGCTTGCCACGTGCAAAACAGAGCACTGATCAACAAGAATCATCATAAGACTCCTTATGAACTTCTGAAGAGCAAGAAACCAACCATGTCTTATTTTAGAATTTTTGGTAGTAAATGCTTCGTACTTAATAACGGGAAATATTACAAAACTAAATTTAGTGAAAAATGTTTTGAAGATATTTTTGTAGGTTATAGTAGCCATAGTAAGGCATATAGGATTTTCAACAAGAAAACCCTGGTTGTAGAAGAAACTTATAATGCTATATTTGATGAGACGAGTATGCTTCAAAGCAACTCCTCTAGTGTCTTTGTTGAAGATGCAGATGCAAGATTCAAGGAACTAAATTTAGAAGAAGTTGTAAAGGAAGACGTTCAAAAGTCTATTGAAGTAAATATTCCATCTACATGTGAGGAAGATGGTCCTCAAGAAGATGAAGATGCACCTGAAGTGCAGGAACCTCACGGTCATCTAAATGCTGGAATGATCATACATTTAAGGGACCATCCTGCTGAGCAAATTATTGGAGATACCCATGTCGGTGTAAGAACAAGAAGAGGTACAGCTAATGAGGTTTTGCATTTAAGCTTTCTATCACAGGTTGAGCCAAAGAAATTCGATGAAGCAAACAACGATGCTTCATGGATCATCGCAATGCAAGAGGAACTCAATCAGTTTAAGAGATGCAAAGTGTGGAAGCTTGTACCCAGACCCAAAGGACAGAATGTCATCGGAACAAAATGGGTATTCAGAAACAAGCTGGACGAAAATGGTGTGATCATCAAGAACAATGCCAGACTTGTTGCTCAAGGGTACAAACAAGAAGAAGGGATCGACTTCGATCAAACATTTGCTCCCGTGGCAAGGCTCGAAGCGATTCGGTTGTTTCTAGCGTATGCTGCTCACAAGGGATTTAAGGTCTATCAAATGGACGTGAAGTCAGCCTTCCTTAATGGTGATATAAAGGAAGAAGTATACGTAGAACAACCCCCAGGTTTTGTTGACTCCTCTTTTCCTGATTATGTTTATTTCTTACGAAAAGCTTTATATTGTCTCAAGCAAGCTCCCCGTGCTTGGTATGAGACGCTGTCTAGCTTCCTTCTTGAAAACAAATTCACAAGAGGAAAGATAGATAAGACATTATTTCTTAGGGAAGCAAAAGGCAAGATTTTGCTAGTGCAAATCTATGTCGACGACATCATCTTTGGATCTACCGATGATAACCTCTGCAAAAAGTTCTCTAACTTGATGCAAGGGAAATTTGAGATGAGCATTATGGGAGAGCTGAAGTATTTCTTAGGACTTCAGGTAAAGCAATCTGAGGATGAAATTTTCATCTCTCAGACGAAGTTTACCAAAGAGTTAATTAAGAAATTCGGAATGGAGAATGCAATCTCTATGAGGACTCCAATGGGTTCAGCTATGTCTCTAGACAAGGATGAGAAAGGGAAACCTTTTGATGAAACCAAGTTTAGAAGCATAATTGGATCCTTGCTCTACCTTACTGCGAGTAGACCAGATATAATGTTCTCAACATGTGTTTGTGCTAGATTTCAGGTGAACACTAAGAAATCTCACTACTCCGCTGCAAAGAGGATTTTGAGATACCTTAAAGGCACACCAAATCTTGGCTTATGGTACCCAAGAAGTAATGATTTTGAGCTAACATGTTTTTCAGATGCTGATTTTGCAGGAAGCAAAGACGACAGGAAAAGTACTTCAGGAACGTGCCAATTCTTAGGGAAACGACTTATCTCCTGGAGTAGCAAGAAACAGAATTGTGTTGCTATTTCAACCGCTGAATCAGAGTATATCTCCGCAGGCAGTTGTTGTGCACAATTGTTGTGGATAAGAAATCAACTTGAAGACTACAATTTGAAGCTTAAGGAAATTCCTATGTACTGTGATTCATCAAGCGCTATTGCAATTGCCAATAATCCGGTGTCTCACAGCAGGACAAAGCACATTGAGATCCGTTACCACTTCATCCGGGAGCATGTGGAGCACAAGGACATTGAACTCAGCTATGTCCCGACGGATCGGCAAATTGCAGACATCTTCACAAAGCCGCTCGACGAATCAAAGTTCAACTATTTCAAAATGGAGCTTGGCATGTTAAACAAAGAATCTTAGAAACAAGCTCAGAAAATCAGAAAATTCCTTCTCCCTGCAGACAGAAATTTGAATAGTCGAATTTTTCAGAAGATATCATCGAACTGCATTCGACTATACCATTTAGTCGAATTCGGCGATTTCAATTAACCGAATCCGGCTAATCAAAACCCTTTAACCAAATTCGGCGAATCCTATTAACCGAATTCGGCGAATCTGTTTAATCGAATTCGACTAATCCTTATAGCCGAATGACGAAGCTTCCGGAATTCAAATTCCCTTCTTATCATTTACTGGAATTCGAAGAGTCACGTTTCAAAATATCAGGTACGCATTCTCTCTCCTAATTTCCAACTCTATATAAATGCTTCTTAAAAGAGAAATCTGAATCATTCGCACCCCCGAATTCATCCGTCGCTTCATTTCCGACTCCGAACTCCGTTCGTGCGATCCTTCCGCCGGCTCGTCTCCCTCGATCGTTCTTCTCCAATCTTCCATTCGCAATGTCCAAAAAGCAGTCGAGCAAGTTGCTCTCCGGCAGTGAGCTCGTGAGAACTGGGTTCGACAGTTCGGTGGATGAATTTCGAAATGTTGTGTTAGCTCTCGAAGTCGCAGGACTAGGCTTCATTCTCGAGCATCCGTGCAAGGTTCTTGAGAAGGAGGTGTTGAAGTTCTTCAAGCATGCAGAGCTGAGGAAGCAAGGGTCAGTGATCAAGAGCAGGATAGGCGATTTCCCAGTCAAAGTTTCTCCCTCCAGATTGACTAAACTTCTCAAACTACCAGTGGTAACTGAATCAGATGATTTCTCTTCCAAGGACTTCAAGAAGGCATTGTCGTTTTGTGGATTGCCTAAAGGAACTAAATCCATCTATAGGAAGCAAATGAATGAGGAAGGGAAACTGCTCTCAGATATTATGGGGAAAGCTCTTCTGTGTAAAGTTGGCTCTCATGATTACATTTCAAATGATATGTTCAAATTGCTCGGTTCAGTGATCTGCAGAAAAAGGGTTGATTGGGGCAGCGTGTTGTATGACAGAATTTCAGCTAGTCCGAACACTCCTAACTTTGGAAGAATCCTCTCCTTATATCTCAATCGCTTGGACAAAGTCAGATTCAGTATGAAGACAGGAACCCCTCTCCACCATTTCAAAAGAATAGACTCCTCCATGATTGAAAGATGGTCCAGGAAAGTTGGTGAGACCAAGGTGCTGACTCCCGTTGTTTCAAAAGCTAAAAAGATCCTTTGTGATGAGTCTGAAAGGAGCTTCGATAGTAACTCTCCAGTCTCCTCTCCTGAAAAAGAAAGTGAGGTGAAAAAGAACGTGAACCCTCCAAGGGGGAGTGTTCTAAGCTACCAGAAACAGGCCAACAAGATTCTCATGTAATTTCTCCGGCTCCATCTCCAAAGATTCCTACTCCTCACAGCTCTCCTTCCAAGGCAGATGACAATATTGGTGGAAATGATGATAGTGATGGTAATGATGAAGGGGGAGATGACCCAGATGCTGATTCAATAAAGATAGCTAAGTCAGCTAAGAGCAAAGATTCTCTTCCAGAAGATGAAATTCCTGCTCAGATTGAGGGGGAGAATGTCCACACTGATCATTCTCATTCTACTACAGACAAGCAAGATAAGCCAGAGCCAACTCCGCCTCCTGAAAATATTACAATCATTCTTGAAGATGAACATGAAGCAGGGCCTTCTACCTCTACCTCAAGGATGAAAGAGAAATCTGTGCCACACCCCAAGATTCACAAAATACAGATAATTGTTGAAGATAAGAGAAATGAAGGCTCCACCCCTCCTCCAGTTCAAACTGATGACACCCTCGATGCTCTTCAATTTTATCACTATATGAATGATGTAGATTCAAGTGATTTTCTGGTCGCTGAAGATGATTTTGGAATATCTTCTCGACTCCAAGCTCAACCTCCCTCTGCTGAAGACTCCATGTTGATCAATTTGGAAGAACTGCTTGTAAAGCAGAAAAGATTCTCTGAATTTGCTCTCCATCAGGTTTTTGACAAGACCAGAGCCATAGAGAAGGGAATGGGAAATCACTTACACTCAGTAGCTCACAGTTTAGACAAGGTCAAAGAAAAGCAAGATGAATATTTCTCGATGGGTGCTTCCACCCTAAAGCATGTAGTGGATGGACTACACTCGATTTGTGATAACACTACAAAACTCTCTGAAAATTAGCAATATATTTTTGAGGATGCAGTGCAGGGAAGATCGGCCGTTCAGAACTCTCTCCAAAGTGTGAAGAATGAAATTATCCAAACCCTGACTGAAGAAGTCAGAAAGGGGGAGGAAAGATTGCATGAAAGGATTCAAACGCAAATTTTTCGATTTGAATAGAGAGATAGAAGGAAGAATTCAAGAATCATATATAAATGTTCAATCCCAGCTTTCAGAAATCTCAAGAGGTATTGATGTCAAGTTTCAAGATCTATATGGTTATCTGCATCAAAATCAAATGTGGTTGCACAATGAATTGCATCAAAATCAAATGTGGTTGCACAATGAATTGTCAAGAGGCTATGCCCATAGTTTCCAAGGGCCAGGCCAATCTTCTGCGCAACCAACATTTCCGTCTGAAGAATTCCATCCAGAAATTCAATTTGCTGCTCCGTCTGAACCTTTTATTCCTCCTGAAGTTTTTCATTTGTCAGACGATGAAGAAGAAAACTTCAGGAAAAGAGCTAGAGTTGATCAAGGAGGATCAAGCTCAGGTGATTTTATGCATGATGCTAGAAGGGCTGCAGGTCCCAGATTTCTAGAACCAAGAGCACATCATCCCAGGAAGATTGTTGGAGAACTGTGGAGTCCGGAATCCAGGAATATTATTTTGGACACTTATAATCTTATTATGAACTCAAATGAGTCTGTTGACAATCACTATGATAGAGATGAGATCCACAAATGGGAGATGGCTAGGCTCAAGAGAAGAATTCACTACAGGAACCATCAAGATGATGAAAAGCCTCCTTCTCCTCCTCCAAGATACTATCCAAAACCAAGGGCCTATTTTACCAGACAATTGAAGAAAATTCAAAAGGGAAAGACAAAAGAGAAATGATGGATGCTTGATCGCTAGACTCTATTTCTCTTTTAAGAACATTAATATATTGCTGTCTAATTAATTTTTGGTGGACTTAAGTTTTTTTTTATGATGCTTTTATATATCCACATAGTTCAGTTCTTTACTTGTTTATATTTATTATTTCTTGTGCAATTCACCTTAGTAGATAGGGTTCTGACTTCTTCAAATAGGGGGAGATTGTTGGGTATTGTATCCACAATAGCCCTGATTTGAAGAAGTCCCCTTCAAACTAAGACGAATTGTAATTGTATTTGACTATGCACTTTAGCTGTGATGTGACAGGTTATTCCACTCTAAGTACAAACAAATGTCAGGTTTCAATGAGTCGTCAAACACAGGCCTATGCAATGTAATCCCTCATTGTATAGACCAAAGTGTTGGCTCATGTGAAATCTCTCTATTGGGATGTACTTCATTTACAAAGTGCTAGAGAAGAAGGACTGGAGCTGATGATGGAATCAATTGAGAATGGAAAATAACCTAAGTAAAATTCGATTATATCATTTGGAACATATAGTCGAATTCGACTATATGGTTTGAATGGATATAACCGAATTCGGCTAATCCCTGTCCGAAAGGTTTATTTTTCTAAGTATAAGAATAGTCGAATTCGGTTATTGTAATTCGGTGAATTGGTTTAGTCGAATCTCTAGAGCTGCCGAATTCGACTATATGGTTTAACCGAATAAATTCGGTTAATGCCATTCGGTTAATCCATTTCGCCGAATCGGTCTGCAGGTATTCTCCGGTTCAATTCGACGGCGTATTCTTTAGGGCTTTCTCCATGTACAGTACACGTGGAGCTAGATCCCTAATTCACGCTTATGACCGTTGGAAGAAGACTCTATAAATACCTAAGGATTATTTCCAGATAACCCTAATCGTGAATTGAAAAAGAAATCGCAAATTACTTCTGACGGCCGACTGTTCTCATGCAAGTGTTTCGTCTCCGACAAAGCCAGCGATTCATGTTTCGTCTTCTAAAGATTCAATCGACAAGATCAAGATCCGATTAGCTCTCATCTTCTGTTGATCAAGTCGATTCAAGTTCTCAGATCTAGCTTCAAATCGTTTTCAAGATTTCTTCATTCTTCATTCACAAAGGACTGAAGTTTACTGCTAAGAAGAAGAAATCTATCTCTCAAGATCTGAAGAAGAACTTCATCGGAAGTTTAAGTAGATTGTTTTTCAATTTACTGTGTTGTTGTAAGAACCTTATTTTAAATCTTGTAGGAAGCTTGCTTCCGAGTTATTGTGTAGATCCTTGTTTGAGGATCGAGTTGTAGGAGCTTGTGTGCTCCGAGTTTGTAGGAGAAGTTTGTTCTCCGAGTTGTTGTAGGAGTATTCTTGCTCCGAGCTTGTAGGAGTTGTGAACTCCGAGTAGTAGGATATTGATTGATCCGAGTTTGGTGAAGTAGCTGAATCTAGCCTTGGAGTGCTAGATAGGCGAGGCGGGAAAGTGGACTACCCACATCTGGGAACCACTATAAATTCTCTGTGTTGTGTTGTGCTTACTTTTCTGCGTGCTTTTACTTCCGATATTTTTATTCCGCAAAAAGACGCAGAATCTACCTATTCACCCCCCCTCTAGGTGATTTAGGTTGCGGCTAGATACTTTCAAAAGCCGCGAGCACAGACTCGTGCAGAAAGCCGTGGGCGCAGACTCGTGCAAAAAAGCCTCAAGTACAGACTTGCGTAAGCTAATTTTCTATTATATAAAAGCCGCGAGCTCAGAACCGCGCAAGTTCATCTGTTATTTTGCAGAAAGCACTCAACCTATATGGATATCAAGGCTAGGCAGCAGGCCAGCAACAACCTCAGAGAACCAACGCCCTTCGACAATAACTCCTACCCAAGGCGCCGCAAAGAGGGCAGCGGATAAAGCCGCCACAAAAAAATCAAAACCTCCGAACTCCTCGCACCGAAACTCGGACTCCGAAGGTTTGAGGGGCTTATGTTATACACCCATTAAGGCCTTGGGGTGCGTCTAAAGGAAGTCATGCTGAAGAGAGGTGGGGTCAACGGTCATCAAATAATCGCTTAAGTTAAAGAGATCGAGCCCGCCATTTCCACCGCCAGCCGTCGCGATCAAAGCATGCGCGGAGCGAACCGCAGGTACGAGCGCTACCGCGCGCAGAGTGGCGCGTGGTAGCGCGCGGGCAGCGCCCCCCATCGCGGGGGAGCGATCCGGCCGCGCCTCGGCCGCACCCCTCAAGGGGTGCGACCGGCCGCACCCCCCAAGGGAGTGCGGCCGGCCGCACCCCCCAAGGGAGTGCGGCCAAGCCATCCCTCCCCTCCGGGGGGAGCGGCTCAACCGCACCGCCCTTAGGGTGCGGTCCGGCCCCCTCCTCTCGCTTTTTCCGCAGGTGGGCTCGAAGGGGCCCTCGCCGCGTTGGCGCCCCCTCGTCAAGTGCGTCGGGTCCCCTTTCCTCCGTGGGGGGCGACTCCCCGCTCCGCCGTCCGCCCAGGGCGCCACCGTAATCCACTACACACTCAGAGCACTTTAGCTCTCGCGCGCGCTCAGAACGTTTCCGAACACGTTCGGGAGCGTTCTCACTTTTTGTCTTTCCAGCTTCTCACTTTTTGTCTTTCCAGCTTCTCACTTTTTGTCTTTCCAGCTTCTCACTTTTCAGGAACAACCTGTCGCCTTTTTCGCCTCCAACGGAACTGCCCGAACTGCCCGAATTGCCCGAACCGCCCGAAGGGCAAGGTGGTCATTTGTGAAAAATGACGATCCGTGTGCCCCGAACCAGAAAATATGATTCGT
This sequence comes from Dactylorhiza incarnata, assembly GCA_033032865.1. Classification (NCBI taxonomy): domain Eukaryota; kingdom Viridiplantae; phylum Streptophyta; class Magnoliopsida; order Asparagales; family Orchidaceae; genus Dactylorhiza; species Dactylorhiza incarnata. The sequence continues at coordinate 5,868,169 of JAWHQI010000110.1, read as the reverse complement.
CCACCAAGCATTTATGGAAACTGCGAACGACGAAATTATCGGACTGCCCTCGGCCAAAGCTATAAAAGGAGCCCCAAGGCTTCATTTGAGAGGACCTTGACTTGAGAACCCGGGAGAACTCCTTGCAGACTTTTGCGGAATTCTCCTTCAGCGCTGGAAGATCTCCTTCGGGGACTTGGAGATTTTCTTCATCCCGAAAGGCGACAACACGCCTTCTCACTTTTGTTCCCCGGAGGCTTCTCACTTTTGTTCTCCGGGCCTTCTCACTTTTGTTCCCCAGAATTCCCAGAAGGAAAAAGACTTAGTTTTTCCGAGAGGTGGCCTGTCACCCCCGGAGCTCTTTCTCCCTCTCTATTATTGTAACGAGCAGCGGCCTGTCGCGCTCAAGTTCTAACTACCAAATTGTAACCCCCAGAAGATAGTGAAGTTTGGTCTGCACAGCTCCGACCGCGTGGTTTTTTACCCTTTCCGGGTTTTCCACGTTAAAAAGTCCCAGTGTATTCAGCGAATCTCGAATTGACTGTTTGCGCGCTTAGTTCGCTCACGAGCTAAGGTGGTTCAATTGGACCGGTCTACCAAGAGCCCTAAGCGTTCCGCAACAATAATACTCTTTTACAGACTTTGAGTTTGCCAACTATATGTTGCTACTACGTACAAAAATTGCCCAACTATACGTTATTTTCTTCATAACCGGAGAGCATTAATGGCCATGGAAGATCCGGATCTAAAACCGAGAACAAGACTACGACTTCGTTTGGCACATCAGTGGTGGTCGTAAACGTATGAGTTAAACCTTCATTCATTAAATGCCACCTAACAAACTTCATCTGCGTAAACATAAAAGTGGATGAAGTTTCTTAGGTGTGCGTCAGATGGACAGTTTAAGGCTTCGTTTGGGGCGGCGTTTTGCCGCCCCGTTTGGGGCAAACGCCGCCGGAAGGCGGCAAAACAAATGCCCCTCCGGCGGCGTTTGCTCCGTTTCCACCCGCCCGCCTTGAGAAACGCCCCCAAAAGCTCCTTTTGGAGCAGCCACCTCCCCCCTCCAGTTCGGCTTCTCCGTTTCCATCCGCCGGATGGATCCGCCGCCGCCGAACCAAACGAAGCCTAAATCCCATATTCACAACCGCCGCCACCTTGGCAATTCATTAGTTTTTACTTCTTACTAAGATTTGTATAGCCAATTTTTTATTCTAAGGGGCGATCGGGACTGGAGGGAGGGAATTTGGTTCGCAGACGGAAAAACAAACGGGTTCTTCAACAGCGGTGGCATTTGCTCCAATCGCACAGGAAGCCCGACCGACGCCTCCCCAGACAGAGCCTAATAGCCATTTACTACAGAACTCCTTCTCCAGTTTTTCACTTTCCTCCTTCCTACAAATATTTCTCATCGTTCAGCGATCGCTCTCCTGCGATCTTATCGAGCCAACTCAGGCGTCCCAAGGCTCCGTCCAAGCAGATGAACCACTCCCCTAGCCGTCCCCCGCCGGCGGTAACCCGATTACCATTCTCGCCGCCCCACTGTCTACTGTCACCTGTTTTCTCATCCACAAGCAAAAAGGGCTATTAGAATAGTTATCCTATCCTATCTTTTAATAAAATGAAAAAGTAAAGTGAAGAAGACATTAATTCCTGTTCTCCATCTCACCACTAACCTTCCAGACCACAGCATCCAGGGTTCTGGCCGAAAGGGATCGATCGCCTCGTCACATCGATGCCAACTGGAGATGCAGATTTTAAATCTTCCACGGCCGCCGCCAGCACTAGCGGCGGCAACGGCACACAGCAGCAGCTTAGGAAGTCGCGAACGATCTCCAGCGACAACCAGACCGGTCCATCTTCTACTTCGGCGTTCCAGAGCACGCACTTTCCTGCGTTCCGGCGGGCGAGCAGCGGCCCGCTCCCGCCTCCTACTGCCGGGCTCACGAGGCGCCCTACTGTCGCAGCTGACGACCCCTCTGACGCTCCGGCCATCCAGGGGTCGTCCTTTGCAGCTGTCCGACGTGCAGGCAACGTGCTGCTCGCGCCATCGGCTGCCCCCTCCAGTCGCCTGTCGGTGGCAGTCGACGACCCCTCCGACTCCCCAATTTTTCAGGGACCGCTCTTCCCCGCAGTCCGTCGGGCGAATAGCGGACCGTTCCCTCCGCCTCCGTCAGGTCCGGCTCGACGGCTAGTGGTCTCGGTCGACGACCCTTCCGACGCGCCTTCGAACGGCGGGGTCCTTGATCGTGATTGGTGCTATCCTTCGTTCCTCGGGCCGTATAGAACCCGCCAGCGCTCCTCCGGGAGGATCAACCGGGCGAAGCCGGAGGATCTGCCGCTGCTGCCCCTGCCCATGTCTGGCCAGAAGTTAGCACCGGAGAAGGAGACATCAGAGTCAGAGCAGGCAACAACCGAGAATGCCGCATCAAAGCCCGAGAAGGAAAAGAGAAAGCCTGCTAATGTTCTTCCCTGCGCCTCAACTGTTACCTCTAGAGGAGCTCAACAAGTTACCAATTCTTTTATTCTACCATGGGTGAGAGATTCCTCAGATTATTACAAGTGAAATATACTATTTTGGAGTTTCAGGGCACTCAATTACTTCTCCTTTTGTTTGCAGCTAGTTATAGCTTTAGCAGTGTCTTCTTCAGTAGCAGCTCATCAACGGATCCGAGTCTTAGAACTAGAGGTATTGAGTTGGAATGATTGTTGATTGAGGCGTCAATGAGTCTGATTTGTTGATTTCTACCCTTTGTTCAGGAAGAAATTTTTACTATCAGAGTGAATTGTAATGGAAATGGACATGGAAAGGATGGCCAGGGCAGGGTATATGACCAAATTTTGCAGTCTGAGGACAAGTTTTCTCATTTTTATTTTGGAATAACTGATAGTAGGACAGTTGCTTTGTACACAGTGCTTTTATCACTAGTGCTGCCTTTTATTTTGTTCAGATACCTTGAACACATACCTAGTTTGAGCTCTTATTTGAAGGGATCCAAGAATAATGAGGAGGAAGTTCCTTTAAAGAAGAGGATAGCATATAGGGTCGATGTGTTCTTCTCTATGTATCCGTATGCTAAGCTCCTGGCACTGCTTTTTGCTACTATACTTCTCATTGGATTTGGCGGGTTGGCATTGTATGCTGTGAGTGATAGTTGCCTCTCTGAGGCTCTTTGGCTTTCTTGGACTTTTGTTGCAGATTCTGGGAACCATGCTGAGACGGTTGGCTTGTGGACGAGAGTTGTCTCTGTATCAATCAGCGCAGGGGGGATGTTGATATTCGCCATGATGCTCGGGCTTGTGTCGGATGCAATTTCAGAGAAGGTTGATTCTTGGAGGAAGGGAAAAAGTGAGGTCATTGAGAAAAATCACATTCTAATTCTTGGATGGAGCGACAAATTGGTAATCCTTCATAAGATTTTACTTTTCTATGATGTGCATTAGGCAGATTTCCACTCCAAGTTTTGCTACCATGATCAGTTTATATTGCCCTTGCCTTGTCCTGCTGAATTAGTTGTGTTTGTGGCAAGTAGCTTGAGTTGTTATTTTATCAATGCCAATTAGCATCTTATCTATCACAAAAATTGGATACGAGAATCATCTGATTTCCTCAGTTTTTTTTGTTTATTTAAACCAAAATCTTCATTTGTGCTGCACTTGAATATTCTTATAAAGAAGGCATTGTTATGGTCCTCACGCCGTTGGTTATCTACTATTAGAGTATTTTTATATTAAGAAGCACAGATACTTTTCCGAGGGCTGCGTACCTATACCAGGTACGTTTCCGGTACCGGTACGTACCCAATACTCGACGAATACACCTGCTACTCTACTATGAGAATAAACTTGAATTTGGTAGATCGTTCTACATTTTGTGATATGATTATGTTTTTCTAAAGTAAACAAAAAACTTTTTCATGTATTTTAGAAAAGAAAAAAATGACTTATAAATGTAACTAGTGGTGTTTGTTTACTATAGAAACAAAATGTGATCTTGACTTAAGATTTTTTTTATCGTTAGAACTACGAAAAATTTGATTTAAATTTAATTATTTTGTTAATTTACTATGTATTTGAGGATTAGATGTTTTTTCTACTTGCTAAATATGAATTTTCTATGTTTTATATCCTCTCTTTTAAAAAAGGTGGCATATATATGCATGTACATTTATATATATGTATGTATATATATAACTCGATTTTATTAACATCGTGCCCCGAACGTACCCGTATTCTTATTTTTTGATCTCCACGTGCCACCGTACCAGATACGTATCGTACCAGGTACTCGCACCCGTATCGGTGCTTCATCCGCCACTCGTACTATATCGAGTCGAAAGTATTAGGCGTTTTAATATTTTATAAGTCAAGTCAAGTTATGTAGTCTTTTTTATATGTTTTAATATTTCACATAGTTTCATTTATCAGGTATTTATACCCGTGCCATCTGGGTCCTATATAATAGACCCTTGTCATGCATTTGAAATTAATAATGAATGAAACCATTTCGCCGCCAGTCCCCATATAATAGACCACCCTATATAATAAACCATTTCGCCGTCTGCGCCCTCGGCCCTTGCCTTGTCAATTCCTCCGGCCACCTCGCCGCATCGTCTGCCGACCCTGGAGTTGTCGGTCCCTTCGCCGTTGGATGTAAAGCTAATCGCCGAGGCGACGACTTTCCTCCGTGTTCTAAAGGAGTACCTCGAAACCAATTTCTTCGCACCTCCGCCGCGTCCTCAACCTATCGAAGCTCCATCGGTCTTGCCGCCGATTCAGTCGGAGACTCTTCTTCCGATGCATCTTCTTCCTCCGGCCATCCCTCCGTCTGCTAGGCTAACCCCTGTTTCGCCGGCCCCTACTCCACCGAGTTTGTCGTTTGCGCCATAACCACCCTTACCACTGTTGGATTCTACCGAACGCTTCCCGATGCAGCCTCCTGTTGGAGCTTCTGCAGTGATCCGGAAGAAATCAAACAGTTAGTCTCACTGCCAACGCGATATGAGCCTCTAAGGTCGCACATAAGAGCGTTTGGAGAAATTGGAGAAACGATTGTGTAGATCTTGCTCATATTGGATATGAGTGAAAGACCAATCCTAAGACTAATTGGAGTATTGGTGGTTCTATTAATTGCTCCTAAATATAGTGTATATTGTATGGAGCATGTCGTCGGGATCACAAGGAGATATTGCGAATATCGACTTTTGATCAGTGTCATAAAGATATCTCAACGATTTCGTCGAGAGTCAACGTGATGACTCGACGATTCGTCATGATGTCTCGACGAATCCGTCGAAAGGGTTTCGACGAATTCATCGTGACGTTTCGAGTGATATTGAGATGTCTCGACAATCCGAATTCGTTGAGTGGGACTCGACGATTCGTCATGATGTCTCGACGAACCTGTGTTCATCGAGTGGGACCCGACGATTCGTCGTGATGTCTCGACGAATCCGTCAAAAGGTTTTCGACGAATTCATCGTGACGTTTCGAGTGATATTGAGATGTCTCGACAATCCGAATTCGTTGAGTGGGACTCGACGATTCGTCATGATGTCTCGACGAACCTGTATTCATCGAGTGGGACTCGACGATTCGTCGCGATGTCTCGACGAATTCGTTGAAAGGGTTTCGACGAATTCGTCGTCACGTTCAGAGAGTTATCGTGATGTCTCGACGAAGCCGTCGAAAGGTCGACGGCTTTCGACGAATTCGTCGTAATGTCTCGATAAATCTGTTCACGCCGAATTTCTTTTTAACTCCTATTTTGGGTCTGCGGATATCGGAGACTTTATCTGCTTTATATCTATGGGTATAAATATGCCAGATTTTAGGTTTTCGTCTGTGTGTAAGATCAGATCTTTTCAGTCGGCCGGGACTTTGCGAAAGGGCTGGCGATCTTGAAAGAGACTGAAGAGTTCCGCTCCTCTAGGTTCTTGCCGCTCGACCGACTGCTGCCGCTCGACCGACTGCTGCCGCCGCCGCCTCTCCCGTGTACGGATCTGGTAATCCGTGGAGACGCAGAGGGCTTTCTCCTTCTCCTACCTAGACCTTGTGTGACAAGGTGCTAGGGTTCTTCGGCGCTTGTGTGGGCTTCTATAGAGGTGTGGATTTTAGTTATGACTTATGATGTAGTAGGGTCACCATATTTTCCCTTTTAAACAAATAGGATTGTTGAAAATTTTGATTCAATTTCATCTTTAATGAAATAAAAAATTCTTATATCTCTCTCTCTCCCACTCCTAACTCTTATATCTCTCTCTTTCCCACTTCTCTCTTCCACCAGCTGGCCACCCCAAGGTCACACCATAGATGTCGACCCTATTGCTTAAGTCGCCGACATTCTCAAAACTCTGACACTAGTCTTCGTCTCTTCGATCATCAAACTACTGCCACTGTCATGGCTCCGCAATGACAATCGACATTGCCTCAAGGGAACCGTCGTTGTTGACAAGCCAAGTCCGTCGTCATTAAAATTTTGAGGTTGTCGAGTACCTTGAGTGGAAAAATAGAATAGTGATGTTGTCCTCTTCAAGGGCCATTCAAAATTCATCCGAGAAACTTCAAGAGAAAAAATTGATTTTCTTGGAAATTATCAATTTAAACATAAGAACCTAAGAAAAATCAAGAATCTACCATTTAGTCACACTGTGAATTTTTGATGGGGAACGACGACATGAACCCGCGGTGGAGCACGAGTTTTGGGTCTGTTTGAGGTCGATTAGCCATCTGCCATATTTAGCATCTCCGGATCGACGATCCGACTACACGGATGCGTCCGGGTCTTTGTTTACATGTTTTTTCATATATTACTTTTTGTATTTTCAGTCATTATTTAGTGAAATCGGGCACTTGACACTCTCGGCCAATCATAGCCGTTGATATCAGGTTGCCCTAATGTTGTATTATTATAAATAGGAGTAAGGGGACAGCCATCTCCTCATTGCTGATTTTGGAGAAAGAAATTCCCGAAATTCGGCGATTTTTCGTGGTGCGACGCTGCGAAGCCCTAATGTGCGACTCATTAGGTTTGTATTTTGTATCTCCTGATCTTTCCCCCTTACGGCCTTACAACCCCCTCTCACGTCCTAGACTCCACCAGCAACTCCCACTGAAGTTTTCTTTTCCTCCAGGATTTCTCCCGTGAAGCCCCTATTCTTATTCTGCCGTGAAACCCAACCCATTAAGCCCCTATTCTCATTCTGCCGTGAAACCCAACCCACGAATCTTTTGATTTCCGTGAATCCCCTATTTTTTTCATCTCCCATGAGTAATCAGGAAGCCTTTTATCGTGAGTACTCAGGAAGCCTTTTGCCCTGAGTAATCAGGAAGCCTTTTGCCCTAAGTAATCTGAAAACCCAACACCCATGAATACTTCTCAACTCTTCCCAGCAAGCATTCCTGTCCTAAGAAATTCCCGTGAATCGTGTTTCTTGCCGTGAATCCCACATATAAAAGTGCGCCCCTTTTTCCTTGCCGTAAGATCTCCCAGCATTCTCCTCCTGACTCCCCCCTCTGCTTTCATTTCCTGTAAACATCCCATCAAATAACGCCCATTCATCCCAACTCCAGGAATACAACTCGACCCTTTCCAGCAACAAGCATTCCCCTCTGTCTCAAGAGATCCCGTGAATCCTGCCAACCCCGTCCCGTATTAATTCCCAGTAGCAATCATTTATACTTGTTTGGGTCGAAAGTATCGTGGTTGTTTGCTTTGAAATATTTTGTGATTTGTAGGAATCATTCCCCGCGCGTTCTTGTTTTGTCCCTCCACACGGAGGAAGGTCGAAGCTTGCCTTTGATGTCAGGGTGCCCTAATGTTGTATTATTATAAGTAGGAGTAAGGGGCCAACCATCTCCTCATTGCTGATTCTGGAGAAAAAAATCCCCGGAAGCCAGCAATCAAATCGTGGTGCGATGCTGCGAGATCCCGGGGTGCGACGTCCCGGTTATTTTTCGATTTTCCCTTTATTCTCGTAAGCATTCGGTTATTTCCCATGATCTCTTCTCAGTCCAACCCTAGCTGCACGCCTCCTTGCCAAAGGAACCGCTCTCCCCTTTGCCCGATCGCCTCTCCCGCTCGAGTCACAGGAACTACCACTGTTTCTCTTCTCCTCCCACGATTGACGACAACCTTGAACCGTCGGTTCTTCCTTTTTGCCCCCGGAACTACCTCCCAAAATAGTCGACTCCCCTCTGCCGCAGGAACCTCATCCAGAGCCGCCAGACTCCTCCCCTCCGCAGACATTGCTCCCACAGCCGCTGGTTCCTCCTCTCCTAGCCGCAGACGCCATCTTCCCCCACAACCGCAAGCTTCTCCACCAACCGAGGATCTCATCTTCCCCACAAATGCCCTTCTCCAACATCTACATGAAGCTTCTCTCTTCCCGCAACTCATCTATTTTCTGTCAGCTCCAGTAGCAGCCCTCCTGTACCAACCCTCACTCTTCCTTGTTTGTTGGCGCCAAGGCCGCCTCCAACTCGCTCAACTGGCCTTTAACACCACCTGTTGCAGGATCCCTTAATTATGAGTTCTTAATATTGTATTTTCACTTTTATTATTGAGTAATGTGGATGATTATTGCATATCTCATAGACGTCTTTATTTGTTGTGCTTTTGTTGCGATCTATTATTTCTTATAACTGAAGTCGATGGCCGCACAATCTTGCTAAGCTTATAGCAGTCACCAAGTTCCCGGGGGCCTCGAATTTGACTTCCAAACGTAGTCAATCGCGTAGCCCAGCGGTAAAAATGACGACCTGCATTTCAGGGGGGATCGTCTCATGCGCCAGAAGAATCTGAAATTGTTTTAGATAGCCATCAATCGGCCCTGTTTGACGTAACGTCGTGAGGGCCCCCATGGGTTTACTGTGAATTGGGGGGCCAAAGCGCATGTTGCAGACCCGCTTGAATTCGCCCCAGATTAGTCTAGGATTGTCCGCCTCCATAACTCCGCGGTATCGAGCATATGGAAGGAGGCCAAAGTGTTCCATTCCGTCACCGGTGTCTGTTGATGACAAAAAAAATGTTTGCATATGGTGAGCCAACCTAAGGGATCATCCTTTCATCATAAGTTGGAAATGCCAACTTGGTGTAATGGGGCATGATGTTGCCCTCATGTGGTATCCTGGTCGGGGGATCAACGGTGGAGGCGCCTGGCTGCTGCAAGTGTGATCAGTAGTAGTAACTACCATAATGACGGCGGTCAACTCATTAAGCTTGTTAGTGATTGTGGCCATGTCTTTCCGATGACGCGCTTCGGCCTCTCGAAAGCATCCCTCTATGGATGTCATGAATGTTTGCATGAGGTACCTTATTGTATCCGTTAGCACGGTCGAGTCCCCCATAGTGCAGAGTATAGTCGACGATAAATCAGAAGTACCCGTCTTTTGTTTGGGGGTTCGAGAAAAAGGCGCTGCGCTGGCGGGGGGCTCGAGAAAACACATGGCTCGTGGAGTAAGGTTGTCTGCTGCTCGGGGGGGGGGGGGGGGGGCTCGAACAGGAGGGAGGAGCTGCTTCTGTTTGCTGCTGGAGTGTCGAGATGGTAGCTACTGGAGCGTCGAGATGCCTACGGACGAGCAACGAAGACATAGGAGGAATCACGGGGGTCGTCGATCCGCTTCAGTCGCGTGGAATCGATATGATCAAGATGCCTACAGACGAGCATCGACCGCTTGCAGGGGATCGGGCGGCGTCGATCGCAGAAGGGCGAGGAATCAACATGATTGGGCCCGTCGATCGCAGAAGGTCAAGTTATGTAGTCTTTTTTATATGTTTTAATATTTCACATAGTTTCATTTATCAGGTATTTATACCCGTGCCATCTGGGTCCTATATAATAGACCCTTGTCATGCATTTGAAATTAATAATGAATGAAACCATTTCGCCGCCAGTCCCCATATAATAGACCACCTTATATAATAAACCATTTCGCCGTCTGCGCCCTCGGCCCTTGCCTTGTCAGTTCCTCCGGCCACCTCGCCGCATCGTCTGCCGACCCTGGAGTTGTCGGTCCCTTCGCCGTTGGATGTGAAGCTAATCGCCGAGGCGACGACTTTCCTCCGTGTTCTAAAGGAGTACCTCGAAACCAATTTCTTCGCACCTCCGCCGCGTCCTCAACCTATCGAAGCTCCATCGGTCTTGCCGCCGATTCAGTCGGAGACTCTTCTTCCGATGCATCTTCTTCCTCCGGCCATCCCGCCGTCTGCTAGGCTAACCCCTGTTTCGCCGGCCCCTACTCCACCGAGTTTGTCGTTTGCGCCATAACCACCCTTACCACTGTTGGATTCTACCGACCGCTTCCCGATGCAGCCTCCTGTTGGAGCTTCTGCAGTGATCCGGAAGAAATCAAACAATTAGTCTCACTGCCAACGCGATATGAGCCTCTAAGGTCGCACATAAGAGCGTTTGGAGAAATTGGAGAAACGATTGTGTAGATCTTGCTCATATTGGATATGAGTGAAAGACCAATCCTAAGACTAATTGGAGTATTGGTGGTTCTATTAATTGCTCCTAAATATAGTGTATATTATATGAAGCATGTCGTCGGGATCACAAGGAGATATTGCGAATATCGACTTTTGATCAGTGTCATAAAGATATCTCAACGATTTCGTCGAGAGTCAACGTGATGACTCGACGATTCGTCGTGATGTCTCGACGAATCCGTCGAAAGGGTTTCGACGAATTCATCGTGACGTTTCGAGTGATATTGAGATGTCTCGACAATCCGAATTCGTTGAGTGGGACTCGACGATTCGTCATGATGTCTCGACGAACCTGTGTTCATCGAGTGGGACTCGACGATTCGTCGTGATGTCTCGACGAATCCGTCAAAAGGTTTTCGACGAATTCATCGTGACGTTTCGAGTGATATTGAGATGTCTCGACAATCCGAATTCGTTGAGTGGGACTCGACGATTCGTCATGATGTCTCGACGAACCTGTATTCATCGAGTGGGACTCGACGATTCGTCGCGATGTCTCGACGAATTCGTTGAAAGGGTTTCGACGAATTCGTCGTCACGTTTAGAGAGTTATCGTGATGTCTCGACGAAGCCGTCGAAAGGTCGACGACTTTCGACGAATTCGTCGTAATGTCTCGATAAATCTGTTCACGCCGAATTTCTTTTGAACTCCTATTTTGGGTCTGCGGATATCAGAGACTTTATCTGCTTTATATCTATGGGTATAAATATGCCAGATTTTAGGTTTTCGTCTGTGTGTAAGATCAGATCTTTTCAGTCGGCCGGGACTTTGCGAAAGGGCTGGCGATCTTGAAAGAGACTGAAGAGTTCCGCTCCTCTAGGTTCTTGCCGCTCGACCGACTGCTGCCGCTCGACCGACTGCTGCCGCCGCCGCCTCTCCCGTGTACGGATCTGGTAATCCGTGGAGACGCAGAGGGCTTTCTCCTTCTCCTACCTAGACCTTGTGTGACAAGGTGCTAGGGTTCTTCGGCGCTTGTGTGGGCTTCTATAGAGGTGTGGACTATTTCTACACTAACTCCTCTGACGAGCAGTCCAATATTGACAGAGCCGAAGGAAGCACAAAGGAAGGACTCAGAATAGGATTCCGATTCCTAGAAGAATTTTCTTGGAACATCTGATTGAGTATTGACTCAATTCCGCAAAGGTAATTTTATTATTGCTGTAATTTCTTTACTCATGGTTTTAGCAAGATCCATGTCTCTTTTGGGTTGTTCTTGTATATTTCGCTGTGCACATGTGATGTGACTACCCCTAAAGAAAACCGAACAGTGGTATCAGAGGGAGGTTGCTGCTATTTCCATGTTTCAGAAATTGTTTTCTTTGCAGTAACCGTCCGTCTCTATGTTAGTTTGTGAAACTAAAGACATAGAAAGACGAGCTTGTCTACTGCTATAAGGGTGTTTGCCTGTGCTAGCATCCGGTACATGTAAATCCGAAGATTTAGAAATGTTCTAAATATTCAGATTTAATCCATATCATCAAGTGTTGATGGTTTAATCCATATCATCAAGTGTTAATATTTTATGAGTGAAGTCAAGTTATGTAGTCTTTTACTATGTTTTAATATTTCACATAGTTTCATTGTGTCAAGTATTTACACCCGTGCCATCTGGGTCCTATATAATAGACCCTTGTCATGTATTTGAAATTAATCAATGAATGAAACTTTTTCTCCTCTCTCTAATTCCTCTCCCTCTCTTTCTAAGCTCTCTAATTCCTCAAAAAAAATGTTATTTTCTGTTTTGTGTTCATTTTGTGTATTTCTTTGTTAAAATATATGACAATGGTTCATTTTGTGTTCAATGAATGAAACTATAAATTAATCAATGGGTGAAACAAGAGAGAAACAACCAGATGACACGGGTGTAAATACATGACAAGAAGCATTTTATTAGAGAGAGAAGGGAGAGGAATTAGGGAGAGAAAGAAAAGTTTCATTCATTGATTGATTTCAAATACATGACAATGGTCTATTATATAGGACCCAGATGGCACGGGTGTAAATACCCGATACAATGAAACTATGCGAAATATTAAAATATATAAAAAGACTAAACTTGACTTGACTCATACAATATTAAAACACCTAATACTCTCGACTCGATATAATACGACTTAGTATAAAAATACTCTAATAGTAGATAACCAACGGCGTGAGGACCATAACATGCACCTTCTAAGAAATGAATGCTTGTTTATGTTACTTTGAATAAGCAAAAACTCCTCGCGCTTGATTAGTTCTATTTTCTGTTAGTTATAGTTAACCCTTGACCGATGAATCATTTAGATCACAATCCGATTATTATTTCATGTAATCGTGATTTTTCGGGCTTTTGGCACAATGCACCCCCGAATTGCAGAGTTTTGGCACAATGCACCCGGAATTATTATAATTGGCACATTGCACCCCCCAATTAGCTTTATTCTTGCACTTTGCACCCTAGGCATACAAAACAAGGGTAATTTGGTCCAGATTTTTAAAAACTCACATTTTCCTTTATCCGCAGCCCATATAATGACCCGGGACAGATTTTTTCAGCAGGTAGGCGCCTGTAGCTCGCGAAATTCGGCCAAATAACAGCCTAATAGCAGCCAAACAACATTATAATAGTTTTTCAGCAGAATAAACAACAGGTCTGTTTGGCGCGGAGGTTGGAGGAGCGGCGGTTGGGAGGAGCGGCGGTTGGAAGAGTTGATCCGCAACAGCGGAACCCTACCCGCGGTTCAATTCGTGCGGATTTCCGCAGGTTCAGCGGGAGCGGTGCAATCCACGCCCGCCAAACGCTGCCCCCAAACAGGATATTCCGGCGGCTGCGGATCAGAAATCTCTCTCTGATCCGCTGCCGCAGCGCCAAACAGACCCAACATTGAAGCAGAATAAACAACAGAATCCAGCAGGTAGGCGCCTGTAGCATATGAAATTCGGCCAAATAACAGCCTAATAGCAGCCAAACATCATTATAATAGTTTTTCAGCAGAATAAACAACATTTCAGCAGAATAAACAGCAGAATCCAGCAGTCAAATTACACTTCCCGTTAAATTACACTTCCCCTCTCATTGGCATTGAAGCAGATTAGACATCAGAATAATTTAACAGCAGTCAAAATGCAGCCAAACAACACTATAATAACATCAAAATAGTTGGAAAACAACACTCTAATAGTCCCAAAACAGTAGACATACAAATTACATAATTCTCATACAAAGAGCATTCATTGTTCTAACAACACAATACAACAATATGACAATATAACAACACAACTAAGATAAATAAACTGAAATTCACGATCATCTTTCCACGAGCTCCAAAATGGTAGATATCTTCCAACGAGCTTCACATTTCATGAGTTCCTACGCACTTACATTTCAATGTAAATTAAATATTATCACTGAGATTATAGGAGACCTTGCAAAACAAACATAAAAGAAAATAATGTTTACCAAAATATTTGATCTTCTTGTAGACGTTGAAGGCATTGTTGATTGGGATGCTTTCGTACAACCTTTTTTATTATTCCCTCGTGCTCCACTGTTGGAGCATGTGTACTTTTGGCCGTGCCTCTTAATTCCATATTTTTCTGCCTCTAATTCTTCAACTTCTTTTCTTCTACCATGTTGTGACGGCCTTCCGGGCTTTTTATGTATGTTAGTCCAAGGAACGATGGGATTTAAATTGGCTAAGGGCCACTCCTTGCTTGAATTTATAGGATTTAATAAGTACTCGTAAGACCTCATGAACATCTCTTTTATACCAATGTTCAACGTAGTCCTCAACATTTTCCCTACAATAAATGAGACACGATGTTGCATGCACACGAGGTATACCAGTGAGATCCCAATGCCTACAACAACTTTTCAAAGTCAAATCCACCGTCCATTTATCTCCATTGCATCCTTGAACTTCGAATTTGTCTTGACCATTCCATACTAAAATTTAGCCGTGTGCCTCTTTCTTGTTGTTTTCCAAGCTTTTTTATATTGAAGGGCATATCTCTCCATTAAATTTGATCACTTTGTCTCGTTGAGTATGGAGCCTTCTTATTAGAATTACCCTTATTGTCTCCAACATTGTGATTATAGGCTTATCCCTAGCCTTTAAGATTACATTGTTAAAACTTTCACAAAAATTATTTAACAACATATCACATTTAGGTCAAACATTAAATGAGACTTTGCCCAATGTCTTTCATGTCTTTCCCTTACCCAGTCATAAGCCCTCTTATCACATGCCTTCAACTTCTCCATTTCAGCATTAAAATCAACAACTCTTGTAGCAGACGTAGCTCTCCATAACAACTCCTTTAACTGTAAACCTCTAAACTTTGCTTGAAGTTGTTGTACATATGTCGTACACAAAATCTGTGCTCTGTATTAGGCAATAACTCTTCAACAACCTTTATCAACCCCTTTTGCTTATCTGAAATGATTGTCCACATATGACTATTCTCCATACACAAGTCTTCCATAAGGAGAGTAATAAACCATGCCCAAGTCTTGATGTTTTCATTCAAAACATAAGCGTAAGCAACAGGAAATATGTTATTGTTACCATCAATGCCGACTGCACATAATAGTACACCACCTACAGTTGTTTTAATGTGAGTGCCATCCAAACCTATGATCGGTCTGCAACCTGCCATGAATCCCTTCCTCAATGCACCCCATCATATGTAAAGTCTCTTGAAAATGCATGTTTGAGAGACTACATCGTGCTTACATTTTACCTTAATTGTGGTGTCCGGATTTGTCCTGTAGATCTTTTCAAAATAGTTCCAAAGCTTAGCGTATTGTTCCAATTCAGTGCCGCTAATTACTTTGGAAGCATGCTTTTTCACCCAGCACATCTTCTAAATACTCAAAGATGTTTGGTTCTCCATCTGCATCACATCTTGCATTGAACTAGCAGACCATTCTGGGTTGCTCCTGATGTGATGCTCATACTTATTTGCTAGAAATTTAGAGTTACAGTGTTGTGAGTTTGCAACCCTACAACATGTATGTTTCCCTTTTATTGTCTTCACCTGAAAAGTCTTTTCATTCTTTGATATGAACGAAGCAAATAAAACCCACCCACAATCACATGTAATTTGAATTTTATCACTGCAATTTTTGGTAAATTTGACTGGTCTTCCTTGCTTGGTAGCATACAATCTAACTGGCTCCCTAAAATCCGTTGTGCTGTTGAAACACAAACCCACCTCAAAGTCGAACTCAGAATCATTGGCGTCTCCTTTTTAAATATGTATTTGTGAACTTTTTCTTTTATCAGATCTGGGCAATGAATGTGATGTAGGGTAGGCTGTGGGGTGGATTCCTAAACGCACACTAGTGAAAGGTGACGGTGGACTCGCAATAATTTAATGATTAAATGCAACAACACATGTAGTTAGACGCGCGAATTAATATTAGCAATTGAATAATATAAGACAACAAGTTTCAATTAATAAATGAAAAACAACAATTTTCTTTTAGGCTTAAGGCATGGTGTTCCTCCGCACGGAGGGCCAAAAGAAAAGCACGCGGCGATTCAATCCGTCCTGCAGTTAGAGATCTTACGAGACAAATAATGATGAGCTTTTAATTCTAATCAAGCACTAGATAACCACAACGTAACAAAGTTTCAACACCTTCGATCAATACAAAGCACAACATAAAATCTGAAGATAAATTAGGGCTGCAGTAATTTTAAAACAAATCTGAACGTTGGAGACGAGATGGGGTTTTCCGGGTGGTGGCGGATTAGATCGGGTAAGGGGAAGGTGGCTCCACGGAAGAGGGGGTGTTGGCTGCGAATATGGAGGGTTAGGGGGCTGGATTGGGTGGTATGGGGCCAGATCTGGACTGTCCCGTCCAGATCTGGTCAGATCTGAATTTTGCCGGGGCAGGGGATCGGGCGGGGCTGGGGCCGTTGTGGGCTGCTGTTAGGGAGGCTATCAGCAGGGTGTTGGTGGGGGCTGGCGGCGTGCGGCTGTTTGGGGGCAGGGAGGGGAGGCGGTAGATGGCTGAGAGGGGTTGGCGGCTGGGGATTGACAAGAGGGGGGCTGGCGACTGGGGCTTGATAGGGTCGGCCCGCGGCAGGGTGTAGACAGGGGCTGGCAGCTGGGATTTGGCAGGGGTTGGCGGCTGGGGCTTTGACAGGAGGTTGGCGGCTGGGGGTTTGACAGGAGGCTGGCGGCTGGGGATTTGAGAGGAGGCTGGCGGCTGGGGATTTGAGAGGAGGCTGGCGGCTGGGATGGAAAGGAGAAGGCGACTGTTTGGTGGAGGAGGGAGGAGAACAAGAGGAGGAGGATACTTACCCAAGGAGTTGTCACTAAGGGGCTCCACGGAGTCGGCACCGCGGAGGGAATCACCGAAAATGAGGAAGACAAGTCTCCAAATTTCAGCAATCAGAATTCCTGCCGCCCTAAAGATCTATTTATAAGAAAACAAGATTAGGTCAACCGAAATCGACGGCTATGATTGGCCGGCGGTTTCGTTCCCATAACTACATGAAATAAAACTCAAAATACATAATGCTATATATGAAACTAAATCTAAACAACGAGCCGGACGCATCCGCGGTGGCGGATCGCCGGTTCGGTCAAGTCCTTCTGCGAGAATACACGAAGGTGGGGTCCGCCTTGCGCCGAGTTGCGCCAGACAGACCCCCATCAACTCCCCCCGACTGAAAAGCCTTTATCTCCGATGAATGGAGATGATCGTACTGTAGTCGAAGTCCAGGGGCGAGTCGATCAAGCTCTGTAGCAGCAATCCAGGTGTCGTCGGAGAAGGAACGTCCACGCCAGCGAACCAAGTAGCGGCACACGAGGCCATCCACAGAGGGGACGTACTCATGCGCAATGATCTCAGTGATGTGCTCGTCGCTCGATGCTCGAGGAAGGAGATCCGGTGGAATCGGCGGTGCTGAAGGAGCCAGTGGGAACGAGATCTCGGGTAATTTGGAGTCAATGACGAACTGGGTGTCGGGAGCGGGCATGGGTGGCATAGACCAAGTGGTGGGAACGGGCTGTGGCGGTACAGACTCAGGAGGGCAATCAAAGTGGGGGTCAGGGTACTCGTGAGGTGCAAAGTATGGCGTCAGGTCCTCAACATTGAACACGGGGTGGATACCCATGCTCGCAGGAATATCTAGCTCATAAGCATTTGACCCGTTCCGTCTCAGGACTGAATAGGGACCGATTCGCCCGGCGCTTAGCTTCTTAGCAGACCCCCGGGGGAGTCTCTTGGTGCGGACTCTCACCATCACCTGCTCGCCTATCTGAAAATGTTTTTCTCGCTTACGTCTATCCGCTTGTTCCTTATAATATTCGTTGCTTAAATTAATTTTGCGCATAGCTGACTCATGCAACTCATGCAACTGACGTGCGAAGGACTCTGCGGACTCACTAGGCCGTGACTCAGTCGGGACAGGAATATGATCAATGGGCTTCTTAGGGTCGTAACCTGACATTATATGAAACGGACTTAGACCAGTAGACCTATTGATTGAACTATTATATGCAAACTCCGCAACAGGGAGCACCGAATCCCAACTAGATGTATGCTCTCCCACTAGACACCTCAGTAAATTCCCTAAGCTCCTATTCACTACCTCAGTCTGACCATCCGTCTGAGGGTGATACACAGATGAAATCTTCAGGGCCGTCCCGGTCTTTCGCCACAGGGTCTTCCAGAAATAACTAACGAACCTCACGTCTCTATCGGACACAATGGACTTCGGCAGACCGTGTAATCTAAAGACGCCACTAATAAATAAGTACGCGACGTGGGGTGCGTGTGAGGCCCCTATTTAGACCCCACATACATTTGTATCTAAGCTATTGTTTACAATATGATTCCCAGGTTGAAGTGCGGCTAGTAAATACAGAATAAAAACACATAATAAAATATTTAATTTCGTACCTTGAAATTACGCTGAATCTTTTCTGTTCTATCTTAATCAGTTCTTTTGGTTTTGCGTATCCCAAGTCACGTCCGTAACATAATGTCTGGGGAAACATATCAGTATTCATAAACAGTATAAGGAGCTATAGCATTCATATGAACTATGGAACACGTAAACAATGCAAGTATCATAACTGTTTCTATATCATGGAAGCAATGCAAATACATGACTATATATCAGTTTTCATGTCTATAAACATTTATCCATGTATCTTCATAACTTTATATCAGTATTTCCATGACTATTTCTTTTCTTAGGATATATTAGGGGCGATTGAATTGACATTCAACTTCATTTTCATTTTCTATGGGCCCGACCCCTCTGGGTCATCTATCCGAATCAGAACGTGCCTCGCGTTTCCGCCTACGGCCGACTGACTCGGTAAACTGGCCCGACCCCTCTGGGTCCTGTATCCAAATCAGTACGTGCACACGCGTTTCCGCCTACGGCCGACTGACTTGGCAATTCATCATATTCATTTCATTCATATGCATGCACTTCAATTCGCCCGTAACATAACCTCGTGTCGACACGCTTACATAAAGTGAGTTATTCATTTTTATAATCCCCTCAGAAATATCATTCGCCTGTTTGCCTTTTTCAAGGCCATACAATATAGCGACATTTAGTATCAGTGATAGCAACTATGCATTTAACATTCAGTATAATAAGTGTGCAATGTAAAAAGAACATAAAGCAATAAAGCTTAAATGAAACAGGTAGCTCTCACCATCAGTATCAGTGTTCATAGCATTGTCATGTCTATTTTGAGGTGCCATCCTCCGTGGTATCTGTATATGCATCATATCATTTAGGGTCGTTTATATCGGGGTTGCACCTCGACATAGTT
The DNA here is from genome assembly GCA_033032865.1 of Dactylorhiza incarnata. Classification (NCBI taxonomy): domain Eukaryota; kingdom Viridiplantae; phylum Streptophyta; class Magnoliopsida; order Asparagales; family Orchidaceae; genus Dactylorhiza; species Dactylorhiza incarnata. Next base: position 5,848,907 of record JAWHQI010000110.1, on the reverse strand, counting down.
ACATTATTGACTTCGATGATAACATCATTTGGAAGCTACTCCACTAGCCTTATTTTGCATAATCTTAAAAATACAAGCCCAAAACAATTACAAAAATTCAACCTTTACCATTCTAATGTTTGTCCCAATTGCATAAAAATAGTCGGCCACCTCACATCAAATCATATGACTTTTCTAATTTATAATTTATAACAACAGCTATTAGAAGGAGGTAGCTAACTGAAATCCCCCCCCATATTTACACTAAATATCTATCATAAAAGCCGGCCAGAATTCATAGCAAAGCCCAAAAGCATATCAGCCTACCTTAATAACATTATCTTCTATTAGACATCATCCGGCCAATAATAATCCACCACAATTCTTATATATAACAGAACTATAAGGATCGAAAATAATAACAACCACATAGGAACCTCCTAAGAATCGGAATTTCCCTCTTACATCATTAGCAATTAACATCTTCCCCCAAAATCAGAAAACTATATGAAGAAGGAACAAGAGTAGCAGCTGGCCTATATGTGTAATACCAAGAATAGAAAAGCTATGGATATTCAAATGCCCCTACCAAAACTCTAGCCGGCCAAAGCCAAGGTAAGAAGGCATCATAGCATACAATATCCCCCAACTCATGAATCAATAAAGCCATAACCAGCAACTGGAAACCAGGAATTAAATATAAGAAGAGTAAAAGAGGGAGGAGGAGCTCACAGTGAAACAATTTCAGCCCCAACACTTCCGGCCAAAGTCCCAACAGGAACTTCAAACGGCCAAATTAAAGCCAACAGAGAGTAAGAGGGTAAGAGGAAGCAGCTCACAATGAGTACTGGGAGGAAGAAAGACGTCGATCGAAGGCCTCAACTCCTACTAACCCCGCATCAGAAGCAACAAGCCATCCACTAGCCCTTGCCAAGCTTTTCCAGCCCAGACGACGAGAGGAGGAGAGGCGATCGAGCATCAAAGGAAGGAATCGGGCAAGCCCTAGGCGAGATCGGCAAGAACTGGAGGAAAGCCAAGCGGCGAATGCCGATCTAAAGAAGAAATAAAGCCCTTTTTCGTTACTTATCCAATCCCCACCGCCAGCACCCCAACTTTATTAATTTCCTCTATCAGCACACCCATCAGCAAAGCTACCAATTTACTCTATTGGCACACCCATTTCAGCGATTAACAACAGATTTTAACGCCGCCAAAACACTATTGGCACACCAAAGTATAATGACATATGCAGTAATCATTTGCCATATATATCTAAATTGCCAACAGATAATTTGCCAATATAGGAAAACTCATATTCCGCTAAAAAAATCTCAAATGCCGCAAAGCATCAATAAAATTCATACTCAACTTTCAAAGCTATGCCGAGTTAACACTGATTTATATTTTTCATCATAGGGGACGGTCTTTTATTACCATTTATGATTCATTTAATTATAAATTTGGGTCTTTCACGTTTTGGGCTGTTACAGTGCGTCCGCAGTCTTACTGCATGCAATGAAATGGACCATCTTGGAGAACCGGTCAACTACCACGAATATAGAATCATGCTTCCTCTGAGTACGAGGAAGCCCAAGCACGAAGTCCATGCTGATGTCCTCCCAAGGCCGATGGGGAACGGGAAGAGGGGTGTATAAGCCGGTGTTCTTCTTCGTTCCCTTGGCCGTCTGACAAATCCGACAATGCCGTACGATACGCGCCACATCCTTCTTCAGACTCGACCAATAGAAACGATCCTCGACGATAGCGATCGACTTATCCCGCCCAAAGTGACCAACGACACCTCCCGCGTGTAATTCCCAAACTAAATAGTCGCGGTACGAAGTGCTGGGTACACACAAGCGAGAACCCCGAAATAAATATCCATCGATAAGCCTATACCCCTCAATATCGTCAGGCGGGTCCCTCGACAGCGCGACATATAGATCAAAGAAATCGCGGCAAGTGGGGTAGTCCACGATCAATCTCTCAAACCCATCCACCCGGGCCCTCAATGTGTGGAGGAATGACACTCGACGACTGAGTGCGTCGGCGGGTTTGTTCTCAACACCGGCGCGGTGTTTGAGAACATAGTGGAAATCCTGTAGGTACTCGACCCACTTCGCATGCCTATGACTCAACTTCCTCTGGGAATCGAGATATCGTAGGGCCTGGTGGTCAGAATAGAGGACGAACTCCCGAGGTAGAAGGTAGTGTCTCTAATATCGTAATGACTGGACGATAGCTAAAATTCTCGATCGTAGTTCGAGTATTTTTGCTTAGCTTCGTTCAATTTCTCACTGAAGTAAGAAACCGGGTGACCCTCTTGGCTCAACACACCTCCAGTACCAACACCTGATGCGTCATAGGCGACCTCGAAAGCTCTACTGAAATCGAGAAGCCGTAGAACAAGGGCGGACGTCAGCTTGTCCTTAATCTCTTCAATTGCACGAGTGGCCGCGACGGTCCACTGAAATTCGCCCTTGCGTAGGCAGCTAGTGAATGAGGCCATAATCGAGCTAAATCCCCTAACGAATCTCCTATAAAAGGTCGCAAGCCCATGGAAACTGCGAGCCTCGTGGATGTTCGACGGTGTAGGCCACTCGCGGATGGACTGGACCTTCTCAGGGTCAACGGACACGCCTGAGGAAGAGATGATGAAGCCGAGGAAATGAACTGACTCGGACAAGAACGAACACTTCTTCATATTTATAAATAACTTCTCCTTCCGGAGGATGTCAAACAAGAGCCGCAAGTGTTCGAGGTGGTCCGACTCAGTGTGTCTATAAATCAGAATGTCGTCAAAGTATACGACGAGGAATTTGCCCATGTAGGGACGCATGATCTGAGTCATGACTCGCATGAACGTGCTCGGGGCGTTGGACAGCCCAAAAGGCATGACCAACCACCATACAGACCATCTTTGGTCTTGAATGCCGTCTTCCACTCGTCTCCCTCTCTAACTCTGATCTGGTGGTAACCGCTACGGAGGTCGATCTTCGAGAAGATCTGGGCTCCAGACATCGTGTCTAAAAGATCGTCCAGGCGAGGGATCGGGAAACGATACTTCACGGTAATCTTATTGATAGCCCGGCTATCGATACACATGCGCTAGATGCCGTCCTTCTTGGGGGTGAGAAGGGCGGGGACTGCGCACGGCCTCAGACTCTCTCGGATGAACTGCTTCCGGAGAAGCTCGCCGACCTGTCTTTTGAGCTCAGCGTGCTCAACGAGGTTCATACGATAGTGCGGTAAATTTGGGAGCGAGGCCCCCGTGACTAAATCAATCGCGTGCTGGATGTCCTGTAGGGGGGGGGGGGGGCAACTCATCAGGGAGCTCCTCTGGCATGATGTCCGCAAACTCATCTAACAATGGCCGAACGACGGGGTGAGGCTCCGGTGTAGGGCAATCAGGTACCATGGTGGTTGCCACTACATACATAACTCCAGCATCAGTGCTGTCTCTCACAAACTCACTGCGCCTCATGATGTGCACTGGCCTCGAGGCACTCGTACTAACAGAGGGCTCAACCCGACCCTTGGGTCTCTCCTTGGGCTGGGGATAACGTGATTTTTCGCCCATTATCATAAAAGACACATGTTCGAGCGACCGAAACACGTGACGTCGCGATCAAAAAGCTAGGGGCGACCTAACAGAACGTGGGCGACGTCCACGGGTATAACGTCGCACCAAATCCGATCCGCAAAGGAAGCGATGCAAATCGGCACAAGACAGCGCTGGGTAACCTGGATCGCCGTCTTGTCTACCCAGATGACACGATAGGGGTGTGGGTGAGGCTCAACCTTCACCTGCATACGGTCTAGACCCTTTTGGGCCACGATATTCACACAACTCCCACTATCGATGGTTAGCTTGCTGGGTCCGCCTGCGCTCGGGAAATACGTGTAGAAAATGGTGGTGCGGTGCCAGTCCTCATCGGTGCGTGGGGTATATAGAAGGCGCCTGATCACTCCCACCTCTAACGAACGCTCAACGTCGCTCTCCCAACCCTCCTCAACGGCCGCAATAATCTCTTCAGTCACCTCTTCATCTCCCTCTAAACCTTGCTCCTCATCCTCAATCAACAAATTCCGCGTGGGGCACTGCGCTGCCACGTGTCCTCTGCCTGCACATCTATAACCCTGGATACACCCCCAGAGCGCTGACCATCAGTAGCAGTGGCTTTGCCCTTTGTGTCAAGTGGGACATGTGGGGCCGTGGGTGTAGTAGTCTGGGGAGGAGCAGGTTTCCTGTACGTAGAGGACTCAGTCCGAGAAGGGAACTGCCTCGTGGTGGAGCGAAGGTACTGCTCATACTCAAGGGCGAGCTGGAATATCTGGTCAACCGTCTCGATGCGGCAAGGAATCAGCTCTCTACGAATCTCGGATCGAAGACCAGCTTTAAACCGAGCGGCGGTGGCAATGACCTCCTCTGAAATATCACTCCTGACAACGAGCTCATCGAAGCGTGCCATGTAATCTGTGACCGAAAGTGTGCCCTGCCGCAGATTTTGTAGCTGATCCAGTAACTGATCCCTATAGGAGGCAGGGAGATATTTTTCTTTCAGTCTTTGCTTCATATCTTCCCATCGGGTGATGGGGTAGTAGTCATTCCTATCTATCGCTCTCTCCACGCTAATCCAAAACACCTTGGCCTGCCCGACTAGCTTCATTTTGGCGAAGCGGACACAACGCTCATCACTCATGTCATACCACTCGAAGTAGTGGTCCATGTCAAGGAGCCAATCACTGAAAGCTTTCGGATCCAAACGACCATCAAATGAGGGTGCGTCGAGGCGAATGCGTCTGGTGACGTCATGCTCGTACTGGTATCCGCCTCTTCGTGGTTCCGGGTAATCCTCATAATACTCATCCCGGACGTACTCACGTCGAGCGGGTAGGGGACCACACTCTCGGCGGCCGAGGTCAGGATAGTCATCGTGGTCGGGATCACGATGGCCGTGCTGTGGTGTGCGGGCTCTATGGTCCTGAGGAAAAACTCGGGGTCTATCACGCTGCTGAGGATATCTATCATCGTCGCGGTCTGGCCGACGTTCAGGGGCGGTGCTACGACGGGGAGCGTCACGACGGTACTGCTCAGGAGGTGGAGGAGCTCCCCTCTGTCGTGGAGGAATGTGTGGGTCCGGACGAGGGGGAATTCCCGGCTCATTTTCGCGTGGTTCCCCTTCTTGGGTAGGTTCGTCACTTGGGTTCTCTAGGCGTCCTAACCGGGTATTCACCTCAGCGAGGTCACGTCGGAAACCCTGGAACTGGGTGCCTATGGTGTCTAGGCGATCGAGGACAAGGCGCTGAAATTTCGCGAACGACGCACCTGAGTTCGAACTATTTGCTCGCTCATCAACAACGTTCGGATCAGACATCGGGGATCTATAAGCCCTACCACTACGGAGCATAGATGTGGCCCAAACTTTGGGCTCTGATACCAACTGATGTAGGGTAGGCTGTGGGGTGGATTCCTAAACGCACACTAGTGAAAGGTGACGGTGGACTCGCAATACTTTAATGATTAAATGCAACAACACATGTAGTTAGGCGCGCGAATTAATATTAGCAATTGAATAATATAAGACAACAAGTTTCAATTAATAAACGAAAAAACAACAATTTTCTTTTAGGCTTAAGGCATGACGTTCCTCCGCACGGAGGGCCAAAAGAAAAGCACGCGGCGATTCAATCCGTCCTACAGTTAGAGATCTCACGAGACAAATAATGATAAGCTTTTAATTCCAATCAAGCACTAGATAACCACAACGTAACACAGTTTCAACACCTTCGATCAATACAAAGCACAACACAAAATCTGAAGAGAAATTAGGGCCGCAGTAATTTTAAAACAAATCTGAACGTTGGAGACGAGATGAGGTTTTCCGGGTGGTGGCAGATTAGATCGGGTAAGGGGAAGGTGGCTCCACGGAAGAGGGGGTGTTGGCTGCGAGTATGGAGGGTTAGGGGGCTGGATTGGGTGGTATGGGGCCAGATCTGGACTGTCCCGTCCATATCTGGTCAGATCTGACTTTTGCCGGGGCAGGGGATCGGGCGGGGCTGGGGCCGTTATGGGCTGCTGTTAGGGAGGCTATTGGCAGGGTGTTGGTGGGGGCTGGCGGCGTGCGGCTGTTTGGGGGCAGGGAGGGGCGACGGTAGATGGCTGAGAGGGGCTGGCGGCTGGGGATTGTCAGGAGGGGGGCTGGCGGCTGGGGCTTGATAGGGTCGGCCGGCGGCAGGGTGTAGACAGGGGCTGGCGGCTGGGATTTGGCAGGGGCTGGCGGCTGGGGCTTTGACAGGAGGTTGGCGGCTGGGGGTTTGACAGGAGGCTGGCGGCTGGGGATTTGAGAGGAGGCTAGCAGCTGGGATGGAAAGGAGAAGGTGGCTGTTTGGTGGAGGAGGGAGGAGAACAAGAGGAGGAGGATACTTACCCAAGGAGTCGTCACCAAGGGGCTCCACGAAGTTGGCACCGCGGAGGGGATCACCAAAAATGAGGAAGACAAGTCTCCAAATTTCAGCAATCAGAATTCCTGCTGCCCTAAAGATCTATTTATAAGAAAACAAGATTAGGGCAACCGAAATCGACGACTATGATTGGCCGGCGGTTCCGATCCCATAACTACATGAAATAAAACTCAAAATACATAATGTTATATATGAAACTAAATCTAAACAACGAGCCGGACGCATCCGCGGTGTCGGATCGCCGGTTCGGTCAAGTCCGTCTGCAAGAATACACGAAGGTGGGGTCCGCCTTGCGCCGAGTTGCGCCTGATGGTCCCCCATCATAATGACTATCTCGCTTTATAGTTTCTAAGCCACTAACTGATTGAATTTCATCATCAATATTTTTCGCATACGTTGCATCATCAAACTCAAATTCACTTTCCTCCAAATCATCCGTAAATGAGGAATCAAATTCATCTTCCTCCTCCATTATGTCTGAATCACTACCGTAAACTAACGGACTACCGCCTAGACAACCACGTGATATCGACAAATTATCCCATTCACCTCCACCGGAATACATATCTAGGTTAGAGTTTACCTAATGATGTGGCTGTTGTAGAATCACACCAGGGTACTAAGTGCCACAGAAAAACTGGAATCTGCATAAAATAGGCACAAAATCCATCAGAAACCCTAACAAAAAAATCTGCAGACCCAAAAAAAAATTAAAATTGGAACATTGCCACTAACCTAGAATCAGGTGTTGGAGCTTATTAATGAACAAGATCTGTCGTCGGATGGGGCTGTCGTCGGATGGGGCTGTCGTCGGATGGGGCTGTCGTCGGAAGTGTAGCAGCATCGGCCGTCGGAAACAACAAGATGGGGTTGTGGTCAACGTCACCTGTGTCGAAAAAGGAGGTCCCCGAAGCCTTTAGCAATGGTGTCGCGTGAGCAGGATCGGTTGTCGGTAACATAGGGGGATCGCCGTCGCCGGTGTCAAAAAGGAGAGCGTGGTAGCGGCGGGCTCGTCGAACAGGTGCGGTGTCAAACAGTGAAAAGTGAAAGTGAAAAGCTAATTTCACGGTAAAAAATCCCACAGAAATTTATGCCCAAAATAACCTTCTTATTAGCACACTAGGGTGCAAACTGCCAGAATTCTCTAATTAGAGGGTGCATTGTACCAATTTTAAACATTGAGGGTGCACTCTGCCAAAAATAGGTAATTCCAGGGTGCAATGTGCCAATTGCCCTGATTTTTCAGTGATAGTAAGATCTGCGTTTAGTGATAACTGATATTCTGCTCTCATTGATAGCAAGATCTTCTGTAAACATAGAGCAACAAATTCTAATGATTACTAATTAAATGAAAAAAACTGTACCCCAAACTGAACTAAAAGCCTTTCAGATCTCAACAATTCTGCTTGAGTTTGATGGCTAATTACTGTTATTTTTTAAACAACGTGCTGACAAGAACTTATTTTTGTAACTCTCCTCTAATGATCCTATTCATCTTACCTCTCTATTTCATAAATAAGTTATTGCATTTTTCTTTCATTTCTTGAAGTTTAAATTCACTTTAAGCTCATTTTTTAATTCATCTTGCCCCTCTATTATTGTTTTTTAGTAAACATTTCCTTATAGGATCAAAAGATTTATTAACTTTCCTATTACTCAAACTTAATTTTTTTACTTAAGTTCATTATGAATATCATAATGAAAAGAAGCATTTTATTTTTATTTGCTGAATCTACATCACAATTACTAAACTGTTAAGCATATTTTGTGCATAAAGTTCTCTTATTTCATTTATTGGTAGCTAGTTGTATTTATACACAAAGATGTATGCCCAAATTAGGGAAAACAGAAGTAAATGAAATATTTGAATGGAAACACCTTTAATCTTATTTTGCACATGCCTAAATAAATAAAATGCAATCAATTCAGTCCGTTTGTACAAGATTTGATGGATGAGATGTGACCTGTGGGAACGAGATCGAAGGGTGTCTCCATAGTTTGTTGGCATTCCACAAGCTAGTTAGTGGATGTATTCCATTCCCAACTTGCTTATTAATTATTGGAATCTTTCTTTTGACAATCCCTTAGTGAGAACATCAACATGTTGGCCTTATTTGAGGTGTATGCAGTTCTAATCAAGCAACTATCTGACTTGTACTTCATGAAATGCTAGTCAACTTCAAGTTGTATTATATCTTAGATTCTATGCGATTGTAATGCCTGCCATATTGTCATGAAAAGTTTCATATTTCTAACTCTTGGACTTTCAAGATCGGCTTAGATGTTTTTAGCTACATGATTGAAGGTGCATTTCTTGAGGTTGATTTTCTTTAACATGTCATCCAACATTATCAACATCTATATAGGTTTCCTTAGTAGATTATTTTCTATACTAGAACAAAATTCCCTTATGTGGTCTAGCCTTGAGATGATGAACAATTATTTGGATAGCTTGCACATGTTATTTTCTAGGATCATTTATGAACAGATCGCTACATCTTCTTCACAAATGAAGACTCTCCTCTCATTGTAGTCTTCCTCATAGCGTGAAACCCTGCTTCACAGATGTTTCATGGTCGCCTACCTAAGCCTCTATAGTATGTGATCCTGCTTTGTAGGTTCTTTGCAATCGTCTATCATTGTGATCCTTCTTCATAGATCTGCTCACTTTGCTTCCTCGCTTTTTTTACTTGGACAATGTGATTTTTATCAAACCCCATGTTTTTTGATTAAAAACCATTTCCCCCGGTCAGTGAAAACAAAATTCGATTTTTTTAATCAAACCCCGTGTTTTTTGATTAAAAATCATCTCTTTGCCTCTCTTTCTTCACCGCTCTTCGTCGCTATCACAACTCAGCTCTTTATGAACCATTCACTGCTAACGTAGCTCATCGACTTACGTCCCCTATCGTCCCCTTCGCTTGCTTCTTATTCCCGTATTTTCTCTTTTCCCTGCCCGCTTCCAGGTAGAATGACCTGTAGAGAATGAAGAGGGGTCTTCGCTCTAGGTGTTTATATCTAATGGACCCCGCCTGCGCCAATGAATGCCAACTGTCTTCTCTACTTACACTCCTGCGTGTGTTGACGACCAATTAACAATTGCTCTAATCTTTCTTTGTAATCTGAGTCTAACTCCTTGTCTAATTCTACTAATTCATGGTCGTTGGATTAATCTGATAAGTGTGTATTCTTAAAACCTTAATGCCTTTAGTTTATCTAATTACTTGGCACTCGACTTAGAAGCCACTAAATATGACTCATAACCCCACTCCTAAGGCCTCAAAATTGTTGCAATATTCAAGGAGAAGGTGGCTCCTTGTCACGAACTTGTCTCCTTACAAGCTCCCGTGCGGCCTTAGCTCCTCCTTGCCACTTCGCGTACCCAAGCTAAGTCAGTGTCCCCCTGCAAGATCTTGGTGGTGATGAAGAAAGAGTGGAGAAGCAACTCAAGAGAAAGCTCACAAGTGAAAGAACTCAAAGGACTCTATTGCTTGTCCAAAACTTGGATTACTTGGATGCTAACTTGGATTCCTTGGATCGTTACAAATGAGGGGCCTTCCCCTTTTATAGGCCCCAAAGAGGCTTCCCTCCAAAGTACAGAATAATCTAGATTCATCTAAACTATTCTACACTCCTCTTATGACTATGTACAAGCCTCCACACTATTCTACAATATTCAAGAGTATTCTAGACTATTCTAGATTACTCACAACTTCTACAAATCTCTACACACTTCTAGATACTTCTACACACATCTAGCGTTATTTAGAAGTTTCCACACTCTTCTAGAATATTCTAGAAATATCTTTACAATTCCACAATATTCTAGTGCATTCTACACAACTCTAGAATCTTCTAGAAGTCTCCACATCATTCTAGAATCTTCCGTCATCTTCAAGATTTCTCTCCAGTGTTCTGGAGACTTCCGTATCCTTCTACGCCAGATGTCATGGCTATGCTTAATTCTTATTCTTGGCATGCCCCCCTATGCATGATCATCTTGAGTATGGAGCCATACTTGTGCCAAGGGCTCCCACACCCAGGTCTTCGACCACTTTGACGCCTTATCATCTCAACATGTGGCTTATTGCGCCATCCGCGAATGAAACCTTGGTCACGGCTGCACCTTGAACTAGCAGCCCGTGACATTCTCCCACACCCATTCTTGTGACGCCCTCGTCGCAACCATACATCGGGTAGCAGTATTGTTTGAACCTTTGCCCTCTCGTCGTCGAGAACATCTGTCCATCAATAATCCAACGATTGGTGATCTTCAACTTCATCAAGTAGTGTCACTGACTCCGCATCAAGTAGTGACACTTTGACATCTTCAACGATCATAGATTCACTGGTTGGGGACTCCGCATCCACCTTTGGATTTTCCTCAAGCCAGTCCTCCATGTGGGTTTCATTACCTTGGATATCAGACACTGTGTCTTTTTCTTCCTTCATATTGATCTCTTTAAACGGTGCATTTGTGCGAGCATTAACTCTGCGGTAATTGGACATCTCTTCCACCGATTGCTCACCTTTGAACTCTTCGATTGGGTCCTCTCTGTCAGCCTTGCCCCCTTGGCGCCCAGACTCTGTGTCCTTAACTGGCTGCACCTCGACTCCCTCAATTTGTTCCTCCTTGTGAGCCTCACCATCTCGTCATGAGTTCTCGTCCATCTCCTGCTCTACATCGCATAACACCACTTCTTCCTCCGCAGAAGTGTTCTCTTCTTTAGTCGCTCTGAACCCTTGCCTGATTGGGCAGCTTTCCACATCATGATCCCCTTTGCAGAATATGCATGCCCACATTGGGCAATCCATCGATCTATGATTCCCCTTGCATCTGAAGCAACCTGTTAGTATGATCACCATCTTCTCATTGGTGAACTTAGGATCGAATTGATTTCTAAGTCCTCCCTTGAAATCCTCCCAAGTCTTGACGGTCTTCTTCTTTTGCACTACAAACCACCATCTTGAAGCTTCTCTTAGCAAATAGATCTGAGCGATTCCTATCCGCGTTTCCTCGTCGATGATCATGTTTGCAAGAAAGTGTTGATCCAAGCTCTCCACGAAATCATCAACTTGGGGTTGATGGTCTTACATTGATGAAGTGATGTGCACCACCCATGGCTTTGGCTTCGCTTCTTCCTTTCAACTTGTTGCGTGGCCTCCTCGCCGCGCTCATCTATGCTTGAGTTGCCCATGTCACCAACCATCTAGTCTTCTAGTGCACCAACCATGAACTTGAGTGAACCTAGCTTTGGTACCAACTGTCACGGACTTGTCTCCTTACAAGCTCCCGTGCGGCCTTAGCTCCTCCTTGCCACTCCGCGTAGCCAAGCTAAGTCAGCCTCCCCCTGCAAGATCTTAGTGGTGATGAAGAAAGAGTGGAGAAACAACTCAAGAGAAAGCTCACAAGTGAAAGAACTCAAAGAACTCTATTGCTTGCCCAAAACTTGGATTACTTGGATGCTAACTTGGATTCCTTGGATCATTACAAATGAGGGGCCTTCCCCTTTTATAGGCCCCAAAGAGGTTTCCCTCCAAAGTACAGAATATTCTAGACTCATCTGAACTATTCTACACTCCTCTCATTACTATGTACACGCCTCCACACTATTCTACAATATTCAAGAGTATTCTAGACTATTTTAGATTACTCCCAACTTCTACAAATCTCTACACACTTCTAGATACTTCTACACACATCTAGCGTTATCTAGAAGGTTCCACACTCTTTTAGAATATTCCACACTCTTCTAGAATATTTTAGAAATCTCTACACAATTCCACAATATTCTAGAACTTCCTACACAACTCTAGAATCTTCTAGAAGTCGCCACATCATTCTAGAACCTTCCGTCATCTTCAAGATTTCTCCCGAGTGAGATGGAGACTTCCGTATCCTTCTACACCATAAGATGTCATGGCTACGCTTAATTCTTATTCTTGGCATGCTCCCCCTATGCATGATCATCTTGAGTATGGAGCCATACTTGTGCCAAGGGCTCCCACACCCAAGTCTTCAACCACTTTGACGCCTTATCATCTCAACATGTGACTTATTGCGCCATCCGTTCTTGAAACCATGATCACGTTTGCACCATGAACTAGCAGCCCGTGACATCCTACTCTGATAAGCTGTCTTATTTAATTCATGGGAAATTAGTCCTATTTATACAGAAGAATGTACGTTTAAATCAGGAAAGAAAAAATTGAAATGTCATTAATCATACATTACACACAACTAAATACATAAAAGATAACTAAATCAGTCAATGTACACAATATCTGATGGCTGGGATAATAATCTTTGGGAAGGGAATCAACTGGTGTTAACATATAAGTTAACCATTTCTTATGCACCTGTCAACAGATAGAAGGCTCTTTAACTTATGAGTTCTGAAGTTACACCAATGAAGAGTCCACACACATCATTTTAACATCATCTAAACTTGGATCTACTTTAGTATAACTTACCTTTAAACATTTATATCACTATATTTTATTAATCTATTAAACGATTTGCTATGTGGCCGCTGTTTTGTAACAGGGATCCCTTCTTAAACAACTAGCGATTGCAAATATGAGTATTGGTGGTGGAATAATAGTAGTTCTTGCTGAAAGAGACAAGGAAGAAATGGAGATGGACATAGCAAAACTAGAATTTGGCTTCATGGGGACATCTGTAATATGCAGGAGCGGAAGTCCTCTAATTCTGGCTGACTTGAAAAAGGTTTACTTATAAGTGCGGAATTTGTATAGTTGTTTTCCAACATCTATGTAAAAGAATATTTCAACAAATATGCAGTTAATTTTATAAGCATTTTACTGAGTTCCACTTGTTTGGGTTAAATTGGTGCACCTCCAGGTTTCAGTTTCCAAGGCACGTGCTATTATTGTTTTAGCATCTGATGAAAACGCTGATCAGGTCTGTAAACTACCAAGAAACATATGATATTTCAAATTTATTTGAAACAGTTCTCAAAAGATAAACTGTCACCTCCATTCCTAGAGTGATGCGCGAGCTCTACGAGTTGTTCTCAGCCTTACTGGTGTGAAGGAGGGCTTAAGAGGTCACGTTGTTGTGGAGATGAGCGACCTGGACAATGAACCTTTGGTGAAGCTTGTTGGAGGAGAACTAATTGAAACAGTTGTTGCTCATGATGTGATTGGACGCTTGATGATACTTTGTGCTCTCCAACCTGGCCTTGCACAGGTTAGTGCTTCCACGGTTCTTACTCAACTTTAATGTCTGTGTCTAATTTTTCCTTAACTTATTTCCATCCATAAACTTCCCACCTTCAGCCATTCCATAAAATTGTGACTTTTTGATAGTTTGCTGTTCCTTTAACATTGCTAGACATATATTTCATGTTGAGCATGCATGATTGTTGATCCTTTAGATAAAAAACAAAGAAAATTAATGCTAATATACAGTACTATGGCCTGAAAATTTGGACTCTTCGCAAGTGGTCTACATTTTAAACTTCAATTTTTACAAAAAAATGTTTATATTTTTCCTATTTTGTTCCAATGATATGATTCTATTTTATCTCTTATTGTTCATTACTTTAGTTAAATACTTAGCAGAAGATTTACTGCTTATTTACTAGAGATAAATTCTCAGTAGAATTTATACTCAACGTAGCATTTTATTTTCCATTGCTAAAAATTGAACCTCACATTTATCTTGTAGCAATCATATTACAGTGAATCTTGCAGATATGGGAGGACATTTTGGGGTTTGAGAATGCTGAGTTTTACATCAAAAGGTGGCCTCAATTAGATGGCATGCGATTTGAGGATGTACTGATTTCTTTCCCTGAAGCTGTTCCTTGTGGTGTTAAAGTGGCTGCAAATGGTGGAAAGATTGTGATAAATCCTGAGGATGATTATGTTCTTAAAGAAGGCGATGAGGTCCTTGTTATTGCAGAGGATGATGATACTTATATTCCAGGTCCTGTACCAGAGGTGATGTATAGCCCATATTTGTGATGTAATATTCCTGTTGACGTTCTGACGCAGGACGAATCTATAGGTGGCGGATAAACCGTTACCTAACCCTACATGTTATGCAAATCCGACGGTTAAGCCATAGTTTGATAATAATTATTAAACATCCCACGCGCAATTAATTCACGGCAAAACACAAATAATTTATTTGGGCAAACAAGCTTAGGCTTTCCTCCGCGTGGAGGGCCAAAGCAAGAGCGTGCGGCGAATAAACCCTGCAAATCACAATAATATTCTAACAAACAACTACTATGCAAGATATCCAAAACAGGTACGAGATCCAATCCAATATAAATATGTTGAAAATAATAATCCAATACAAATTAGACTCACAAAGTAGTGGGCTGACCAAGGCAATGAAGAATCCGGGTCCGGGTATGTAGATCGGCGATCGAAGGTGGAACCGGAGGCGTGACGATAATGGCGGTGGCTGTCCTTGGCGGAAAATAAGGAGATCGGTCCGGAAATGGATAGATCCGGCCACTAGGAGATAGATCCGGGTGGGGAATGGATGGATCCGATGTGTGATAGCGGATCCGGGGTGCGGGAGGGCGTATGATGGTGGAAATAACGGATCGGGATGCGAAACTCTAGATCTGGACTGATCTAGCGTTTTTAGGGTGTAAGAGAGGTGGATCCACGTGGGAGGAGGGAGGGGGTGCTCGGATAAGGCAAGGGAGGAGTGGGGTGGCTGTTGGAAGGGGTGTGGGGGGCTGGCGGCAAGGAGGAAGGGCCGCTGGAGGTAAGGGAGGGGGCGGCTGATGGCTGGCAGCAAGGAGAAGGGTGGCTGGAGGCAGGGGTGCGGGTGGCTGAAGGCGGGCAGCAGGGAGGAGGGCGGCTGTGAGCTGGCGGCTGGGAGATGGGGCTGCTGTGGGCGCTGGACAGAGGAGAGTCAGAGAGCAGGGGGAGGGAGGGGTGGCTAGGCGGCTGGCTGGGAAGGGCAAAAGGAACCGGCGGCTGGAATAGGGAGGGGAGAACTATAGAGTAGGAATAGGGAATTTCATTTTTGAACAGTAAATTTGAATAGGAAAAACAGTGGATTTCTGGACAGCCAAACGATGGCTGTTTGGGGGGCTGTTGGGGGCTGCGGGAGGGAGTTTGGAAGGGGGAAAAGAAGGCTAGGGTTAGGGGGTACCTTGGGGAGGGAGATACAAGCCTAGGAGTCGTCACCTAGGTTTCCACGGAGTCGGCACCGTGGGATGATCGCTGGAATCCGGGATTTCTATTCTCCAAATTCTGCACTGCCAATAATCAGCCCCCTACCTATCTATTTATAATAAAAGGAGGGTTAGGGCATCCCCATCAACGGCTATGATTGGCCGGAGGTGAAGCTACCCAAATACATCAAACTAAATGCAAACATAGTAAAATAATATTTCAAATCGATTTTCAACGCGAATCCGGACACATCTGTTGAGTACGATCGTCGATCCGGGCACGCCATATATGGTAAGTCGCCAAATCAGCCCCGAGTGGGCCCAAAACTCGTCCTCGTGTTTGCTCCGCATCAATCTCCCCGTCTTGAAAGAATTCATCTCCCGATGAATTGGTATCGAAATTCTCTCAATGAATGCGAGGAGGTCCATCAGAGGTCGCCCATGTGTCATCGATGGAGGAGTGTCCTCGCCACTCGACTCTCCCCGACTGAAAGCTGTCATCTCCGGTAAATGGAGACGGCCGTACTGAAGTCGAAGTCCAGGGGTGAATCGAAGACGCTCTGCTGCAAGTATCCAGGTGTCACCAACGTCTGTAGTAGGAATGCACTGGTGGAATCTGGTCTCCATGAAGCTCTCAACGCTCAACTCACGAGTGGTGGATCCCAGTGCGATCGGCGGCGCCGTAGGTAGAACCAAAGAAGATGAGTTCCCAGGTGTGCGGGTGTCAGAAGTGGGTGAGTAGCAGTGACCATCAAACGTGGGTGGGCTATGAGGGTGGTAAGGCAACGGGAGTGGAGGTGTGGGCGGCTGGAAGTCCCCACTGCTTGGGTCCACATACTCACGAGGCTCGTAGTACGACGTCATATCTTCAACACTAAATACCAGGTGGATACCCATACTTGCAGGGATATCAAGATCGTAGATGTTTGCTTCGATCCGTCTCATGATTATATAGGGATCCATTCGCCTAACGCTCGAGCTTTTAGCAAGCCTCGCACGGAGCCTCACAACGCAGATTCTCACCATCACCTGCTCGCCTTCATGAAGTACCTGCACTTGCCAGTGAACACCCGCATGTGAATTACAAGATTTATTACCAATATGGATTATTCGTCGGACCGACTTATGACACACATGCAAACGAGAAACAGACGACACAACAGACTCATGCAAATGATGACGAAACGACTCGACAAACTTATGCAAATGATGTAAATGAAACATGACTGACACAACATGCTCTCTATGAGAGAATCTAATAATGACCGGGTTGTCTCTAAAATGTGGTGCCGATCAGGTGGTTCCCTCGGTGGAGTGTAGAAAAATTCATCTCGTGTGCGCCGAGTGCTCAGGTGACCGTGCGAAACATCTACACTCAAGGGCGAGCTCATGAAGAGCAACATGACTCTCAGGGAGCGTAACGCATCAGGGGGCTCACCAGGAGGTGTGTAAGAAAAGTCATCGCGGATGCGACGACCGCCTGAGTGAAAATCATGTACACCGACTAGAAAACGTGGCGCTATAGTGTGGTGAGTGTCCCCGACAACAAAGAACTCATCGGGTGGGTCCGCGGGTGGTGTGTCCCAAAATTCATCACGAGTGTGATGTGTCATAAAGTGGGTCCTCAAAATATGAGTAGACTCTAGTGTGCTCAAGGTAGGCCCTACATACGTCTTATTCCACTCACGACCCATCCTCTGGGGCAAGGCCAAAGATGATAGGGGAGGAGACGTCAATAACTCGAAACTCGTAAACAAGCGCCTCACGTGAATCTCATGTTCACCCGGATGTGGTGGATCATCAGGAGGCTCAACTGGGGGCTCGTCATGGGACTCGTCACTAGGTTCAAGGTCCTCTAGATGAGTACCTACAAAAAGGGTAGTGTCCCCGTGAATGGATGACATGGCCACTACGAGATCAACACTAGGCTCTGGGCTCTCGGTCGCGATGTGACTCAGGGACATGATAATGGGAGAGCGACATAGACTTAGACTCAAGAATGGATCTGTAGGTGCGGTGTCAGGAAGTGAGTCTGTGGTTGGGGTGCTAACTAGCCCGGTGGATGCAATGTTGTCGATGTCGGATGTCGGATTCATGTCGGTTTGAGTTTGAAATGTCGGATGTCGGATTGCGGGGGATATATCGAGGATATTTTATAATGTCGGATTTTCATATTTAAATAAATTTATTCATATATATACACAATTTTTATAAATATGTATAATTGTATACATAATTTATGTTTATAAACTACAAAATAAACATATATACATATAATGTATGTTTATAAATTACATAACAAAAAGATGTCGACTGCAATAAACGACATAAAGATCACCAAATGAGAGCGAGATGAGAAAGTCGTCGACGCTAGACTTAAAGGGATGCACGAAACGATATATCGGTCGCGAAATATCGTCAGATATATCGGGTTAAACCAATATATCGGGCGATATTTTCAAAAATGACATTTTTTTTTAAAATATCGATGTCGTTGCGTTTTATCCCCAAAACCTTTATGTCGGGCCGACATGTCGGACATGTCGGCCGACATCTACAACACTGGGTGGATGGCAGAAGAAGAGGTGTGGGTGAGGGACACAACACTACAGACTCAATAGGTCGCTCAGGCTCACTCTCAGCTGGGGACACAAGAGACGGGTCAGACACAAGAGATAGGTCAATCGCTGGACTAAGCACCTCACTGGGGTGAGAGCAATCCGTATCAGGTATCACTTCTGTCATGTCTGACGGAACAATGGTAGGCAGAGTGGTGTCCTCGGTGTGGGAGGAGCTCGTACTGCGGAGGTCAAAGTGAGGATCCAACCGACCAGCTCTTGCGGATCTCAAAGACTGTTCGTAACGAAGAGCAAGCTGATATGTCTGCTCGAGGGACTTCGAGCTATGATAAACTACCTCAGCACGAATGTCTGATCGAAGGCCAGACCGAAATCTGCAAGAGGGCATGGCTGGGTCCTCTCGGATATCGCTCCTCACAACTAACTCATCAAAGCGATCCCTGTACTCAGCGACGGACATGAATCCTTGCTGAAGGGAAAATAATTGGTCGAGCAAGCGACTCCGATACGACGAAGGCAGATACCTCTGACACAATGTACGCTTCATGTCCACCAAACTAGTGACGCGATGTAGACGGTCTCGCTCGCGTGTCCTCTCAATGCTAGCCCAATATGCTCTCGCCTGATCTAAAAGTCTAAGTTTCGCAAACTTGACGCGACGCTCACCGAATATCTCAAAATGGTCAAGATAATACTCCATATCCACGAGCCAATAACTGAAAGACTCGGGACTCGATGAGCCGTCAAAGGAAGGGGCAGCAGTGCGAAACTGACTCTCAAGATCTCTCTCGGAACGACGATCCTCATAATAATCATTCCTAAGGTAACCAAGTCGTGTCGAAGGATTGACACGATCTGCTCGCGTGTACGGATAAGAACGACGACAACCATCATACTGATCGTTTCTAGTGTAGTGGTCTCGTGTCGGTGGGTCAACACGATCGCTAAAAGTGGTGTGCTGCGATCGAGAATAATCGTCGTAGTAACATGAAGATCTCCCTGACGGGGCTCTGTGAGAGCGGGTGCTAGTGGACTCGAGACCTCCAAAGTGAGGGGAGGAATAATCGTGATAATCGTGACACCTAGACATAATGAAAACCTATAAACTCTACGACTGCGTATCGAAAAGTGCGCGCAACCTCGCTCTGATACCAATTGACGCAGGACGAATCTATAGGTGGCGGATAAACCGTTACCTAACCCTACATGTTATGCAAATCCGACGGTTAAGCCATAGTTAGATAATAATTATTAAACATCCCACGCGCAATTAAATCACGGCAAAGCACAAATAATTTATTTGGGCAAACAAGCTTAGGCTTTCCTCCGCGTGGAGGGCCAAAGCAAGAGCGTGCGGCGAATAAACCCTGCAAATCACAATAATATTCTCACAAACAACTACTATGCAAGATATCCAAAACAGGTACGAGATCCAATCCAATATAAATATGTTGAAAATAATAATCCAATACAAATTAGACTCACAAAGTAGTGGGCTGACCAAGGCAATGAAGAATCCGGGTCCGGGTATGTAGATCGGCAATCGAAGGTGGAACTGGAGGCGTGACGATAATGGCGGTGGCTGTCCTTGGCGGAAAATAAGGAGATCGGGCCGGAAATGGATAGATCCGGCAACTAGGAGATAGATCCGGGTGGGGAATGGATGGATCCGATGTGTGATAGCGGATCCGGGGTGCGGGAGGGCGTATGATGGTGGAAATAACGGATCGGGATGCGAAACTCTAGATCTGGACTGATCTAGCGTTTTTAGGGTGTAAGAGAGGTGGATCCACGTGGGAGGAGGGAGGGGGTGCTCGGATAAGGCAAGGGAGGAGTGGGGTGGCTGTTGGAAGGGGTGTGGGGGGCTGGCGGAAAGGAGGAAGGGCCGCTGGAGGTAAGGGAGGGGGCGGCTGATGGCTGGCAGCAAGGAGAAGGGTGGCTGGAGGCAGGGGTGCGGGTGGCTGAAGGCGGGCAGCAGGGAGGAGGGCGGCTGTGAGCTGGCGGCTGGGAGATGGGGCTGCTGTGGGCGCTGGACAGAGGAGAGTCGGAGAGCAGGGGGAGGGAGGGGTGGCTAGGCGGCTGGCTGGGAAGGGCAAAAGGAACCGGCGGCTGGAATAGGGAGGGGAGAACTATAGAGTAGGAATAGGGAATTTCATTTTTGAACAGTAAATTTGAATAGGAAAAACAGTGGATTTTTGGACAGCCAAACGATGGCTGTTTGGGGGGCTGTTGGGGGCTGCGGGAGGGAGTTTGGAAGGGGGAAAAGAGGGCTAGGGTTAGGGGGTACCTTGGGGAGGGAGATACAAGCCTAGGAGTCGTCACCTAGGGTTCCACGGAGTCGGCACCGTGGGATGATCGCTGGAATCCGGGATTTCTATTCTCCAAATTCTGCAATGCCAATAATCAGCCCCCTACCTATCTATTTATAATAAAAGGAGGGTTAGTGCATCCCCCATCAACAGCTATGATTGGCCGGAGGTGAGGCTACCCAAATACATCAAAATAAATGCAAACATAGTAAAATAATATATCAAATTGATTCGCAACGCGAATCCGGACACATCTGTGGAGTCCGATCGTCGATCCGGGCACACCATATATGGTAAGTCGCCAAATCAGCCCCGAGTGGGCCCAAAACTCGTCCTCGTGTTTGCTCCGCATCACGTTCTTTTCTTTTAAGGAGCAATCCAGCAGATCCAAAAATAGGTTTGGATTGAAATGGCTGCTTAAGAAGGCTGTTTGTTATGCAGTTTTCTATTTTGCACTTCCATTTATTATCTAACGTATCTTGGCGTCTTTACCTTATTCATGCCTCTTCACACCCAGTCTAGTAGTTGTCATCTCATCCGGGGCTTTTCTACAGTTATTTGTAAATTTTAGTTATGACTTATGATGTAGTAGGGTCACCATATTTTCCCTTTTAAACAAATAGGATTGTTGAAAATTTTGATTCAATTTCATCTTTAATGAAATAAAAAATTCTTATATCTCTCTCTCTCCCACTCCTAACTCTTATATCTCTCTCTTTCCCACTTCTCTCTTCCACCAGCTGGCCACCCCAAGGTCACACCATAGATGTCGACCCTATTGCTTAAGTCGCCGACATTCTCAAAACTCTGACACTAGTCTTCGTCTCTTCGATCATCAAACTATTGCCACTGTCATGGCTCCGCAATAACAATCGACATTGCCTCAAGGGAACCGTCGTTGTTGACAAGCCAAGTCCGTCGTCATTAAAATTTTGAGGTTGTCGAGTACCTTGAGTGGAAAAATAGAATAGTGATGTTGTCCTCTTCAAGGGCCATTCAAAATTCATCCGAGAAACTTCAAGAGAAAAAAATTGATTTTCTTGGAAATTATCAATTTAAACATAAGAACCTAAGAAAAATCAAGAATCTACCATTTAGTCACACTGTGAATTTTTGATGGGGAACGACGACATGAACCCGCGGTGGAGCACGAGTTTTGGGTCCGTTTGAGGTCGATTAGCCATCTGCCATATTTAGCATCTCCGGATCGACGATCCGACTACACGGATGCGTCCGGGTCTTTGTTTACATGTTTTTTCATATATTACTTTTTGTATTTTCAGTCATTATTTAGTGAAATCGGGCACTTGACACTCTCGGCCAATCATAGCCGTTGATATCAAGTTGCCCTAATGTTGTATTATTATAAATAGGAGTAAGGGGACAGCCATCTCCTCATTGCTGATTTTGGAGAAAGAAATTCCCGAAATTCGGCGATTTTTCGTGGTGCGACGCTGCGAAGCCCTAATGTGCGACTCATTAGGTTTGTATTTTGTATCTCCTGATCTTTCCCCCTTACGGCCTTACAACCCCCTCTCACGTCCTAGACTCCACCAGCAACTCCCACTGAAGTTTTCTTTTCCTCCAGGATTTCTCCCGTGAAGCCCCTATTCTTATTCTGCCGTGAAACCCAACCCATTAAGCCCCAATTCTCATTCTGCCGTGAAACCCAACCCACGAATCTTTTGATTTCCGTGAATCCCCTATTTTTTTCATCTCCCATGAGTAATCAGGAAGCCTTTTATCGTGAGTACTCAGGAAGCCTTTTGCCCTGAGTAATCAGGAAGCCTTTTGCCCTAAGTAATCTGAAAACCCAACACCCATGAATACTTCTCAACTCTTCCCAGCAAGCATTCCTGTCCTAAGAAATTCCCGTGAATCGTGTTCCTTGCCGTGAATCCCACATATAAAAGTGCGCCCCTTTTTCCTTGCCGTAAGATCTCCCAGCATTCTCCTCCTGACTCCCCCCTCTGCTTTCATTTCCTGTAAACATCCCATCAAATAACGCCCATTCATCCCAACTCCAGGAATACAACTCGACCCTTTCCAGCAACAAGCATTCCCCTCTGTCTCAAGAGATCCCGTGAATCCTGCCAACCCCGTCCCGTATTAATTCCCAGTAGCAATCATTCCCCTGTTCAGGCGCTCCCCACCTCCAGCTCGCTGATTCCAGTCATCATACGACAACCACCTCCTATCGTGCAGCCACCAAGCACCCGTGAATCACCGGATCTCCACACTACGACCTCTCTCTACTTCGTGAGTATTATCTTATTGTTGTATGGAGCATTTTCTTCAATAGTAACATGTGATTTTATACTTGTTTGGGTCGAAAGTATCGTGGTTGTTTGCTTTGAAATATTTTGTGATTTGTAGGAATCATTCCCCGCGCGTTCTTGTTTTGTCCCTCCACACGGAGGAAGGTCGAAGCTTGCCTTTGATGTCAGGGTGCCCTAATGTTGTATTATTATAAGTAGGAGTAAGGGGCCAACCATCTCCTCATTGCTGATTCTGGAGAAAAAAATCCCCGGAAGCCAGCAATCAAATCGTGGTGCGATGCTGCGAGATCCCGGGGTGCGACGTCCCGGTTATTTTTCGATTTTCCCTTTATTCTCGTAAGCATTCGGTTATTTCCCATGATCTCTTCTCAGTCCAACCCTAGCTGCACGCCTCCTTGCCAAAGGAACCGCTCTCCCCTTTGCCCGATCGCCTCTCCCGCTCGAGTCACAGGAACTACCACTGTTTCTCTTCTCCTCCCACGATTGACGACAACCTTGAACCGTCGCTTCTTCCTTTTTGCCCCCGGAACTACCTCCCAGAATAGTCGACTCCCCTCTGCCGCAGGAACCTCATCCAGAGCCGCCAGACTCCTCCCCTCCGTAGACATTGCTCCCACAGCCGCCGGTTCCTCCTCTCCTAGCCGCAGACGCCATCTTCCCCCACAACCGCAAGCTTCTCCACCAACCGAGGATCTCATCTTCCCCACAAATGCCCTTCTCCAACATCTACATGAAGCTTCTCTCTTCCCACAACTCATCTATTTTCTGTCAGCTCCAGTAGCAGCCCTCCTGTACCAACCCTCACTCTTCCTTGTTTGTTGGCGCCAAGGCCGCCTCCAACTCGCTTCAACTGGCCTTTAACACCACCTGTTGCAGGATCCCTTAATTATGAGTTCTTAATATTGTATTTTCACTTTTATTATTGAGTAATGTGGATGATTATTGCATATCTCGTAGACGTCTTTATTTGTTGTGCTTTTGTTGCGATCTATTATTTCTTATAACTGAAGTCGATGGCCGCACAATCTTGCTAAGCTTATAGCAGTCACCAAGTTCCCGGGGGCCTCGAATTTGACGTCCAAACGTAGTCAATCGCGTAGCCCAGCGGTAAAAATGACGACCTGCATTTCAGGGGGGATCGTCTCATGCGCCAGAAGAATCTGAAATTGTTTTAGATAGCCATCAATCGGCCCTGTTTGACGTAACGTCGTGAGGGCCCCCATGGGTTTACTGTGAATTGGGGGGCCAAAGCGCATGTTGCAGACCCGCTTGAATTCGCCCCAGATTAGTCTAGGATTGTCCGCCTCCATAACTCCGCGGTATCGAGCATATGGAAGGAGGCCAAAGTGTTCCATTCCGTCACCGGTGTCTGTTGATGACAAAAAAAATGTTTGCATATGGTGAGCCAACCTAAGGGATCATCCTTTCCATCATAAGTTGGAAATGCCAACTTGGTGTAATGGGGCATGATGTTGCCCTCATGTGGTATCCTGGTCGGGGGATCAACGGTGGAGGCGCCTGGCTGCTGCAAGTGTGATCAGTAGTAGTAACTACCATAATGACGGCGGTCAACTCATTAAGCTTGTTAGTGATTGTGGCCATGTCTTTCCGATGACGCGCTTCGGCCTCTCGAAAGCATCCCTCTATGGATGTCATGAATGTTTGCATGAGGTACCTTATTGTATCCGTTAGCACGGTCGAGTCCCCCATAGTGCAGAGTATAGTCGACGATAAATCAGAAGTACCCGTCTTTTGTTTGGGGGTTCGAGAAAAAGGCGCTGCGCTGGCGGGGGGCTCGAGAAAACACATGGCTCGTGGAGTAAGGTTGTCTGCTGCTCGGGGGGGGGGGGGGGCTCGAACAGGAGGGAGGCGTTGCTTCTGTTTGCTGCTGGAGTGTCGAGATGGTAGCTACTGGAGCGTCGAGATGCCTACGGACGAGCAACGAAGACACAGGAGGAATCACGGGGGTCGTCGATCCGCTTCAGTCGCGTGGAATCGATATGATCAAGATGCCTACAGACGAGCATCGACCGCTTGCAGGGGATCGGGCGGCGTCGATCGCAGAAGGGCGAGGAATCAACATGATTGGGCCCGTCGATCGCAGAAGGGCATGAAATCGACGGGATTGGGTGTCGTCGATCTGCTTCAGTCGTGCGGCTTCAACGTGGTTCTGTGGAGTCGAACTAGAGGAATCACGAGGGAGTGAAGGAGGAAGGAACTTAGCTGTGGCTCTGTGGATATCTGCTTCAGTCGTGCGGCTTCAACGATGACAGCGGCTTTGGCGGAAGAGGAGAATCGAAATGGCTCTGATACCAAGTTGTTGTGTGCTCGTCGAAGTAGTGGCCGATGACGGAGGGTATACTTCGGAGCTGGAACCGCGACTGCCTAGACGTGGCTTGCTCGGGAGGAGAGAGCTACCAAAAATCTCTTGCACAAGACCAATGGGAGAGAATAACTTCTTTCATGCCATTACAAGACACAGATTTGCCTTTAAATAGGCTACAAGACTAGTCTTAAATGAAAACCTAAACTAGAACAATTCATAATAATAACGACACAACTTAGATAATTAGGCCCTTGGCCCGTGACCCATAACAGAAACACAACCAAACATTTCCTTCTCCTTCTATGAATGCGTTTACAAATGCCCTTAAAATGGTAACATGGGTGGAGAAGATTAGGACATGCTTAATACCCAAGGGAGTGAAAATATAGACCTTTTCTAAAGTGAGGCCAAGGTAGCATTTCTGTAATGGTCCCGATCATATTCCGTTATCTGTCGCTGTTTTATATTTTTATTAATGTCGCATCTTTTATAGTTCGTTTTATGTAAGTCCTTTTATGTAAGGACAAGTGTGAGACTTATTTACTTTTATGCCCTTATGTAATCTTATTTAAAGGACCTATTAGTACATCGCTTCACATACGTAATGCTACTTGGGCCGCCTCCGAACGACAAGTTGACCGAAACATGTATCTCGTCTGCGTAGCCATCCATCTCGTCTTCTTCTCTCGATGAGTGACGCGTGGCCGGCTCTCTCTCCCCTTCACTCTTCTTTCCCCGACTCCGCATGATGCCCACCGAGATGCTCCTTGTCATTCTGAGACGCTCCCTACCGTATGAGGTGCTCCATACCTTAGCGAGAAGTCTCAACTTCATCTCCGAGAAACTACGACTTAGTGGAACCTGTCTTAATCCACTACTTCCGCTCTTTCCACTACTCACTCAATTCCAAGAATAAACACATTACCCTCGCCACTAACTGAGACAAATCTTCCCTTTTCTTAGGCATATCTATCCATCTACCACACTAACTGCTTTACACTCAATCGTTCCTTGATTCACCCATCTCTATCGTGGGCCATATGTCAATCTCGACCATGACATTGTACGAGGTTGGACAACCTCAAGAGAAGGACAATTCCCATGCATGAGACTCTACTAGTGAAAGCCTCCACTATCAAATGGTGTGACTCGGTGCTCTCGTCTATATATAGCCTGATTTGAGAACAATGAATGGTCAGTCATTTTTTCTCTTCGCCTTCTCTATGCTCTCTTTTTCTTTCAATCGTGCTAAAAACAGGAGACCTAGAGCCAATTCTGGAGGGGGAGCTCAGTCAGTGAGCTCTCGGGTGAGAGGTGGGATGATGGTGATTGCGACACACATCGACTTGCACGATGATCAGAGCCGTCCATTTTATGCGGATCGACGATCCGAGAACCATAGCCGTGAGCCTCCTTTCCCCCTGCCGTCCACCAATAGCCCCATTCTATCCCCCTCCCACATGCAGCCGGCCTCCTCTCCTCCATTTCCCTTTGCCGCCTCCCTCTTGCCGTGGAACCACTTCCCAAACATCCTCCCACTAAAACTTCAAAACAACCCCCTTAAATTCATCTTCAGCGATCACCGGAAAACTTTTTCGGCCTCCCACTACCACCATCTTCATCAAGTTTCCTCCATTTTCAGTTTTCCGACGATCGCCAGAAAACATATCCGGCGACCACCACCACCACCACCACCGGCGGCCATCTCTGGCCACCACCAACCTCCACCCGCCGGAAATCACCCCCACCACTCCATAACCACCTCCCAACTCCCTCCTAACCGCCCACTACCCCACTTCCTAGAATTTAGGAACCACCTCCTAAATAATAGCCCATATTCCCCCCACTCACCACAACAGCCGGCCCACCCATTATTCCCCCTATTCACGTGGATTCCACTTCTCCTCCTCCAAACCACCTCTCATGCCTCCTCACTACCACTTCCTCCAGCCCAACCGAGCCCCCCCCATTGTCCAATCTGCAGCCGCTCATCACCTTTCCCACATCCACACCGCCCTTTAACTGCTGTCCAGCCACCTTCCAGCAGTCCAGAACTCTTGCCAATCACCCCACACCACTCCTACAGCCATCCCCATCCAGAAGATTGCTGCCAGGCGCCAAACTGTTTCCCTGCATAGCCCTGGTTTGCTGTCCTGGTTGATCTCTACTTGAAGAGATATTAGTTCGTATGCTTTGATTTCAGTTACTTAAGTCCGTGCATTCTCTCATTTTAAATAGTCATTTGATTTTCTGGCACTCTTACAATTATACGACTTCTCGTGTCTCCATATTTGGGAGCTTTAACTACTGTGGCGTATTTTATTTTGATTTATAAAAAAGAATTATTATTGCAAGTTAAAGTCGTCAGACTCATGTTGTTGCATGTAGTGATCACCCACATTATCCCCGTCATATAGAACCGTCCTGCGTCATGTGATCTTCGGTGATTGCCGGCCACCATCGTTGTTCTCAACCAGCGAATCAGTAGGGTCAGTCCCGACTGCGGACAATTCAGGGTCCAACAGTTTGGATGCTTTGTTCCATCGCCGTTGGCTGGAATAGATCGTCGATAGAGAAACCCAATGTCGCTTCAAATGACAATCAAATATTCCACCGAATGCACCAACGAGATCCACATGCTTGCGGGATGTGCGGGCTCGACTTCATTCCTGAGCCCGCCGAACCCCGCAAGCGGCCTTGGCGATTGAGATGAAGAAGTGGCGAGAGATGGAGATATGGAGAGAGATCAAGATGGAGACTGTGGTCGGCAGCGAGAGTTGGAGATGCGGCGGAATTGCTGGGGTTAGGGCACATGTTGCTCTGATACCAAGTAGAAAAATGAAAACAAAATATTATTTGCCTACATATACCTGAGTGGAGAAAAAAAATCCAGTATGACCACATTCCTTATGGGTATTACACTTTTACGACATAAAAAACGCCACTTGATGATATCCTATATATCATAACGTCAACTAGGATTGGTTAATGATGTAATGCAACCGTGCACGAGACTCTATTGAATTAGTGTTAACATGGGGAATCTAAAATGATGCAATGCACAAATAATTGTTCAATAGATAATTAACAATAAATGTTGAAATTGATAAAGAAGTTCACAAACCATCACGATTGAGATTAGCGTTAGATAAACAAGCTTAAGTTGAATTAGAGTTAAGAATGCGTCAATTAATGTTAAATGAATAAATCCAACCAATAGGACAAATCATGAGCAAACATATACGAATTAACATCCAAAATAATACGATTGTTCACCAAATACACAACGATAAGTAATTTTGACTTCAAACAAAAACTTACACAAGCAAATTTAAAAGAACTTCCACTAAATTGGATTTTTAGTTGGTTTCTATTTCTTCATTAAAATATGAACTTCTGAGAGCATTCTTCAGCGGAAGGGAAGTAGAGCAAATTTATGAGAGACTTCCAGTCATTTTTTTCTTCACTTAATTTTTTAATTCCAAGTTTGATATCCAAACAGAGTCTTTAAATTGTAATAATCCTAATTAAGTTGTTAATTAGAGAATGCTTATCTTAAATAGCTATAGTAATCCTAGTGTAGTATTTTTTCAGCGGCGTTAGACTTATATTACATTACCTGTTCTGATAATATACAGTATGTGCATGCATACAAATCATCTCTGAACAGGTTACCTCGTTGGGAGCATCATGCATTAAACTTATTTTTCATATTCTTGAAGCCTATTCTACCTTCTTTCAGGTCCAGCCTGGTTCCTTACCTCATGTATTCAGCCCTCCCAAATATCCAGAAAAGATCTTATTCTGTGGTTGGCGGCGTGACATTGATGATATGATTATGGTAATACAGTAACTCAGTGTTATAATGTAAATCATGCTTAATGTGGTCATATTTTTGTTCTTTTAGTCATCAAATTAGCCCCTATAATAGTCCATTTGATACTTAATTATGTCGAAATCTCGAAATGTTTATCACTCATACTATTTCATTTGTCAATTCGTGGACTTTAACTCCATTTGTAATTATAAATGCCTTTTTGTCATTCATCATGATCGTAATTAGGTATTGGAGGCATTTCTTCCTCCAGGCTCTGAATTATGGATGTTCAATGATGTTCCGATAATGGAAAGAAAGAGCAAGCTGACAGATGGTGGGCTTGATATTTCGGGACTCTCAAACATTACACTGGTTCATAAAGAGGGAAATGCTGTTATCCGGCGACATCTGGAAGGCCTGCCTTTGGAGACATTTGATTCTGTAAGTATTCACCTTTTCGTAGACCAATGCCATATCCACCAAGTCCAGTGCAGCATTATCTATACCTTTTTATCATGTTAACATTTCCTTCTGGTGGCGTTTTCCTCTGTAGCAGCCATTGGTCTCTACCTTTATGTAATATCAATTGGTGATATTGGGCCCTCTGAAGTGGGATAATGTTTCTATTTTGAGGGCTGTTTCTCCTGGCTGTCCCACATTTACCTGATATTTAGCAGGAATGAGTGTACATCCTAATAATTACATGGAACCGAGTAATGCCAAGAAATAACTGCAAGAAAGTACCAAAACACAAAAGAGTAAGTTTACATGGTTCGGTGAGTAGTATCATTGTTCCTGAATAAAGAAATATTTTCTACTGGATCAATGCCAAGTATATGATGCAACTTTGGTCTTTGAACACCTCAAATTTTCCTTTCAATCATTAGATTTCCCTCATATTTTCTCCCTCGGTCTTTCTCTTGCTCAAAGCACCCAAACTCAACTTTAAGCTAACCCGGCTACATTGTCAACCTAAACCTACTCAACTCACCACCATCACCTCTGCCCAGTCAACCTGGTCCCGATCAGTTTTGGTTCATTCTACTATCAACACTTATTCTTGCATGGTGTTCTGATTATTGCTAAACAATTGCTAAGGACTTCAATTATGGTGATGGGGCCGACAATCAAGATACTTGCCTTCCATGTTATTGAAGAGATATGGGGTGAGTGTCAACCTTTAAGGTGCTTCTTGCGTGATGGTCCGCACAACATGCATGATTGTTCGTACGGGAGAACTTATCAGCGATCATAAAGGATGAGGAAAATGTCATGAGGTTGGGAGCTCTGCAGATGCTCAGCCCCATGAGAACCATAACAGAGAAGAAATCTGAGTTAACAACCAGGGAAGTTGCACACTCATCAAATGCTTCTTGCACGATTGACAACACAAGACATGTGACTGTTGTATGAGGTAGAAGCTCCCCTGTCTTATTAACAAAGAAGGGGTGGAGTGGGAGGGAAAAAGGTTGGGAACGCTGTGAATGCCAAGTCTTAACAAGGAAAAGAAAATGCCAAAGAGTTGATGTTTGCGGAGATAGAAGTTGTGGGTACGACGATGAGAACATTGCTCGATAGACTGATCTTTTCATTTCTAGGGAGGCTGCAGAAAAATGGACTCCATGTTGAGCGGGAAGTAAGAAAACTAATGACCATGAACTCTGAAAGACAAAAATAGACATTTAGTAGTTTTATTGCAATCAACAAATTTGCTTGGAAGAATCGATTTCAAGGTCCCCAAGTAGGCATTCTCAAACCTACGATGCAAATTATTAGCCGATTATCATCAAGAATTCTCCTTGCTTCAAAAATCTACTTAGTATTCATAATATAGATGCTCACCACAAATCTCCTCGCTCACCAGGTCATAAAAGATGCACTTAGAAGCAAAGATTGCGATCTAGCAATTAAGTTATTTAGTGAGATTGATAATAAATTATTATGAAAGGATGAAATTAAAATCACATATTTAAAGGAAAGATCGGAATAAAATTGTATAATCTTATTTTGGAACACAAAGGCTGAAGAGATATCAACAAGCCTGACAATTTTGTAGGAAGGAACAAGATGGATGATCTAACCACAAATCTTGTCATATGGTGAGATGCTCCTGAATGAATAATTTATGGAGCACAAGGTCTTCATGATGCTAAGAGGCTTGGAGAAAAGTACCTGAAATCTCCATAAAGGCCTTCCAATAGAAGCTTTGAAGCCTCTAGTTCTCTAGTCAGACTCTTCTTTTCAGATAGGAGACTCTATATGTTAGTACGAGTACTGTGTAAATCAATGTAGCTTAACATATCACCCATAAACACCTTTGCTTTGGGACCAATTTGGGATGCAAGTCCCAACACTTTCTTTCTATATCCCTTATTTTTTTACAACAGGGACATTACAACCTACTTTTTTCATCATGAATTTTGGGTTCAGAGTAACTGCTAGCACTAGATATCATAGTACTCCACTTTCTTTGATCAGCAACCAGGACATATTTCACGTGGTCCCTCACACTAGGGCAAACAGATTGGTCTCACTTCTAATATAATGAGCAACAATGTCCAAATTAGGAACAAATCTCTTCCTAACATATGAACTCTCTGAAATTCAAATTCGGGAGTCCTAAAAGTGGTTTAATGACTCTGCATTAGTTCCTTTCTGTTATCTTCCATACAATGGAAATAAGAGTATTATGCGTTAAATTTACTATCCCTAAAAATAATTGATATTTGGTATCGTCAATTATGTTTGCAGTTGATAAATCATGACAAAATCCTTCTTCTCGAAATAAAATTTTCAAATTAGGTCTCACATTTCCTTGGCCGTTTGCAAAGCAAGAAGTGATTGACTATGTTGGGTTCAGCCAGTTCATCACGATTACATTTTTTTCCTTCACATTTCTCATAGGAGGCATCCATTATGTCGGGGAGTTGAGCTAGTGATAATCCAAAGTTTTCACTACACATGACATATCAGGAAGTGATCAACCAGTTTATTACAATCAAATTTTCTCCTTCTCATTCCTCGTAGGAGGCATCCATTATTGTAGGGGTTCGAGGTAGTGATAAACCCAAGTTTTCTTCGACCTCTAATAAATATGCGAAGGGATTGAACCTAAAGAAGATGGCATCTTCCATTGTGCCTAATTTGAGTACCCAAATGAAACATAATCATCGAAGTTACTAGACCTCCTATTATGGAGTTTAGAACGAGGTTTAGTTTAGGCTCTTTATCCATTTCAAAACCACAAGAAATACAAAGAAATAGACGTTGAACAACTGATGCCACAAATCACAGCCTAAGAGCTCCCTCCTAACGATTAGGAATCCCTAAATCTAGTTGATAGAAAATTAGTCTTTTTTGTCCCTTAAGCATGTGATCCAAACAACAACAAATACAACTCCACCTCTTCTTAATAAAAAAAATCCATGGCTGAGATCTTGGAGGCGGATCCACGACTCTCTTGGAAGTAGTTCTAGGGATGACGTCTACGAAAAGCACGATGAAAATAGATCCACTGAGGCATACAAAACAAGACGAAAATAAATTAACAGCAAGCAGACAAGGAGGTGAGGTAGACAAAAGACACGAACGAATCAAGTGTCACATATTGTGGAAGAATTTGTTGCTGATACCGCGTTCTAAATCAGACGTACTACTTATCTTGATAAGGAGGAACAAACCTCTAACTCCCCTCTTTACGAACAAAGACGCATTTGGACAGCTGAAGTCACATTGGAAAAGAGGATACCACAAAACTTTTTGTAAAGCCTAATTCATCTAGTCATCTGTGTTTATGTGGTCACCTCTTGGCAAGCTTACCGGGGGTGTTTCTGTTTAGCTTGAAATTTAACACGAACACATAAGTTACTGAAGTCATCTCTTTCTAAGGAAATACATAGCACTAAAATTCACGGTATCTAATTTATAATGATGTTCCTTTGATATCACTGCCTAATGAAATGCAGCATTAACAGGCACGGTGTCCAATGCCAAATGTTTTTCCTTTGGTATTGTTGAACGCTAGACTCGCTGTTTCTGTTGTTGGGTATTTTCAAAGTGGGATTGGGCCTTACTTTGATAAATATTGATAAAAGTTGAGCGTATACTTTAAGCACAAGTGCTGAATACAATAGACTTCATGGGTTATGTTCTGTTCTCATTTCCTTGCTATGGGGCCTCTTGATGGATTGCTGAATTAGTCACAGTTTGAAAAGTTGATGGCTGAGATTGAACCTAACCTGAATCAAAGCTAAATTGAATTTCCTAAATTAAAGACTTAAATCAAAGTGGATACATCTCGTCATAGATAAATTTATTAAAATTTAGGTGTTCTCACAAATATATTTTCAGATTCGTATAAACCAAGATTTTTAAAGAGGGAGGTAGGTTGTGAAAAGTGGACTCTAAACAAATGAACCCTAGGTGTGGTGTTAGAGAAATAATTTCTTTCTTACCCTACGATGATGCGATGATACAAAAACGATCCGACAAAAAATGCACATAGTTACATAAAACACTAGCAATTAGCATGTAATATGCAAATAATTGATCAAGTGAGCAAGTTAGGCTTTCCTCCGTTGGGAGGGCCAAATGCTAAAACACAAGCGATAAAGGTCCTGCAATCCAAGATCAACGAGAACAAAACATCAACAATTATATAAATATTCAAATCCGTACAACAACAAAAATGAACCCTGAAACCAAACAATAAACACTCACAAATGAAGGGGCTGTCGACTAGGGCGCGGAAATCCGGTGACTAGGATGTGGTGGCGACGATCTGGAAGGTGGGTAAGTTTCTTATGGTGGCTGTCTAGGGGGATGGAGGGTGTGGAGTGCTGCTGACCATTGGGGGAAAGGCGTCTGGGTTGCAATTTGGTGCTGGAAAGGGGATAGAGTGGCCGATGACGACTGTGTGAGTGAAATGGTGGCTGTTAGGAAGGGGAGCGGGGTTGTTGTGGGTTGCTTGGAGAGGGGTGGACTGGGAGTTGTCCAGGGGAAGGAGTTATGGCCGCATGGTGGGCATGGGGCGTTTATGACTTGGATGGTGGTTGGAGGAGGCTGGGTGTTAGGGATGCAGGGGAATGATGTTGGCAATGGATCGACTGGTTGGGGAGAGGCTTAAGAGTGGGCAGTTGAAGGGTGGTGTGGACTGTAGCAGGGGGTCGATGCGAAAATAGCAAGATGCTATTGTTTGGGCATGGATTTAGGGCTGGGCATCAGTGATTTGGGGGAATTCAGGGTTCGATTGATGTGGAAGGAGGGGGTGGAGCATCGTCAAGGCTAGCAAATGAAGGAAACAAGATACAAACCTATGGAGTTGACACTTAGGGTTTCGTAGAGTTGGCATCACAAGAGATCATCGGATTCTGGGGAAGAAAGCCTCCAAAATTGCAATAGGTGTACGACTATGATTGTCCGTCTAACAAAGATCGCCAGAGTCTGCACCTTATGCCTCCTTATACTAATCCTACTTAGGGTATCCGTCGTGGACGACTATGATTGGCCGTACAC
Source organism: Dactylorhiza incarnata (assembly GCA_033032865.1). Taxonomy (NCBI): domain Eukaryota; kingdom Viridiplantae; phylum Streptophyta; class Magnoliopsida; order Asparagales; family Orchidaceae; genus Dactylorhiza; species Dactylorhiza incarnata. The sequence continues at coordinate 5,814,472 of JAWHQI010000110.1, read as the reverse complement.
GATAAGTATCCGATTTCCTCAAATAAAACCCCAAATGGATAGAAAAATACATAGAAATTGTCCAAACCGTGCTACGGACGTAACTGCAGGCTCAGATCGTCCAAGTGATGATCCAATCAATGTCTCATATGGGCATATACACATGCGGTCCCCATTGGGCGACGACATGCTCGAAGTGTGATCCCTATCAGCTCCCCCTGACTCAAAAGCATTCCTATGATGAATGAGGATGATCATAGTGTTGTTGTAGCTCTGGGATGAATCTGTCAAGATCTGTGGACGCCATCCAAGTGTCGTCTATGAAAGGGAATCCTCTCCAGTGAACCGGGTATCTCTGCATCAGTCCATGAGGCGTGGCTACACACTCGTGCGCCACGATGTCAGTAATGCTCTCAAAAGTTAACTCATGTGTCGGTGACCCGGCATGACCACTGGTTATAGTGAAACCATGGGTGTCTAAATCAGAGGTGGGTGGGGTCAGGAGTTTGGTGGGCGTGAGATTGAGGCTATGATGGGTGAGGCTCAAAGGCGGTTCCACGTTACGGGCCCGTGTACTTGTGAGGTTTATAATATGATGTCAAGTCTTCAATATTGAATACAGAGTGGATACCTATTGATGCAGGACATGCGTTACACCTGCCTGCCACCCTGGAGTCCCACCAGGTGGCCCACCCGAGAGTCCACCCGAGCGGCTTTATCAGGGCTGTAACCCGTACACCCCAACCTGTCTCAGCTCAGTTTGTGATGAGAGCGCTGGTGAATGCCTCTTATCTAGGAGGTTGGGTGTTCGATCCCGAGCCTTAACAACCTGCCGCATGGTGGTGACTCCATGACGGAGATGGGTTGGGGTGTACGGGCTGCAACCCTGATAAAGCCGCTCGAGTAGATTCCCGGGTGCGCCCCCTGGTGGGATTCCAGGGTGGCAGGCAGGTGTGACGCATGACGAATCTATAGGCGGCGGATGAACGATGCCCTAACCCCACATGCAATGCAAATGAGCACGTGACAAATGCAATGAACCTAAACACCGTCTAATGAAGGGTTAGTGGCTTGATGGGTGACTTCTAGAATGCGACCCTAATGTGACGTGCATGAAGATAACTCTACTCTCCTTAATGACTACATGTGAAGTGCAATATGCAACGACGAATTCAAGACATTGTAAAAAATGATTAAAACGCACGCATATGATTTTAGCAATAGCAAAATAAATCTTTAGGCAAACGAGTTTAGGCTTTTCTCCGCGTGGAGGGACAAAGCAAGAGCGCATGGCGAATAGTTCATGCAAATCACAAAATAATCTAGAACAAAATCCTACGATGCTATTTATCCAAAAAAGTATAAGATCACAACACAATTTAAATGATGAAAACAAGAGTTCGTACAACAAGAAAACTCACAAAAGTATGAGGGCTGCCCGAGGTGAGGAGATCCAGTGAATCACGACGCGGAGGTGGCGATCCGGAGGGGAAAATGACTGGAATCAGATGGCGGTGGCTGGATCTGAAGGTTGGGGAACGAGATCAGGGCTGTGATGGGGTCTTTAGGGAAGGGAGGTGGCTGGAAGAGGCGACAACAGGCTGGGAGGTGGCTGGAAGGGGCGGTAGCAGGTTGGGAGGGGACTGGAAGGGGGCGACAACAGGCTGGGAGGTGGTTGGAAGGGGCGGCAGCAGGCTGGGAGGTGGATGGAAGGGGCGACAACAGGCTGGGAGGTGGCCGGAAGGGGCGGCAACAGACAGGTAGGTGGTGGCTTTTGCTGGACAACAGAAAAGGGGGCGGCGGCTGGCTGGATGACACGCAGGAGGTGCGGATCTGGGTTTGCTGGGTGGAAAAACATCAAGGTGTGGGTGGCGTCTAGGGCTTAGAGAGGTGAAAATGAAGGTTTGGGTTAGTAGATACCTTGGGGAGGGAGATAACCACCTAGGAGTCGTCACCTAGGGTTTCACAGAGTCGTCACCGTGAAGGGATCGCCGGATTTCGGATTTCTTCTCTCCCAAATCTGTAATAGCCTCCAAGTAGCCTCATGCCTCTTATTTATAATAAAACATAATTAGGGCACCCCGACATCAACAACTATGATTGACCGGGGATGCAGAGGGCCCGATTACACTAAATAAAACGGAAATGCAACAATATAATATATAAAAATGTAGGTTGACGACGAGCCGGACACATCCGTGGTGTCAGATCATCGATCCTGATATGCCATATATGGTAGGTAGCCAATCGGCCCCGAACGGGCCCAAAACTCGTCCTCCGCTGCGGGTCCGCGTCTCCATTCCACATCATTCTCCCCTGATTGAAATAATTCATCTCTTGATGAATAGAGATCAGAATTCCCTCGGTGTATGCCAGGTAAGACTCGATGAGGTCCACCAGAGGTCGCCCAAGTATTGTCGATGGCAGAGCATCCTCGCCAATGGTACTGCTGTGTCTGACCGTCTGGCACGACTATGCATGCGTGGGCCACGATATCAGTAATGCTCTCAATAATCCACTGATGTGCTGGAAGTCCCGGTGCGATCACTGGTGCAGACGGTGAAGCCATATGCGATTGACCCAAAGGCAGGTGAGGCTCAAAAGTGGACTGGGTGTAGGACTGAGGGCAGTCCTGCGCAAAAAGACTGCCGGTCCGGTCCGGAACCGGTCTTTTAAAAGACCGGTTTTTTGGCCAACCAGTCCCGGACCGGTCCCGTGCAAACCAGTCCCGGTCCGGGACCGGTTTTTCTCCTCTGGAGGAGGACCGGCTGGGACCGGAGGACCGGTCCTAACCGGTCCCGGACCGGTCTTTTTATTAAAAAAAATAAAATTTTAAAAAATAAAATATATAATTATATAAAATTAAATTTTTTGGGATATAAAAGTAATGTGCATACAAATTACAAAATAAAGTTAAATGAAACTCAAAATGAAATAAAAACTGATTTTTATTAAAAATGAAGCAAAATTACAAATTACAAAATTATTTACAAATTACAAATTACAATACATTTTAAAAAAATTAAATAACATTACATCCAATAAAATAAAATGAAAATTACATTTAAAATAAAATGAAATTACATTGAATTAACGAAAAATACAACTTGTTTATTCTGCGGCGCTGCCCAAAGTTAAGTTGCTCATCTCGTCGTCAACTTCAGAATCGCTATCTTCGATTGACGAGACATGTTGTCTTCTCCTTAGAGCGTCCAAATGATCCTTATAGCAAATGCAAATCTCCAAAGATTCTTCGTTCAAACGACTTCTTCGCTCGTTCAGAATCCTGCCACTCAAAGAAAACGCAGATTCCGAAGCTACCGTACTAGCTTGGATAGTTAGTAAATCACGGGCCATTAAGGCCAAAATAGGATACACGTTATTTTTAGATTTCCACCATTTTAAAATATCAAAATTTTCTATTTCGCTTGCGGTCATATAATCTTGAAATTGTGTTTTGCTATATAAACCTAATTCGTTTAAAGTACTCGAAGTTCTTTGTTTTTTCCTAGAAGCTAGTTCTAAAAGTTTATTTTTTAAAGTATCTTTTGTTTTAGGTTGGGTGGATTCTACGCGAGGCCGCGCTCCGTACATTTGATCGTAATAATTATAAAGGCGAGTAAATTCAGAATTAAATTTTGAAACACTAACATTAACAAAAATACTAGAGGATTCGTCTAAATCTAAATTACGATTAATTTCTTCTATAAAATTTTCAACGCCGTCTACGCCCATTAAAGGGTTCAAAGCCGCGGCGCAAGAAAACATAGGAGGCATATCTTTGTAATATTTTAAAAATTTTTCCTCCATTATTAATATTAACGGACGCCACATTTCGTTCGTTTTGTAATTTTTAAATGTTTCAGAAATTAATAAAAAATTTTCAAGAACTAATGAGCTAGTAGGATAGTAAACTCCGGATAAAATAGTTGTTGCTCGATAAAAACTTTCTAATAAATTTACATAATCTTCGAGCACGGCCCAGTCCGACGGGCCTAAATCATGTGCTTCGACACTATTATAAAATTCTATTAGTAACGTTTTTTGTGAAAAAGCGCGCTTTAACATTTTATACGTCGAGTTCCATCGTATAGGCATATCATACGATGGTCCTAAAAATTTTTTACCTTGAGAAATAACAAATTTTTTGAAATCTTGTTTTCTTCGTTTCGAATTATAAATAACTCTTAACATAATGCGTATTTTACTAACGTATTCGTTCATAAATTGTAAACTATCTTGCACAATTAAATTTAAAACGTGACATACACAACGCGTATGAAAAAATATTCCGTCTAACATTGGTTGCAAATCTGATAATAAATATTTGACGGCCATCCCATTGTTTGAAGCGTTATCGAACGAAATGCTCATAATTTTTTCTTTTATTTTAAATTCTCTAATAGTTTTAATAATAACCTGATAAATATTTTTACCGGTGTGCGGATACTCAAAGCCTTCAAAACAAATTATACGTTTATTTAGTTCCCAACTATCTGGATCGACCCAGTGACAAGTTATGCAAATATAAGAAAGACCGTCATTTATACCGCTAGTCCAGACATCGCTCGTTAAGCTAACGCGACCGTCGAATGTTTCAAAATAGTTTTTTAAAAATTCCTTAGATTGTAAGTAAGCCGCTAAAGCATCGCGTCTAGTTGTAGAACGACTTACCTGGTGATATTTAGGCTGGAGTACGTCGTGAATGTAAGACGTCATTTCTTCATCGTCGTAGTGGTTGAATGGGAGTCCTTTTTTGATGACGTTCTCCATTTGTCGCTCTCGTTGCCGAGCTTGGTCGTACGTCCAAATGTGCCCGGTCGCCGAAATTTGGGCTTGGGTAGACTCCGGGGCTTGCTTAGAAATGCAGGATTTCACATGTCGGACGAGCGTTGTGTTGCTGCCGACGACCATTAGCTTCCCGCAAAGTTTGCACTTCGCCTTCATTTCGCCATCAACCCGCACTTTATCAAATGTATCCCATATTGCCGCTTTGTGACGGTGCTCCACAATCTCAATATCGGCAGACGCGGAGGAGGAGGCCGGCTGGGATGAAGAAGACGCCATTTAATAAATTTGAAAGAGAGAGAGAGAGAGAGAGAGAGAGAGAGAGAGAAGTGGAGAGAGAAATAGAGAGAGAGAATGAGGGAGGGGAGGTATTTATAAAAATAAATTTAATTAAAAAAATTTAATTAAAAAAGAGCCTTAAGGCTCTTTAATTAAAGAGCCTAAGGCTCTTTAATTAAAGAGCCGAACGGCTCTTTATTAAAGAGCCGTTAAGGCTCTTTAATAAAAGAGCCGTTAAGGCTCTTTAATAAAGAGCCTTAACGGCTCTTTATTAAAGAGCCGTTAAGGCTCTTTAATAAAAGAGCCGTTAAGGCTCTTTAATAAAGAGCCTTAACGGCTCTTTATTAAAAGAGCCGTTAGCTCCTTGGCAAAAACCGGTCCTGGGAAACCGGTTTTGTCCCAGGACCGGTAAAAGACCGGTTAAAACCGGTCTTTTACCGGTCCCGGTCCGGGACCGGTTTTTGCCAAATTATAAGGGACCGACCGAGCCCCTAGGACCGGTCCGGGACCGGACCGGTCCCGGACAGGACCGGTCCCTGACCAGTCCGGTCCCGACCGGACCGGTCCTAACCAGTCCGGTCCCGACCGGACCGGTCCTAACCAGTCCGGTCCCGACCGGACCGGTTAGGACCGGTTTTTTTGTACACGACTAACTGAGGGTGTGGAGGTGTATGCTCCAAAGGATGTATGGGTGTAGGCTCAAGAGGATCTCCATGAAATGGGTTCACATGCTCGTGAGGCTTGCAGTACGACGTTAAGTCCTCAACATTAAATATGGGATGAATACTCATGCTCGTCGGGATATCAATATCATAGATATTTGCTTCGATCCGTCTCATGATTGTGTAGGGATCCATTCGCCTAACGCCCAATCTTTTAGCAGGCCTCTTATGGATCCTTACAACGCGGATTCTCACCATCACCTGCTCGCTTTTATGAAATACCTGCTCTTGCCAATGAACATCCACATGCAATTTATAAGATTTATTACCAGTATTGATCCTCCTCCGGACCGACTTATGAAACACATGCAAACGATGAACAAACGACCCAACAAACACATGCAAATGATGAACAATTGACTCAGCAGACTCATGCAAATGATGCAAATAAAACACGACAGACACGATACACTCGCTAGGGGAAAATCTAATAATGACCGGGATGTCTCTAAAATCTGGTGACCTATTAGGAGGTTCTTTCGGTGGAATATAGACATACTCGTCTAGTGGGCGACGAATACCTAAATGACATCTTGAGACATCGATACTGAGTTGCCGAACTATGGGATGCCAAATACATTCCAAGGATTGTGAGCCATCAGGAGGCTCACCTGGCGGTAGATAGAAAAATTTGCCGTGAATAATGCCATCACCCAAAGGACTGACGCAGATGGTGACATAAGAATGCAACGTAGGGGCGTGTCGAGCCCAACTCAAATGATAAGGCCCGTCAGGTGGCTCTCCAGGAGTTATATATGAAAACTCATCTCGAATGTTGAGCTCACTAGTGCGAAGGCACAAGCCAAGCATACGAAGTTGAGTGCTCCTTGGGAAGGGAGGCTCGTCAAATGGGTCTCTCGGGGACTCAACGAAGGGTTTTCCAAGGGGGTCAATAATGACAAGATGTTCCTCTAAAAGAAAACCGTCACCAACAATGGCGTCTATGAAAATAAATGGACATCCATAACAAAGTCATTTCTAGGCCCATGACCCTCCCAAGGGAGCAGTGGCTCATCGGGGGGGGGGGGGGGGTTCAACAATGAAGTCAATAATAGTGGGATGATCCTCCAGATGAGTATCGTCGATAGAGGTGGTGTCCTCATAAGCGGGTGAGGTAGTCACTACGAGGTCAACACTAGGCTCTCGACTCTCGATCGCAATGTGTCTCGGGACAATGATAAGGGAAGAGTGGGAAAAGTCCATACTCAATTTTAGGCCACTAGGTATAATGTCGAGGCCTGACTTTCTAGCCGAAGGGGAAACTAAGTCTAAATGAGGTGTAGAGGGTGGATATACCACCACAATGTCACTGGGTCGCTCGTCCCCACTCTCGTGACCACGCTCACTAGTCATACTAGTATCACTCTTCACCTGTATGAAATGTTCATGATCAGACTCGACACCAAAGTCAAGTGGGAACTGAGTCTCATCCGGACGAGATGAATCAAAATCAGGTGCCATGGCTCTCATGTCAGTAAGAGCATTACTTGACACATCGGTGGCTTGACCTAAATCCCTAGACTTTTTCCTATTGATTCTTCTTAAGGCAGACCTCATGTGAGCAACATGAGCATCCAAGGGATCAAATTGATCAAGAACTAATTGCTGAAATTCGGCCTCACGTAACTCAGATTGTGGAACACTAGGGGGTCTTGACATGTGATGTGATCCTGGTGATGATGACCTCAATAGGGCTCCCGAGGGTCATCTAGACGGTCGTTCCTAACATAATCAGATCGTGCTCGTGGGAGGACATGATCCCTACGAACATGTGGTGGTGGTCGCGCATATACAGACGTAAGTCCCTCAAATTGAGGAGATGCGTAGCGACGATGACCCGAATGATACTCAACCCTACTATCATAAAGTTGAGGAGAGGTGTAATGATGATAACACGGGGTCTCTCATCGTGGTGGTCGTCTCTAGCATAATCGAATCGTCTCGAAGGATCGACACGATCTCTGAAAATGGTGTGCCGCGCAGGAGGATAATCATCGTAATAATAAGGGTGCCTTTCAAGTGAAGGTGAGGGGTAGCGATAATAGTATGCCGTGAAGTGCAATATCCGACGACGAATTCAAGACATAGTAATAAATGATTAAAACGCGCGCATATTATTTTAGCAATAGCAAAATAAATCTTTAGGCAAGCGGGTTTATGCTTTCCTCCGCGTGGAGGGCCAAAGCAAGAGCGCACGACAAATAGTTTCTGCAAATCACAAAATAATCTAGAACAAAATCCTGCGATGCTATTTATCCAAACAAGTATAAGATCACAACAAAATATTTAAATGATGAAAAGAAGAGTTCGTACAACAACTGACAAAAGTATGAGGGTTGCCCGAGGTAGGAGATCAGGTGAATCATGGCGCGGAGGTGGCGATCCAGAGGGGACAACGACTGGAATCGGATGGCGGTGGCTGGATCTGAAGGTTGGGAAAAGAGATCGGGGCTGTAATGGGGACTTTAGGGAAGGGAGGTGGCTGGAAGAGGCGGCAGTAGGCTGGGAGGTAGCTGGAAGGGTCTGCAGCAGGTTGGGAGGGGGCTGGAAGGGGGCGGCAGTAGGCTGGGAGGTGGCTAGAAGGGGCGGCAGCAGGCTGGGAGGTGGCTGGAATGGGTGGCAGCAAGCTGGGAGGTGGCTGGAAGGGGAGGCAGCAGGCAGGGAGGTGGTGTCTTTTGCTGGACAACAGAAAAGGGGGCGGCGGCTGGATGGACATCAAGTAGGAGGGGCGGATCTGGGTTTGCTGGGCGGAAAAACAGCAGGGTGTGTGGCGTTCAGAGCTTAGAGAGGGGAAAATGAAGGTTAGGGTTAAGAGATACCTTGGGAAGGGAGATAACCACCTAGGAGTCGTCACCTAGGGTTTCACAGAGTCGTCACCGTGAAGGGATCGTCGGATTTCGGGATTCTTCTCTCCAAAATCTGCAATAGCCTCCAAGCAGCCCCCATGCCTCTTTTTTATAATAAAACATAATTAGGGCACCCTGACATCAACGACTATGATTGGCCAGGGATGCGGAGGTCCCGATTACACTAAATAAAACTGAAATGCAACAATATAATATATAAAAATATAGGTAGACGACGAGCCGAACGCATCCGTGGAGTTGGATCATCGATCCGGAGATGCCATATATGGTAGGTAGCCAATCGGCCACGAACGGGCCCAAAACTTGTCCTCCGCTGCGGGTCCACGTCTCTGTTCCGCATTATCTATGCTCTTAGGGATGTTAAGCTCGTAGGCATTCACTTCGATCCTTCTCATGATTGTGTAGGGATTCATTTGCCTAACATTCAACTTTTTAGCATGCCCCTTAGGGAGTCTTTCTGCATGGACTCAGATAATCACCTGCTCTCCTTCATGAAAAATTTGCTCCCGCTCATGGCTATCTACATAAGCTTTATACGTTTCATTACTAGATGCAAGTTTACATCAGATTGACTTATGTAATTCATGCAAATGATGGACAAAAGCCTCAACAAACTCACTAGAGCGTGACTCTGTATGGTCTGGGATAAGGTTAGTGAGCTTCCTAGGCTCATATTCTAGTAGTACATGAAATGAAATCAATCAAATATATTTATTGACTGAACTATTATAGGCGAACTCCGCCATAGGGAGAACTGAATCCCAACTTGTCGTATGCTTACCCACTAGACACGCAACAAATTTCCAAGGCTCATATTAACCACTTCAGTCTGCCCATTAGTCTGAGGGTAGTACATGAAAGAGAACTTCAGGGTCGTACTCGTTTTGTGGTTTTCCAAAAGTAGTTCACAAAATATACATCTCTGTCGGACATTATGGTCTTGGGCAGACTGTGCAACTTAAAGACGTTTCTCATAAATAGTGATGTCATGTGTGACGCGTCTTCAGTTTTGCCACACACAATGAAGTGGTCCATCATAGAAAACGAACCACAACATATATGGAGTAGTATTTCCTTAGAGTGCTACGGAGCCGAAGCATGAAATCCATGTTGATGTCGACCCAATGATGGTGAGGAGGTATTTGCAGGGGCGTGAAGTTTAGTATTTTGTGTCATTCCCTTGACCATTTGGCAGATACGACAATGCTGTATGACATGAGCCACATCCTAATTCAGGCCCAGCCAATAAAAATGGTCCTCGACCAACGTAATTGTCTTGTCCCCGCCGAAGTGTCCTGCAACGCCACCAACGTGCATCTCCTAGATTAAGTAATTGCGGTATGTGGTGCTAGGGATGCACAAGCGAGAACCCCGATATAAATAACTCTCCATGTTTAGGAACCCATCAGTAGGCTTCAGGGAATCTCTCAACGACACAATATAAATCTCATCGAAATAAGGACATGTAGGATAATTGGTGATCAATCTCTCAATTTCGTCCACTCGTGCACTTAGTGTCTGTAACATGGTGACTCAACGGCTCAAAGCATCCACAGATTTGTTCTCAACACAAACACAATGTTTGAGAACATAGTAAAAATCCCATAGGTACTTGACTCACCTGGCAAGGATGCCCCAACTTCCTCTGGGAGTCGAGGTATTGAAATGCCTGATAATCAGAATAGAGGACAAACTCTCAGGGTAGGAGATAGTGCCTCCAATAGCGCAACAATTGGACTATCGCGTAAAACTCCCTATCGTAATTTGAATAATTTTCTTCTAGTCTCACTTAGTTTCTCACTGCAGTAAGAAACTGAGTGACCTTTCTTGCTCAATACTCCGATAATGCCAACTCTAGATGCTTCGCAGGCAACCTCAAGAGCTCTACTGGAATCAGGGAGTTTCAATACCGGGGCAGTCGCCAACTTCTCTTTGATCTCTTCAAAGGCTCTAAGTGGCCGCCTTGGTCTTCCAAAAATCACTCTTACGTACGCAGCTTGTAAAGGATGCCATAATAATATTAAATCCCTTAACAAACCTCCTATAGAAGATGATAAGTCCATGAAAACTACGGGCCTCATGTATAGTTATTGCTCGTAAGAGAAAGTGCAAGTATAATATGTTCAAATTTTGTTGTTGTAACAAAGTAGGATATTTTATGAATGATGGTTGGTACATTCCAAACACTAATTGCAGTGATGATCATCATCCTAGGAAGCTAAGTGTTTTCATTGGAAGAAAATTTGATAACTATGAGCCGAGTAGGCTGCCTAAAGGTTGAGCTGTCAGGTCGTGAGGTAACCTACTTCGAACATGAGGAACACATGTACTGCTCATACTCTAGGGCGTGCTGAAAGACCTGTTCGAACGTCTCTAAACGATGGGGGAATCAATTCCTTACTAATTTTAAATCTAAGACCTGCCCAAAAGCGGGACGCGATCGCGAAACCTCTTCTCGAATATTGCTTCTCACAACGAGCTCACTAAAACGAGATATATACTCAGCGACAAAGAGAGTCCCCTATCGTAGGGCGTACGGCTAATCCATGAGCTGGTTCGTATAAGATGCAAGGATGATGTGATATTATCTCTCTCTCCCTCTAACGTTCTCTTTAAACTCGTCTAATATATCTTAGTTTGTTCGGGAAGCTTCATCTTGGCAAACTGGACATGTCGCTCGTCGGTCTCTCATACCACTCAAAGTAGTGGCCCATATACAAAAGCAAGTAGTTAAAAGTCTTCAGATGCAGTTGACCGTCGAAGGAATGAGCATCAATACGAATACGACGAGTGATGTCATCTTCCACAGGAGTGCCTCCTTGCGGGGCTCTTGATAATCGTCATAACTCATAATACTCATGAGCGACCGAGGATGTCGAAGCTCCTCCTTGGGAAGGAGGGGACTTTTAGGGATGGGTCTCGGATGATGATCATAGCATGCTTGGGGTCCTATCTCAAGGTGGGATGGGGTTCTGCATTGGAAAATCTCTAGCATGACGCTCTGGGGGATGGTGGAGCGTCAAGAGCCTTATCAGGGTGATCATCCTGATGTCTAGGGGCCTCCCTCAGGCTAGGAGTGGCCTGACCTGAACCTTTAGGGTTCTTTAAGGTGTCTATTCAGACATTAATCGTACTCACCTCATGTTTAAGGTCAAAGAATTGGGTATAAAGTTGATCAAAGCTATCTAGGATAAGACGTTGGAAATTTGTGGTTGTCATGACCATGTTCGAACTGGTCACCAGTCGTTAGTGACGTTGGGACCGGACATAGAGACTCTATATGACGTAGCATTATGTGGCATAAATTTGGCTCAAACCTGGCTCTGATATCAAATCTGACGCAGGGTAGCGTGAAAAGTGAACTCGAAACAAATGCAAGTCTAGGTGTGGTGTTTGGAAAATAATTCCTACCTAACCCTAGGATGATACGATGGTATAAGAATGATTCAATAAGATTTGCACATAGTAATTAAGGCATAAAACACCACCAATTAACATGCAAGCAAAATGTAAATAATTGATCAAGCTAGCAAGTTATTCTTTCCTTTTTTGGGGAGGACAAAAAGTTAATATACACAAGCGATAAATGTCCTGCAAGCCAAGATTAGTTCTGAACAAACAATCTATGAGAACAAAGCATCAGTAATTATATAAATATTCAAATCCGTACAACAACAAAGAAGAATGTTGAAGGCGCGGAAATCCGGCGATTATGACGCAACGACCTAGATGAATATAAAAAATGAAGATTGAATGGGGATCTAGATGAAAAAATATATATGAATTTACCTCCTGGTTTTGAGAAAAGGAAACAATGGAAGAAACCAAAAGTATGTGATTAAAGATATCTTTTTATGGCTTTAAGCAATCACCAAGGGTGTGGTTCAATTGTCTCTCGAATATAATTAAGTGCTACGGATATCCGAGGACATACCTATTTCTCACTTTTTTTCAAGCACATAATCGAAGGTAAAAAGTTAAAATCTTAATTGTTTATGTAGTTGGTATCATGATAAGTGATGATTTGAGATGTAACCCATTAGGATAATCTTATTCTGATTAGCCCCACATTGTGGTTTGGAGTTAAGGTGTCACTTCTCCCACCTATAAATATGTGTACATGTATTTGTATTCTTTTTTTGTGAAGTAATATACTTATTACGCCGTATCACTCATTATTTTACATGATATCATAACAATACAATTCCTGAAGTAAAACTCTCGTCGATTGAGCTCTCACTCTCGTCGATTGAGCTCTCACTCTCGTCGATTGAGCTCTTGCTCTCGCTGATTGAACTCTCATTTTGGCCTCCAGCAAAATCAGCCCTCCACGTGGACTTCTGGCTTGAACTCATTTCCAGAACTCACAGCTTGTGATTCCAGAGCTCGTCAACTTCCCACTTATTGCGTCATCCAAAATACCCCCCTCCCACCTTTTATAGGCTCCCAATCCCGCTCTCCTCCTCAGCGCATAACTCGTCGACGCCTGCTCCCCAATCCATAGCTCGTCTCACCCTCCACCACAGAGATCGTTTCCTTCTTCAATGGCGAGCTCGCCATCATCTGTGTGCGTGGTCTCTTCGCCTCCTTCAATATTGCAGCTCGACAACTCCTTCAGTCCAGAGCTCACATACTTTTCCAAACCAAGTTGAGAGCCTTCCGAGCAATGGATCCGGGATGATGTCCGTGTTCAGTTCTGGATTTTGAACTCCATTTACAGTGAGCCATATCGAATGACTATGCACCACGAAATTGCAAATGTTGTGTGGGATGAAATTAAGTTCCTTTACTCTGGGAAAGATAGCCTTTAACACCTATTCGATCTATTTTGGGACCTTCAAACTGTTGAACCTAGTTTGGATGGTGACCTGACGTCGTTCATGGCGCAATATAAGACCCTCATTGTAGCATGGATTCAACACTAGCTTCCGATTCTAGATTTAGCAACCCAAAGGGCTCAAAAGGAAGTTGTTGGCATAGCAATGATGATGGCGTGAATACCACCTCATCTCTACAATGTTCGTACCAACGTCTTATCTTCTCTAACGATTTCCTCTTTATCAAATGTTTGCTCTCTGGTTTCGAAGGTGACTCCACCCGCAGATGTCTCCTTGACTACTCCTACCCTACTCTAACATTATGCTGAAGCTCCCCCTCCTCCCCAACTATTGGGCACTGTGGAGGTCACAATCGGTCTCGAGGCAATGAACGCGATGGAAGAAATCGTCCCAAGGGGCAGAGTACTCGCATGTGTACCCACTCCATTTATTAGTTGATTACTCGCATGCCGAAGCCGAACCTCAGGTGCGAAGCTCGGGTCTACCCCCTCCATTTCCCTACTCTCCTTGGCCGGCCCCTACCATCCCCCCTGGCCGGCCACTCCATCACTTCCTCCTCCTTCACAAGCAACTACCAGCCAACCTCCTCTCCCCTGGAAACAGCCGGCCCATAGGGCCTCTCCTCCTCTTCCCCTGGAAACAGCCAGCCCCCTCCTCTCCTGTACCTTGCCGTGGAGCCCTCCTTCACCTAAACACCCATCTTCTCTCTCCTCCCAAAAACAGCCACCAAGCCCTTCCCCAAAACCTCTTCCCAACCACTGCCTAAGCCCCATAACCTTCCCCCTCATCTGCCAGCAGCAACCGTCCACCTCAAATTCCCCATTTTCTTGCCGTGGAGCCACCACCACCATCATCCCCCACAAAAACAGCACCATATACCCCATAAAAACATCTCCGGCGATCACCGGAGTTCGTCTCCGGCCACCTCCGGTGGTCCTCCTATACCTCTCATACCTATTTTCATCATTTAGTATTTTCCGGCTATCGCCGTAAAATGTCTCCGGCGACCACCACCTCCGGCCACCACCACCCACCACCACCCACCACCACCCACCACCCACCACCCACCACCACCATTACTAACCATCATAAATACCCACTACTCCTACATTTCCACTTTCCTAAACTTTAGGAATTAATTCCTAAAGTTCAGGATAACCACCCCTTTCCCCTAACTCCCTCCCACTTCCAAGCCCACTACTCCCACAATTGGCTGCCGCCCCTCCCTTTATTCTCCATTCATTCCCACGTGAAAATAACCCCACTGCCCAATTAATTAACCCCCACTCCTGTATTGCTGGACTGAACCCCTCCCCTGTTTCCTGTTTCCCTCTTCCCCGTGGGGCTTCCTGCTGCCCCCCTCCCCACTGTTTCCATAACTGCCGCTCCCCTCCCACTTGAGCCTCACGTGGATCCACCTCTTTACTCACCCCCTCAACCAGTAAGGTCCTATTCCCCCCTCTGCTCTCATCCAGCAGTCCAAACTCCCCCAGAATTGCTGCCTGGATGCTGTCCAGCCACCCTACAACAATCCAAAGCTCCGGCCAAGCCTCCACACCTCTCATACCGCCACCCTACCCTCCCCGATTGCTGCTCAGACCTCCAGAACAACAAATCCCAATTGCTTACTGCTGAAAAATACCTCCCAGCACCATCCTACTTGCTGTCCCCTGGACAGCCAAGTACAGTTTCTGATTGCTGTAAACCAGTCCCGTCAGCTCTCGAAAAGTTCATCCTGCCCTCCCCTCTCTTTTGTTTGCAAAGTCTAATGTGTTTTGTTATTTCTTTTAGCATTGAGTCTTGTGTTTATTCTCTACTTGTAGGGATGGTCGTTTGTAAGTCTTGTTTAAGCCGTTTTCGTCCTTGTGATTTCTCATATAAATAGTATTTGGTTTCGCGCACCCTCGCGCTCATATTCCCCTCTTGTTTCCTCGATTTTAAATGCTTTAATTCAATGGTGGAAAGTCTAGTTATATGGTTTATAAATATTATTTTGCAAAGATTGAATTCGCCGGTCACTTGCTTTAGCATCTAGCCCTAGTACACATTAGAGCCTTACCCTACGTCACCCGTGGATAGTGGACTTGGGGCCACAAATCACATTACTTTGCAGAAACCCTCCCGGTATACGGATACTGATAGTCCCAAGTTTATCACTGTTGCCAATGGAGAAACCACTCCGATTAGGGGAACTGGAAATGTGCCTCTCACGCCCTCTATTTCTCTACATTCTGTACGTCATGTTCCTGATTCACAATTCAGTCTTCTCTTGTTAGTTGACTTACCTATGATCATGACTACTTTATCGCATTTTTCTCCTCTTTTTTTGTGGTGCAGGATCGACGGACGCAAAGTATCATTGGTAGAGGATAACTGTCAAATGAGCTATACATTCTGGATCTACCCACCTCAGTCTATCTTCTTTCACTTCTATTGATTGACACTGGCATCTTGGACATGCTCCTCTTCCAATACTGCAGAGGCCCTTCCTGATTTTAGCTCTGCTAAATTCTACTTTTTCTCATTGTGCTCAGAGCAATGCTCTATTGGCTTTAGTTCATTCAGACTTTTATGGTCCATATAAAACTACTAGTTTATTTGGATATCGATATTATACTACTTTTATAGATAATCATTCTCGCTTGGCGTGTGTATTTACCACGCGATCGCTCCGAGATAATCATCTTTCGCGCATTCATTGCTGAAACTCGCACTCAATTTTCGACTCGCATTAAAATTCTTCAGACAGATAATGCCAGCTAATGCATTAGATGAATTCCAGGGGTCTTGCAATACCTTAGGTATTATCCATCTAACGTCATGCGCTTAGGAATGACAATAAATGGTGTGGTAGAGCAGAAGAACCGTCACCTTCTTGAGGTTGCTCGACCTCTCATGTTTCGAATGAAGGTTTTCAAAATCTATTGGCACTTCGCTAACAACACCGCGCACTAATTTCATCGCATGTCTTCGACCATCTTGAACTTTGCGTCTCCTTTCTCCATCTTGTTTTCATCAACACCTCTCTCCCCATAACTCCTCGAGTTTTTTGGTGTGTATGTTTTGTTCATCATCTTGGTTCTCCCGTGGACAAGTTGGCACCACATGCTACCAAATATATATTTGTTCAGTACTCTTGCACACTGAAGCAATATGTGTGTTACTCTCTCACAAAACAGAAAACTGTGACATCTGTTGATGTTACTCTCCTTGAGGATCAACTCTTCTATTCCTCGTCTCCTCCTGACGACTTACCTCATGCTATCCCGCGACCCTACGCCCCTATCAACTTCAAACAACAACCGTGCCACTGACACCCCTTCCTCCTCTAAACTTGTACACTTGTTGCCGATCTCGTCCGGATGCCCTGAGACAGTTGCCTCTACTGATGTTGCTCCTTGTCTAGCTGATCTGCCCGCAACTACTACTGCGGACCCACATCCATCTACCAACCACTTCTTCATTTTCTCTCCTTTCACCAATTATCTCCAGAACTTACACAAGTTTGCTACTTCCCTGTCTTCTATTTCCACCCCATCTTCCGTGCAAGAGTCTCTTCAACATTCGGGGTGGCGGGTCGCGATGGGTGATGAAACAGTTGCCCCCTATGAGCTAATCAGACGTAGTACCTTGTTTCTCTTCTTCCTGTCCACTCCCACGTGGGGGTGTAAATGCGTATTCATCGTTAAACACAGTCTTGATGGGACGGTTGTGCACCTCAAAGCACATCTTGTGGCTCGCAATTTTACTTAGCAATACGACATTGACTATGAATAAATGTTCTCTCCAGTTGCTAAACTGAATACAGTGTGTGTGTTGATCTCCTTGGCAGTCGATCGTCATTGGCAGTTGCATTAACTTGATATCAAGAATGCATTCCTTAATGACGATTTAACAGAAATGTCTATATGCAGCAACCTCCTGAATATGAGTCCACGAGGGAATCTCTTATATGTTGCCTCCAAAAATCTGTCTATGGCCCAAAACAGTCCCCTCGAGCCTGGTTTGACAAATTTAGTCAGGTTGTTGGGACTTTGGATTCACTCGGCGCTCGACAGACTTCTCCTCATTTACACATCGCCAAGCGGGCATGTTGATTCTTCTTGTTTATGTTGGTGATATTATCATCATAAGCGATGGTATGAATGATATCCTTATGATTAAGACGCACTTGGCCTCACACTTTAAAACCAATGATTTGGGGCGCCTCTGATACTTCTTCGGTATTGAGGTAGCTCGCCGACCTGATGGACTGGTTTTGGCTCAACGAAAGCACTACATTGATCTTCCGCATGATGCCGACTATTTGGAGTGTAAGCCTGCTGACACCCATGGATGCAAACCATAAGCTCTGTGCTCATGGGTTCGACTCTAATCATCTTCTCCCTAATCCGGAGTACTATCATTGCCTTGTTGACAAGCTTATCTATCTGACTGTCACATGGCTAGATATATCATTCGTTGTTTGTGTGGTCTGCCGGTACATGCATGCTCTTCGTATATCCCACCATCACACAGTCGAGCGGATCCTCTGGTGTCTGAAGAAAGCTCACGATCAAGAGCTTTTGTATAAGGCCTCCTTTTCCCTCTCATTGATTACCTAATCTGATGCGGATTATGTAGGCTCTCCCAATAATCGTCGGTGTACAAGTGGCTATTGCACATATTTTGGAGGGAACTTGGCGGAGCAAGAAGCAAACGATTGTGGCACGCTTATTTGCGGAGTCTGAGTATTGTTCAATGACCTCTGTCATTTTTGATCTCCTGTAGCTGGAGAGCCTTCTTACTAATCTTTGTGTATCTCTCCCCTCTCCCGCAATCTTCTATTGTGATAATCAAGTAGCTCTCCATATCATCGAGAATCCAGTGTTCCACGAACGCATCAAACATATTGAAGTTGATTGTCACTTCATCCGGGAAAAAGTTCAACTCCGCAAAATTGATTTTCGACATGTACCCGATGCTGATCAAATCTCTGATGTCTTCGTCGAGGCCTTGCTTCATCCACTCTATCGACTGTTTGTTTTCAATCTTGGCGCCTGCAATCTGTACGCTCCAATTTGTGGGGGAGTATACTCACCTTATTAAGCTCAATGTAAAGATCCACTTTTATGGCCATTAGGATAATCTAGTATAGTTAGTCCTACATTGTGGTTTGGAGTTAAGGTGTTACTCCTCCCACCTATAAATATGGGTACATGTATTTGTATTGTTTTATGTGAAGTAATAAATTTATTACGTCATATCTGATATGTCCCCATGTCTATAGAACTCCCACACTCATTCATACAAACATTCACTTTTAATGCCATAGGAAAAATTGATATATAAACATTCCTATAAAGTGATATTATCATCATGAGCGATGGTATGAATGATATCCTTATGATTAAGACGCACTTGGCCTCACACTTTAAAACCAATGATTTGGGGCGCCTCTGATACTTCTTCGGTATTGAGGTAGCTCGCCGACCTGATGGACTGGTTTTGGCTCAACGAAAGCACTACATTGATCTTCCGCATGATGCCGACTATTTGGAGTGTAAGCCTGCTGACACCCATGGATGCAAACCATAAGCTCTGTGCTCACGGGTTCGACTCTAATCATCTTCTCCCTAATCCGGAGTACTATCATTGCCTTGTTGACAAGCTTATCTATCTGACTGTCACATGGCTAGATATATCATTCATTGTTTGTGTGGTCTGCCGGTACATGCATGCTCTTCGTATATCCCACCATCACACAATCGAGCGGATCCTCTGGTGTCTGAAGAAAGCTCACGATCAAGAGCTTTTGTATAAGGCCTCCTTTTCCCTCTCATTGATTACCTAATCTGATGCGGATTATGCAGGCTCTCCCAACAATCGTCGGTGTACAAGTGGCTATTGCACATATTTTGGAGGGAACTTGGCGGAGCAAGAAGAAAACGATTGTGACACGCTTATTTGCGGAGTCTGAGTATTGTTCAATGACCTCTGTCATTTTTGATCTCCTGTAGCTGGAGAGCCTTCTTACTAATCTTTGTGTATCTCTCCCCTCTCCCGCAATCTTCTATTGTGATAATCAAGTAGCTCTCCATATCATCGAGAATCCAGTGTTCCACGAACGCATCAAACATATTGAAGTTGATTGTCACTTCATCCGGGAAAAAGTTCAACTCCGCAAAATTGATTTTCTACATGTACCCGATGCTGATCAAATCTCTGATGTCTTCTTCGAGGCCTTGCCTCATCCACTCTATCGACTGTTTGTTTTCAATCTTGGCGCCTGCAATCTGTACGCTCCAATTTGTGGGGGAGTATACTCGCCTTATTAAGCTCAATGTAAAGATCCACTTAATGACCATTAGGATAATCTAGTATAGTTAGTCCTACATTGTGGTTTGGAGTTAAGGTGTTACTCCTCCCACCTATAAATATGTGTACATGTATTTGTATTGTTTTATGTGAAGTAATAAATTTATTACGTCATATCGCTTCTTATTTTATAGGAATGTTTATATATCAATTTTTCCTATGGCATTAAAAGTGAATGTTTGTATGAATGATTGTGGGAGTTCTATAGACATGGGGACATATCAGATACTTGAAACTCATTAATTTATCTCAAACAAGATTTAACATTGCCCTTGAGCCAATACCCGTAGGATGCTCATCTGAAAGTGTATATTGATTTCTTAGATATCTGAAGACTACTCGGCGAAAGCCTGAAAGGGACTCTTCTTTGGTAAGGGTGATGAAAATAGCGTAGAGGCGTTCGCGGGTGCTTATCAAGTTAGATCATTTGATGAGAAATTGTCTACTAATTAATATATTACTCAAATTTGGGGAAGTAATGGGACATTAAGAAGTAATGATATTAAGCTAGGTTGAGAGCATTTGTTCTTACTACTTGTGAGTTGATATGACTAAAAATAATGTAAGAAGAGTTAAGAATGCCCCTTTCATCTTCCTTTAAATTTATATTGCACATAACCCTATCCAACACAGCAAAACTAAAATTTGGATATAGACAAACATTTTATCAAATAAAAATTTGAAAAGATGATATTAATGACCTATGTGCTAACCAAACAACAACCATCAAATGTTATGACAAAGAAGTTCCTAAACTCAATGATGAGATTATTATTGACAGATTGAGTAGAATAGATATTTACTCCACAACTTGAGAGATTGTGATACGAAGGAGGAAGGAGAAGAGAGATCTAGAGAAGAATACTAGAGAGGTTTAAGGTTAGAAGAGGAAGAAGAAGAATACCTTGAGAGATAATTGCATACCCTCCCATGAGAGCAGCCCGGGTAATATACCCGAGCCATAGAGGGGCTGAACCGGTTTGGTTCAGCCCCGGCCGGCCGGTTCACTGGTTGGGGGCTGAACCGGTTGGTTCAGCCCCGTTGGTCGACGCTCCCTTGCACCGCCGAACATAATGACGCCCCGTGAAGCATAGCGGGGGCGTAACATTCCCCTCCCCATCAAGGACCAGCTTGTCCTCAAGGTGGTAGTCGGGGTAGAGCTCCTTGAAGTCCAGTAAATCCACCCAAGAATTGTGCGCCGTCGACAAATTCCTCCACTTGACCAAGAGCTCCGGCCGATACTCCGTGCCCCGGTTCTTCCATTTAAGCATTAACACATTCTCCGGTAGTGGGCGAAGCTCGCCCGCAGCAGTAACCTCAGGCAGAAGAGTACTTGGTTGGACATTGACACCCACCTTCCGCTTGAGTAAGGACACATGAAAGGTTGGGTGAATGCGGGATCCCTCCGGCAAAGCTAACTTGTAAGCCACCGGCCCCACCCTGCCGAGTATACGAAAGGGGCCGTAATATCGAGGAGAAAGCTTCTGATTGCTCCGACGAGCAACAGATAACTGTCGGTAAGGCTGGAGCTTGAGAAAAACTTCATCGCCCACAGCGAACTCCCGTTCCTTGCGGTGTTTGTCCGCCTGCAGCTTCACACGGTCCTGGGCTAGGCGGAGGTTCTCCCGGAGAGTTGCTAACATGTTATCCCGATCACGAAGAGCTCGATCAACCGCCCTGCTGCCTGGCTCATAGCTGCCCAAGGTCGGTGGAGGGCGCCCGTAAACAATCTCAAACGGCGTCATCCGGCTGACAGAGTGATATGAAGTGTTGTAGCAATATTCGGCCCAATGTAAACACTCCGGCCAAGTCCGAGGCTCATCCATAACAAAACAGCGTAAATATGTCTCGACACCCCTATTGAGAACCTCCGTCTGACCATCTGACTGAGGGTGATGTGCCGTGCTGAGCTGTAAACGCGTACCCTGTAACCAGAAAAGTTCCTGCCAGAAACTGCTCACAAAAGTAGGGTCCCGGTTAGAAATAATGGCACGAGGAAGGCCATGTAATCGGACAATCTCTCTAGCAAATAGTGCGGCGACCGACTCGCCAGTGTACGGATGACTGAGAGCAAGAAAATGCCCGTACTTGGATAGTTTATCCATCACCACCAAAATCACCGATTTCCCTTTGGACTTAGGCAGCCCGTCAATGAAGTCCATGGAAATCGTGTCCCAAATATGCTGTGGAATCCCCAGAGGAACCAATAGCCCGGCCGGGGACGAAGTCTCGTACTTCTGACGCTGGCAGATCTCACACTGTCGTACGAACTGTTGTATGTCCCGCCGCATGCCGGTCCAAAAGACATTTGCTCTCGCCCTCTGAAGGGTCCGGTGAACCCCCGCATGGTCACCCGTCGGTGAAGAGTGAAACTCGTGCATCATAACCATTTTCCATGCTGAGTCGGAGGGCACGACCACCCTGCCCTGATAGTACAGCCGACCATTCTGAAGATGATAACCGGGGGCCACCGTCTCCCCCCGCTGCAAAGCCTTCCACCAAGGAACGTAAAGTAGCCGTACGCATGACCTCCTCCTGAATATCATCTAAGGAATCCACCAACGGTCCCGAAATGTGAGTGAGAGTACCCTCCGTTAGGCGAGAAAGAGCATCCGCTACCACGTTATCCTTACCCCTTCGATACACAATCTCGTAATCATAGCCGAGAAGCTTAGTAACCCACTTCTGCCGTAGAGGAGAAGAGACCCTTTGGTCCAGGAAATGTTTCAAGCTTTGGTGGTCGGTGCGGATTTTAAAATGCCGACCCAACAAATATGGCCGCCACATAGCCACAACATGAATGATAGCCAACATCTCCTTCTCATAAGTGGAGAGTCCCAAGGTACGGGGGGCCAGAGCCTTGCTGTAGAAAGCCAACGGCCGCCCCTCCTGCATCAGAACTGCCCCTATGCCAACAGAGGCATCCGTCTCCAACACAAATTCCTTTGTGAAATCCGGTAATGCAAGAACTGGAGTGGTGGTCATGGCCTGCTTAAGAGCCTGAAATGCTGCCTCCGCTCCCTCAGTCCAAGAAAAGGAATCCTTCTGCAGCAGCCGAGTCAAGGGGCGAGCTATCTTCCCATAATCTCGTACGAATCGCCTGTAGTACCCTGTAAGCCCCAGAAATCCCCGCAAAGCACGGACTGTGACGGGCCGCGGCCATGATTGCATACTCCGAATCTTCCTTGGATCGGCCCTGACGCCTTGCCCGGAAACCAAGTGTCCCAAGTACTCCACCTCCTCCTGACCGAAGGAGCATTTGGAACGGTTGACATAAAGCCGGTGACGACGAAGTATGGCCAAAACCTGCTCAACATGGCCCACATGGTCCTCCCAATTGGCGCTGTAGATAAGAATGTCATCAAAGAAGATCAACACAAATTTCCGCAGGAGCTCGCGGAAGGTCTCATTCATGTTCGCCTGAAAGGTGGAGGGACCGCCAGTCAGCCCATTGGCCATGACTAAGAACTCGTAATGACCATCATGTGTCCGGAAGGCCGTCTTATGGATGTCCTCCGGTGCCATCAGAATCTGGTAATAGCCTGAACGTAGATCGAGCTTGGTGAACCGTCGTGCGCCATGTAGCTCGTCTAGTAACTCTTCAACCAAGGGAATCAGGAAGTTGTCCTTTACCGTGGCACTGTTCAGGGCCCGGTAATCCACGCAAAATCTCCATGAACCATCTTTCTTCTTTACTAAGATGACGGGAGCTGAAAATGAACTTGCACTCGGCCGAATGATGGCCGCCTCCAACATCTCGCGGACGCTACGCTCAATCTCTGCCTTCTGAATATGCGGGTAGCGATATGGTCGGATATTAGGGGCCTCGGCTCCCGCCTTAAGCTGAATATGATGATCTCTGAATCGAGGTGGTGGTAATGTGCGTGGTTCCTGGAAAACATCAGAATATTCCATCAGAAGAGACTGTAACTGAATATGTACACCTCAGAACTTGCGGTATCGGCCGTTTGGACTTCCCTAAGGACGGCCATCATCTTTCCTTCCTCACCCAACCGCTGCATGCTCCGAAGAGAAATCTCCTTCACTGGCGAAGAGATGATACCCTTCAAACAGAACTGCTTTCCCCCGTGGAGGAACTCCATAGTCATGTGCTCCCAGTCGAACGTTACCCTCCGTAACTGACGCAGCCACTGCACTCCCAACACCATATCCGAGCCCCGAATATGTAACAGGTAGACGTCGGTGCACCCGCTATAGCCCTGCATCCGTAGCTCCACACCCTTCAGCACCCCCTCACATTGCAGCTTGCTGCCATCCACCACCATAACATGGAAGGCAGCCCCCTTATCGATCTTATGCCCCACTCGTTGTGCCACCTCTGGATGAATGAAATTGTGGGTGCTCCCACTGTCCACCAAAACAGTCACCTTCTCGCGGGCAATCCGTCCCGCAAGACGCATAGTAAGCGGAGGAGGAGCGCACCCCTCGAGAGCGTGTATGGAAACACCGAACTCGGTCAATTCCAAGTCCACCTCCAACTCCTCGTCCGGAGCCGGCTCGTCTTCCACATCCTCATGCAGCATAAAAACTTGTATCTTTTGGCACTTGTGGCCCGATACGAACTTCTCATCGCAGTTAAAACATAACCCTTTTTCTTTTCGAGCGGCCAGCTCACTCCAAGAAAGCCGTGTCACTGTTGGCTTGCTACCAGTTGGCGGATCCCGCCGTGCTGCTGCCTCTGCGCCCGCAGGTGGCCTACTTGTGGTCCGGGTTCTCTGCCTGTTGAACCGCTCCTCCTGAATGCGGGCTAAATTGATGGCGTGGTTCAAACTCCTTGGCATATAAGCATGCACCTCATCCTGCAATTGCTCCTTCAACCCCGACACAAAACAACTCAGCAGCATCTTCTCCTCCCAGTGTACCTGGTTTTCCAACCTTTCGAACTCTGTCCGATACTCAGTCACGGTCCCCTTCTGTCGCAATTTCTGCAGTAGCGCCTCAAAATCTTCGTACTCCGGGGGCCCAAATCGGGCGGTGAACCCTTCCACGAAATCAGTCCATGACACATAATCTCTACCTCTTAGGAACCACTAAGTCCACTGAAATGCGTCGTCCTCCAGATGGAATGATGCTAATTGCACCCACTGCGCCTCCGGGACCTCCTGGTAACTAAAGAACAACTCCACCTTCTGAACCCATTCCAGTGCATCCCCCCCTTTGAACTTGGGGAAGTTCATTCGTGTCAACTTGGGTGCATGTACGCTCGAGGCCCCGCTTGCCCTTGCCAGCCCTGTCCAAGCCCATTCTGTCCCTGCCCGTTCCATGCCTGACGTCCCGGGCCCATATGACCATCGTACGCTCCTGGGTAGCCTAGAGGCGGCTGGACCTGATGAGGAACGTGCTGCCCGACCCACGGAATGTGGCCTCCGTACCCGACAGAAAGAACGTCGCCTCGCGGGTTAGGAAGAAGGCCACCCGTACCTCCTGGAGCCCTCACAGCTGCTCTCGGCCCTCCATCAGCCCGCTGCCACGGCTGCCGGCCCCAATCCGCAGGAACAGGCCCGCCGGAACCGCCACCTGGACGCCAAGCCTGCCCGCATTCAATCTGCACAACCGATCCAGGCGGAAGACCTCCCGCTGCCGCCGTCCCAGCCCCAGCTGCTCCCACGCCGTCGCCGGAGGTCCCGCAAGGTCGGGAAGACCCCACGCCAGCAACGCTGGCCGTCGCCGCCGTTCCTTTGCCCGCACGACCCGGATCGGGCGTTCCCGATAGATCGGCGGACCGATCGGGTCGTCCGCCGTTAGATCCCTCATCGGCCGTGTTTTCCCTTTCAACAACGCCTTAAGTTCCTCCATACGAGCGTCTAGACGCTCCTCCAGCCGCTGCGAGGAGTCGAGGACGCGCGCATCTCTTCCTCGATTGCGGCTACCGAATCCGCCAAACCACCGTAGTTTTCCTCCAAGGTTTCCAAATGGGAAAAATCTTCTTGTGTCCGCGTGGTCACCATCGTCGGAGGACGAAGCCTCTGATACCAAATGATATGAAGAAGGAAGGAGAAGAGAGATCTAGAGAAGAATACTAGAGAGGTTTAGGGTTAGAAGAGGAAGAAGAAGAATACCTTGAGAGCTAATTGCATACCTTCCCATGAGAGCAGCCCGGGTTATATACCCGAGCCATAGAGGGGCCGGCCGGCCCCTCCAGTTGGGGCTGAACCGGTTTGGTTCAGCCCCGGCCGTCCGGTTCACTGGTTGGGGGCTGAACCGGTTGGTTCAGCCCCGTTGGTCGACGCTCCCTTGCACCGCCGAACATAATGACGCCCCGTGAAGCTCAGCGGGGGCGTAACAGATTGTTGTAAGATATAGCGGTTGCAATTAGTTTCTTGTTTTATAACTATAATTAGTTTCCTTCATCAGCCATTGTTATCTTTATATGCATAATTATGAGGTGTTATTTTCTTTATTTTAATGAAATTTAATCTTTAGTTGTTAGTTAATTACGATTGATCAATAAAAATAATCTACTTATGATCACATCCATTTTGTCTATTTAGTTTAAAAATCTCAACTTATTCTTTGTTAATTTTAATGTAAACCCCGAGCTTCATGCTTGATGGATATTTCTTTTGCTCACCGTGTAAATGAAATAAAACTTAATCTCATCCTTGTAGTAATTGTAAATAGTCATTGTATCCTCATTGTTTTGCCCTAGATTTTCACAAGACATGCATGTTGTTGGAACTCGGATATCGGTCCAACTGTTCGAGACTTGGGGGTGACCAAAGGCTACTCGTTTAGTGATTGACCCACGTGAGACATGGTGATAAGAAGCTAGAGAGCATGCAAAACCACTCCAACCTGCCTATAAACAAGACCCGCCTGCTGCAGCGAGGAGGTCCCGCCACATACCCGGAAGTCTATAGGAACTTCCCCTCCTAAAGCCAATGCTGAGCTTGGCACAAGAGAGGCAGGCAAGGTACTCTCCCACCATAGGGGGGGGGGGTGAAGGTGCCTTCTACTTGTGCCTTGGGGTCCTATTTATAGGCAAATCCAAATGGACTGCGATTAGCTGCTCCCGTCTTCTGAAATGGGTTGCGGATAGCCGTTGCCGCCTTTTGACGGGGTGAAAATCTGTACTCGCCCAGGTGGGGGAGGTCTTCTGTACTCGCCCAGGTGGGGGAGGTCTTCTGTACTCGCCTAGGTGGGGGAGGTCTTTTGTACTCGCCCAGGTGGGGGAGGTCTCCTGTACTCGCCCAGGTGGGAGAGGTATTCTGTATTCGCCCAGGTGTGGGAGGTCTTCTGTACTCGCCCAGGTGGGGGAGGTGTCCTGTACTCGCCCAGGTGGGGGAGGTCTCCTGTACTCGCCCAGGTGGGGGAGGTCTCCTGTACTCGCCCAGGTGGGGGAGGTCTCCTGTACTCGCCCAGGTGGGGGAGGTCTCCTGTACTCGCCCAGGTGGGGGAGGTCTCCTGTACTCGCCCAGGTGGGGGAGGTCTCCTGTACTCGCCCAGGTGGGGGAGGTCTCCTGTACTCGCCCAGGTGGGGGAGGTCTCCTGTACTCGCCCAGGTGGGGGAGGTCTCCTGTACTCGCCCAGGTGGGGGAGGTCTCCTGTACTCGCCCAGGTGGGGGAGGTCTTCTGTACTTCTGATCTCGACGAATTACGGGTTATACACATGTCATGTTGCATTAAGGATCATGTTGGTTTTCGTGATTCATAGTTTACCAATACTATTCAAACCAAGTTATCTTTGCTGCAAGCCTTCTTTCACCAATTGCATAATTCTTGATGTTTCTCTAGTGGATTTTGATAGGACGTGTTTTATACGGGGCATGTAGTTATTTTACCAGGATTTGTGATGTCTGGTGCATTTTGGTTAACATTTTCATGAATCAGTTGAGCTAATTGCTTCGGTTTGAGAGTCAACCAAATGCACCCATGGTCAAAGAGAGTTTAGTGTTTACAAACGGAAAATCCAGAAAGGAAAAATGGGCACAGTGCTAACACAGTTCTTAGAAATTCACTATGTTTTGTTTGAATTACAAAAGTCTTAATTAATGACAGGTTGACCGACATTCCTCTTTTACAAGTTTTGAAAATGATGTGTAAGGTTCTTGCACTTTGACCATGGCATCGAGGGCGTGGTCTCCAGCATTACATAGATGCACGGTCTTCATATCCCGCAGATCGTGCAATCTTCAACATCGTACAGTTTTCAGTCTTAAGCGCCACACAACTTGCGCAGTCTACAACATTTCACATGTTGCAGATGGTGCCTTTTTCATCATCTGGCAGATTATGTTGTTTTCAGGATCACGGGGATGGCACGATCTCCACGTCACACATATTGTGCTATCTTTAACATCACGTGGACGATTGTGCGGTCTTCAACTTTGTCTAGATTGTGTGGTCTTCAACTTTGTCTAGATTGTGTGGTCTTCAGTGAGTCACATACTACACATTATTAGCATCTCACTGATTTCACTGTCATCTTACACGCTCTTCGGGAGAGTCTCGAAGTGTTTGATTTTTTGAGAAAACACCGACTGCTTGAGTCCGAGTTTTCGTGCTATGAGTCCAAATTTTTTATCCCTCAAATGCGAGGTGAAGGTTTCTTTTGTAGGATTTCGAGAGCACACGTTTGGAGTTCTTCGATGTGTTTCTCTTATCGGCTAGTAAATCGCTCGATTAGGTCCCTCAAATCGCCACTTTGCATGGATGGACCATTCAGTTCTTAACCAGACCTAGGTGGATTTGACATGTACGATTGAGGTGCATGCCCGTTAGAGTTGAGTTTAGTAGTATTAGTATATTTATGCATGAGTGGGTTTAGTCCCACATCGTGGGTTAAGTTTGTGAGTCCTTTGTATTTCCTATAAATTAGCCCATATGAGGAAGAATAAGAGGGCACCAGTTATTTCCTTTTCATCTTTCTACTTGGTATCAGAGCCAGGAATTGACTTCTTGAATTTTGGTCTGTCCTAATTGTTTGGCGACCTAAGTTCTCGGTGGCTTCCGCTCTCTGATTTCTGACCCTCCCTCTCGTTCCCGTCCTGCGCTGATAGAGCTCTCGACGAGCTGCTTGCTTCACGCTCCCGTCGACGGAATCGCCATTTGATTCCATCGACGAGAGCGGATCTTGGCCCCCCTGCTGCTGCGCTCGCTTCCATCGACGCCGACGTCGATGCCTGCTTCTCCTGTCGAAGTCGATGCCTTCTTCTCCCGTCGAAGTCGATCCTGCTTCTCCCATCGAAGTCGGCGCTTGCTTCTCCCGTCGAAGTCGACGACTGCTTCTACCATCGACGACTGCTTCCTCTTCTCCCGTCGACGCTACTATCCAGATCTCCCGTCGATGCTACTGTCCATATCTCCGGTCGACGCTGCTTTCAGATCTTCTTGTCCAGATCTCGTGCATGTCCGTTGTTGCTGTTGCGCCAGTGATCCTCTCTTCCGGTGGAGCCCTGCTGTTGCTGCGCCCGAGCCTCTTCTTCTTTCCAGTTGCGTACTGCTATGGACGATATCTTCCCGTGCTACTGCTTACATCAATATTCTTCTTCGTGCCGAGCTTCTCTCTTTCTCGCCGGGCTCTCTCTTGATCTCACCGCTTCTTGAGCCCTCTGCTCGCCGCTTCTTGAGCCCTCTGCTCGCCGCTGCTTGAGCCCTCTGCTCGCAACTGGTCTGTGCGCGTGCTTTGCTCGCTGCATCTTGGGATGTGTTCTCGCCGGGAGCTGTTCTCCATAGTTGTGTTATGTTTTTTTGTGTTGTTGTGATTTTCTTCGTTTGTGTCTCTATGCGACCTATGCCTTCATGCACACGTTTTTTCACTCGAGGGGGAGTGTTTGGGATGAGGGCGACCCGGATGATCTTTCCCGTTGTTCGCCTTAGTTCTACATGGCCTCTAGGCTTATGTCGTGTGTTGTTTGTGTCTCCCCAAGTTTTCCTTGATGATTGGTAGGTGGTATGGTCTTTGGTGGTTGTCTTTTTTCCCTCAATCTACCCATTGGTCAAAGTCCCGACGAGGGTTAGCCTTGGGTGATTTGGGTGTGGTGTTATCCCTGCGGTCTTGTAGATTCGTGTGTGTGGTGTTATCCCTGCGGTCTCGTAGATTCGTGAATGTGGTGTTATCCCCGCGGTCTCGTAGATTCGTGTGTGTGGTGTTATCCCCGTGGTCTCGTAGATTCGTGTGTGTTATTTTCTCTCTATTCGTCTTGTCCGCTTTGCCTACCACTTTTTTACCAGTTCTTTTATGATGTCCAAGCTGAAGGCTTCCCCTTCAGCTTGAGGGGGAGAGTTGAGTTTAGTAGTATTAGTATATTTATGTATGAGTGGGTTTAGTCCCACATCGTGGGTTAAGTTTGTGAGTCCTTTGTATTTCCTATAAATTAGCCCCAATGAGAAAGAATAAGAGGGCACCAGTTATTTCCTTTTCATCTTTCCGCTGTTAGTTGTAGTCCTTCTTAAAAAATGAAGTTCTCCAATTGTGCTGAAAGTCTTAGGAAGCTGTCTTATCGATACAAGGTCATTGACAGTGATGGATCTGTAACGACCAAACCCACACAGTATTAGAAGTATTATTCGCTTTTTGTTTATCTCAACCCATACTGAGCTGAACCGCATGGTCTTACCTTTTTTCATAGGTGGCTTACGAGCACTTCCCAGTAGGTCACTCATCTAGGACTACTTCAACCGGAGCACACTTAACTATGGAGTTTCCAACACAATTCCACACGTTTCTCTGAAAAGGCGCCTTTGATATTTAGGGTTCAAGTTATTACTTAAGCGCATCAACTTTTCCTCCAATTTTGATGTGAGATTTGGTTCATTCCTGTACCTCCTTTCACCTTGAAGTCTGCCAGGAGCTACTTTGCATGAGCTTCACTACTCCCAAAGCACTTCTCGCTCTCATCGAACCTCCTTTATCAGATTCAAGATGTTATAAGATTACTAGGCTTAAACATAGTTATTTGAGGACCCCGAATCACACATCGTATTGTAGGAGACCTAACTTTGATACCAATTGTAACGACCCAACCCACACAATATTAGAAGTATTGTCCGCTTTGGTTCATCCTGACACATACTGTGATTAACCGTACAATTTTGCTATTTTTCATAGGTGGCTTATGAGCACTTCTGAGGAGGTCACCTGATGCAGCCCGAGCTTCATCTCTATTTAATATTTCATTTACCGCATTTTTTTAAATTTGTGTAGCGTAAGTCTTCGCGCGTGTTTGCGTTTTATTTTTGCGCACATTATTAGCGTATGTGTGTTTTGTATCGTGCATGTCACTCGCGCATGTTCGTAAGACTTATTAGCGTGACCAACCAATAAGTCCCTGAATGAAATGGTCCGTCAAATAAGGTAAAATGATAAAATATGGCAAGTTTTGAAGATTGGTAATTTTAATTTCTGAAATTATGATTCAATGTTTTAAAATTATGAATTTACCTCTTGGAATCCCCTCATTTACTTATATAGTTAAAAAACAAAAAGCATTAGTCGGCCATTTTTAAAACTTCCCTCATCTTTAAACCGCCTCACCTTTTAGTTGCATTAATTTCACCATTAAAACTCCCCTTCAAAACAGAAAAAGAAACCTCTCTTTATAAAGAAACCGACCCCCTCCTATTGTCTCAGCCAGAGGAAAATTGAGAAACATATTTCTTTCTGTTTCTCAATCTCTCGGCCGACAACCTCTCCCTAGACGCGCTGCCGCCTCTCCCGACCCCAGGCGCCCTTGATGTCTCTTAGATCCACCGGCCAACGCCCCTTAGGGCTGCGGTGAACGTCCAGGTAACCTCCTCCGACAATTCCGTCGAAACCTCCGACGTCCTTTTTTCTTCCAGCCGCCCGATACCCCTTCTCCAGGTTTCTCCGCCGCCGCCCACATCCACCTTTGCTTTCAGCGAGCTCACCTCTACAGATCGTACCATCGACAACCTCACCACTGGTGGCCTCAGATCAGCTCGATTACTCCTGCACTCGGGAGCCACTTCCAGCTTGCCATTGGACCTCCATACACCTTCTCCTTCGCTGTTCAACTTTCCACCACCAGCAGACAATCACCCTTCCACCTCCCAGTCAGTAGCAATTCCTCTCCGTTGAAGTCGAGCCACCTCCAGGTTCTTCTCAGCAAAGGCTTGTTGTCTCTGTGTGCACCTGAGGTATACCTCCTATATCTCTCCTTGCTCACCCACTGGTACTATGGTTTCATGTTTAAATATTTATGAACTTTAAAATTCCAAGCTCGCCCTAAATTATTGCTTTACCTATTTGATGTTAATTTGAGATCTGCTATTTTTTTCTTCCTTTCATTAAAAGCTTGTGGAAGAATTTGTCATATTGAGAAATGTTAGCATATTTAATGTTTTATTTTTCTGTTTATTTCTCCTGGTGTGCTATTAGCATTGTAGTCCTCTATATGTATGGTGTTCTCCTTCTAATGAATATTATTGAATCATTATTCCAACATGGTATCAGAGGTTCCCGTGACCTAATCCTCCTGTCGCTCCCGCTGTTCGCTCGCTCGCTCGTCTTCACGCTCGCTAGCCTCCCGTCGGACGCCCGCGTCTTCTCTTCCGACAGCGACCGCGCCAGAACTCCCGCTCGGCGTCAACGCTCCCGACAGTAATCCCGCCAACGCTCCACCTCAGCGTCTCCGCTCCGCCAGCACTCCCGCTCCGCGTCTCCGCTCCCAACAGCAACCCCGCCAGCGCCTCCTCTTCCTCCGCTCTCTTCTAATGGCGCCGGAGTATTGCTCCTGAGATGTTTTCCGGCGCCACCTGCCCTCGTGCTATTTGGATGGATGGATCTCCTTGTCTCTTGACGCCCTAATTTCTTGGGCTTTCTCCTTATCCGGATTTCTATTCCGGTTTGCTCTTCTCAGATTTTTTTTTCTGAGTCATGGGGTCTAGCGGAGCGGCTTCTCCCTCTCTCTCCACCGGTGTTACTCCGGCCTCCCTCTCCACCAGTGATACTCCGGCTCCTCTTTCTGGTGGTCCTCCTTCGTCGGTCTTCTACCGTGGAACCACGGATCACAATACCTCACAGATCACTACTATCCGGCTTGATGAATCCAATTACCTCTCATGGTCCCGCTCTATTACCCTGGCGCTCAAGAGTCGGCGCCTCTTTGGCTATGTCTCCGGCCATATGACGGAACCGGATAGGACTTCTCCTGAGTGGCCGCAGTGGGAGTCCGAGAACTCCTTGGTCATGTCTTGGCTCACCAACTCGATGCAAGAGTCCATTGCTCGCAACTATCTCTTTCTCGACAATGCTGCTGATATTTGGCGTCGTGCGGAGTCTACCTACTCTCGCTGCGGCAATGCTGCTCAGATATTTCAGTTGCGCCATCGGATCAGCTTACTCCGGTAGGGTGACCGTTCTCCTTCAGCGTACTACTTGGAGTTCACACAGCTTTATCAAGAGTACGATCATTTTGATCCTCTTGTCTTTGTTAGTCCTACTGATGAGGCGATGGTTCGGGCCAGGGATGACCGCAATCGCATATTTGAGTTTCTTCATGGATTGCATCGTGACTTCGATCAGATCAGTGTTCAGATTCTCGGGCGACCACAGATCCCTTCTCTTTCTGAAGTCTACAACATCGTGCAGCAGGAGTTCGATCGTCGTCTGACCCTTCTCCCGGATCCTGTGCCAGAGAATTCTGCTCTGGCTGCTACCATTCCCTCTCTTCTTGGTACTCGTCCATCCCGCGATCCCAAGTTGAGGAATTCTGATAAGGATCATCTCCTATGTGATTATTGTGGCAAGAGCCGTCACACTTGGGATACCTGCTTCAGGCTTCATGGGTTCCCTACCCCAAGAGGGGGTGCTCCACCTCGGGGAGGTCGTGGTCCTAGTCGCTCCTCGGGTCGTCATGTTGCTCCGCGTGCGGCCCATCTTACTGATGCTACTGGCGATATTTCTCCTGGCTACTCTGGTCCTGATGCCTCTGCCACCCCTGTTGGTTTTACTGCGGATGAGATGCAAGCTCTTCGACGCTTGATGCATGGTCTTTCTACGGAGCCTTCTGCCTCTTCCTCCTACGCTCATACAGGACTGCCAGGTGCCCATTCTGCTGTTTCTTCTCCTACAACCCACTGGGTGATTGACTCTGGGGCCACGAATCATATGACCGGGTCCTCTACAGGTTTTGTTTCCTATACTCCGCTTTCTGGGCGTGATAAGGTGAGCATTGCTGATGGTTCCCTCTCCTCCATTGCTGGCAAGGGTACCATCCCCTGCTCATCTCTCACATTGTCCTCTGCTCTTCACGTGCCTGCTTTTACTCGTAATCTACTTTCAGTTAGTCATTTGACAAACTCCATGCACTGCTCTGTGACCTTTTTTCCGTCTTCTTGTGTGTTTCAGGACCTGACGACGGGGAAGGTGATTGGTCTCTATGTGCTTGACTCTGGCGTTGCTCCACCTGCTCTTGCTCTTCATTCCAGCACTGTTCATCCGTTGTACTCCTGGCACTGTCGCCTGGGACACCCCTCTCTTTCTGTTATGAAGTTGTTATTTCCAGCACTGTCTACTGCTATTTTTGAGTCTTTTGTGTGTGATGTCTGTAGTGTCAACAAACATCATCGTACTTCATTTAAGCATACCTCGTTGCCTAGTTCTAGTCCATTTGCTGTTATTCATACTGATATATGGGGTCCATGCTTGCACCCTTCTATTTCTGGTTGTACGTGGTTTGTTACATTTATTGATTGTTTCTCCCGTACTACATGGTTATATTTGCTTCGTCACAAAAGTGATGTGTTCTCTGTCTTTCGACAATTCCATGCCATGATCTCTACCCAATTTCAGTCCAAAATTCAAATCCTTCGCAGTGACAATGGCCGTGAATATGTTGATTCACAGTTTGAACGCTACCTTGCTGAGCGGAAAAATCGCCATCTGTTGGAGGTTGCTCGTTGTCTTTTGTCCACCATGCATCTTCCAAAATTTTATTGGGGAGATGCCGTCCTCACTGCTGCGTACCTCATCAATCGTATGCCCACACGTATCCTCGGGAACCGTACCCCTCTGGATACGCTTTGTGTGCCTCCTACTCGCCTTCCTCCCAAGGTGTTTGGGTGTGTTTGCTTTGTTCACATCCATCATCCTCGTCCCTCCAAACTTGATCCTCGTGCCCTCAAGTGCGTCTTTATTGGTTACTCTCCTACGCAAAAGGGGTACAAGTGTTTTCACCCTCCGACCAAGAAGGTGTTTGTCAGCATGGATGTCACCTTCCGTGAATCTGAGTCCTATTACCCTCTGTCGGCTTCTACACCCTCGGGTGTTCCCTCTCTTTCGTTGCCCATACCTCCGCCTTATCCCTCACTTCAGGGGGAGACTCTACCCGTGGAAGTGAGTCCTATTCCAGTGGAGGTGGCCTCCCTCCCGATATCTCCACCTTCTTCTACGCCGCCTCCTTCACCCCCGACCTTGCAGGTATATACTCGGCGTATAAAGGGGATAAGCACACGTGACTGCTATATTACCAGAACAGTCAGTGGATCCTGACTCAGGGCCTTCGCCTTCTGATCTCCCGATTGCCCTCCGAAAAGGTATCCGGTCTTGTACCCGCCATCCTCTAGCTAATTATGTATCTTATGACTCTTTGTCTACCTCCTACAAGGCTTTTATCTCTCTTGCTACTGCTTCCATACCTGTGTCATGGCAACCGGCTCTTGAGGTTCCTATGTGGCGAGAGGCAATGGTTGAGGAAATGAAGGCTCTGGAGAAGAACCAGACATGGGATCTTGTCCCTCTTCCCCATGGGAAAAAACCGGTTGGGTGCAAGTGGGTGTTCTCGGTGAAACAAAACCCACAAGGGATTGTTGAGAGGTGCAAGGCAAGGTTGGTTGCAAGGGGTTATACCCAAACTCATGGCATTGATTATCAGGAGACGTTTGCCCCGGTTGCTAAGATGAATACCATCAGGGTAATGGTATCTGTTGCTGTTTGCAAAAATTGGGACCTTCTGCAACTTGATGTGAAGAATGCCTTCCTCCATGGTGACTTGGAGGAGGAGGTCTATATGTCTATTCCTCCGGGTCTCACTCCGGCTGGTGCTGCATGAAAAGTATGTAGATTGTTGAGGGCTCTATACAGACTGAAGCAGTCCCCAAGAGCTTGGTTTGGCCGGTTCCACAAGGCGATGGTGTCGTTTGGCTATTCCCAGAGCAACACAGACCATACATTGTTTATCAAACATAGGTGTGGGAAAGTTACTATTCTCATTGTGTATGTTGATGACATTGTCATAACTGGTGATGATCATGAGGAAATTCAAAATCTGAAACAGAAGCTTGTCAGAGAGTTTGAGGTCAAGGACCTGGGAAAACTCAAGTATTTCTTGGGAATTGAAGTTGCCAGATCTAAGCAGGGGGTCTTTCTCTCTCAGCAGAAATACACGTTAGATCTTCTTGAGAAGATGGGGATGAGCGGATGCAGACCGGCTGACACTCCGATTGAGGCAAATCATCTGCTGGGGCGTGATGATGGGGTGGAGATTGAAGATATCTCAGGGTTCCAAAGGCTAGTGGGGAGGCTGATTTATCTGTCTCATACTTGTCCGGATATCTCTTATGCGGTGAGTGTTGTGAGTCAGTACATGCATGCTCCAAAGACCCGACACATGGATGCTGCTCTCAGAATTCTTAGGTACCTCAAATCTTCATCTGGAAGGGGAATCCTGTTTTCCCCGAGTTCCAACCTAAAGATTGAGGTCTATACTGATGCGGATTGGGCCTGGTCAGTGGATGATAGGCGATCCACCTCTGGATATTGCTCTCTTGTTGGTGGCAACCTTGTTACTTGGAGGAGCAAAAAACAACAGGTTGTGGCACGATCTAGTGCTGAGGCTGAGTTCAGAGCCATGGCTCATGGAGTATGTGAAGGCTTATGGCTTCGGGCCTTAATGAGCGACCTTGGTCTAGTGGAAGACGGACCTATCCGTTTGTATTGTGACAATAAGTCAGCCATCAGTATTGCACACAATCCTGTTCAACATGACCAGACAAAACATATCGAGGTGGATAGACACTTTATCAAGGAGAAGATTGAAAAAGGAATCATATGTACTCCCTTTGTGCCTTCCAACGGGCAACTCGCGGACATTCTCACCAAAGGATTGGGTGGAAGTTCATTTGGCCAGTTCGTGAACAAGTTGGGCATGATTAACATCACTCACCCAACTTGAGGGGGAGTGTTAGCATATTTAATGTTTTATTTTTCTGTTTATTTCTCCTGGTGTGCTATTAGCATTGTAGTCCTCTATATGTATGGTGTTCTCCTTCTAATGAATATTATTGAATCATTATTCCAACAAGAAATATGCACGAATGTTAGGCCATAATGCCATATGCGCGCTTGCGAACGCTAGGTCGGTTATCAACTGATATTGCCCATGAAAATTTTGATAGCGCCGCTTAATTTAAATCGATATCAAAATTTATTATTTAAAATCGAAATCGAGATTTTAGTCTACCTCATCTCCCATCCCAGGACTACTCCCCTTGCACATTTAACTATAGAGTTTTCAACATAACTCCACCAGCTGCTCCGAAAAGGTGCCTCCGATATTAGAGTCCAAGTTATTGCTTAATTAAGCCCAACAATATTTTCCTCTAATTTTGATGTAAGATTAAGTTCATTCTTGCACCTCCTTTCACCTAGAAGCTTGTCATCCTAGAAGCCCATCAGGAGCTACTTTGCACGGGCTTCGCTGCCCCCAAAACACTCCCCTCCCTCATCAGACCACCTTCATCGGATTCAGGATGTTGCATGATCATCAATCGGAGTTGTGGATCTTCGAAAATCATAGGACATGGTGGAAATGTGTGAATTTGGATGTCTGTCAAATCTCCATGGAATCATTCGATGGAAGCACCTATCATGTCTACTATTCGAAAAGAGGTTGATATCACGATCATCCCTTGATTCCATTGAGTACGCGCAACAAACGGTTTCACTAAAGTTTCCATGTTGCATGACAAATAATGGTCAGTTTGGAGCTCCAACATAGGAGTCTCCTCTAGACCTTGAGGGGTGTCGACGGCCTCCCAATCCTCAACCGTTGGTTGCCTAACGATCTCAGTGTTGGAGGCAGAGGGTATCGAGCCCTCGCTCAGTCGACCGAGCTGCACTTTAGGATTGTGATTCATAAGGCAAATAATTCATGGCTGACCAGGTTGCCTGTTGACCAATCCAAGATTCTATCGGCTCAGTTTAGCCAACCAACTCAATTTGCAACCTGTGATGATACCCAAACAAACTCGAAATCACACTTTTTAAGCGTTTTCATAATTGTCTTTCCGAGCCAGACGTGCTCGTGTAGCTCTGAGTTTGTTCCAACTATTTTGCTTTATTTGGGGTCCCAACAACCATATTGATTAGTTGTTATTTTTTCTCGCAATGTCTGTTATCTTATTTTACTTCTTGGTTTCCTAAAAATGATTATTTAGGATAGTACTTATCACAATGTATATTATGATCATCATGATAACAATTTGATATCACTTAGAAATTCATTTGAAGTCTCAATCAAAAAGTTGTTTGCAGCAACCTATAATTTGGTCTTTTGTGTGAGAAAACCTGTCTTTAAAAACTTTATAAATATGGATAGTATTTTATCCTATTTTTATAGAAGCTAAACTATCTTATTTAAAGAAGGTAAACTATCTTATTTAAAGAAGGTAAACTATCTTATTTAAAGAAGGTAAACTATCTTATTTAAAGAAGGTAAACTATCTTAACATACGTGAGGATTTCATTAGACCTCAGAATACATATTTGAACTTTGGCATACATGTATGAGTTTTTTGAAACCCTCATGCTCTAGAGTTTGTTATAAAATTTTGATATTGCTACTAGAATTTGTTATGATGCCATGACATAGCAGTAATACTTGAGTTTCACTCGACTCTAGACCAAAATTTCAAAAGACCCATTTTCCATTGATTAGTTGTCATTGTTTACACAATTGGATAAATTATTATTATCGTTCTTTCTCAAAAGACCAAAATTTTTATGGATTTCAATACAAATTTCTCAATCTTGAGCATCAACAACCGAGGGAATTTTGTCCTCGAGATTCCTATGACAATACTTGTCCTTTTGGGTTCATTTCTCAGTTAATAAATAATTGTTATAGGAGAATATTTAATCTTCTTTAACGTATATGTTGATTGATTAGCTAACTTTGTTCAACAGATTTTAATTCTTGCAGATGAATCTGTCGAGGATTCCGTTGTTCATTCTGATTCAAGGTCACTGGCAACACTTCTTCTCATTCGTGATATTCAGGTACTTCCATTGATTGGCGGTTTCTTAATAGACATTCAGTTGAAAGTTAATTTCCACCTGTACAGATTTCCCATGAAATTATATTTTATCAAAATAGTATTTATTTTGGATATGCACTAAGTTTATTCTGTCATTTCAGTTATATCATGTATTCATGATGCATCTTTGGATGTAGTTGGGCCATCTATTTCTTTCATCGTAACTAGTGGTAGTATTGGTTATATTTGTAGTGTTTTATTGTAACTCTCATTTTCTCTCTTATATTTTACCTCTCCTATATATAGGAGAGGATATTATTGGTTTAATTAACAAGGTCTTATATCCAACATGGTATCAGAGCCACGAAAAATCTTGTGAACCCTGACTCCCGTTGCAGTGTACGATCTCTCCCCGCCGTGCCATTTCCAGCTGCCGATCGCCTTTCTCGTCTATCAACAAGTCCCGAGGCTCTCTCTCTCGACTGATCCATCACTCCTCTTCTCTCTAACCTACTTCCGAGAGCCCTTCCTCGATTTTTTGTCGTTCCAGATTGTCATTTAACCACCACTCCGACACCCAATCTCCACCATTTTCAAGGAGATGATCCTCTTCCTTTCCTTTATCACATATCTTAATTTCTATTGGATCCGTTCGTTGGATTATATGTTTTGTTTGATTTAGGGTTTTCCTTTTGGTATAAAAAAAATCCAAGTTTCCTGTTTTTTCTATCATTGGGAGATCTTCATGCGGTGGTCTCTAGATTTCTATTCTTGAGTCATCATGTCGGTAGTGTTGATTCTCATTCTCCCATTACATTATCTGGAGTTGCTGCTTCTTTTCGCACCTTGACTCTCATGTGATCTTGATGTAGACTTAAATCTCGATTTCGATTTTAAATAATCAATTTTGAGATTGATTTAAATTAAGTGGCACTATCAAAATTTTCACGGGCAATATCAGTTGATAACCGACCTAGCGTTCACAAGCGTGCATATGGACTAACATTCGTGTGTATTTCTCAATATGGAAAATCCTTCACAAGCTTTTAATGAAAGGAAAAAAGCAGATCTCAAATTAACATCACATAGCTAAAACAATAATTTATGTCAAGCTCAGAATTTTGAAGTTCATAAATATTTAAGCATGAAACCATAATATTAATGGGTGAGCAAGGAGAGATATATGAGGTTTACCTCAGGTGCACACAGAGACAACAAGCCTCTGCTGAGAAGAACCTGGAGGTGGCTCAACCTCAGCGGAGAGGAATTTCTACTGATTGGGAGGCGGAGGGGTGGTTGCTTACTAGTGGTGGAAAGTTGGATGGTGGAGGGGAAGGTGTCTGGAAGTGGCTCCCGAGCGCAGGAGTTGACCACTAGTGGTGAGGTCGCCAGAGGTACATTCTGCAGAGGTGGGCTCGCCGAAAGCAAAGGTGGATGTGGGCGGCGACGGCGAGACCTGGATAAGGGGTA
This sequence comes from Dactylorhiza incarnata, assembly GCA_033032865.1. NCBI lineage: Eukaryota > Viridiplantae > Streptophyta > Magnoliopsida > Asparagales > Orchidaceae > Dactylorhiza > Dactylorhiza incarnata. The sequence continues at coordinate 5,773,933 of JAWHQI010000110.1, read as the reverse complement.
TCGGGCGGTTGGATGAAAAAAGGACGGAGGATTCAACAGAATTGTCGGAGGAGGCTACCTGGACGTTCGCCGGAGCCCTCGGGGAGTTGTCCGACTGCTATAAGATCCGTCGAGGGCGCCTGGAGTTGGGAGAGGTGTCGTCGCGTCTGGGGAGAGGCTGTCGGCCGGGAGATCGAGTAACAAAAAAAAATCTTTTCCTTAATTTATCCCTGGGGTAGGTTTCTTTATAAAGAGAGGTTTCTTTTTTTGTTTTGTAGGAGAGGGGGGGGGGGGGGGTTAATGGTGAAATTAATGCAATTAAAAGGTGAGGGCATTTAAAGCTAGGGAGGTTTAAAAAAATGGCCAACTAATGCTTTTGGTGTTTTAACTATAAAAGTAAATGAGGGGATTCCAAGTTGTTTAACTTCATATTCTTTAATTTAATTTTAAGATTTTAAAACATTGAATCATAATTTAAGACATTAAAATTACCAATCTTCAAAACCTGCCAGATTTTACACGGACCATTTTATTCAGGGTCTTATTGGTTGGTCACACCAATAAATCATATGAGCGTGCGCGAGTGACATACACGATAGAAAACACACATGCTAATAATGTGCGCGAAAATAAAACTCAAACATGCTCTAAAGACTTACGCTACAGAAATTTTTAAAATGCGGGAAATAAAATATTAAATAGAGATGCGACTCAGGTTGCATCTATTCTCCCGGGGTTGAATGAACTCGACCCCGTCGAGAATACAATTAACCTGCCACAGAAATATCCAAATGTCGCTCTGAGAAAATGCTCTGCCACCGCCCTGCCGTAGTAGATAGTGGAACATAAGAGAGACCCGTCGCTGCCGCGCATGACCAGTTGGTAAACCTTCTGTCCTGAAAGACGCAGGAAATTAATCTCTATTGGAAAAATATAACTTTCGGTGATAAAATCAACCATGGAATTATAGTTTTCCAAAGATGCTCGCAAACCGTTATTCATAATTTCATGCGTAATATATAAATGTTCAGTAAAATTCAGTATAGATGAATATCACAAAGTGTGGTAGAGGGTGGATCGAAAAAACAAGGTAAGAAACAAGACAAGAAGTAAGCAAGATCAACTTGTGGAATCATTAAATCATATTGCTTCATACACACTCCTGTTAAACACTTACGAGCTCCTACTAATCCAAGATCAATCATCTCAATGATATCACGCATTCACGTCTTACTAGCGTTTCAAAATTTGAAATTGATCCCAAATCTACCATTCAAAATTTTCCATAAAAATCCTTTAAAACGTGTCCCTATGAGGAGTTAAAATTCTAGGGATCGTCTCGATTCTCCTAATACAGCTAAGCCTAAATAGATCGGGAATCAAACGAAGAGACTCATCGTGCTCACCTACAATCATAGGATAGTGAGGTGAACTAAAAGTGTGATCGCTGAATATAAAATCAATATCAATTGGCGTTTCCAGGATATCTAAGATGAATGACTCATCATAGTCAAGTGCTTCTTTCTGGAGCAGGGGTCCAGGCAGAAGTGTGACTCTGAATAAAAGTGGTATAATTGAATCTATGGGAGGCGAAGCAGAGGATGGTGAGGGACTCTGAATGACACATCTGTCGTACTGCCATGATCGTCATAATAAGATGTGACAAACGTCGATTGGGGCGACATCACATAAAACAAAATCCTGATACGTGTTCCCTATAAATAACTCTACAAGACACTGCTGAGTAACGGGCATAGTCAAGTGACTATTAGCCCCAGATAAGTTGTAGGGCTTCTCTAAGGGGTGAGTCTCGAGTTCTAGTGTGTCTACCATTCGTTGAGAAACGAAGTTCTCCATACTACCGCTATCAATGATGATGAAACAAAACTGTCTCTGAATGCGCACAGTAGTGCAGAAATTTCATTTCTTTGAAAACCAATCTCAGTGATCTCGCTAGGTGAAACCAAACTATAGCGAATGACACAAACTAAATGATCAATTTGTTCTCCTTCGACCTCTATCACGCTCTTAGACTCGGGTTCAGGTTCAGGCTTGGAGTCACTAAGGAGAACTTCATATTCAGGCTCATGCCCATCTGTGGAATCAGTAATGACGACGAAGTGGCGTCGTGGACACTCAAATGATTTGTTCCCAGGCTCCATACACTAAAAGCATCAGAATATTCCAGTGTTGGTCTTGGACCCAATGAGTTCCTTTCCCCGAGAGGGGCCAGTGGAAGGAGTCGGGGTCCCGATAGTGGCATGAGGACGAGGGGGATCTGAGACCCTAGAGGTGGGTGCAGTGGTGGTGGTGGTGCTCGGAGTAGGTCTATAAGTAGACTTAGGCCCGGATGTCCTCTTCAGTAATGAGTACTCTACTCTACGGGCTCTACTAGACATTTCACCCAAATATCTAAAGTCATGCAACTCAAGATGGTCCCTAATAGCATAACAGAGCCCGTTCAGATAGAGGGACACCATCATATCGTCTTCCTCACGAAGATCTAACCTAGAATGCAACACTAAGAACTCGTGGGGTGTACTCGTCTACAGAAAGCCTATCCTGACGAAGTTTGTGGAACCTTCGATATAAATTTTGTAGATAGTCCGGGGAACATAACGCTTCTGTAACTGAGTTTTAAAGTCTACCCGAGTGGTTATATGAGCTAGTCCTAAGGTGAAACACGTGCGCTTTAACTGTACCCACCAGACTAGTGTTGGTCCCTTTAGCCTAAAGATGGCATATTCTACCTGACGGTTCATAGGCATTTGTTTCCACGTCATGAATCTCTCTATGTGCTTACACCAATCCAAACATCTCACAGGTTCGACGTGACCCTAAAAATTGCCTACATCCAACTTAACACCATCATCCCAACGTGGTTGATTTCGTGGTTTAGAAAATTGTGGCATGAGTGCTTCTTCCTTAGGGTTTAGTGGAGGTGCTCGATTCCCTCCCAAATGAATAGTAGCCTCAATGTTATTAATGGTGGTCCTTAACCCGTTCATGACTTGTCGGACATCACCCATGTTATCTTGGTTTAAGTCATTGACGCTCGTTTCTAAGCGGTCCACTCGATTCTCCATATTTTTTTGTTTAGAAAATTTGTTTAAAATATTTTAACGAGAAAAAATATATTTCTTTAAAAATAAAGACTTAAAAAAAATTAAACTCTAAATCTTAGATAACATGTCTCTTTTTTTAAATGAAAAAACATAATTGTAAAGTATTTTTTTTTTAAATTTATCGGATCGTCTGTCACGATAGTAGTGAATCAACGCCCTCTGATACGAAACTGATGTAGATTTAAATCTCGATTTCGATTTTAAATAATAAATTTTGAGATCGATTTAAATTAAGCGGTGCTATCAAAATTTTCACGGGCAATATCATTTAATAACCAATCTAGCGTTCGCAAGCACGCATATGACCTAACATTCGTGCGTATTTTTCAATAGGACAAATTCTTCCACAAGCTTTTAGTGAAAGGAAAAAAACAACGGATCTCAAATTTACATCAAATAGGTATAAAAATAATTTAGGGCAAGCTCTGAATTTGAAAATTCATAAATATTTAAGCATGAAACCATAAAACCATTGGGTAAGCAAGGAGAGATATTAGAGGTATACCTCAGGTGCACACAAAGACAACAAGCCTCTGCTAAGAAGAACCTGGAGGTGGCTCGACTTCAACAGAGAGGAATTGCTACTGATTGGGAGGCGGAAGGGTGGTTGTCTACTAGTGGTGGAAAGTTGGACGGTGGAGGGGAAGATGTCTGGAGGTCCAACGACAAGCTGGAAGTGGCTCCCGAGCGCAAGAGTTGTCGGGCTGGACCGAGGCCACCAGTGGTGAGGTCGCCGGAGGTACTATCTCCAGAGGTGGGCTCGCCGGAAGCAAAGGTGGATGTGGGCGGCGGCGGAGAGACCTGGAGAAGGGGTATCAGGCGGCTGGAAGAAAAAAGGACGTTGGAGAATTTGACGGAATTGTCAGAGGAGGCTACCTTAACGTTCATCGGAGTCTTAAGGGGCGTTGGCCGGCGGTTGCGAGAGTCGTCGAGGGCGCCTGGGGTCGGGAGAGGTGCCGTCACGTCTGGGGAGAGGTCGGTCGGGAGATCGAGAAACAGAAAGAAATCTGTTTCTCAAATTTTCCTTGTCTGAGTCAATATGAGAGGGTCTGTTTCTTTATAAAGAAAGGTTTCTTTTTTGTTTTTGTTTTGGAGGGGGGGGGGGGGGGGGGGGGTTAATGGTGAAATCAATTCAATTAAAAGGTGAGGGGGGTTTAAAGATGAGGGTTTTTTTAAAAAAAGTGGCAGGCTAATGCTTTTGGTGTTTTAACTATACAAGTAAATGAGGGGATTCCAAGAGGTTTAACTTCATATTCCTGAATTTAATTTTAAATTCAGAGTTTTAAAACATTGAATCATAATTTAAGACATTAAAATTACCAATCTTCGAAACATGCCCTATTTTACCATTTTACCTGATTTGACGAACCATTTCATTCAGGGTCTTATTGATTTGTGACGCTAATAAGTCATACGAGTATGCGCGAGTGACATGCGCGATTCAAAACATACATACACTACGCTAATAATGTGCCCGAAGTAAAACGTAAACACGCGCGAAGACTTGCGCTAAACAAATAAAAAAAATGCGGTAAATAAAATATTAAATAAAGATGCAACTCAGGTTTCATCTGATTTATCTGGTTTAGTCATGATCATTATACACCTCAGATTACTACTATACGATTTGATAGTTCTAACTACCTATTATAGTCTTTCTTTATTACCTTGACGCTGAAATGCCGACGACTGTGTGGATATGTTATTGGTGCCACCACGGAATTTATGACGACTTCACTTAATTGGATGCAATTGGAGTTGGAGAACTCCTTAGTCATGTCCTGACTCTTGAATTCTATGCATGAATGATTGCTCGCAACTATTTGTTCTTGGACACTGTAGTTGATATCTGGAAGAGAGTTGATGCTGGCTACTCCTATCGTGGAAATGCCGCTCAAATATTCCAGCTGAACATAAAATATTCCTCCTAGGCAAGGTTATAAATATCGGATATCGGCGACAGGTTGGATTGAGTTTTTAATGTTGGAAGTCGGAGACATGCCGGAGATATTTTAAAATGTTGGTCATATCTTATGAATAAAGAAACTTATTATATATATATTAAGTATGATTATATGTTCAAAAAGTAAAAATAAAAGTATAACAAGTAGGCAAATATGTATAGATATCAAACGAGATGAACTAACTTGGGATCACATTGAACTCATTGATTTGTATCTCTGCTGAAGCACTATCAACTATTCTGAGATTCAAAAGCTTTCTCAATAGAAGTATCTTATTAACTATAAGTTCTTAGTTGTGCGCTTTGGTTAACTGAAGCACATTTTTTACTACGCTTCAAAGCTTTGCGCATCATGGTGTGCTTTGCGCATTGACAACCTTGTTTCTGATATTAAAATTTGTGGAGTTGCTAATGGTCATTATATGCTTTCTTCTTTTGTTACTAGTAACAAAATCGTTAATCCATTGATAGCTTCTCCTTTTTTAAGTACATTACAGCACCTGAATTAGGATTATTTTATTTTATTTTTGTTTTGTTTTTGGTATTCACACATTTTCATGTGCTTATTTTGGTAATCAAGTCTTATGGTCTCAGAGTTTAGGATGTCAATGACTAAATTAATTTATGAAAATGGGAATTGAACTTCAGAGCAAGTTATACACTTTCTTCATTTGTTACACTAGTAACAAAATCGTCAATCCATTGATAGCTTCTCCTTTTTCTAAGTACATTACAGCACCTGAATTAGGATTTTTTGTTTTTTTTTTTGTTTTTTTTGGTATTCGCACAATTTCATGTGCTTATTTTGGTAGTTAAGTACTTCTGGTCTCAGAGTTTAGGATGTCAATGACTAAATTAATTTATGAAAATGGGAATTGAACTTTAGAGCAAGTAATATTACCATTTCTCCCTCAATCTAAATGAATCTCCATATTGATTGTATGGTCTCATACTTCTTATTCCCCAGTCTAAACGGCTTCCCTCTAAAGAAGCAAAATCAACTTCTCTACGATATTCCGGTTTCTCTCACAGCTCCTGGATCCGGGAAATGCAGCAAGCTTCTGACAAATCAATAATTATAAGCGAGATTCTGGATTCTAGGACTAGGAACCTTGTATCTGTGTCCAGAATCAGTGACTATGTCCTGTCGAATGAGCTAGTTAGCATGGCATTGGCCATGGTAGCTGAGGACAAACAGATTAATCGGGTTCTTGAGGAGCTTTTTGCTGAAGAGGTAATTCTTGCCACTGAATCATTTTTATCATCCTTCTGTACAAACTTAAAAATACTGCACGCATAACAAATATCTGATCTTCTAGACTTCAAACAGTGGAAACTGTCATAGTACCTATTTTCTTATGCATGATTTTTAAGTTGCTTGTGGCATTTTGACACTGCCCCTTGTAGACGATACTGGTCTTTCATAGCTTTCACAAATGATTGTTCACACAACAATTGCCAACTTGCGTGCAATTTTCCTTTAATTATTGTGCATTTATTCTACCACTCAATTTCTTCACCTTCTTTACCTTGATTTTCTATGGCAGCTTCTTACTTGACACGGGCAACTAATTAATAAGTTACTGGTTATGTGGAACCCAAGGTAACCAGGAGTTGAAACCATCCCAGTTAATGATTCTTTACTTGAACCCCTAATCACGAGCCCCAGTTTTGAAAATTGATCTCCTATGATTCTAAGTGAAGATGAGAAATAAAGCTACACCACACTCTTGGTTATATGATTTTGCAGCTGACAGCTGATTTGTAATCTTGCTAATGTGATAAGCGACTTCAATACCTTATCATGTAGTTGATGCGCTTTTCTCAACCAAAGTGTCATCCTTCAACATTTTTCTTTTCATCCCAAGAACAAAGTCATCAAGCCATAACAATACTTCTTCAATTGATTCCCCATCCAACATTGAGGGTTTAAATGTCTTTAGATTCTGAAAGTTTACCACCAAGGAAATCTTCATATTTGAGGGTAGTGATGATGGTTGTGAATATCAGATATTAGTAACATGTCAGATTGAGTTTTAAAATATCGGATGCCAGAGATAATGTCGAAGATATTAAAAAAAAATAGATTTCCAGAATCGTGAATTAAAGAATATGTATTAGTACACTTATATGTTCTAAAAGTAAAAAATTAACACAACAATCATACAAGTGATGTATATCTCAAAATAAAGTCGAAGAGTATCTCAAATAAAATATTAGTAACACAGAGCAACCACCATTAACAAGTAATCCAAAACAAGTACAAATAAATAAATTCTAAAATATATTTAACATTATATAATACTTTTATTGAGATCACACTAACTTTTATAGCAATTAAAGAGGATTTAGAAGTTAAATATATTGATTTATAATAAGCTTTCTCATGCTTAACAAACTTGTATTAAAAGCAACAAAATCATTAACTAGTAATGTGCATAATGTTTTATGCTTAATATAAAACCATAAATGTGATGTGAAATCAAAAATGATTATACAAACTTGATTGTAAGACTAACACCTATGAAAAAGAATTAAACATTAAATCTAAACATATGTTAGTGCAATACAAAGAGGTGATTTAAGCATGTATATTGTTAACATAACCTAAAATAAAATCGCTGATGATTTTTCGAAAGTCATGTCGGTCGATATATGAGAAAAAAATCCAACGTAGTTTTTTTTCACAAAAGGACAGTTTATTTTTTTCAAAAGAAAATCATTTTGCTCTCAAAAGCTACATGTCGGCCGACGTGTCAGAGAATTAAACAATAGTAGTGCTAACTGAGAGGCATTGTACCGTTTTCCCTTAGAATTCCAAATGATCCATGTCGAATCTTAAGCTCATATTCTTCTCTTTCAAGCACTATTTTAAATGTCCTCCCACACATCTGCCGACATGCTTTTGAGGGCAAAATGATATTATTTCTAAAAATAGATTATATTCTTTTGTAAATTATTTGCCGACATATTCAATTGTTTTCGATATATCGTCCGACATGACTTTTGAACATATCGTCCGATATTTCATTTTATATTATGTTTGCATTATAAGTTTAAATCATTTGTATGTATTTATTATATATGCTTAAATCGATGACATATTCTTTCGTTCTCTGTAATGTATTATTCATATAATCAATTTTTTTAAATTTATTTCCACTATTATTTTTCTTATTTTGTATTTCAAAAATATTAAAACTTTTAAATATTTATTAGTTGACTATTTATATTTGTTAAGCATGAAAAGACTTATAATCAATCAAAAATATTTAGCTTTTAGTTTTTTTTTTATTTGCTATAAAACTTAGTGTTATGTAAATATGTATAATATTAAATATATTTTACAAAATATCTATTTGTACTTTTTAATAGTAGTCATAGTGTGCTAATAATATTTTATTTTTGATATTCTTTGAATTTATTTTGGAATATGCATGATTCAGTGTTCATAAACTTGTTATGTTAGTTTTTGAATTTTTTTGACATATAATTATACTTAGTATACATAAAAAAGATTTTTTTAACAAGATGTGGAAATCCAATGAGCCGCCACTTTGTGCATTTATTGTCAAAGGTTAGGTCTTTCTCCTCTGAGAGAAGCCACTTTGTGCATAGTGCCAAAGGTTAGGTCTGTTTCCAATCTTCCCCCGCCCATACCCCCAATGATTGGGGACTATATGGGTTTTGTTGTTGTTGTTGTTGTTGTTGTTGTTGTATGTGGAAATCCAATATTTTAAAATATCCTCGACATGTTTCCGACTTCGGATATCCGACATTTAAAAACTCAATCCGACATTGTCGCCGACATCTGATTTACAACCTTGCCTTCAAGTTGTTTTCTTTGTTTTACTAATATGGAGCTATACCAATTATCAAGTCACCTATTTCAAAATTCCGTTCAACTTAGTGTTAGTTGAGTCGTATGTTATATCTCTTCATGATCTTTTCCAACTATGCATGCCAATTTATACATGCCCCTTGATCACGACACCAAGAGACAGCATGTTGTGTCACATTAAGTACATACTTGAAAAAGGTACATTATTCTCTTCCCACGGGAAGATGGGAGTTGAGGTTAAAACTGATTTACGCTCGACCTAAGGTTATTATTCCTTCGTAGGTTAAGCTGATTTTGCGAAGGCTTGTGGCATAGCATCCTTATGAAAATTTGAGCCTTCTGGAAAAAAACTCTTCCACTTTTATTGTGACACTCACCCAACCATTATTCCATTAACATTGCTCATAACCCAGTCCAACATGATAAAACTAAGCACATTGAAGGACAAACACTTCATCAAGGAGAAGGTAGAAGATGAGATCATTTCTACTCATTTTGTTCATTCAAAAGACCATTTGCTACGTGTACAATGGGGTTAACTGAAACATCATTTATTGATATTGTTGGCAAGTTGAGAATGATCATCACTTATATCTAATTTGAGGGGCAGCTTTAGAAGATATTGGTAAGGCACACTGTGCCCTTTATACGATGGTGGTTACTCCTAGGTTTAAACTCTAAACACTCCAGGATCCTCTCCATTTGGGATCAAATGGATACTATTCATTTCATGGTCAGGATCTATTCTTAGGGGATTCAGCGGGTTAAGTAATCTGATCCTTGTATATTTTTAATATATACAAAAAAAGTTTACACTCTTGAATAACTAAGGATTAATTTCCATCTGGTTTAAACACCGTTAAAAATACAAAGAAGAGCATCCGAACTGACACAAATTTACAAACCTCGACTCTGTGTTCCTTCACAACTCCTTGAAACAAAAACAAAAAATCTATCTTTTAATTATTTATCTCTAACTTGGATGCATAAGTTTTCTATGCACTGTTCAAGACGTCGGTTTAAAGTTCTCTACCTAATTATAAAAGCTTAGCCACTAGAGTTGAATTCCTTTCTTTCATCAGTGATATTAGGGTGTTATGATTATATCTATAATAACTTACGCGTCCAACCTAAAACTAAATCATTGTAGTTGGAGGCGTCTAGGATCTATATATTAAATGCACAAAATTACACGAGTTTCCCAATATGGTGCATATTCTCAACACTCTCTCATGTGTAGGGTCTTAAACCCATAATACATGGATTTCTTTGCTTAGTTAGGTGACATGTATGTGGGTCCATCCACAGGCGGACCCAGTAAGAGACACACCCGGGCACGTGCCCGGGCGTGAAATCGCGATCAAATTGAAAGGTACCGGGTTATTCCGCTCATTCGGCATTTCCGCTTCCGCCAGACCTAAAAGCGCGCCGCTTCCGCCAGACCTAAAAGCGCGCTGCTTCCGCCGTTCCAGTTTCTTTCCCTCCTCGAGTCCTTGTCGTTCTACTCGCACCGCCGTCGTCTCGCGGTCTCGGTGTCTCTTACTTGGCTCCTCCGGCTCCGGTCCTCCGCGGGCTGCTCTGCCTCACTGCCTGGACGAATGACGATGGAGATCTGAAGTTCTGAACCAGCGCTCAACGGTGTTTTTATCTCGTTTCTGGAGGACGGCTGATTACATAAATTAGTTCTCACGAGTTCCGTCTCCAGCGACCAGCGGCTGGCACGAGTAGAGGAGCAGACCTTGGTCTCGTTTTTCCATGGCAAGTGTTTTTCTAGCCCCTTTTGGCTTTTGATATCGTTTCTCCCTTGCAAGCCGAGTGAAATGTTATTAATTCTGTCTGGAGTCCATTCTTGTTCTCATACTCAATGCCTGGACAAAGGCATTGATCTCTCTTATTCTCCAAATGCAGGCTCTAGTGACCTAGTCCATTTCCAAGTTTGCAGTTTGCAGTTTCAGTTTGGTCTTTGCAGTCGGCCTTTTGTCTTGGCAAGTTCTGCCCCTTTGATTTCCATAAGGTTATTTTGTGTGACCACTTGTTTGATAGTAGCATTTGCATTATAAATTCTCCAATTTACATATTTAAGAATTGTTTAAATTATAGTTGTTGAAATTTTGTGATCGTTTTGTTTCGATAATATCATAACTTTGTATGATGTTGCTTAAATTTTAAAAGATTCATATTGTATGTTGTGATTTTACGTTACGAAAATAACAAAAAAAATTCAGTAATGTTTTCAACAATGATATGTATGTTGAAATTTATTGTGCTCGGGCGACATCAAAATCCTAGTTCCGCCACTGTCCATCATGTTATGATACCATATTAGAACATGAACTTTGGATAGATCTGCACGTGATATACAATAGTACAACAAAGAGTGAACCAAAAAACTTTTGATTCTTGTATACATGAGTAATTTGCTAGCTGTTTAAGGTGTGCTATATAATTTGGACTTCCCTCTAATATAAACTTCTAGTTGAACTTGCGAATCTAAGATTCCATTTGTTTGGGCAGTGAACCTCCTTGGGCAGTGGGAAAGGGAGGGAGACCCTTGTGGTAGGAGAGAGAGCCTCACAGCTACTTTTGTCCTTTCTCACCGCAGGCGGACCGCCGCCGCTCTCCTAAAATGGTTTGGGTGCACCTCCCTTTCCCACACTCCGTCCAAATAAACAGAGCCTAAGTATGGTAATTGTAAATACGGAAATCTAAATTCCACTTAATAGGGAAGAAAGTACAGGTTATGTTCGAAACAGTTGAAACTATAAATTCCTTCGGAGTTGAAACTCGAGGCATTTTTTGCAGGGGAATGAGCTTTGCATTCGCCCGGCGGAATATTATCTATACGAGCAGGAAGAGCTATGCTTCTACGAAATTATGATCAGGGGCCGCGAGCGGCGGGAGATAGTTATTGGCTACCGTCTCTCCAACGCCGACCAAGCAATAATAAATCCGCCTCAGAAGCTCGAGAGAAGGAGGTGGTCCCTCGACGATGTCTTTGTTGTCATCTCCTTGGGGGATTGAGGTCTCTGGAGATTGCCATATATAGGCATAAACTTTCTACAGTTCTGATTGCTTAACTGCCTATTTCTAATCCATTTTCTATTTTAGTAAGCTGTATATATATTTATATGTTTTCAGCCTTACATTTTGTATAGATTGCATCCATGCACAAAAAGCCAGTGAAGATTTACTACAAGGATGTATTTTTGTGTTGTTGATGTTATGAAATGTAAACTTACAGAAGTTTTTGTAATTTCAAAAATAAAAGGGGTGCAACCTATAATTATGCTAACTTCCAGCCTACCAGGAAATTGTTTGGTAATTATTTCTCTCTCTCTCTATCTATCTCTCTCTCTCTCTCTCTCTCTCTCTCTATATATATATATATATATATATATATATATATATATATATATATATATTAAACAGAACAATTTTATAACTAGGCTGCAAAGAATATATCCTAATCAATCTATCATTCATGCACAAAAAGACCCCCCTGAAGATCTACTCCAAGGGGGGTACTTTTGTGCATGAATGTTATGAATTGTAAACATTGAGGGGGAGGTTTTTGTAATTTTGAAAGTTTAGGGGTGCAAGCTGTAATTATATATATATATATATATATATATATATATCCGTACCTCCCCTGTAAGTTAGCATAATTACTGAGAGCACCCTTTTTATTTTCGAAATTACAAAAATCTCCCCTGAACTTTTAATTTCATAACATCATGAACAAAAATTCTGGGTTTTTTTGTAATGAAATTGTATCACGGACGAGGTTTTTTGTAATGAAATTAAAACTTCAAGGGAAGTTCTTGTAATTATGCTAACTTATAGGGGAGTTTTTTGTAATTTTGAAAATAAGAGGGGTGCTCTCAGTAATTTAGCAAAGTTAGAGGGGAGGTCCCGGTAAATGGCCCTATATATATATATAACTTCATTAGTAATTGGTCACCCGACACGGTTTATTATATATATTTATTGACATGCATGAAGGTTCATTGGCATGATAGGGGTTCGCGCGGTGGCGCCTATGAAATAGTATTGATGTATGTTGTCGGACAATTTTGCAATATGATATAGAGTAGGAGACAGGAAATAATCACTGAAATATGTTATCTATTTCAGAAATGATAATTTTTGTGATTATATCGATTCGTGAGAATTGTGGGACTAAATATTTAAATTGTATTTTTTATTTGTTAATCGGGGTAGGGAATTTCCTACCAAATGAGAAGATATTATCTATTTTAACCTCAGCTTATGCTTGCAGATAGAGTAAACTAGATTGTCTACTCTCGAAAGAAAGCATAACAAATCATGATCCTAGTTTAGGGTTTATAAGTATTTGATTGTATGACATTAAATGACATCGCAACCCTAGCGCCATTCGGGCAATTCATTGTAAAGGTGACATTGCACAAAATCTAGGGATTATGGTAGAGAATTTCCTCCAAAGACGATGGAAAATGGAGCTTATGATGATATTTTATAAACGCATTGCATAATATATTTGTACTTTGTTAATGAGAAGCTTCCAATATGAAATTATCCGCTCATATCGCGTTGTTTATAAATCATGTCAGAGTAAACTAATTGGACACTTGTTTATGGGATAATGATGCAAAAGTTTAAGTTCTTGAGTGGAAAAAGGAAAAAATGCAGAGTTAAACAAAAACTCATAGATGAAATCATAGATAAATCCTAGAAAAATTCATACTTGAAATCCTACATAAAATTCTTGGTGAAATATTAGATAAACACTAAGATGATATCGTAGATAAATACTTAGAGAAAACCATAGATAAATCCTAGATGAACTTCTAGATAAACTCATAGATGAATCCCCAGATGAACTCCTAAATAAACTACTAGTTGAACCCATGGATAAACCCCTTGATAAATGCCTAGATAAACACTTATATAAATCCTTAGAAAAACTCATACATGAACCCATAAATAAACATATAGATAATTCTCTAGATGAACTCATAGATAAAATCATAGGAAACCCCTAGATAAATTCCGAAATTAATTCCTAAATAAACCCCTAGATCAAATTATTGATAAACCTTTAGATGAAACCATATATAAACTCATAGATGAAACCCTAGATAAACCCTCACATGAAATCCTTGATAAACCCCTAGATGAAATATTAGATAAATCTCAAAATGAAACCGTAGATAAACCCGTAGTGGAAACCATAGATGAACCCATAGATAAACCCCTACATGAACCTCTAGATGAACCTCTAAATAAACCCCCAGATGAACCCCTCCATGAACCACCCCTACATGAACCATGAGATAAACCCATAGATGAACCCCCTAGATAGTCCCCTAGATGAACCCCTAAATAAAACCCTAGATGAACCCCTAAATAAAACCCTAGATGAACCCCTAGATAAACCTCTAGATGAATCCCTAGATGAAATCCTAGATGAACTCTTAGATAAACTCCTAGATAAACTCCTAGATAAACCCCTTGATAAACCCCTAGATAAACCCCCAGATGAACACCTAGATAAACCCATAGATGAACCCCTACATGAAGCCTAAATAAACCCATAGATAATCCCCTAGATGAAACTCTAGATAAACCTATAGATTAACCTCTAGATAAACCCCTAAATGAATAATAAGATAAACCTCTACATGAACCTCTAGATAAATCCTTCGATGAACATCTAGATAAACCTCTAGATGAACCCGTAGATAAACCCCTAGGTTGACCCTTAGATAAACCACTAAATGAACTCTTTGATAAACCCATACATGAAACCCTAGATTAATCCTAAACGAACCCCTAGGCAAACCCTTTAATAAATCCCTAGATGAAACCGTAGATAAACCCCTAGAAGAAATCGTAGATAAACTACGAGATGAAATTATTGATAAACCACTAGATGAAACTATAGATAAACCCCTAGTTGAACCCCTAGATAAACCCCTAGACGAACTCCTAGATAAACTCATAGATAAATCCCTTGACAAACCTCTAAATGAAACCCTAGAGAAAACCATAGATAAACCCATAGATGAACCCCTGGATAAACTCATAGATGAACCCCTAAATAAACTCCTAGATTAACCACTAAAAAACCCTAGAATAATCCCTAGGTAAACCCCTAGATGAACTCCTAAATAAACCTTTAAATAAAACCCTGATAAACTCCTAACTGAAACCCCGACAAACCCTTAGATAAAACCATTGAAAACCCCTAGATGAACAGTTAGATAAACCGCTAGATGAACCCATAAATAAACCCCTAGATGAAAACCCTACAAACCCCTAGATAAACCCCTAGATG
The DNA here is from genome assembly GCA_033032865.1 of Dactylorhiza incarnata. Lineage (NCBI taxonomy): Eukaryota > Viridiplantae > Streptophyta > Magnoliopsida > Asparagales > Orchidaceae > Dactylorhiza > Dactylorhiza incarnata. The sequence continues at coordinate 5,758,706 of JAWHQI010000110.1, read as the reverse complement.
ATACCCTAAATAAATCTTTAGATGAAATCATAAATAATCCCCTAGATGAAACACTAGATAAACACTTACATAAAAGCCTAGATAAACTCATAGATGAAATATTAGATAAACCCCAAGATGAAACCGTAGATAAACCCTTCTAGGAAATCGTAGATAAATCCTAGATTAACCACTAGATAAACCCATAAATGGATGCCTTGATGAACCCTTAGATGAACTCCTAGATAAACCCGTAGATGAACACCTCAATAAACTCCCAGATGAGCCCCTAGATAAACTCACACATGAAGGCCTAAATAAACCTCTAGATGAACCCCTAAATAAACCGTTAGATGAACACATAGATAAACCCTTAGGTTGACCCTTAGATAAACCACTATATGAACTCTTAGATAAACCCATACATGAACCCCTAGATAAACCCTAGATGAACCCCTAGACAAACCCTTTAATAAATCCCTAGATGAAACCGTAGATAAACCCCTAGAAGAAATCATAGATAAACTACTAAATGAAATTATAGATAAACCACTAGATGAAACTATAGATAAACCCCTAGATAAACCCCTAGATGAACTCCTAGATAAACCCATAGATAAATCCCTTGACAAACCTCTAGATGAAACCCTAGAGAAAACCATAGATAAAACCATAGATAAACCATAGATGAACCCCTGGATAAACTCATAGATGAACCCCTAAATAAACCCCTAGATTAACCACTAAAAACCCTAGAATAATCCCTAGGTAAACCCCTAGATGAACTCCTAAATCAACCTTTAAATAAAACCCTAATAAACTCCTAACTGAAACCCCGACAAACCCTTAGATAAAACCATTGAAAACCCCTAGATGAACAGTTAGATAAACCGCTAGATGAACCCATAGATAAACCCCTAGATGAAAACCCTACAAACCCCAAGATAAACCCTTAGATGATACCCTAGATAAATCCTTAGATGAAACCATAAATAATCCACTAGATGAAACCCTAGATAAACACTTACATAAAAGCCTAGATAAACTCATAGATGAAATATTAGATAAACCCCAAGATGAAACTGTAGATAAACCCTTCGAGGAAATCATTGATAAACCTTAGATTAACCACTAGATAAACCCCTAAATGGATGCCTAGATAAACCCCTAGATGAACCCTTAGATGAACTCCTAGATAAACTCGTAGATGAACCCTCCTCGATAAACTCCCAGATGAACCCCTAGATAAACTTATACATAAAGGCCTAAATAAACCTCTAGATGAACCCCTAAATAAATCGTTAGATGAAACCGTAGATAAACCCCTAAATGAAACAATTGATAAACCACTAGATTAAATCATAAATAAACCCATAAATGAAACCGTGGATAAATCCCTAGATGAACCTCTTGATGAACTCTTATAAAAACCACTAGATGAACCATTAGATAAATGCATAAATGAACTCGTAGATGAACTCATGGATAAACCCCTAGATGAAACCGTAGATGAAGTCCTAGAAGAAACCCCTAGATGAAATCGTAGATGAACCCCTATATGAAATCGTAGATGAACCCCTAGATGAAATCGTAGAAGAACCCTTAGATAAACCCCTAGATGAACCCATAGACAAACCACTAGAAGAACCCCTAAATGAACCCCTAGATGAAATTCTAGATGAAACTCAAGATGAACCCCAAGATAATACCCTAAATAAACTTCTAGATGAACCCATAGGTGAAACACTGAATAAACCCCTAGATGAACACCTTGATAAACCCCTAGATAAAAATCTAGATAAACCCTTAGATGAACTCCAAGATAAACCCTTAATTAAACTAATAAATGAACCCATGGATGAACCGCCTAGATAAACCACAAGATTAACCCCTAGATGAAACCATAGAAAGACTCCTAGATGAACTCCTAGATAAATCCCTAGATGAAAACCCTATATAAACCATAACATGAACCCCTAGATAAACTTTATATGAAACCCTATATAAACACCTAGATGAAACCGTAGATAAACCCTAGATGAAGCCATAGATAAAACTATGGATAAACCCTAGATGAACTCCTAGATAAACCCATAGGTGAACCCCTAGATAAAACACTAGCTCAACCCATAGATAAAACCCTACATCAATCCCTAGATAAACACCTAGATAAAACCCTAGATAAACCCCTAGATAAAACCCTAGATGAACACCTAGATAAACACTAGATGAATCTCTCGATAAACCCCTAGATGAACTCCTAGATGAATCCCTGGATAAATCCCTAGATAAACCCCTAGATAAATCCCTAGATGATCCTCTAGATAAACCGCTAGATGAACAACTAGATAAACCCGTAGGTGAACCCCCTAGATAAACCCTTAAATGAACTCTTAGATAAACCCCTACATGAACTCCTAGATAAACTCATACATGAACCCCTAGATAGACCCCTAGATAAACTCCTAGATGAACCCCTAGATAAACCCATAAATGAACCACTAGATAAACCCTTAAATGAACGCATGACCCTAAACTATAAACCTTAATGTTGGAATATGGTCTTCCGCATCTCCTAGGTTTGAGAATAATAAATCCTATGTGTATTTGATCTTGTGTGTTTAAGTGTGCGAAAAACAATGTCATATGACTTAAGGATAACATAGAAGGTTGCACCCAATTTTGAAGCCAAAACTCCAACATGGCCACTAGTGCCGGCGGTAGTCTTTAGCGCATGCGCTAGCCTTGAATAGAGCAATTCCAGAAAGCAGTTATAGAAGGAGATAGCACAGGCGGTAGATCGATGCGCAAGAGGAATCTCGACCAGCTTTCCTTGGAATGAAGATTCTCACACACAGAATATTGCCTAAACCGAGATAGCGCCGACGGTAGCGTTAGCATCGTCGGTAGCTCCAACTCTATAAAAAGGACCCCTTGGCTCCATCTTCATCATCCTCTCACAACCCTAAATTCCATAGCTTCGTGCCACAACATATAGATGAAGTTTCAGAGGAATACTCCCACAAATTCATGAAGGCTTAAGGAGATCATTGGAGAAGATTTCAACACGCTTCATCATCATGATGAAATACTGCACTGACTACGATCATACTCTGCGGGCCTTCATCTACTTCTTCAAGAGATCCACATATGGAGTTTTTACATTGTTATTGTTTCATTTCTTTACTCTTTTGTATTCGTGCAGTGAATTCGCCTCGTATTGACGACTAGGTCTAGGTATGACTTAGGGCAGAAATTTACATTGTGTTGACGACTAGGTCTAGGGTGTAGATCTAGGGAGTGCTCGAGGCCATATTCAGGGGAGGATTGGCTAGAGCGGCTTGAGGCCAGATCCTGGGGAGGATAGGCTAAATCCACTGGTTCGTGGGGATACGAGTCGGGATAGAAAACCCAAGAGTCTTACTAGTCTCCTCTGATTTCTAGCATTATAGAAATCTATTTTTGTAATCATTTTTATTAATAGTAATCATGTCTCTCTTTGTGTAATAAAATTGTTTTGTTCTTTATTTCTCTAAATTGTTTATTATCCTCTCTTTCATAATAAAATAATTTAGATCTTTATTCAAAATCACTATTTTGATCTCTTAACTTTTCAAGTCATTAAAATATAATAAAAAGTTTTAAAACCCTTATTCACCCCCCCCCCCCCCCCTCTAAGGGCGCCTACAGATCCAACACTTAAACCCTAAATAAACCTCTAGATAAAACCCATAGATGAAACCGTAGATAAACCCCTAGATGAAACCGTAGACAAACCACCAGATAAAATTGTAGATAAACCTTTAGATAAAACCATGGATAAACCCCTAGATGAACCCCTAGATAAACCCCTAGATGAATCCCTAGATGAATCCCTAGACAAACAAATAGATGAACCTCTAGATTAACCCCTCGATGAACTCATAGATAAATCCCCAGGTGAACCCTAGATAAACCCTTATATGAACCCCCTATATGAACCTCTAAATAAACACCTAAAGGAACCTATAAATAGACCCCTAGATGAACCCAAGATATACCCACATATGAACCTCTAGATAAATACCTAAATGAAACCCTAGATAGACTCATAGATGAACCCAGAGATATACCCCTAGATAGACCCTTAGATGAACCACAAGGTAAACCCCTAGATGAACCCCTATAGGTGTAACGACCCAACCTTCACAATATCAGAAGTATTATCCGCTTTGGTTCATCACAACCCATATTGAGTTGAACCACATGGTTTTACCCTTTTCCATAAGTGGCATATGAGCACTTCTCTGGAGGTCACCCATCTCATGACTACTCTCACCAGAGCACGCTTAACCTTGGAGTTTACAACACTAACTCCACCAGTTACACCGAAAAGACGCCTTTGATATTTGAGGATATGATTATTACTTAAGTCCAACAACTTTCCCTCCAATTCCGTTGTGTGATCCGGTCCATTTCTGCACCTCCTTTCACCTAGAAGCCTTCCATCCTAGAATCCTTCCATAAGCTACTTTGCTTGGGCTTCACTACCCCAAAACACACATCGTATTATAGGAGGTCTGACTCTGATGACATTTATGATGACCCATCCCTCATAATAGTAGAAGTATTGTCTGCTTTAGTTCATCTCAACCCATACTGAGCTGAACCACACGGTTTTATCCTTTTCCATAGGTGACCTACGAGCACTTCCCATGAGATCACACATAATAGATGAACTCTTAGATGAAACAGTAGATGAAGTCATAAATAAAATCATAGATGAACCCATAGATTAATCTGTAGATTAACCCATATATGAAATCATAGATTAACCCCTTGATAAACCATTAGATGAACCACTAGATAAACCAATTGATGAACCCCTAGATAAACCCATAGATGAAACCCCTAAATGAAACCCTGGATGAACTCCTACATGAAATCATAGATATACTTCTAAATGAACCCCTAGATGAACCACTAGATAAACCACTAGATGAACGCCTGGATAAACCCCTAGATGAACCCCTAAATAAACCCCTACATTAGACCATAGATGAACCCCTAGATGAAATTATAGATAAACCCCTAGATGAATATGTAGATGTACCCTAGATGAAATTGTTGATGAGCCCCTAGAGTAATTCATAGATAAACCCATAGATGAAATCGTAGATGAACCTTATATAAACCATTATATGGACCCTTAGATAAACCCCCAGATGAAACCCTAAATAAACCCATAGATGAACCCCTAGATGAAATCCTAAATAAACCCCTAGATATACCCTTAGATGAATCACATGATTAACCCCTAGATGAACACCTAGATAAACTCCTAGATAAACCCGTAAATAAATCTCTATATAATTCCTAGATTAAATAAACCCCAAGATGAACCCATAAAAAATATTATATGAACCGTTAGATAAACCCTTAGATAAACCTCTAGATGAACCCATAGATAAACCCATAAATAAACCCTAGAATAACCCATAAATGAAACCCTGATAAACCCCTACATGAAACCCAAATAAACCCCTAGATGAAAACCTAGATAAATGTATAAATGGAACCATGATAAACCCATGTATGAAACCCCGACAAACTCCTAGATAAACCCCTAGATAAACCCCTAGATAAACCCCCTAAATGAACCCTTAAATAAACCCCTAGATGAACTCATAGATAAACTCCTAGATGAAAACCCTAGATAAACCTCTACATGAAAACCATAGATAAATCACTAAATGAAATCTTAGATATACCCCTAGATGAAACCCTAGATAACCCACTAGATGAAATCATAGATAAACCCCTAGATGAAACCCTAGATAAACTCCTACATGAAACCCTGCATAAACCCCCTATATTTAATATTTGATAAACCCCCAAGATGAAATCGTAGATAAACTCTTAGAGGAAACTGTTGATAAACCCTAGATCAACCCATATATCAACCCCCGAATAAACCCCTAGATAAACCCCTAGATAAACCCTTACATGAACGTTCAAATAAACCCCTAGATGAACCCCTAGATAAACATATACATGAACCCCCTGAGATAAACCCCTAAATGAACCACTATATAAACCACTGGATGAAACCCAAGATAAAACCCTAGATGAAACCCTAGATTTTTTCCTAGGTGAACCCAAGATTAACCCCTAGAGGAATCCATATATAAACCCCTAGATTAACCCCTAAAAACCCTAAAATAATCCCTAGATAAACCCATTCATGAGCCACTATATAAAACCCTAAATGAACATTTAGATAAACCCTTAGATAAACCCCTAGATGAACCCCTAGATAAACCCCAAGATGAACCCCTAGAAAAACCCCTAGATAAACTCCTATATGAACACCTAGATAAACTCCTAGATGAATACCTAGATTAACCATTAGATGAACCACTAGATTAACCCTTAGATGAATCCCTTAATAAACCAATAGATATACCCCTAGATTAACCAATAAATAAACCTCTAGATAAACCCCTCGAAGAAGTCCTAAATAAACCCATAGATGAACCCTAAATAAGACCCAATATGAAATACTAATAAACCCTTATATAAACCCATAGATGTAACCCTAGATAAACCATTAGATGAATCATAGATGAACCCCTCTATAAAACACTAGATAAACCCCTAGATGAAACTCTATATAAACCCCTAGATAAACCCATAGATGAAATACTTGAAATACCCCTAGATGAAAACCCTAGATGAAACCTTGATAATCTTATAGATGAAACCCTAGATAACCCCTAGGTGAACCCCAAGATAAACCCATAAATGAACCCCCTATATAAACCTCTAGATTAACCACTAAAAACCCTAGAATAACCCCTAGATAAACACTTTAATGAACCCCTAAATAAAACTGTAGATGAACCCCAAGATGAACCCTTAAAGAAACCCCTAGATAAACCCCAAGATAAATCTCTAAAAGGATCCCTAGATAAACTCTTAGATGAACATCTAAATAAACTCATAGATGAACCTCAAGCTAAACCTTTGGATGACCCATAGATAAACACCTAGATAAACTCCTAGATAAATCCCTTGATAAACCAATAGATATATCCCTAGATTAACCAATATATGAACCTCTAGATAAACCCCTCGAAAACCCCCTAGATGAACTCCTAGATGAAACCCTGATAAACCCCTAGATGAAACCCTGATAAACCCTCAGATGTAACCCTAGACAAACTCCTAGATGAACCCCCAGATGAACTCATAGATAAATCCCTAGATAAACCTTTAGATGAAACTCTAGATAAACCTCTAGATGAAACCCTAGATAAATCCCTAGATAAACCCCTTGATGAACACTTAGATAAAACCCTAGATGAACCCCAAGATGAATACCTACATAAACTCCTAAAAGGACCCATAGATAAACCCCTAGATGAATACATAGATAAACTCCAAGATGAACCCCTAGATAAACACCTAGATAAACCCTTAGATGAATCCCTTGATAAACTAATAGATACACTCGTAGATTAACTAATAAATGAACCTCTAGATAAACATCTCGAAGAACCTCTAGATAAACCCCTCGAAGAACCTCTAGATAAACCCCTAGATGAAACTTTGATAAACCTTATACGTAACCCTAGATAAACCCCTAGATGAACTCATTGATAAAACCTTAGATAACCCCCTAAATGAAACCTTAGATGAAACCCTAGATAACCCCTAGAGGACCCCCCCCCCCCCCCCCAGATAAAACATAAATGAACTCTTATATAAACCCATAGATTAACATTAGAAAAACCCATTAAATAATCACTAGAATAACCCCTAGATAAACTAGTAAATGAACCCATAGATGATCCCCTAAATAAATACATAGATGAACCCTTGGATAAACCCCTAGAAGGACCCCTAGATAAACCCCTAGATGAATCCCTAGATAAACCCCTAAATTAACCTCTAGATGAACCCCTAGATAAACCACTAGATGAATCCCTAGATAAACTAATAGATGAACCCTTAGATTAACCAATAGATGAACCTCTAGGTAAACCCCTAGATTAACCACTAGATGAACCCCTAGATGAACATCTAGACGAAACCCTAGATGAACCCCTAGATAAACTCATAGATGAACTCCTAGATATACCCCTAGATGAACCCCCAAGATGAACCTCCAAGATGAACTCTTAAATAAACCCTTAAATTAGCACTAGATAGACCCCTAGATGATTCCCTAGATAATCCCCTAGTTGAACCCATAAATAAACCCTTAGATCAACCCTTAGATGAAATCATAGATGAACCACTAGATAAATCCCTAGATGAACAAATGGATAAACCTCCAGATGAACCTATAGATAAAACCTCTTGATTAAACCCCAAAATTTAACCATAAATGAACATCGAAATGAAACTGTAGATGAACTCCTAGATGAAACTGTAGATGAACCCCTAGATGAAACAATAGATGAACTCATAGATGAAATCGCAGATGAATCCCTAGATTAACCGTATATTAACGCCTAGATGAAATTGTAGATAAACCCCTATATAAACCACTAGATGAACCTCTAGATAAACCCTTAGATGAACCCCCAAGAAAACCCCCTAGATGAACCCCTAAATAAAACACTAGATGAACCCCTAAATGAAACTCTAAATAAACACTTAGATGAACTGATGAACCACTAGATTAACCCATAGATGAACACCGGATAAAACCCTAGATAAACCCCTAGATGAAAACATTAGAAAAACCCTTAGATGAACCCTTATATAAACCTCTAGATGAATCCATAGATAAAAACTTCTAATTGAAACCCTAATAAACCCATACATGAAACCTAAATAAATCCATAGATAAAACTTTGGATGAAACCCTGGATAAACCTCTATATAAACTCTTAGATTAACCCCTAGCTGAACCTATAGATAAACCCCTAAATGAAAACCCTAGATAAACTCTGAGATGAACCCCTAGATAAACCTCTAGATGAAACCCTAAATAAACCTTTAGAAACCCTAGATGAACTCCTAGATGAAATCCTAGATAAACCCTTAGATGAAACCCTAGATAAACCCTTACATGAAACCCTTAGATGAAACCCTAGATAAACCCCTACATGAAACCCTAGATAAATCCCTACATAAAATCATAAATAAACCCTTAAATGAAATAATAGATAAACTCCAAGATGAGGTCGTATATAAACTCTTAGAGGAAACCGTAGATAAACCCTAATATAAACCCCTAAATAAACCCCTAGATGAATCCCTGGGCAAACCCCTAGCTGAATCCCTAGACAAGCCCCTAGATTTAACTCCTAGACAACCCCCTAGGTGAACCCCGAGATAAACCCCTAGATAAAATCCTAGACAACCCCCTAGGTGAACCTCTAGATAAAATACTATTTGAACGCCTAGATAAACCCTTAGATGAATCCCTTGATAAACCCCTACGTGAACCCTAGATAAACCCTTATGTGAACCTCTATATAAATGTCTAGATAAACCCCTAGATAAAACCCTAGATAAATCTCTAGATGAGCCCCTCGATAAACCTCGAGATGAATCCTTAGATAAACCCCTAGATAAACACTTAGATGAACTTAATGAACCACTCGATAAACTCGGAGATGAACATCTAGATAAACCACTAGATGAACTTATAAATAAACCCTTAGATGAACAGTTATATAAACCCATGGATGAACCCATGGATGAACCCATATATCAACACCTAGATGAACCCCCTAGATAAACCACTAGATGAACCCTTAAATAAAACCATAGATAAACCCCTAGATGAATCCGTAGATAAACCACTAGATGAAATCATAGATAAACCCTTGGATGTACCCCTAACTAAACCCTATAGATGAAACCCTAGAAAAACCTTAGATGGATCCCTAGATAAACCCCTAGATGAACCCCTAGATAATCTCCTACATGAAACACTAGAGAAAACCCTGATAAACCCTTAGAAAAACACTCTAAATGAAACCCTAGATAAACCAATAGATGAACCCATAGATAAAACCCTACATGAACCCTAGATAAAACCTTAGATGAACCCCTAGACAAAACCCTAGATGAAATCCTAGATAAACCTCTGTATGAAATCCATGATAAACCCCTAAGTGAACCCTAAGATAAACCCCTAAGTGAACCCTAAGATAAACCCCTAAATGAACCCTTATATAAACCCCTAGATTAACCACTAAAAATCATAGAATAACTCCAAGATAAACACCTAAATAAACCTCTTGATGAACCTATAAATAAAACCATATATAAACCCCTAGATGAACCCTAGATAAACCCCTAGAAGTACCCTTAGATAAACCCATATATGAATAACTAGATGAACACCTAGATAAACCCTTGAATGAACCTCTAGATGAACCCCTAGATAAACCCCTAGATGAATCCCTTGATAAACTACTAGATAAACATCTAGATTAACCAATAGATGATCCTCTAGGTAAACCCCTCGATGAACCCCTATATGAACCCTTATATGAAACCCTAGATGAACCCCTAGATAAACCCTTACATAAAATCCTGATAAAACCCCAAAAAACCCCTTAGATGAACCCACTGATTAAACCCTAAATAAACCCCTAAACAAACCCCTAAATGAAACCCTAGATAAACTCCTAGATGAAACCCTAGATAAACCCCTAGATGAAGCCCGATATAAACTCCTAGATGAAATCATATATAAACCCCTAGATTAACTACTAGTATAACTCCTAGAATAACCCCTAGATAAACCCGTAGATGAACCCCTAGATAAATTCATAGATGAACTCCTGAATAAACTCCTAGATAAACTCTTAAAATGACCCTTATATAAATTCCTAGATGAACCTCTAGATAAACTCCTAGATGAACCCCTAAATAAACCCCTGGATTAACTCCTAGATAAACCCCTAGATAAACCCTTAGATAAATCCCTAGAAAACCAATAGATTAACCCCTAGATGAACCAATAGATGAACCTCTAGATAAACCCCTTGATGAACCCCCTAGATAAACCCCTAGATGAAACTCTGATAAACCCCTAAATAAACCCCCAATATGAAATATTAGATAAACCCGTAGATGAACCTGTAGATAAACTTGTAGATGAACCTATAGATAAAACCCTAGATAAATCGTTAGATGAACCCCAAGATGAACCTCTAAATGAAACCCAAGATAAAGCCCTAGATTAACCCCCTAGGAAAAAAACCTAGCATAACCCCTAGATTAATCCGTAGATGAACCCCCAAGATAAACCCCTAGAAGGACCATTAAATAAATGCCTAGAAGAACTCTTAGATAAACCCCTAGATGAACCCCTAAATAAACACCTAGATGAATCCCTAGATAAACCAATAGATGAACCCACTAGATTAACTAATAGATGAACTTCTAGATAAACCCCTCAATCAACCCCTAGATAAACACCTAGATGAAACCCTCATAAACCCCTAAATAGACCCCTAGATTAAATACTAGATAAATCCCTAGATGAACTCATAGATGCACAGATAAAACCGTTAGATGAACCCTGAGATGAACCTTTAAATGAAACTCACCCCCTAGATGAAACCCTAAATAAACTCCTAGATGACCCCCTAGATAAACCCCTAGATGAACCCTAGATTAACCACACACAAAACTAGAATAACACCTAGATAAACCTGTAGATGAACCCCTTGATAAATTCGTCGATGAACCCCTAAAAAATCCCCTATATAAAACCTAAGATGAACCCCTAAAAGGACCCCTAAATAAATACCTAGTTGAACCCCTAGATAAATCCCTAAATGAATCTCTTGATAAACCAATGGATAAACCCCTAGACTAACTGATAGATGAATCTCTAGATAAACTCCTAGATGAACCACTAGAGAAAGCCCTAGATGAACCCCCTAGATGAACCCATAGATAGACCTATAATGAACCCCTAGATTGACCCCTAGATGAAATCTTAGATAAACCCCTAGATAAACCCTAGATGAACCCTGAGATAAATCTTTCGAGGAACCCCTATAGAAACCCATAGATAAACGTATAAAGGAACCCCTAAACAAAACCCTTGATGATCACTTAGAAAAACCCTAGATGCCTAGATAAACCCTTATATGAATCCCAAAATAAACCCCTAGATGAACTCCTAGATAAACCCTTAGATGAATCCTAAATAAACTCCTAAATGAATCCCTAGATAAACTACTAAATAAAATCCTAGATGAAACTCCTAGATAAACGCCTAGTTGAACCCCTAGATAAACCCTTAGAACAATCCTTAGAAGAACTCTTAGATAAACCCATATATAAACTCTTTGTAAACCCCTAGATGAACCCCGAGATAAACCCCAAAACGAAAATCTAGATAAAGCCCAAGAAGAATCTGTAGATGAACCCCAAGATGACATCATAGATGAGGCCCTAGATTAAACCGTAGATTAAGCCAAGATGAAATCTTAGATGAACTCCTAGATAAACTACAACATGAACCCTTAGATAAAACCCTAGATAAAACCTTACCCTAGATGAACCCCTAGATCAAACCCTAGATGAACCCCTAGATGAAACCCTAGATAAACTACTGGTTAAACCCCTAGATGCCTAGATAAAATTCTAGATGAACCTCTGAGTAAACCCATAGATGAAATCACAGATGAACCCCTAGATGAAGATGTAGATGAACCCCTAGATGAAATTGTAGATGAACCCCTAGATGAAATCGTAGATGAACCCCTAGATGAAATCGTAGATGTTAACCTCTATATGAAACCCTGGATGAACTCCTAGATAAACCACTATATGAACACCTAGATAAACCACTATATGAACCCCTAGATAAACCCCTAGATGAATCCCTGAATGAAACCATATATGAACCCTTAAATGAAACCTTAAATAAACTCATAGATGAACCACTAGATTAACCCATATATGAACACCTAGATAAACTCCTAGATAAACATTCAAATGAACCCCCCGATAAACCTTTAGATCAACCACTAGATAAACAATTAGATAAACCCCTAGATGAATCACTAGATAAACCCCTAGATGAACTCAAAGATAAATCTCTAGATGAACCCATATATAAACCTCTAGATGAACCTCTAGATAAACCCCTAGATGAACTCATTGAAAAACCCTGAAACCTTAATAAACTCATACATGAAACCCCGATAAACTCTAAAAACCCTAGATAAACCTTTGAATGAAATCCTGATAAACCCGTACATAAAACCTCGATAAACTCATATATGAAGCCCATGAACCCTTAGACAAACCCTTAGATGAAAACACTAGATAAATTCATAGATGAACCCTTAGACAAACCCTTAGATGAAAACACTAGATAAATTCATAGATGAACCCTTAGATAAAATCCTAGATGAAATCCTAGATAAAACCCTAGATAAACCCCAAGATAAAACCATAGAGAAACCCTTAGATTAAACCCTTGATAAACCCCTACATGAAACCCTAAATAAACCCTTAAATGAAATATTAGATAAACCCCAAGATGAAACCATTGATAAACACTTAGAGGAAATCGTAGGTAAACCTTAGATGAACCCCAAGATAAACCCCTAAATAAACCCTTAAATAAGCTCCTAAATGAACCCCTAGATAAACCCCTAGATGAACCCCTAGATAAACCTCTAGATGAACATCTAGATAAAACCTTAGATGAACCCCTTGATAAACCCCTACATGAACCCCTAGGTGAACCTCTAGATAAAACTCCTAGTTTAAGACCTAGATAAACCCTTATATGAACCCCTCGATAAATCCCTAGATGAACCTCATAGATAAACTCATGGATAAATTCTTAGATAAAATACTAGATGAACATCTAGATAAACCCCTAAATAAATATTTAAATAAATCACTAGATGAACATATAGATAAACCCCTAGATGAACAGCTAGATAAACTCTTAAATGAACCCTTAGATGAACCCATAGGTGAACCCAAAGATAAACTTGTATATGAAATCAAAGATAATCACATACATGAACCCCTAGATAAACCCCTAGATAAACCTCTAGATGAACTTCTAGATTAACTCATAGATGAAACCATAGATAAATCCTAAAATGAAACCGTAGATAAACCACTGGATGAAATCGTAGATAAACCCCTATATGAACAGTAAGTAAACCCATAGACGAACCCCTAAATAAACTCATAGATGAGCCCCTAAATAAACCCCTAGATGAACCTCAATATAAACCCCTAGATAATCTCCTAGACGAACCCCTAAATAAATCCCTAGAGGAAACTCTAATAAACCCCTAGATTAACCCATAGATGAACCATTAAATTAACCCATAGATAAACTCCTTAATGAGCTTCTAGATAAACCCCTAGATGAACCCCCTAAATGAACCCTAGATAAACCCTTCAATGAACCTCTAAATGAACCCTAGATGAACCACTAGATAAACCCCTAGATGAACCCCTAGACAAACCCATAGATGAACACCTAGATAAATCCTTAAAAGAACCCCTTGGGGAACCCCTAGATAAACTCATAAAGGGACCCCTAGATAAAACTCAAGATGAACCCTTATTTAAATCACTAGATGAACCCCTAGATAATCTCCTAGATGAATCCCTAAATAAACCCTTAGATGAATCCCCAAATAAACCCCTAGATGAATCCCTAGATAAACCCCTACATGAAACCCCTAGATTCCCCAGATTAACCCCTAGATGAATCCCTAAACTATCCTCTAGATAAACCCATAGAAGGACCCCAAGATAAACCTGTATATAAACTCTTAGATAAACTCATAGATGAACCCCCAGATAAACTCATAGATGAATCCCTAAATGAAACCTAAATGAAACTCTAAATAAACCATAAACCACTAGATAAACCCCTAGATGAGCACCTAGATAAACCCCTAGATGAATATCTAGATAAACCTCTAGATGAACAACTAGATAAAACCATAAATGATATTGTAGATAAACCCCTAGATGAAACTGTAGATGAACCCCCAGATGAAACTGTAGATGAAGCCATAAATCAAACCATAGATGAACCCCTAGGTGAAATAATAGATGAACCCCTAGATTAAACTGTGGATGAACTAGTTGATAAACTCTTAGATAAACACCTAGATGAAGCCCTAGATGGAACCTCTAGATGTATCACTGTATTAACCCCAAGATAAACACCTGGATAAACCCCTAAATAAACCCTCTAATAAAACTTAGATCAACCCCTAGATAAATTAATAGATGAACCCCAAGATAATCACTAGATAACCCCCAAATAAAATCCTAGATAAACCCATACATGAAACCCCTAGATGAACCCCTAAATTATCTCCTAGATAAAACCCTAGAAGGACCCCTAAATAAACCTCAAGATGAACCCCTAGATAAACTCTTAGATAAGCCCCCTAGATAAATCCCTAGATAAACAAACCCATAGATGAACCCCCCAGATAAATCGCTAGATGAACCCCTAGATGAAAGCTTAGATGAACTCATAGATGAAACCCTAAATAAACCATGAACCACTGGATAAACCCCTAGATGCACACATAGATAAATCCATAGATGAACCACTAGATAAACCCATAAATTAGACCATAGATGAACCCCTAGATGAAACTGTATATGAACTCCTAGATGAAATTGTGGATGAACCTCTAGATAAATCACTAGATAAATCCCCGGATAAACTCATAGATGAACATTCTAGATGAAACCCTAAATAAACCATTAAATAAACATCTAGATGTACATCTGGATTAACCGCTAGATGAACACCCAGATAAATCCCTAGATAAACCCCAAAATAAATCCTTAGATCAACTCATAGATAAACTAAGAGATTAACCTCTAGATGAAACACTAGATAAACCCCTTGATAAATCTCTAGATGAACTCCTAGAACCCCTAGATGAACCCTAGAAAAACCCTTAAATGAAACTCTGATAAGCCCCTACCTAAAACCTCGAAAACCCCTAGATGAACCCTTAGATCAACTCGTAGATAAAACCCTAGATCAAACCATAGATTAAACCCCTAGATGAAATGCTAGATAAAACCATAGATAAACCTCTAGATGAAACCTAGATGAAATAAACTCATACATGAAATCCTAGATAAACTCTTAGATGGAATATTAAACTCCTAGAACCCCTAGATGAACCCTAGAAAAATCCTTAAATGAAACTCTGATAAGCTCCTACCTGAAACCTCGAAAACCCCTAGATGAACCTTTAGATCAACTCGTAGATAAAACCCTAGATCAAACCCTAGATAAAACCCCTAGATGAAATGCTAGATAAAACCATAGATAAACCTCTAGATGAAACCCTAGATGAAATAAACTCATACATGAAATCCTAGATAAACTCCTAGATAAACTCTAAAACCCTAAACCCTAAATCCTAACCCCTACCTGAAACCTCGAAAACCCCTAGATGAACCCTTAGATCAACTCGTAGATAGATCAAACCCTAGATAAAACCCCTATATGAAATGCTAGATAAAGCCATAGATAAACCTCTAGATGAAACCCTAGATGAAATAAACTCATACATGAAATCCTAGATAAACTCTTAGATGGAATATTAGATAAACCTGAGATGAAACCGTAGATAAACCCTTAGAGAAAACCGTATATGTTTACCCTTGATAAATTCTTAGATAAATCCTTAAATGAACCCCTAGAAAAACCCCTAGATGAACTTCTAAATAAAATCTTAGATAAACCCCATGAATCCCTGGATAAACTCTAAATGCACCCCGCAATAAACCTCTGGATGATCCCCTAGATGACCCCAGATAAAACCATAAATCAACCTCTAGATTGTTACCCTGAATGAATCTCTGGATAAACTCTAAATGAATCCCTCAATAAACCTATGGATGATCCCCTAGATGACCCCAGATAAAACCATAAATCAACATCTAGATTGTTACCCCGAATGAACAGCTAGTAGATAAACTCGTAGATGAACACTTTGATAACCTCCAATAAATAAACTCTTAGGATCCATTTGGCGCCAGAAATTGGCTTTTTGAAATTGACTCTGGTCAGAAAATATCTGCAGAAATTGACTTTGTGCAGAAAATCAATTTTGTTATTAAAAAGAAAACTAGTTATGAGCATGAATATGAAATTTTTTGTGCAGGGCTGAAGAAAAAAAAAACAGGGGGAGTGGAGCTCAACTCTACAAATTGTTTGAGAAAGTATTAAGTTTAAAAACCCCTGATAATATACTGTATGCTTTTAGAATCGAGATAAGTGAGAGGAAAAGGAAAAAACAGAAGTAATAGACAGATGATCAGAGCATAAGTTGAAGTAATAGACAAATGATCAGAGCATAAGTTGAAGTAACAGACAGATGATCAGAGCATAAGTTGGATAGTTAGTACATTGTCATTTACACAACAGGGATGAAGACGAAAGCTTTGTCTGATGATACCCATTACATCAAAACTCAGGACCAGCAATGGCGGCTGAGCCACATAGCTGCAGCAACAACAACAACATCAAATCTCTAATAACTAAAAACTCATGTACTCGTTCCTCAATACCGGCGGGCTTATATACACCCACAAAAGAGAAACAACGATGGAGATCAACCCCGACCACACAAAAACTATCGTCGGCACCTTCCCCTTCCTCCCCATCAACCCCTTCGCGAACGGATACAAATGGCAGAGCACCCACAGACTGAAGAACGATCCCCCCATCAGCTTACTCCATCTCGGAAACTCGCTATAAATCGTCCTAGCAAATGCCACCGCCATGGCGATCATGTTCACCATCATGATCGTGATAGGCGGCACCATCAGCAAGCTCCACTTCACCATGTACAGCTCCGCGAACTCGTTCTCGTTCTCATCGTTCGCCGGCTTCGACGTCAGCGTGAAGGAGATGTCAACTCCGGCGATCACCTTCAGCAGACCTTGAAGAACAGCTGCAGGGTGCGCGCTTGTCCCGCCGATGACCCAGAACTGCTCGTTGCGCCACCAGTCGTGGAGCGTGATCCCCGACCACTTGATCTCCAGCAGAGCCAGAAGACAGAGCGTGACGGTGATCACCAGGAGAAACACGAGGAAGGAGACGCTCAGGGATTGGACTATGAAATTGCCGGAAAACAGAGACACCGCCGGAAGAACGCAGTACACGAGAAGAAAAATCGAGGTGAAGGGATACATTCCGGCGTTGAAGTAGGCCACCCGTTGAAGAAACTTCATCCTCCTCGTCGCGAACAGAGCGTTGTTCCTCGAGAAGAAGATCTCCACCGAGCCGGTTGCCCACCGGAGAACCTGGTGCAGCCGGTCGGTGAGGTTAATGGGCGCCGTCCCTCTGAAGGCGTCTCTTTTGGTGACGCAGTACACTGATCTCCATCCCCTGTTATGCATTCTGTAGCCGGTGACGACGTCCTCCGTCACAGAGCCGTAGATCCAGCCCACTCGTTTCCCCCACTCCGTTTTGTTTTCGTAGTAGCATGAGATCACTGAAATGGCCTCCGCCACCGTGGAGGCGTCGAGAGGCTCCCGGGGGACGGCGAGGGATCCCGCCGGCCGGCCGTTGTGAGTTCCGGGCAAGTCTTGGAGCAGCCGGCCTTGGTACTCGGCGACTGGAATCGATGCGCCTAGAATTGATGAACTTCCAAACATCTTCGGCAGAAGGGAACAGGATTCAACGTCATCTTCTACTTCTTCTTCGTTGTTCTCTGAATCAGTCTTCTTCCCCATGGTTGGTTTCTTGAGAAATAGTTTAATCTTTTTCCTCCCAAGCCAGCCGCGGTGCTCAGTCGCGCGAGGAGGGCTGAATCCGTAAAGCGCCGTCCGCCGGAAAATGCAGCCGGTGCCGACATACATGGGGCCTTGCAGGCCATCCATGGCCCTCATCGTGACATCAAAGAACACCAAATTATGATTCGCATAACGGTCATTTGGGTCGATTCCTTCGAACCTCTGAGGAAATTGAACGAAGCAGACCCGATCGCCGCCGGTGTCGAGCATGAAGCACATGCCCTCTCTCATCGCCTGAGAATTGTGTATGTAGTGGTCGCAGTCGAGGTTGAGGATGAAAGGACCGTTGGACATGATCGCGCTGGTTCGAACCAGAGCATTCATGGCTCCGGCCTTCTTGTTGTGATCATAGCCCGGCCTCTTCTCCCGCGAAACGTACACCAGCATGGGAAGCCGGATGTCGACGGCGGCGGTGTTGATGAGGATGCCGTTTTCGCCCTCCTCGCCGCCCATCACCGGCTCGGAGTTCGGCGGAGCAAGCATTGCCTGTGAGTAGTTATGGATGGTTTCAATGTTAAAAACAGAGGAGATGAGTTAAGATTTGCTTCTGAAGAAGGTATTCATTCATACCTGAATAATTCCGGCATGATCGGCTCTTGAATGCTCTGTTTCTCCAGACGACCAAGTTCCTGGCCAGTGAGATCCGTCACTCATCCAAGTGGCCTTCGGAACTTTAACTTGCTCCGGCAGAGATCCGGCCATCTCTTCATGCTTCTTCTTTGCCCGGAGATCTTCATGAGCGTTGTAAGCATCAGACCTCCTCCTTATCGACTCAGGGAGAGAGTTGATTCGGACTTTAAACTCATCATACTCTCGCTTCACTCTCCTTCTCTCCCTAACAAAATCAAGTCTTACTTTGTTCTTGAGAAAATCTCTAGTTTGGCTGAAATAAGCCTCTGGATTTCTTGGCTCAATCTCATGCTTTCTGCAGAAGGGGACCCAGGTTTTCGCAAAGCTTGCAGTTTCTGCAAGAGATTCAAATGTGAGGAGGGAGCCACCGTCGTCGGAGAGGTAGCAAGCTAATTTCTCGACCGGGTAGTCCACGGCGAGGATGGAGAGAACGGTGTTTGCGGTGGCTAACGGCGGCTCCTTTTCAGGATCTGCTGTGGAGACGAAGACGTCGACGCCGGGGAGATCGGATCTTCCTTTCGGGTTACGTAGGCTCGGGGATTCGAATCTTTCTTTGAGGACAGAGAGATCAGTGGCCCTGTTTACCGGGCAGAGTTTGGGGAGCTGGTCGAGAAGCCAGGAGACGGCAAACCAGAGCTCGCATGCAATGGACATGGCCCAAAGCCAGATTGCTTCATGATTCGGGTGGCGAATCCGCCATGCGAGGAAGAATCCGAGGGCCACCAGGCGCAGCACTATAAGCAATCTGAAAAAAACAGAGATGGAATCAGTAAATTTTAAAACATCAAACAATCAAGTTGCTGAGAACTAATCCAAATTGGGAGAAACAACATTACACCTGTAGGGGCTGATGATTGCCTGAGAAACACTTATCTTCCTCGTCAGCGGCCTCTTGCCATTACAACTGAAGTTGGGTGGCTCCTCGAATCCCTTAAACCCTCCTCCGACTCTCGCTCCCCCGCCGCCGTCTCTACATCCGTCCTTCGGCCACACTGCGTTTCCGTAACCGTAAGTCCCCTTCGTCTCGAAGAGCCACCTGCTGTGATCGAAATCCGCGGGGCCTTTGACTGATTTCATCATGGACAGCCTCCGGCCATAGCCGAACTCTGCCATGGAGGTCAGTGGAAGAACTTCTTCCTCAGCATCAGACCCCGAATCCTCTTCTCCGTTCACCCTATACGTCTCTTTACATCCAGGGCACTTCCCACCATTACCACTGCAATCTAAGTAGCAGTCCTTACAAATCAAATACCCACATTCGCATGGATATTGCTTTGATTTGGTATAAAAGGGGTCTGCGTCACATCCGTTCATCTGGCAGAGTATTTTGGCAGGGCTGGGAGCGGGGGGACTGTCGGTGGAAGAACTGAGTACATGGCCTCGGGTGACACAGTTGAAGCCGCCGGTGAAGAGGGTGCCGGAGATGTAGGTTTTTCCCGTCATGGGTGCCGATTCTGGAGCGGATGATGAAAGATGATGCTCAGGGGTTGCGGGGATTTGGACGGTGTATCGGACGAATTCGGTGCTCTCAGCCTCCTCTGCGGTGCTGTACCTTCTTCCGCCGCCACTGGAAATCCGCCTGGGAGTTGGGGAGGTGGTATTGGCTGTGGAGAAGGAGCGGCCCGGTGCTGGACTGCTTGGCCCCATGCTTTTGCGATGGGTGATTCCCCCGCTCTTACCACCGGAGGTGATGGTTATGGTCACGGGAGACGCCGGAGAAGATGACATTTGAACCATTGCTGTGAAGATAGGTTGCAAGAGGCGAAAGGAAGAGGGAAGTGTGAGTTTTCTTTGCGATGGGAAGAAAAGAAGAAGATTGGGCTGAAGATGAGCAAGAAGTTCGATTTTGAAGTATTGGAACGGCTACTTTTCATTCCATTGGAGGGAGAGCCGTTACGAAGCTTTGATGGGGACGGGATGGGAGAGAAAGTTTACAACTCCAACGGTCAAAGGAGCGTTGTGGTCTATCCGGAGATGGGATCCAACGGATAGAACTTGGTTTATAACGGTCGAATTTTGCGCTGTTCAAATTTGGAATCTGTGCGAGCAAGACCTCGATCTGTGGTGTTGCTGATGTACATTCAGCGGCTCATCTGGACCGTTCATGAAGAATATGATAAGACTTGTGTACTCTCCAAGTAATAAATAGCTAGAGACTACCCTCTGGAAATATAAAATCGTTTGGGCCCCTCACACAAATAATAAATTTAGTCATCCAAAATACAATAATACCCTATAGCGATGAGAGAGAGACTGTGTGTGCGCGCGTGTGTGTGAGCGTGCGTGCGCACGTGTGTGCGAGACAGACGGATCTAAGAGGACGGGCGGGTGCATGCCCACCCCATCCCAGAATTTGCAAAATGGATGATAGATTTCAATTTCTCTTATCGAGATAATGAATTTTGACTATTTACGCGTCAAAAATGGTGGCCGGATATGGAAGAAACGGCTTTGATAAGATGGAAACGTTAAATATTTTTTCAGCTGGAGGAAGATTATGTTTGGCCCCCCTTATTAAAATTTCTGAATCCACCCATGATGAGAGAGAGAGAAAAAAAAACTCTGCCTCTAGAGAGAACGCAAAAATTGAGTTAGGAACTCTGAAGGGCAAAAAAGGAGCTAAAAAGCACAAAATGGATTTTAGAACGGGTTCAACATTATATTCGTTGCAGACACTTTCCATTAGTTCATGATGCGAGTACAACCATCGACGCAGGCACAAATGTCGTATTGGGTTGCATATTGATATTGTAAGACTTTGAAAGTGTTGAAGACTCGGTTATGGGAGCCCGTGACGTAAGCACGACTTCATTGTCAAGATGTCCATGAGCATGCCAAACGGAGTGACGCCAAAGCATTGCGCAGCGTAACTACTGCAAAGGCTTTTGGATTCTAGCATGGTGGCAGAAAGGGTGTTACAGAATAAGAACTACATGGATGAAGTCAGGCATGATGCGAGTACTTAAATGGTAGTGACAATGGCCCCGCATATGGTGAGAATCACACGTATAACACGTTGAGATAGGATATGCTCATACTTAGTGTCGACACAGCATGTGAGTCGCAAAGGTGTTGCATAAGCAAGCAAATAAAGAAGTCATTGCCCTAGCAATAACCATGATATATAGAATGAGACTTGATGTAGAGGCCTAAGATTTGGGACGGATTCTTGCAGAGAAGTGCAGAAATATCAAGCAAGCAGCATGGTTATCGCTAGATCAACTTGAATCCCAAACTACGTGAAGCAGCAAAGCCGAGCGAGGTTCGCAGAATGAGACAATGGCCGCACAATGAATAATAATAGATTTATTATAATAGATTTATTTACATTAAAAGAAAAAAAAGGAGAAAAAAAACATTAAGAAATCTGTTAAAATGTTATAGAATTGTATTAGACAATCGATTGTCTTCGTCTTTGTAAATTTGCAATCATATCCCGGGCCACTTTTTTTTTTTCAAGGAAAACTAGCTGAAATGACCAAAATACCCCTGATAAAAGATTATGAGAACAAGGTTTACACATAAAACACAAATCTCTGATCTAACAGGAAGGGCAAATGCTTATATGGCCGCACAATGAAATGACCACAATACCCTAAAATATTATAAGGGCAAATGCTTATATACACAATAAAAAACCCTGATATGAAATATGAAGTTTAGAGTGCATAAATGAGAGACGCGCAGAGACCAAAGCAGAAACGAACGAAATACTGAATAAGACATTCCCGAGTGGAAGATTGAAAGAAAGCATGGTCGATATATCGTTAAACCATTTCCGACTCTTTATGCCATCGCCGAATCAATCTATCTATCTATCAATCGTAGCTGGCATTCAAGAACTTCAGCAGCTCGTTGCGATTTGTTTCCGCTTTCTTGTCCTCCTTCGACTTGTCGAGCTTCAACTGAATCTAGAGAAAGGGATCAAAAACTCAAACGGTTATATGCAATCACGGAGAGCGATCCGACAAATGCGGATCAAAACGTCACCTTTTTACCGGAGACAGCACTGCGGCGAACGCCATCATCCTTCTCGCGCCCGAGGAACTGAAAAACGAGGGCAGGAAAAGAAAATTCAGGCGTGATAGAGAACAGCAGTGGGAAGAAGATTCTAGAAGAAGACCTTTGAAAGCTGAACAGGGCTGCTGCAACTCCGCTGGGTCTGGTCCTTCTGTGTAATAGCTCTCAATGCCATAATAACACCCAGCAAACAAAACAGTTCCAATCCAGTCCATCACCCCAATACAGATACCAGCTCCAATGTCAAAGAGCCAACCCAAACAAAGGAGGCAGTAAATAATGTGAGGACACCACCAAATATTCACATTAAACAAAATTAAAAAAAAAAATCTTTCAAGCTGCTAAATAACAACAAAGACTCAGAGGGTTATTTACCGGGACCACCCCTCAAAGTTTGTGTAATTACAGCTTGCACCCCTCTAACTTTTGAAATTACAATTACAACCTTCAATGTTTACATTTCATAACATCCATGCACAAAAAGACCCCCCCCCCCCCCCCCGAAGATTTACTCCAAGAGGATACTTTTGTGCATGGATGTTATGAAATGTAAACATTGAGGGAAGATTTTTGTAATTTTGAAAGTTAGAGTGGTGCAAGTTGTAATTACGCAAACTTCGAGGGGAGGTCCCGGTAAATAACCCTATATGCATACAATATAAAATAAGCGAAGTGTCATTAAATGCATATGTGAAAATATAAAAAATACACGGCACGACATTTAATTAAACATATAGATAATAGATCATGTGGACCTATAACACCGTGCAGCGCCATGTAGTCTCTATTTAAGAAACCATTGGGTCATAAAGAGGAAGGACTAAATGAATCTTGTTCTCCCTCTCTCACTCACTCTCTCTCTCATAGTTCTCTCTTCTCATCTCTTCCTATTCAAGCTAGGGTTAGGGTTGAGTAAAGCTCCCATCTTCCGCCTTCGTCCCCCATCTCCTCCGATTGAGCACAACTCCCTTATATCCCACCTCCCTCGCTACCTTCCCTCCGATGAGTTACCTATGTGCTACGGGTTAGCCCATAACAATGTGTTACTAATATTTTCTTTTGAAAAATCTCTGGTTTTTTGGGAATACACATGACTCATCCTTGGTCTACTTACTATGCTAGTTTTTAGGATTTTAAACATATAATTACGCTTAATATATATTTATTTATGTGATATACATATCCGATATTTTAAAATATCTCCGACATCCGACTTTTTACAACTCAATCCGACAAGTCGCCAACATCCGATATTTACAACCTTGGATAATAGTAATCGGGATAAGCAGCCGAAACACGATAACCGACGTGTCTAAACAATATAGAACTAGAAATCATGGGTATTGAAGCCGGAACAACATAGAAAATCACAGCTACGAAAATTAATAATATTGGTAGACAGCAAAAAATAGAAAATAAATAATAGCCATAACAATAATATATAAACCACACAATAATATATAAACCACAAGAATAGGCAACTGGAAACCAAAAAAAACGAAATATATGAACCTGGCAACAACTAAAAACTCAAGAATTTATGAACCTGACAACAACAAGAACATAAATCCAGTAATCCTACGACAATAAGCAGCTAGGGCATAAATCCATTCACAGAGGTGGTAGTCGGCCGCTAGAGTATAAATCAAAAACTTAAAAAATCACAGTTCATCGAATGACAGGGAGGAAGAGAAGAAAACAAAGAGGGCCAGCCGGAGAAGCTGCATAAGCAATAGGAGATTCTTCGTGACGAAAAGCAAGAAAAGCCCTATGATGCAGGGGTAGGCTAACAATAACTTGAACAACTATGATGCTACCTAAATGCAGTGTGAATGAGATGAAGGTGCAAACAATCTGGTTTAAGATTTAAACAGCAGTAATGAAATTTAATAAACATTAAAACAATTGCACAATCGTAAAACAAGCCAAGACGATCAATGATCGGTTTACGAACTACCACTGAAATGAGGCGCGAATATGAATCAAGTGCGCACAGAATGAATCCTGCAAATCCGACAAGGCATGGTAAGATTTAAGCGCATATGAAAGCTTTAAATCACACAGCAATGGTCCAAGCATTCAACATAAAGAAAAAAGTAACAGCCATACCAATACTTGCTCATGCATGTGGCGGCGTAATTTGGGGAATGAGAACCGGTAGCGGCAACGACCTTGGGTCGACGGGTGACTCCACAAGTGAGCTGCAGCGGCTGGGCAGGGGTAGGTTGGAGGCTACGGCGATGGGGAGGACTGGAATAGGGTCGACGGGAGGAGGGGAGGGCTGCAGGAGGGCCGACGGGGGTGGGGCTGACTGGAGGAGGGTTGTCGGGGTGGGGTTGGCTGGAAGAAGGGGTCGACGGGCTGGGGAAGAGAAGGGAGGCGGCGTTAGGGCTGTATGAGGCTGGACGGGGTCGGGGAAAGAGGGGGGGGGGGGGGGGGGGGGGGGGGGGGGGGGGGGGGGGGGGGGGACGGCGGTATGGTTGTAGGAGGACTCGACGGGATCGGGAAGGAAGAGGGGAGGCGGCGATAGGGTTGTAGGAGGATCGACGGGGTCGGAAAGGAAGAGGGGAGGCGGCGATAGGGCTGTAGAAGGCTCGACAGGGTCGGGGCTGGCTGGAGAAGGCTCGGCAGCAGGGGGTCGGGGCAGGCTGGAGAAGGCTCGACGGGGTCGGGGCTGGAGAAGGTTGGCTGTAGGAAGTCACGCGCAAGGAGGCACCGCTCGGAGTCCCCCGAGAAGACCGACCGGCTGCAAATGCGCAACCCTCGATCCCGAAACCAGCCGCACCTGCATGAATATAGGGGAGGGGGAAATAAAAGAGCTAGGGCACCCAGATCGGACGGCTAATAACGTCTGGGCCGATCTGGTGCCAAATACAGCATGAAATACATAAAATAATATATAGAAAAGACTCGGAACGACCATCCAGGCACATCCGCGGACTCGGATCGCCCAAATGGGTCGCCGGTCACCGCCTCCTGTGGGAATAAACATGTGTGTGACGTTGATCGCCATCACCCTAAGCCAGAAGCAATAAGAGGAATGAGAATCAAGAGATTATCCTCAATGACTGCCAGAAATAGAATCGAGAAGCACGAGCAAATCAAAAGCAATTTAGGTCACGTGTAAATGGGTTTTAACTTGTAATGTTATAAGTAATAACATTGTAAAAAAATTACCAAGTTCAATATATCAGGACAGAAACACTTTCTGCTTAAATAAGGTGTTGTATAATTCTCACCTCATAACTGACATGTCGGCCACCATAATTGACTTGTCAAAAGATTTCTACAACAATGGGCATAGGTAATGGTGGGATTGAGTGTAGATGCTAGTGTCTGGTTGGGGAAGGGGTAGAATAAAGTTTTAGGAAATAGGGAGATTGGACATTTAAGGATCAAAGGGGACTTGCAATTCGGCTGGAGTAGAGATCTATGGGGCTTGCAATTGGGCTGGAGAAGTGGCTGGTAGGGAGAAGGAAGAGGTAGCAGTTAAGTCTCGGAAGGCTTGAGGGGGTGGGTGTTAGTCATGGTAGGGGATGGTTGAGGGGTTTGGACGTTTTTGAGTAAGGAGGAGGTGGTGACGATCTAGGATTCGACACTAGGGGCAAGCGCTCTTGGCTGCAACGCTGAGCGAGATGACCAAACCATTCTTTATAGAAAGGTTCCTACAATTGTTCGATATCTCAATGTTCTCACATATAACAATCTAGAGTTAGGTCAAATAAAATAAGGGGATAAATGGCCCTAAAAATGCATTAACCAAAAACAAAAAAATAAAACTCTAAAAATTATTTTTTTTAAATATAGAAATATCATAACAAATGCGATGAACTGATCAAAGGACTTCGATCCTGATGATCCCCATCACTAAGTCTATATCCTTTGAGCTTGAATGGCTGCACGTTAAAAAGACCTAGAGTTTCCTATGTTAAGACTTTTTTCATAACATGGTTATTTGGAACAATATTCTACTCTAGATATCCTCTCATATTAACTTAATTAAAACAAAAAATAAAACTCCAAAAATTATTTTAAAAATATCATAACAACTGCAATGAACTGATCAAAGGACTTCAATCTTAATGATGACCCTATAACCTTCGGCGGCCTCTGCTGGCCCACCCCGATTTTTGCTTATGACCCCCATCACTAAGGGTCTGTTTATTTAGGCGTCTGGGCTCCTTTTTGTTTTGGCGAAAACGGAGTTTTACTGAGATGGTTCGTTTGCGGGCGCTTAAACCTAAAACACTGTTTCTAAAATAAGTGGATTTAGGGTTATTTCTAACCGCAGCGCCCCCCTACTTTTCTATCGACTATCGGCACTTTTCTCCGTGTCTCCCTTCTCAGAGATATCACAACTCCCGCTCTCGCCTCCCTCGACGACGAAAGAATTCCCGCTAGCATCTTCTTCCTTGGGGGTTCCTCAACCAGATCTCCTGCGGTCGGTTCCGCTAGCATCTCCTTCCTTGGCGTTTCCTGCCATCCCGGGCTTCTTCTTCTTCCCATTGGACCATGGCGACAAGGGAGCGCACTGTACAACTTTCCAGGTTCAACACGCACCTTGCAACTGATTTTTGCGGCTCCTCTCCGGCCGTTGCACCCCAGGCGGCGGTGGGACAGGTTGGGGCTCGGCATTTGGACACTTCACCATTTCTGCAGCTTGAGGCAGCCCCAGCTGCGAGCTGGGCGGACATGGTTGAAAACGATGTCGCTGCCTTACCAGAAGGTAACCCCCAACCCCCTCTTGATCTGGATGATGATGATGATGATGATGATGATATGCCCGTGCAGCATGATGTTGCTTCGGTGGATGATATCCACGCCTCCCGGACGGCCTCTCCTCGTATGGCTGATACGTGCACGTCAAGTGCTTCACCAAATGCCCAAGTGAACTCAACATGGGGCGGTCATTCCACAGCTTGGGCTCGGGCTTCTTATGATTTTTTTCATCTTTTCAAGCTCTAGCTTGTAAATATTTTTGATTCATTTGTGCAATTTGATTCATTTGTGCAATTTGATTCATTTGTGCAATTTGATTCATTTGTGCAATTTGATTCATTTGTGCAATTTGATTCATTTGTGCAATTTGATTCATTTGAGGTTGTTCTGGTGCTGATCCTGAGAAGAAATTTCTTTTTTCATTGTTAATTTTTTTGTATTCTACGAGTTTGATGATTTGTCTCAATGAGTAGCTTCAATTTGATTACTATTTGATGATCAAGTACATATGAATTTAACAATATAATTTATTTGTTTCATATGAGTTTGGCTATAACTATTTTTGTACAAATTATGAAATAATCAACCACCAAAACTTAATTTTATTTAAGGAGTGCACTTGTTAAAATGTTAAATTTGTTAAACAGTCGCAAAAAATTCCATTTTTACCAAATAGGTTTTTGAAAACTCCTTTTTGAACAGCACTGCAAACTCCATTTTACCCAAATAGTTATACATCAAAACTCCATTTTACCCAAATAGTTATACATCAAAACTTCATTTTTCAGAAACAGCTCCATTTTCGAACTCTATTTCTATCAGCTACTTTTCCATTAGCAACAGCCGAAACAAACGAAGCCTAAGTCTATATCCTTTGAGCTTGAATGGCTACATGTTAAAAAGATCTAGAGTTTCCTGTGTTAAGACTTTTTTTATAACATGGTTATTTAGAACAATATTCTACTCTAGATATCTCATATTAACTTAATTGAAATAAAGATCATGTGCATCGCCACATGCCTAATCACCCATTCTCTAATTTCATGACCATGCCAGCAAGACTAACTGTAGTACAAATAGTGCATTTCCTAGAAAACCAATTTCTTTAACATAATAATAGGACCTATAAAGCATCTTTGCAGCTTCTAGAGATGAGCATTGCCAATCTGGGGGAATTACTTGATCTTTGGACTTACTTGACAACTTCATTAAAAGTACTACTGGTTTGCTTGCTGACGCAGGACGAATCTATAGGCGGCGGATAAACCGTGACCTAACCCTATATGTTATGCAAAGCCCGACTGATAAGCCACAGTTAGATAATAATTAAAATATCATCCCACGCAGATAATTCAAGACAAGACATAATATTTATTAGGGCGAAAACAAGCTTAGGCTTTCCTCCGCGTGGAGGGCCAAAGCACGAGCGTGCGGCGAATAAACCCTGCAAATCACAATAATAATCTAACAAACAACTACCATGCAAGATATTCAAAACAGGCACAAGATCCAATCCAATATAAATATGCTGAAAATAATAATCCAATACAAATAAGACTCACAAAGTAGTGGGCTGAGCAAGGCAATGAAGAATCCGGGTTCGGGTATGTAGATCGGCGATCGAAGGTGAAACCGGAGACGCGACGGAGTGGCGGTGGCTGTCCCTGGCGTAGAAAGGTGAGATCGGACCGGAAATGGAGAGATCCGGCCACTAGGAAATAGATCCGGGTAGGGGTGGATATATCCGACGATTTAGGAGCGGATCCGGGCTGGATTTGTCCAGATCTGGACTGATTTGGACGAGAGGGTGGAGGTGGTTCCACGTCGAGGAGAGGGGTGGTGGTTGCTGGGAACAAAGCGGGGAAGGGGGCTGCTGCTGTGGACTGGCGGCAGCAAGGGAAGGGGGCTGATGTAGGCTGGCGGAAGGGAGGGAGGGGGCTGCTGCTGCAGGCTGGCGGCAGGGGGAAAGGGGGGCTGCTGTAGGCTGGCGGAAGGGAGGAGGGAGGGCTGCCGTAGGAGGATTTAAACTATAGGAAATGAATAGTAAATATCATTTTTGAATAGTACCATTGAATAGGGAAAAGGGGATTCTGGACAGCCAAACGATGGCTGTTTGGGGGGCTGTGGGAGGGAGTTTGGAAGGGGGAAAAGAGGGCTAGGGTTAGGGGGTACCTTGGGGAGGGAGATACAAGCCTAGGAGTCGTCACCTAGGGTTCCACGGAGTCGGCACCGTGGGATGATCGCTGGAATCCGGGATTTCTATTCTCCAAATTCTGCAATGCCCCCAAATCAGCCCACTACTCTCTTATTTATAATAAAAACAAAGCTAGGGCATCCCAATCAACGGCTATGATTGGCCGGGGGAAAATCCACTTAAATACAACAATAATAAACCAAAATAAATAAAGTAATATATGAAATCGACTCGCAACACGAATCTGAACGCATCCACGGAGTCGGATCGTCGATCCGGGCACGCCATATATGGTAAGTCGCCAAATCAGCCCCGAATGGGCTCAAAGCTCGTCCTCGCCTCTGCTCCGCATCACTTGCTCATTTACAACTAGCTCATCTTTGAATCTCATTTCCAAAGGAACACTTCTATCCACAATCTCTTTAAATACTAGGAGTTTATCACACGGGCTCCTGTCCATATACTACCTCCCAGTAACCACTTACAGCTGTGCTCAAAATGTTTAATTTTATGATCCTTACCTCCCAACTAAACCATGCGAAAATCTAGCTAGTCAATAGACTACCAACAAAATATGCTAGAAGCTAGCCCTTTTCCTTAATGTGTGCAAACTCATCCCATGACATGCTGCACTACATTAAAAATGCTCAATAAAATGCATTTCTAGATTGACTCCAAGTTAATGTTAGTATCCGCCAAAGCTTGGTACCTCGGAATTCACTACATCGCACCCAATTCAATCTTAAAAGATACAAATACAACCTTCTATTTCTTCATCATCATATCCTTCAAAGGCTTTATTTAATTGAACCCTTTTGTCTCCAAGAATACAACAAGTTGCCCAAAGTAGTTTTTTGCTAGCATGAGAACTTCATGCATGTGCAGACTAGGCATGGGTACATAGGACGAAGCAATTTACCATTGACCATAGTATCAGCCCTTGAACTCTGGCCCGAGTGAGATAAATGCTTCCAAGTCATGACATGGTCAAACCATACTCTTTTTTCTTACCCATTGATATGGAGAACCTCACTTAACAAAACTGAGGTTAGAATAAATAAAAGCTTTAGGCAACTTTTATTCAAGTAACATCATTTCAAAAAAAAGGAAATAATGAGCAAAAAACTCATTCACACTGAAATTTTACTTCATCATATATGAAATATGTTGCACAGAAGCTGAATCATACATCCTCCAACATTGTATTTAACAATAAATTTGAAAATGTATAATAAAAAAAAGTATAATAAGGATTAGTAACCATAGAGGATTAAAATACTAGAGAAAAGGTTTTGTACCTTTTTAACCTGTTTCTTGTTATGTTTATGCTTGTGACTCCTGCTTTTATCCTTATCCTTTACCTAACAAGTCATAACTCAAAATATAACATGGTACAATTTAAAGATACAAGGAGAAGCACTACACAAAAAAAACTCAAATAATTGTTGAACTAAATATAATAATAAGCTCATACAACCTCACCTTTTTCACTTTGTCACCATGCTTCTGCTTCTTTGAATGGCTTGACTCCTCATAACCACTATCTAATGAGCTCTCACTACAGATAAAGAATGATCATAATCAATATCTCATCATGTCCATATGGAATAAATTAGCGAAAAAGCAGGCAACAAATCTCTTAATAGGAAGAAATATGGCATGGAAGGGATCTTAAATATCAAAGCTCGGTATTAAGTCAAGTATTAAATCAAAATAATAATAATAAGGTAATAATAATGCAAGGGAAATGAAAAAGGAAAATATCCTAGAGAATCCAATAATCATCATCCTTAGCTTTAAACTTTATGAGGTCACCTTTAAGATCCTCGTATCTATAAATTCAAACTGATCGTGATATAGACATAAGATGATGACGGGATCCTCATTTTTTGATGATCACAAGTTTTTTTTGCTTAGACATTTAGTTATTTGCATATGACTTTGGTGTTTATTATTTGCAGATGATATTGTTTTGGTCGATGAGACGCGCGAGGGTGTAAACACAAAACTTGAATCTTGGTGAGACACTAGAGAAAAGAATGGTTTTAGGTTGAGCAGGACAAAGACGGAGTATATAGAGCTTAAATTTAGTAGTGCAAGAAGGTCGGATGACTCCGTCATTAAATTGGGTGACCAAGATATTTCCCCCAGTGAGTGCTTTAAATATCTGAGATCGATAATTCAAAACGATGGAGGTGTAGATAAAGATGTGATACATAGAATCCAAGCAGGTTGGTTGAAGTGGAGAGGCGCGTCTGGGATCTTATGTGATCGTAAAGTACCATTAAAACTTAAAGGCCAGTTTTACCATACTGCAATTAGGCCAGCAATGCTCTACGGTTCTGAGTGTTGGGCAGTGAATGGTGTACATGAGCAAAAAATGGGAGTTGCGGAGATGAGAATGCTTAGGTGGATGTGTGGTCACACGAGACTGGATAAAATTAGGAATGAAAAATGTATCAGGGATAAGACAGGAGTGGCACCAATTGTAGAGAAGATGTGAGAAGCTTGTTTAAGATGGTTCGGGCATGTACATAGGAGACCATTAGAGGCACATGTTAGGCGTTGTGAGAGTTTAGTCACTAGACATGTTAAACGGGGGAGGGATAGACCAAAAAAGACTTGGAATGAAACTATAAGGAAAGATATGATGTACTTAGGTATTAATGTGGCTATGATTAAAGATAGGGTGAAATGGAGACAAAGGATCCATATAGCCAACCCCACTATGGTGGGATAAAGGCTTGATTGTTGTTGTTGTTAGACATTTAGTTATTTCAGATTTTACTCCTCTTATACTTTTGACTATTTTGTGTTTCTTTATGTAGAAAATTTAGGGTGTATTCTCTATGATATAACCTATTTAGGATAATGCTATGTTATTAGCAGAGATTTGATTGTTCATGTTTGGATGTGTCTAAGTGGGTTTCCATTCTTATATTTAATTTCATTAGGTTGTATGTGAGATGGTTTTTTTATGATTCCTTGCGGTCAAAATTGTTCTAATTATTTAGTTTATTGGGATGTTTTGAGTAATTTCATGGTAGCATCTAGTTTGACTTGATTTTTGGTAGGTTGATTTTACAAGAAGAGGAAAGCAGGGGAATAATGAAAAAAAAGGAAGGGGGAGTAATCATTCCTTACAATTGTCTTAGATTAAGTCTTAATATTTTGTATGGCTGCTTTTTGAAATTCAAATTATTTCAATACCAATCAATGACCATTGACTTATTCTCGTGAATTTAGTATAGCTTGTTGTATGCCTCTCAGCTGCAAGCCTACTTTTATTTTCTTAAGTAGCATATAAAAGATACAGCAATTCAAACACAGTGAACTACTGTGAATTAAGTCATGTTTTTCTGGTTGATGTTATAGTTGAATCATGTGGGTTTGCTTTCTTGTCTACACCTCCCATACATCTTCTTATGCTTTGTTTGGGAAATTTCTCAGGCATGTTTATTGTTAAAGAGTTTTTGCATTGGACGTGACTAGAACTTTCTTGAGTATTCATTGCCTCTACCTGAATCCAATTAGGACTGCAATCATATAAATCATAGGAAACATTTATTTTTTATGTCATACTTCATTTGAAGGGGATCCCTGGCGCACGGGTTAAGGTGTTGTCGTGTGACCTTCACAGGTTCGAGTCCTAGAAGTAGCCTCTTGCAAAAATGCAGGGTAAGGTTTGCCTACATTTCACCCATGTCGTGGGACCCTTCCCTGGGTTGTCGTGCGCAGGGATGCTTTGTGCACCAGGCTGCACCTTTATGTCATATTTCATTTAGAGCTGTGATTTTCTTGTGCACTTGTAATCTTATGCAGACTTAATTTATAGTTTGTTCAACTTCCCATTCATTGTTTTGATTTTCTTTATAACTTGATTTACTTTTTGCAACTCATGTCCTTAGTCTTTATCCAAATGATTCAAGTAACTATGCATGTCTTAATGTGATATCAGAGTATCTTCTCTTTGCAACTCGGATTGATTAATCTCTTTGCAACTGGATAGATCAGGGTGACACATATTTCGAACAACTTCTATTTATGTTACCTCCTAATCTTATGCTTGATTCTTTTCCTTCCTAATACTAAAGACATGCAATACAACTTTCATGTCAATTGTTACTATATACGTATCCAAGTCTATATTCTTAGTTTAAAAAGATACAAATCATTGTAACTACACCAAAATGCAATTAAAAAATTCAAATATAGAAATCACAATACTATAGTTGCTAATAGAATTAGAATAGATCTGAAAAAAAAAAACAAGTGAAATACCTTGAAAATAAAACTAGCTAAACATACACCTAATAATTATAAGAAGAAACAAAACCTCCACATTTTTATGTAAAGGGTTGAAAAAATGCTAATTTCAAAAGCCATGCAGCATTAGCATACCTCCATTTCATGGAAAACTAGAATGCATGGAGGTAAGATAAAAGCCTCACCATTTTTCTCTCTTAAGTAAATCATAATAAAGAGAGATTTATAATTACAAAAGTCACAACCTCCTACTTTGAAGTGATTCTTCAGTCTAAAGAAGGTAGAATCCTTGAAATAAAAAGGAAATCCCCTTGATTAGTTGGAAGCTAGGTTTGGTGGGACCCTTCCCTGGGTTGTCGTTGCGCAGGGATGCTTTGTGCACCAGGCTGCACCTTTATGTCATATTTCATTTAGAGCTGTGATTTTCTTTTGCACTTGTAATCTTATGCAGACTTAATTTATAGTTTGTTCAACTTCCCATTCATTGTTTTGATTTGCTTTATAACTTGATTTACTTTTTGCAACTCATGTCCTTAGTCTTTATACAAATGATTCAAGTAACTATGCATGTCTTAAAGTGATATCAGAGTATCTTCTCTTTGCAACTCGGATTGATTAAGCTCTTTGCAACTGGATAGATCAGGGTGACACATATTTCGAACAACTTCTATTCATGTTACCTCCTAATCTTATGCTTGATTGTTTTCCTTCCTAATACTAAAGACATACAATACAACTTTCATGTCAATTGTTACTATATACGTATCCAAGTCTATATTCTTAGTTTAAGAAGATACAAATCATTGTAACTACACCAAAATGCAATTAAAAAATTCAAATATAGAAATCACAATACTATAGTTGCTAATAGAATTAGAATAGATCTGGAAAAAAAAACAAGTGAAATACCTTGAAAATAAAACTAGCTAAACATAAACCTAATAATTATAAGAAGAAACAAAACCTCCACATTTTTATGTAAAGGGTTGAAAAAATGCTAATTTCAAAAGCCATGCAGCATTAGCATACCTCCATTTCATGGAAAACTAAAATGCATGGAGGTAAGATAAAAGCCTCGCCATTTTTCTCTCTTAAGTAAATCATAATAAAGAGAGATTTATAATTACAAAAGTCACAACCTCCTACTTTGAAGTGATTCTTCAGTCTAAAGAAGGTAGAATCCTTGAAATAAAAAGGAAATCCCCTTGATTAGTTGGAAGCTAGGTTTGGTTTTATAAAAATAAGTTCAAATATACTTTTACTTTTTTTAAATAGTTCTTTGCATTAAACTATCCCATTATGAATGAAATATTCCAAAATCCACAAAGTTCTCTCTCCATGTCTGCTTGTCACTCTCTCTTTGCCCTCTCCCCTACCTATCCAACCCTTTCTCTCTCCCCAACCAACAATCTATGAGAGGGGGATGACTAAATCCACTACAAAGAAATAGGAAGGAAGAAGAGAATAAGAACTAGAAGAAGAGGGCGAAAGAAGGGAGAAAAAACATAACTAAAAAAGAGACAATCAAGCATATTGAATCCCGAATTGTCTGGGAAATATTAGCACCAATATTACTCACCACCAAGACCTGATAAGACTTTAAGAGATGAAATGTGTATATTAGAATGTATGAAGGTCTACCATAAACCCAGGAGTGTGAAGAACACCCTTTTCAAGAACTAAAATATTACAATGTAAGCTTAGGAGAGAAGAACCAAGGAGAGTGAGTTTGGATCCTTCTCCATTCATTTTTATAGAAATTTAAATGGATACCAAGAAACGTTGCTCCTAGAATTTGCAATAATGGTAGAGGGTTTTATCAGGATCATCACGATTGCTTGGCTGGCAGGATGATCTTGAATACCCACATTGAATAGTAGAATTGAATGTCTTTAGAATTATTCTTCCTTTAATGAGTGACTCTCGGGATTCCTCTGTCAGGTTGACACCAAGGTTTAGCTTTATGGGTTGGTTTCCCAAGTAGACCTTATGGATTGTAATGAGGTGACTGAGTCCCCACGGTTTGACCTTATGGGAATGAAATTCTATCCGCTAAGGAGCATCCACGTTGGATACTTCTCTGAACATATTTG
The DNA here is from genome assembly GCA_033032865.1 of Dactylorhiza incarnata. Taxonomy (NCBI): domain Eukaryota; kingdom Viridiplantae; phylum Streptophyta; class Magnoliopsida; order Asparagales; family Orchidaceae; genus Dactylorhiza; species Dactylorhiza incarnata. The sequence goes on along the minus strand of JAWHQI010000110.1, from coordinate 5,722,016 downwards.
ACAGCATTATTCCCAGACATGTTTAGTTGTTATTGTTGGTCCGCATGGATATCAAGGAAGTTTTAGGGTATACAAATTCATCCAATGAAGGAATAAAGCAATGAATTTGTCAGGTGCACATTACATCTCCCGTAGGTACATTCTTCCTCTCCATATCTCTTGCTCATAACCAAAATCCTCGCCTAACGACTTGAATAGGCCCTTGCAAATGAGATATCTATTTGGTTATATGTTTGTAAGGGTATGCTATACCTAAGGACCATCAACACCGCAAAGTAATACCAACATAAAGGACCTAAGCATTTATACAACTCTCGGTAAAATAAAAAATTACCGTCTTGCCTATCATAATAGCCAGCAATCCCTTCTATCGAAAGGATCAACAAAATCCATCATCTAAATCTTATAACATTTCACGAAACACAGGACTAGTTGTAGATCTCATTGCAAACTTATAGTCCGAATAAACTAATAATTGAAAAGTGGGCTACAAAAAGAAGAACAGCATAAACACAGCAATTACTCTCTACCTTCAATCGGCTTGTAACGGTTTAGTATTAGGTAATAGTTTAGTACTAGGGTTATATGGGTAATTGGTTGGTATTGAGTCATGTTTAGATATTGCACATTGTATGAAGGCTATAAATAGAGTCTTATGTGTTGTAATTGAAAGAAATGGAATGAAGTATCTCTTCTCTTGAGCCCCCTTGTTTCTATCCTCTTTTGCCTCTAAGTTCTTCCAAGTTTCTCAACCTAATTCATCTCTCCCTACCCAAAATTCTCTCTCTCAATCCTCGCTTGATCTCAAGCATTCACTCTCCTCTTGTCTTTCAGGATTACATGCTTAATGATCGTAACATCATGCTACAAAAAGAAGAGCGGAATAAACAGAGCAATTACTCTCTACCTTCGATCGACTTGGAATTTCACAACACGGAACAAATCACCAAAACTGAAAACCTCTTCCAACAGAAACCCTAGGCATAAAAGAAACACCAAAGGGTAGATACAAAAAGGAAACTCGCCTGCAACTATCGTATTTGGAAGAGGAAGAATCATCGGTAGAGCAGTGCCTGCGCCGCCTCTTCGATCGTGTTCGCTGACTCTTTCGAACCTTGAGATCGTCCCTCTCCCCTCGCCGCGTGTGGCGATGGCGGCGGCGTGGATCACGCCTCAAGGAGGAGGAGGAGGAATCCGACGAAGAGGAGAACGAACCGGAAGACGAAGTCGACGAAGATGCAACCATGATCGAGGAGAGAATCGTGCGGAGAAAAAAGTATTAGGTTATACCGTACATATGCAGTACCGCTGGAGCCGTCCAAGATCATTTATATTCTTTTTTATTTCTTGGTCATATTTTGAATTATTTGCTCGATTATTCCCAATCTACTTTAACTTAAAATTTTACGAGCATATTAGTAAGGACTCTTAGGCCAGGGTGTTTGCGGTGCGGTGCAGTTTTGGCCCAAATTGTAACCTCACCGCGGTGAGGTTTTAGCCCAAATCGCAACCGCCCCGCAAGGGCGTGGTTTTGGCTAGAGCAAAATCGCATCGCACCAAAATTACGCGGTGCGGTTTCGGCTTGGTGCGATTTCAGTTTGATGCGATTTTTTACGATTTCGATGTGGTTTTTAGCATGTGTTATACATAGACATCAAAAAAATAATGTTAGGTAAAATAAGATATAAAATTTGGGTAAAAACATAATTACATTAGTTATATTATTATGAAAAAAATATGTAATACATATATTTTTAAAATACAAATATTACAAAATAAAAATAGATCTTCGAATACTAAAATCCTCATGATATGACTGTTTTAGTTGCATATGAAATGACACATCAAATGCAAATATAATGAATTTGAATGGTTTTAAGTCCTAGATATGTGTACAACCCTCATATTTTCCGAGTCGGTGTGACCCGGCGCGGATGAGGTCGTAAAAGAGAGGGCGGCCATGACGCAGCGGACCGAACCATCGGAGGTCATCAAAGACCAAAAAGAGAGGGCCCGGGGGGGGCAAATTTCCATGGTCGAGTGGACCTTGGGTCCACTCGCCCAAGGCCCCGGGCGAGTGGACCCTTGATCCACTCGCCCAAGGACCCGGGAGGGTCCACTCGCCCGAGTGGGGGGGCGAGTGGACCAAGGCTCCACTCGCCTGAGGGTGTGGGCGAGTCGACCCTTGGTCCACTCGCCCCATGTAGTTGGGCGAGTGGACCAAGGGTCCACTCACCCGAAGGGTGGAGTGGACCGTGAGGTCCACTCGCCAAGTCAGGGCGGTGGACCTCGGTCCACTTGTTCGACCCCCGACAAGGGGGGAGTGGACGTCTCGTCCTCCACTCGCCCCCTCTCTTGTTTTGATCGTCCAGGTTCGTGGTTGAGCTGCGGATAGCAGAATTTTGGCTATCCGCAGCCCAATTTTGGGAAGTCTATAAATAGACCCCCATGGGCACCTTGGGAAGGGATGTTGGTACCCCCCTCCCTCGCGTGTGTGTTGTGAGCAAGCACTACCCCTCCCCCTTGTCATCGAAGGTGGACGGTGAGGTGATCCTTAGTGCCCTCAAAGGTGCCCAGGCTCAGCATTGGCTTGGGAGAGAAAGTTCCTTGTGAGCTTTCGGGTATGTAGTGAGACCTCCACGCTGCAGCTTAAGGGGTCTGTTTGTGGACTTAGGAGTTCTTCAAGGGTAAGGTTCTTCGGTTCTTCGGTTCTTCGGTTCTTAGTGACTGGTCAAGGGTCTCGCTCGGGTCAAGTAAGAGTTAGATGCATCTCCCTTTCGAACGTTGAAACCGGTTCTCTGGTTTCAACATTCTGGTGCGGTGAGCGTGGAAGCAGCTAGTTCAGAAAGCTCTGGGCAAGTCTCATGGTTGGAAGCGATGAGCTGTGGGACTCACCTCTGTCGGCGAGTGCGTGAAGAAAGGTAACTTCGAGGAGTTCAGGAAGTCAATCCAAGAAGTCTTACGGGTCGCACTCCCCCCTCAGGGCGAGTGCTCGGCATCGCCAACACCTGTGCTCGCCTCGCCGTCTTTGATGGAGATAGAGCAAGCATGTCGGCAAAGGAAGGGGCCAGCCTCGGAGGAAGGCTTGAGCATCCAAGCGCAAGCGCTCTTCAACAGCTCTCCTAGGGCCAGCTGCCCCGAGTGAGGGGGTAGGGAGGATGCCTCCGTCTCACCAGGAAGAGGGCGGAGTCCCTGTTCCTGATTCAACAAAAGCACAGGGAAACGCAGGGAAGCTACGCAGATCGGTTCCAGGGGCAAGTCTTCCCCCTCCAGGTTGACCAGGGAAGCAGGAAGGACCAGGAGAAAGAGAAGGAATAAGAAGGCAGAGAAAGTGGAGGAGGTGATAAAAGAGATGGTCGAGATGCATGTGGTCGAGTAAGCGCAAGAAGGCGCGTTGTAATAGATATGTAACCTCCCCATGATTGAATGAAAAGTAGGTAGAGATAGGACATTAGGTAAAGCCTCTGGGAAGGTGCTGGGTTCCTCCGCCTCTAGGTGAAGGTAAGCACCTAGGACGTGGGTGGATACTCCGCCTCCAGTTGGTAAAATCCCCGACTAGAGACCATTCTCCGGGCTCAGTCATGCCGGCAGATAGGAGACTTATCGGGTCGACTCGCTACTTGGTAGTTGGTCTGGGAAGGTGCTGGGTTCCTTCGCCTCTAGGTGAAGGTAAGCACTTAGGACGTGGATGGGTACTCCGCCCCCAGATGGTAAGATCCCCGACTAGAGATCATTCTCCGGGCTCAGTCATGCCGGCAGATGGGAGACTCATCGGGTCGACTCGCTACTTGGTAGTTGGTCTGGGAAGGTGTTGGGTTCCTCCGCCTCTAGGTGAAGGTAAGCACCTAGGACGTGGATGAGTACTCCGCCCCCAGATGGTAAGATCCCCGACTAGAGACCATTCTCCGGGCTCAGTCATGCCGGCAGATGGGAGACTCATCGGGTCGACTCGCTACTTGGTAGTTGGTCTGGGAAGGTGCTGGGTTCCTCCGCCTCTAGGTGAAGGTAAGCACCTAGGACGTGGATGGGTACTCCGCCCCCAGATGGTAAGATCCTCGACTAGAGACCATTCTCCGGGCTTAGTCATGCCGGCAGATGGGAGACTCATCGGGTCGACTCGCTACTTGGTAGTTGGTCTGGGAAGGTGCTGGGTTCCTCCGCCTCTAGGTGAAGGTAAGCACCTAGGACGTGGATGGGTACTCCGCCCACAGATGGTAAGATCCCCGACTAGAGACCATTCTCCGGGCTCAGTCATGTCGGCAGATGGGAGACTCATCGGGTCGACTCGCTACTTGGTAGTTGGTCTGGGAAGGTGTTGGGTTCCTCCGCCTCTAGGTGAAGGTAAGCACCTAGGACGTGGATGGGTACTCCTCCCCCAGATGGTAAGATCCCCGACTAGAGACCATTCTCCAGGCTCAGTCATGTCGGCAGATGGGAGACTCATCGGGTCGACTCGCTACTTGGTAGTTGGTCTGGGAAGGTGTTGGGTTCCTCCGCCTCTAGGTGAAGGTAAGCACCTAGGACGTGGATGGGTACTCCGCCCCCAGATGGTAAGATCCCCGACTAGAGACCATTCTCCGGGCTCAGTCATGCCGGCAGATGGGAGACTCGTCGGGCCGACTCGCTACTTGGTAGTTGGTCTGGGAAGGTGCTGGGTTCCTCCGCCTCTAGGTGAAGGTAAGCACCTAGGACGTGGATGGGTACTCCGCCCCCAGATGGTAAGATCCCCGACTAGAGACCATTCTCCGGGCTCAGTCATGCCGGCAGATGGGAGACTCATCGGGTTGACTCGCTACTTGGTAGTTGGTCTGGGAAGGTGCTGGGTTCCTCCGCCTCTAGGTGAAGGTAAGCACCTAAGACGTGGATGGGTACTGCGCCCCCAAATCGTAAGATCCCCGACTAGAGACCATTCTCCGAGCTCAGTCATGCCGGCAGATGGGAGACTCATCGGGTCGACTCGCTACTTGGTAGTTGGTCTGGGAAGGTGCTGGGTTCCTCCGCCTCTAGGTGAAGGTCAGAACCTAGGTTGTGGATGGGTACTCCGCCCCCAGATGGTAAGATCCCCGACTAGAGACCATTCTCCGGGATCAGTCATGCCGGCAAATGGGAGACTCATCGGGTCGACTCGCTACTTGGTAGTTGGTCTGGGAAGGTGTCAGGTTCCTCCGCCTCTAGGTGGAGGTAAGCACTGTACAACCCTCATATTTTTTGAGTAGGTGTGACCAGACACGGATAAGGTCGTGATAGAAAGGGTAGTCGAGGCAAGTATAGCAACCGCTCAAAGGTGATCAAAATCAGTCAAGACAAAAAGAGGCGGCGAGGCAAGTGGAGGGGTGACCAGCGAAAGAGAGTAGCGGGGCGAGTGGGGGACCGCCCCACTCGCCCGCCCAAGGGGCAAGTGGGGGACCGCCCCACTCGCCCATCCAAGGATCCCCCCACTCGCCCGTCCAAGGGGCGAGTGGGGGATCCCCCCACTCGCGCGCCCAAGGGGCGAGTGGGGGACCGCCCCACTCGCCCGTCCAAGGGGCGAGTGGGGGATCCCCCCCCCCCCCCACTCGCCCGTCCAAGGGGCGAGTGGGGGATCCCCCCACTCGCCCGCCCCTTGGGCGAGTGGGGGATTCCCCCACTCGCGGCCAAGTTCGCGAATGGATCGATGTCCACTCACGCAGGCGGGGTGACCATGAGTTCAGTCGTTCGGGTTGGTTGGTGGTCTGCGGATAGTGGATTCTTGGCTATCCGCAGACCATGTTTTGGGAAGTCTATAAATAGACCCCCATGGGCACCTTGGGAAGGGCCGGTTCCTACCCCCTCCCTCGCGTGGTCTTGTGAGCAAGCACCCCCCCCCCCCCCCCCCCCTCCCTTGTCATCGAAGGTTGACGGTGAGGTGGTTCTTAGTGCCCTCCAAGGTGCCCAGGCTCAGCATTGGCTTGGGAGGGGAAGTTCCTTGAGAGCTTCCGGGTATGTGGTGGGGCCTCCACGCTGCAGCTTAAGGGGTCCATTTGTGGACTTAGGTGTTCTCCAAGGGCAAGGTCTCTTGGTTCTCAGTGACTGGTCAAGGGTCTCGCTCAGGTCAAGTAAGGGCTAGGTGCATCCCCCTTGCGAACGTCGAGACCAGTTCTCTGGTTTCAACATTATGGTGCGGTGAGCGTGGAAGCAGCTAGTTCGGAAAGCTCTGGGCAAGTCTCATGGCTGGAAGCGATGAGCTGGGGGACTCATCCCCCATCGGCGAGTACGTGAAGAAGGGTGATTTTGACGAGTTCAAGAAGTCGATCCTGGAGCTCTTGCGGGTCGCACTCCCTCCTCGCGGCGAGTGTTCGACACCACCCGCACCCGTGCTCGCCTCGCAATCTCCGATGGAGGCGGAGCAAGCACCTCAGCAAGGAGGGGAGAAGAAGGAGGAAGCGAGAAGTCAGGGGGACCGGGGACCCGCCGTTGGCCAGGAGCAGGGCTGGGGGTTTCAACCACCAGTCGCCCTACCGACCTGGAGGCCGTCAGGAGGACCCCCTCAAGGCCAAGGAAGAAGCCATTTCCAAGGGAGAGGAAACTTTCAGGGGGGTAGGGATGGTACAACCCAACAGGGTGGCAGCCGGACACAAGGCCATTGCAACCCCACCCCCTGCAAACCGTGAATATTGACCGAAAAAGTGGAAATAAGAAGAGGGGTCGCGCAGGGAAGGAAGCAAGGATGATGACATTATCGTACTGTGACTTCCATCAGCAGAAGGGCCACGCGACGGCCACATGCCCAGAGTTTCTGGAGGTAAGGGAAGGAAGAAGAACCCAGGCAGAGAGGAGACAGCTTTACCCGGAAGGACCAGGAGGAAGCTGAGAAGATGGAGGAAGTGGGGAATGAGATGGGCAAGGTGCATGTGGCCGAGTAAGCGCAAGGAAGCGCATTGTAATGGTATGTAATCTATTTATAATGTATCAAAAGTAGTTAAAGATAGCATCTAGGTCGAGTCCTCGACTGGAGACCACTCGCCCGGGCTTGTTGATGTCGGTCGCTGGGTGGCTCGTCGGGTGGATTCGTTTTAAGTCGAGTCCTCGACTGGAGACCACTCGCCCGGGCTTGTTGATGTCGGTCGTTGGGTGGCTCGTTGGGTGGATTCGTTTCAAGTCGAGTCCTTGACTGGAGACCACTCGCCCGGGCTTGTTGATTTCTGTCGCTGGGTGGCTCGTCGGGTGGATTCATTTTAAGTCGAGTCCTCGACTGGAGACCACTCGCACGGGCTTGTTGATGCCGGTCGCTGGGTGGCTCGTCGGGTGGATTTGTTTTAAGTCGAGTCCTCGACTGGAGACCACTCGCCCGGGCTTGTTGATGTCGGTCGCTGGGTGGCTCGTCGGGTGGATTCGTTTCAGGTCGAGTCCTCGACTGGAGACCACTCTCCCAGGCTTGTTGATGTCGGTCGCTGGGTGGCTCGTCGGGTGGATTCGTTTTAAGTCGAGTCCTCGACTGGAGACCACTCGCTTGGGCTTGTTGATGTCGGTCGCTGGGTGGCTCGTCGGGTGGATTCGTTTTAAGTCGAGTCCTCGACTAGAGACCACTCGCCCGGGCTTGTTGATGTCGGTCACTGGATGGCTCGTCGGGTAGATTCGTTAGGGTTGTAAGGCCCCAAGAAGAGAAGCCGGTCTGAGGACGTATTGAGTTCCTCCACCTCCAGGTGAGCTCGGCTCCCTGTTAGGTGTTGAGTTCCTCCACCCTCAGGAGAGCTCGGCTCCCTGTTAGGTGTTGAGTTCCTCCACCTCCAGGTGAGCTCAGCTCTCTGTTAGGTGTTGAGTTCCTCCACATTCAGGTGAGCTCGGCTCCCTGTTGGGTGCAGAGTTTTCTCTACCTCCAGGTGAGCTCGGCTCCCTGGTAGGTGTGGAGTTCCCTCCCCCTCCAGGTGAGCTCGGCTCCCTGGTAGGTGTGGAGTTCCTGCCTTCCACCTCAGGTCAAGTTTAATTCGACCTAAGGTGTTGAGCTTTCTCCACCTCCAGCTGAGCTCGGCTCACAGGAGGGTTGTTAAGTGGAGAAAGGTTTGCCTTCTACCTCAGGTCGAGCTCGGCTCGACTAGGGGTGTTGAGTTTTTCTTCCACCTCAGGTCAAGTTCAATTCGACTGAAGGTGTTGAGCTTTCTCCACCTCCAGTTGAGCTCGGCTCACAGGAGGGTTGTTAAGTGGAGAAAGGTTTGTCTTCCACCTCGGGTCGAGCTCGGCTCGACTAGGGGTGTTGAGTTTTTCTTCCACCTCAAGTCAAATTCAATTTGACCTAAGGTGTTGAGCCTTCTCCACCTCCAGTTGAGCTCGGTTCACAGGAGGATTGTTAAGTGGAGAAAGGTTTGCCTTCCACATCAGGTCGAGCTCGGCTCGACTAGGGGTGTTGAGTTTTTCTTCCACCTCAGGTCAAGTTCAACTCGACCTAAAGGTGTTGAGCTTTCTCCACCTCCTATTGCGCTCGGCTCAGAGGAGGGGTGTCTAGTGGAGAAAGGTCCGTTCCTCACCTCATGTCAAGTTCAGCTCGACTAGAGGTGTTCTCCCTCCACCTTCGATCGAGTTTAGCTCGACCTGAAGGTGTTGAGCTTTCTCCACCTCCTGTTGAGCTCGGCTCACAGGAGGGTTGTTAAGTGGAGAAAGGTTTGCCTTCCACCTCAGGTCGAGCTCGGCTCGACTAGGGGTGTTGAGTTTTTCTTCCACCTCAGGTCAAGTTCAACTCGACCTAAAGGTGTTGAGCTTTCTCCACCTCCTATTGCGCTCGGCTCACATGAGGGGTGTCTAGTGGAGAAAGGTCCGTTCCTCACCTCATGTCAAGTTCAGCTCGACTAGAGGTCTTGAGTCTCCCTCCACCTTTGGTCGAGTTTAGCTCGACCTAAAGGTGTTGAGCTTTCTCCACCTCCTGTTGAGCTCGGCTCACAGGAGGGGTATTTAGTGGAGAAAGGTTTGCCTTCCACCTCAGGTCGAGCTCGGCTCGACTAGGGGTGTTGAGTTTTTCTTCCACCTCAAGTCAAGTTCAATTCGACCTAAGGTGTTGAGCTTTCTCCACCTCCAGTTGAGCTCGGCTCACAGGAGGGTTGTTAAGTGGAGAAAGGTTTGCCTTCCACCTCAGGTCGAGCTTGGCTCGACTAGGGGTGTTGAGTTTTTCTTCCACCTCAGGTCAAGTTCAACTCGACCTAAAGGTGTTGAGCTTTCTCCACCTCCAGTTGGGCTCGGCTCACAGGAGGGGTGTTTAGTGGAGAAAGGTCCGTTCCTCACCTTATGTCGAGTTCAGCTCGACTAGAGGTGTTGAGTATTCCTCCACCTTCGGTCGAGTCTAGCTCGACCTAAAGGTGTTGAGCTTTCTCCACCTCCAGATGGGCTCGGCTCACAGGAGGGGGTATAGTGGAGAAAGGTCTATTCTCCGCCTCGTGTCGAGTTCAGCTCAACTAGAGGTGTTGAGTTTTTTCTCCACCACAGGTCGAGTTAGGCTTGACCAACGGTGTTGAGCTTTCTCCACCTCCAGTTGGGCTCGGCTCATCGGAGGGTTGTTTAGTGGAGAAAGTTTCGCGTTCCTCCCCAAATCAGGTTCGGTTGAAAATTCGGCAGGAGCATCCCGTTGGCAGGGCCCTTCGTGGGTCACTCTAGGGTCCCACCTACTCGTCAAATAGGTGGGTTGAACTTTCTTTCCGAGCTTAAGGCAAGCTCGAAAAGAGCGGGGATTGTGTACAACCCTCATATTTTTTGAGTAGGTGTGACCCGACACGGATAAGGTCGTGATAGAAAGGGCAGCCGAGGCAAGTATAGTAACCGCTCAAAGGCGATCAAAATCAGTCAAGACAAAAAGAGGTGGCGGGGCAAGTGGAGGGGTGACCAGCGAAAGAGAGTAGCGGGGCGAGTGGGGGACCGCCCCACTCGCCCGCCCAAGGGGCGAGTGGGGGACCGCCCTGATAGGCAGAAAGTGTATATATACGCAAGTGCACGTGTCGGTTCAAGTAATAAAGTGTGAGTAGAGATCGTTCCCTCAGAGACGTAATTAATCTAAACGCTTGCAATTACTAGCTTAACTTGTTCTTCAAATTCAAGTAGAGTGATTGAAGTAATTTTTGTTAACAACTAATAACATTACAACAAATTAGTAAGAATGCTTAAAAATACTTTTGAACGATTTGGACAAATAGTCTTGTACACTGCTTTCCTTTGCTCTTTGTGATATGTTCTCAAGGTGAATCTATTATGAATGATTAATCATTTATCTTGCAACGATTTGAAAGTGGAGAACATGGTCTCTCGATCTATGAAATCCGTTTACCCCTTATTTCCCTAGTTATCTCTAACTTAGGTAACAATAAAGAATAACATCAGGTACACAAATCAATGTTGCTACCGAGAAGGTGAAATCTCTTTCTCCCTTCTTCAATATATTAAATTTATGATGCACTTACGTTACTCCTCTCTCGAATCTCGCAACGCAGTATAAAGATGAAATTTTTGGTGAAATACTTACGCAACTCCTCTCTCGAATCTCGCCGCGCAGAATAGAACATTCATCTAGCCTGACTCCTCTCTCGAATCTTGTCAAGCAAATTTTAAAGATGAAAACTTAACCCAAAATTTCCAAGAACAACTTCATAAATTCAATAAAGATAAAATCTCAAACATTCATAAGAAGAATTAAGGTTCAAACATCACAATAAAGCAAAGTACTCGCAACATACAAGACTTAGAAAATTAGTTCATAACGGAAAAAGAACAACACACAATTATAAAGATTGTATTAGACGTGGTTAACAAGAAGAAGAAAGATGTAAGAAGTTCTTCCCCAAAACGCTGCAGGAATTCAGTCTCCTTCCTCCCCCTTGGCCGAACTTCTTGCTTTTCTGATTTCGTGAACAGTGTTTTTTTTCTCCCCACTATCCAGGAATTAATTCTCTGCCAAAAACTGTCCACTCCCGTGAATAGTAACTTCCCCCTTTTAATTTTCCTTCTTTTTCTCTCCTTTTCTTCCATAACTACCTTAAGTGGTTTTCCCACTTAATATTCGAAAATCCCATCCAAAAGACGCACCCTCTCTATGTTTGTAACTGCCGCAATCATAAAATGCGGAATTAAAATCTGAAATTTCGGATCCAGACTTATTGCAACAACTTTTCAACAACTGAAAAAGTTGTTGCAACAACTTTACTTAGACAGAAAAACTGCTTTTTCTGCATTTCTTCGGGATGGCTCCTTCAACATTTTTCTATGGAATGACATCTTCATACCTCCATCATTTCTACAATGAAAATATAACAACATATTGAATATATCCATACTTAAATTAATAATGGAAATATCGAAGTATTAAGCTTTTTAAATACATGATCCATGAATAAATGTGTTATAAAATACAATTTGATAGTGATAATAACTTCTTTTCAAGAAGTTATCACACCCCCACACTTAAGACTTTGCTAGTCCCTAGCGAAGATAATCAACAATAGTTTAATTGGGTGATCAACTATATAATACAACTTCGATAGACCATTATCACTGATATAAGAACAGTTATCACAAGAAATTTCTTTTAACAATTGAAAGACTTATCAATCTTCAGGATTTCACAATTACAAAAGAAAATTCATTAGATTGATCGAGGATAACATTCAGTTAAGCTTTCTAGTGCAGTGTGTGTCAATTCTCAAAATTCATTAATCCTACACAAGTTTATAATCTTGAACTTTCATACTAATGAGGATGAAAAAGAATAAGTTGAATCATGATTTGGTCTTCACTTAAGTTTGGTAGTTAATTTACAAGGACATCATAAGCGTGGCTAGAACTATAAGCTTTTGATAACGAGATAAAAAAAATCTTCTCCTTAATAATCTTAATGATAGTATATTATATGGGGTTTAACTATACAACATTTCTTTGAAGTCATAGTTGGGATCATTCCAAGCATGTGTGAACATACTTAGGCCGCATATCACTATGAACTATTTTTCTCTTTTGCACATTGTTTTTTTCTAAATCTCATAGTGTGGATCATTCCAAGCATGTGTGAACATACTTAGGCCGCATATCACTATGAGATGTTTTTTTAACGAAAAATTAAACACCCATAAATATAGACATTCATTAAAATATATTAAGAAGGATTATAAGATAATTCGTTTCAAAATGAAATGACTCACAAATTGAAGTCCCTAGATCCTCTTACCAATCAACTACTGAACTCAGATTTTAGCTTACATCAAAAATTCAATTCTTGCTTGAGCCTCCATCATTTCGTACATCATTCAATAAAAAATGTTTTTGCATAGGAGAAAATTCGTTTGAGAAAATACAATAAACTGCATAGGAGAAAAAATCTTAAATGAAGCTTATCCGATCAAAATAAGTTTTAATTTTATAATTGGTAATCCTAAGCTTGACTCGTCATCAATTGTAATAAAATGACTTGAATAACACAATCATGAGTATAAGATTAAGGGTAATCGATGAAGTAATAAATAAAACCATGTTTCACCCAACTAGAATAGTGTCATCACCCCCACACTTAGGATTTTTGCTAGTCTCGAGCAAGTAATTTTATAATTCAGAATTTCAGGACTTAACTCTGAATCAAAATTCAGGAAAAATAATAAAAGTAAGAATTGAGAACAAGTACTCTCCTGGAAGATTTATACGAAGTCATGTCCTTTCTTGCGTTCACTTCCGTCTTCCTCTTGACATGTCAATTGTTATAAGATATCCTGCACTGTATATGGAATGTGAAAAGAAAAGATATCCCACAAGAATTCTGCATTTTATCAATAACAAATATAAAATATAATATTGAGGGTAATCAAAGTGCATATTCAAATAGTTATAATTCTAAACAAGAGCAATCAAAATATTTAGGTTTTGAAATATATGATAAAATGCTATAAAGTTATCTCAGATTGTTCAAAAGGATCATAGTATACTTAGAATTACACACAAAAGCAAATATAATTATAATCTACTAGTCATTCAGCATCATCAGATGCTTCTTCGTCTTCCTCTTCATCACTTGAACTCTCCATATCCTTCTCTGCTTGGACAATGATTGTGGGATCCACACAAGCCCCATCATCATTTATCAAATAAGCTTCGTCATCGAAATGCACCGGATGACTACGAGATGGTTCATCATGTTTCCCTCTTCCCTTTTTCAATGATGACACCTCTTTCTGTAGCTGGTCAAATCGAGAAACAAAGTATAAATGCGGGTGTCGCTGGTAAGCATTCATGTACTCAATATTTTCCATAACAAGATCTAAATCTGCATCACTGACATCAGGAATGTTATCGAACTTGGGGATAGCTGGTGTTGCCGTCCCCTTGTTGGGTGTGTGAGATTCATGTGCTTTGGAGTTTCGAGAGATGACATAGTCAGTAATATGATGTCCAATAACAGTCACATAATCACTATCTCTAGCAATAACTCCTGCTAACCTGCATAAACCTGTGATGAGTGCTGGAAATCACAACTGCCGGATTCTGCTCTCCTTAATTTTTGATCGTATGCTCTTTTCAATAATTTTCCCAATGTTAATCTTTTGCCGACGCAGAATACTGAAAATAATAGCAACCTTCTCGAAAGAAAGATGGTTCATATGTTTGGTTGGCAAAATGCTAGAGTTTATAAACAAAAGCCAGATTTTTACTTCCTTTGATAAACATTTTGTTTTAAGCGTATGTTTAGATGTGTTAGCCCAATTCGGTTCATTTCCATGACAGATAATGGATGCTAGCTCGTTAGGGGGAATCGTTTGTTTTGACATTGTAAATTCGTCTGGATGGTGGTTGTCCAAATCAAAATAACTATTTATTACATCACTTGAAATATCAATAAGCTTGCCTCGCACAAACACTTTCTCTTCATTCGTAGCCCTAACATTTGCATAGAATTCGTATACCCAAGGAAGAATCGCCTCAGTTGGAGCATGGCAAAGAGTTTGCCATTTCAGAGCTTGTATTTGGTTGTCAAAATCGATTGTCCAACCCCGCAGAGTTATTTTAAAACCTCGTTCAAAGATGAACGGAACACCCTCTAGGTTTCAGAAATGAGTAGAGGCAACCACATTAACAAATTTGAGATTTTTAACTGCTACCTCTTTCAGTTTTCCCTTGCTCTTTTGTTTCCATTTGGAAGACATAACCTAAGAAGGAAGAAGAGACACTTTTTTTTTACATTCAGAACTACTCTCTCTCTCCGATATTTTTATCCATATGAAATTTAATCTAAGGGTTACCTTATAATGTTCGCTGGAGTAGTGGGTGCTTCGTCTTCAAGTTTGCGGAATAATGGACCGTCGAAACCCTGTGCGAGTTCCAGTCGTCGGTTGCGTTGATGTCCGTTGCTAGCCGTCGGTCGCCGCTCGTCCCGTCGTCGTTCCTGCGAGCCGTCGCCGGTCGTCGATGCGCTCTTTCGCCGCGCTCGTGCCCTAATGCTCCGACGCGATCGTGCCCTAGTGAACTTGCTAGCCGCTCATATGAGGGTGAACCGGGGTGGGGAAATAAAAACAAAGGAGGTTTGGACCGGCATATGCTGAACCAGTATAGTTTGAACCGATCGAGAAAAAAAAAGAAATTTGATCTCGCCGTTCGTCGATCGCCAGCAGCGAGCCTTTCGTCGATCGCCAGCAGCGAGCACTTTCGTCGATCGCCAGCAGCGAGCCTTTCGTCGATCGCCAGCAGCGAGCCTTCGTCGATCGTCGATCTCAGCCGCTTACAACATTCTTACTCTCAAAATGGCAGAAAAACAATTGTTTTAACAACTTTTTTTTGACCAAAAAAAATTGTTGCAACAATTGTTACAGGTTTTCTAAAAATGTGCAGGACATTATTTTGACTAAGTTTTCTAATGGTGATTACTTTTTCATGTTACATTAATTTTCTGGGAAGTAAAATGTAATTGCAACTAAACTTCTTCATTAAAATTTAAATAAAAACATACGTAAATATGAATATATAAATTAATTTGGGTTGCCTCCCAAAAAGCGCCTAATTTACTAGTCTCGGCAAGACTTCCTGCACTCGATATGTTACGTAAGAGTAACGACCGTTGCCTCGCAACGATCATCGTTTTGAAAATAGTGTTTAAGCCTTTGTCCATTCACTTTGAACTCAGACCCATCCTTTTCATTTCCAATTGTAATAACTCCAAACGGGTGGACTCCCTTCACTCTGAATGGCCCCGACCATCTAGACTTTAATTTTACCGGGAATAATTTCAATCTTGAGTTATATAAAAGCACGAGTTGACCTTCATTAAATTCACTTTTTTCTATCTTTGCGGCATGCCATTTCTTAATGCGTTCCTTATATATCTTAGCATTTTCATAGGTATTCAATCTCATTTCCTCTAGTTCATTGAGTTGAAAAAGTCTATTCTTACTAGCATCCTGAAATTCAAAGTTCAACTTCTTGATTGCCCAATACGCCATGTGTTCCAATTCTACGGGAAGATGGCAAGCCTTACCATAAACCATTTTATAAGGTGTCAATCTGATGGGTGTCTTAAATGCGGTCCTATACGCCCATAGTGCATCGTTCAGTTTCTGTGACCAGTCCTTTCGAGATGTACTTACCGTCTTCTCTAGAATTGACTTGATTTCTCTATTAGAAAGTTCGGCAAGCCCATTGGTTTGCGGGTGATAAGCTAAAGCAACTTTATGTGTTACGCCATACTTCCGCAAGAGTGTTTTGAATTGCGTATTGCAGAAATGTGCTCCGCCATAACTAATAATGGCCCTAGGTGTACCAAACCTTGTGAAGATATTTGACTTTAAGAATTTTAGCACAACCTTGACATCATTCTTCTGGGTGGCTATAGCTTCTACCCATTTAGACACATAGTCTACCGCTAAGAGAATATATAGATTTCCGTTTGAATTCACAAACGGACCCATGAAATCAATACCCCAAACATCAAACACCTCTACTTCCAAGATGTTGTTCAAAGGCATGCTAGCTCTACGATGTAAATTTCCCGTCTTTTGGCACCTATCACATTGTTTTACAAATAGGTGTGAATCATTGAATAGTGTGGGCCAGTAAAATCCAGCCTCTAAAACTTTAATAGCAGTACGTTCTCCCATAAAATGTCCTCCATAAGGAGATGCATGACATTTTTCTAGGATACTATGCACCTCTATTTCCGGAATACACCTACGCACCAATTGATCAGGGCAGAGTTTAAATAAATACGGAGCATCCCAAAAGTAGGATTTCACCTGATGGAGAAATCTTTTCCTTTGCTGATAGTCCATGTCTGAAGGAAAAACATTGCTAACTATGAAGTTAACAAAATCTCAATACCAAGGGACGCTACTCTTAGTAATAGTTAATTGCTCGTCAGGGAAATTATCTCTAATCATAACTTGAGTATCTTTCTCGCTCTCGTGTTCTAATCGAGATAAGTGATCAGCAATTGGGTTTTCAGCCCCCTTACGGTCTTTGATCTCCAGATCAAATTCCTGTAAGAGGAGGACCCACCTTATTAGTCTAGGTTTTGCATCCCTCTTATCCACTAAATACCGAATTGCCGAGTGATCAGTATAGACTATTACTTTGGAGTTGATTAAATAAGACCGGAACTTATCAAATGCAAAGACTACCGCTAATAGTTCCTTTTCTGTTGTGGTATAGTTTATCTGAGCATTCATGAGCGTTTTACTGGCATAATATATAGAGTGAAAATTTTCTCACGCATTTGTCCTAACACAGCTCCAACTGCATAGTTACTAGCGTCACACATTAAAACAAATGGTGTTGACCAATCAGGTGCAATGATAATAAGGGACGATACTAAACTTTGCTTTAATAACTGAAATGCTTTAGAACAATTATCATCAAAAATAAAAGGCGTATCTTTCTCAAGTAAACTACACAATGACTTTGAAATTTTTGAGAAATCCTTAATGAAACGTCTATAAAATCCAGCGTGGCCCACAAATCTACGAATGCCCTTGACATTCATTGGTGGAGGAAGTTTATCAATAACCTCAATTGTTGCCCGGTCAACTTCCATACCTTTGTTGGAAACCTTGTGTCCTAGCACAATCCCTTCTCGTACCATAAAGTGGCACTTTTCCCAATTCAAGACCAAATTGGTTTGAACACACCGATCCAAAACCTTTTTAAGCACTTCCAAACAACTATTAAATGATTGAGAAAACACAGAAAAATCATCCATAAATATTTCAATGTCTTCATCCATAAGATCAGTAAAAATTGAAATCATACAGCGTTGAAATGTTGTGGGTGCACTACACAACCCAAAGGACATTTTTCAGAATGCAAAAGTCTCATAAGGACATGTAAATGTAGTCTTTTCTTGATCTTCTGGTGCAACCATAATTTGGTTGTATCCAGAATATCGGTCCAAGAAACAAAAATATTCACTACCCGCTAGTCTATCTAGTACCTGATCAATGAATGGTAGCGGAAAATGATCTTTCCTAGTGGATTTGTTCAATTTCCTATAATCCATGCAAATTCTCCAACCGGTGACAGTTCTAGATGGTATTAACTCATTATTTTCATTCTTTACAACCGTCATGCCTCCCTTCTTTGGTACACATTGCACCGGGCTCACCCACTTACTATCAGAGATGGGATAAATAATGTCGGCATCAAGCCATTTGATAATCTCTTTCATTACTACTTCTTTCATGGGGGGACTAAGCCTACGTTGATGTTCTATAGACCCAATTGCATCCTCTTCCAATAGAATTTTATGCATACAAATGGATGGGCTAATCCCTCTAATGTCAGCAATAGTCCAACCCATAGCCCCTTTAAATTATTTTAAAACTTCTAGTAGTTTGTCTTCATTCTCTTGTTCTAATGATGCATCTATAATGACCGGCAATGTGTTATTTTCTCCAAGAAATACATACTTTAAATGTTCAGGTAGAGGCTTCAATTCTAGAGTTGGGGGATCCAGAATAGAGGATTTCATTATTTTAGGTTCGCTAGATCGATTTATTATCTCAAATTTTCTAGTAAAGGGTAACCTTTCATGTGAGTCAGGAACTTTAACACATTCTTCTAGTTCTAAATCATCTCCCCATTCTTCATTAGTTAGAATTGTTAAAAGTTGTTGTTCTAGATCATCTTTATCCTGCAATAGTTTGGTAGGCTCCTCCATTTCTTCTATGTAAAAGCATTCTTCTTTATCATTTGGAAATTTAAGAGCTTTAAGAATATTAAACGTTACTTCTTCATCATTTACTCTCATCGTCAACTCACCCTTTTGGACATCTATAAGCATCCTCCCCGTGGCTAAGAATGGTTTCCCTAAGATAATGGGTACATCCTTATCCTCTTCCATATCTAAGACAACAAAGTCGGCCGGAAAAATAAATTTCTCCACTTTGACCAATACATCTTCAACAATTCCTTTAGGAAATGCTAAAGTTCTATCAGCTAGTTGAAGGGTAAGAGATGTTGAAGCAATCTCTCCTAAACCTAACTTCTTGTAGATAGATAATGACATTAAGTTAATACTAGCACCTAAATCACATAAAGCTCTCCCGGAAAATTTAACTCCTATCGAGCATGGTATAGTAAAACTTCCAGGATCTTTTAGTTTAGGTGGTAGTTTCTTTTGAAGAATCACGCTACACTCTTCCGTTAACGCTACTATTTCTTTATCAACGAACCTTCTTTTCTTAGATAGAATATCTTTCATAAACTTAACATAACTAGGCATTTGTTCCAATGTCTCGACAAATGGAATATTTATAGTTAGTTTTTTAAAGATATCCATGAATTTTTGAAATTGCTTATCTAACTTCGTCTTTGCTAGCCTAGAAGGAAACGGTGGTGGAGGGTAGATAATTTCTTTCTTTTTATTATTTGGTTGTTCTACTTTCACTACTTCCGGTTCCTCATTTTCTAGTGACTTTTCTTTTTCAGCTTTGCTAGCTTCAATGTCTTTCTCACGCCCCTCCTCTTCTCTCACTTTTTCTAACAACCCATCCCCGCTTGGAATTTCTACACCACTCCTTAAGACAATGGCCTTACAATGGTTGGGTTGATCCTCTCTTGTAGGATTAGGTGTAGTATTAGAGGGTAATGATCTGATTGGTCTCTGATTTAGTGCATTTACTAGTTGACCCAATGTGGTTTCCATAGATCTAAGTGATGACTCAATCCCAACCATCCTAGACTCACTCTTTTGGAACATCCCTAAAATGAGATCATCCGTTAATTTTCTAGTGTTCACTTGGTTATTAGGAGGGGGATTTTGTAGTGGATTAACATTTTGGTTGAATCCTGATGGTTGATTCATTACTTGATTGTTTTTCCAAGAGAAGTTAGGATGATTTCGCCACTCGGGATGATAATGATTTGCAAAGCCGGGTGGAACTTGTCTTGGCTGTCCACCAACATAGTTCGCCTCTTCAGTGATTTGATTTAGTTGCTCTACAGTGAGTGGTGCATTTGATGTAGGAGTAGATAAAGCATCTAACCTTTTATTAATTAAATTAAATTATGATGCCATTTGAGCAGCCAAGGATGTAATTTGGTCCACTTGGTGGACCCCAACCGGATTAGTATTCCCTTGCCTCTCATATGCTTGATAGTTGTTAGAAGTAAGATCTTCCAATATAGCATAAGCATCCTCTGGATACTTCTTCATTAGCGACCCTCCCGCAGCACCATCAACCAAAATCATGGTTGTGGTTTGCAACCCATTATAGAATGTGCAGACTTGTTGATGTTGGGCTAAACCGTGGTGTGGACATTTTCGTAGTAAATCTTTAAAACGCTCCCAAGCGTCATAAAGAGTCTCTCCGGGGCCTTGCATAAAAGTTGAAATATCCCTAATAAGCTTTGCAGTCTTTGAAGGTGGGAAGTATTTATTTAAAAATTTCTCAACTAAAAGATCCCATGTGGTAATCGACTCTTGTGGCACTGAGGCTAACCAATCACTAGCTCTCCCTTCTAAAGAAAATGGGAATAATCTTAATAGGATTGCTTCGTCAGATGCACCATTGCATTTAAACATATCACAAATCAGTAAAAATGTTCTTAAGTGAGCAGTTGCGTCTTCATGATTTAGACCTCCAAATTTACTATGTTGTACTAGTTGCATAACCGTGGAATCCATTTTAAAGTTGTTAGCTTCTATTGGAGGTCTGACAATACCAAAGTGCAACCCTCCTCTTAAAGGTGCATTATAATCACGACAAGTCATTCAGGGAGCAGCTGGTTGATCATATTGATCAACTTGCCCGTTAGGATTCGCTTGTCCCTCATTGTCATTCCTAATTGCTTGTCTATTATTATTATCCATCGCAGGATGAATAATATTTTTCGCTTTTCGGTTTTTTCTATTCTTCCTACAAGTGCGTTCAATTTCAGAATTTAACGGAAGTATATCAGTGTTCCGATGTCTGGACATGCACTAAACAAAACTCTAGATATAAGTACAAAAAAAAATAAAAACTTGATCTCTAAATACTTAGGAAGCACTAATATTGCAAGAAATAAACTTTTTAGAAATCACCGTCCCCGGCAACGGCGCCAAAAACTTGATAGGCAGAAAGTGTATATATACGCAAGTGCACGTATCAGTTCAAGTAATAAAGTGTGAGTAGAGATCGTTCCCTCGGAGACGTAATTAATCTAAACGCTTGCAATTACTAACTTAACCTGTTCTTCAAATTCAAGTAGAGTGATTAAGGTAATTTTTGTTAACAACTAATAACATTACAACAAATTAGAACTAAGAATGCTTAAAAATACTTTTGAACGATTTGGACAAATAGTCTTGTACACTGCTTTCCTTTGCTCTTTGTGATATGTTCTCAAGGTGACTCTATTATGAATGATTAATCATTTATCTTGCAACGATTTGAAAGTGGAGAACATGGTCTCTCGATCTATGAAATCCGTTTACCCCTTATTTCCTTAGTTATCTCTAACTTAGGTAACAATAAAGAATAACATCAGGTACACAAATCAATGTTTCTACCGAGAATGTGAAATCTCTTTCTCCCTTCTTCAATATATTAAATTTATGATGCACTTACGTTACTCCTCTCTCGAATCTCGCAACGCAGTATAAAGACGAAATTTTTGGTGAAATACTTACGCAACTCCTCTCTCGAATCTCGCCGCGCAGAATAGAACATTCATCTAGCCTGACTCCTCTCTCGAATCTTGCCAAGCAAATTTTAAAGATGAAAATTTAACCCAAAATTTCCAAGAACAACTTCATAAATTCAATAAAGATGAAATCTCAAACATTCATAAGAAGAATTAAGGTTCAAACATCACAATAAAGCAAAGTACTCGCAACATAGAAGACTTAGAAAATTAGATCATAACGGAAAAAGAAGAACACACAATTATAAAGATTGTATTAGACATGGTTAACAAGAAGAAGAAAGATGTAAGAAGTTCTTCCCCAAAACGCTGTAGGAATTCAGTCTCCTTCCTCCCCCTTGGCCGAACTTCTTGCTTTTCTGATTTCGTGAACAGTGTTTTTTTCTCCCCACTATCCAGGAATTAATTCTCTGCCAAAAACTGTCCACTCCCGTGAATAGTAACTTCCCCCTTTTAATTCTCCTTCTTTTTCTCTCCTTTTCTTCCATAACTACCTTAAGTGGTTTTCCACCTTAATATTCAAAAATCCCATCCAAAAGACGCACCCTCTCTATGTTTGTAACCGCCACAATCATAAAATGCGGAATTAAAATCTGAAATTTCGGATCCAGACTTGTTGCAACAACTTTTCAACAACTGAAAAAGTTGTTGCAACAACTTTACTTAGACAGAAAAACTACTTTTTTCTGCATTTCTTTGGGATGGCTCCTTCAACATTTTTCTACGGAATGACATCTCCATACCTCCATCATTTCTACAATGAAAACATAGCAACATATTGAATATATCCATACTTAAATTAATAATGGAAATATCAAAGTATTAAGCTTTTTAAATACATGATTCATGAATAAATGTGCTATAAAATACTATTTAATAGTGATAATAACTTCTTTTCAAGAAGTTATCACGCCCCACTCGCCCGTCCAAGGGGCGAGTGGGGGACCGCCCCACTCGCCCGTCCAAGGGGTGAATGGGGGATCCCCCCACTCGCCCGTCCAAGGGGCAAGTGGGGGACCGCCCCACTCGCCCGTCCAAGGGGCGAGTGGGGGATCCCCCCCCCCCCCCCCCCACTCGCCCGTCCAAGGGGAGAGTGGGGGATCCCCCCACTCGCGGCCAAGTTCGCGAATGGATCGATGTCCACTCGCGCAGGCAGGGTGACCTTGAGTTCAGTCGTTCGGGTTGGTTGGTGGGCTGCGAATAGTGGATTCTTGGCTATCCGCAGACCATGTTTTGGGAAGTCTATAAATAGACCCCCATGGGCACCTTGGGAAGGGCTGGTTCCTACCCCCTCCCTCGCGTGGTCTTGTGAGCAAGCACCCCCCCCCCCCCCTCCCCTTGTCATCGAAGGTTGACGGTGAGGTGGTTCTTAGTGCCCACCAAGGTGCCCAGACTCAGCATTGGCTTGGGAGGGGAAGTTCCTTGAGAGCTTCCGGGTATGTGGTGAGACCTCCACGCTACAGCTTAAGGGGTCCGTTTGTGGACTTAGGTGTTCTCCAAGGGCAAGGTCTCTCGGTTCTCAGTGACTGGTCAAGGGTCTCGCTCAGGTCAAGTAAGGGCTAGCTGCATCCCCTTGCGAACGTCGAGACCAGTTCTCTGGTTTCAACAAGCACCTAAGACGTGGATGGGTACTCCGCCCCCAGATGGTAAGATCCCCGACTAGAGACCATTCTTCGGGCTCAGTCATGCCGACAGATGGGAGACTCATCGGGTCGACTCGCTACTTGGTAGTTGGTCTGGGAAGGTGTCGGGTTCCTCCGCCTCTAGTGAAGGTAATCACCTAGGACGTGGATGGGTACTCCGCCCCCAGATGGTAAGATCCCCGACTAGAGACCATTCTCCGGGCTCAGTCATGCCGGCAGATGGGAGACTCATCGGGTCGACTCGCTGCTTGACTAGGTGACTTAAAAAGATGATGAGCTCCTCCGCCTCCCGGCAAGCTAGGCCCCTAGGACGTGGATGGGTATTCCACCCCCAGTTGGTTTGAAAAGTGTTGAGTTCCTCTGCCTCCAGGTAAGATAGGCCCTAGGACGTGAACAGGTACTCCGCCCCCAATTAGTTTGGGAAGGTGCTGGGTTCCTCTGCCTCCAGGCAAGCTAAGCCCCTAGGACGTGGATGGGTACTCCGCCCCCAATTGGTTTGGAAAGGTGTTGAATTCATCTACCTCCAGGTAAGCTAAGCCCCTGGGACGTGGACGGGTTCTCCTCCCCCAGTTGGTTTGGTAAGATGGTTGAATCCCTCTGTCCCTCGGTGAGGGTAAGCACCTGGGACGTGGATTGGTTCTCCTCCCCCAGTTGGTTTGGAAAGATGGTTGAATCCCTCCGTCCCTCGGTGAGGGTAAGCACCTGGGACGTGGACGGGTTCTCCTCCCCCAATTGGTTTGGTAAGATGGTTGAATCCCTCTGTCCCTCGGTGAGGGTAAGCACCTAGGACATGGATTGGTTCTCCTCCCCCAGTTGGTTTGGAAAGGTGGTTGAATCCCTCCGTCCCTCGGTGAGGGTAAGCACCTGGGACGTGGACGGGTTCTCCTCCCCCAGTTGGTTTGGTAAGATGGTTGAATCCCGCCGTCCATCGGTGAGGGTAAGCACCTGGGACGTGGATTGGTTCTCCTCCCCCAGTTGGTATGGAAAGATGGCTGAATCCCTCCGTCCCACGGTGAGGGTAAGCACCTAGGACGTGGACTGGTTCTCCGCCCCCGGATAGTTCGGGAAATTATTAGTTCCCTCCCCCTCCAGGTGAGCTCGGCTCCCTGGTAGGTGTGGAGTTCCCTCCCCCTCCAGGTGAGCTCGGCTCCCTGGTAGGTGTGAAGTCCCCTCCCTCTCCAGGTGAGCTCGGCTCCCTGGTAGGTGTGGAGTTCCCTCCCCCTCCAGGTGAGGTCAGCTACCAGGTGGAGTTTCCTTCCCCTCTAGGTGAGCTCGGCTCCCTAGTAGGTGTGGAGTTCCCTCCCCCTCCAGGTGAGCTCGGCTCCCTGGTAGGTGTGGAGTTCCCTCCCCCTCCAGGTGAGCTCGACTCCCTGGTAGGTGTGGAGTCTCCTCCCCCTCCAAGTGAGGTCGGCTCCCTAGTAGGTGTGGAGTTTCATCCCCCTCCAGGTGAGCTCAGCTCCCTGGTAGGTGTGGAGTTCCCTCCCCCTCCAGGTGAGCTCGGCTCCCTGGTAGGTGTGGAGTTTTCTCCCCCTCCAGGTGAGCTCGACTCCCTGGTAGGTGTGGAGTTCCCTCCCCCTCCAGGTGAGCTCGGCTCCCTGGTAGGTGTGGAGTTCCCTCCCCCTCCAGGTGAGCTCGGCTCCCTAGTAGGTGTGGAGTTCCCTCCCCCTCCAGGTGAGCTCGACTCCCTGGTAGGTGTGGAGTTTCCACCCCCTCCAGGTGAGCTCGGCTCCTGGTAGGTGTGGAGTTCCCTCCCCCTCCAGGTGAGCTCGGCTCCCTGGTAGGCGTGGAGTTTCCTCCCCCTCCAGGTGAGCTCGGCTCCCTGGTAGGTGTGGAGTTCCCTCCCCCTCCAGGGGAGCTCGACTCCCTGGTAGGTATGGAGTTCCCGCCTTCCACCTCAGGTTGAGTTCAGCTCGACCAAAGGTGTTGAGTTTTCTTCCACCTCAGGTCAAGTTTAGTTAGACCTAAGGTGTTGAGCTTTCTCCACCTCCAGTTGAGGTCGGCTCACAGGAGGCTTGTTAAGTGGAGAAAGGTTTGCCTTACACCTCAGGTCGAGTTCAGCTCGACCAAAGGTGTTGAGTTTACTTCCACCTCAGGTCAAGTTTAGTTCGACCTAAGGTGTTGAGCTTTCTCCACCTCCAGTTGAGCTCGACTCATAGGAGGGTTGTTAAGTGGTGAAAGGTTTGCCTTCCACCTCAGGTCGAGTTCAGCTCGACCAAAGGTGTTGAATTTTCTTCCACCTCAGGTCAAGTTTAGTTCGACCTAAGGTGTTAAGCTTTCTCCACCTCCAGTTGAGCTCGGCTCACAGGAGGGTTGTTAAGTGGAGAAAGGTTTGCCTTCCATGTTAGGTCGAGTTCAGCTCGACCAAAGGTGTTGAGTTTTCTTCCACCTCAGGTCAAGTTTAGTTCGACCTAAGGTGTTTAGCTTTCTCCACCTCCAGTTGAGCTCGGCTCACAGGAGGGTTGTTAAGTGGAGAAAGGTTTGTCTTCCACCTCAGGTCGAGTTCAGCTCGACCAAAGGTGTTGAGTTTTCTTCCACCTCAGGTCAAGTTTAATTCGACCTAAGGTGTTGAGCTTTCTCCACCTCCAGTTGAGCTCGACTCACAGGAGGGTTGTTAAGTGGAGAAAGGTTTGTCTTCCACCTCAGGTCGAGTTCAGCTCGACCAAAGGTGTTGAGTTTTCTTCCACCTCAGGTCAAGTTTAGTTCGACCTAAAGTGTTGAGCTTTCTCCACCTCCAGTTGAGCTCGCCTCACAGGAGGGTTTTTAAGTGGAGAAAGGTTCGTCTTCCGCCTCAAGTCAGGTTCAGCTGAAAAGCTCGGCAGGAGTATCCCGTTGGCAGGGCCCTTCGTGGATTCCCCTAAGGTCCCACCTACTCGACAAATAGGTGGGTTGGACTTTCTTTCCGAGCTTAAGGCAAGCTCGAAAAGAGCGGGGATTGTGTACAACCCTCATATTTTCCGAGACGGTGTGACCCGACGCGGATGAGATCGTAAAAGAGAGGGCGGCCGTGACGCAGCGGACCGAACCATCGGAGGTCATCAAAGACCAAAAAAAGAGGGCCCGGGGGGGGCAAATTTCTTTGGTCGAGTGGACCTTTGGTCCACTCGCCCAAGGCTCCGGGCGAGTGGACCCTTGGTCCACTCGCCCAAGGACCCAGGCGAGTGGACCATTGGTCCACTCGCCCGAGTCGGGGGGGCGAGTGGACCAAGGGTCCACTCGCCCAAGGGTGTGGGCGAGTGGACCCTTGGTCCACTCGCCCCATGTAGGGCGAGTGGACCAAGGGTCCACTCGCCCCATGTAGGGCGAGTGGACCAAGGGTCCACTCGCCTGAAGGGTGGAGTGGACCGTGAGGTCCACTCGCCCAGTCAGGGCGGTGGACCTCGGTCCACTTGTTCGACCCCGGACAAGGGGGGAGTGGACGTCTCGTCCTCCACTTGCCTCTCTCTTGTTTTGATCGTCCAGGTTCGTGGTTGAGCTGCGGATAGCAGAATTTTGGCTATCCGCAGCCCAATTTTGGGAAGTCTATAAATAGACCCCGGGCACCTTGGGAAGGGATGTTGGTACCCCCCCCCCCCCCCCCCTCCCTCGCGTGTGTGTTGTGAGCAAGCACTACCCCTCCCCTCCCCCTTGTCATCGAAGGTGGACGGTGAGGTGATCTTTAGTGCCCTCCAAGGTGCCCAGGCTCAGCATTGGCTTGGGAGGGGAAGTTCCTTGTGAGTTCCGGGTATGTAATGGGACCTCCACGCTGCAGCTTAAGGGGTCCATTTGTGGACTTAGGAGTTCTTCAAGGGTAAGGTTCTTCGGTTCTTAGTGACTGGTCAAGGGTCTCGCTCGGGTCAAGTAAGGGTTAGCTGCATCTCCCTTTCGAACGTCGAAACCGATTCTCTGGTTTCAACAATATGCACATCACCCACATAATTGTAGCTTTATTTATCTTTCAAACAATGAAATATTAAGAGAAGGCTAGTGAATACACTTTATAGTTAGATAAACCATTATGATATTATTTACAATTAACAAAAACTTGCAAATCAGCAAATTAATCAATAAATCGAAAGAGAACCGACAAACTAAATCAACTAAAGCAAGAAAACAACTATATACACTAATATAATTAATTAATTACTATTATTAATTAATAATTTATAAGTTGTACTTTTATTTAGATGTATGTGATATGTCACGTGCTTATGAAAATTAAAAAGATGTAATTAGTCGGTGCGGTGCGGTTTTTGCAATTTTCATGATCTGAAAACCGCACCGCACCGAACCGCGCTCGGTTTTTAGAAGTTCAAAACCGCACCACACCGAAATTACGCGGTGCGGTTTGTGCGGTGCGGGCGGCTTTTGCGGTTTGCAGTTTTTTATGCTCACCCTATTAGGCTCTGTTTGGCAGGGGTGGATCTGCGACAGTCGCGCGGACGAAAGCGCCCCGCCACGATCTCCGCCTATTTGGCGGGGCCGCGGTCGGGCGGGGGGGGCTCCGCCCCGCCGCATGTTTCCGTGGGTTTTCCATGGATTTCATCCGCTCGAGACGCGCTTCGCGCGGTTGCGGTCCAGCGGCGCAGCCGCCGGACCGCCGCGCCAAACTAAGCCTTAGGATTCGTTTGGCGCGGCTTATTTGCTCCGGTGAGTTTGGACAAAAAAACAATTATCATGGAATGTATGTTTGGCATGACAAAGGTTATGACCGCTACCAAGAAAATAAACTAGTTTTGTGCATAAAATGTATGAAATTTTTAGGTGAGGTCCGGCATTCATGAACTACGGTTCATGACTAACCATTATCATAGATTGAATGTTTGGCAAGACAGGTTATAACTTCTACCAAGAAAATAAACAAATTTTGAGCATAAAATTCATGAATTTTTTTAGGTGAGGTCGGGCGTTCACGAACGACGGTTCATGACCACCGCGTTCACGATCGCCACCACCACGCCAAATGAAGCCTTAAAACCGATATTTATAGTCCATTGATATCTGCAGTCCAAATAAATTATTGCAGTTCAATATTTTTATCCACATCCCAAAATTTGTTCATTAAGAATAGTTTGCACCCCGAAATTTGTTCAAAAGGTCTGCTCTTGTGGAAGTCGAAATTCATGGCTTGAGAATGAAGGTGACAGACAATATTTGTGAGGTTTCTGCAGAGGCATGGAAACATTATCACGATGCCGACGGCGCCATCTTTTCTGGAAGTCGAATCCGGCTGAACTGAGATGCAAAAGAGCGTCGCCTTTCGGGTGCTTCCGAATTTTCCTTCTCCCAACCGCGCCACCCGCCACTCTCCCGCATGGTCCTTGTCGCCACCGCTGGTTACCACTTCGATTAGGTCGTTGTACTGATATCCATCTAATATTCTTCTTCTTTATTTTCCATGCGTCCACCGATGTTGCTCCAATCCCATGGCGTGGATGCTTATCAGAGTTTTGATTTTACTCCTCACCTTCAACCTCGTCACGTTGGGAACTAGAGCCGGGGGACTGGAGTGGATTTGCTTTTTATCAGAGGGGTGTTTAAGGTTGAAAATGAATGCTCTTCCAATCTAGGTTTGGGGATCGTGCTCGCTTTGTCAAAGGGGTGTTTGAGGTTGAAAATGGATGCTCTTCTGATCCAGGTTTCGGTCATTACATAGTTGCCTCAGCGTGCAACCCCTTGGCCGAGTCGAGGTGCGACGTGATCCCGGCGAGTCTCGCCTCAACGCCTGTAACATCCCAACTTTGAATAGGGACCCTAGAAGCATTGGTGCCCCAATTGGTGCACCATCTCACCTTGGAGACAAGGTGGAGCCCTTAAGGGGCAAAAGGTGCACTTAGCCATGTTAACCGATTCAAGTCCCATGAACCCCACCCCTAACCAATTGAACCCATCATACCCTCCCTCATGACCTAAGTCAAAACACCAAATGGCACCCCAATTGGTGCACCACTACCTCACCTTTAGAACAAGGTGGAACCCTTAGGAGATAAAGGTGCACTTAGCCAAATTTGACCAAATCACCTCAATTGATACCACCCTTGGCCAATTTAGTTAACCATCTCCTTCATCATGACCCAAGGTAACCTACCCACCAATTGGCACCCCAATTGATGCACTACACCACCTTGAAGACAGGGTAAAACCCTTAAAAAGGGTTTGGTGTGCATTTAACCAAAATGACTTAATCAACCTAATTGAACCCCTTCTTGGTCATTTGATCTAGTCACACCATGACCCAAAGGCTAGACAAACCACCAAAATGTTGACTTTGGTCAACTAAAAGTCAACCCAAATTAAGCATGGTCAAACCATGGTTTAATTAAGGTCTTAACCAACTTTTGAAAATACATTAACCCTACACTAACCCAAAGACCCTCAAATCAAACCCTAGCCTCATATAGACCTTAAACCCATAATCAAATCAAATAACCATGGTTAATCTAACCCAAATTACATAGGATGATTTTACCAAAAAAAGATTAGCTTGTTTAACGAAAAACCTAGATGAAAAAGGTTAGGGGTGAGCAAGTATCCCCCGCAAGAAAGGTGGTGTATAACGGTACACAGTGCGGCCACCAACCTTACTCTTATCTGGCTAATGAGCTACTTAAATTTGATATCACAACATATGTCTAATAAGTTATCTAATGTTTTTCCTGTGTACTTTTATACCATCCTTCAAGTCTATAATAAATCAAAGGATCGTAGAGACTAGTTCTTAGTCTGGTATGGAGAACAACATTGAAGTAATGTTTAGTTATGTAAGACTATGACGGGTCTAACCACTCTACCGAACAGAACACACTGTCGTAGGGACTCGAGTGTTAGAGTTAGATCCTGTTAGCTTCTGGGGCAATTTGTCTTGTGGATATAATCCCGGTGGGTAAATCCCAGAGCTTGTATTCCCTCTCATTTTTTAGCGAGACCTCGGATAGTAGTGCAAGCATGAACCTGTATTGTACATTAAGGCATGTGATGGTTGTCACCTAACCAGAAGCAGTAGAGATGTCTGATCCGATGTTATCATCCGTCACTGTGATAAGACACGTGTGGTTAGCTACCAACTTAACAAGTGGACTGAGTAGGATTTAGACATGTAAAACTAACAATTCATCATATCATCTTACTTTAGCACATCTTGCATCTTTAAACCCTTATACTACAAGTTTGTATGGACATTCTTGTAAGATAAGAGAATTTTAAGAACCTTAACTTATAAGTTTCTATGAGCATTCATATAAGTTAAGTTATTACCGTACCATAACTGTTACATATTCGTACTGTATATTTTATAAAAATCACCTACTTGATTTATTACTTATGTCAGAACAAGACCTTCAAGTTATAAGGATGTATGGACATTCTTTTAAGCTGAGTCATTTATGTTTCCTTTTACTACCTTCTTCATAGCATAAACTCTCTCTCTCTCTCTCTCTCTCTCTCTCTCTCTCTCGTCACTTGGTTTATCCACATTACCGCTTGTGCACATTGCCCTCCAAAGGAAAAGAATCCACTTAGTCAAATTGACTAACGGTTTGTGACAACCCCCTCTAGGAGCCCCAGCCGTGGGAACTTCCCCAGCCGCGGTAGTTCCCACGGTACCAACCCCAACCAGAGATCCATGAGATGCAGATGGAGATGCCCGCAGCCATGGACCCTGTCCCAGACCCCCAAGGTAGAGGAAGTACCGAGAGATGAAAGTTCTTGCTTCTCTTCCACGCCCCTTACTTTGTTTTAAGGGTATACATTAGTATTAGTCGTAATGGCATGTCTTAGCCCTAGTCTTCCGCTGTAATCCAAAGCTTTGATATATATGAAAAATGTGATTTGGACTTTATCTTTGTCTATTATCTTCTGTTATAGATTGATATTACTATGATGTAATGATAACTCGTCTTACAGAACAAGTATCATACAGTAGTGGTTAGCTCGTTTGCTAACTCCATTGTATGACAACTGCTCTGGGCATAACGATCCCCTCGGCTGTGACCAAATACCGGGAAGGGGTCGTTACAACGCCTGTCCACGAACTCATTTTTTCATGGCTCGAGCTCAAGGCCTACTTATCGAGCTCGCGAGCTCGAGTCAGAGTTCGAGCTGATCATGAGCCTTATTTTTTATATTTAAAAAAATTAAATGTAGAAATAAAAAGCTCGCGAGCTCATGAACAACAATATGTGAGCTCGAGCTCCACAGGCTCGAGCTCGAATCGAGTTTTTTTCGAGTCGAGTTTTTTTTTTAGCCGGCTCAACTCAACTTGCACCCCTAATAAAGACATGCTTAGGTGTTTTACTGGCTGAGCTCAGTCAGTAAAACACCGATGCTTGTAAATATGTCAAGTGTCGATAACCATGCTGGAAAACTTGGAATGAATTTGTCAACACAGGAAAGTGCTTTAATTTTCTCCAGCTTGGCTATATTATCATTTGTACATGCTCGAATGCCCGGAACATAGCAATGTGCAGAATATTAACTTTTGCAGCTCAATTTCTAGGTTTTATCTACACAGTAACTTTACCCGCACCCCCACGACGACGAAATGGATACTATTCATTTCACGGTGTATATGTATTGCGGGCTGATCCGACACGGGTGGAGTAATCCTATTCTTTTATTTTATTTTTTATCAAAAAAATCTGCACCACTAGATTAAATGAGAATGGTCTTATCCATTAGATGGAGAAATGGATACTATTGACGAAATGGAGAGGATCTGGTTCCCACGACGACTTAGAGTAGTTAGTAGCTTTAAGGAAAACAGCCCTTTCGGCAATCTTATGTAAATATCAACAGCTTGCTCAAATCGCAAAAAAAAACGAGCTTTGAGTGTAGAAACCCCTTCCAAAAAAAAACTTGAACTATAAAAACAACAATGTCGCAACCCCTTAACCAGAGCAGAAACCGGCAAGCATGCCTAGATCTGCAGTAGAAAAAGATAGAGAGAGAAATACATAAGCAAAGAAGACTGGGAGAAATTCAGATAAAGAGGGTAAAGTTAGACAGGGATTAGGATAGTGATAAGAGTAAGTGGTAGTCATAAGAGAGAAACAGATATATATATATAGAGAGAAATAGAGAGGGGGGGAGAAATAGTGTTAGAATTAGGGTTTCAAGAAGTAGGGAACGGAGGGAGAGAAACAGGGGAGAAGAGGAAAGAGAGGAAATTCCAAATCTTGATAATACTCAGCATGAAACAAATACAAGGGTCTCCCGGGTTTATATACTACCCGGTGTCAAATAAGAAAAGACATAATGCGATGCAAAATACAAAGATAAATGCGACGCCGCTCTCATGCTTCGGCGCGCGTGTCGCGTTCCCTCCTTCGATAAACGTGCCACACCGGCGGACGCCCTTCGCCTTCGCTGCCCGCGTCGTCATCCGTAACAATGTCGCCCGCTGGGAAATTTGCCTTGTCCCCAAGGCAAAGGTCCGGAAACTGCTGTTGCAGCTCGGTCTGGTCGATCCACGTGGCCTCTGAGTCAGGGAGGTCGCGCCACAAAACCAAAACCTGCTCCACTGTCTGGTCTCCTCGCTGTACCATGCGAGTATCGATGACGCGATGGGGGTGGGCTGCTGGCGGTATGGTGCCTGGTCCGGTGGTGGAAGTGCCCCCTCAACTGGATGATCGCCGATCACCCGCTTTAGCTGCGAGACGTGGAATACCGGGTGGATCCGGCTCTCAGGAGGTAGGCGGAGGCGGTAGGCCTGAGTGCCAACTCGGGCGAGGATCTCGAAGGGGCCATAGAATTTGGCCACCAACTTGGAATGGGACCGCGAAGAAGCCGAAACCTGGCGGTGTGGCCGTAACTTGAGGAAGACGGAGTCCCCCTCGCTGAACTGAACGTCGCGTCGTCGGCGGTTAGCTGTGTTGGATCTTACGGCGCCCTTAGAGGGGGGTGAATAAGGGTTTTATGGAATTTAAATCGTATTTAAGTTTATCAGAGCCTGAGACTGAAGTTTCAGAATATTATATAGAAAAATATATTTAAATATTCCAGATAGGATTGTAATGAAGATTCCTTTTTAAATAATTGAAACAAAACTTTTTGTTGACTTTTGCTAACGCCAGGTGTTAAGTCTTAACGCTGAGCGTTAGCTTTCCAGAGAATATTCCTCAGAACAAAAAGAATGCCACAGTGATTTTACCTAGAAATCTTAAATGAAATACAGTTCCAGAAAATCAGTCATAATGAAAATAATTATTGTATTTCAAAGATAATTATACAAATGTTAATTTTAATATTTTGATGAAAATAGAAATTAAAACATTCTTGAAGAGGAAATAAAATCAATTGAATAGAACATTAAAAGACATGATTTTATTTCATAATAAATTGAATACACAAATTTTAATTTCTATAACGCTAGAAATCAAGGCGAAAATATGTAAAAACATTTTTTGTTGTTTCACCGGTCCTTCTCCCAAGGACAGGTTGGCTATAGTCTATCTATCCCCAGATAAGGCCTCTAGCCACCCCTAGATCTACCCTCGACCTAGTCGCTACGCACAAGGCGGCGAATTACCCCCTAAGCCTCACAAGGACCTAATCGCGAACACAAGACGAATTTACCCACGGAATCCTTCCCGGAATTTGACGTTCTCACCGAACGATTTCTCCACACAAATTACAAAAGGAAAAATAAAAGATTACAAGATAAGTAAAGAGAAACTCCCCAAGAAATTCTGAAGGTGAAGACGAAGTCGATGTAGATGTTGGCGTTCTTGAAACGATCGTCCTTCGTTTGGAATATGCGTTGTAGACTTTCTCCTTCAAAATCTTCTTTAGATCTTCATGTTAGCCCAAGGGAGATCTCTTAATTGTTGTACACGAACCTCTCTCCAAAGTATCAGAATTCTGGAATCATCTCTCTAATTGAGAATGAGAAGGGTTGTACATTAAATAGCCTCGGAAGCTAACGCGCGGCGTTAAGGGTTAACGCCTAGTGAACGTGCACTGTCGTGGCTGAAATCGCGCAACCGTCAAGATCGTGGCAGTTTGTGGATTCAATGCGGGCGTTAAGAGTCAACGCTGGCGTTGAGTCGTTCTCCTTCAAATTCGTCGATCGGCCTT
The DNA here is from genome assembly GCA_033032865.1 of Dactylorhiza incarnata. Classification (NCBI taxonomy): domain Eukaryota; kingdom Viridiplantae; phylum Streptophyta; class Magnoliopsida; order Asparagales; family Orchidaceae; genus Dactylorhiza; species Dactylorhiza incarnata. Next base: position 5,688,243 of record JAWHQI010000110.1, on the reverse strand, counting down.
CTCATTTCGTCGAACGCAGGTCCAGTTCGTCGAACGCAGGTCCAGTTCGTCGAACGCAGGTCCAGTTCGTCGAACGCAGGTCCAGTTCGTCGAACGCAGGTCCAGTTCGTCGAACGCAGGTCCAGTTCGTCGAACGCAGGTCCAGTTCGTCGAACGCAGGTCCAGTTCATCGAACGCGGGTCCAGTTCGTCGAATGCAGGTCCTGTTTGTCGAACGCAGTTTCTTCAGGCTGAATTTCGTCAAACGGAGAGCAAAGTTCGTCGAACGGAACTCCAAGTTCGTCGAACGGAACTCCAAGTTCGTCGAACGCAGATTCGTCGACCTCAACTCGACGGCATTCCTCCTCTTGTTAACGCGGGGCGTTAATAATTACCGCGAGTGTTAGCTCTCTTTCGTCGAACAGATTTTTCGTCGAACTCTTAGCGAAGTTCGTCGAACAGTTAGCGACGGCGTTAAGTACTAACGTCTGGCGTTGTCTCTGCCTTCTCAACGGATTTCTTCTCGACAGCATTTCTTCTCGACGGATTCCTTCTCAATGGAGGTTAACGCGGTGCGTTAGCTCTCTTTCCAGAGAGTCATCTCCATTCAGTATACTATTCAAGGAATGTGTAGCTATAGTTCCTGTACAACCTGCACACTATAAACACATAAAATACTGGACCAAATACAACACGGTATTTGTTATTCTCAAACCAAGAGATGCGGAACATAGGCTCCAACAATCTCCCATTTTTATAATAACAAATACATGTATGAGAAATTAGTGAGATTAAGACCATTTGTGTTTATAGATAAGTGAGGTAATAATATATGCATAAATAACAGGTTAAAAGCAAGATAGATTTGATAGCGATAATGCATACTCTTTTTATATGAAGTCCTCCTCGTACATAAGTGTTCACTTAAAATTTACTCCCCATAAATATCTATTTTACAAGATTTCTCAATTTCTTCTCCCCCTTTGTTATTAACAAAAGTGGGTAGGGATGAGTGTATATCTTTTAAGATAGATAAGGAACCACTTATTGAAGGATTTTCATGATCGAGCATATGATAGTGTATGCACCTCCTATATGATTACTCCCCCTACAAATATACCCCTTTTTTAGTTTAATATTATTATAAAGCACTCCCCCTAAAAATTAGATTTATGCAATTTAATATCCCCTTTTGGTAGTATCAAAATAGGATTTTAGGAGTGAGTATGTATAATAAGGAGTAATATATTTTATGTCGAGAAGAAAAATAAGATGCAATCGAAAGCTTGTTAAATACTACTTGTTGGGAAAAAAATATAAGCATGATGTAACATAAAGTAGTAAGCAACATAACAGAAATGATAAAATAAGCATTCTTATTTTAATATACCACTTGTTGAAACCATGGTGTTAAAAATAATAGACATGAATGAGTATAAGTGGTAAACTTAGCAGAAGAATATAATAAGCACTCTTAAACATAAACATCATTTTTAGAAGATAAAATCATACAAAGGATAATGAGTTTTAAATTTGAAAAGTTGATGTTTGAGTTAAAGATTGAGATGTTATTCCATTAAGATAATATTGCAAGCATGATTTCATAATATCAAGAAAAGATACACAAACTACAATGTAATAAAATTTGCATTTCAAGTAAACATAAACATTGTAGCGATCATGCTTAGTTATCTAGTGCATTTACTTAAGTTTGTAGAGATTTGAGTAGATGAGCATTAGGATCCAATTCTCATGAGTATAAGTTTTATGAAAGATAATGATGTGTACAAAGTAGTGTTTTGATAAAGTATACAAGTGAATTAATCAAAAACACATGACATATATAATGAAATAACACAACATTAAAATACACAAATACTATTACTTCTATAATATTTCAATGCACATGAATAAATAGTACAATTATCAAGGTGTTCTGCACACACAATGCTTATTAAGACTTGTCAGGGTGCAAAGTAGTGCTTGAGGATCACTTTTATACTTTTTAGCTTTATTTTCAATTTTTTTGTGATCCGGTGTACTAAAGAGAAGTGGTGTATAAATTATTTGCTACAAGACACTTTACAATTCTTTAGCCAAGATGCTCAACCTCACAATGCTCATTAAGACTTATCAGGAGGGTGAGTAGTGCTTGGTGGAGTTTTCCTTGTCATTTATTATTTGCTTTTTAGTTTAGTGACTAAGGACTCTGAATTCACTTGTTTTGCAAACATAGCATTTTAAACCACATTTCTCTAATGAATAAGTGCATGAAAGACAAAGAATTGTAATAACCAATTCAATGTTGTGTAGGTAATCTATTTAAGCATTTTAATTATTTATGTTATTACACTACACAATCATGTAAGAATAAGATTATAAACACATGTAGGTTATCAAAAATAAGTGAGTGAATGAATCATTATCAAACATAATACATTACTCATACTTAGAGGCATGCTAAGCGTTTCTACACATGTTTATCTACAATCAATTTCATTGCACATAACAAGATAATATTTAAGGCATGATAAATACAAAACAATGTCTTTTAAGAAACTTGAAAGTTAAATTAAGCATTGTATTTAATCTTTAATTGATATAATTAATCATCCTTGACAATGTCAATGAATAACAATCAGTTTTTATAAAAAAAATTTAAAAAAAATTTATATATGCACAAAGCAATAAACACACATAAAGAAAAACATATTTTGGTTCTTTGAAATTGTTTTGTAATTTTGTATATGTTTTTTTTATATATATTCTCTAGAAAACATAGAAGTCTTTAATAGTCCTTTCAGTAAATGATATTCTATGCCAGAGAAATAATGCATGAGAAAATACATATAATAACTATTTTTTTAAAAAGAAATAAAATTTTGTTTTAAAGGAAATAAAAAGATAGAAAACTTTTTACAAACAGAGAAATAAAACACACACAAAATATTAAAATAATACCAGAAATAATTCAAAACAAAAAAAAATATTTTAGAGCAAAGGAGCTAACGTCAGGCGTTAACTTCTTAACACCAAAACAGAACACTAAATTTTGATGATTTGAAAAATCTTTTTTATGATTCATTTGTATTATAAAGAGACCTTCCTTCAGTTGAAATTTCATTGTATATTGATTAGATTTGAGGCTCTTTTAGCATGTTTTTAGTGATTTTTCAAATACTTGTGTTTTGTAAAATCATTAAAGCTCAAAATAATAAAATATGTAAACACAAGATGCAATGTTAGAACAAAAAACAAATATGCATGATTTATGTATAAAGAGTGAGATAATGTTCATGCAATGAATATAATATAAGTATATCTAAGATCAAGATACCTTAACTACATGACTACACTCTAGCTTCGTACTAAGTGACGGATGGGCATGAGGAGCTGCACACATGCCGTAGGTTGGGGTGTTAATCCCATATGCATACAAAAGACGACGCTCAACCTAGCACTCTTTCCCCCCAGTGCCTCGCAAGGCCCCACTGGAACCCTCCCCGGTTAAGGACAAGACATGACTTAGAGTTTAGGTCTCTAATGCACACAATCATACGCCCTCGCTATTGTGAGACACGTGTCATAGGTTAATGATTATGGATATACTAAGCGTTTTAGTCTAAGGATTGATTCATAAAACATGAGTTTGTTTTAGTTTTAGAACATACAGTAGATTTTGAAACCACAATGTACTCATGAATTTTAAAATTCAAATTTCTCTATCTTTAGCATGTCACTATATTGATAATCCTAGCATAAACACTAAATTGAGCATATACCAAGAGGTGCGGCTAGGATAATGAATTTGGACGTTATGCAAAATATGCTAAATATATATAATTGATTTGCATGTAATCAATTTTAGAGTTTTGAAAAATTTATAGACCTAGAATGAAGTGACAATTCTATTTGATTTCATCTTGTTTATATCAAGTTAATTCTTAGGTCTAAAGATAATGAGATTCATGCAAATAATAAAGATGTATTTCACACACACAAAACAAGATATGAAACTATAATATCAATAGCCATCATATATTTTATAATTCCTAAGGTTGATAGAAATTGTTGATTTAAGATAATTCTTGATAGATCGTGAATTACGATATATGATAATAGTGAATTTTAGCATAGGATATTAATAGATCAAGATGGAGTGTGTGAAATCATATTCATCATTTTTGTAATTTTTCAATTATGATTTTTCATTATAGGGGCTATCATATGCAACAAAGAAAATAGGCAAAATATGCAATTAGTTGCGTATTTAACATTTTAGCCTAACACCCCTAAAAGTCCATTTAAATCCAATTTTGAAAGTAATTCCATTAGTCTTGATAATATCATTTAGCAAATTTAGCATTCAATTTATAATGATAATATAAGACATTTATAGGCAATGGATTTAAAAAGGATAAAACATAGAAAAAAAAGATAGATCACTTACAAAAATATGACTTTATGTTCAATTTAATTCAATTTGATTTGTTAAACATTAGGCTTAAAATGAAAGTCATATCTCATGATATATAAAGTGATCATAAACAAGTTGGCTCAAAAATAAAAAATAAACAAAAGAAAAAGCAATTAAGCATATCATGAAGTAGAGTAAAGATATTTCATTTTTAATTTATTTCCACTTCATGCAATATAATGATTCCTAGTGAATGAGAGATTTAGGTATCCAAAGGGGACCAAGTGTGATGGTTCCTTTGGGTATCCAAATACATCGTGTTGGCTTTTGGAGAGATAATGATGAATGGGCCTTTACAAGTGGAGCTAGTGTTTCGTTTTTAATTTTGGGCCTTCATTCATACTTTGGTTGTTTATCTTTTAAATTCATATTATGATTATTTGACATCTTTTTGGAATGATAGTTGTTTGAAAAATCATTCATTTAGGATTTAAGTTTATTCAAATTATTTTTCAAAACACATTGATGTTGATAATCATAATGAATTTTATTATATTGATTCTTTGAGAGTTTATAAAAGTGATGGTCTTTCTTAAGAATTGAATGTTGAAAGAGTGGGTTACAATATGTTTTAAATGATTGGTTCTTATTTTGATGATTTTCATTTCCACTCTTTCTTATAGACATACTCTTATAATATGAAGTTAAGCTCTTTAAATTTAGATTTCTTAATAAACTAGAGTTAAGAGAATTTTTATTACTTGAAAAATTTTCAATAAACAATTTTAATGATTCTAGTTTATCCTTTAAATTATCATTTTCTTTTATCAATTTTTCATTATGCTCTTTTGAAATTAAAAGTCCTTTTTCTAAAACCTTGAGTTCTTCTTTAAAAGTAGTATAATCAAAACAAGGTTTAGCATTTTTAATTAAAGAGCATGAATGAGAATTTAACACATAAATACTTGATTCTACTTTAGCATTTGCTTTTAAAGTTTTATTTTCTAAACGTAGTTTGAAATTAGCATTTTTCAAATTTTTAATTCTACGTTTAGCAATATTAAGCATATGTAGCGTAGAAATAGAATTTCTTACAAAGAGAGAGGACTTAGAATTTCTTACATTGCTATGGGATGATACAAGATTTGAATCAAGGGTTACTTTGACATTTTCTTCACATTCACCTTTCATAGTTGAATTTCCATCTTCTCTTTTGCTTAATGTGTTGTCATCAATTGAGTCCAATATTGTGACGTTGTCTTCTTCTCTTGGATTCATAAGGAATTGCTCATATTCATCATCTGCGGAAGGAAGACTATAAGAATTCTCAAGAAATTTCCAAACTTCATAAGCATTAGGAAGTGTGTAAATAAGTTTGAAAATATTTTGATCTAATGCACAATATATACTACTCATTGATTTGACATTTAAAAACGTTTCATTTTTATTTAAAATATTTGGGGGCATTTTAATTGTAATATTTCAAACTTCAATATCCAAAGATTTAAGAAATTTTTCCATAAGTATTCTCCACCCATTATAATTTTCACCCATAAATAATGGTGGACATAATGATTTTTCATTTTCATAAAAATTAAGATGCGAGATCATGAAGCGCCATTATTCCCGGTTGTGAAGCCGTATTGGAATAACCTACCTCTGATACCGCGTGTTGGATCTTACGGCGCCCTTAGAGGGGGTGCATAAGGATTTTATGGAATTCAAATCTTATTTAAGTTTATCAGAGTCTGGGACTGAAGTTTCAGAATATTATATAGAAAAATATATTTAAATATTCCAGATATGATTGTAATGAAGATTCCTTTTTAAATAATTGAAACAAAACTTTTTGTTGACTGTTGCTAACGCCTGGTGTTAAGTCTTAACGCTGGGCGTTAGCTCTCCAGATAATATTCCTCAGAACAAAAAGATTGTCACAGTGATTTTACTTAGAAATCTTAAATGAAATACAATTCCAGAAAATCAGAGATAATGAAAATAATTATTGTATTTCAAAGATAATTATACAAATGTTAATTTTAATACTTTGATGAAAATAGAAATTAAAACATTCTTGAAGAGGAAATAAAATCAATTGAATAGAACATTAAAAGACATGATTTATTTCATAATAAATTGAATACACAAATGTTTAATTTCTATAACGCTAGAAATCAAGGCGAAAATATGTAAAAACACTTTTTGTTGTTTCACCGGTCCTTCTCCCAAGGACCGGTTGGCTATAGCCTAGCTATCCCCAGATAAGGCCTCTAGCCACCCCTAGATCTACCCTCGACCTAGTTGCCACGCACAAGATGGCGAATTACCCCCTAAGCCTCACAAGGACCTAGTCGTCAACACAAGGCGAATTTACCCACGGAATCCTTCCCGGAATCCGACGTTCTCACCGAACAATTTCTCCACACAAATTACAAAAGGAAAAATAAAAGATTACAAGATAAGTAAAGAGAAACTCCCCAAGAAATTCTGAAGGTGAAGACGAAGTCGATGTAGATGTTGGCGTTCTTGAAACGATCGTCCTTCGTATGGAATATGCGTTGTAGACCTTCTCCTTCAAAATCTTCTTTAGATCTTCATGTTAGCCTAAGGGAGATCTCTTAATTGATGTACACGAACCTCTCTCCAAAGTATCAGAATTCTGGAATCATCTCTCTAATTGAGAATGAGAGGGGCTGCACATTAAATAGCCTCGGAAGCTAACGCGCAGCGTTAAGGGTTAACGCCAGCGTTAGTGAACGTGCACTGTCGTGGCTGAAATCGTGCAACCGTCAAGATTGTGGCAGTTTGTGGATTCAACGCGGGCGTTAAGAGTCAACGCTGGCGTTGAGTCGTTCTCCTTCAAATTTGTCGATCGGCCTTCTCATTTCGTCGAACGCAAGTCCAGTTCGTCGAACGCAGGTCCAGTTCGTCGAACGCAGGTCCAGTTCGTCGAACGCAGGTCCAGTTCGTCGAACGCAGGTCCAGTTCGTCGAACGCAGGTCCAGTTCGTCGAACGCAGGTCCAGTTCGTCGAACGCAAGTCCGGTTCGTCGAACGCAGTTTCTTCAGGCGGAATTTCGTCGAACGGAGTTTTCGTCGAACTCTTAGCGAAGTTCGTCGAACTCTTAGCGAAGTTCGTCGAACAGTTAGCGCCGGCGTTAAGCACTAACGTCTGGCGTTGTCTCTGCCTTCTCAACGGATTTCTTCTCGACGGCATTTCTTCTCGATGGATTCCTTCTCAACGGAGGTTAACGCTGGGCGTTAAAGCTAACGTGGGGCGTTAGCTCTCTTTCCAGAGAGTCATCTCCATTCAGTATACTATTCAAGGAATGTGTAGCTATAGTTCCTGTACAACCTGCACACTATAAACACACAAAATACTAGATCAAATACAACACGGTATTTGTTATTCTCAAATCAAGAGATGCGGAACATAGGCTCCAACAAGCTGTGGCTGTCATCCGGTCTTGGGCGCGTTGAAGGTGCTGGCGTAGCTGCTGGAGTATGGAGTCTCGGTCTCGGAGCTGAATGTCGACTGCGGCCACCGCGCACTCCCCCGGAAGGGTGCGGCTCAAGACCGGAGGGGGCCGCCCGTAGACGGCTTCGAAAGGGGTAGTGTCGGTGCTGGAGTGGAATGAGGTGTTGAAAGAGTACTCCGCCCAGGATAGCCACTCCGCCCATGCTCGCGGGTGGTCGCACACGAAGCACCGTAGGTATGTTTCGAGGCACCGGTTCATGACCTCTGATTGGTCATCTGTCTGCGGATGGTACGCTGTGCTCATGCGTAACTGAGTGCCCTGCATCCTGAAGAGGGCCTGCCAGAAGGCACTGAGGAATAGCAGATCGCGGTCGCTGACGATCGAACGCGGGATCCCATGCAGGCGGACGACGCCATCGACGAAAGCTGCGGCGACGAGGGGAGCTGTGAACGGATGGCGAAGCGGGATGAAGTGCGCGTACTTGGATAAACGGTCCACTACCACCAGAATGCAGTCCCAAGTCTTGGAGCGGGGCAGGCGGGAGATGAAGTCCATGGAGATGTCCTCCCATATCAGAGAGGGGGTGGGAAGTGGCTGCAGGAGACCCCCAGAAAAAGTGGCCTCGTACTTGGCCCGTTGGCATGGGAGACAGGCCGCGACGAAGGCCTTGACCTTCTGAAACATGTCGGGCCAGTATAGCGAGGCCGCGATGCGGCGGTACGTCCTGAAAGCGCCTGCGTGCCCCCCTTCCGGAGTGGCATGGAACTCAACGAGTAAGCGTGGAATCAGCTGGGATGATGCGGGAATCACGAGGCGCTGCTGGTAGTAGAGACGGTCCCCCACGAGGTGGTATGGTGGGCAGGACGTCGGGTCGGCCCGGAGAGCCTGCACGGTCGTCTGGAGGGTGGGGTCAGCGGCCATCTCCTGCTGCAATGTATCGGCATCCTCCCAATAAGGACGTGAAATGGACGCCAAGAGGGCCGTCTGTGGGTGGCGAGAAAGAGCGTCGGCTGCACGGTTGGCCGCGCCGGCCCGGAACTCAATGTGAAAGTCGTATCCCAGGAGCTTTGCCACTCAGACCTGATGTGCTGGAGTAGCGATCTTCTGGTGGAGCAAGTAGCGAAGGCTATGATGGTCCGCCCGGACGGTGAAGCGGCGGCCCAGCAGGTATGGGCGCCAATGCTGGACAGCGAGGACCAGGGCCATCAACTCTGACTCGTAGGTGGAGCGGGGGCGAACGGTGGGGGCAAATGTCCGGCTGAAATAGGCTACAGGCTGCCCGGCCTGCATCAAAACCGCACCGACTCCGGATCCGGATGCGTCGCAGTCCACCACAAATGGCTGCGAAAAATTTGGCATGGCGAGGACGGGAGCGGTACTCAAAGCCCGCAGAAGGGCCTGAAAAGCGCTGTAAGCTAGGGGGTCCACTGGAATCTTCCAACCTCCTCCTTCTTCAACAACTCGGAGAGCGGCTTTGCCATCTTGCCGTAGTCCCGGATGAACCGGCGATAATAGCCGGTGAGACCCAAGAATCTGCGGACGTCGCGGATGGAGCGAGGAGTGGGCCACTGAAGTACGACATGTACCTTCTCCGGATCCATGGCCACTCCGTTGGCCGAGATAGTATGTCCCAAATAACTGACCTTCGTATGGCCAAACACACACTTCTTGGGATTCACGCAGAAGGCGTTCTCCGGGAGGGTGGTGAGGGTGGAGCGGAGGTGATCCAGATGAGCCTGCCAGGATGAGCTGTATACAAGAATATCATCGAAGAAAACCAAGATGTACCTGCACAGAAACGGTCGGAACAGGTCGTTCATGGTGGCCTGGAAGGTGGCAGGGGCGTTCGTTAGGCCAAACGGCATAACAAGGAACTCATAATGGCCGTCGTGGGTGCGGAACGTCGTCTTCGGCACATCCTCCTCGCGGACCCGTACCTGGTGGTAGTCGGACCGTAGGTCCAGCTTGGAGAAGAAGACCGCTCCCCGTAGCTCATCCAAAAGCTCCTGAATAACGGGAATCGGGTACTTGTCTGGAACCGTGGCCTTGTTGAGCTCACGGTAATCCACACAGAAACGCCAACTCCCGTCCTTTTTGCGGACCAGCAAGACGGGGCTTGAAAATGGGCTGGCGCTGGGACGGATGATGCCTGCGGAGAGCATGTCGCGGACAAGCGCCTCGATCTCGCCCTTTTGGGCGTGGCCGTAGCGATACGGACAGACGGAAATGGCGGTCACTCCCGCCTGTAGCGGAATGTGATGATCAGTAGGCCGCGGCGGGGGAAAACGGGTCCCATCGGCGAAAACATCGGAAAAGCTGTCCAGGATAGCCTGCACGGCCGGGGCCGGAGGAGGTGGTGGATCGGTCGTGTCCGCTATGTGCCACAAGGAGGCCGCCCACTCGACCTCGGAGGATTTCTGCAATGACTGGAGAGAGACGGCTCGACGGAGAAGGGAAGCCTCGCCTTGAAGGATACATGGTGTGCCCCCGCAGAGGAAGCGCAACATCATGCGGTTCCAGTTGACGTTGACGTCTCCGAGCGTCCGGAGCCACGCCACGCCCAGGATGATATCCACCCCGCCAAGTGGGAAGGCGTAAAAATCGGCCTGGAAAGGGCTCTGACCAAGCGTGAGCGTCAGGCCTGCACAAAGGCCCCCCGTAGCCCGGCGGTGGCCATCCCCCAGGCAAATCGTGAAGCGGTCGGCCGCGTGCACTGGAAGGGCCAAACGATACACGAGAAGCTGAGAAATGAAATTATGGCTGGCACCACTGTCGATCATCACGGCCACGGAGGTCCCATGAAGAGTGCCCCGCAGTTTCATCGTCTGAGGGCCGGAAATCCCGCCGACCGCAAAGAAGGGAAGGTCCAGACGGTGAAAGGTGGCCGCCGGTGGATCCTCAGTGGTGTTGTCGACCTCCAAAGCCTCGAAATCAGTCAATGTGACCTCTGGTTCCTCCTCGCCGATGAGGACCTGAAGGGTCTTGAGCGGGCAATCATGTGTGGGAGTGTAGGGCTGCTGCACCGGAAGCAGAGACCCTTACTGCGCAGGTCATTGTACTCCTGGTTGGAGAGCCATGGGTGGGTTTGGGGACGGTTGAGACGTGGCGGCGGGGCTGCCCGGCCCTGCCCGGGAGGAGGCTCGAATGGTGGAGGGCGAGGTGTCGGCCGCGGCGCGACGGCAGGAGGTGGCCGGCCCGGCTCGGGTGGCCGAGTATGGAACTCCGCTTCAACCAAACGGGCAAGATCCATGGCCTCCGTCAAGCAGGGGGCGGTGGGTGCGGACCCGTGCCCGGATGTGCGGCCGCAACCCATGCAGAAAGAAACTGAGGTAGTGGTCCGGCGGTAGGTCGGGAACGTGGGTGGCGAGGGCGATGAACTCGTCGGAGTAGTCGTCGAGGGAGCCCGTCTGACGGATGTCGCAAAGCCGCTCCACGGCGGAGCCGGAGTAGCGAGGGTCGTACCGACTGATTAGGTTTTGTTGGAGAGTCGACCATTGCATGGTCGGGGTGGTTTGGGGGAACCATCGGACCCAATGGAGGGCGGAGCCCTCCATGCCAATCATGACGGTGCTAACTTTGAGGTGGTCGAGCGTTTGTTGGAGTTCGAAGAATTGCTCCGCACGGGCGATCCACCCCAACGGGTCGGTGCCATTGAAAGAGGGCACCTCGAGGGCTCGGGGGCTGCCGGGAACGGTGGGGACCGGACTAAGATTGGTCGTAGAGATGTCTGGGGGGTGCCCAAGATGGAGGGGGCCTCGGCGTTGGAGGTGGCGGAAGGAGAGGGTTGTCCGGCAAGAATGGTGTCAAGTTTAGAGTCCATGCGGAGGACAAGGGCTTGGAGGGAGGCGATGGAGGCATCATGATCGGCCAGCCGACGAAGGATTGTCGGGTCGGAGGTTGGAAGAGAAGGCGTGGAGTCCGGGTTGCCCATTAGACGGAGTGAACAGCGGGGCATGCACACCCGAAGCTGAAAGGGGCGAGGAAAACGGCCGGGCTGGAGGAAGGGGTGCTGTGTGGCGGCGGGGCGCGGTTGGCGGTGGGCGGCAAGAGGTGTCGGGCGAGCGCAGCGGTCGGGCAGCGGTAGTGGGCGAGCGCAGCGGGCGAGCGCAGCGGGAGAGCGCAGCGGGCGAGCGCAGCGGGCGAGCGCAGCGGGCGAGCGGGCGAGCGGGCGAGCGCAGCGGGCGAGCGCAGCGGGCGAGCGGGCGGGCGCAGCGGGCGAGCGGGCGAGCGCAGCAGGCGAGCGCAGCGGTAGCGGGGCTGGATCGTCTTCGGGCGGCGGAAACCGCGGCCGAAAGAGGGCAGGTCGGACCACTTGTTAGAATTAGGGTTTCAAGAAGAAGGGAAAGGAGGGAGAGAAGAGGAAAGAGAGGAAATTCCAAATCTTGATAATACTCAGCATGAAACAAATACAAGAGTCTCCCGGGTTTATATACTACCCGGTGTCAAATAAGAAAAGACATAATGTGATGCAAAATACAAAGATAAATGCGACGCTGCTCTCATGCTTCGGCGCGCGTGTCGCGTTCCCTCCTTCGATAAACGCGCCATACCGGCGGGCGCCCTTCGCCTTCGATGCCCTCGTCGCCATTCGTAACAAATAGGGATAGAAAAAAGAGGGAAAAGAAAGAGTATATGCCTGAGATTAAGGAAGCGTATTACCGTGCGTCCGATGCACACAAAAGTGTGTGCTGGAGTAAAACCGGCCGTAAAAGCGGAAATCCAACGGTTAAAATCAAACTGATAATTACAGCTGTAATAGTGAGAGAAAGACATGAGCATAATACAATAAATTACCCTTTTTTAGAAGCTAGTTTCCAACTTCAACAAAATGTGCCTCAGATATAATAACTATTTGCAAAACCTATACTGTCAATGTTTTTGGTGCAGAGAATCTGTACAAATTAAGTGTTTCATTATCTACTCATATGATTCAAGCAGGCCATGTATAAAACAAAACAAAAGAATCTATATGCATCATACTTCTTCAGCTGTGTTGTTAAAAGATGAATAAAAGAGCTGGCAAAACCTGCAATATAATCTCCAAACACGGTGGTGGCTCCCGGCATCGAATCCTTCGTGGCAGAGAAAAGACGCCAAAACTGCAAAAACTATTGCCAGTGTCATCACCAAGAAACCATGGCCTGTGGCTGCTCTCTGCCTCCGTCTTTCGCCAGAAACATTCTTCTCCTGAATCAATCCTGTCCCGGTTCTCTTCACTCCGTTATCCGCCGCATCTTCTTCCTCTTTGATTTGAGTCTGACGTTCTCGGTGAATTTCCAGAGCAACATTTTTAACTGACAATCTATCTGCTCTTTCGTCTCTTTCAGGTTCAAGACATTTCCGAGCTTCGAAAACATTTGACAGACTATCTCGGTTATCTTGTTTCGTGGAAAATTCGATTCTTTCTCGAGATTCAGTGGATGAGTATTCTTTAGTTTCTCGACGATTCCCTTCCATGCCCTCTTGGGATTCTTTCGTCAGGTTATCTTCGGTCTTCTCATCTTGTCTTTGGATTTCATGGATGATAGCAACATTATGATCACATGAAACTTGATCTTCTAATCGAGTCTCTTCTACGGCCGTGATAATTGCTGGGCTATCGCTAGCGCAGATCTGAATGACTGAAAAAATTGATGATCAGAACTTCAAAATGTATTTTTTGATTGACAGATTACAATAAGATTGGACAAATAGAAGGTGACCAAAACATTCTCCTGTCTATATAGGATGGATGGATTTTTTACAACTAATTTGATAGTGGCAATCCTTACAATAAATAGAAGGTTAAATACTAATGGGCTATGAGAAACATGTATTTTCATGGAAGATCATTTTTTTCTCTTGGTTTTCAATGATCGGAAAGGGAAGAATCATAATAGTCAATATTGTGGATTTTTGGCACTAAGCACACTCCAATTAGGAGGCTTTTGCACATTGCATGCTAACTATTTAATTTTGACACTTTACACAACTCAAAAGCTTCATTATTGGCTTTTTGCGCCATCCTAATTGAATATTTATGGTACAAAATATCAATATTAAAGCCTTTGAGGGTGTAGAGTGTCAAAAATAAATATTTAGGTCCACTGGGCAAAAATCTTGTAATTGGAGAGTGCCTAGTGCCAAAGTTCCTCAATATTCGGATAAATCTAGGAATCATATCATTGAATTTGTTCCACATCATCTATGGAAGGGGATGGTGCTTGGTTTATAAACCTGGGAATGCCTCGTCTTTTGAGCTAGATTTACAGGTGAGAAGATCAAAAAACACCGGAGAAGATATCAGAGCCCGGGTTCAACAACTTAGCCAATAGCACTTGGGTAAATATGATTTGACCGTGCTCCGACAAAGTGCAAAATGAGGTGAGATTGTTAGGTTTATCCCGCATAATCTATAGAAGAGGTGGGAGCTAGATTTATAGGTACGAGGGAATGCATTGTCTTTTGAGCCTGCGGAATTATCCCCAATACGTGAATATGAACACCACATTCCCCTCAAGGACGATAGGGTTGATATCAACCTACAGCCTTATTGCTACCCTCCCCTTCAGAGTCTGAAATTGAGAGGCTCATAAGGGAAATGTTACGCATTGGGATTATTTGACATAGCTGCAGTCTTTACGCATCACTGTTGGTGCTAGTTAAGAAAAATGACGGCACATGGCGGATTTGTATTGATTACCGGTAGCTGAATAAGGCCACTGTAAAGGATAAATTCCCCATCCAAATCATTGAGGAGCTGACCGATGAGCTGCAGGGTGTCGTCTTCTTCTCTAAACTGGACCTGCGTGCGGGCTACCACCAAGTACAAATGGCGGCTGAAGATGCCCACAAGACTGCATTCAGGACGCATCAGGGGCACTACGAGTTCCTCGTAATGTCATTTGGCCTCACAAACACGTCATCTACCTTTCAGAGTTCGATGAATCGAATCTTCCAGGACCAATATCGTAAGTTCATGCTTGTATTCTTTGACGATATTCTTATTTTCAGCAGCTCCTGGCAAGAACACCTGGGACACCTCTCCTTCACCTTTGAAGTATTGCGGCAATATTGCCTCTTCCTCAAACGCAACAAATGTAGCTTTTGGCCTACAACAGGTTCATTACCTGGGTCATATCATCTCTGGTCAGGGAGTGGCCACTGATCCTTTAAAAATCTCTACCATGTTGGATTGGTTGACGCCAACAACTCTGAAGAAGCTGCGAGGATTCTTAAGATTGACGAAATATTACCGTCCGTTTATTCAAGGATACGGTTATATAGCTAAGCCATTAACAGATTTATTGAAGCTCAAACAACTCAAATGGAATAAAGAGGCCGATGCCGCATTTGGACAACTAAAACAGGTGATGCCGCAGCCTCCTGTTTTGAGCTTGTCAAACTTCCATAAACCCTTTGTTGTAGACACAGATGCATCTGAAGTTGGAGTATGGGCGGTGTTGTTAATAGAAGGTATATCAGTGGCATACTTCAGTAAAGCTCTGGGAAAGAAGAACTCTCTTCTCTCGACATATGAAAAAGAGTGGGTGGCAATGGTGATGGCGGTTCAGAAATGGCGGCATTACCTCATAGGAGGTCATTTTACACCAAAACAGATCATCAGAGTTTCAAATTTTTGCTCGAGCAGAAAATTGCGACACCAGCTCAAGAACCGTGCATTGCAAAGCTCCTGGGATATGATTACACAATCCAGTATAAGAAGAGAAAAGACAACAGCTACGTTGATGCTTTATCCAGGTGTGAGGAAGAGGCCACAGGGGAGCTTTGTGTAATGGTTACTTTCACCTCTGAGGTGCTACGACATATCAAGGATTCCTGGGCTCACGACACATATACATAACGGGCTCAGCTATGTTGACCAAACGGAGGTGGTGAACCGTTGGGCTCACTGGTTGTCGCTGGCCGAATGGTGGTACAACACAACGTTCCATAGCACCGCTAAAATGACCCTGTATGAAGTGGTGTTTGGACAGGAGCCAGCTTTGCACTCTCCTTACATAACGGGCTCAGCTGCAATGGGGGAAGTTAATCGCTCTCTGGAGGCTAGGGAAAGGTCATAGATCTTGACGATCAATTTATCACAAGCTCATAATTGAATGTGAGTATTAGCGAACAAAAAACACAGGGAAAGAATATTGGAAGTAGGATCATGGGTGTATGTCCGTATCCAGCCAACCAGGCAGGCCAGCTAGCGATCTCATGCCTCTGACAAATTGTCCCCCAAGTTTTTCAGCCGATTCCAAGTTTTAGAGAAAGTCGGAGCAGTTGCGTATCGCCTGAACCTGCCGGAGGACACCAAAATACACATTTCACATCTCTCAACTGTGGGAGCATAAAGGCACAACACCAGAGCAGAGCATCCCTCTCCGTCTACGGTGAACACTAAAAGCAACTTAATGATTGAACCTTTAGCAATCCTGAATCGACGCATTACATCCAAAAATGGCAAGGCGGTCACTCAACTACTCGTGCAATGGTGCAAGGTGGTCACTCACCTGGGAAGATCTCTGGACCTTACATCAGCGTTATCCGGAGTTTGTTCCTTGAGGACAAGCAACATGTGGAGGAGGGGCCATTGATGCATTCAAAATAAATCAATGGCCCTGATTAAATCATTTTGAATGCCGGTTGGTGTTGCCGCCAAATGCCTAGGCAATGAGCGGTAAAAGCCTAGTTTGAATAGGTAGTTAGGCAATCCAAGGGTATGCATAGTTTTGAATCCTGTTTTCTTCCTTGCTTTGTGCGTGTAGTGTTCTACAGGCGAGCTCGTCTTCCTCCTGCAGAATCTCACCTGTTCAGGACCAGTCCTGAAAGTGAATTGAATAAAATCGCTTGCGTTTGTTTCCATGGTAGATCCTTGGTGTGTTAATAGATTCAACTGTGTTTTTCGCGTGCGATCGACCTCTCTGAAGTGAGGAGATAGCAGCACAAAAACATTATTATCTCTGCACTAAAGTCACTAAAACAAGCTAGTTATTACTATAAACGTATATCTGCCTGAAAATAACAAAGCCCAAATTCTCAACAGTTCCGTCACTATTATCAAATGATTTCGCCAGAAAAATAGCAGATCAAGAAACAAGTATCACTTCTATAGCTCTTTACTGTCGAATTATAGCACCATAAAAGAAACCATGTCTTCTTGACAATCACCTGAACTCCTCGCTCCCCATCATATTCTCCATCCACCGCCTCATGAGGAGCAAGACGCTTGCCGGAATTTTCCTGATTCAAATCAAAGAACGCGATAACAAAAAAAAATTTACCCCAAAAGATATGCATATTACCGCAGAGGGTTCTTCGGGAAGTAACCTGATCCCTTTCCGATCAACTCGACCAAGAGGCTCCGGCATCGATCCACTCTTCCTCTTGCGGACAAGAAACCGATGAGCGGCAAATGCCGCGGCCAGGAGTGCTCCAGCGGCGCCGAGACGGAGTAATCCTCCGCCTCCGTTGAAATCCACATTAAGAATCGAGCAAGTTCCATTTGCTCTTCTTCCTCTTCTCTTCCTACTTTCACCGATCTGAATCGCCATCCTCTCCCCTGCCATTTTGTTGTTGTTGACTTCTAATATGCTCCGGCTACCTCTCTGTTTGTCATTTTGTATGGCGATTCGTGGCGGTGGACGCGAGGGAGGTTTTGGGGACGAGAAATCGTCACAGAAAGGGACGAGCCCCTCCCCCGCTCAAAAGGCGGTGGTCCGGTCCGGTCCGGTCCAACCGGCCCATGGCTCAACACTCTTTTTTTTTCCATTTTATCATCACAAATTCACAATAAAATGTAGGCAAAACTATTATTTCAGTATATAAGTACTTATAAATATATATATAAGTATCTATATATATATATATATATGTATACTTATATATATATAGTATACTTATATTTATAAATATATTTATATATATAAGTATATATATACATAAGTATATAAAAAAGCTTTCTTAGCGTTTGTAAATCAATTCTTTAACTTTTAAATGCAAGATAAAAGATCCGCCGTTTTCTTCGTCGAAGCCGCCGGCCTTTCCTTATGGCCACGATCCGAGGATGCGCCCCCGCCTTCTTCTTCCAGTAATCTTCCAGCCACTATGAAACGAACTGATCTACTCAGTTTTTCTGGATTTTGGTTCGATTATGATTCTTCTATTCTAGCCCTAGTGCCGCCAACAGATTCGACTATATACTACTTCATCGCAAGCAGACACCGCTAGCCCGAAAGATCAAACCGCAGGCTTCCCCGTCGGTTGAAGGCCCGAGGAATCCATGGAGGGGCGAGGCGCAGTATGTAAGTCACCACCGGAGGTAGGTGTTTTCAATGGGTCTACACATATTAATAGGGCAGTGTTATAAGCAGTCCTATAATGGTTAAACGTAGTCCATTGATATTCACAGTCCGATAAATTTATGTGTTTTGGGACTGTGAATAGCCGTTTTAGATATTTTTAGGACTGTGTATAGTCGTGATAGGACTGCTAATATGGTATGGACTTAAATATTTTGGGTCTGCACAAATCATGATTTGCGGATAGTAAAAAGTGATTTGCAGATATAATTACTTAGAATAAGATAAAGTGGTATTAAAAGCTTCCTGTCAATTTTCCAATTCAAACCTTTAAATGCTTCTCATCAAGCTTGCAACATCAATCATTTCCATTCTTGCAAAAAGAAAAGAAGAAACTTTACTACTTTTACACGAAGCGGAATAGAGAGAGAAGCGGTACAAAGAGAAACAAGGAGCAAAAACTCATAGGCGCCCACCGACGGTGACAGCCGGAATCCGGCGGCGGTGGCGGACTGTAGAAGTAAAACGGGTAGTAAGGAAGCATCGGGTTCGGCGGCGGAGGTGTTTGGTAACCGCTTCCCCCGTTACAACTGCCGCAACCGCCTCCGCCGCCGCCGCCGCCGCCGCCGCCTCCTGATGGCGGCGACTGTATAGGAGGAGGCGGAGAATAGTAGTTTATCGGGATGTCAGAAGGCGGCGGTGGCGGGGAGTAATAATAGATCGGAAAGTCAGGGGGCGGCGGCGGGGAGTAGTAGTAGATCGGGGAGTCAGGCGTTGGCGGCGGCGGGCAGTCAACGGTGGATGGATCCGGCGGTGGGAAAGAGGGTGGAGGCGGCGGTGGGGGACAGTTGGGCTCAAGCGGCGGAGGCGAGGGGAGTGGAAGGCAGGGGTTGTCGCAGGAATAGCACATGGAGCAGCTGACCGCCGGCGGGGAGGTGAGCAGAATGCCTCCCTCCGCGTTTGAGCTTGAGGCCGTGAAGACGAAAGCCGCCGAAGAGCTCAGGAAGAAGAGGCGGAGGAAGAGTGACATTGTTTCCGGTGGAGAGAGGGGATGAACTTCGGAAAGGTCTGGAAATGGCTCTGTTTAATAGAATCATAGAAAGTGGAATCCTTCTCTTATACTTTACTCAAAAGAAACTATTATTTTATGGTAAAAATATATATAACTTTGGATACATGTGAAGGTAAGAGAGGAGGGTAAATAAAACGAAGTCGGCGTAATCTCATGTGCAATACGAAAAATTCAACTTGTGGCAGCACCCTAGCCATCTTCAAGATATCGAAATAATTGAGGGATCCAACAAAAAACCTGTCACCCAAGCCGCCGCCAAATGCTCAATCAACGTAGCGCAATCGGCTCCACAAACATGGAGGTTCAGCCAAACTCTGTCGCCACCTCCAGTGCCAAGCAAGCTGTAAAACCGCAGCATGGAGAAGACATATGATTTCATATCTTTGTACGCCAAGCCAAGCATTGACCAAGAATCTCGAGCGATAGCATCTGCTCCAACTAAAGAGAGTCCCTCCCGAACAGCTCCATCAAAAGTGAATCTTAACAACGCCCTGAGGAGGAGAGGATCAAACATCAGTGGAGTAAAGAGAAGGTGACCCATGATCCATCAGAGTCATCACAATCGTCGAGCGAGTAAAAGAAATCGTCTCCTCCGGTGGTTGAAGAGTGTCTTCTGATAGCATGTGATTATGACGCCATCAAAGAGCCCAACAAGCATTCGAGAAAAGGGCAAACATCTGAGGTGGCAAGGATCCATGGATTGTCCAGAGCCAATCCAATCCATGGAAGCATAAATCTAACTCACTAGTGGGCACCGACCAAAAGGATGCATATAAAGTATTCGACAAAGAATTCACAAAGAGGGCAACCCATCACGTCCAAGCAATGTCGTCGGCGCAGGCAAGAAGTCATCCGTAAAATATCCTAAGTCGGACACCAAAGAAAGCTACGAACTTTGGTTTGAACATGCACCTGCGAAATAAAATTCCAAGATGGCTGCAAGGATCATGCCCCCCCCCCCCCCCCCCCCCCCAGTAATGAGCGAAATGCCAAATGATCGACACACGGAGAAGAGTCTATGTGAGGAATAGTGTCAAACCCAACTGATATGCGCAAACCCTCCACGATCAAAGCCCTAGTGGAGAAAACTACTTCAACAATAAGATAGTCAACTCCCTAAAGTGATAGTGAAAATATCCTCATTTGAGTAGTAACGAGTCTGATACACTTGCACCACCAAAGAGTCTGACCTCTTTAGAAGACACCACATTTTCTTGGCCAAAGAGCAGAGTTGAAGGCCTCGAGACATCAGAACCGCATACCATGCATCAATTTCGTCTTGCACAAATAGCGCCAGGAACCACGATGGAAAGTGCCTTCCTACCAAAAGGAAGTAAGCAATGCATCCATCTCTCTTATTAAATTTTGTTTGATACGAAATCAACTTATAACAAAGGTAGAAATGGTCATCAATAACGCCTCAATTAGAATGTCGCGCCCTTCCTGTTATAGAAGCTTAACCTTCCATCCTTGGATTTGTGTCCACAATCTAATTTTGATATATTTGAAGCAGGGCCAATAAGAACAGGCAACCAAAGTCTGCATCCCTAAATATAAATCATGTTGCTCAGATCAGTCCACACCCAAAGTAATAGAAATATCCTTCACATCCAACTCGAGCATGGCACACCCAAAGACCACCTTTGATTCTAGCGGTTCATCACAAGGCCTGAAACCCAAGAAGAAGAGTGCAAGATCTCTGAAATGATCAAGGCCGATCACATCTCAGTATAAGCAAAAATAAGTGTGTCATTCGTGAAGAGAAAGTGAGATTTGTGTTGCCAAAGGGAAAATCTGTACTACCCTAATCGACTCGTCTGCTCGGTGAATTTCAACAGTCGGCAAACAAATTTCCTGCAAATAAAAATAAGTATGGCGAGAGTAGGTCATTTTGACAAAGCCCACGATTAGGAACTGTTAAGGTATATTTAGCATTGTATCGTACATTTAACGGAACTCTAACGGGTCCGTTAACGGGTCGTCGGGGATTTAGGGTTACGCCTATAAATATCCCCGCTGGGGGCAACGGGTAGTTCATTCCAAACTAGATGTTCACTCGGATGCTTCGAGCAATCCTATCATTCTCGAAGAGTTTCGTTCGTGAACAGTATCCCCCTCTCCCGTGTTCGTTCCTATAACCGCTCCTTGTAGTTCTCGCGATCACGATCTTCATCCCGTCGAGCGTGGAGAAGGAAGGAGACGAAGGCCCCGAGCGCTTTTGCTCTCTCTCTCGCGTGAAAGCTGCCTGATCCCGTCGTCGTTTGCGTAAAGGGATAGAGAAGGAGAAGCCGCTAGAGTTCCTGATCTAGTTGTTGTTTGCCGATCGATTCGCCTGGATCGATTTTTCTGCCGCTCACAGAAGACGAAGGAGACGCCGCCCCTTCTTCTCGATCTCGTATCCCTGCGACAAAAAAGGTTCCTCCTTGCTGATCCTTGTTCGTGCGTAGCGAAGAAGTTCGTCGCTCGTCTCCCTGTAGGAAGACGTCGCCGCCCGCGCCCTAGCCGACGCTGCTCCCGCTGCTGTGTTTGAAGAAGTTCGCCGCTCCCGCTCAGCGGTCCAGTCGGCCGCTGACGAAGAAGATCGACGCCAGGAGCCATCCTCCTCGCCGTCTTCGTCGATCCTGTGCCGATCAGTGCTGTTCGACGACTTCTCGGTTGATCCATTGCCGTTCGACGAAGCTTCCTCCGCTGCCGACCATCGTTCTCACTGCTCCGCTCGACTAAGTATCTGCAGTGCCGATCCTGTCCAGTCCAGTGAAGTGCAGTGAGGTGATCTTTTACATTGCAGTGCATTGCAGTTTTTGTTCCAGTGCTTGAGTAGTTTGAACCATCTGCAAGCGATGGCCTCGCTTTCGAAGAGCAGCAGTCTCTCCTCTCATGTGCCGCTGATAAAGCTGGAGAGGTTCTCCCATTCGGAGTTCAGTGCCTGGAAGCGGAATACGCAGTTTGCTATGAAATTCTTAAATATATTTTATACCCTGCAGACTGATTTCGCAGAATTCAAAGGAGGAGCCGATGAAGCACAGTGGATCAGTGACGAAGACTTCTGTCGCGATTATCTTCTCAACTGTCTCTCCAATTCACTGGCCGAGACGTTTGGGAAATTGAAGACAGCGAAAGAGATCTGGAATGCGCTGGAAGATCAGTTTAAAGAGGAGGAGAACATGTCCAAGACGCATCTGGTGGACAAGTTTATGGGATTCACATTCTCTGAGGACAGAGAAATCCTTCCCCAGATTGCAGACCTGGAAAATTTGGTGGCCAAGCTCAACATTGAAAGTGTCCCTCTGCCAGATGGGTTCGTTGCTGGTGCCATCATCTACAAGCTCCCCTCAGCGTGGTACTATTTCAAGACGGAGATGTATCGCAAGAAGACTCAGGTCAGTCTGAAAGAACTCAAGCGGTTTATCTGCATTGAGGATGAGAATCGGACAAGGCATGTGAAGGAGGTGGTGAGCAAGCAGCAATCTGCTGCTAATATGATCACACACCCGAAAAGGAAGCCTAGATCTGATCGTACTCGACCTCCCTCCAGTGCACCCGCAGTAGTAGACACCAGTAAGAAGGTCAAGAAGTTCAAAGGCAAGTGCTACAACTGCAACAAGTGGGGTCATTGCGCTTCTGACTGCAGACAACCCAAGAAGCCCGATGCTAACCCACCAAAGCCTAATAACAGAGCTCATATGCTCAATCAGACTGCGCCCTCCCACTTTGTTGCCAAGGTTGGGAACGTTCAGGCCAGTACTGACTGGTGGTTGGATTCAGGGGCGACCTGTCACGTCTGCAACAACTCCGCTCTGCTGAAGGATGCCACTCCAGCCTCTGAGTCTGTTACAGTGGCAAATGGAGCCACTGTTGAGGTACTCCAGACAGGGACCGTGGATCTGCTACTCTCGTCAGGTACGCATTTACTTTTGAAAGATGTTAAATACATTCCTACATTAGCTGCTAATTTAATCTCGATTAGTTTGTTAAGCGATGCGGGTATGTCCTTTAACATTAGTGGTGGTATGGTGACCTTAATGGTTAACTCACATTATTTTGGTTGTGCGTACGTAGTCAACGGAATGTATCGGTTGAGTCTAGCAAACAAAGTAGTCAATCAGGTTAGTTCTACTTTGATAGATCCTAAGACTTTACACGCAAGACTAGGACATGTCAATTATAGAAAACTACTCCTGCTAGCTAAAACTCATAACATCCCCTTAGACACTAAAACCAAATTTGACAAATGTGAGATATGTGCTCAAACTAAGATAACTAGAATACCATTCAGTCAGGTGTCTAGGAGTACACGTTTACTAGAGTTGATACACTCCGACATTTGTGACTATATGAATTTTGTCACACGTGGTGGTCGGAAGTACCTCATAACTTTTATCGACGACTTCTCTAGATATACTCACATTTATCTCTTAAAATCAAAAGATGGAGCTTTTGAAAAATTTCAATTTTTCAAAAATAGGGTTGAGAACCTATTGGATTTGAAAATTAAGCGACTTAGGAGTGATCGAGGAAGTGAGTACGTCTCGGGTGAGTTTAGGGATTTTCTTGCCAGCAATGGCATAATACCTGAAACCACTGCCCCTTATTCGCCTCAGTCAAACGGTATTGCCGAGCAGAAAAATAGAACTTTAACAGAGATGTTGAATTCTATGTTGTTGACTGCCGGTATGTCTGCCGCTTATTGGGGAGAAGCAGCCATCGCGTCGAATCACATCCTAAATATGGTTCCTCATGCTAAATTGAAGCAAACCCCGTATGAGCTTTGGTTTAAGAGACCGCCCAGATTTGATCACCTCAAAACCTGGGGTTGTATCGCCTATGTTAGGATACCTGACATAAGGAGATCTAAGTTAGAACCTAAGACGAACACTTGTGTCTACTTAGGATGTGCGGTGGATAGTGCTGCAGACCAATTTCTAGATCTCTCTACCAACTCGGTTATTGAGTCTGGAGATGCTGTGTTCTTTGAGGACAAGTTTCTTAGAGATAAGAACCTGACTCTTCCAGGTCTGTCAGACACCAGTTCTGATACCCTCGTTGGGACGGAACTACGACTCCCTGACACTGAGCCGGTTCACACTAGTGCCCTCGAGTCCACTAGGCTATCTAATAGGGAACGTGTTCCTAAAAGCTTTGGTACAAATTTTGTGACTTACCACGTTGAAGCTGATCCATCCACCTATCAGGAAGCGATGCGATCCAGAGATTCCATGTTATGGAAAGAAGCCATTGATGATGAGATGCACTCTCTCATGGAGAACCACACTTGGACATTAGTTGACCTACCCAAAGGAGCTAAAACCATTGGGAGCAAATGAGTTCTTAAGAAGAAACTGAATCCAGATGGAAGTATAGATAAGTACAAAGCTCGTCTAGTTGCCAAAGGCTTCACTCAAGTGAGTGGAGTTGACTACTTTGATACATACTCACATGTTTGTCACATTGCAACGATCAGGGTTCTTCTCGCTATCGCATCTATTGAACGTTTCGTCGTTCATCAGATGGATGTTAAGACTGCATTTTTAAATGAAGATCTAACTGAAGAGATCTACATGCGTCAACCTGAAGGGTTCGTCGTAGAAGGTCTCAAAACCAAGGTCTGTAAGTTGATTAAGTCACTCTACGGATTGAAGCAAGCACCAAAGTTGTGGCACGAGAAGTTTGACACTTGCGTAAAAGGCCTGCATTTTAAATCCAGCCTTTCAGATAAATGTCTATACATACGGACAAGTCCAAACTCCGTCGCTATAATCTGATTGTATGTTGATGACATGCTAATTCTGGGTACCGATCAGTCTGAGGTGGAAGACGTTAAGGTTACCTTGAAGTCAAAATTTAGCATGACTGACTTAGGTGTGGTGAAGACCATCCTAGGCATAGAAGTGAACTTTATGGATAAGGGTATCACCCTCAGCCAGAGTCACTACATCAGAACTCTATTAGAGAAGTGGGGTTATGATAGGTGCAGGAACATTGAGACTTCATACGACTATAATAATAGACTGAAACCTCATGACGGTTCACCTATTAGACAGTTGGATTACTCCAAACTCATTGGCAGTCTCATGTATGTTACTACCTGCACTAGACCCGACATAGCATTTACGGTCGGCATATTAAGTAGATTCACTAGTAACCCTGGAAAGGACCACTGGGACGCCTTGGAAAGGTTAATGCGATACTTAAAGTATACCGAGCAGTATGCTTTATGTTACAGTGGACACCCTTATGTGCTTGAAGGGTACTCTGACGCCTCCTGGTGCTCAGACGTTGGTGATAGTAGGTCCACTAATGGTTATGTGTTTACCCTAGGAGGAGCCGCAGTAGCTTGGAAATCTAAGAGGCAAACGTGTATAGCACTATACTCTATGGAATCCGAACTCTATGCTCTTGCTTCAGCTGCCGAAGAAGCAGAGTGGGTCAGAGATTTGGTTATGGATATTCCAATGACGAGTCTAAAAATGAACTCTATCTCGATATTTTGTGACAATCAAGCCACAAAAACCATTGCAACTAATTCCCTGTTCAATGGTAAGCGAAGGCAACTACGGATGAAACAGGTCTGGTTGACCTATCTCACCAGTCAAGGGATCATTTCCCGCTTGGACGTGAGATCAAAAGATAATGTAGCAGATGTCCTTACCAAGGGCTTATGTAAGGTTCTTACATCTAAAACATCGGGGGATATGAGATTAAAGTCTATTTAGTGGGACTTAATACCTATGTTTGTTTAAGATTTTAGAACCGAGTCTGCCTACATTCACACATCTAGACTGAGTACACTGAAGTATTCCAGATGTTACTTGATGAAAGCCCGAGATTATTTAGTTGCTAGTCATTCCAAACTTGATGACTTACACAACTATTTCTTGTCAAAGGCTGAATTGGGTATCATTCCAAAAATGAATACTAAAGTTGCTGATATGCATCCTGATATTATGATCATTACTTATATCATTCCAAACTTGATGATATATTGGTCACAGCTTGTTGTATCATTCCAAACTTGATGATATAATACAATTGTGAAACGTTTGGTAATAATCTTAATAATCGAAGGAACATAGCTTGGTTCTATGAAACTAAATTTCTAATTTTGTGTAAATTAGATAAGAGATGCGGACTTGTGAGTCTTTCTTCCAAGTTAAAGTATTATGTTCAAAATTGTAAGAACTAATCACTTTACTTTTGATATGCATATGTATGGATTCATTGAGTTTTGTTCTCATGACATTCAAATGTTTTAATGTAGATCAATTGGAGTCTGGAGGATAGAGTGGATTTCGATATGAATGAAGATGATCTGCTGATTGAGTAGACCGACCTGTCACCTGTTTGAGTTTTGTTATCAGATTACTGTTCTTGCTTTTGCATGTTTGGAACCTGTTTGAGTTTAGATGTTTGATCTAAAACTCTTGTTGTTTTTAATCTGAAACTCATTCTGTCATTATCTAACTTATATGCTTTGTTTAACCCGTTATGTGATACAATTGCTACAATATATGAGGATCAGTAAACCCGTCGGATCAGCCACAAATTAATCTGGACCGTGAAATGGATACTATCCATTTGGACTCAAATGGTGATCGGGGATCTTGATACGAGTGGGACCATGGGGATCCTCTCCATTTGGAGTGAATCCATTTCACAGTCCAGATCTATTTCTTATGGCTTCACTAATCCCATCCTTTTATATTTTCTTTTTAATCAAAAAATTCATCACCACTAGATTAAGTGAATGTATCAACACCACGGAATGTATACTATCCATTTCACCCAAATAGAGAGAATCCGGAGTGGGTGGGGCAGGGGAAGAGAGCGAGGGCCACGTGTCCCCTTGGTGTTTTGTATGACTTACAACGAATGAAAAGGTGGGGGAGAGATAGGAGAAATTGATAAGTGGTGTTATTATTTTAATATGAGTTGTTTTTAAGTTAAAATGTGGTAATATTTTCAATTGAATTATTTTTATTATTAACATTTGGCAAGCGTCTCACAAACGATACAGGGAGCTCGTTCGCAATCAAAAGCAGTCAGGTAGTAGCGTTGTTCACTGCCTGACTGCAAACTACGTGTAACCTCCTAAATAATGCCCCAATATTTTTCCTTCTTTCTTGCACCATGGATCAATTTTATTATATAACATGTGCATGGTTCATTCATTGCATGATATATAGTTCTACGTGCATCATACATTTTATCGTTTGATCTATAGCATTTTAATTCATTTTTGTACTATTTTAATACATTTGCAAAATAATATGACGTTATAAATTAAGTTGAGATGCATACAATGCGTCAAATAGAATCTAATCAGGTATGAATACATACTTAGCTATCCCACTATATTAGTATATCAGGATCCTCACCATTTCTGACGAAATTAAGGGGATTCATTTCACGGTTCAGATGGAATGCTTGTTGATTCGACGGATTCATCATTTTCCGTCGTTTTATAATTTCTTTTATCAAAAAAATATCCACCACTAGATCTTTTTTAGACTTATCTTGTTCATTAGATGATGAAATGAATTCCCTCCATTTTCAAAATGGAGGGATCCTAATCCTATAGTATGGGAAAATTTCAGCTCTAAAAGCCATCAATTTTGAACTAAATGTCTGATATTTATTATTTTTAAAAATATTAAATAATTATAATTTGTTAAGAAAAGAATTTCAAGTTTATTCATTTAATTTATTTTTTGTACACGAAATTCATTCTACGCGGCCAAATATTTTTTCAATAAAAAGCAAAATTATTTTTCTTTATATTTTAAACCATTTTTAAAAACTTAATTGAGACTTTTTTTATTTATTTTGCATGCCGGCGGCATCGGTGAGCCCGCCCTGCGCACGTGTCGGCGGCACCAAGACGGGTCAGCACGTGCGCGAGGCTTCTTCTTTCCGCGCCTTTTGCTTCATCCCGAGATCGGCGAAACTCCAGCGGCTCATTAATGGAATTTGGATACCGGACGCAAGGTGGAGCAGCGCCGCCTCACAGGCCGTTTGTTTGTGCGTTTTACCAACATTTTCGAGTTTGGTGAACTTTTATGTTGGATTTCCATTAAACTGAGATTCAAGCCTTCGCTCACCATAATTTAAAGTTTTTCGCTTGGAAGGATGAGTTTCAATCATATAAAATTTTTCATAAATTATATATTAATTCGCTCACCACATACTCATATACTCTATAAATAAATGGCACTTATATTTGCAGGCCTCAAATAGCTATTTGCAGTCCTTTGATATTTGCAACTCCTCAATCGCTATTTGCAGACTCATTGAATATTTACAGCCCCTTGATAAAAATTTATAATAATAAAAAATTTCATTCACCACTTCCAGTTTCACATTAGTGTAAAAACTATTACTTTAGGACTTAATCCTACTAAGTAGACAATAAAAGTATTCGAGATTGAGTGCATATTGCATCTTGGATTTGCAAACAACATAAAGAAAGGGCGCTTATATTTGCAGGCCCGAAATAGCTAATTGCAGCCCCCAAATTATTTAAATCAGGATTAAAACATAAGAATTAAAACCTCCTAATTGCCGCCCCTTTATTTCTTTCCCGATCCCGTTTCTTTTCCCTGCCCTAACGCGCGACCCATCTGCCGCCCCGACGCCCTGTTGCCGCCCCGTCGACCTGCTGTCGCCGTCGCCGCCCCGACACCACCTCCTCGAAGCCGCCGCCCCTTGCTGCCGCCCTGACGTCGCCTCGAAGCCTTCCAGTTAGGGTTTTTCGAAGCTTGCTGCCGCCCCTTGCCATCGCCTTCCAGTTAGTGTTTTTCGACCTGCTACCGCCACCTGCTGCCGCCATTTCAAATCCTTCAAGTGCTCTCTTGTCCTATAATTACCCAATGTGAGTCTCCTACTCTCTTACATCTAGGGTTCTCATTGTTATAGCGTGAAATTTTTTAGGATTTTGTGATGTTTTCATTGTTTCTCTTGAAAAAAATGTAGGGTTTTGCTTGACAAAATAATAGATTTCATTAACCTACTTTCACATTGTTGTCCAAAATTTTTCTTGAAAAAATTATAGGTTTAATTTTGTCCAAATTTTTCTAGATTGCAATGAGTAGTGATGAGCAAAAACTTTTGACTTATAGAGACATTTCTCAACAACCACATGTAGATGTTGGACAACATTTTGTGACAAATTTGAGTTTTCCTAGCAAGGAATAGTTGATTGAATGGGCAAGAAACATTGGTAGAGGTTTGGGTTTTGTTGTCATCATTTTGCGTGCCGACAACATTTTGAACGTTGTCCACTGCCTCCAATATATATACATATATTGTTTTTTGAAGCATCAATTTTTTGTAGGTTTGTCATTTTGAGAATATGTTATTTTGTGCGGGGCTTCACACAAAATACAGCGACAGCGTTACTAGTTTGTAAGATTTTCACAATAATAAATTTGAAATTTAATTCAATATTAGAGCACTAAAGTTTATTATTTCTTATTTTGTGCAGGTTTTTGTCATTTTGGGAGAAGCCATCATTTTGTGAATATGTAATCGTGATCATTTTGAGAATATGTTATCATGATTATTTTGGGAAATTTGATTTTTTTTCGCTCTAAATTATCTATTATTATCTTGTATAATGAATGGATTACAAATAGAGGAAAAAAATAATTTTATAATTTTTTTGAAAAGGGGTTGCAAATATCCAATGAGGCTGCAAATAGCGATTGATGAGTTGCAAATATCAAAGAGCTGCAAATAGCTATTTCGGGCCTGCAAATATAAGCGCCCTAAAGAAAATATGGAGCAGGATGAAACAAGAAAGGAGCTCCGGTGGCGGGGCGGCGGCGGCAGGTCGACGGCGTCGGTAGAGGGAAAAGGGCGTGATCACGAGTTAGGGCAGGCACGGGAAAGAGGGAATTGGGAATAAAATGTGAGGGGGCGGCAATTAGAGGGTTTTAATTCTTAAATTTTAATAAAAAATAAATGATTCAGGGGCTTCAACTAGCAATTATGGGCCTGCAAATATAAGCGCCCTGAAAAAAGGGTGTTGTGTTAGACACCTACTTTGATTAATGACATCTCAAGATTAATCGGAGACTCGGAATGTAATTAACGGAATAGGAACTTCAACAAGTGTGATGCAAAATATGTACACCACATGCTACTTCCGCTCTATTCCTCATCAGTCATGTATTGAAACTAAGCACTGATTTTTCGCCCACCCGCGGTGGAATTAAAGGTTGAGATCCAGTATTTCGGAAATGACAACCAATTCATGTTCGCCGTTTCCGCCATTAGAGACTAAATGGGGCCTCATGCGCACGCCCAACGCATGCCCGGAGGAGAACCCCTTGCTGCAGATGCCGCATTCATGAACCATGTCATCTTCTTCCATGATTTTTAGCGCGCAGGCCGCAGGTTTTGATTCCCTTGCAAGTTGTGCATTAATTGGTAACCGCCAACCATCCTTCTCTTCACCTTTGATTTGTCGGAGACGTCTTTGACCGGGAGTTCTTCGATCCTCGAAGTCCGCTGAGTTTCAATCAGAATACTCACCGACGACGATTGTTTCGGCAGCCAATAACCGTTGATGTTGCGGGAAAGCATCATGATACTGATGGAGACGTCCTCATGCTCTGACTCGTAATCGGTGATTGACGACGAGGTTTTCTTCGATGATCGGAGCTTGATTCAACAAAATCCGACAGCCAACGTCGGCGTCAGTTCATGGAGGTGGATCGCGGGAAGGAAGGGAGCGTTAGGGCATTTCTTCGGGAAGAGATTATCGGGCTGCCGCTAATAGTTTTGAGGAGAAAAAAAAGACTTATTTTAGAATTCTTTTGTTTGTCAATAGCGTAAATAGGTCTACTCATATAATCACCCTTAAAAAATGATCATGTTTTTTTGTCTTGTTTCATTGTTGACTAACTATTCGGATTCATAGGCGGTGAGAGTTGGAGCGGTGGGAACGAAGTGTTGACAATGGAGTGGCAGGGAATGGAGGAAGGTGGTTGTGCTCTCAAAAAATGTCAAAAATGACATTTTGAAATGGTGGCGGTGAGAATTTTAGGGCTAACAAACAATTTTTTTTAGAGCGGTGATATTTTCCCCCAAATGGAGATGGAGCAAAAACGTCGAAACAAACATACCCAAAGTTTGTGATACTGCTCTACAGCTCAAGTCAGACATGCTTCATAAAATGGTCGGGCTACTAGCTAGGGAAGAAGTTAGAACCGCTAAGATAGACTGTCTTCCTATGTCATTCAAGTTTGACTCCCTCTTCACGAGTAGCAAATTAGTATTGACGTAATTTGTGCGAGCTCTTGAAAGTCTTTGCTTTACGGGTCTTCTTTGCGCCTAAGCCCAATTCTCAGAGCTCTTATGAGAGAGGAAAAAATTGAGAACCCTATTGATTATAATAAAAAGGGATGAACACGACAGTATTGAAACGAGCATTGAAGGAAGGAAGACTCGAGCGACCCCTTCGTTTAGTTTGATGACTGAAGAACGGCTTCATTTGAAGAATCTTTGCAGTGCACGATATGCTGGAATGGTTTTGAATGTATCAATTTTGTGCAACTTGATATAATTGTCGAAATAGCGCGTATATTTTCATCCTTCAATTTTATAGGTTAAAGAAGAACATGTCTCATGCTTCATATATATTTTGTTTCGGTCTTTCATTTCGAGACAAATTCGTTGATCCTCGTCATAAACTTCACATTTCATCAAATCCGGCAATATTTGTTTTACAAAAGCTACTTTTGGGGCTATATTCAATGCAAAGAAACAAAGCGACTTTTTTTTAAAGAACGACAATGAGATGAAGGCAACGGTAGAGTTGCGTTCCTCAATTGGGAATGAGTTTCCACGACACCCTTCCGTTCTTGAAAGCATTTCCTAAATGCAGGGAGAAGCAACATAATTGCATCCATTCATAGAGATCGCACACACGCACGCGCGCAAACACAAACACACACGTGACTAATAATTTCACAAATATTAGAGCTCCTGCATTCATCTTCCGAGCCCCAACCTTCTTCCATATGCAAGCGGCCGCAAGGAAAGAAAGATTTAGGGTTCATTTGACAGGACAGCGGCGGTCATGAACGCAGTGGTTATGAAACTTCATTTGTGAACACCCGACCTCACCCAAGTAATTCATCCACTTTATATTCTAAATTAGTTCTTTTCTTAGCGGTGGTCACAATCTCTGTCATGACAGATGCATATTTCATGATAATGACGTCTCAATCCAAACTCATCGGAGCAAAAAATCCGCACAAAACGAACCCTTAAACAAACGAATCCAATTACAATTAGACCATTATGGTGATTTTAAGGTTCATGCAATTTTTTGCACCTCCAATCCAAATTCAAATAGGATAAAAACATTATAAAAACTTAATAAATTCTATCTAAAAAAAAAAATTTATTTAATTGCCTTGTACCAAACAGCTTCATTTTCTTATAATAAATTAATAATACAAATTTATAATAGAGTGACAAACATTTATTAATCTCAAATCAAAAATAGCTATCCTCAATTTTTTTTTTGTTATCAGCAAATTAAAAATTAAATCGATAAAAGAAAAACAAGATATTTTTAATTTGAAGATAGCCATCTTTGATTTGCTTATAATTATAATTGATTTATGGTTAATAATTATTATTCTAAATTTCTACACATCACCCTTTGAAATGATTACAAAAAAGAATCATACTTCACCCTAATTTACAATTTTAACCCCACCAATTCAACCTTATCTAATCTTTTGATAATTTCTGTTCATCTTGGCGACCTTGGTGCAGCAGCAGCTGAGGAAGGCGAAGAAGGCCGAGAGAGCGCACATCGCCCACGACAGCGCCACCAGCAGCCAGTCCTTCAACCCCGGCTTCGGCGGATGGCACCGGTCCGCCACCACCAGCGCCCGGTAGACCGCCTCCGACACGGCGTACGCCGTCACCTGGTCGAACTCATCGACAACGTGCAGGCCCTGCTCGCTGATGCACGGCACGTCGTATACTCCGGCCGTCTCCGCCACCCCCAAGTAGTCGCAGACGGCTATCCTAGTGTCGATTCTTTCCGCCGCCGTCAGCTCGTCGCCGTGCGTGAGAACGAGGATCGGCCCGTCGTCTGATGCAGAAGAAAACATAATGAGCTCAAACTGTTCGACTGAATGCTTGAATGAAAACAACAGATTTAAGTCAAGAAAAATTAACTCACTGCAAGTGTCCCTTATGGATGGATGATGGAAGAGCTGCCGGGTGGCGTCGAGGGACTGAAGATGGCCGGAGACGATCGATTGGTGGAGCTCTGATAGGCTGGCGACCACAACGGCGCAGTTGACACGGCGGCGCATGAATCGGTTTCCAGCTGCCGCGGAGGAGGAGCTCGAGGTCGACGTGGAGGGGAAGGGGCCAGCAAGGGAGGAGGACGATGAGGTCAGACACAGCTGACGGTGGCGAACGCCGTCTTCCAGCCACTGAGAGACCTCGTCGAGGCCGTCGGAGATATGGGCGTAGTCGAGTCCGGGAGAGTCGAAGACGCAGAAACCGCTCTTCATGGACCGCAGAACGTTGTGCTCCTCCAAACTCATTGTTCTCCCGTCTCTGCCTGAACCAGAGACAAATTTACCCATATTTCAAAAACCATGGAAGAAGAAGGAGACGAAAAACAGGGGAACATAAAAAGGAACCGT
Organism: Dactylorhiza incarnata; assembly: GCA_033032865.1. Lineage (NCBI taxonomy): Eukaryota > Viridiplantae > Streptophyta > Magnoliopsida > Asparagales > Orchidaceae > Dactylorhiza > Dactylorhiza incarnata. Next base: position 5,654,334 of record JAWHQI010000110.1, on the reverse strand, counting down.
ATTTTTAGCCTACGCACCTGCAGAAGACGAAGTGTGAGCAAACGGCACGAAACCAGACCGACCGAGAACAGAGTACATGAGGTTCACCAGCGAGCTCTTCCCAACTCCGGCGAACCCGAGCAGCATCAAGGTGATCACCGGCGGTATATCCGTGTCCTGCCTCCCCGCCCCACCCGCCGGAAACCAGAGATCCCCCGCTCTATAAGTGAGCAGCCGGTGCCGTAGCTCGTCAATAGAGTCGGAGGCCGCCGCCGCCAGCCTCTCCATCTCCCTCAGAACCTTCATCCTAGCCTTCCCTGGTTTCGTAGCCGCCGCCTTCGGCGTTCCGAATCCCCCGCCGCCTTCGTATTCTGGGAGCGAGCGCCACCAGAAGAAGCTCGGGACACTGGCCTCGGACTCATCGTCTCCGTCTGGTTCGACGCCGCCGTCGCCGGGCCGGATGGGCGGTACGGTGCTCCGCATGCCGCTTCTCCTTCCACCCGCCTTCTGCGCTCCTCTACCTCTCCTTCGCTGGGGTTTCGCTCTCTGGGTTTCACTTCTTTTTTGAAAAACCGCTGTGCTTCCCTTCTCTCTTCTGTTTCCCTGGGTTCGCCGAAGGTGAGGCCAAGAGTAAAACATTCTGACCCCGCCCACTCCACATACGCCATTATTATACCTAAACACTATTCTTGATGAATATTAAATACATTCCGACGTGGTAAGTTGTGTGAAGGTTCCGAGATTTTTCATTATTTGGTTTAATTATATATAATTATATATAATATACATATATATCTTTAACTACTATGTACAAGAACTTGGCTTTGGTGCAATATTCAAAATTGTCAAATATAGTCTTATTCTTTTACTCCAATGACTTAATATATATTATAAAAAAAATAAAAATTCATAAAATACAATAACTATTTGTATAATTACATCATATTCATACAATACAAATAATAATGAAAATTCATAAAATCCAAAAGCTTTTTAGTAGACCTCTTAGACCTATGGTAGGTTATCATTAGGTCTCCAAAAACTAATTTCGAAATATAATGTCTTACTTTAAAATGATTTTTTGTTAAAATATAAATATTTTTGAAAATAATAATTATAAAATATTTATGTATATTTTTTACGGTCATTTTGACTACTCATATGTATATGTTGCGGGAGAAGCCCGCAGTCGCCGGTCGGGTACTGTCGTATGCGGGCGCAGCCCGCTCGAATGTGCGTCCGTAGTCGTCGGTCGGGTACTGTCGTATGCTGGTGCAACTCGATCGAATGCGGTCACATCCCGCTCGAATGCTCGAATGCGGGCACATCCCGCTCGAATGCTCGAATGCGGTCACATCCCGCTCGAATGCGGAAACATCCCGCTCGAATGCGAGCGCAGCCCACTAAGAATCAGCGAGCACGGGCAAAGCCCGTGCGGAGCTGCTCGTGTGTGGGTGTGTGACTATTTGAAAATTGACAAATCATTTAAAAAAAGCAGTGATATTCGCACTGCAATTTTGGCTATTTGCACTCCATAATAGCCTTTTTAGAAGGTTTTTTCTCCATTAGCAAGCAAACTGCCTGTTGAAACCAAGACTTGGTCTCTTGTGAAGCTCGGGCCCCCAACAAGTTGAGGGGCAGCTAGCTCTTACTGATTCCTCGGAAGGAACATATCGGAGCTTCAGAACTAGACACAGACCTTTAGTCGCAGCGAGGAGGTCCCACCACACACCCGGAAGATCTTTGAGCGCTTCCCCTCCCAAGTCAAAGCTGAGACTGAGCACCTTGGAGAGCTTGAGAGCTAAGCCAAGATAACCTAGGAAGGAGGAGGCTCAGAGTACTGAGATTGGAATCCTCTCCAAAGGTGCCCTTGAAGGTCAATTTATAGTTTTTCCAGCTCGGTCTGCTAATAACGGGATTCTGCCTTACTCTTTTGCTATACACAACCCAAAATGGTATACCAACAGCCAAACTCCGTTGTTTGGAGAGGCTAACTGTAGACCACTAGGGGCTTCCAGGTAAAAACACCCCTGGACCCCTACTGGCCGAGCCACCCACAGGGGCTCCTCTCGCGACCCGGGAGGACCTGGCTTGCCCGCCTTCCCGAGAGTGGCTGGCGAGAGACCGACTCGCTCGCTCCCTGCGAGCAGCCGCCGAGAGCTCGGCTCGCCCGCTTTCCTGCGAGTCTGCTTTGGGACTCTGGCTCGCCCTCCTTCTCATTCCTCTCGCCTGCTGATTCCTTAGTCTCCGCTCACCTCCTGGCGAATACCGGGGTTGTACACCGCCCCCTCCCTTATTAGCACTTTGTCTTCCACGCCAGCCGCCCGCAAGCCTTCCGTTGTTCCGCCCGTGAGTCTTCCACCCCCAGCCATTGCGCCCTCCTCCACCGCCGGTTCATCATTTTTTCCGGTGAGTCTTCCACCCCCCAGTTCGGCGCCTTCTATCCTTCTCCTCCTCCGACGGTATTCTCAGAATTTTTGGCCGAAAACCTTAATTTTTTTTTTCCTTTTTTTAGGTGACGTTCTCTCCTCCTTTGGTGCGGATTTCCTTCAAGTTTTCTTCCCACATTTCAAATCCAGTATAAATATTCTAACTTGAATGATATGTTATGTGTTTTGGATTTTAGGGTTTGTTGAAATTTTGCCAATATTTACTCTAGATTTTTTTCACGTAATTTAGGGGTTTAATGTCGGGAGATATGATATCAGAGGAGTTGTTAACAAAATCTTTAATTTCAATCGGTATGAGCACACTCACCATTGTCATGTGAATGTGGTTTAATTCTTTTTTTTTTTGCTTTATGTTTAAATCCTAATAGTTCTAATGTTGAAAAAGATCAAAAAGTAAGAATTGATTTAAGCATGCATTTTGTTACTGATAAGGGTTTTTGTTTGAAGGAGGAGTTAGTAGAGTGAGCTCGATCTGTCAACAGAAGTCTTGACTATGTTATTGTATTAAAAACTTCTGATCAAATTGTTGGGCGGCTCAAACCTCGTGTAATACTTGGGTGTGATAGAAACTGTTATACACCCATAAAAGCTTTGGGGTGCGTCTAGAGAAAACTCCACTGAAGAGAGGTGGGGTCAACGGTCAACGCATAATCGCTCGAGTGGAAGAAACCGTGCCCGCCATTTCCGACGCCAACCGCCAGGACCAGAGCGCACACGGAGCAAACCGCAAACGCATGCGCTGCCGCGCGCGGGCAGCGCCCCCCGTTGCGGGGGAACGGCCCAGCCGCACCCCCCTCGGGGTGCGGCCGAGCCGCACCGCCCCAGGGGTGCGGCTGGGGGGTGCGGCTGGGGGGTGCGGCCCAGCCGCACCGCCCTTAGGGTGCGGTCAGGCCCCCTCCCCCCACTTTCTTCACAGGGGGGCTCGTAGGGGACCCCGCCGTATTCGCGCCCCCTCGTCAGGTGCGTCGGATCCCATTTTCTCCTTGGGCGCAACTCCCCGTTCCATCGTTCGCTCAGAACGCCTCGCAACGCGACCAGGACGCTTCCATGTTCATTACGCGCACTCAGAACGCTTCTGAGCGCGCTCAGAACGCCTCCGCGCTCAGGCGCGCTCAGAACGCTTCTGAGCGTGCTCAGAACGCCTCTGCGCTCAGGCGCGCTCAGAACGCCACCGCGCTCACGCGCGCTCAGAACGCCTCCGCGCTCACGCGCGCTCAGAACGCTTCTGAGCGCGCTCAGAACGCTTCTGAGCGCGCTCAGAACACCTCCATGTTCGTTGCGCGCTCAGACCACTTCTGCGCTCGCGCGCGCTCAGAACGCTTCTGAACACGTTCAGAAGCGTTCTCACTTTTCCGACTCGCTCACTTTTTGTCTTTCTAGCGCGCTCACTTTTTATCTTTCTAGCGCGCTCACTTTTTGTCTTTCTAGCGCGCTCACTTCTTGTCTTTCTAGCGCGCTCACTTCTTGTCTTTCTAGCGTGCTCACTTTTTGTCTTTTCAGTTTCTCAGATTTCAGGAACAACCTGTCGCCTTTTTCGCCTCCAACAAAACTGCCCGAACTGCCCGAGGGGCAAGGTGGTCATTTGCGAAAAATGGCGATCCGTGTGCCCCGAACCAGAAAATATGATTCGTCCGTCAAGTATTTATGGAAACTGCAAATGGCGAAATTACCGGACTACCCTCGGCCAAATCTATAAAAGGAGCCCCAAGGCTTCATTTGAAGAGACCTTGCTTTCTAGACCCAGGAGAGCTCCTTGCAGACTTTTGCGGAATTCTCCTTCGGCGCTCGAAGATCTCCTTCGTGGACTTGAAGATTTCCTTCATCCCGAAAGGCGACGCAGCTTCTCACTTTTGTTCTCCAGGGCCTTCTCACTTTTGTTCCCCGGAGCCTTCTCACTTTTGTTCCCCGGAGCCTTCTCACTTTTGTTCTCTGATATTCTCATAAGGGAAAAAGACTTAGTTTTCCGAGAGGTGACCTGTCACCTTCGGAACTCTCTCTCTCTCTCTCTCTCTATTATTGTAACGAGCGGCGGCCTGTCGCGCTCGATCTCTAAGCACTTAACTGTAACCTCTCAAAAGATAGTGAAGTTTGGTCGGCACAGCTCCGGCCGCATGGTTTTTTACCTTTTCCGGGTTTTCCACGTTTAAAAGTCTCGGTGTACTCAACGAATCTCAAATTGACTGTTTGCGCGCTTAGTTCGCTCCCGAGCTAAGGTGGTTCAGTTGAACCGGTCTACCAAGAGCCCTAAGCGACCCGCAACAGAAGCGACTTTTATCGAGAAAACCAAAATAAGAAGGGTTGGGTGAAGCAAGGGCTCCGTAAAAGTACCTCCAAGCCATGCAGATGTTTATTTTCTCTTAAAGGAGTGAAAGTGACAAATGTTGATGAATCGATGGTTGAGGTTTTTTGTCGGAAACACCAACTCTGGTGTGCATTGGATTTATAAGGGAAAATAACTTCATTCACTTAACATTAACTGACTGCTCTCCAATACCGCATATTTTTCCAAGTTGGCTGAGAATCATGAAGCGGTTGCGGAAGGGTGTGAAAGATCGACATTATAGATCTCGTATTATAAATACACAACCTCCTTCCCGTGCCCATTTATTGTTGGAGTTAGATGATGTTGAATAGAGAGGTATGCATACATTTATTATTTTATAGTAAGTACAAATTTTGTTCATATTTATATATACAATTTTTCTTTTATTTGTGTAGGTATTACCAACGAGGTGAAGACAACACTGAACATTGAACACGGAGAATGAGAATTTAATATTTGTGGCACATGATGTTGGCTATGTCTATCATTTTGATGTATTTTTATGTTTAGAAATGTGGACTTTTATATTTATTTTTTCTTTTAACAATATTGTGTGCAAATATCATATTGTTTGCGGATAGCCGTATCACTATTAGAATGCAAATATCCGGAACGAGTAAGATATGCAAGATCTGAAATTCAAAAGAGGAGCAGGAATCAACAACAAATCGGGAACAACAACCTGATTAGGGAGCAAGAATGGCGTATATTCGAACAACAACCTTGTTAGGGAGCCAGAATCACGAGAAAAACTTCTTCAGAGGGATGGAATCGGGAGAGCGAGCGGCGAAGAAGGGTGGTGGAGATCGACCGGCTGGAATGGCAAGAACGAGCAGGAAAAGGGAAGCCTCGAGCAAGAAGACGGCTGGAAACGGGAGAGCGAACGACTCGGCATCAAGGGGAGTTTCGGCCGGGAGCAGAAAACCTAAAATGGTTTGCTAGTGGTCATTTTTTAGGATTGAAAAAAACGCCAATTTTCTTTGAACCAGGTTTTGTATGGTTTGCGAAAAGCCATAATATGTTTGCTAGTAACACCATCCTTATAATATGGAGTCTCAATCCAGCACGACGTCTTCTCGCTCGGAAAAAACACGGAGAGTGCTATACAACATAAAGTTCATTTCAATGTCTTCGTCTCTCAGCGAAGTCTAACAAATGATAATCAGGTTAGGATGACAAGTGAAATACCAAATTAATTAAAATAATAACTAAAAATATAACTCACCCAATGGTGGAGGTGGAGGTGGAAACTTGCAGATTGGGTCTCAAAATGTAAGTAGAAATATTCAGTTGTCGTGAGTTGAACCCTCCCATCTTGGCACGGCGTGCGTAAAGTACATATTGAAATTGAACACAACCGTTATATTTTGAGTAGGTGTACCGTCACGTCTTATGTATGGAAATTTTCTTGGGTAGGCGTAGCGTATATTTCTTATATACGCGTGGATTGAGGGTACCGCCAGATTGGTTAATTATCCGACGGTTGGATTTCAAAAGAAAAAAAAAAGTGTTACTGCCGGATTTCCAAAAACAACGTCCGGCGGGATGATTTTGAAAAAAAATCATATTTTTAGACAAATAAGATCTTAAATTGGTTATAAAAATGTGTTAATTAATAATTTAATTTTTTTACATAAAATACAATAATAAATATACGAAAAATTATTATTTTTTTAAAATCCACGCATATATAAATGATATATGCTTAGCGTACGAAAAAATTGTTCTTATGTATGACACTTGGTCATCTACAAGAATGCATGCAACAATATGTGACCCTAAATGACTTCAATAATGTCGACACATGCTTGTCATCATTTAAAATTCGAGTTGTGTTTACAAATTTGCATGTCAAGTGTGTTGGGGTCCCCCTAAAAGGGTTCGGGTTGAGTCGGACCAAGTGTTTCTCATCACAGCCTCGCCCGGACCCGCTTGACGGCCCCAATTTTATGTTTGGTCTTAATCCCGCAGCTAAGCAGCTTCGCGCTTCCACTTGTTCCTTAAGAACCGCTCAAAAGCGCTTCTTCTCACTCATGTTCCGTAAGAGCGCTTTCGCTAGCTAATGGTCCGTACGAGCGCTTCCGCTCGCTCCTGCTCCTTAAGAGCGGTTCCGCTCGCTCCTGCTCCGTAAGAACGCTTCCGCTCGCTCCTGCTCCGGAAGAGCGCTTCTGCTCGCTCCTGCTCCGTAAGAGCGGTTCTGCTCGCTCCCGCTCCGTAAGAGCGCTTCCGCTCGCTCCCGCTCCGGAAGAGCGCTTTCGTTCACTCCTGCTCCGGAAGAGTGCTTCCGCTCGCTCCTGCTCCGCAGGAAGCGTTCCCGCTCGCTTCCGCTAGCTCCTGCTCCGGAAGAGCGCTTCCGCTCGCTCCTGCTCCGCAGGAAGCGCTTCCGCTCGCTTCCGCTCCGGAAGAGCGCTTCCGCTCGCTCCTGCTCCGCAGGAAGCGCTCCCGCTCGCTCCCGCTCGCTCCCGCTCCGCAGGAAGCGCTCCCGCTCGCTCCCGCTCCGCAGGAAGCGCTCCCGCTCGCTCCTGCTCCGCAGGAAGCGCTCCCGCTCGCTTCCGCTCCGGAAGAGCGCTTCTGCTCGCTCCTGCTCCGTACGAGCGCTTCCGCTCGCTTCCGCTCCGGAAGAGCGCTTCCGCTCGCTTCCGCTCCGGAAGAGCGCTTCCGCTCGCTCCTTCTCCGTACGAGCGCTTCCGCTCGCTCCTGCTCCGTAGGAAGCGCTCCCGCTCCCTTCCGCTCCCTCCTGCTCCGGAAGAGCGCTTCCGCTCGCTCCTGCTCCGTAAGAATGATTTCGCTCGCTCCTGCTCCGGAAGAGCGCTTCCGCTCGCTCCTGTTCCGTAAGAGCGCTTCCGCTCGCTCCTGCTCCGGAAGAGCGCTTCCGCTCGCTCCTGCTTCGCAGGAAGCGCTCCCGCTCGCTTCCGCTCCGGAAGAGCGCTTACGCTCGCTCCTGCTTCGCAGGAAGCGCTCCTGCTCGCTTCCGCTCCGGAAGAGCGCTTCCGCTCGCTCCTGCTCCGTAAGAGCATTTCCGCTCGCTCCTGCTCCGGAAGAGCGCTTCCGCTCATGCTTGTTTCGCGAAGCACGCCGCTATCGTCCATCGCCGGCGGCGATCGCCGGCCACCACCACCACCAGGAAGGCTGCCCGGGCTGCCCGAGCTGCCCAGCGTGACCGAAGGGCAAACTCGTCATAAATACAAAGTTGACAATCCACGTGCCCCGAATCAAGCATCTTCATTCGCTCGTCCAAGAATCAGCATGACGCAGTTACCAAAACGCCCTCCTCAAAAACTATAAAAGGAGGGTCAGGCCTCCATTTGAAGACACTTTTGGCACTCGGAGAAGAAGGAGCTCTTGAGTTTTCCGGCGAGAACTCTCGGAGGATCTTCATCGACCTTCAAGCTCCCCTCAAAGATCTCCATCATCACTCCAGTTTTTCTTCAAGGACTTGGGGAGGATCTCAGGGACTTGGACCCAGGCTGCTCCGCAGCGCCTCGCTCCAGGCCGTTTCGCAGCGCTCTGCTCCGCAGCGCTCCTCTCCAGGACGTTCCGCAGTGCTCCGCTCTAGGCCGTTCCGCAGCGCTCTGCTCCGCAGCACTCTGCTCCAGGCTGTTCCGCGGCGCTCTGCTCCAGGCTGTTCCGCGGCGCTCTGCTCCAAGCTGTTCCGCAGCGCTCTGCTCCAAGCTGTTTCGCAACGCTCTGCTCCAAGCTGTTCCGCAGCGCTCCGCTCCAGGCCGTTCTGCAGCGCTCTGCTCCGCAGCACTCTGCTCCAGGCTGTTCCGCGGCGCTCTGCTCCAAGCTGTTCCGTAGCGCTCTGCCCCTAGCTGGTCCGCAGCGCTCCGCTCCAGGCCGTTCCGCAGCGCTCTGCTCCGCATCGCTCTGCTCTAGGCCGCTCCACCACGCTCGGCTCCCGAGGATTCGAAGGACTTATCAAAAATCACTGTAACGAGCGTTGGCCTGTCACCCTCGAAAACTAACTCTCTGTAATTCTGGAAGCTAGTGGACTGTTCCGAACTGGGCTAGGCCCCGTGGTTTTTTCTCTTTTCGGGTTTTCCACGTAAAAATCTCGTTGTCTGCTGTTGGTTCTTTCTTTTGACTGTTTGCACGTTCGGCTCACTCTCGAGCTAAGGCGGTTCAGCTCGACCGGTCCAGGAGAGCGTTGAACGACCCGCAATAGTTTGGCGCCGTCTGTGGGAAAAAGCGTTCCCGATTAGCTCTAAAAGTGATCCCTCTTAGAGACTGACAGTAATGGACATTCACCAGGCAATTTCGGACACGGGAAGTTCCACCTTCCCAGCACACTCAGGAAAAGGAGCGCCCATCACGACGCCCATCTTGCTCCAGTGGCTCGGCGCATCTGGCCAGCAAGCGTCTCTGGCGTCGGGGCAAGTTCCAAGCGATGACATACCTCAGCTAAGCCAATCCTCCCTATCAGGACGGGTCCTGGCATATCCAGTTCCCTCCTGGCTCAAGCTCCCGCACCGTGAAAAGTTCCACGGAGCGGAGGATCCATATGAGCATGTCAACTACTTCTTGGCCGCAAGGGAGACACTTGGGCTTCCAGATCAAATCTACTGCAAGATCTTCCCAACGACACTTCGCGGCGACGCTCTCGACTGGTATCAGTCCCTGCCCGAGGGAATCATCCACAACTTCACCGAGCTATCTCAACTATTCACGGGATGAAACGAAGCCCGTGCGCAGAGAATCAGAGAAGAGGCACAGGTAGGGAGGGAGCTCAGGTTAGGCAGGACCCCCCATACAGGGTAGATGGAGCATGGCAAGCCCCAAGGGGACGTCGTCGTGGAATCACTTGAAAAGGATCTTCGTGGAGGGTTGGATTTTGCCCTGCAAGAAGTGGCTAAGGCCGCTTCCTCAAAACGCGGGGGATCAATCCAAGTTTTGTGATTTTCACAGGGGTCAGGGGCACCATACGAGGCAGTGCCTATGTTTGAAGGATGAAATCGAACATCTCGTCCAGTTGGGGCACCTCGCGGTCTTTCGCAAGACAACTTAAAGGCAGGCAGCTTGAGAAGGGTCAACTGAGATCCAACCGTCGGAATGATCGCCACCTAAGCCGGACTGTCTCCCTCAGGGACTTGTATCACTTTTTATCTCGTTTTTATTTCAGAATGTATCCACGTTTTTCTTTCTAACAAAGTAATTTCAGGTCATTTCCCGCTGTGAGCGAACCTCAACGAATCTCCAAATGGTAAGGCGATGACCTCCGATAAGATGGTGGCCAACCCTCCACATCGAGAGCGAGCCTGCGCCATCCGGCCGCTGAGGGCCTGCCCCCCTCATGACCGGGCGGGAACCACGTTTCCCCAACGAATTTCCAAATGGTAAGGCGACGACCTCCGATAAGATGGTGGCCAGCCCTCCACATCGAGAGCGAGCCTGCGCCATCCGGCCGCTGAGGGCCTGCCCCCCTCACGACCGGGCGGGAACCACGTTTCCCCCAACGAATCTCCAAATGGTAAGGCGACGACCTCCGATAAGATGGTGGCCAGCCCTCCACATCGAGCCTGCGCCATCCGGCCGCTGAGGGCCTGCCCCCCTCACGACCGGGCGGGAACCACGTTTCCCCAACGAATCTCCAAATGAAAAGGCAAAACCTTCTGCTGGATGGCGGTCAGTCATCCATGACCATGCACAAGCTGCTAGGTGTTCTCAGGAGCAGCAACAGAACTCCCAAAGCAAGGCTCTTGGGGTGAAGGCCGCTAACCCCGACGTCAACCCTGAATAACAAGCTTTCCAAACTCTGGGAAATTCGACTCAACTATGAAGCAAAAACAACTCGCCTCCGCGCGGCTTGGGCAACTCGCCTCCGCGCGGCTTGGGCAACTCGCCTCCGCGCTGCTTGGGCAACTCGCCTCCGCGCTGCTTGGGCACCTCGCCTCCGCGCTGCTTGGGCACCTCGCCTCCGCGCTGCTTGGGCACCTCGCCTCCGCGCTGCTTGGGCACCTCGCCTCCGCGCTGCTTGGGCACCTCGCCTCCGCGCTGCTTGGGCACCTCGCCTCCGCGCTGCTTGGGCACCTCGCCTCCGCGCTGCTTGGGCACCTCGCCTCCGCGCTGCTTGGGCACCTCGCCTCCGCGCTGCTTGGGCAACTCGCATCCGCGCTGCTTGGGCAACTCGCATCCGCGCTGCTTGGGCACCTCGCCTCCGCGCTGCTTGGGCACCTCGCCTCCGCGCTGCTTGGGCACCTCGCCTCCGCGCTGCTTGGGCACCTCGCCTCCGCGCTGCTTGGGCACCTCGCTCCCACGCTGCAGAGCGTCTCGCTCCCGGGCTGCATAATATCTTCACCGGAGTAAGAGCCCCAAGTCCTCCAACGGATACCAATCAGGACGAATATCGAGTCTCCTGTGTTATTTAATAAAAATGCACTCCGGGTCCACTAGCACGGTCAGGACAAGGGAGCAAGCATCCCGCTTCATGACGGCCCAAACATACGCCTTCAGGCTTAGCCAAAAGAAATATTTAAAGCCACAAAATGAAATATTGTAGCGCGTCCACGACTGCACTCGCGCTTATCCGCGTGCCTCCCCGCTCGCACGCCATCCCGTGTTCGCCCATCGAATCTCCAAATTGCAGGGCAGCACTCTCTGAAAAGATGGTCGTCAACCCTCCACATCGGGAGCGAGTCCGAGCCATTCGGCCGTTCGGTTCCTATCCCCCTCGTGATCGGACAACAACCGTGTTCCCTCAGCAAATCTTCAAATGAAAAGACAAGCCTCCGACAAGATGGAGCAGCACTCCGAGCCGCGAAAAGTCTCGCGCTCAAGGTGGAGCACGGGCGTGTGCTTCCCGGGCATGGCAGGCCTCGCCCAGTGGAGCGGCCGCGCAGAGCCGCACTCCCAGAAGCGTAGCAGTTCCTAGGGCGCGACAACACCGCGCCCCGGGTACAGCAACACCGCACTGTCCGGGTGCGGCGGCGTCGCGCGGCCCGGGCGCGGCAAGGCCGCGCCCAATGCGCAGCAGGTGCAGCCCAAAACAGTGCCGCCCACTGCCTGCGCGCGGTCGCACTGTCCGCGCACGGCAGTGCCGCACACTGCCCGCGCGACAATGTCGCGAACCGCCCGCGCACTGCTCGCGCGCAGCAGTGCCGCTCGCATCAGTACCGCGCAGTCCTCGCGCGGCTGCGCCACGACCCATGCGCGGCAGCGCCGCGCCTTTTCTGAGTTATGGTAAGCTCAGGTGCACGCCTCCCGCGTCTTTTGCGCATTTTCCGGGCCCGGCGCGTCGCTTTGAGGTGCGGCGTGCTCAGGTGCGCTCCCCTGCGCCCCTTTTGGCATGCTACGTCGCAAGCGAGCTTCCGCGTGATCTTCTTCGCCACGAGCAAAAACCTCCTCTCTTGCGACCGTAGTAATTTACTTCGTCCGGACAGTGGGGATCCTCCTTCGCAAGGGCTCCGAGAATTTTTTCCACCTCGATTCTGTAATCGCCTGACGCAATTCACAGAGCGCGAGGGCCGTCATGTCGAAACACTCCCCCGCGGACTCCCGATGAGCGGTAGAAATTTTCGGACTATCGATTGTAAATCTTGGCCTCCGAAAACTGGGGGGCAATTGTTGGGGTCCCCCTAAAAGGGTTCGGGTTGAGTCGGACCAAGTGTTTCTCATCACAGCCTCGCCCGGACCCGCTTGATGGTCTCAAAAGAGTGTCTGTGTTGGTACCCTTGGGATCGTATTTATAGACAAATCCAAGGGGTGGGGGGGTCGATCTGCGAATAGCCGCCCACGCAAAATACCTGACCCATGTAAGGGGTAAAAGAACCCTGGCGGGTATCGACCTGCGACCTGGAAAGAGTGCTCACCAAATATGTGATTGCATGTGAGAACTCATCGGGGGCAAGTACCTAAGAGTACTCGCCTATTGGCGATCTGTAGCTAAGGCTCGCTGGCGACGAGTTGCTTGGTGTGCTCCTGTCTTCGGCTTTGTCTTGCTCTGCTTACATGTCACAAGTGGGCTCACCCTCGACGAATACGGGTTGTGCAGCGATGGCTATGACCTAAGTAACTTCATCTACTTTTACGTTCAAAACCAGTTTTCTTTTTTCGGTGACGGTCATAACCGTTGTCATGCCAAACATACATTCTATAACGATGGTATTTTTATCCAAACTCACCGGAGCAAAACACAAGGAGCCTAAGCATATCTTCTCTGCCTCATGGGCTTTAAACATGAGTACTACTTTTCTAATTTCTACATGTGTATATTTGAGGTGACTATACTCATGCAAATTCAGAGCGGCAACATTCGGCAGGAGCGACGACATTCGGCAGAAGCGACGACATTCGATGAGAGCGACAACATTCGGCAGGAACGACGACAGTACAGAAAAACTTTACCGGAACTAATATGCCCTCGGTAAATCTCCATTCCCACCGCTGCAGTAGAGAAAGCCCAAAACCCTGTTTTCCTCCACTCCTTTGAGTGGGAGCTTCCATTCCCACCGCTCCCCCTATTCTCACCGCTCAAACAAACAGAGCCTAATAAGTCATTTGCTGCATCAATGTTTTCAATGCTCTACCACTCTTCTCTTCAGCGCATATAAATGCAAACAAAAAATTATTTACCGACACTCTTTTCTTTGTAAAAAAACATTTACAGATGTATGCTTACATTTATTTACGAGGTTAATTATCAAATCCTCCCAAAGAGCTTTGCATATTTACATAAACCTCCCTCTATCTTCTAAAATTACCAAAACCACCCACCGAGCTTACATTATTAACTTTCATGGGACCGGTGTCTTGTAGCATTGCAACATGAAAGGAGGTGTTTTTTGCAATTTCAAATTGTAAAAGGGGGGATATCTCATAACAAATGATGCAACATAAACAAGGGGGAAAAAAACCAAATTTTTATTTCACCAATGGAACAATAAACATGCAGCAGTATGAATCAAATGCATTGTGCTACCGCCACTACAAAACCCTTCTTACAGATTTGAATGGAGAGAGACATAGCTGTACAATACATAGCTCCGGGACCGTCGCAGGAAAGACGGGCGAAATCCTTCAATGAATAACATTATTCGACAGGGAAAGAATAATCTGCAAACATGCATTGAGAGGGAGAAAGGAGGGGGATGGGGGGGACATATAGAGATCGACGCTCCGACACCGACGCCGGCAGACAAAACTCCTCACACGGCAGCCAAAGGAACAAACTTGTAGTTCGCCAGGGAGTAGCATACGAGGGATGAGTTCGAGTACTGCATCTGAAGATCCGAGCACGGCTCGGGGAAGATGTTCTGCGAAAATCCCGAGACGTTGGAGCAATTCCACGGAGCCGAGGTCATGGAAGAAGCCATGGTCATGTTGATGTTCGAGAGGCAGATGGAGGTGAAGGGATCGTGCTCGATGCCCTCCAGAGCTCCGGCGACGGTGATGTTGGCGCCGACGACGTCCTTGATCGTGATACGGTTGATCACCGGGAGGGAGTCGGGATCGTACTCGTCGTCCGGGTGACGGCCGCAGTGGCCGTCAAACTGAATGGCGGTTTCGACGGAATGCATGTCCACGTCGGAGACGACGATGTCCTCCATGAAGCCGCCGCGGCCTCGGGTGGTCTTGAAGTTGATGGCGACGCGCGAGTTGCAGATGTGGAGATGGCTGGCGCGGATGTCTGAGATACCGCCGGACATTTCGCTGCCGAATGCGAGGGCGGAGCCAAGAGGGGACTCAAGGAAGACGTTGGTGATGCGGATGTTGGAGGAGGGCTTGGAGAAGGAGATCCCATACTTGTCCCAACCGCTCTTGATGGCGATTGCATCGTGGCCCACGGCGATGTTACTGTCCTCAATGCGTATATCTGTACACGAGTCTGTAATGAAACCGGTCAGTGATAGTTCAGAAAGAGCGAATTAATCATGCATTCATCATCTTCCTCAAATTGATCTTAGGATTTTTGTATCTTTACAGACAAAAAGATTACATACATTTATGTAATGGGAATGAAATTTGACACAAATTGAAGAATGAAGGGGAGTTTAATTTATCCTACAACCAAATAAAAAACAATCATGAAGAATGCAAATTTCAAAAGAGAAAACATTTCTATCATGATCTCCTCTTACAAAATGTATCAGGATAGGAAGACATTTGTGCAGAATAATAAAAGAAAATTGGTGCAATAGATCAGGTCTATAAATAAACAGAACAATAGTCAAAATCTAAAATTTTTGATGCAAATTTAGCTCAAATGTCTTCCTGTTTTGATGCAAATTTAGCTCAAATGTCTTCCTACTTCGAAGCAATTTTCTTTTCCATGCAAAAGGGGAGTTTAATTTAATCGGATTCCCAGGAAAAATGCCATTTGGCAAAATGGAGCAGAAGAAGAATCAAACTGTAGAAGAAAGGAGATTGTGGCATTGGTGAGAGTCAACCGCATTGTATTTTTTACACCCAGCATTGCATAGCCAATGTGGCACTAAATTCGCGGTTCTCTCGTGCTGTCGTGCATCAACATCTTACACCAATCAACGCACACGAATATACCAGGAACATACGCGTAATGAGAGAACAGACCATATAGGAAGTTCCCAGCGCAGTTGGAGAAAGTTAAAATTGCTGTATTTGAAAATTATAGCCGTTATTTCCCCTCTGAATTTGCATGAGTAGAGTCACTAAGAAAAAAACAGTAGAGGATGAAAGAACTGTCAATGGATTTGAGGCTAACCTGGGACAATGCCATTTGTAAACGGAGAGTCTGGCGGAGCTCGAATCGTTACATTATGAACCTCCAAATTACTGAATTACATACAAATAGTGCTATACATTAGCCACCAGCAAAACATCATTTGACACAAAATATTTCTTGAAACCATTTTGACAAACCCACCTACAATAAACTTGATGAATAGCCCAAGCCGGAGGATTCATGAAAGTCAAATTCGATATCAAAATACCTTCGGAGTTCACGAGTTCGATGAGATGAGGTCGGCTGTAATTCAAAGTATGGGACTTGAAAGAGTCCCACCACACAGAACCCTGCCCATCTATGGTCCCATTATCCCCTGCTCGATACAGAAAATGCGCATCAGCCACTGATTTAGCGAAAAAAATGAGCTAAAGATGAGAGAATGAAGAAGGTTTCGTGCCTGTTATGGCAATATCAGTCAAATTGTTTCCATTGATCAAACTCTGATAGCTACGCCCGGGAAGTTCTATTCCTCGGCCGTATGAAGGGAAAGGCTCAGCCGTAGGCCATTGCGATAGATCCTGCGAGATGGATGGAGAAACATAAACTTAGAAATGCTTGATTTGATTTCATAAACTTTCTATTTTTTTTACTGCAGCTATAGGCCATTGTGCTAGATCCTACAAAATAGATACTTTTAATCTGTAATAAAAATTATAAACAACAGATAGAATGTAGGAGGAAGAAATAAAAAAATTATCCCACCCTGTCCACAAGTCTCTCCCTCTTTCTCTCTATATCCTAGACTCAATTCAAGTCTTCTTCCTCCCCCCACCTCTCTCAATGCAATACCATGTTTAAGAGGATGTCTATTCCTCTACTTTACAGGACTAAGGCTCTGTTTGGGGCACCTTTGGAGCTCAAATCCAAGGGCAAATAGAGAATTTTTCTCCGGTGGACAACTGAGTCCCACCGGAGCCTCACGCCCCGTTTGGGATGCCTCCATCTTCCACCGCTCCGGTGGTAAATGGAATTACTCCGGGGCACCAAACGGGACGTAAGCATGTTCGGGTGATTATCATTTCCAAATAATGAAAGCTATGAATAATGCATTGATGAGCAAGTCTTACAAACATGACTAATTATTAAACAAGAACAAAAATAAAACTATAGATAACAGTTGGATTGAAGGAGGAAGGTATCAATCATGACTACTCAATTCCTTCTCTTTTAATATCTCTCTCTCTCTCCCTCACCCTCTATCTCATGGACTCAATTATTCGAGTCTTCTTCCTCCCCTCACCCCTGTCAATGCAACACGATGCTCTTATATCTTACAAAAGTCAATATGTTGCAGTGATCATCATTTCCAAATAATGAAAGTATTGATTAATGCATTGACTGATTACCGAACAAAAACAGAGATAAATCATAGTCGTCATCAACTTATCATGAGCAAAACGTTGAAATAAAAGGACATGGCTTCCACAGCACGTAAATGTAGGCAGAAAGAAGGAAGAATCAAGGCCATAAAAATGTGAAAATGACCTGAGTTCCAATGATGACGGCTCCCCTGTCAAGAAACAGAGTGAGGTGGCTTATGAGATTGAAACTCCCCGTGAGCCATTTCCCTTTGGGGACATAAAGCTGCGCTCCGCCCTTGTCAGCAAACGATCTCAAGTAGAAGATTGCGTTCTGAAACGCCAGTGTATTCATCGTCGTCCCATCCCCAACAGCCCCAAACTCAGTAAGTGTGACGCTATGGGGCCTTGGGGCCACCGTCCTTTTCGTATTACAATTCTCCTCATACTGAGCGCCCTTAATGGCATCAATCCCTACTAGAACCAGTAAGAATGCCACCTAATGGAATAGAAGGTTGGAAAGAAGGCAAAAAAGTTAGCTTTCTTCGACAATGAAACAAACACTTCATGTGCATAAAGGCGGGTAACTCCATTTCACCATGATAAGTTTTTTTTTTACAGGTGTAACAATGCTAAAATGGAGATCTTCTGGGGGAGAGTAGTTGCCACGAAAAATTGCTAAACAAGAAACAATTTCTGCAAAATGTGCTGAATCTTACTAATTAACTTAGAAATTCTTATTAAAAGGGATGACTGCAGCTAGAATGGTGGAGTAAACTCCCAGGGATTGGAACATGGAGAAAAAACTTTCCGAGGATTTCGTGATCCGAAACATTAAGAAAAACATCATTTTTTGCATAAAAAAACTAATTTCATGTCGAGAAGATCCAAATCACACGGCGACACAGGCAATAGAGGGCAAATCTCCTTCGAAAGAAGTGAGCAGCGAGATCAGAATCAGGAGGGGAGGGAATAGGGGCAAACAAAAATCATGAAAGACATGATTAAATCAGACGAGGGAGACGCGCAGGTGCTGAAAAATCAAAATAATGAGGCGCATGAACTCATTTCAGACCAAAAATCGAAAGAAATAGCAAATAAATCAAAGAAATAACGTACTTACTAGCCTCTTCATGCGAAGAAGGAGCTGTGGAGCTCTAAACCAGCAGGGATTGGAAGGAGGAAGACAACTAGAGTGGGGAAGGAGGAGGAGGAGGAGGAGAGGGAAATTATTGAAGGAATAGAGAAGACAAACGGGCAGACCCACAGACAGACAGACACAGATAGATAGAGAGAGAGTAGAGAGAGAGAGAGAGAGGGGAGATGAGAGAGAGAGCGACCGGAGGAGAGAGAGCGAGGCGGCGGGGGCGGGCTGCTGAGATGCTGTCCTGCTTATAATTTGGACGCCTCATGAGCTGTGAAAATTTCAACTCTTCAAGCCCAGATGAGTTTTGTATAATTTATAGCTGAACTTTATTTATTTATTTATTTAAAAAAAATTGTTATTCGCAGATCACATATGTATATCCGCAGTCAATTTGTTCTAAACTTGTTTGAGTTTATAATTCTTTTTAGGATTTTGGGATCTCTATTTGCATATCAAAGCCCTAATCCCGCATTCTCGCCTTCCAAATGCGACTCACGCTCTGTTTTGCCACATTCCGTCGCTTGCCTGCAGATCTCTTGCTAGACGGGGCTCACGGTCACCCCTGCCAGCTCCGACAACGGCATTGCTCCCCTAGCACCTAGTAGTCGATCTCTTCATTCGCATTAACAGACACTCCATCGCCCTGGTTTGTGCTAGCTAGCCTGACGACCTCTTGATGCGAGGCCGACGACTCCATTCACCCTTTTTCTGTTGGTAGGTATTTGGTTTCATCATAGTGCGCACTTTTTGAGTTTGTTATGGGTTTAGGGTTTCAATATGGTAGAAATTTCTGCCTCTTTTCGTTGGCATGATTTTTTTTTTCCGCTTGTAGGTCTTCTCTCAAGCAAAATTTCAGTCCGCGTTGCACATTCCAGAGCTTGTATTGGGTTATCGATCGAGGTAAGATTATACCGATCCTATTGCAGGTATCGTGGAAATCATTGTCAGCATTTGATCACGAGCTTGTCTTCGTCTTGTGTGTAATAGTCTGAACAATGCTCTATTGTAGATTGAATGTGTATCCGGAGAAATTTCATCAAATTGTATCTCTTAGTTTAATTTCATTATACAGGGGAATTCAACGGATATCGTCGTCACTGAATGAGCTTTTTCTCTGCTCGTCACACCTCTATCAAATTGAGTTATATGTTTATATATTTTTCAACTGGATTGTACCAACAAAACTAATCGGTATCGTATGTCTTTAATATTGGCAACATTTTGAGCTACTTAAACTTACTTTTTTGGTTAATATGGATAATACAAGTGTATGAGTTCAGGTCCTTTTTCTTGCATTCGTCTCTGAATAATAAAATTGTCTCCATTTAGAATTGCGTATAGTAAAAATATGTGAATATACAAATTGGATTTACAAATAAAATTGTCGAGGTTCTCGCGAAGCAGTGCGTCGTTCTTGCTGGGATCGAAAGTCAGCACCTGGATGCTTGGTACTCCGATGTCGACGGGGATGACAGCTTCGGTTCCGTAGCAGAGGTTAAACGGCGTTTCTCCCGTTGGAGACCTCTCTGTCATGCGGTAGGCCCATAGTACATTCGGGAGTGCGTCCACCCATTGCCCCCCAGCTTCTTCGAGGCGCGTCTTCAGCCCTTTGAGGATGGTGCGGTTGGTGACCTCCACTTGCCCATTTGTTTGTGGATGTGCTACGACGGTGTGGCGGAGGTTGATCTTCAAATCCTCACACATCTTAGTGAACGACTTCCCGGTAAACTGGGTGTCGTTATCGGCGATGATTGTAGCTGGGATACCGAAGCGACAGATAATGTTCCTCCAGACGAACTGTTTGGCATTCTCCTCCGTGATCTTGGCTAGGGGCTCAGCTTCCACCCACTTGGTGAAGTAATCAATGGCCAGAATGATGAATTTTCTCTGTTCGGATGCCAGAGGTAGGGGACCGAGGAGATCAATTCCCCACTGTGCGAAGGGCCATGCACTTTGAAGCGTGGTGAGCGCGACCGGGGGCTGGTGAGGTACGTTTGCGTGAAGCTGCCAGCTCTTGCATTTCTGGACAATCTCGGTCGCGTCTTTTTTCATTGTTGGCCAATAGAAGCCTCGACGCAAGATCTTCTGGGCCAGCGCTTTTCCACCTAGATGTTCTCCGCAGACTCCTCCGTGAACCTCCCTTAGGGCGTAGTCCGCTTCGCCTGCCGGTAAACACTTTAGATAGGGCCCTGAGAACGCCCGCTTGTAGATCTCCCCCTTTATGATGGCGAACGATGCCGCTCACATTCGTAATTTGCGTGCTTCTAGGCGGTCCTCGGGAAGGTTCCCATGCTCGAGGTAGGCCCGTATGGGGGTCATCCAAGATGACTCCTCTTCATCGATGGCCGCAATTTCCCATGACCCTGGAATACTTGGAGCCACGACATCTTCCACTCTGCGTCTTCGTGATTGATAGCTGGTGGGTGAGGTTGCCATCTTAGAGAGCGCGTCTGCTCTAGAATTCTGTTCCCGTGGGATGTGCAGGATCTGGTACGACGGTATATTCTGAAGGAGCGATTTCACGAACGCGAGGTACTGCGCCATTTGGTCATTCTTGGCCTCGTATTCTCCCTCAACTTGCGAGACTACAAGTTGGGAGTCTGCGTGAATCGTCAGGCTCTCAGCTTTGCAATCGATGGTGAGTCGGAGGCCGGCGATCAGAGCCTCGGACTCTGCGATATTGTTGGTTGCTGGGAATTTCAACCCGAGGCCATACTCCAAGGTAGTCTCATCGGGGCTTATAAGAAGCAATCCTGCTCCAGCTCCTTCTGCTCCTGAAGCACCGTCGACTAGAGAGTCCAACGGGGGGTGGTGATATCTTTAACAGGGGTTTGTTTCTGGTGGGATGGTATACTCTACAACAAAGTCGGCGAGTACTTGCGACTTGATGTCTGCCCGGGGTAAGAATTGGATGTCGAATTCGCCAAACTCCACCGCCCACTTCACCAGTCTCCCTGAGAATTCTGGTTTCTGGAGGATTGTTCGTAGCGGGAGCTGAGTTAATACTTTTATTGTATGAGCCTGGAAGTAGGGCCGAAGCTTCCTTGCCGAGAAGACGAGAGCTAAGGCAGTTTTCTCCGCCGCCGGATTCCTGGTTTCAGTATCAGTGAGTACTTTGCTAAGGTAGTAGATTGGCCGTTGTACTCCTCCTTCATCTTTCACGAGCACTGAGCTGAGGGCTGTAGGCGAAACTGCCAGGTACAAGAACAGGGTTTCTCCGGGGATTGGCTTTGACAGGAGCGGGGGCGAGGCCAGGTATTGTTTGAGAAGTTCGAAAGTCGTCTGGCACTCGTCCGTCCACTGGAACCCGGTGTGGCATGCTCCCCAGAGTATCTTGAAGAACGGGAGGTACTTGTCTCCTGTGCGCGATAGGAAACGAGACAGCGCGGCGATCCTCCCATTTAGTCGTTGCACTTCCTTGATTGAACGAGGTGGCGACATATCCTCCAACACCTTGATCTTCTCGGGGTTGGCCTTAATTCCCCGATGGGTTACCATGAAACTCAGGAACTTCCCCGCCGTCACACCAAACGCGCATTTGCTGGGGTTGAGCCGCATTCGGAAGCGACGAAGAAGCTGAAAGCACTTTCCCAAGTCTTTCAAGTGGTCGCGACGGTGGACGCTCTTCACTAGCATGTCGTCCACGTACACCTCCATCGTCTCCCCGATGAGGTCCTTGAAGACTTTGTTCGTCAGTCTTTGGTATGTCGCTCCGGCATTTTTAAGGCCGAACGACATCACCTTGTAGCAGTAGACTCCTTTGTCGGTGCGGAAGGCAGTGTGCTCCTCGTCTGCGGGATTCATCCTTATCTGGTTGTAGCCTGAGTAAGCATCCATGAAGCTGAGCAGCTCGTGACCGGCCGTTGCGTCGACGAGCTGGTCAATCCTTGGGAGAGGGAAACTGTCTTTCGGGCACGCCTGGTTCAGGTTGCTGTAGTCGACGCACATTCGCCACTTCCCCGAGGCCTTCTTTATCATTACCACGTTAAAGAGCCACGTGGGGTATTCTGCTTCGCGGATGAACCTCGCCTCCAGAAGCTTAGCTACTTCTTCTTCGATCGCCTTCAACCGCTCGGGAGCGAAGTTCCTCTTCTATTGAATTACAGGCCTGCAGGCAGGGTTTACGTTCAAAGAGTGAAAAATGACTTCAGGATCTACCCCAGGCATGTCCTCCGGGCTCCAAGCGAAAATGTCATCGTTCTCCTGCAGGATGGTTGTGAATTCTTCTAGTTCTTCTGGCGATAAGAGGGACCTGACTCGGACGGTCCGGGTCGGATCCTGCTGGGAGAGCGTCACTTCCACCAATCCTTCAACGGGTGCCCCCCGCTGCAGAGTAGCCTCGTCCCGCAGGTCGAAGTTGTCGATGTTGAAGGTAGTCGCCTTTGCCGGTTGAGCCTGCTTCAGGTAGCAGGTTCTAGCTGCCTCTTGATTTCCATGAACGATTCCTACTCCAGCGGTCGTCGGGAATTTCATAGCCAGGTGCGGATTGACGGGATGGCTCCGAAAACATATTGGAGCGGTATCCCGAAGATTGCGTTGTAGGCGGAGCTTGACTCCACAACTACGAACTGAATGTTATGAGTTGTTTGTCTTGGGAACTCACCGAGCGTTACCGGAAGGGTGATCATGCCCTGGACTGGGACGGGGCGGTTGTCGAAGCCGTAGACGGGCCCTGCTGCTAGGCTGAGGTGCTCCTTAGTGAGTTTCATGCTTTGTAGAGTGGAGAGGAACAGGACGTCGACGGAGCTCCCATTGTCGACTAGTATTCTCTTGACGTTGAAACAGGGATCCCCGATCCCAGCATTGATTACGAGCGGGTCTTGGTGTGGCAGCCGCAACCCCTCCAAATCTTCATCTCCAAAGGTGATGGTGGTGTCTTGCTTTAATTTTTTGTCGTTGTGCCCCCTCTCGGGCCTAGCGATGGAAAGTATCTGAGCGGCGAGATTAGGAGACCCGACAATAGTCTCGACTTCTCCTATCATCGGCCTTCCCGCCGCTGCGCCGTGAGGTGCAGGGGGTTGATCTCTTGGTTGCCTAGGCTGTTGTGCCTGGTTCGGCTGCTGTGCTTGCAAGAATCTTCCGAGGAGCCCTTGCCTGACAAGGCGCTCGATCTCTTCCTTCAACCTGGTGCATTCTTCAGTTGTATGACCAACTCCTCTATGAAACTAACAATACTTTGATTGGTCGGTTCTTTCATTCGGGATAGGCGACCTTGGCCTACGGAACGTCGGGTTTTCTTGGATGGCATAAAGCACGTTGGTTCGGGACGTGTTGAGTGGGGTGTAAATCCGCGGCGGCCGGGGACCCTGATCCCTTCGGGGGTCTCGACGATGATCATCATTCCGGCGCTCCTCCATATGCCGCTCCTCCTGCCTCCTGGGGGCCTGTTCCCGCCCCTTCCTTCTCTTCTGACTTCCTTCGAACTGCTGGCGATGTGCCTCAATCGCCTCATCTGCCGCTATCTGTGCCTCCACCCGGTGCACAAGGTCCGGATAGCTTGGTACTGTCTCCCTCATCAAAGCGGAGTAAAATCCACTTGGGTGGAGTCCCCCAGGAAAACGCCGCGCAGAAGCTCGGGATCAACCCCTGGGATTTGTCGCGCCTCAGCCGTGAAGTGACGCAAAAAGTCTTTGAGGGTCTATCCTTCGTTCTGGCGAATCCCTGAAAGATGTGAGGGATCTCGAACGATTCTCCGGTTAGCAACGAACTGATCTGTAAACTGCTGGGCGAGCTCGGTGAAGTTGTTGACAGATCCATCCCGCGGGGAATGAAACCAGGTGCGCGCGCCTGCCCCTTGAGTGTTGTCGGAAATACTTGGCAGGGGAGCTGGTCGGCGGAGTTGTAGATCCTCATGATGGTGGTAAAATGGTTGATGTGCTCTAGCGGATCATCCATACCATCAAATGTCTCGATGTTGGGAAGCTTGAAACCATGCGGAATTGGATGGTCTAAGATTTGTTGTATGAGCGGGGAGCCGCGACGTAGGGGGCGACGGGCGAGGATGCCCCGACGTCCTACCTGTCCGTATTCTTCAGCTATCACGTCGCGGATCTCCTCGCGAGTGGGCCTTCCTATGGCTTGCTCGACTCATACCCCTCCTTGTTGATGGTGAAGGGGTTCTCCTCTAGCTCCCCTGGCGGGGCGGACCGGATGCGCGGAGCTGGCAGCATCTGAGTACTCTTCTTCGTACATTTCTTCCTCTTGAGCAGCTTCTCCCAATGGAGCCTCGTTTGGGATCAAGGGGGGTTGGATGATTGGTGTGGCAGGTGGAACGGGAGCTTGCGGGGCTCCGAGGTTTCTGAGGAGGGCCAACATTTCAGCTTGCTGTTCTTCCATCCGGCGCATGCGCACCTCCAACGCGGCGACAGGTGCTAATGCACCCTCTTCGGCGGGAGGAGCGTTGATGAGGGAATGAGAGGGAGCGGGATCGATGCGCCCTTCCGGGACGGAACCATCGGTGGTGCGAGCACTTCTTCTTGCCATCGCTGTTAGTCGCGAGTATTGCTATGAAGCGAATACTGTCTTGGAGAATTCTTTGCAGAGTTTGGGGAACACACTTCCCACAGACGGCGCCAAACTGTTGCGGGTCACTCGACGCTCTTCCAGACCGGGCAAATTGAACCGTCTTAGCCCGAGAGTGAGCTGAATGCGCAAACAGTCACAGAGAGAATAGACAGGTGGCAAGAGAACGTTTTTAGCGTGGAAAACCCAGAAAGGGTAAAAAATCACATGGCTGGATCGGCGCCAGCCAAATTTCACTAAGTGTTGAAGTGTTACAAACGAGGTTACAAGTTCAGAGAGCGACATGCCGCTTCTCGTTACAATTGCAGTTGAAGAAAATTCTCCGAGGGTGACAGGCCACCTCTCAGAAAAGCTAAGTGTCTTGGTGTTGCAGGAAGTCTTCAAAGTCCGAAGAAGATCTTCAAGTGACGAAGGAGATCTTCGAACCGCGAAGGAGATCTTCGAAGCGCGAAGGAGATCTTCGAAGCGCGAAGGAAATCTTCAAGGAGCTCTCTCGGATGCCAAAAGTTAGATCCCTTCAAATGAGGATTCAGGGTCCCTTTTATAGACTTAGTCGGGGGCGGCCCGGTAATTTCGTCGTCGTAACCACCTGACAGGGCGATCTTGACCGTTGATCGTGAGCACACGGATCGCCACTTTTCGAGTATGACGGCTTCGCCCCTCGGGCAGTTCGGGCAGTTAGCGCTCCTGATTGCAATGTGCAAATCCTGCAATCTTAAGAGAGAAAGTGAAGTTAGCAGTTGCGCGCACCGTGAACTTTGCAATGTTCAAACGTGCGCGGTATGAAAACTGGGTACGGACTCAGTGATGCCAAGCGCGCGTTGAACACCGAGCGGGAACGCCGCAAAAGCATGATCGGAGTCGTGCGATGGCGACGCAAAGGGGCGGCGGGCGCGCCGTGCGCCGAGGGAGACCGACCGGCAGGCCGCGCGCGCGCTAGCGCGCAGGCCACGCGCTAGCGCGCAGGCCACGCGCTAGCGCGCAGGCTGCGCTAGCGCGCAGGCTGCGCTAGCGCGCAGGCTGCGCTAGCGCGGAGGCTGCGCTAGCGCGGAGGCCGCGCGCGCTAGCGCGCAGGTTGCATGCGCGCTAGCGCGCATGTTGCATGCGCGCTAGCGCGCATGTTGCATGCGCGCTAGCGCGCAGGCTGCGCTAGCGCGCATGTTGCATGCGCGCTAGCGCGCATGTTGCATGCGCGCTAGCGCGCAGGCTGCGCTAGCGCGCAGGCTGCGCTAGCGCGCAGGCTGCGCTAGCGCGCAGGCTGCGCTAGCGCGCAGGCTGCGCTAGCGCGCAGGCTGCGCTAGCGCGCAGGCTGCGCTAGCGCGCAGGCTGCGCTAGCGCGCAGGCTGCGCTAGCACGGAGGTCGCGCGCGCGCGCCAGCGTGCGGGCCGCGCGCGCGCGCACGCGCGCGGTTCCGCGCGTGCCGCGTGGCAGTACCGCTCGCGCTAGCGTACGAAACTGCGCGTGCGTGTGGCGGTTTTTGGGCGGTTTTGCGGCGGTTTTGGGCGGTTTTTCTCTTCCTTCTTGCCCATGCCTCCACCATCTTAGTGGGGAGTGGGGTTTTTTGGCTAAACGCAGCCCGGATTTCTCTACAAGATGGATGAAGACCCATCAAGTCTGAACAATGCTCTATTGTAGATTGAATGTGTATTCGGAGAAATTTCATCAAATTGTATCTCTTAGTTTAATTTCATTATACAGGGGATTCTCTGCTCGTCACACCTCTATCAAATTGAGTTATATGTTTATATATTTTTCAACTGGATTGTACCAACAAAACTAATCGGTATCGTATGTCTTTAATATTGGCAACATTTTGAGCTACTTAAACTTACTTTTTTTTGTTAATATGGATAATACAAATGTATTAGTTCATGTTATTTTTCTTGCATTCGTCTCTAAATAATAAAATTATCTCCTTTTAAAATTGTGAATAGTAAAAATATGTGAATATACAAATTGGATTTACAAATAAGAATTTCCTTTTTAATTATTCATTTCAACTATCATTCTTTATTATCAAAATTAACTAATATTAAGAAAACACATTATTTAAAAAAAATTGATTTTAGATTCATATGTTTTAAAATTTTAGTATTTTTTTCATCACTAAAAATAACTTCTCATCCAAAGACCATTTTAGCCCTTCAATTGCACTCAAAATGAAGTCGAATGTTGGCCAAGAGGATAAAAATGACACAACTTAAAATTTTAAAGACCAAATTGACATTATCTTGCAACCTCATGGATTGAAATGATTTTAATATTTTGTGTAAAATATATTTGATGAACTTGTAATAGAATTTTTGTATGAATTACCTAAATTTTTGTAATGAATTTTAATTTTATTTATTTGAGATAATTTAGAGTTGAACTAAATTAAAAAAAAATTAAATAATATGTTGTAAATCTACATCATTTTATAAGATAACTTGAAATTAAATTTTATTTTTCATGGGAACTGTGAATATTTACATTTGAAGAGAAATAAACAATAACATTTGAAAAATTTATTAAAATTTGTAATTATATATCATAAATTTTATGAATTTAAAGATAATTTATATCACAAATTTTCTCACAATTATATTTAATTTTTTGTTCTCAGTTGATGTTAACATCTTTAATATGACAAAAATCATTTCATTCTTTGAGGTTACAAGGTAATGTCAATTTGGTCGCTAAATTTTTAAGTTGTGACATTTTCATTATTTTTGTCAGCATTTCGCTTCATTTTGAGTGCATGTTAAGGGCTTAAAAAGTCTTCAGACGAGAAGTTCAAGGACTATTTTAACACAACTAAAATTTTTGGGACTAATTTGATATTAACTTAAAATATCAAAAAATGACGTGATTTTTATCCAAGGACTAAAATATAATTAATGGATAGTCTTGTTAAATATATGAATAAATCAAAATTTAAACCCATCTTATATAAACTTTGGCGAATTCATCATTTTCCATATATTTAATAAATGATTATATCATAATGTATATTAATGTAACTGTTTAGGGCTCCTTTTAACATAGTTTTTTTGCTCTGATGAGTTTGAACTAAAATGTCATCGCTGTAGAATGTATGTTTGGCATAACAACATTTATGACCGACGTCAAAAAAGAAGCTAGTTTTGAACATAAAATGAATGAAATTCCTTAGGTGAGGTCGGGCGTTCATTAACGACAGTTCATAACCATCGCGTTCGCGATCACCACCGACGCGCCTAACACAACCTAAATTAAATAGATATCCCAAGTCAAAAGGACCACAATGTACAACCCTCATATTTTTCGAGTCGGTGTGACCCAACCCGGATGAGACCAAGACAGTGAAGGTGGTCGAGACGGGCAAAACGACCACGCATAAGCGGTCGAGACCGATCAAGGCAAAGAGAGGCCGCGGGGGAAGCGAGGGGGGGGGGGGGGGGGGGGGGGGAGCACCGCGGGGGAGCACCCGCTCCCCCGACTCCCTTCGGGCGAGTGGGAGGACCCTCCCACTCGCCAATCACCTTTGGGTGAGTGGGAGGGACCCTCCCACTCACCGACCCTTTGTGGTGGGAGTGGGAGGATCTCTCCCACTCACCCGGGCGAGTGGGAGGGACCCTCCCACTCGCCGGGCGAGTGGGAGAGGCACTCCCACTTGCCGGCCACCTTGGGGGTGAGTGGGAGGGGGTCCTCCCACTCGCCCGACACATTGGGGGGAGGCCGGTATGGCCTCCCGTGAGGGGGGAAGTGGGCATCTCGAGTCCCACTCGCCCCCCCCCCCCCCCTCATGCGTTGATCGTTCGTGGTCATGGTTGGACTGCGGATAGCAGGATCTTGGCTATCCGCAGTCCATTTTTGGGAAAGTCTATAAATAGACCCCCATGGGCAGCTTGGGAAGGGTTGGTCACTACCCCCCCTGCGTGTGTCTTGTGAGCAAGCATCCCCCCTCCCTTGTCATCCTTCAGCTAACAGTGAGGTGGTTCTTAGTGCCCTCCAAGGTGCCCAGGCTCAGCATTGGCTTGGGAGGGGAAGTTCCGAGTGGGCTTCCGGGTGTGCGGTGGGACCTCCACGCTGAAGCTTAAGGGGTCTGTTCCTAGACTCCAGTTGTTATCAAGTCCGAGTCTCTTAGTTCTTAGTGACCGGTCAAGAGTCAAGGCTTAGGTCAAGTAAGAGTTAGTCGCAACCCCCTTTCGAACGCTGAAACCGGGAAACTGGTTTCAACATTCTGGTGCGGTGAGCGTGGAAGCGACTAGTTCGGAAAACTCTGAGCCAAGTCTCATGGCTGGAAGCGACGAGTTGGGAGAACCGCCTCTACCTTGCGAGTATGTGAAGAAGAGCGACTTCGACGAATTCAGCAAGAGGATCCTAGAGTTCATGCAGGCCGCATCCTCCGCTCGCGGCGAGTGCTCAACACCACCTGCACCTAGGATCCCCTCACTCCCCCTAGTGGAAGTGAGAAGCAGTCAGCAAGAGAAGGGGCCAGCCTCGGAGGAGGGCTTGAGCCTCCAGGCGTGAGTGCTCTTCAACAGTTCGCCCCGGACCAGCTGCCCCGGCGGGGAAGTGATGGGAGCGCCTCCCCCCAACCAAGAAGAATGGAGAAGCCCTTTCTGCGAGCTGGTCATGTCAGCCCCCATTCCGGATGGGTTTCGCGATCCTGCCATGTCCTACTACGAGGGGGATAGCGATCCTCTCCAGCATCTTCAGTGGTTCGAGGACATGACCACGATCAGGCAAATGTCGGACGCCTTCATGTGCAGGCTTTTCGCCGTCACGTTCCAGGGAAAGGCGAGGGATTGCTTCCACTTGCTTCCGGCGGGAACCATCTACCGCTTCGAGGATCTACGTCGAAGTTTCTTGTTAAGGTTCTCTACCTCGAAGAAGAGGAGGAAGAGCATGGAGGCCTTGTTCGCAGTCAGGAAAAAGCCAGGGGAGACGCTGGCTAGCTACATGGATAGGTTCCAGGCGGAGGTCCTTCTTGTCGTCGAAGTGCCCGGGCACACCCTACAGCTAGCCTTCGCCCTTGGGCTGCAGCCTGGGCTGTTTCGAATGAGTCTGACTCGGGACCCCCCTGTCTTTCGAAGAGCTGATGAAGCGTGCTGATCGTGAGACCGAGTGTGAAGCTACCAATCAGGAGTTCGTGGCTAGGTTAGCCGAAGCAGCAGAGGAGGAAAGGAGAGAGCGTGGGGGAAGAAAGAAGGAGGAAGTGAGGAGTCAGGGACAACAGGGACCTCCCGTTTGGCAGGAGCAAGGCTGGAAGTCGCAACCGACAGCCGCCCGACCAGCTTGGAGGTCACAGGTTGGTCCCCCTCAGGGCCAAGGAAGGGGCCACTTCCAAGGAGGAGGGGGTTATCAGGGGAGGCACGGGCGGTTCCACCCGGCAGGGTGGCAACAGAACTCAGGGCCGCTGCAAGTCCAGCCCCTGCAAGCCATGGCCATCGGCCGGAAGAAAGGTGGAAGGAAGAGGGAACGTTGGGAGAAACGGGGGGGGGGGGGGGGGAGCTGGCGCTGCTATACTGTGACTTCCATCAACAAGAAGGTCACGTGACCGCGGCTTGCCCAGAGTTCCTCGAGATGAGGGAAGGAGGAAGAGCCCCAGCAGGGGGAAGCAGTTGTGTCTGGAAGGACCGCGGGCAGGGGAGAAGGGGAAGAACAAGGAAGAGGATGATCCGTGTGAAGAGAGGGTCGATGTAGGGGCCCTGGGAGGGATCGGGGTCATCCACGGGGGAGCAGGCAAAGAGGCCACCCGGAAGGGGAGCCTCCACGCCATATACCGTCGGAGCATCGCTTCAACCTCCCGATCCCCACCTTCAAGCGAGAAGATTACCTTCTCAACCCAAGACCTGCCGGCCCATGAGGACCCCTTCTGCGACGCGCTGGTCATCAAGGCGGCAATCAAAAACTTCACCGTCTCCCGAATCCTAGTCGACAACGGGAGCTCGGTGAATGTGGTGTTCAAAAAGGCCTTTGAAGGGATGAAGGTGGAAGCAAGGCGAGTGCTGGCGTCGGATGGACCACTCTTCGGATTCTCCGGGGAGAGGAAGGAGGTGGAAGGAGGAGTCGAACTCCTCGTCACCCTGGCGGGAACTTCAAAGAACTGCCGGTTCGTCATCGTGGATGCGCCGAGCAGTTAGAACGCCATCTTTGGGGGTCCCCTCATCAGCGCGTACAAGTGCGTGCCTTCCTCCTACCATCAGTGCTTGAAGTACAACTCCGGAGAGCTCCAGGTGAGAGTCAGAGGGGATCCCCGGGAGGCGCGCCAGTGTTATGTTACTGCGATCAACACGGTCGGATGGATGCAAGCAGCTGAGGAAGTGGAAGAAGCGATGACAGAGATGACCAAGGAGCAGGCAGCCGAGTGAACCCGGAATGGGCGGGGTGTAAGGAAGTGCCCAGGGAGGGGCGAGGTGTAACAGCGTGCCCAGATAGGGGCGAAGTTTAGTGAAGTGCCCGGATGGGGGCGAGATGTAAAGAGGGGCCCAGAAAAGGGCGAGGTGTAACAGGATGCCCAAGAGGGCGTAGCGTAGGCAAGTTGTAATAGGTAAAAACTATGAATGAGAAAGGGGTTCTAGAAAGATATCCAGGTTCAAAATCCCTGGCTAGAGACCCTCCGCCGGGCTAAGTCATCCCGGTAGATGAGGGACGCATCGGGACAACTCGCTGCTTGGTAATTGGATTGGGAAGGCGTTGAGTTCCTCTGCCTCCGGTGAAGGTAAGCACCTAGGACGCGGATGGGTACTTCCACCTCCAATCGGTAAGGGGACTGGGAAGGCGTTGAGTTCCTCCACCTCCAGGTGCGCTAAGCACCAAGGACGTGGATGGGTACTTCCACCTCCAGTCAGATTGGGAAGGCGTTGAGTTCCTCTGCCTCCGGTGAAGGTAAGCACCTAGGACGCGGATGGGTACTTCCACCTCCAATCGGTAAGGGGACTGGGAAGGCGTTGAGTTCCTCCACCTCCAGGTGCGCTAAGCACCAAGGACGTGGATGGGTACTTCCACCTCCAGTCAGATTGGGAAGGCGTTGAGTTCCTCGGCCTCCGGGTGAAGGTAAGCACCCAGGACGCGGATGGGTACTTCCACCTCCAATCAGTAAGGGGACTGGGAAGGCGTTGAGTTCCTCTACCTCCAGGTGCGCTAAGCATCAAGGACGCGGATGGGTACTTCCACCTCCAGTCAGGCTGGGAAGGCGTTGAGTTCCTCTGCCTCCAGGCAAGCTAAGCCCCTAGTACATGGATGGGTACTGCCGCCTCCAATAAGATTGAGAAGGCGTTGAGTTCCTCTGTCTCCAGGTGAGCTAAGCACCTAGAACGTGGATGGGTACTTCCACCTCCAGTCAGGTTGGGAAGGCGTTGAGTTACTCTGCCTCCAAGTGAGCTAAGCACCTAAGACGTGGATGAGTACTTCCACCTCCAGTCAGATTGGGAAGGCGTTGAGTTCCTCTGCCTTCGGGTGAAGGTAAGCACTCAGGGTGCAGGCGGGTACTTCCACCTCCAATCGGTAGGATCCCAGACTAAAAAAGGCCACTCCCCAGACTCAGTTATGTCGGCAGATGGAAGACTCATCGGGCCAATCAACCACTCGATGATCGATTCAAGTAAGGTATCAAGTCCTCAAGCAGTAAAGGGAGAAAGTAAGCTGAGGAAATTCGTTTAAGTGACTACTGATTCATTGATAACATATGTTACATGAGTTGTTGCTTCACTCTTACTAGTACACGCAGGCTTGAAGGAGAAAAGCAAACACAAAAAGTACATAACTCCCATGAGGAACGGGAGAAAAGAAGAAGTCACAGGCCACCCTCACGACCATGGAGAGTAGCCGCCGCTGCTAGGGGGCGAGCCGGATCGCCCAGGTGAAGGAAAGAACTCAGGCAGGATGTCGCTGGCGGAGACCCCCCTCCAGCTATCTCGAAGAGCATCCACGTCATGGAGGCGACTCACCATGGCTCGGGCCGTTGACGCCATGATTCTCCCCCGAGCGCGCTCGACTTCAGCAGGCCGAGTTGGGACCGGCATCGCCGCCCTCGAAGGTGCACTTCCTTCTCCTCTCCCTTCCCTTAACTGCCTATGAGCTTCGGCAAGCTGAGCCCTCAGGTCCTGCACCTCTTGGTCCGACTCCTCACATCATCTTCTGAGCGAGTCGGCGGCACCGGGTCCCTGCAGGCCGGCAAGGCAAATGAATTAGAACCTGCGAATAATAAGGAATTAAAAAGAGAAAAGGAAAATTCATTAAGGTGGGCACGAACCAAGCCTTCGGATGACTACTCCAGGAGTCTCTCAGCAGTGGCCAAGTGAGCCGCAAGGTCAGTGGACTTCTCTTCTGCATCCAGCTTCGACGCATCCGCCCGCATCGACCTGTGCGAGAGACTAAGACCTCGGCGGGCGGCCATGTGGGAGAGCTTGATCGCGCGGAGCTGGGCCTGGGAGCTCGCATACGCAAGGTCACGCATGGACATCTCCTTGTAGGATGCAGCGTCCTGCCGACCGTAGATGCCATAGATAAAGCTATGTGCCACTTCGTCGATGATGTCCCCCTCGACCCACGAAGGTCGCTGGGAGGAGAAGGAGACCCGGTTCATCGTTTCATCCCAATGGATGACGGGCTCGCCGAGAAGGTCTGTGGCCTTCCCCCCCATCTCAAAGTTGGGATGGTTGGCCAACGCATTGGGGTACTCGGTTCCCCCCTCTCCATAGCCGGCGCCCCGGAGTCCCTCCGGCAGATGACTTTCCCTCGCTGCATCCTCGGTCCCTTCGGTGGGGAGGATGGCACACCCTCCTCTCCCACCTGTTCCTTATCATTTCTTTGCCTCGACCCGGACACCTTCGGAGCCGAGGCAGAGGCAGCTGCGACCTCCCCGACGAGCCCATGAGCGAGGGAGGAACTTCCCCCCGCAAAGGGGAGGTGTCGAGGAAGGGACCGTTCACCTGCACAAGTTAGGACGGGTTAAGCAACCATAGGAAGAAATGAACCATAAAGGAGGCAAGTTGGTGAGGTCCAAGTACCTGTCCCCAGCTCCACGTAGGTGAGCCGATTAATGTTCCTCCGGAGGTGCTCAACCTCGAAGCTCGCGCCCTTAAGGAAGCGGTGCAGCTCAGCAGCCTCCCCACGTAGCGAGGGGGGTCTGCAGACCTTCTCAGGTCTCTGTGTGGGGGAAAAAGGGATGCCGTCCAGGTCACCCCGAACGAACACAAATGAGTCGTTCCAGTGATGGACCTTGTTGGAGGTCTCATGCACATCCACGTGTGTGCCGGTCAGGAAGCAAACCCCATCGGCGGTTGCTCGGAAGATGAAGACCTTGCGGAACACGCTCAGGTCGAACACCACCCTCTCCTCCCGCAGGTAGCACGCGTAAGCTGTCAACATCGAAATCGCATTCGTGTTGACTTGAGCCGGGACTACGCCGAAGTAGTCCAGGAACTCCTTCACCTCAGGCCACAAGGGCAGCCGTAGCCCAGCCTCAAAGTGAGGGAGGGGGAATGCAAGCCAATCATCGTAAAAGGAGTTGATGGTCTCACCCCCTGGCGGGCGTCTGCATGACCACCCCTCGGGGAGGTAGGAACTTCGGAAGGCCGAGTGGTCCTCCTTGGATACCTTTCCCACAGGGAAAGAACACCCTGAAAAGTTGTCCGCGTTCTGCTCCCAACCATTCCTCTTGACAGGTGCGCGATTGGATGCCATCTTGCAGGAGTGAAAGGAAGAGGTAGAGCTGGCTATGGGAGGAAGGCAAAGCAAGGGGAGAGAGGAAGGTGAGGACCTAGAGGTAGAAGGGGGTGTATTTATAGGGGGGATAAAAGAGAAGGCGAGTGGACCGTGGGTCCATTCGCCCAAGGGCATGGAGGGGGAGTGGACCGGGTGGTCCACTCGCCCCAGGCGAGTGGACCGCAAGGCCCACTCGCCCCGAGCACAGGCGAGTGGACCTTGAGGTCCACTCGCCCGGTGCACGGGGGTGAACCTCATGGTCCACTCGCCCGGCAGAGGAGGGAGGGACCTGCAGTCCTCTCGCCTGGTGTAAGGATACGGACCGAGGGGTCCCCTTCACTTACGCCTCCACCTGACAACACCCGACCGCTTCGTCCTCGGATCGTCCTTTCGAGGCCTCTATCTCCTGCCCGTTAGTCAGCTGTTTCAGCAACATTACGATCACCATACATGTTAGTTAACCAAAAGATAGCAACTCAAGCGAGACATAAATCAGCGGGGTTATTGAAGCAAACGTAAGGGAGACATAAGAAACAAATAGTCCGGTCGCGAAGCAGACGAACTGCTATGGCGAGCCGATCCTTATTATTACATAACAAATAGTAGATCCCCGAAAAAAGGGTAACTAACGCGTCGTCCACTTCCAGTAGCCCTGGTCCTAGGTGAAGGGGACCCCCCCAAGCGTGGATTCGAAGCATGCCTTGGCTGAGGAGAACTCCTCGCCCACGGTGCGCACGGAGGCCTCCACCCGGCGAAAGTGATCCTCGAACGGTGTCGTCATGCCCCCGAATGCGAGCCGTACCTCTCCCCGTAGAAGGTTGAGTTCAGCCTCCAACCTCTCGACCCGACGCTCCAACACGCAAACACGTGCGAGGGGGTCGGGTCCGGAAGACAGACTCCCCTCCCGCAGCTCCTGGGTAAGGGACTCCAAGCGGCTCAGACGCTCGAAGACGTCGGATCGGTCCTCGACGGGCTCCATGACTGCAGTAGGAGAGCGGGGTGGCGCCGAGACTTCCCTTCGGCTCGATTGACCCGTCGAGGTCTGGTTCCCTCCAGCAGAAGAGTCATCGTGAGCAGTCGAGAGGGCGGCAGGTTCCCGAGCGAGAGAGACAGGGCTCACCCGAGCGTCTACGCCCGTTCCCTCTACCATTCTTTGGACCCCCTCGAGGTCCTCCACGAGAAGTTGTGGGCAATTAAGAAACACGTCACCATGGTCATATATAACCGCAGGTGTGAAATAGAGATGAGGGGAGAATCGATACCGTATCCATATCCAGGCCTCAGACGAATTTGGTCGCCCCATGAGAGGATGACGACGCAACCTCCTTCACCAACTCGGGGCGGGGTTTCTTCCGAGGTGATCGCACCGCGGACCGGGTAGGAGAGGACGAAGGGCCATGGATTAGAGCTTTAAGCTCCGTCAGGTCGGACGGACCCTTCCCAGCAAGAGCCTTGAAGCGAGCCCTGAAGTCTCGAGGTGGATCCATCTGGTTCAAGAGGGGAAGTAGGGGGAGCTCTCAGGAATGGTGCTCTTCTTACCTCCCTCTTCGAGGGGTTTTATATAGCCATCGGGCGGAGCCCTCCAAAGATTCCCTCCGGGTCCCACCTACTCGTCCAATAGGTGGGTTGGACTTTCTTTCTGAGCTTGGGACAAGCTCGCAAAGAGCGGGGATTGTGTACAACCCTCATATTTCCCGAGTCGGTGTGACCCGACCCGGATGAGACCAAGGCAGTGAAGGTGGTCGAGACGGGCAAAATGACCACGCATAAGCGGTCGAGACCGATCAAGGCAAAGAGAGGCCGCGGGAGAAGCGGGGGGAGCACCCGCTCCCCCGACTCCCTTCGGGTGAGTGGGAGGAGCCTCCCACTCGCCAATCACCTTTGGGTGAGTGGGAGGGACCCTCCCACTCACCGGCCCTTTGTGGTGGGAGTGGGAGGATCTCTCCCACTCACCCGGGCGAGTGGGAGGGACCCTCCTACTCGCCGGGCGAGTGGGACAGGCACTCCCACTCACCGGCCACCTTGGGGGCGAGTGGGAGGGGGCCCTCCCACTCACCACCCCCTTTGGGCGAGTGGGAGGAATTCTCCCACTCGCCCGACACATTGGGGGGAGGCCGGTATGGCCTCCCGTGAGGGGGGAAGTGGGCATCTCGAGTCCCAGTCGCCCCCCCCCCCCCCCCCCCCCCCCCCCCCCCCCCCCCCCCCCCTCATGCGTTGACGTTCGTGGTCATGGTTGGACTGCGGATAGCAGGATCTTGGCTATCCGCAGTCCATTTTTGGGAAAGTCTATAAATAGACCCCCATGGGCACCTTGGGAAGGGTTGGTCACTACCCCCCTGTGTGTGTCTTGTGAGAAGCATCCCCCCTCCCTTGTCATCCTTCAGTTGACAGTGAGGTGGTTCTTAGTGCCCTCCAAGGTGCCCAGGCTCAACATTGGCTTGGGAGGGGAAGTTCTGAGTGGGCTTCCGGGTGTGCGGTGGGACCTCCACGCTGAAGCTTAATGGGTCTGTTCCTAGACTCCAGTTGTTATCAAGTCCGAGTCTCTTAGTTCTTAGTGACCGGTCAAGAGTCAAGGCTTAGATCAAGTAAGAGTTAGTCGCAACCTCCTTTCGAACGCTGAAACCGGGAAACTGGTTTCAACACACAAGTTTTTGAATATTAAATATAGGGCATTGTTAAAGGTAAACCAGAATTGGCTATTGACAAACCAATTTCTATGAGTTATTACGCGCCTTTTGAAAATACGCTTTGTACATGCTTTTTTAGGAAAAGTGTTCAACATGAAAATTGTAGATCTCCTCGAGATCTACAACTTTCGTGTTGAACACTTTTCTTAAAAATGCACGCACAAGACCCTAAAATCGCCCTGATCGTTACTATAGTGAATTTTTGAAAATAACAAGAAAATACGCTTTGTACATGCATTTTTAGGAAAAGTGTTCAACACGAAAGTTGTAGATCTCGAGGAGATCTACAATTTTCATGTTGAACACTTTTCCTAAAAATGAGTGTACAAAGCGTATTTTCAAAAGCCGCGTAATAACTCATAGAAATTGGTTTGCCAATAGCTAATTCTGGTTTGCCTTTAACAACTCCCTTAAATATTGTTTTAAATTAAATTTTAAAATATTATATCGATTTAGAAAGTATATATTTATTATCTCTCTTCTCAAATAAACTTTATTAAAACAGTTAATTTGATTAGCAATTACCATATAAGGAAATAGATATAATTATAAAATTACTGAAACAAGCACCTTAAACACAATTCAAGCGGGTAGAGCGATAAAGTAAATAATTTTAATTCACAATAAATATTTTCATATAATTTATAAGTATAATGTTGAAACTATTATTATTTTTTCTAATACCTAAGAAAATATAAAAAAATTTATCTTCAGAAAATTACAGGGCAATGTTATTAGTAGTCGACGGTTATTCGCAGTCCTAAAAATAGCTAAAACAATTATTCGCAGTCCTAAAAACAATTAAATTTATTTGACTTCGAATAAAAATTAACAGCGTTTACTTAGAATAAAAGTTTCTTATAATTTCATGAATTTCAAACGCGCTAATACGGCGATAAAAGAAAGATTCTTACAAAGAGAAACCTGACGGGAGGAAATGTCAATGATTGCTAGAATTTCTAATTTTTAATTTCTATATCAAATTATAATTTATTAGGTATGGGCCCCGGAGCCAGCTGGCATCTGGGGGACCAATTGCAGTGCACTCTGATGTGCACTGTAGGGCCCAATAAACCCTCCACTGCCATTGGCCGGGACGACCAGGTGGCCATTCGAAAGAGAACAGCTGTAAAAAAACACCAATCGGTCAAGCACTTAAAAATAAAAATAAAAATATTTTTTTTACAAAAAAATAGTCATATCGGTCGAAAATTAATTAGATGTCCTAATACGGCTAAAAGCCTATAAAACCCAAAACACGCATTTTAATATTTTGAATTCATTGAGGCTGCAAATCTATTCCTCACATGAGTTTGGACAAAAACGGAGGTCATAAAATGTATGTTTGGCATGACAATGATTATGACCGTCAACTAGAAAAGTTTCTA
Source organism: Dactylorhiza incarnata (assembly GCA_033032865.1). Lineage (NCBI taxonomy): Eukaryota > Viridiplantae > Streptophyta > Magnoliopsida > Asparagales > Orchidaceae > Dactylorhiza > Dactylorhiza incarnata. The sequence goes on along the minus strand of JAWHQI010000110.1, from coordinate 5,616,166 downwards.
GTTTTGAACATAGAAGTGAATGAAGTCCCTTAGGTGAGGTCGTGCGTTCACGAATAACGGTCAGATACTTGCGCTCTCATCTGGTCTGCAAGGAGTGCTCCCGCTCATCCCTGCTCCGCAGTAGCGCCACCATCATCCATCGCCGACGGCGGAGCGCCTGCCACCACCACCACCACCACCAGGGAGGCTGCCTAGGTTGCCTAACGTGACTGGGGGGCAAACTCGTCATAACCTCGAAATTGGCAATTCATGTCCCCCGAATCATGCATTTCCATTTGCTCATCCAGGAATCAGCATAACGCAGTTACCAGAACGTCCTCCTTAAAAGCTATAAAAGGGGGTCAGACCTCCATTTTGAAGACACTTTGCATTGAGAGAAGAAGGAACTCTTGAGTTCTCCGACAAGGACTCTTTGAAGATCTTCATCACCTTCCAAGCTCTCCCTTGAAGATTTCCATCAGCGTTCCAGCTTTCCTTTAAGGACTTTTCGAGGATCTCGACGGAGCACCAAACTCTCTGGTGCGGACTGTAACGGCCCAAAACGTGAAAGATCCCAAATATAAAATTAAAATGAATAATAATATGCAATAATTATTATGTCCCCTATGATGAAAAGCAAAGCAGTGTCAACTCGAAGTTCCTTTGAAAATTGAGTAGGAATTTATATTTACGCGTTGCGGCGCTCGAACTGTTTTAGCGGAATATGAATTATTATGTCTTATATGGCAAAGAATAACTGCACATAACATTATACATTGGTTTGCTGATAGAGGATTTAGATGAGGTTGCACATTTGATGAATTTGGGGTGCTGATAATAAGTATATTGGTGGGCTAATATTGTTGGCACATTGGTGTGCCAATAAAGAAGAATGTGAGAAGTTAGAGCGGTGGCTTGATGGCGTGGACCGGCTTATTAAGATAAAATCGAGCTCCTCACCGTTAAAAACCCCGCATCCCCTTCCTCGCTTTCTTACCGCTCTCGCTCAGAAGTTCTCGGAAGCCGCACGCCGATCTCCTTCCCCCTCGCCATTTCTCCCCTCTGAAGCCAGTTTCCGGTGAAGAGAGAGAGAGAGCCTCTTTACTTACCCTAAGCTCTTCATCTCATTGGCACACTGATAGTGATCGGCTGGAACCCTAACTGTGAGAGACAGAAGAAAAGAAACTCTACCTTTCTTCAATATTTGTGTGAAGCAGCACTGTAAGTCCTCCTCTTTTCTCCTTCCTTGGTTACTTGTGACTGCTGGAAAGAGGTAGTTGGCTGGTTGTTGCCATCTAGGCTAAAATATTTCTTTGGGAAAAAGGGGAATCAAGTATGGCAATCGTGAAGTTTGATCTCCTCATTATTCAGGGCTGTTTGGAAGGGAAAGTAATTTCTCGGTTCATCCTTTGTTTTACTGTTAACAGATTTTTGTGGTTATCTTTGTGTAGCCGATTCTTGCTGCCCCTATTTCAAGTTTTAATTAAGCGAGTTGGGCTTTGTCCGGCTGTTATAGTAAGAAGTTATAGGATTTTGTTATGTTGATTGGCCGGCTATTTGAAGTTCCTGTTAGGTATTTATGAGGATGTGGGGACTTCTCCTTCCAGTTAGCTGTTATTGCATTGTTGCTCTTGTCCAGTTGGTGGCAGTAATGTTAAGAGTATTGGGGGTTTTCTGCTGTTTTTATGACCCTATGGCAGTTCAGTTTTTATAAATATTTCACTGGTTATTGGGAGAGAAACCACACCAGATGCTGCTACCTTTCATTGATTTATGATGTATACATGCTTTACTTTAACCTGAAGTTGGTAGTCGGCTGTTGTGTTATTACTTCTATGGAGATTGGGGTCAAATCCTTTTAAACTTAGTAATTTTGGGGTTTTTTACTAAGTTAGTAGGCTGCTGCTTTTTCTTATACAAACAGCTATATTATTTTCCTTTATGTGGTCGGCTATTGTCATAAGCTGGGTCAGTTCCTATTACTAATTACTGATGATGCTTTTGGGTATTACCTTGCCTCCTGGCCGACTTTTGGTTTTAAATGGTATTTATAGTGGTATGAAGGGAACGTTTTACAGTGAATGAAGGGCTTTACTTTACAATTTGAATATTTACGTTCGATCATTGATTTGAACTTGTCTCCTCTATGTTTAAGCAAAATAGAGGGCCGATTAAATAGCTTCCAAATGATGTAATCATAGTAAATAATTGTAGCTATAGCGAGGTGCAACCCCGATATAAACGACCCTAAATGATGTGATGCTTATACAGATACCGCGAAGGATGGTACCTCCAAATAGTCATGACAACGACTTGAATTACTGATGGTGAGAGCTACCTGTTTCATTTATGCTTTATGGCTTTACTTTCCACTCTTTTTATATACACACTCTTTTTATACTGAATGCTATATGCATAGTTGATATCACTGATATTAAATGTCGCTATATTGTATGGCCTTGAAAAAAAAGGCAAAAAGGCAAATGATATTTCTGAGGGGATTATAAAAATGAATAACTCACTTTATGTAAGCGTGTCGACACGAGGTTATGTTACGGGCGAATTGAAGTGCATGCATATGAATGAAATGAATATTATGAATTGCCAAGTCAGTCGGCCGTAGGCGGAAACGCGAGGCACGTTCTGATTCGGATAGATGACCCAGAGGGGTCAGGCCCATAGAAAATGAAAATGAAGTTGAATGTCAATTCAATCGCCCCTAATATATCCTAAGAAAAGAAATAGTCATGGAAATACTGATATAAAGTTATTAAGATACATGGATAAATGTTTATAGACATGAAAACTGATATAAAGTTATGTATTTGCACTGCTTCCATGATATAGAAACAGTTACGATACTTGCATTGTTTACATGTTCCATAGTTCATATGAATGCTATAGCTCCTTATACTGTTTATGAATACTGATATGTTTCCCCCAGCTATTATGTTCTCTCATAGATACTGATACACAGACACATTGCTTTAAAGTTACATAGTACAGGATATGGTTATGATCTTATATTGCCCATAATGTTTTAGTGATACTAACATGTTCATGTAGTTATATGCTTCATAAGTTCACTACTGAGACAGATAAATGGTTAGTATGAAAAACATATTTTAAATGCGTAAGTTTTACTTTAAATATTTACAGCAATGAAAGAGGTATATCCTCACTTAGTCATATTTTTATGACTAAGCCCGTCGTCAAATTTTGTAGGTAACGGACGTGACTTGGGATACGCAAAACCAAAAGAACTGATTAAGATAGAACAGAAAAGATTCAGCGAAATTTCAAGGTACGAAAGTAAATATTTTAGTAAGTGTTTTTATTCTGTATTTACTAGCCGCACTTCAACCTGGGAATCATATTGTAAACAATAGCTTAGATACAAATGTATGTGGGGTCTAAATAGGGGCCTCACAATTTGGTATCAGAGCCAGGTTTTCAAGAAGTTCGGTTGTAGTGAGTACTGAATAAGCACACATGAAATGCCGGTGAGAAAATCATTCATCGAAATCGTTCATAGGAAAGTATTTACAGAAATATACATGTCCACGGGTTTTGAAAGAATTCATGAAATGATAAAAATTAAATGAAATAAATACGAACGTAAAGAGAGATAACTTCACGTAAATTTGGATATTAATTCTACTGCATAATTCAACACAAATGTTTCCAAAAGAATTGTCTTTATATTGTTGCAATAGGTAAACACATATGATAAGCATAAATGAAATGGAAGTTAAATGTGCTTAGAAAGGAAAGAGGTTAATGTACATCGTTGTATAGTAGATAATAGGAAGATGGAGATAAGTAAATTGATGGAACACGTCATGAAAGGTATATAACTGATGGGCTCTAATATTTTACAAGAAACAAATGTTTATTTCCCATGAAGACTTTGCTAAACCTCCGTACATTTGTAGAAAAGTTAAATAATGATAATCATTATCCAAATAGAAAATTTTTTTTGGCAATAGCGAGAAGCAGTAATGACTATGCATGGTAAGTCTAACTTCCTCCTATATGACATAAAGAAAACGAAACACGGTTGTAACTGTAAATATGTACAAAGCGCGTTGTTTCCAAATTTACTGCAATTGAGTGATAGATTATCAAGATATAAATGAAAACGAAATAGAAGTAGCGAATACACAATAAATGGAATTTGCACATGCTAACAACGTGAATATGGTGTCAGTCGTTCTAAACGAAGAGTTGCAAAGAGGAATGATAGGATACTTAAGATAATACGTATCGGAAATATAAATCTGAATCAGCAATTTACGAAATTGAAGTAGGAAATCGCGATGAATACTAAAAAGTCATAGTGTGCTTCGAGTAACGAGTAAACAACGTGGTTAGTAATTGACATTGTTATATGACAAAGAAACGTGATAAACAAGGTGTTTAAAGAAGGCGAGTTTAAAGTCAAATTGATGACACGGATAACGAATGTGAAAAGTCAATGGAGAACGCAATATGAAAGTGTTTTACGACAATGTTTTACTGAATAGTGTATTGTAAGGTGATACATGTTTCATGGAACATGAATTTCTCTGATTGTGGCGATTTGTCGATCGCTATAATTTAAAAGATCGAAACCAGGGAAAATGAACGAAGGTTTGAAGAAATGAAAAAGTAAGTAACATAAACTGTATTTGCGAAATGTTATTGTGTCCTATTTTCGAGGACGAAAATTCCTATAAGAGGGGAAGAGTTTTGTAACGGCCCAAAACGTGAAAGATCCCAAATATAAAATTAAAATGAATAATAATATGCAATAATTATTATGTCCCCTATGATGAAAAGCAAAGCAGTGTCAACTCGAAGTTCCTTTGAAAATTGAGTAGGAATTTATATTTACGCGTTGCGGCGCTCGAACTGTTTTAGCGGAATATGAATTATTATGTCTTATATGGCAAAGAATAACTGCACATAACATTATACATTGGTTTGCTGATAGAGGATTTAGATGAGGTTGCACATTTGATGAATTTGGGGTGCTGATAATAAGTATATTGGTGGGCTAATATTGTTGGCACATTGGTGTGCCAATAAAGAAGAATGTGAGAAGTTAGAGCGGTGGGGTTGAGCGGTGGCTTGATGGCGTGGACCGGCTTATTAAGATAAAATCGAGCTCCTCACCGTTAAAAATCCCGCATCCCCTTCCTCTCTTTCTCACCGCTCTCGCTCAGAAGTTCTCGGAAGCCGCACGCCGATCTCCTTCCCCCTCGCCATTTCTCCCCTCTGAAGCCAGTTTCCGGTGAAGAGAGAGAGAGAGCCTCTTTACTTACCCTAAGCTCTTCATCTCATTGGCACACTGATAGTGATCGGCTGGAACCCTAGCTGTGAGAGACAGAAGAAAAGAAACTCTACCTTTCTTCAATATTTGTGTGAAGCAGCATTGTAAGTCCTCCTCTTTTCTCCTTCCTTGGTTACTTGTGACTGCTGGAAAGAGGTAGTTGGATGGTTGTTGCCATCTAGGCTAAAATATTTCTTTGGGAAAAAGGGGAATCAAGTATGGCAATCGTGAAGTTTGATCTCCTCATTATTCAGGGCTGTTTGGAAGGGAAAGTAATTTCTCGGTTCATCCTTTGTTTTACTGTTAACAGATTTTTGTGGTTATCTTTGTGTAGCCGATTCTTGCTGCCCCTATTTCAAGTTTTAATTAAGCGAGTTGGGCTTTGTCCGGCTGTTATAGTAAGAAGTTATAGGATTTTGTTATGTTGATTGGCCGGCTATTTGAAGTTCCTGTTAGGTATTTATGAGGATGTGGGGACTTCTCCTTCCAGTTAGCTGTTATTGCATTGTTGCTCTTGTCCAGTTGGTGGCAGTAATGTTAAGAGTATTGGGGGTTTTCTGCTGTTTTTATGACCCTATGGCAGTTCAGGTTTTATAAATATTTCACTGGTTATTGGGAGAGAAACCACACCAGATGCTGCTACCTTTCATTGATTTATGATGTATACATGCTTTACTTTAACCTGAAGTTGGTAGTCGGCTGTTGTGTTGTTACTTCTATGGAGATTGGGGCCAAATCCTTTTAAAACTTAGTAATTTTTGGGGGTTTTTACTAAGTTAGTAGGCTGCTGCTTTTTCTTATACAAACAGCTATATTATTTTCCTTTATGTGGTCGGCTATTGTCATAAGCTGGGTCAGTTCCTATTACTAATTACTGATGATGCTTTTGGGTATTACCTTGCCTCCTAGCCGATTGGTTTTAAATGGTATTTATAGTGGTATGAAGGGAACGTTTTACAGTGAATGAAGGGCTTTACTTTACAATTTGAATATTTACGTTCGATCATTGATTTGAACTTGTCTCCTCTATGTTTAAGCAAAATAGAGGGCCGATTAAATAGCTTCCAAATGATGTAATCATAGTAAATAATTGTAGCTATAGCGAGGTGCAACCCCGATATAAACGACCCTAAATGATGTGATGCTTATACAGATACCGCGAAGGATGGTACCTCCAAATAGTCATGACAACGACTTGAATTACTGATGGTGAGAGCTACCTGTTTCATTTATGCTTTATGGCTTTACTTTCCACTCTTTTTATACTGAATGTTATATGCATAGTTGATATCACTGATATTAAATGTCGCTATATTGTATGGCTTTGAAAAAAAAGGCAAAAAGGCGAATGATATTTCTGAGGGGATTATAAAAATGAATAACTCACTTTATGTAAGCGTGTCGACACGAGGTTATGTTACGGGCGAATTGAAGTGCATGCATATGAATGAAATGAATATTATGAATTGCCAAGTCAGTCGGCCGTAGGCGAAAACGCGAGGCACGTTCTGATTCGGATAGATGACCCAGAGGGGTCGGGCCCATAGAAAATGAAAATGAAGTTGAATGTCAATTCAATCGCCCCTAATATATCCTAAGAAAAGAAATAGTCATGGAAATACTGATATAAAGTTATTAAGATACATGGATAAATGTTTATAGACATGAAAACTGATATAAAGTTATGTATTTGCACTGCTTCCATGATATAGAAACAGTTATGATACTTGCATTGTTTACATGTTCCATAGTTCATATGAATGCTATAGCTCCTTATACTGTTTATGAATACTGATATGTTTCCCCCAGTTATTATGTTCTCTCATAGATACTGATACACAGACACATTGCTTTAAAGTTACATAGTACAGGATATGGTTATGATCTTATATTGCCCATAATGTTTTAGTGATACTAACATGTTCATGTAGTTATATGCTTCATAAGTTCACTACTGAGACAGATAAATGGTTAGTATGAAAAACATATTTTAAATGCGTAAGTTTTACTTTAAATATTTACAGCAATGAAAGAGGTATATCCTCACTTAGTCATATTTTTATGACTAAGCCCGTCGTCAAATTTTGTAGGTAACGGACGTGACTTGGGATACGCAAAACCAAAAGAACTGATTAAGATAGAACAGAAAAGATTCAGCGAAATTTCAAGGTACGAAAGTAAATATTTTAGTAAGTGTTTTTATTCTGTATTTACTAGCCGCACTTCAACCTGGGAATCATATTGTAAACAATAGCTTAGATACAAATGTATGTGGGGTCTAAATAGGGGCCTCACACGGACCCCTCAGAATCTTTGATCCGGACCGCTCCTCTCCAGGCTGCTCTACAACACTCCTCTCTAGGCTGCTCTGCAGCGCTCCGCTTCAGGATGCTCTGCAGTGCTCCGCTTCAGGCTTCTCCGTAACACTTTGCTCAGGACTGCTCCGTCGAGTTCCACGCTCAAGGTTGTCTTGCGCACGCATCACCACACTCGGCTCCCGAGGATTGTAGGACTTAACAAAATCTCTGTAATGAGCGGTGGCCTGTCACCATCAAAAAACAACTCGTTGTAATTCACAATACTAGTGAATCATTCAGAACTGGGCTAGGCCCCATGTTTTTTTCCTTTCCCGGGTTTCACGTAAAATTTTCGATGTCCAATGTTGGTTCTCTCTTTTGACAGTTTGCATGTTCGGCTCACTCTAGAGCTAAGACGGTTCAGCTCGACCATTCTAGGAGAGCGTTGAACACCCCGCAACAGTTTGACGCTGTCTGTGGGAACAAGCGTTCCCGACTAGCTCTAAATGTGATCTCACTTAGAGACTGACAATAATGGGCATTCGCTAGACAATTTCAGACACGGGCAGTTCCTCCCTCCCAGCAAACTCAGGAGAGGGAGCGCCCGTCGTTGCACCCATCCTACCCTAATGGATCGGCACGACTGGCGAGCAAGCCCCTCTGGTGATGGGGCAAGTTCCAAAGGATGACATACTTCGGCTAAGGCAATCCCCTGTTAGGACGGATCCTGACATATCCAGTTTCATCTTGGCTCAAGCTCCCGCACTGTAAGAAGTTCCCTGGAGCAGAAAATCTGCATGAGCATGTCAACTACTTACTGGCCATAATGGAGACACTCGGGCATCCAGACCAAATCAGCTGCAAGATCTTCCCAACGATACTTCGCGCGTTGCTCTCAACTGGTATCGGTCCCTGCCTGAGGGAATCATCCACAACTTCACCGAGCTATGCTAGTTATTCACCGGTTGTCATGAAGCTCGTATACATAGTATCAGAGGAGAGGCTCAGATATGGAAGGAGCTCGGGTTGGACGGACCTCCACATACAGGGCAGACGGAGCATGACTAGCACCAGTGGGGCACCGTCGTAAAACCGCGCCAAATGGATATCCGCGAAGGGTTGGATTTTGCTCTGCACGCGAGCATTAGAAATCTGGCATTTGAATTAAGAAGGGCTTTGATAAGTCACCACATTTCATTCAATATCTTGTTCATGGCAACTGTAATACGACTCAATCTCACCGGCGGGAACGTCAAGCTCGGAGCTAGCCATGCAGAGCTCTCAGACGGAAAAATAATACCAATTATAGGAGACATCGTCCTCCCCGTCCACATAGGGGCACTTTCAGAGTAGGTCGAATACAACGTCCAATTTGTCATTACAGAAGCTCATTCGCTGCATTTGATATTCAGGAGCATCCTATGTAACATCCCCCAAACAACTAGACCCCTAGAGTGGTTTTGTCATGACTAGGTCATGACAAAACCCTAGGAAGCTTGAAGAGATCACTTGGCCTTAGGCTTGAAGGGGAAGAGCACCTTGGTCTGCAAATAACAATTTCCAATTACCAAGCTTAAGGTTGAACTTTAGGGCCTCACCATGACCCTTTTACCCCAGCATGACATACCTAACCTATTAATGGGTCCCTTAGAGCACTAAGGACCCATTGGGGTCAACCAAAGAGGCTAAATTGACCAAAGTCAATTATAACCCCAAATTGGTCAAAGTAGCCTAATAAGGGTCAATTGACCTCCACCCTGCCAAATTGACCCTACCTAGACCTTCCTAACCCTTAAGAGAGACCAATAGGTCACTACCCACCTATTGGGGTCAACCCAAATAGTCAACCCAAATAGTCAAATTGACCCAAGTCAACCCTAGCCCTATTTTGGTCAAACCAACACCTTTTGGATTAATTGGCCCAATTGGGGCACCACTAGGCGTGTAAACGAGTCGAGCTCGAGTCGAGCTTGGCAAAAATCTCATACTCGAGCTCGAGCTCGAGCTAAATATTTCGAGCTCGAGCTCGAGCTCGTCGAGTTCATCATGCTTGGCTCGAGCTCGAGCTCGAGCTCGAGACCAGTATAATGAGCTCGAGCTCGAGCTTTCGAGCTCGCGAGCTTGAGTCGAGCTCGAGCTGCTCGCGAGCTTTTTGCTCATGAGCCTATTTTTAGTTTTATTTCTATTTTTTTAAAAAAAATACCCAAAAAAAAGCTCGCGAGCCGGCTCGCGAGCTCATGAACAAGAGCAATCGAGCTCGGCTCGAAATCAAGCTCGAGCTCGTCGAGCTCGAGCTCGAGCTCAACTGGCTCGAGCTCGAGTCGAGCTTTTTTCGAGCCGGCTCATCGAGCTCACTAGCCAGCTCGACTCAACTTGCACCCCTAGGCACCACCATGACTCAACCAACTTTGGGTGGTGTCAAGGGACTCAATACACACCACTTGGACCAGTCAACCCATCAGTTGACCAAGTCATCACATCAAGTCAACACTTGGTCAACCTTGCCCAAAAAGAGGGGAAAAGACTAACTCAAGCCCAATCCACTTGGGCTAGGCCTAATTGGAGTAGCCCGTTAGCTTAGGAGACTGATGAATACCAGGATTTGCCACTCAATTTCTGTAAATGTTGAGTAGGAGAGAGAAAGTGCAATTTCCCCCTTAATAAAGAGAGAGAAAGAGGAAAAAAGAAGGAAAGTTAATGGTGGGAGGTCATGGGTCACTCCATTCATCTCCACAAGCCCCTCCATTCATCTTCCATGATGCTTGGGAGGAGTTTCCCAATAAATTCCAGCCAGCCATCATCAATGGAGGAGCCCAACCATCATGGCTGAAATCTATTCTCCTCAAATTCCCCCTATACAGCCCCCCATTCTCAAATCTAACTCCACCATTAGCTTCAAAAGGTGGATGGCAGTCGAAATCATATATTGGATCGAAGGTTTTGGTGGAGAATGGAGAGATCGGGCAAGCTCGCCGGAGAAGGGAAAAGCCATGGATGATCACCGCCGCCATCGTCGTCGGGCTCCAAGAAGGTCTGGTTCTCCTCCCCTCTCTCTATAGATATATCTTAGATCAAAATAGGTGAGAAATCGGGCTCAATTGAGCCTGATCCAAGTGAGTAAAATCTAAAATTTCCATGAAAATTGTCTCGGTTGGGTTCGCCGGAAACCGCCCCTCCGGCGGCCGTGCCGCCTCCCGGCGTTAGCCACCACCTCAATGGAGGTGGTGGTGGCGGTGGTCGGCCGGGGAGGTGGCTGGTTGGACGGGAAATAGGCATAGAAGCTGCTCTAGGTCGGAGATATCATGGTCGTTGGCTAGAGCTTGAAGAGATAATCAGGGCCATCGGTTTAGTTCCTGCACAGAGATTTTAATATTAGTTATTTCATTATTCAATTTTATGTCTTTTTATATGCTGTACATTAAATTGATTATAGAAAATACTTAGGCCCCTCTACAGCAAAAGTGGTCAACATCAAACTTGTATCCCTTGGAGTCTACTTTATTTTAAAATTGATTTCACCCCAAAAGAAGTTCTGTAGCTCCCTGTAAATCCATTTTGGTAGGACTGGTCCCTAGTGTAGGACAGCCACCATTTCTTGAATAACTTTTGATTGGGTTATGGGATGGACTTGAAAATTGAAACCTAGGCTATTTACACCTACTCACACATCATATCCAAAAATAGGAATTTTAGGAGAACCTTTTTCTAAGGGTTTTGTAATAATTTCATAAATCAAATATTAATTACTTAGTGGGCCAAATGACCTCCAATGCCCTCCGGATTTTGGTGGGAGCCTCATAGGGTTATTATATGACACTGGTAAAAATCTCAGCCCAATTGGGACTGATTTGGTTAGGTAATTTGTCAACCCAAGTTAGGTCAAATTGGCTCAAAGTTAGGGCATGGTGTTTATCTTGGGGTATGGTGGTCAAAACTCATCACCATCAGTTGAAACCTTGACCACTGGTTTAGGATCACCTAAAACACCTTCATGTGTAAGATGGGGTGGTGTAGAGGTAGATATGCCCTAGAACCCTAGTTTTACCCCTTGGGGTGCAGTTAGAGCTTTGTGAAGGACATGTGGTTAAAAGCTGTAGAATAGTCATGGAACCTAAGAGATATGTTCAAGGAATGTATTTATGCCCTAGGGAATTTTGAGAGAATTTTAGGAAAATTTATTCCCCTTAAATTAGGTCGTAACCCCTTTAGGTAAACTTCTTGTAAGAGATATTTACATGCACAAATGATCCTGGAGGAGGATGAAATCTTGGTGGTGCCTTTATAATCATATTATAGACCTCTGGTGTTTTTTGTGGAATTTAGTAGATGATTTAACCAGCACTTCATTTACAAGGCACTTATTTTACCTTAATCTTAATAAATATAATTGAGGGTCCAATACTCTCTGAAAAAATGTGCAACTTGGTGATAGGACATTTCAGAGCACTAGGAAGCTCTGTGAATTTTTATAGAATTTTTAGAAGTTTTTATCAGTAGGCTACTTCACAACATGTGCAAATTAGGAATTATTTGGATTAATTATTTCAGTGAGTAAAAGATTCTCATATTGTGAAACTCTGTAATTAAGCTTTTCTGGACATAATAGAGGTCTGGTAAATTTCTTATAATTTTGGCATAAGTATTCTTGCTAGTTCCTTCATAAATCTTCAAGTTTGGATAGAAGTTAAATATTAAAAATAGAGGAAATTTCCTTACTGTAAAATTATGATATTCATCATTTACTGTTATTTTGGCATGATAGATTTATCTGAATTTTTTGAAGATCATGTATTGAGAATACCTTACACTTCATGTTCATATTCATACTTGGTAAATATTGGAGAAATTTAAATAAATGTTAAAATGTTGAGGAAAAATATGATTCTCTGGATTTAGTTTTGAAACATCATGATAGACCTCCAGTAAATATATTGAGTCAGATGGATGAATATTTGGAGTACCTCTACTTATAAACTTCATATAGTTAGTTGGTCTGTGTATAGTAAAAATGTGAAATTTGGATATTTAGGGGTCTACCAAGTGGAAGTGGCATGTAGTTAGTGTACATGGTCAGGTTGAAGAGATTGAAGGTCACCAAAAGGAGTTTAGGTGATGAGGGCGTGCTTGGCGAGTTAAGGGTAAAGTTGTGCTCGGGGTTGACGAAGGATCGTCTTTCCCCTAGCGGGTCATAAATTACTTAAGGTAATCCAAGTGTAATAACAAGGAGGGGGTAATCTTATGGGTAGATACCAACAACACTAAGTATCTTGAGAAATGGAACTTTGGGGTGTCATCCCATTACAGTTCCTAGTACCGTAGCGAGCCCCTTACAGGGTAATCCTCGGGAAGTCCAAGATTAACCATAAACTGTAGGAGTAAGATGTTGTACAAGATTAACTTAACAATACACACACACACGCCCTGTGGTTACGAGAGGTTAGTTGGTTTGGTTTTACGAGCGATAGGCTCGGTGGTTGAAGCAGCGGACTAGTTAGTCCGGTGAGCTTGTGACTCAATAGTGTTTGTTGGTACGGACGGGTTGGTCCGGCGAGCCGGTGGCTCAGAAGGTTATTGATGACGGGCAGGTTAGCCCGAAGAATTTATGGCTCGGGATATAATAGAATATGTTGCATGTGCATGAAGGTGGTGGGTCTCCGGTATTGGACGGTCGTTCACACCGACGTCAATACATTGACTCGGCAAGTGTTGAATTTGCACTTAGCCTTGAAAGTCTGGTGGTCCAGCCAGTAAGAGTACGCAGATGCTCCGCGGTTTTGCGTTGAGGCGTACGATAGGTCTATGTTAGGTAGTGTGAATACCAACCTAGAGGTGGGCGAGGCCCAACCCACCGCTTCTGTTTGCCACTACGGGAGTATCCTGTGAGTCTTGCTAGCTCCAAAAAGGGGGAACTAAAGGTCTGTGCGCATAGAGTCGAAGTGTGTGAGTTGCACTTGTATGAACATAGCATAAACTGCATAACTCTGCATGTCATGACATAAACATTGCATTTCAACTCCTACCCCTATCGTATAAATTGGTTATGAGACTTTTTATATGATAGGTCTTGCTAAACGACCCCTTGGTCTATAAGTTTGTATGGACATTCCTATAAATCAGTGGTTACTTTTCTATTATATACATGTTTTTATATACTACCTTTACTTATTCTTTACCCGCTCTTACTATGCTCTATTACTGCTTCAATTATCTGTATACACATGTGTAGTGGTAGAACTTTCCGTAGTTAGATTCACCGTTATCTGCTCTTTGTTATACCCCTTGCTGTCCTCCGCTTCATCCTCCCACACAGTGCCTAGGAGCCATTGGGGGTGGGGTGAGGAACATAAGGCTTAGTCTTTTTGACTAACGGTCGGTGGACCATATCATTTTAGGGGATCAAGGAGACACACCAACACCAGAGGCCGGTGTAGACGGAGGCGGGCCAGTCTAGTACAGGAGCACAGGATTCAGGATCAGTGAGTGATTAGTAGTTAGCTTCCGCGAGTGATCTTGTAGTGAGGACATGATGTACAGGGCATGTGCCCTTTATTATTGTAACATTGTTATTTTAGTTATACAATGTAGACATTTATTATATATAGCATGTGATTGTGGACTTGAACTTCAATTTGTTCATTTATATTTTTATTCTTTTGTGATCGATAAGGCCGGTAGGATCAGCATTTTGTAGTGACGACCTTCCCGAGAGTTGGTGTCACCGCAAAGCGGCGGTTCTGGGCATAAGACCCGGGTTTTTGAAAAAAATGGGGTCTTACATCCTACTCGACACGCTGCATCATGACACCTCCATGTCGGATTACATGGCGTGCACAGGGAAAATCCCCCAAAAATCGGTTTGCTACCTCAGCGTCGCAACGACCAAGGTTCCTTGGATCGGTCGTGGGCCCCCGCAGAGCCTGAATCCCAAGAAACTTCGCCTAGAGGAGAATCGTGTGGCCCCAACACCGATAACAGAAACTGATCGCCTGACATCAACAAATCAACGACAACTTAAAACCATGGGCCGAAAGAGGAAGGGACAACAACCGCTCACGGAGGCCGATCGGCCTAACCAGAGCCAGTCGGTCTGTCCCCGAGGGCTGATGAACTAGAAAACTCGGGTCTACACATCATTAAACATATATAGCTAGCATATCTTATCTGTAATCTACAATAGCAAGATCGTCAAGTAGCCAAGACCGCTCCCTCGCAACACGGGGAATCAATCCCAGTTTTGCGACTTTCACAGTGGTCTGGGGCACTAACAAGGCAATGCCTATATTTGAAGGACAAAATTGAGCGCCTCGTCCAGTCGAGGCACCTTAAGGTCTTTAGCAAAATAGCTTAGAAACAAGCAGCTCGGTAAAAGGCAACTGAGGTCTAGTCACCAGAGTAACTAGTGCCTAAACCACACCACCTTCCTCAATGACTTGTAGAAATTTCATCTCATTTCTATTTCAAAGCGCACCCATACCTTTCTTTCTAACTAAACAATTTCATGTTCTTACCCACTATGTGCGACCTTCAACAGATGAATCTCCAAATGGCAGGGAGACAACCTCTGATAACATGACAACCAACCCTCCACATCGAGAGCAAGCCCGCATCATCCGGCTGTTGAGGTCATACCCCCGCACGACCAGGCGGGAACCACATTCCCCCAATGAATCTCCAAATGACAGGGCGACAACCTCCGATAAGATTGAGGCCATCCCTCCACATCGAGAGAGAGCCAGCGACATCCGACCGCTGAGCGTATGCCCCCTTCATGACCGGGAGGGAACAATGTTCCCCCAACAAATCTCCAAATGATAGGGAGACAACCTCCGATAAGATGGTGGTCAACCCTCCACATCAAGAGCGAGTCCACGCATCCAGACGCTGAGGGCATGCCCCCCTCACGACCAGGAGGGAACCACATTCCCTCCAATGAATCTCCAAATGCCAGGGCGACAATCTCAGATAATATAGTGGTCATCCCACCACATCGAGAGCGAGCCTACGCCATTCGGCTGCTAAGGGCATGCCCCCCTCACGACCGGGCGGGAACTACATTTCCCCAATGAATCTCCAATTGGTAAGCCTACAACCTCCGATAAGATGGTGGCCAGCCCACCACATCGACAGCTAGCCTGCAGCATCCGACTGCTAAGAGCACGCCCCCCCCCCCCCTCACGACCAGGCGGGAATCATGTTCTCTCAACGAATATACAAAGAAAAGGCAAAAGCCTTCGATAAGATGATGGCTTGCCCTCCGAGCCACGAGCCAAGCTGCTTGGCGTTCTCAAGAACAACGTTCAAAATTAATTTTCACATCCCACGTGTTGTGGCCTCCGAAAATTGGGGGTCATATAGTGGGAGAATCCCTCAAGAAAACCATACTAGGTTCGACCAAAGACTATTTATGGCAACTAACATGTATCCAAAAAACATAAGGAAATATCAGGAAATAAAAAAACGCAAAACATCACTATAAATAAAAGCAGTCACAGATACATCATCCCAAGCAACAATCACGGGACAAACACAATAAAGAAATGAGAACTCAAAAAATAAAAACACAAGAAACACCTATGTCAACCCTCGATGTCCACGTCAGAAGCATCATCCTCTGAAGCGTCACTTGGACGAAGGCCCATGGTCCTGCACCCAAGCCTTCTCTCTACCACACGAAAAGCCTTCCTAAATCCCTTCGAGAAGGCAATCCCGCACTCATCCTCCAGGAGCGGCTCGACATATTTAGTTATGATCTCAGTACGGAGCTCCTTAGAGACCCGAGAGCACTCCTGCATAAAGTCAAGGGAATCCTTGTACTCAGCTACCCCCGCGACTTTTATCTGCTCGGGGTCCTGCTGCGTAGAAGAAATCCTCTCCAGCTCCTCCCAGAGGTGCATCAGCTCACTGTCCTTGCGAGAAATCTTTTTTTTTTCTGCCTCTTCAAGCGTTGTAGTCTGCTCCTCGCGAGTCGCCTCCATCGCACGGGACTCTGCCACAAGCTTCACGCTCTTGACGTGTTCAGAAGCAAGGTCAGATTCTAAACGCTTGATGCGGGAAGCGTCACGCTCACCCCTCTTTTTGGATTCCGAGACAACATCTTCTGCAGCACAAAGCCTCTCTAGAAGGACAAAATATGTATTCTTCAGGCCTACGTAATGTTCATTTCATGTATTTGCAATGTCACATAACTCCTCAATCTGAGCAAAAGAAAGCCCAAGTCAGAAATAAAGGCGAGGGCAATGAAACCCAAAGTATTGAACCTTTCCGTTACCTTCGATCTAGTGTCAAACAGGGAGGAGGACGCACACTTCTTTCCTTTATCCATAACAACATTTGACGGTTGACCATTTGGGAGCGACAAGCTAGCAGTTGGAGCCACAGTAATCTCCTCGATATCAAGGGAATGAGGAGCAACCTCCCTCGCCAGAACGGATGGTCCTGTGCCATCTCCATTGTCACCAACGTCACGGAAGGAGGATGTCGAGGAAGTTCCCCCAAGCTTGAAAACTAGTTTCCTCTTCCTATCACGGGTCAGTGGCATGACACTATCCTGACCGGCGTCCGACGTAAGACCCGCCAGTTGCAACCACTTTGCGTCCATAAAAACGCTGATGTGAAACAAAGGCCTCGCCAGATCCTTAGCATTTGTGAAACCAAGGATCGACGTAAAAATATCCTCCTGGCCTCACACCCGCCGACAGCGGTCGGAGAGCTCCCTCCATAACTCTGGTAACCGCCAAGAGTTCTCCACGAACCCATAGAATGTGCCCCCACAACGGTGGTTGGTCTTCTCTTTGAATGTCAGTCATCTCTTGTTGATGTGAACGTCAACCCAACCTGCCGGCCCAAGGAGAACATCGCATGCACCAGTCCCAGAATGTCTCTAAAGACAAGCATGAGCCATGCTCGCGGAAAAAGCAAATGAGCCACATGACCCTGGTTATGTCCGTCGGGGTGAACTGGGTCACGGAAAACCCACAATGGCGGAAGATCTCCACAGCCTCCTCCGTCGGGGGAACCCGAAATCCTGCTCTGAAGCACCCTTCAAACACCGTAATGAAGTCGGAAGGGGGGAGTTGAGCCAGCTCTTTAGGCAGCGGAATCATCATATCGATGCACACAGGAATATTGAAGCGTTTCCGCCACGATTCAATCCAGCCCATGATATGTTTTTTAATTTGTGATTGCTCTCTCTCTTTGAAAGAGAGAAGAAAGAGA
Source organism: Dactylorhiza incarnata (assembly GCA_033032865.1). NCBI lineage: Eukaryota > Viridiplantae > Streptophyta > Magnoliopsida > Asparagales > Orchidaceae > Dactylorhiza > Dactylorhiza incarnata. Next base: position 5,598,361 of record JAWHQI010000110.1, on the reverse strand, counting down.
AGAAAGCTCTTTCTTTCTTTTCGATTCAACCTTGAGCGGACGTTTTCGAAGAGTCCCGCGAGTAATTCTACTTTGAGGAATTACCCGTTATCCTATCGAAGGATAGAAGTAACGGACTCTTTCTCTTTCGAAATATCGAGGATTACTCCTCGGCCGCGTCCTTTGAAGGCTAAATGAAAAGATTGAAAAAGGGCTTTATGTTGAAATTAAAATTGAAAGCTTTTTGAAAATATTGTTGCAACAATTTTTTGAGTAGTTGCAACAATTCTTTAAGAGCGTTTTAAAATTTCTTTTACCTTGAGCTAGTTGCAACAACCAAAGAGGTGTTGCAACAAATTTTTTAGTGTTTCTTTTAAAAGAGAGTTTTAAAAAGTGCTTTAGAGAGAAAGCTTTTGGGTTTATGTAATTATCCGGACTAAAATCAATAAAGGCAAGTGGACCTTATCGATAGTAGTATAGGATATTTCTTTTGAAATATCAAGGTCGTATTTTTCCAAGGTCGTATCGATTATTTCTACTTCTTAGGAACGCGCTATTATTTTATCGAAAAGAGTTTGAAATTGATTTTTATGATTTTATAGAAAAGCTAGTGACGAAAATGATAACTATCGCGGGCTTGGTGTGCGTTTAGCAAAAACCAAGAAAAGCGATGAAAAGAAAAAGAACGAAAACGTTAATTTAAAAAGTAGTTTTGCTTAGAAATTTTTTTTAGGGTTTTATAAAACGATAATGATAACTACAACGATAATAAGCGATTGAGCGGGTAGCGGAATTAAGCAAAAAGCAAATATATAAAAAATAAAAGACGCACTAATTGAAAACTCACGCACTCTACGGGATTAAAATGAAAGCTGTAAATTGCAGAAATTGAAGAAATGCGATCCCTACCCAAATGGGTAGAGGGGAAATAAATGCGTGAGCAAGTCCTATCCAAACGGATAGGCGGGAAATAAATGCGTGAGCAAGTCCTATCCAAACGGATAGGCGGGAAATAAATGCGTGAGCAAGTCCTATCCAAACGGATAGGCGGGAAATAAATGCGTGACGGAAATGGAAACTATTCGATTACAAAAAGGCGCAAACTTTATACTCATACACACACCCACTCTACGTTAATGAAATCTAATTAAAATAAAACAAATCTAAACTCATACACTCACACACACAACAATAATGAAACTAAGTTAAAAAGAAAAGAAAATCTATTCTCATACACTCACACACACTAATAACAAAATGAAAATAAAAATAACAACATTTTACTCTCATACACACACACACACTTACAAAAAAGCAAAAAGAAAGTAAAAAGAACAAATGAAAACAAAACAAAACAAAAAACTAATTAACCTCCTACACTCACACACACTAATATGAAATCATCTAAAAATTACAACAAAACTAAAAACAAGAAAATTACACTCATACACACACACACCCAAATTAAAATGGACAAAACTAATTGAAATAACAAAATCTAAATTAAAAGAAAAAAAACAAAAAGAGAACACACACACACTTTCACAAGAACAAAGAGAGAGTTACAAAAAACAAGCAAATTTTATTTCATTTTCATCATAAAAAGGGTTACAAAACATGAGAGAGAAAGAGTGCAAAAAATTACCTAAACACAAAAACTAGGAAAGCAGCAAGATTGAATCAAAATGTCAAGAACAAGTCTCAAAATTTTGAACCCTTAGACTCAGCTGAATCTGGCTATTTATAGGAAAAAATTTGGAATTACGCGCCCTCGGACACGGGCGTGTCTGAGGGCGTGACACGGCTTGGGGTGCGAATAGCCAGAACAGCTGGATCCAGGCAGGCATCTGGAAGGCTTGACCGGCGACTTGGAAGTACACGGGCGTGACCATCGTACACGGCCTAGGTCACGGGCGTGACCTCGGTCGGCTGGCTGGAGCTTGAACTGGGCGTGACACCTGGCGTGTCCTTTGTTCTTCTGGAAGGAATTGAGGGTCACGGGCGTGTCTGAAATGTCACGGCCGTGACTTTGACTTTTTGGATGAAATGCTTCAAGTGGCTGGAATCTGGGATGGATATCCAACACGGGCGTGACCAAGTACACGGCCTCGGTCACGGGCGTGACCGAGGGCGTGACTTGATGTTTGAAGTGGAAAAAGAACAGAGGAGAAAATGTTAGGGATTAGTGAACACATTGGACACGGGCATGACCTAGGGCGTGACTTAACAAAATTACAGAAACTTTACAAAATGAAAATAAACTAAGTTAAAAACAAAAATAACAAAAACAAACATTTTATTCATTAATTTACATATATTATTTACAAATCTAATTAAAATTATACTAAAAATTATATAGAAAAATGCGTATATTTACTATTCATCAGCCCACATTCAAAGTCGAACGCATGCGCATAAGCCTCGCTTGGACATTCCGCCTTGGTTCCTGCACATTGCCAAAGGCAAATTCAAAGAAGAAATAAAAAGATAAAAAAAGAGGGGGTCAAGGGCGATCGGCCCGTGCGCACCCGCGAGGAGCGGCAAGGCCGCCGCTGCACTCCCCTGCAACGCAGCGAGGCCACGCTCCCCTGGAGCGCGGCGAGGCCGCAGGTGGCGCAGTAGTGTCGCGCCCCCTAGAGCGCGGTGAAGCCACAGGGGAGCGGCAGTGGCGCGACCCCTGGAGCGCGATGGGGCCGCGGGAGCGCGGCAGTGTCGCGCCCCCTCGAGCTCGGCGGGGCCACAGGAGCACAGTAGTGCCGTGCTCCCTTGAGCGCGACGGTACTGCGCTTCCCTGGAGCGCGACAGGGCCGCGGGGAGCGCGACAATGCCTCGCTCCCCTGGGTGCGGCAATGACGCGCTCCCTCTGGCGCACGGTGGGGTCGCGCTCCCTCTGGCCCGCGGATCTGCCACGCTCCCCTCCCCCCACTGGGCGGGGCCGGAGGAGCGTGACGGTGTCGCGCTCCACCTGAAATGTGTCTCGAGCCACACCCCGCGAGGCGCGGCCCGAGTCGCACTCTAGTAAAAGAGTGCGACACCTACGACCCCACCGCGTCGTTTTGAGGCGCGGTGCGCTCGTGTGCACTCCCCCACACCCTTTGCGCTCACTCCACCGAGAGCAAGCTTCCGCGCGGTATTTCTCACCGCAGGCAAAATCTCAAAAGTAAAACTTTACCTCCTCTCTCGCGACCATGATATTTGCCCCCGTCTAAGCAGTGATGATCCTCTCTCGCAAAGACTCTGAGTTGTTTTTCACTTCGACTCTATAACCTTCTAGTGCAATTTATAGAGGGGATGCAAGTTTCAACAATGGAAACAACACAAATAAAGGAAAGAGGAGAATAATGGAATCAAATATTCTCATTAATGCTCTCCTTAATGGCTAATATCTCATTAAGGAAGAGTCAGTATTCTCGTAAGTGCGGCTCTAAATAAGTAAATTTTATTCATGAAAATTGAAACATTATAAATAAAGGTTTGTTGTAAAAGGAAGTATTCAATATTTTAATATTGAGTATTTTTTGGAATTAAGTGTTTAATTTGCGTAACGTTCCCGAATAAGCTAAAGTGATCGTGTCCAATTGACCACCTACTTAGTTTGGTAGAGTAAGATGATAAGTTTTCCGCTGCAGAACACGAGGACTGCCATGCCGAAACGCACTCCCGCAGACTCATAATGAGCGGTGGAAATTTTTGAACTATCGTTTACAAATCGTGGCCTCCAAAAATCGGGTGACAATTGATGGGGTTACCATACAAGGGTCTGGGTTGAGCCGGACCGAGTGTTTCTCATCGCGGCCTCGCCTAGACCCACAGAGCGACACCAACATTTATGGTGTTACCATAAAAGGGTCTGGGTTAAGCGCCTTCGCGCTACCGCTCCCGCCTGCTCCACGGGAAGCGCTCCCGCTCACTCCTGCTCCGCGGGAAGCGCTCCCCCTCGCTCCTGCTCCGCGGGAAGCGCTCCCACTCGCTCCTGCCCCGCTGGGAGCGCTCCCGCTCCCGCCTTCTCCGCGAGGAGCGCTACCGCTCCCGTCTGTTCTGTGGGGAACTCCAAACTGCTCCGCTCATCCTGCTCCACAGGAGGTGCTCCCACTCATTTCTTCTCTACAGGAAGTGCTCCCGCTCATCCATCGCCGACAGCTATCGCCGGCCACCACCACCACCAGGGAGGCTGCCCATGTTGTCCAACTTAACGCGGGGGGGGGGGGGGGGGGGGGGGGGGGGGGGGGACTCATCATAACCTCAAAATTGGCAATCAACGTGTCCCGAATCAAGCATTTTCATTCGCTGGTCCAGAAATCAGCATGACGCATTTACCAGAACGCTCTCCTCAAAAGCTAGGGGGGTCAGACCTCCATTTGAAGGCACTTTGCATTGAGAGAAGAAGAAACTCTTGAGTTTTCCGGCGAGTACTCTTTGAAAATCTTCATCGCCCTTCAAGCTCCCCCTTGAAGATTTCCATCAATGTTCCAGCTCTCCTTCAAGGACTTTTAGAGGATCTCGGTTGGGCACCAATCTCTCTGGTGCGGACCCGCCCCTCGACATCTTTGATCTGGACTGCTCCACAACGTTTCGCTCTAGACTGCTGCGCAGCGCTCCGCTCGAGGCTGCTCCGCAGCGCTCCACTGGAGGCTGCTCCGCATCGCTCCGCTCCAGGCTGCTCCGCAGCGCTCCGCTCTAGGCGCTTTGCTCAGAACAGCTCTGCCGAGTTCCACGCTCGAGGCTGTCTCCGCGCATGCTTCACCACGCTCGGCTCCCGAGGATTTGGAGGACTTAACAAAATCTATGTAATGAGCGTTGGTCTGTCACCCTCGAAAAATAACTCTCTGTAACTCACAACACTAGTGGATCATTCTGAACTGGGTCAGATCCCGTGTTTTTTTTTTTCTTTTCAGATTTTCAACGTACAAATCTCGATGTCTACTGTTGGTTCTCTCTTTTGACTGTTTGCGCGTTCGACTCACTCTAGAGCTAAGACAGTTCAGCTCGACCGGTCTAGGAAAGCGTTGAACAACCCGCAACACTTGTTGATGGAGTACAAAGGAGATGGCGGCCGAAACATCGGAAAGATCCAGTAGCTCCATGAGTTGGGCGAGCTCACAACACTAGTGGGAATGGGCACCGACGTTAAAGGGAGATGGGTACAAATAATAAGATTTAAAACAATATAAATTAATAGAATAGATTGAATGATTGAATATGCGGGTACAAATAAGAACACCCCTAATTTAATACCCAAAGAAAATACATTTAATAATTAATACTAAAAAAATATCCCTTAGAAAATAAGACACGTTCCTAATAATCCGCTCACACATGAAATTATTGGGCGCCGTCCAATAGGAACCATCCATCGTATACAAACGATGGGCCGCCGCAAAATGGTAATTATGACGAACGACAGGGTTCAATTGCATTTTGACCCACAAATGGTGGGCCCGGCCTGAGCGTTAGGTGTGAGTCCACCTGTTCCAATAAATGACCGAGGAAAACAATCATAGGCTAATTACTCATTATTATATTATCATTAATAAATAAATAAATAAATTATATTCCGTACACATAAGTCACGTATGTATGAGTATGATTGTATACATATAGTCATATAGTTTATTTATGTATAAAACAGGCTAATTGCAGGACATTCGCTAATTACGATTAATTAAATTTTGATTAATGATAATGACCGGCCTAACTACCATTTTCATTCCTTCCAAGCCACAGCCACTAAAAGAGAATCAAGCCAATAAAAATTCATTTAAATAATATAATAATAATAATAATAATAATAATGCAAGTCTTTCGTCATCCCAAGAGTACTCTGATCTAACCAATAATTAAAAATAATATCATTGAGAAAAATAGATACTTTATTATACTTATAGGTATTTTATTTTATTAATTATTCTAATAATTTATTGTTAGCGCATGTGATGAGTGCGGGTGGAGGATACAAAACAAGTTACCTGTATAATTTAATTAAGCCGCATCGATCTCTTCATATATACGATGTTGTACAACCCTCATTCTTCGAGGGTAGGCCCATTCAAAGCCACGTAGGCTGAAGTCAAGGTCAAAAGGTCAGCACAGAAGCCGACAGTCCAAGACGCAAGGCAACTCGGCCAGCAGGAGCAAGAGGCGAGCAAGGGCGAGCAGAGGGGAGCAAGAGGCGAGCTTGGGCGAGTATCTCGCGAGTATGGGCGAGTATCTCGCGAGTATGGGCGAGTAGCCCTTGTAACTCGCGAGCTTAGGCAGTATACTCTCCTGTACCCCCCTAGGATTGCTCTATAAATAGACCCCCAGGGGTACTAGAAATGACACTTTTGGAAGTGGTCGAGGTCCCCCCCAAGCTGGATACTCGCCAAGTCCATGCCCGTCTAGTACCTCGCCCAGCTTTTGGTTGCGGAGGGGAAGTTTCTCCCAAACTTCCGGGTACGTGGTGGGACCTCCCTGCTGGAGCACCTGGGGTGTGTTTATAGTTGTTTTATCTCTCCTATTTTAGCTATCCGAGCCGTGGAGTTGGACCGCAGGATCAGTAACCTCGGGCTGCATTGATCCGAATTTTGGAGCCGGGATTTTCCAGGCTTCAACAGATGTTATCGTTTCACATTCATTATTGCTAAACATCAAGCTCATTGCGATAGTGCGACTTTAAATATATGTGTACATGTTAGCACTCGGTTACTAGAAAGATCATTGTAGATATAGGTTTTTGTGATGCTATGCGATAATCTTCCGCTAGAATAATTAAGTCTTCCGCTATATATATAAACTGTTTCCCAACTCTGTTAAGGTGTGACGATGTTTGCTTAGCACCATTGATGACGCGTGACATCAGGGTGACAAACGGGAGAGGTCGGAGAAGGTCGTGCCTCCACTCTCTTGTTAGTCGCTTCGAAGTCACGTGTCAGCGGTGGTGTGCGATAAGATTCTTCGATCGGACCGCATTTTCGAAGGGAGGCCTTACAGAGGGTCCTGGGAAACTGGGAAAAGTCCCGCAACCAGTGTGAAATGTAGGCAAATCTTATCCTGCATTTTTGCGAGAGGCTTGCTTCCGGGACTCGAACCAATAAACTCAAGGTAATATGACAACACCTCAAGTGGTACGCCAAGGCTCCCCTTCATTGATTAGTAATTAATCTTGTAATAATTGGGATGGAGTAGGAAGTGAGATGTATATTTGGTAATATTCTATCTTAATATACAAATGTCTCCTTCATACAGTGGCATTGCAGTTGCCTTCAAGCAACACTTTATTTCCTCCATCATAAAATATTTTTTACTTTATTTTCTCTACTTTATATATTTATTTTCTCTACATTATTTTGTTTTGCTTACTTTTAATTATTATTTTTTTTCCCTTGCTTTTCTCTCTCATCTCTTTGTGTTTTTACTAATTTAGTTTGCTTTATTTGATTTCGTTTATTTTAGCTTATTTTACATTTATTACTTAATATATTTTTTAAATTATACTTGTATAATCCATAATTCGTCGAGATCAAAAATGCATAAGGAAGACACATAAAGAATCTAGCTCGGCGGCCTCAAGCATTCAGCTCCGCGACATTTAGCTCGACAGGGTACCCCTATATATGTTTTGCCTATAAATAGGACCACATTGAAAGTTTGTAACGGGTGGAAGACAGTTCACATCCCGCGAAGAGTAGCTCATTTGAAGATTTGACGACTTCACCTGCCTTCCCCCGAACTCTCACAACACTTGAATTGTAAGGAGTTCCTATACACTCCTGGTATGCGGCGGGACCTACACAATATCACAAAACCACCACGTTTAATAATAAAATAATTGTGTTATCTCTCTTGTTCACTTCATGCTAATGTCAACTAATTCGGGGGTTAGTAACTTCCGAAAATCTTTTTGATCAGAACTTTGCGAGCCGAGGTCTCAGTCCTCAAAGGGTCAAGATCTCAGTTCCAATAATACTCATCTTCTATATTATATAATTTGAAAAAAACAAGTTGACCTAATAATACTTTCCATACATAAAATGCTTCTTTCAATCTAAACAAAACACTCCTCGAAACTAAAAAACTTGTTTTGAACTTTAGAGTGAATTTTTTTAGCAAGTAAGAGTTGATATGGGGTTCCATAATTTATAGAAATTTCGGGCTGTGGATAGCCGGAATACCCGTGTTGGAGGAAGAGGGTCTTATTGCCCAAGACGACCACCCAACGCTCTTCAAGTGGCAATGACCCACTTACTTAAGTGTTGGATGATCGTCCTGTTAGGCAAAGGAATCAACACATCACGTCAGATCACACTGTGGAAGCAATCATAAGGAAAACCAACCAGACATACACATATATATAAGCTCAAGCTTTTTAAGCCTAAAAAGCTTGAGTTGGTTCTCCCACAATACATGTCGGAATTAAGCAAATAATACAAGCATTTTGTACGCAAGAGCGAGATCTACAACTTTCATGTTTAATATTTTTCCAAAATTTGCATGGTTTGGCCGGAATCTGACCAGAATGGTTGCTGTCTCGAAATGAATATAATAATAATAAATTTCAAAATTCGAGCCAGCAACCTTTCGGGCCAAATTCCGGTCAAATCATGCAAATTTTGGAAAAATGTTCAACATGAAAGTTGTAGACCTCGTTCTTGCATACAAAATGCATATATTATTTGCCTAATTCCGACATGTATTGTGGGAGAACCAGCTCAAACTTTTAGGCTTAAAAAAGCTTGAGCTTATATATTCTATTTACATAAGGGGTCATGTGGGCTAAGGGTAACTACTATGACATACATTCCTCACATAGTCTTATACCCTAAGACTCACATCTCAAGAGATGGGAGGTGAGACTGGTGTATCTGCTCGGGTGGCCTCTAAATTCAGTACGCTGTCATGCGGTGTACGTGGGGGTTTCGTGTTATCCCATCTCCAGTGAATGGTATATAAACACTCGTTAGTCACAAAGCTAAGTAGAAACACATCTCCTCCCCGAATCCATATCCTGGGGACGAGCCTAAGCACCTAAGAAATAAATAAATAGTTGAAGCAAAAGTGTTAGCATCATATAAACAACTGGAAGCAACAGTAATATCAACATTTATTTAAAAGAATAACTCAACTAGTAGATGTAATATCAACTAGTACACACCTCTTGTAATTACGTCGCAAGTATTCATAACCTGCTAACACACCCTGTGTCGACACAGTTTGGACCGCTTCTCTTCTAGCAGGGTAGCGCGAACCCCGTGGGCCTCACGTACCGATGTGGTCGTCGGTGACAGTGGTCAGTCCTGCCACTTCTGTGGGTGGTCGTACTGCACTACCCATGCCCCATCGTACAACCAGGTGTACTCATTGGATGTGAGAGACATCCGACGATTTCCAAAATGTAAGCCGACCAGTGGAGGTAATCCATCGGGATATAAAGTGGTGCTCACCCGTGATACACATCTCACTGTCGTCGTGAGTCATCAACCATCCCGCACCGGTACGAACGGTCTGCGGGCGTGATCGACCCGCTACTTTTACCGCAAACAATTTACAAGCATTTTATTTAAATAATAATTAGCACAGTTCAGATCTGCGACTGCCTACCCTATATACTTGATATTTAAATGGTTCGGGCAGGTGACCTTCTTAAATCAACAGACTGCTCAACTTTTAGTCGAAAGACGCATCGAGCGTGAAAGCACATTATTTGGGGCTAACCCTGGAGGGGATGCGCAATCTATCGGTTATCCCCAACTAATGTTTTACTAGAAAGTCAACCACTCATCAGAGCAGGACCCGAGCTAGAAATGCAGAAACAGTAAATTGCATTAATTGAGTGTCGTAAGGGAAAGTGCTGCTAAAATAAGTTGCAGAAATGAATGCTGAATTATAAAAGTACTGAACTGAACGGGCTGAAATAAAGTATTGTAATGAACTGGACCAGTATGAGACTGGAGTGGTACTTGTTGAAACCAATAAATTAGTCTCTCGAGGAGTTCGGGCCCTCAATATGTTGAGGGGTGACCAACACTTACTCCTCCCAAGGGAGAGCTCTAGGCTAAGAGGCTAAGGAACTAGGAACAAGGCCAAGGGCTTAGCGAGGAGGTCCCACCACATACCCGAAAGATCTTAGAGCGCTTTCCCTCCCAAGCCAATGCTAAGCTTGGGCACCTTTGGAGGCTCTCTCCACCCAACAAAGGAACTTAGGGGGAGAGGAGGCCAAAAGAGAGATCTAAAGAGAAGTCCCTCCAAATGGTGCCCCTTGGTCCTATTTATAGATTTCTAGATTTGGTCTGCCAATAACCACAATCTGGCCTACGAGATTACAAAAATACCCCCGGATTTGGCCTGCCAACAGCCAAACCCCGTCATTCTGAGGCGCTAAATGCAGGCCGACCCATTCTCCTCGGGACTGGGCGAGGGGGAGGTCGCCTACCTCTACCACTCGCCCTCTCCCAAAAGACTGGGAGAGAGGGGGAAGCAACCCGCACCTCTCGCCCGCCAAGGGGGTCGAGCGAGAGGGGGCAGCTGCCCGCACCTCTCGCCCCCAAGGGGGCCGGGCGAGAGGGGGCAGCTGCCCGCACCTCTCGCCCCCCAAGGGGGCCGGGAGAGAGGGGGAAGCAGCTCGCACTTCTCGTCCGCCAAGGGGGCCGGGCGAGAGGGGGCAGCAGCCCGCACATCTCGCCGCCAAGGGGGCCGGGCGAGAGGGGGCAGCTGCCCGCACCTCTCGCCCGCCAAGGGGGCCGGGTGAGAGGGGGAAGCTGCCCGTACCTCTCGCCCGCCAAGGGGGCCGGGCGAGAGGGGGCAGCAACCCGCACCTCTCGCCCGCCAAGGGGGCCGGGCGAGAGGGGGCAGCAGCCTGCACCTCTCGCCCGCCAAGGTGGCCGGGCGAGAGGGGGCAACAACCCGCACCTCTCGCACGCCAAGGGGGATGGGAGAGAGGGAGCAACAGCCCGCACCTCTCGCACGCCAAGGGGGCCGGGAGAGAGGGAGCATCAGTCTGCACCTCTCGCCCGCCAAGGGGGCGGGCGAGAGGGGGCAGCAGCCCGCACCTCTCGCCCACCAAGGGGGCCGGGCGAGAGGGGGCAGCTGCCCGCACCTCTCCCCCCCTTGCTGGGGCTGGGCGAGCGGGTGGCCTCCGCCTCCACCGCTCGCCCCCCTTTCCTTGTCTGGGACCGAGTTGAAAAATAATGTCTTAGGAGATCCCTTAGGTTCCGGGGGCCCACTCGGCGAATACAGGGTTGTACAGTACTAATAAGAACGGAAAGCATTGCAAATAAAATACTGAAAGGAACTGGACCAGTAAGAGACTGGAGTAGTACTAACAAGAAGGTGCAATAAAAGAGTTAGTAGTCATTCACTCCATATTTAGGAGGCTTCAGTTCTATCTCCGCTCATAGGGGACTTCTTTTGAATTTCACTCATTATTAAGGTTCGATAATATGTTCGATTGTGCCTTTTAAACGTGGCTTAAACGACTTGAGGAGCTTGTTATGAGTTCCTTAGTTTCTCAAACTAGAGGCAAACTTCAAACATCCGAATCGAGGTTGGGAGTCGACACACTTAACGCTCGTATCGTTCGTTTTCCCGATGTACTCGAAACGTTCAAAAATTATTCCTAATGAAGAGCTCGATTATTCGCAAAAGCCCAGTATCGCTTCGAGCTTGTGATTTCATTTCTATAAATCGGTCATTATTTATTTGTAAAAATAATTCATGAATTATATTGCGATCGCGCACTACGATTCCTTCAAAATATTAAAACGATCAAAATTTAAAGCGCGACCTTTTATTCCGAATACTCGGAGAATCACAAATTTTTATCCAAATATTCCCATATTTTGATAGTACACCCAAAGGGCGCTCCGGTGGTCAGGAGGCACATGCGACTAGTTGGGAGGATGACTAAGGGGGAGGAGAACAGGTTCCACCTATCGCAGGAGGGCTCAGGAGGAGCTAGGCTGATTTGCCATGGGAGGTGGTGGAGGAGAAAGGAAGGGTGGCGTTTTTCTGGTGAGGCAGAGGTCGGGCGGGGGGGGGGGGGGGGGGGGGGGGGGGGGTTGGCTGGGTGGTGTGTGCCCATGTATAGGGGAAAAAGACCATTTTTATAGGCTGGGAGGGGGCACCCCTTTCTCCTCCCCGATGTGGGACTAAGGGAGAAAGAGGGGAGGGTTTTTCTTTTCCTCCAGCTGTCCTGGACAGCTGGCCACTCCTTTGGGGTGGTGGCACATCCTCCTGGTGGTTTAAGGAGGAAGGGGAATCAAGTCCTTGGTTTGGTGGTGGCCTTGGGGAAAGAGGAGGGAAGAAGTTGATGGACCTTTACTAAGGCCCATTTTTTGGTCTCCTTGCTGGTGGCATAGCCCCAAGGAATGGAGGGGTGGGGCCCAAGTGATTGGGTGATGGGGAGGTGAAGTCCTTCTTGATCAATTCCAAAATTTGAGTTTTTAAGGGGTTTGACCAAAGTCAACCTTAAGGTGGGTCCTTCATGTGGGTCAAAGTCAAAGTGGGTCCAAGTCACTGGGAATGGGTCAATATTGGGGTTTGTGGTATGATTGGTGTGCGTACGCTTTTCAGTGTACGATAAAGCTCAGTTTGACCATAGTTTGTCCACCCATTATCGAAACTGACCGGGACGAACTCCATTGACTTCGTATCGATCATATGAATCTAATACCACTGACCGGGGTCAAATCGAAGTTTAATTACTCTATATATGTTAATTGTGCATTACGACGCGCTACGAAATTCAAAGTGCTCTTATTCGTCATATGACTTGAGATTGTAATTCAACGAGTCCCATCACACTTATATTGCCTATACGAATCCATAGGAACTAACAGAACTCAAATCGGAGTTCTCTAACTCAATATTCAAATTTCTCGTAATCGTGACGTTCCATGAGGAATGGTCATATTCACCATACGACCTTGGATTGAAACGAAACAAGTTCCATCATACTCATATTGACTATACGAGACTATAGGAACTGACAGAACTCAAATCAAAGTTCTCTTATTTAATATTCAAATTTCTCGTAATCGTGACGTTCCACGAGGAATGGTCATATTCACCATATGACCTTGGATTGAAACGAAACAAGTTCCATCGTACTCATATTGACTATACGAGGCTATATGAACTGACAGAACTCAAATCAGAGTTATCTAGCTTAATATTCAAACTTCTCGTAATCGTGACGTTCCACGAGAAACAGTCATATTTACCATATGACCTTGGATTGAAACGAAACAAGTTTCATCATACTCATATTGACTATACGAGGCTATATGGACTGACATAACTCAAGTCGGAGTTCTCCAGCTCAATATTCAAATTTCTCATTACCTCCTACCTTCTAAGGCCTGGGGTGGGGGAATTGAGTTACTTTTATTGCGTCCACTAGGATCTAGTCACCCAATAAAAATCGGGATGTTACAATGCACGTAATAAAATATAAAATATTGGGGGTGCGCATAACGATCTGCGTATAATAAATAATATGATTTTGGTGGGCGCATATTCATATTCGTAATGGGTGTGCGTATACTATATAAATTAGTTACGGTATGAATATAGTCATAAAACTATACATAATGAGTGTGTGCATAGTACATAAATTAATTACAGTGTGCGGATAGCGGAACACCCCAACCACTTAATTACAGAAATGTCACCCTCAAAACATATAAAAGGGGCTCGGGGTCCGCATTTCAGGGGACCTGGCCTTCTACGCCTGAGAGAGCTCCCAAAGAATCCTTCGAAGATCTCCATGTGCGCTCGAATGAATCCTCAAAGATCTTCGAAGACCTTCGAAGATCTCCCAGAAGCCTTCGAAGACCCCTAGCTTGGGAATTTCACCGTGCACATTGCACCCCGTGCACATTGCATCCAGTGCGCATTGCACTCCACGCACATTGCATCAAACGCACATCACCTCACACACATTGCACTTTGTCCACATTTCACTCGAAGCACATTACGTAGTGCACATTGTACCATGCACATTGCAACGAGCACATCACTCCAGACTCCTTCGCTCGCAACCGGAGACAAGACGCAAACTCTAAATCGTGCCGAGCGCACTGCTCTCGCTTCCGAGCATCAGTTGAAGACTCCAAAGTGCAACGAGCGCATTGTTTCCCACTGTAACAACTTAGAAAATACTTTGTCTCACGAGTGCTGGCCTGTCACCCTCGAAGCTTCTTCCCCTTCTCTCTCTACAACTATAACGAGCGGTAGCCTGTCACCCTCGAAGCTTCTTCCATTTCTCTCTCTCTCTACAACTGTAACGAGAAGCGACATGTCGCCCTCAAATTCTCTAAAAAGCTTTGTAACATCACCAAGTTATAGTGAAAGTTTGGCCGACACAGATCCGATCCAGCGGTTTACCCCCTTTCCAGGGTTATCCCATATAAAAGACTCTCTTGCCAGCCGCCGGCTTTTTTCTGTGACTGTTTGCACGTTCGACCGCTCCCGAGCTAAGACGGTCTGATTCTCGACCGGTTCAAGAGTGCCTTGAGTGACCCGCAACAAGAGTGATTTGCAAGATCGGAGGACGCCGAAGCAATCACAAATTTTGCACAAGAGACACTCTACCCCCAAGGCCCCAAGGGTATATATTTATATACTTGTGCCTATGATTCTCATGTACTCTCTCTCTCTCTCTCTAGTTAAATTATGTTTTAAAAAATTACATAACACAAAGCTAATACTACATCAAAAAGGTTTTTCTCTTTAATAAAACAATTAAAATTTTATAAAATGTTTTTTTTTTCTAACAAAAATGAGGAGAAATAGTCAACATATTAACAGTTAAACTAATCATCCTATTTTGCATATTGTTACTAAATTAAGGTCAAGTGCATCAAGGAGGCACGCAGAAAGCGACCTTGCAACATAATTTGATGTGTTGTATTATTATTATTAGGGAATTGTTAAAAGCACCGCAGTTTTAGCTATGTGCATCACATTTTTACGCATTTTTTGGAAATACGTCTTGTACATGCATTTTTAGGAAAAGTGTTCAACACAAAAATTGTAGATCTTGTCGAGATCTACAACTTTCGTGTTGTACACTTTTCCTAAAAATGCACGCACAAGACGTATTTCCAAAAATTCGATATAGTTATGCTCATGTTTCAATCAGGGCGACAATACGCCTTGTGCGTGCATTTTTAGGAAAAGTGTTCAACATGAAAGTTGTAGATCTCGACGAGATCTACAGCTTTTGCGTTGAACACTTTTCCTAAAAATGCATGTAGAAAGCGTATTTCCAAAAGACGCGTAATAACTCGTACAAATTGTGGTGCACATAGCCAAAACTGCGGTGCTTTTAACAACTCCCTTATTATTATTATCATTATTATTATTTTTATGTATAGAAAAATATTATTTAATGTATGTTTGCCCTATTTTGACATAAGTTGATGCAACTAATTTATTTAATGTATTGTCTATAGCCGTGAACATAAAGCCCGATCGGGCCGGCCTGGACCGGGCCCGATCGGGCTTTTTCCTGTAGCGGGCCGGGCCGGCCCGGTCCTCCCCTGGTTAGATTGTATTAGTATTGAACAATTGGAACAAAAATTTTTTTAATATTGAAAATTTGGAACAAAAAATTTAAAAATTACAAAATTTAAGTCGTACAATTGTACAAAATACAAAATACAAACCTATGAATGTTATGGTTCTTATAAAATACAAACCTATGAAAGTTAGATTCAAGTTCAACGCGTCCATTTCGTCTCCTATCTCCTCCGAGCTATCCTCCAATGCTGTTATGTGTTGCTTCCTCTTTAAACTGTCCAAGTAGTTCTTGTAGCATATGCAAATCTCCAGCGAATCTTCGTTAAGCCGGCTCTTCCGCTCGTTCAAAACCCTGCCACTAAGAGAAAAAGAGGACTCCGAAGCTACTGTACTAGCTTGGACAGTTAATAAATCACGGGCCATACAGGCCAAAACAGGATAGGTATTAGCTTTACCTTTCCACCAATTTAAAAGATCGAAGTTTTCGATCTCGTCCGAACTCATAAAATCGCTAAATTGAGTTTTTGTGTATAATCCTAATTCATTTAAACTACCAGATGTGCGCGCTTTTTTCCTAGAAGCTAAATCTAAAATTTTATTTTTAAGACTATCCTTCGTTTTGGGTTGCGTTATTTCTTCGCGGGGTCGTGACCCGTATAAGTTATTGTAATAATTATAACTTTGCGTAAAAAAAGTAGTAAAACTTATACTAATAACGGGGTCATCCTCATCATAATTTATATTTAATGTTAGATTAGTATTGATTTCGTCGATCAAATTTTCTACGCCTTCTACGTTAAGTAGCGGATTTAAAGTGGCGGCGCACGAAAACATAGGCGGTATTTCTCTATAATATTTTTAAAAAATTTCTTCCATTACTTTAATTAAAGGAGCCCAACCTTGGTGTTTTCTATAATAACTAAATCTTTCTGTGATATGTACGAAATGTTCAATTACTAATGCGCTCGTTGGATAATACACTCCAGATAAAGAAACGGTGACCCTATAAAAACACTTTAGTAAAAGGCAGTCAACGGCTCTAATAAGAGCCGTTGGCTGCCTCTCATGGCAGCATGGCTGTCACATGGCAGCCATGCTGCCATGATGAGCCTAACGGCTCTAATAAGAGTCGCTAGGCTCAATCGGGCCTAGCCCGAGACCGGATCGGGGTATGCCCGGCCCGGTCTCGGGCTAGCCCGATTTTCGGCTTTACCCGGCCCGGACCAGGCCGGGTACCGGGCCGGGTAGTGCGGCCAAACCGGGGCCCTTTCAGGGCCCCGGGTAAGGGCTCGGCCCGGTTCGGGCCTGAACCGGGCCGGCCTTGACCGGGCCGGCCTTGACCGGGCCGGTCTCGGGCCGGCCCGGCAAGCCCGGTTTTTATGTTCATGGCTAATTGTCTACCATATTATATTTTATTTAATATATGTAGGAAAATCGATATCACACATAATGGTGAACAAAAAAACCGGGCCTGACGGGCCGGCCCGAGCCCGGCCTGGTCAAGGCCCGGTCAAGCCCGGCCCGGTTCAGGCCCGAACCGGGCCGAGCCCTTACCCGAGGCCCTGAAAGGGCCCCGGTTTGGAGCTGTTACCCGGCCCGGTACCCGGCCCGGTCCAGGCCGGGTAAATCCCGAATATCGGGCTAGCCCGAGAACGGGCCGGCCATAGCCCGATCCGGTCTCGAGCTAGGCCCGATTGAGCCTAATGGCTCTTTTTAAGAGCCGTTAGGCTCATGGCAGCATGGCTGCCACGTGGCAGCCATGCTGCCATGACAGCAGCCAACGACTCTCTCAAGAGAGCCGTTGGCTGCTTTATTTTTTTTATAAAAATTAAAAAATAATTTTTTAATAATTTTTTAATATTTAATAATAATAATAATAATAAACCAAAAAAATTCTATAAATACCCCCCTCCCCTCTCTCTTTTCTCACACCACACCCCTCTCTCTCTCTCTCTCTCTCTCTCTCTCTCAGCTCTCCCAATGGCGTCGTCCTCCACAACTCCAGCGTCGTCTTCCCAAAGTACGACTTCAGTGGTGGAGCACAACTGTAAAGCGAGTATTTGGGAGCATTTCGAGATGGTCCTAGTCGGGACCGAAAGAAAAGCGCGCTGCAAAATGTGCTCGAAGTTGCTATCCATCAGCGGCAACTCGACGCTCGTTAGACACCAGAAGTCTTGCGAGTCGAAACAAGCTCCTCCCGAGTCAAGTCAAGCCCAAATTTCTGGAGCCGGACAGATTTGGACATACGATCAAATGCGACAGCGAGAGCTGCAGGCGAAGTTCGTCATCAAACGTGGGCTGCCATTCAGCGTCTTCGACAATGACGACGGCACAGAGTACATACATGGGGGGCTTCAGCCCAAATACCAAAAGATTAGTAGAATTACTTTAAGGCGCGACACGATTAGGTTATATTTAGAAGCAAAACAAGAATTAATTAGGTATTTTGAAAATTTCGAAGGACGTGTGAGTCTAACGAGCGACGTTTGGAAGAGTAATTTAAATTTAGGATTAGCTTATCTTTGCATCACTTGTCATTGGATTGATCCCATTTCATGGGAGCAAAATAAACGCGTAATATGTTTTACAGGTTTTGAATTCCCGCACACGGCTATAGCTTTATATAAAGTTATTATGAAATGTGCGTGGGAATTTAAAATTAACGATAAAATACTTAGTTTTTCTCTTGATAACGCCTCCAATAATAGCGATGCAATTGAATTGTTAAAACGAGATTTAAAACCATTTCTCAACGACGCGTTTTTTTCATACTAGATGTGTTTGTCACGTCCTAAATTTAGTGGTACATGAGGATAGTTTAAAAGTAATGGCACAATATATTAATAAAATTCGCGACATGTTAAAAACAATTTATTGTACTAAACAACGAGCTCAAGATTTTAGAAAATTTTGTAAAGCACAAAATCAGAAATATTTGAAACCACAATTAGATATGCCTATTAGATGGAACTCAACCTATAAAATGTTAAAAAGAGCCGTTCTACAAAAAGATCTTCTAATGAAATATTATAGTTTGCTTAATATTGAACACAGTTTAGGTGAAAATGATTGGGATATTATAGAACATTATTGTTGCGGGTCGCTCAACGTTCTTTCAGATCAGGCGAATCGAACCGTCTTAGCCCGAGAGTGAACCGAGCGCGCAAGCAGTCACAGAGAGAACGAACAGGTGGCAAGAAGACATTTTTACCGTGGAAAACCCGGAAAGGGTGGAAAACCACGTGGTCGGATCAGCGCCGACCAAATTTCACTATGTGGTGGAACGTTATAAGTAATGGTGCGAGAATCGGGAGCGACAAGCTGCTCCCGTTACAATTGTAGTTGAATGAATGTCTCTGAGAGTGACAGGTCACCTCTCAGAAAAACTAAGTACTTTTCTTAGACGGGAAGTCTTCAAAGCCTGCAGAAGATCTTCAAGCGACGATGGGGGTCTTCAAGCGACGAAGGAGGTCTTCGAAGGTTGAAGGAGATCTTCAGGTTCCGTAGGAGATCTTCGAATGCTGGAGGAGATCTTCGGGTTCCGAAGGAGATCTTCGAATGCTGAAGGAGATCTTCGGGTTCCGAAGGAGATCTTCGAATGCTGAAGGAGATCTTCGAATGCTGAAGAAGATCTTCGAGGGAATTCTAGAGAGCTCTCTCCAGTCCAGAAAAACTAAGTCCCTTGAAATGAAGCTCTGTGGTTCCTTTTATAGCTTTTGAGGATGATTAGGGTGGTTATGGTGGTTAGGGCGGCTACCCGCACACCATAACCAATTTATGCGTTATATGCACATTTATCATGAATATGACTATGCGCACACCAATTTGAATAGTTTTGTGACGATATGTATTCATATGATGGATATGGTTATGCGCACACCATAACCATATTATTTGCTATATGCAGACCGTATTGAAAGATTTTACTATTTACACCCCCATGTTAGAGGATTTTCACTATTTGCACCCCATGATGTGGAATTTTACTATTTGCACTCCATGATGTGGAATTTTACTATTTGCACTCCATGATGTGGAATTTTACTACTTGCACCCCATGATGTGGAGTTTTACTATTTGCACCCCATGATGGGTGGTTACAGGTTTAGGGAGGTTTAGCTTGGTCGTCCTCACTTTCTCCGCCGAATGAGGCGAGAGAGGTCGGGCGAGCGCGTCCGTTGGTCAAGGGAGGCCGATTGGGGACGAGACGAGAGGGGCCGGATAATGCGCCCGGCGGCGAGGGAGGCCGACCGGCACTGCGCCCACCGCACGGCCGCGGGCGGTGCCGGGCGGTACCGCGCGGCGCTAGGCGCGCGGTGGCGCGCGGTGCCGGGCGCGCAGTGCCGCGCGGTGCCACGCAGTGCCGCGCGGCGCTATGCGCGCGGTGCCGCGCGGCGCTAGGCGCGCGGTTCCGCTCGGTGCCGGGCGCGCGGTGTCGCGCGGCGCTAGGCGCGCGGTGTCGCGCGGCGCTAGGCGCGCGGTGTCGGGCGGCGCTATGCGCGCGGTGCCGCGCGACCGGGGGTGCCGCGCGGCCGCGCGGTGTCGTGCGACCGTGCTGTGCCGCGCGGCCGTGCGGTGCCGCGCGACCTCTTGGCCGTGCGTGGTGCTGCGCGTGGCTTCGTGCGGTGGTTGCAGCGGTTGCGGTTGCGGTTATGGGCGGTTTTTTCCTCTTTCTTGCCCATGCCTCCACCATCTTAGTGGGGAGTGGGGTTTTTGGCTAAATGCAACCCGAATTTCTCTACAAAATGGATGAGGACCCATCAGTTATATAGATTTACTAAAGTGTTTTTATAGGGCCACCGTTTCTTTATCTGGAGTGTATTATCCAATGAGCGCATTAGTAATTGAACATTTCGTACATATCACAGAAAGATTTAGTTTTTATAGGCAACATCAAGGTTGGGCTCCTTTAATTAAAATAATGAAAGAAATTTTTTAAAAATATTATAGAGAAATACCGCCTATGTTTTCGTGCGCCGCCGCTTTAAATCCGCTACTTAACGTAGAAGACGTAGAAAATTTCATCGACGAAATCAATACTAATCTAACCTTAAATATAAATTATGATGAGGATGACCCCGTTAGTACTACAAGTTTTACTACTTTTTTTACGCAAAGTTATAATTATTACAATAACTTATACGGGTCACGACCCTGCGAAGAATAACGCAACCCAAAACGAAGGATAGTCTTAAAAATAAAATTTTAGATTTAGCTTCTAGGAAAAAAGCGCGTACATCTGGTAGTTTAGATGAATTAGGATTATATACAAAAACTCAATTTAGCGATTTTATGAGTTCGGGCGAGATCGAAAACTTCGATCTCTTAAATTGGTGGAAAGGTAAAGCTAATACCTATCATGTTTTGGCCTATATGGCCCGTGATTTATTAACTGTCCAAGCTAGTACAGTAGCTTCGGAGTCCGCTTTTTCTCTTAGTGGCAGGATTTTGAACGAGCGGAGGAGCCGGCTTAACGAAGATTCGCTGGAGATTTGCATATGCTACGAGGACTACTTGGACAGTTTAAAGAGGAAACAACACATAACAGCATTGGAGGATAGCTCGGAGGAGATAGAAGACGAAATGGACGCGTTGAATCCACAAGATAATTAAATCGAGCACTCTAAATATCTTAAATTTTTGTTATATATGTAAAATTTTTTAATTAAATTTTATAAGAATCATAGCCTTTATAGGTTTGTATTTTCAATTTTGTATTTTGTACAATTGCACGACTTAAATTTTGTAATTTTTTAAATTTTTTGTTCCAAATTTTCAATATTAATAAAATTTTTTGTTCCAAATTTTTCGTTCCAATTGTTCAATATTAATACAATCTAATTCTAACCTTAAATTTTTTCAATTTTTTTAAATTTTTTGTTCAAATTTTCAATATTTAATTATTTATAAAAATAAAAAATAAAAAATGTAAATAAAAAAATAAAAAAACCGGGCCGGCCCGGATCGGGCCCGAGACCGGCCCGGTCCTGCCCGGCCCGGCCTGAAGGGCCGGAGCAGGTAGCACATAAGTGCTGCCTGCCCGGCCCGGCCCGGCCCGATTCCAGGGGAGGACCGGGCCGGCCCGACCCGATGTAGGAAAAAGCCCGATCGGGCCCGGTCCGGGCCGGCCCGATCGGGCTTTATGTTCACGGTTGATCATCACACACATTATATTTTAATGACTATTCGTAGAGAACTAACCAAATTTTGTCCATATGCATCTTCTTCTGAGATTTAAATAACCGAGTACCATCCATTCACACTTTCTACAGAGAAGCAAGAAATATAACATAGTCGCAGAGGCTTTTCTACCGCGCACCTTCAGAAATTCAGTCTAGTACCCACGAAGCAATTCATAATGTTGTGGAAAATGAGCATATTGTTACGCACTTATCCTCTCGACAGCGTTGCGAGCGACCTTAGCTCTTTTCTACCTCCTTCGTAGTAGGTAAGTCGGCCTCACAATAACGCCTCGGTGTTGAAGAATAGAAATGCTGGCAAAACCAAAGTCACAAGAGCAAGTAGAGATGTCACGGTTCTGGTTCGGTTTCGGTTCTACTAAGATCGTGAACCGAACCGCTAAGATAACGGTTCTTCAAATTAGAAGCAAAAACTTATTTGGTTTGATCGGTTCTGGTTCCAGTTCCAGCATAATTTTTGGAATCGTCGTGTCAACGGTTCCAGTTCTGTTGAAGCAAGGAAAATTCCGACTCCAAATGTTTGGACCTGAGTGCAGTCTGAGGCTACTGATCCTGCGATCCATCTCCTCAGATCCGAAGGCAAGAGCAAATAAGAGAGAAACAACTACAGATACCCAACACGTGCTTCAGTAGGGAGGTCACACCACATACCCGAAAGTTATGAGAAACTTCCCCTCCGCAACCAGAAGGTTGAGTGAGGTACGAGGAAGACACCACTTGGAGAGTACGTTGTAGACTAACAAGGGGGTTCAAGATTTCATGGTGCCATTCCTGGTACCCTTGTGATCCTATTTATAAACAAATCTAGGGGAAGGTCTGCGCATAGCTGCTCCCGCCCATAGTGGGCGAGGTCTTCTGGGCTCGCCCTGGTGGGCGAGGTCTTCTGGGCTCGCCCCTGGTGGGCGAGGTCTTCTGGGCTCGCCCCTGCTAGGCTTGGTCTTCTGAACTCGACTCTAGTGGACGAGGTCTTCTAAAGTGTCTTCCTTAGATATTTCTGATTTTGACAAATTACAGGTTATACAGGTTCAATAAGAACAAAAACCAAACCGGCCGCTAACGGTTCGTTTCGGTTCTATGTGGTTCGGTTTGGTTCCAATCGGTTCTACGTATTATAGTTTTAATCATTTTATAACTTTATAATTTGAGTCATTAGACGCAATCACAAAAACTATTATCTATTTAAAAATACATATTCAAAAAGGAAGGAAGCATGTGGTGAGGATAAGAAGCCTACCAATCGACGCTTGTTGGTCTTCCACGATGCCTGTTTCAGGGTTGAGCTGAGGAGTGAGGCGAAGAGGCAACAATGGACATGGAGGAAACTTGAAAGGAGGACGTCCATAAAGAAAATAGAGACATATGGAGGAGTGCAAGGCGGAAAGATCTTCTGCGATGATGGATAAAATTGCCTGAGCTCGGTGATGGCTATAGATTGCTTCATCGAAGGCCTATTGTCGTGGACGAATGCATCGCTCTGTCGGTAAGGGGCCGACAAGGAGGCCTATAGTGAGGAGCAGAACGACTGGTAATGAAGAGAAGAATAGGGAATGCGTAGAACCCTAATTTGTCGAGAGAGGAGTGGAAAATGAGAGAATTGTGTGGGTGTCATTGATCTACGACCAGGATGGTTTGTGCGGTCCAACGACGTTACACCAAGGGGAAGTACTTTTTCTGTGTAATATTATGTACAACCCATATATCATCGAGGGTGGAACCTATTCATGTCACGTTGGCAGAAGTCAAAGATCAAGACAAGGTCAACCAGCATGACTATTTGAAGGCCATGTGCGAGTATGCGAGATCCTTCCATACTCGCCCGATATGCGACATTGGCGACATCTCACCAAATAGGCGATATTCTCCTGTTGTCGCCAAGTTGGCGTATGCAACCTCGCAGAGGCCGGGTATAGTCGTCTTTATACCCCCCCCCCCCCCCCCCCCCCCCCCCCATGATTTGTCTGTAAATAGACCCTCAGGGGTACCGGGATTTGCACCTCAGGAGGATCTCTTTTGGAACCACTCTAGAGAGACACCAAGTTTTCTCTTGAGATCTAGACCCCACACCCCCTACTAGTGACTTACTCGTTAAGAGGTGCTTTCCTCGTACCAAGTTCAGTCATTTGTGATTGTGGAGGGGAAGTTTTTTCTATAACTTCCGGGTATGTAGCGGGACCTCCCTGCTGAAGCGCATTAGGGTCTGTTTGTAGTTCTTTTTCCCTCTTCTTAGCTTTATCCTTCAGACTCAAGTAGTCGGACTACAGGATAAGTTGCATCAGACTGCCTTTTTGTCCGAACATTTGGAGCTAGGATTTTCCTAACTTCAACACAGTAAGTATTTATATTATAGATAGATTATACAAAAAATATAATAATATTAATAATAAAAATATATTATAATAAAGAATTAATAATAAATGGGTTGCAGTTCGGTTCTGCTTCGGGCTGGTTCTAATCTAAAAATCATAAAACTGCTTAAGACTTGTATGTTGCGGTTTCAATTTCAATTTCGATCCGGATAATAAAATGAAAGAATCACACTCAGACCATTGTTATTCACGGTTCCAAAATTCAAACCGGAACCCGAATAATTCGTGAATGATTCAGTCCGGTTCTTTGCGGTTCCGGTTCAGTTTACGTTTTTTTGTTTTAAATGAGAGCTCTATATAAGGCAAGAGAGAAGAGAAAGAATTGAAGACATTTATTTATGACTTAGGCTTCATTTGGTTCGGCGGTGGCGGATGCAACCGGCGGGTCCAAACGGAGCATTGAAACCGGAGGGGGGGGGGGGGGGAGGCGGGGTTGGAAACGCTCCATTTAGACTCCTTTTCCTCTATCCGGCGGGTGCAAACGGAGCAAACGCCTCCGGCGCCCGTTTGTTTACCCGCCGTCCGGTGGCATTTGCTTCAAACGGAGGAGGCGAAACGCCCAACCAAACGAAGCCTTAGTGCTAACAAATTAATCATCACCCCTCTTTATATGCTCATTACCTATTATTCTAATATGCACATGCATAATGCTTCTATTGTTTTAATACACACACCTATTATACTTGTATTATTTTATTATACATGCACATCACATATATATTAAAATAGTCTGCATACAAATCACATTACTCTCATTTTATTGTGCACATGTTTCATGTCATACTATTAATTAATATACAATACCTCACATTAATATATAATTATGAGATAATGTGTATCATCATCTTTGTTGCGGATCTTTCAACGCACTTACGGACCGACCGATGTCGACCGTCTTAGCCTGAGAATGAGCCGAATGCGTAAACAGTCAAAATAGAGAACTAACAGTGGACAACGAGATTTTTACATGGAAAACCCAAAATGGGGAAAAAACCACGGGGTCAAGCGTCCCAACTTGGACGAAATCCACTAGTAGTAGACGAGTACAAAGATTAGTTTTTTAGAGGGTGACAGATCATCACTCATTTACAAGTATTTCGAAGTATCCAGTGTTGGGCGAAGCAGAACGTGGCATGGTGCGCACTAGAGCGAAGCACGCGGGCGTGCACTAGAGCGGTGCGCGGGGGCACCGTGCATGACCGCCATGTGGCGATGTGCATGGTTACCACGTGGCACCACCATGGCCGCATGACCGTTACGTGGCGACACATGTCACCTTCGGAGAGCCCAGTAAAGGTCGATTTGATTTTTTGCACTTTCTCGGAGTTCTAGAACTCGGATTTAGGTGATTTTGGTGACATTAGAAAATTATTATAAACGGATCCAATAGAATGTTAAAATCACTTCAAATCATTTTCCAGTTCTCTAAAATAAAGAAAGAAAGAGGTATGGAGGAGAGAGAGTATTGAAATGCCGCAAAATTTGAAGCCAAAGTTCTAAATTCTTAAATAACGCTGAAATATTGCCTGGCTCTAATTCAGACGACGACATTAAGATATGTGACTAATAATTTAAGTACCTGATATGATTTTTGCGCTAAGATAATTAACTAGTTATAAATAGATTGTCTGAAAATTTATGAGAGTTTTTATCATGCTCACATGAATATTATTAGCCCAGTGCAAAAGGAACCGAAGAACCGAGAACCGAACAAAAACCGAACCGAATTGGTCGATTCGGGTCGGTTCCGGTGTTGATCGGTTCAGGTCGGGATCCAGAATTAAGAGAACCGTCGGTTTGGGTCGGTTCTCGGTTCCTACAGTCGGGTACCCGAGAACTGACCCGTATAAGTAATAAAAAATTTAGATGTATAATTTGTTGGAAGCAATACGAATGTCACGCGACCTCTCTTCCTCGCAACACTTCACTTGGCGAGCACGCACAAGCCTAACACTCTCCACGCGAGCGCGACCCCTATCTGCGAGCACTACCCACGCGAGTACTTCACACCGGCGAGCACCTCCACTACCCCAACGCGAGCTCCACCACAACTCACCGGCGAGCACTATCCCACAACACACCGGCGAGATGGACCGGCGCAATCAACTCCAGCGAGACCACACAACCCGGCGAGCTGCTGCAGCAAGGTGCGGCGCCGAGAACTCCTCCCCGGGTACACCTTCTAACCTCGGCGAGCTGGCGGCGGGGGGTACAGCGGGCGGCGAGATCTCCCTCGTGAAATCCTCTGCGGGAGGTGTATAGGCGAGAATGGCAGGCGAGAGTAATGGCGAGAGCTTTAATTATTCCTGCGGGAATAATGTTTATCTCTCTCTCCCTACACTCTCTCTCTCTCTCTCTATTAAATCTGCCGGAAAAAAAACTCTTTCATTCTAAAAGATTACATGCCTATTTATAGGCAAAGTAAAACAAGCCATACTCTCTCTCCACCATAAATGCACACCCTCTCTCCTCAACAATATTAATAATAAAATACAACAAAACAAAACTAAAAACAATTGACCCGGTCAACACCAAGTCAAAGCTCAACAAACTCCCCCTCAAATTTGGCAGCACATGCCAAATTTGCCTTTGAGCTTCTCGAACGTCTCCACCTTCAAAGCCTTAGTGAAAATATTCGCGACCTGCTCTCCGGTAGGGCAATACACAACTTCTACAGTCTTCAGCTCCACCTGCTCACGAAGAAAATGATACCTCGTCTCTATGTGTTTGCTGCGCCCATGCAACACAGGGTTCTTCGCGAGTTGAATGGCGGACATGTTGTCAACATACATGGTCACGGGGCCATCCGGTGGATAGTGCAGTTCTCCCAAAAGGTTCCTTAACCAAATAGTCTGGCAAGTACTTGCCGCGACTGCTATGTACTCCGCCTCACAGGAAGATAAGGCTATCGTAGCCTGCTTCTTCGAACTCCATGAGAACGTCGCGGTCCCCATATGGAACACATATCCAGAAGTGCTCTTCCGGTCATTCACATCACCTCCATAGTCGCTATCCGAGTAGCCAACCAACTTCAACTCCTCTCCAGTGGAGTACATCAGGCCATGACCTCTCGTCCCGTTCACATATCTCAGGATCCTCTTCGCAGCCGTGAAGTGATCCTGCTTTGGCTCCTCCATGTACCTGCTCACTACTCCAACAACGTACATAATGTTTGGTCGGGTAAAGGTCAGGTAGCGTAGGCTTCCCACCAAACTTTTGAATAGCGTGGAGTCGACCGCTCCTTCCTTGGAGTCCTTCCTCAGCTTCAGCCCTGCATCAGCGGGAGTGGAGATAGCCTTACTATCCTCCATCCGGAACTTTTTCAAAATTTCTTCGGCGTACTTCTTCTGCGAGATAAAGATGTCGTCTTCATCCTGTTTCACCTCGACACCCAAAAAATAGGTCAACTCTCCCAAGTCCGTCATCTCGAACTCTCTCTTCATCATCTTCTTGAACTCCTCGAACATAGCCGGGTTGTTCCTGGTGAATATCATATCGTCTACGTACAAGCATACGATCATGATATCACCGTTTCCTTCTACCTTGGTGTAAAGAGCATACTCGTAGGGGCACTTCCTGACCCGAGCTTATGAAGGTATGCATCTATCCTTCCATTCCATGCGCGAGCCCCTTGCTTTAAGCCATATAGCGCCTTGTTCAACTTACACACCTTCCTCTCTTGGCCCCTCACTTCATATCCAGGAGGCTGCTCGATGTACACATCTTCCTCCAAGTAGCCATTGAGGTAGGCCGACACCACATCCATCTGCGAGACCTTCCACCCATGATGAGCTGCGAGCGCGATGATCAACCTGATGGTGTCGATCCTCGCCACTGGGGCGTAGACCTCGTCATAGTCCACTCCTTGGACTTGCCTATAGCCCTTCACGACGAGTCTCGCCTTGTGCTTTTCCACAGCTCCTTCCTTGTTCTTCTTCACCTTGTAGACCCACTTCACCTCGAGGGGTTTGTGACCTGCGGGTGGATCGACCAGCTTCCAAGTGTCATTCTTATTTATGGAAGCTATCTCAGCATCCATCGCCGTCCTCCAAGATTTCTCCTGGGCCGCTTCGTCATAGGATTGTGGCTCGCAATCTGCCAACAAATAATACAGAGAAAAATTGTTAAGTGTCGGTGCCGTCTCCTCGTAGATCTCCTCCATCCTCCTCGTCCTAGGTTGAGGATGATCATCCTTGCTTCCACTAGTGCTTGCTCCACCAGAACTGCCTCCACTTGAGTAGGGAGTGCAAGCTCCCCCTGAATCTCCACTAGGTGGTGATGGTGGATCAACTCCACCATCCTCAGCTCCTGCTTCATGACCACCTTCTTCCTCATCTTCAAAGAACATTCCCTTCATGTTCCTTGTCTCCTCATCCCAGCTCCAGCAGTTGTCTTCTTCAAACACCACATCCCTTGAGACTATGGCCTTCTCCGTCACCGGGTTGTATAACTTGTAAACCTTGCTCTCCGGAGCGTAGCCCACAAAAATGCACTTCTCGCTCCTATCATCGAGCTTCTTCCTTCTCTAGTCCGGGACGTGAGCATGAGCTACACACCCGAAGACCCTCAAGTGCTTCACACTTGGCTTCTTGCCACTCCAAGCCTCGAATGGGGTCATGAACTTCACATTCTTCGTAGGGCATCTGTTCAGTAGATACACCGCACACTGTACTGCCTCCGCCCAAAACATCTTCGGCAATCCTTTGCCCTTCACCATACTTCTCGCCATGTTCATGATGGTGAGATTCTTCCTCTCCGCGACTCTGTTTTGTTGCGGTGAGTACGCCGCCGTCAACTGGTGTGAGATCTCATTCTCCTTGCAGAAAACATCAAACAGCCTCAAGGTGCATGTACTCCCCACCCTGATCTGTCCTCAGCACCTTCAGTGACTGACCACTCTCTTTCTCCGCCATCGCCTTGAACTCCTTGAACTTGTCAAGGGCCTCAGATTTTTCTTTCAAAAAATACACCCAACACTTCCGACTGAAGTCATCCGTGAAGGTGATATAGTATTTGCTTCCGCCCACTGAGGTGGTCTCAAACGGACCCGCAATGTCCGAATGAACCAGTTCAAGTTGTATCCTCGCTCTCCGAGTCTTCCCTCCTTCAAACGTCAGCCTCTTCTGCTTCCCCTTCGTGCACGCCTCGCAGACTTTCTCCGGAGGTGAGATCATTGGCAGATCCTCCACCATCCTGGAGTGGGATAGCAGCTTCAAGCCTGTAAAGCCCAAGTGGCCCATCTGATGGTGCCACAACCATGCTTCCTCTTCTTCCTCCGTCCTCGCGAGACATGCCGTCTCCTGAGTATCCATTTTCAATGTAAAGAGACGGTTCGCCGTCATCTTCACCTTCACCACTTCTTTCCCTTGATGGTTCTTCATCGCCAAAGACCCATCCTTCAACTGGACGTAGTAGCCTCTCTCCACCAACTGCCCAAGGCTTAAGATGTTAGTCTTCAGGCCTGACACATAGAAAACATCATTCAGATGCACCTTCTCTCCATTCAGCTTCATAACCACCAGGCCTTTTCCTTCCAACAAGATCTTCGACGCATCCCCGAAGCTAACCTCACCCTCACTGGGTTCCAGGTTAGTGAACATCTCCCTATCTCCGCACATGTGATTGCTCGCCCCTGTGTCCAGGTACCACACTTCATTTCTTCCTTCCTCCGCTCCTCGGTAGGTTAGGAACATCATCGGGTCTCCAGCACCAGTGTTGTTCCCGTTGTTCCTAGCCTCAGCATAGTGGTTTGCCTCTTCTCTCTTCCTCGGAGCCCAGCAATCATAGCTCATGTGCCCGAACTTGTTACAGTTGTAACATTGGATTTGAGACATATCTCCTCGGCCTCTTCCTCTTCCTTTTCTTTCTTGCCAACCTCCTTGAGGTCGCTCCGCCTCTCTCTGGAAATTTGGGTTTCTTCCTTGGTCTCTACCTCCTCTTCTACCTCTGCCTTGGTGACCTCGGCCACGCTGGCCGCCTCCTCTTCCTAAGCTTTCCCCAAAGTTCAACTGGGGCTGGAGTGCTTTTCCCAAGCCACTCACTTCTTCATCATCTT
This sequence comes from Dactylorhiza incarnata, assembly GCA_033032865.1. Lineage (NCBI taxonomy): Eukaryota > Viridiplantae > Streptophyta > Magnoliopsida > Asparagales > Orchidaceae > Dactylorhiza > Dactylorhiza incarnata. Next base: position 5,568,263 of record JAWHQI010000110.1, on the reverse strand, counting down.
GCAGCATCATGTACTCATGGGCTTGCAAAGAGCCTACAAGCTCGTAAACGACCATCTCGGTGAGGTCCTTCGACTCTTCGATCGTCACCACTATATGACATAACTTCTTGGACATAGATCTCAACAACTTCTCCATGAAGCTCACATCATCAATCGTCTACCCATTGCGCTTCATCTCATTTGTGAGCGTCCGCAGACGGGTCACATAGTCACCGACCTTCTCGGTGCTCTGCATCTTCGTTACTTCATATTCCGCACGGAGGGACTGCATCTTCACCTTCTTAGCCTTGTCTACCCCCTGCATGGAGCGTTGCAACACCTCCCATGCCTCCTTGGAAGTCTCCACGTCTGAGATCTTCTCAAAGGTCGCTTCGTCGACCCCTTGATACAACAAGAACAATGCTTTCTTGTCAGCCTTCCTTGTTTCTCTAAGTGTCGTCTTCTGGGCATTAGTCAACGCCGCCTCTGCTGCAGCAGCACGCTCCTCATAGCTATTCTCAACTATATCCCATAACTCTTTAGAGGCGAGTAGCACTCGCATCTGTATGCTCAAATTCCCATAATTTGTCTTTGTCAACTTGGGGACTTGCCCCGACATTGCTCCACCCGTTTCCATCGCTTCTACTCCTCAAACCTTCCGAGTCACCGCAAAGGTTTGGAACCTCCCTCAGATACCACTTGTTGGAAGCGATACGAATGTCACGCGACCTCTCTTCCTCGCAACACTTCACTTAGCAAGCACGCACAAGTCTAACACTCTCCACGCGAGCGCGACCACTTTCTGCGAGCACTACCCACGCGAGTACTTCACACCGGCGAGCACCTCCACTACCCCAACGCGAGCTCCACCACAACTCACCGACGAGCACTATCACACAACACACCGGCGAGATGGACCAGCGCAATCAACTCCAGCGAGACCACACAACCCGACGAGCTGCTGCAGCAAGGGTGCGACACCGAGAACTCCTCCCCGGGTACACCTTCTAACCTCGGCGAGCTGGCGGCGAGGGGTACAGCGGGCGGCGAGATCTCCCTCGCGAAATCCTCTGCGGGAGGTGTATAGGCGAGAATGGCAGGCGAGAGTAATGGCGAGAGCTTTAATTATTCCTGCGGGAATAATGTTTATCTCTCTCTAATATTAATAATAAAATACAACAAAACAAAACTAAAACCAATTGACCCGGTCAACACCAAGTCAAAGTTCAACATAATTTAGCCGTGGCTGCTGCTGGTGATAAGAAAATAAATTATCTCCTATTCTCCTTTCTCCGGTCTCCACGATTCCAGCGCTGAACCCTAGCTCCCGATTTCTGACCTTTCCCGCGCCTCACGGCGCTGAATCGCTGATTCTGATTTTTGAGCGAGTGAGCGGCTGAGCGCTCCTCCCCCGACGGCCGGCGAGACTCCGAGAACGGCGAGAGGTAAGAATCAAACCCGTGACTCCGTGAGTTCCCCCTTCACAGCCATCTGATCTCTCTCTCTCTCTCTCTCTCTCTCTCTCTCTCTCCCCTCTTCATCCTCCATTATTTACAAGCAGTTTTTTGGAGTTTTCTTCTTAGAGAAATTTGACTGCTAGTTGTAGTTGTTGGTGAGTTTTCTGGACTATTACTGCAACTTAGATACAACACACAGAAATTTCTCTAAGTTGTTGCTAAGTTACAACACACAGAAAATTTAAACAACTGCTAAGTCCTGTGTGTTGTCCAGAAAACTTAGCAGAAATTTTTGCACAAATGCACAAATTTTCACATAAACTATTTGCTCAGGTTTCACATAAATTATTTGTCTCTGGTGAATATCAAAATCTGTTTTTGCCGGAGGCACATGCCAACATGGTTTAGTCCCTCTGATTAGATACACGAAATATATATTAGTGAAGAAATACTATGTGGTTTAATCCCTCTGCCAACAGTACATGGTTTAGTCCCCAGAATGCATTTTTGGATGCTTTGACTTTTAATCTTAGTGCAAATTTGGCTTGATTGCATTAACATTTAACAATATTAATGTTACTATGTAGTACTTGGTATTAAATAATGCTTTGATATTGTTAGTATTAATAGTATTTTTTTTTGGAATGAAGTAAGAATTAGACAGGATTGCAATAATTAAAACAATGAGTATAGAACCGAGAACCGAATCGGAACCGACCCGAACCGAACGGTTCGGATCCGGTTCCATAATTTAGAACCACGAGTCGGTTCTGGTTCCAAAACTTTGGAACCGAAGCTATATGGGTCGGTTCTTGGTTTCGGGTGGAACCGAACCGAACCGATCCGAGTTGCACCCCTAAAAATTATGCTCATATGAATACCGAGGCTACTGAAAATGATTGCGTCACATTATTGTGGTCAGCCTAATATTAATTAATGATGATGGATTGTGGTTTACACCCTGGGCAGCATTCCACAGTCTAGGGGATGAATGTCGTTGTGCTCCTCGATCTAGATACTCCCCCCCCCCCCCCCCCCCCTGAAAGGTGCCTTGGTCGACGCCTTGTAACAGGAATGGGTAGGTTTAGGGTTACGGTCAGTGTATGTGGTGACTCCCTGAGCAACACCTCGTGGTCCGAGGGCAGGATGTTAAATATGCCTGAAAGGGAATTCTATGCTTCTCTGGATGCCTTTTACTTTAATTTGGGCAGTGTGTAGTTGTGAGGTGTCTCTTTCAAAGTACATAGACTGAGCCACTCTGGTTAAGCCAACCGGCGTACTGTCAGTGCTGACATAATAATAAAAAATACCTAATGTTAGATCTATTGGACATCAGATAGTCAACTTGAGCGGGATAGAAACCAAAAAATCGGAACAACTAACAATTACTAAATTATTATGCTTGTGACGTTGAAACTTAACTTGCTCAATTGATGCTATGAAATGAACATGAATTTAATGTCTCATTCTCTTTGATTAGGATGTAAAATTGCAAAACTATATATGATTGAAGTTCAATGAAATTATCACTCTCAAGAGAAAACAATTCAATTTTTTTAAAATAATTATAGAAAATGTTCAAGAAATTATTTAGATCATAAATTTTGTGATCGAGCGTATTTATTTAAGAGCTATTTTAGATAGAATCCTACAAGTACGAGTTATAATGAGATGTTTACATACATAAAAGATATTGAGAAATGATCAAAGTGTAATGAATATAGTTATGGTGGATTGGTGAGTAGATCCATCAAGTGTGTGGTGTGAGAGCAATTTTTTCGTACCAAGCGCATATCAGTGATATACGCGTGGTTTAAAAAAATCAATTTTTCGCTTATCTATTGTTTTATTTCGCGTTGAAAAAAATATAGATTCTTAATTAACACATTTTATAAACAATTTAAGATCTTATTTGGCTAACAAATATGATTTTTTTTTAAAATCATCCGACCCGACGTTTTTGTTTTTGGAAATCCGGCCGTAACACCTTTTTTTTTCTTTGAAATCCAGTCGTCCGATAACCAATCTGGCGGCCCAAAATCCACCCGCACCGATGAAATATACGCTTGCCTACCCAAAAAAAAAATTTCACAGTGTGGACCATAGATAAGACATAGATTCATGACCGCTCGTTACTTATGAATTCGAGTTTCTCACACTAGGATTCGGGCAGTGTTGAGTTTAGAGGCATTGCTTTCCATTAAGCGTATTCTCACTCCCTCTCTTCTTGCGGCTAAAGGGGCTATCATTGAGGGGGATTGCAAAAATATTCTCGATTTCTCTGCAGGAAATCTATGCAGCGTGCGTCGTGGTTGGACTCACCTTTTAATGCCATGGATTTATCCTTTCGTGCTGAGTTTAATCAGGTTCTCTTCCGCCGCATCCCTCGAGAGACCAACCGCTTGGCCGCTTTTTGTGCTCTATCTGGAGCATCTTGCAATTTTATTTGACATGACTTATCTTCTGCTACTTCTGGAGCCAGTTCAGGCGGACTTGGGAAGTATACTTAGTGCGTAATTTTTCTTTAATAAGCAATGCATATTCACTTTTCACACGCTTATATCTTTAACTTGAAACAATTATGTGTAATCTTAATACACTTTTATCGTATATTATATATTTTCTATAAATTGTAGATGTTTCTCGAGGAGGAGACTCCAAAGAGTATATGTGGCACAAAGCGCGCCTCGCAAAGTAGCTCGATCCGCCGAAAGACGACCTTACAATGCTTTAATGAGTAAAATAACATACAATTTATATATAGGACATATAATTCATATATATATATAGGACTTGAATATCTCATTTTTTAGCTTAAATTTGATATTTGTAATAATTTTTTTTATTTTGTAGGTGCATGGTAGACACATGTGCTGTCTCCCACAAAACAAAAATATCATCACACAACCAATCAAATGGAAAGGATTCACATTAGTGGAGATATGGCAGGTATATGTTTATTTTTTATGTGTTTAATTATTTCAACAACTATTCATTTATTAATTTTAATTATTTATGCTAACCAATTTTATTGTTGCTTGTGTCTCCCACCATCTCTCCATATGGGAACCAACATCCCACATGGGGTGTCGAGTCCGCGTGCGGTGTAATCCGACGTAACGATGAGCAGCTCGACCGGGACGGGAGATCGCTGGCACGGTGCAAACAAGGTTCTTGAAGAACCACGACTCTCCAAAATGGTTTCTCAGATAGATCGAATTTTAGTTGAGTGAGATACGCTGTCCTCCGCAATTTGTCTGTGAACCATAGGGCAGTTAGTAGGTGAAGCGTTTCTCGACCGAATTTGATGCTCCCCCAAATCTTCAGGGAATCATTCGGTTGATATATACATCTTGATCGTCTCTTTGATGTTGTTCGGGTCGGGACTTAAAGCCATGTGACTCTCCAAAATGGTTTCTGAGATAGATCGAATTCCACTAAAGTCAGATACACTATCCTCCGCAATTTGTCTGTGCACCATAGGGAAGTCAATACGTGAAAGAATTCTTGACCGAATATGATGCTCCCCCAAATCTTTATGGAATCATTCAATTGATATACGCATCTTGATCGTCTCTTTGAGCGGAGAAATTACCCTAAACTCCACGCTCTTCGGGTTGAATACGAGCAAAGAACAATCATGGAGCGTCCAACACTAACAACGATCATTCGTAGTTTGATGATTTGTGCGATTATGCGCATGGAAGTCAACCAAAGAAAATTTGGGTGAAAGAACGTTCTTTGTTCTTAAAATCCGACTAATAATAATAATAATAATAATTAAAACGTGGAAATTACGCCTTCAAATACAAACTCCTTCAATTCCTGACCCAAATTGCTGAGCTTCTAAGGGTCCGTTTTTGGCGTGGCGTTTTTGCTCCGGTGAATTTGGACAAAAACACCACAGTTATAAAATGTATGTTTGACGAGAGAATTTTCTGTATGCGTAGCGTTTGATGGGATGGTGGGGACAGTATTTTTAGTTAAAATTACGTCTGTAACTGCATTCATAGTTATATTTACAGTCGTAAAAACGTATGTAATTTACAACTGTAATTGTATTAAAAATTTTACTTTTTAACACGTGTATTTTCATACTGTAACATATACATATGAGATCTTAAAATGATCATAAAAATAGGTAAATTAATATTCTGTGATTAATTTTTTTAAAAGCAATGTATTTTGGGCTAAAGATACAATCCGCGCACAGAAAAGTAGAAACGTTACACGTACAGAAATTTTTCCGTGTTTGACAGGACAATGGTTATAAACGACACCAAGGAAAAAAACAAATTTTGAACATAAAAATGGATGAAAGTTCCTTAGGTGAGGTATGGCATTCATGACTAGGGGCGGGGCAAAGGGACACTAACATCTCTATTTTTTGTGATTTGTTATAAGTGAACAGAAATTTAGTTATTCACAAATCAAATTTTGCTATTCGCAAATCAAATTCGGCTATTCACACACCATACTCAGCTATGTGCACCCGGAAATTGATTTGGAACATTTTATGTATTATTTTATTTTTTAAAAAAATTATGCACCCTCATTTCTAATTCCTAGTTCCGCCAGTGTTCATGACCGACGATTCATCACCAACACGTTCACGACTGCCACCGCCGTGCGAAACGGATCGCAGCACCCTTCTCTTTGTTATTAAAGAGTGAAAGGGATGGATGGGAAGGACAAATGCCAAGGGAATGTGGAGGAACTCTTAAAGTCTTTATTCATTTGGAAATTAATTGCACTCTTTAATTCTTTATCCTCTTCCCCTTTCTCTCTCCTCTCTCTCTCTCTCTCTCTCTCTCTCTCTCTCGAACTTTCCGCTGACTGCCAGCCTGGCACTCGCTCCCTCTCCTTCGACCTATCAGCTGCCTGCCAGCCTGGCACTCCGGCAATAGTTTGCAGGGAATTTTACACGTGCAAGCCCATGATAGGTTGAAAACGAGTGTAAGTTATTTGCCTGTTTTTTATGGGCTTGGATAAAGCATAAAATGTTTGTACAGTGGGCTTAGTTTAAATGGGGATAGGCCCAACAGTGCCTTTAATGTAGTATAAGGCTCGGGCGGCGGCGGTCACGAACGCGGTTGTTATGAATCGTGGTTCGTGAATGTCCGACCTCACATAAGAAACTTCGCTCATTTTTATGTTCAAAACTAGTTTTATTTTCTTGGCGGTTGTCGTGCCAAACATACAGGACCGTCGCGTTTTTGTTCAAACTCATCGGAGCAAAAATGTCGCGCCAAACGAAGCATAAATTGGCAGCCCATATTGCTCGATTTGGGCCCAATAGGTAGCCAACCATTTCTTAAATTTCAAAGGTAAATAAGTTTATTGAGAATTTTCTGTGAATTGTGTTTAGGTAGCTAGATGCATAATTAGCTCTTTTGGTCGAGGATGTTTTGATCGATTCGAGGCGAAGAATCGATTAGGGCGGCCGATATTAAGTCGGATATGAGCGAGCCGAGAGCATCACAGAAAAAAAAAGGTCGACTTGCTGAAAATCAATTCGGAGTTGAGCCGACTCAAAATATGTAATAGTTAGAACATCTAAAATTTCTTTCTTATAGAATTACTTTATAAGATCACTATTGTCGAGCACGAAATCGAAATCAACTTTGCGTTAGATTTAGGTTTCGTTTGGCGCTCCGTTTTCACCGGGCGTTTGGAGCAAACGCCACCGGACGGCAGGTAAACAAAGGGCCTCCAGCGGCATTTGCTCCGTCTGTGCCCTCCGCATCGTGAAGAACAGAGCAAAAAGCTCCGTCTGGAGCAGCTCCTCCCTCCCTCCAGTTCGATCAGCCGCCCCGTCTCCTCCCGCCTAATCAAACGAAGCCTTACAATCAAAATTTTGAAATCTAGAGTCAATTTGAATAGAATCACCAATTTTTTATTTTTGAACAATTCGCCCAACCTTAGGACTGAACCACATGACCTTTGTGATATATATTTTTTGGATTTCTCGACGTGAGGTTATATTAGAGGTTCAAATAAAGCCCGAGCCCGTTTGCCCGGCCTAGGTCCGAGCCCGGTTAGGCCTGGACCATGCCAGGCCTAGGGGCCACCCCAGGCCCCCTATTTTTGCAAGGGCCCGAACCCAGGCGTGCCCGGGAACTAGGCTTTGGCTGGTGCTCGTTGGTGCCAGCCTAACTGGGCAGCTGCCCATCATTTATAGCCGGGAGCCGCCTCATCTATAAATGCTAGCCGCCCAACATAGTTACCGCTGCTGACGTTTGGTAGCAGCCAGTAGCTAGCTGCCTTTTGGCAGCTTTTACGGCCCGGCAGATGTGGCGTATCCTCCCAAAGTAGTAACTCTAGAAGCAATATGAGTTGAGTGAGAAGACGGGGTGCTTCATCTAGCACACGTTCCGATCCACCTCCACAACCACAGTTTGCCATTGAATCCATACTGGTCGATAAGTCATAACACTCAGCAACTCCATGCCTCCGTTTGGCGCGGTGGCGGCGGTCGTCAACGCAGCGGTCATGAACCGTCGTTCGTTAACGCCAGACCTCACCTAAGGAACTTCATCCACTTTTATGTTCAAAACTAGTTTCCTTTAATTGGTGGCGGTCATAACCATTATCCTGTCAAACATACAATCTATGACATTGACGTTTTTGTCCAAACTCACCGGAGCAAAAACGCCGCGCCAAACGGAGCCCATATCTAACAACAATAAGCCCATGAGCGGCGCCCATCAAAGATGCTCTGGACGTAGGAGAAAAGAAAATGCTTGAAAATTCGAGTTTTAACACAATGTAGTTTGGGCCGGGCAGTGTGAATGAGCATAAACACAATAACAACAACACTCAAGCCTTTATCCCACTATAGTGGGGTTGGCTATATGGATCCTTCGTCGCCATTGCACCCTATCTTTTGGCTTCATTTGGCGCGGCGTTCAGAGCAGTCGTAGGGCGGAGACGGACCACAGCTCGAAACGGAGGGGGGAGGCTGCACCTCGAAATGGAGCGGTTTGCTCCATTTCTCAAGGCGCGACGGGAGGAGACGCGGCAAACGCCACCGCCGGGCGTTTGGTTACCCGCCTTGCGGCGGTGTTTGCCGCAAACGCCGCGCCAAATGAAGCCTTAGTCATAATCACACTAATGCCTAAGTACATCGTGTCTTTCCTTATAGTTTCATTCCAAGTCTTTATTGGTCTACACCTCCCCCGTTTAACATGCCTAGTGACTAAACTCTCAGAACGCCTAACAGGTGACTCTAATGGTCTACTTTGTACGTGTCCGAACCATCTTAGTCGAGCTTCTCGCATCTTCTCTGCAATTGGTGTCACTCCTATCTTATCCTCTAGTGTGAAGGAGCATAATGGGCAAAAAAAATTCCTTTTTCATTGTTATTCTTGAATCTCGATGCCAGTTGCGGCATGCAGGAGATCTAAAAATTCAACGGAAAATGCTTGAAATTTTCCAATGCGAGTAGCGATGTCGGAACCAGACAACTTGGGTTGGAACAGATTGTCGACGATATCGTAAGCTAGAGTTATGTCTCTCATGTATAGACTCATCGTTCGAGTTCGTGTTCATGGCAATATATAAACAATGGCAACAACACCAATTAATGTCTCCATTCTGGTTCTTGGTTGTAATGGAATGGCAAATGCCTCAAAGATATGGCGTTCTTGCTGATATGCGGTTTGAGGCGACGAGCGATTCAATACTCGTGATAATGGGAATGAAGACGACGCGAGAAACAACAACTTGAAGGGCGGAAAGAAGCTCGGGAGCTTGGGTTTCACATTGTTGTCTCGGGATTGTAGCGATTGTCCGACGGAATCATTAATCCAAGAGGCTGTTTGTTTCGACGGTAAGAGTTGGAGTGGTGGGAATGAGAGCCCTGGCAATGGAGCGGAGAGGAATGGATGGGGGTGTTGAATATATCGCTTCGATAAATGTATGTCCGCACGTGTCGGGACCGGCTCAATAGTGACCCGTTAGTGGCGTGTCTACCTAGGGCACGGTTCTACGTTTGAGGTGCTATTTATATCCATTCCAATCTTGATGGGATATGTAGAATACTTTAAGCAGAGCCAACCCTAACATGGGGTAGCCGTGTTCTAAAAAAAGAGAGTCAAAATGACATTTTGGAGCGGTGACGATGAGAATTAGACGGTTACAAAACAGTTTTTTTTAGCGGTGGTGTTTCCACCCAATAGAGATGGGCCAAAAACACTGAAATGGTTACTATCCATTTCATGATCAAGATTAATCCTTAGTTATCCAATCCATATAAATTTTTCAGTATATATGAAAAATATAAAATGATGAGATTACTTAATCCGTTGGATCCCCTAAGAATAAATCTTAACCCTAAAACCAAATAGAGAGGATCCTGAAGCAGATCGGATTGGACGTGCTCGTCGATGATAGCATGAATAGCTATCGCTAACCAAGAGACGGGATCGATGGGCAAAACAGATGGTATTGACGGAGCGGTAGACGCTCGGGAGACAGAATAATTGATGATTTTCTGGGAAGTGCCCGTCGATCAGGTTACGATATCAACAGAGCTTTAGGCTCTGTTTGGGACAGCTCTGGCGGCTGGAAAAGCTATATTCCTACCACCAGCGCTGTTAAATAGCTGTTTGTTTGCGCAGCTTCTCCAACATCACGTTTTTCATAGCCGCGGTTTAGGTTCTTTTCGAAAATCAGTCAGAGGCTAGCTTGCGCTCTCTAGAAATCACGTTTTCAGCCCGCCTCCTTTTTTCCACTCAGTCTCGTTTCTCGCTCGCCTCTTCCCGATCCAGTCCTGCCCGCATCCCCTCCTCGATATGCGACTACTCATCACTAGGGCACAACTATGCGGCCGCCTCACTCACGGTTCTGCCCGACTCCGCCAATCCTGCAACGAAACCCTCAAACGAACGAAAGGCACGGCCGCCTACACTCGAAGCCACAGCCGCCGCCTGAACTCGAAGCCGAAGCCGTTGCCGCTGCGCCTCCCTCCCACCGCCGTCTGCACAAACTCGATCCACCTGCCGCAGCTTGCATCAGGCTTCTGCCCAAACTGCTTATGTACAAATCGCTCTGGTAAAAACTGAAACCCCCAAAAAACTCACTGTTCGCCTTGATTTCATTTTTCGCCAACCTACTGGAATCAATCATACTACATAGAAGGGCAAGATTATTATCTAATAAAAGGAAAGTCAGTACAAAAATACAGTAATGCTAACTAAGTATATGCTCAATTTTCTTTTCAGTCCAAATCTGCAGAACGAGTCGCCGACGTAGGATCGAGCTGTGATTGTGAATGTGTATGTTATTAGCCAGTCTATTTTGGTAAACCGGTTCAGCCGGTCTCTTGGTTGAATATAGAGTCCGGGTCCTTTGTAATTAGGGTCAAGGAGAGATTATCAAATAAACATGGTATCAGAGCATTTCCGCTAGGGTCTCGCCTCTCTTTCCCTTCTGCTCGCTGCTCCGCCGGACCTCTTCATCCGGGGTTATTGATCCCCCCTCATGCGCTCCACGCAACTGCCGCGCCGGAAGCTTCTTACTATCCTACGGACATCGTGCAAACTCTCACTCTCCAACCACCGGACGAAAATTGGTACATGGACACTGGTGCTTCCTCTCACATGACTTCTAGTCCGGGTAATCTCTCTTCTCTTTCTCATTTGAGCATTCATAAATCTATACTTGTTGGTAATGACAACTACATTCCAGTTCACAGTCTCGACTACTGCACTCTACCACCACCTAACCCCTCGATGACCCTCACTAATGTTTTCCTTGCCCCACATCTTGTCAAAAATTTGATTTCAGTTCGCCAATTCACCAAAGATAACAACTGTTCCGTTGAATTTGACCCTCTTGGTTTTTCTGTGAAGAACCTTACGACGGGCACAACTCGCATGCGATGTGACAGCTCGGGTGACCTGTACCCAGTCCGCCCGACCACTACTTCCATCCCGGCCGCTCTCTCCGTTGTCTCCTCTACCACTTGGCATCACCGACTTGGGCATCCAGGGCATCCCGCCTTCAATATCCTTCGGCAACATCACCATATCGCATGTCCCAACCGCACCGGCAGTCCGCTTTGTCAGTCGTGTCAGCTTGGCAAGCATATTAAACTACCATTTGTTTCATCCGTACCCTGTACTTTTGCACATTTTGATATCGTTCATAGTGATGTTTGGACCTCTCCTGTTATGGGCAATAATAATTTTCGCTATTATGTGCTATTTTGGATGATTATACTCATTTTGTTTGGGTTTTTCCTCTTGCTCACAAATCTCAAGTATTCGCTACGTTTCTCGCCTTCCGCACTTACATACACACCCAATTTGAAACAGACATCAAAACTTTTCAATGTGACAATGGTCGTGAGTACGATAACACGCTATTTCACACCCTATGTGCCCAACACGGCATGCAACTCCATTTCTCTTGCCCCTACACGTCTACGCAAAATGGCAAAGCGGAACGCATGATTCGGACACTCAACAATACATCTCGCACCCTTCTTATCCATGCTTCCATGCCACCTACATATTAGCCCCACTCTCTTCAAAGGGCCGCATATCTCCATAATATCCTACCTACCACTGTCCTCGGTTCCTCCACCCCTACTCTCGCACTTTATCGTCGCCAACCAACATACTCTCACCTCCGTACGTTCGGTTGTTTATGCTACCCCAACCTCTCCGACACCACCCAACATAAACTCCTTCCCCGTTCCAAGCCTTGTGTTTTCGTTGGCTTCCCCACCAACCATAGAGGATACAATGTCTTGGCATCCTCACCGGCAAGTTTATTATCTCCCGATATGTTACATTTGATGAACGCTCATTCCCGTTCTCCTCCCCACATCAACCGCCGCCCTTCACTACAACCCCCCTCTCGGACGAGTCGCCCTATCCTACCTTCATGCTTCCAACTGCTGGTCCGCCACCTTCCCTACCTGCACCCAACAACCCTACCACTTCCTCCCCACCGTCGACCCTTCCATCTCTTTCCCACAACACGTCGGCTGCCACCCGACCGTCACACCGCATGGCTACCCATAGCCAACACGGCATCACCAAACCACGCATCCCGCTTAACCTCTCCGTGAATCACTCCTCCATTTCACCTCTTCCCCAATCGCATCTCACCGCCCTCCATGACCCGCACTGGAAAGCTGCCATGACCGAATAGTTTAATGCTCTTCTTGAGACATGGGAGCTTGTTCCCCGACCTAGAAATGTTAATGTGATTCGGTGCATGTGGTTGTTCAAGCATAAATTTCGCTCTGACGGTTCTCTTGAGCGACACAAAGCTCACCTTGTTGTTAATGGCAGGTCCCAACAAGTTGGGGTGGATTGCGAAGAGACCTTTAGCCCGGTGGTTAAACGGCCACTATCCGGCTCGTCCTCAGCATCGCTCTCTCTAATTCGTGGTCCATTCATCAAATCGACGTCAAAAATGCGTTCCTACATGGGCGCCTAGAGGAGCTTGTGTTCATGCATCAACCCCCCGGCTTCAAAGATCCATCTCGGCCCGAACATGTTTGTCGCCTCCACAAAAGCCTCTACGGCCTCAAGCAGGCCCCTCGGGCCTGGTATCATTGGTTTGCTTCGTTTGTCGCCACGGTCGGGTTCTCTCATAGCAAATCCGATCACTCTTTGTTCATCTTTCGACACGGACCTGACACTGCCTACCTCCTCCTATACGTGGAAAGTCAACATAGTCTTGCGCACCGGGCTTTTGGAGCAAACGCCACCGGACGGCAGGTAAACAAAGGGCCTCCGACGGCGTTTGCTCCGTCTGGGCCCTCCGCGCCGTGAAGAACGGAGCAAAAAGCTCTGTCTGGAGTAGCTCCTCCCTCCCTCCAGTTCGATCAGCCGCCCGGTCTCCTCCCGCCTAATCAAACGAAGCCTTACAATCAAAATTTTGAAATCGAGAGTCAATTTGAATAGAATCACCAATTTTTTATTTTTGAACAATTCGCCCAACCTAAGGACTGAACCACGTGACCTTTGTGATATATATTTTTTGGATTTCTCGACGTGGGGTTATATTAGAGGTTCAAATAAAGCCCGAGCCCGTTTTCCCGGCCCAGGTCCGAGCCCGGTTAGGCCTGGGCCATGCCAGGCCTAGGGGCCACCCCAGGCCCCCTATTTTTGCAAGGGCCCGAACCCAGGCGTGCCCGGGAACCAGGCTTTGGCTGGTGCTCGTTGGTGCCAGCCTAACTGGGCAGCTGCCCATCATTTATAGCCGGGAGCCGCCTCATCTATAAATGCTAGCCGCCCAGCATAGTTACCGCTGCTGCCGTTTGGTAGCAGCCAGTAGCTAGCTGCTTTTTGGCAGCTTTTACGGCCCGACAGATGTGGCGTATCCTCCCAAAGTAGTAACTCTAGAAGCAATATGAGTTGAGTGAGAAGACGGGGTGCTTCATCTAGCACACGTTCAGATCCGCCTCCACAATTAAGTCATAACACTCAGCAACTCCATGCCTCCGTTTGGCGCGGTGGTGGCGGTCATCAACACGGCGGTCATGAACCGTCGTTCGTGAACGCCCAACCTCACATAAGGAACTTCATCCACTTTTATGTTCAGAACTAGTTTTCTTTTCTTGGTGGCTTATGACATCGTCTTGCCAAACATACATTCTATAACATTGACGTTTTTATCCAAACTCACCAGAGCAAAAACGCCGCCTCAAACAGAGCTCATATATAACAATAACTAGCCCACGTGCGGCGGCCATCAAAGATGCTCTGGACGCGCAGGAGAATAGAAAATGCTTAAAAATTCGAGTTTTAACACAATGTAGTTCGGTTCGGCCACTCTGAATGAGCATAAACACAACAACAACAACAACAACAACAACACTCAAGCCTTTATCCCAGTGGGGTTGGCTATATGGATCCTTTGTCGCCATTGTGCCCTATCTTTAGCCATAATCTCACTAATGCTTAAGTACATCGTGTCTTTTCTTATAGTTTCATTCCAAGTCTTTATTGGACCCCTCCCCCGTTTAACATGCCTAGTGACTAAACTCTCACAACGCCTAACACGCGCCTTTAATGGTCTCCTTTGTACGTGTCTGAACCATCTTAGTCGAGCTTCTCGCATCTTCTCTGCAATTGGTGTCACTCCTATCATATCCTCTAGTGTGAAGGAGCATAATGGGCAAAAAAAAATCCTTTTTCATTGTTATTCTTAAATCTCGATGCCAATTGCGGCATGCAGGAGATCTAAAAATTCAATGGAAAATGCTTGAAATTTTCCAATGCGAGTGGCGATATCGGAACCAGACAACTTGGATTGGAACAGATTGTCGACGATATCGTAAGCTAGAGTTATGTCTCTCATGTATAGACTCATCGTTCGAGTTCGTGTCCATGGCAATATATAAACAATGGCAACAACACCAATTAATGTCTCCATTCTGGTTCTTGGTTGTAATGGAATGGCAAATGCCTCGAAGAGATGGCGTTCTTGCTGATATGCGGGTCGAGGCGACGGGCGATTCAATACTCGTGATAATGGGAATGAAGGCGCCGCGAAAAAACAACAACTTGAAGGGCGGAAAGAATTTCGGGAGCTTGGGTTTCACATTGTTGTCTCAGGATTGTAGCGATTGTCCGACGGAATCACCGATCCAAGGGGCTGTTTGTTTCGACGATAAGAGTTGGAGTGGTGGGAATGAGAGCCTTGACAATGGAGTGGAGAGGAATGGAGGGGGTGTTGAATATATCGCTTCGATAAATGTATGTCCGCACATGTCGGGACCGGCTCAATAGTGACCCGTTAGTGGTGTGTCTACCTAGGGCACGGCTCTAAGCTGGAGGTACTATTTATATCAATTCCAAACTTGATGGGGGATATGTAGAATACTTTAAGCGGAGCCAACCCTAACATGGGGTAGCCGTGTTCTCAAAAAAGAGAGTCAAAATGACATTTTGGAGCGGTGACGGTGGGAATTAGACGGTTACAAAACAGTTTTTTTTAGCGGCGATGTTTCCGCCCAATAGAGATGGACCAAAAACACCGATATTATCCATTTCATGATCAAGATTAATCCTTAGTTATCCAATCCGTGTAAATTTTCAGTATATATGAAAAATATAAAATGATGAGATTACTTAATCCGTTGGATCCCCTAAGAATAAATCTTAACCCTAAAACCAAATAGAGAGGATCCTGAAGCAGATCGGATTGGACGTGCTCGTCGATGATAGCCTGAATAGCTATAGAGACGGGATCGATGGGCAAAACAGATGGTATTGACAGAGCGGTAGACGCTCGGGAGACAGAATCATTGATGATTTCCTGGGAAGCGCTCGTGGACCAGGAGACGAGATCAACAGAGCTTTACTCTGATCAAAATAGTTAAAAATCTCAATTCAATGGATCTTGGTTCATAATTGAACACATAAATTACTTGTATTTCAAATCATTTTCTTCGAATTCCTTCAATCCGAACGAATGCTTGATGAAGATAAGAGAAATGAGATTCTGTACCTGATATTTACATGCAGGATTAGGTTAAGAAGAGGCAAAGGGATCACCAAATTGGGGGAAACCGAGATCAGCAGAGAGGAAGAACCAATCTGATCGACAAATCCTTCTCCCTTTCTGCAAGGAGGCGGCTCATCTTCTTAAAAGCGAAATGGGTGCAATTTGAGAGGGCGATCCAGCACAGAAACTCATAAACAGCGTCGAAGGCCGGATCTGCAGACGAAGAACTCCACCACCGCCGATCGGGATCTTCCCAATCCGATCCTCCCGGCCGCCAGGAACCCCATCCATTTCCTCCGCCGCCGAAGGGGCCGTCATCGCCGTTTCCGTCGCCGGAGAATCCGTCCTCGCCGCCATCTTCGGTGACGCTGCGGCGGCGTATCCGTCTCATCCGGCGGGCGGGGGCGCGGGGAACCGAAGGAGGAGGCCTGTAGGGATCGCATCGGACGGCGGCTCGAGGGGCGGCGGCGGCGGAGGAGGAGTCGACGGGGAGTATCGTTGATGCGGCGGTCGCGAGGACGGAGAGGGTCGCGGGGACGTGAGATTGGCTATGCATGATGTGCCTGGAGAGCTCGACGCCGTCGGCAAAGATCGCCGTCGAGAACTCCATCGCGATTCTCTGCGTGGGCGTGGTGCTCCGCCCCTTCCACACACGGAGCAAGTAGGCAAAACGGGAGCTTGGACTTTGCCGCACGCCAGCTGCTTTCCTTTCTTCTAAAATAATAGTTTTGCTTAGCCTCCGTTGGGCTTGTTGATTTTGCTGCGGTGACTTTAATTTTAGATATTGTTATTAGCAGATCATATTATGCTATTAACAAATCATGATTATTAGTAAATTATATATTTTTATAAGGGGATTGTTATCCACACTACAGTTTTGGCTATCCGCACTCTTTTTGTATGAGTTATTATGCGCCTTTTGGAAATACGTCTTATACATGCATTTTTAGGAAAAGTGATCAACACAAAAGTTGTAGATCTCGTCGAGATCTACAACTTTCGTGTTTAATACTTTTCCTAAAAATGCACGCATAAGGCATATTGCCGCCCTGATTAAAACACGCGCGTAATTATAGCGAATTTTTGAAAATACGCCTTGTACATACATTTTTAGGAAAAATGTTCAACATGAAAGAATATTTCCTAAGAATGCATGTACAAAGAATATTTCCAAAAGGCGCATAATAATTCTTACAAAAAAGTGTGGATATCCAAAACTGTAGTGCGGATAACAATCGCCTTTTACAATGATTATTAGTAAATATTTTTGTTATTTGCAATTCATAAATTTTTTTTTTTTAAAAGGCAACATTAAAACCATTGTTCATTTCAAAAAAGTGTCCAAAAAATACATTTCTTAGAGTATTCTTGTTTTTCATTGTCCAAAAAAATTCATTCTCCATAATGCAAACATCAAAATCCTTCTTCATTCCAAAAAAGTGTTGAATATCCTGCATAAAAAATCATTCAAAATTTTATCAAAATAAAGTAGAAATTTGAAAAATAATCAAATATTAGCATATGACTCACCTTTGTTCTTTAGCATTGAAAGCATGAAGCTTAGCTCTCCCATGAACTTGAAATTGGATGATGATACCTACTCCAATGATGGTAGATTTGCGGTAGTAGACATCTATCTTTCATGCTTAACCCCACAAAGTGATTGTTATTAATAAATCCGATGAATATTATCTTATGCGTTGGAGGTACCGTTGAATCCAATGGGAAAAAAGTTATACTTTGAGCCTTTGATACTAGAACAACTCCAACATTGTAGCATGATGATATAATCAAACTCATGTGCGTCATGGACATCCACTTTTCTAACGGTGCGGGTACGGTAACACAATCTAAGGAATTGAATAATTCTTTGCACCTTGAGTTACCCAAAATGTGACCATAAAGTGATTATTTTTTACCAATCGCATTAGAAAGATCTCTTCTAACTTTAATCCATCCTTCTGAAATGTTCAAAGCTTCCGCAATAACATGATATCTGCATGTGCCCATAAGTGTATCATGTCATGATTGTGTGCTCCAAACATGTCAGTGAAAATTCTAGGTTTTCACTGAATCGGTCCGCTAGACATGATTAGGCTTCACACATTAATGCCTAATCTGGAATCGAACTCGATCATCTAATGCAAATATGTCAGGTCAAAATCACATGCCCCGATGGTTCGCAATGAACAGTGGTCACCCCAAACTCTCTAATTAGAAAACTAGGTCACATTCACAACAAATGCTTGAGGGTCCGTTCGTTTCACAGACATTGATATTGAAGTATTGACTTTCAATCCAATATCAATACACACGGGAAATGACATTGAGTTTAAATCTAATTCTTTTGTTCGTCTGTATAATGATTTTCTGTCGTAGGAATTGATATTCATTACTTTTTACTGTTCGTTTGCATAAAGACTTTCTTTCATAGGAATTGACATTAATCAATGTTGAGCTTCTAAGTTTCTTCCTGCAAATTATCATAAGCAATAGCGCATTTTTTAGCCCGATATGCGTTTTTTAGCCCGGGCGCGATTTTTTCGCCCGGGCGCGGTTTTTACGCCCGGGCGCGATTTTTTCGCCCGGGCGCGGTTTTTACGCCCGGGCGCGATTTTTTCGCCCGGGCGCGATTTTTTCGCCCGGGCGCGTTTTTTCGCCCGGGCGCGATTTTTTCGCCCGGGCGCGTTTTCTCGCCCGGGCGCGATTTTTTCGCCCGGGCGCGTTTTTCTCACCCGGGCGCGATTTTTTCGCCCGGGCGCGATTTTTTCTCCCGGGCGCGATTTTTTTTGTCGGGCGCGATTTTTCCGCCCGGGCGCGATTTTTTTCGCCCGAGCGCGATTTTTTCACCAACGCGCCAAGGGGAAAAATCGCGCCCGGGCGAAAAAAACGCGCCCGTTCGAAAAAAACGCGCCCGGGCGAAAGGAATCGCGCCCTGGCGAAAAAATCGCGCCCGGGGGAACAAATCGCGCCCGAGCGAAAAAAGCGCGCCGGGATGAAAAAATTGCGCCCGGGCGAAAAAATCGCGCCCGGGCGAAAAAAATGCGCCCGTGCAAAAAAATCGCGGCCGGGCGAAAAAATCGCGCCCGGGCGAAAAAATCGGGCCCTGGCGAAAAAATCGCGCCCTGGCGAAAAAATCGCGCCCAGGCGAAAAAAATCGCGCCCGGGCGAAAAAAATGCGCCCGGGCGAAAAAATCGCTCCCGGGCGAAAAAAATCGCGCCCGAGCGAAAAAATCGCGTCCGACAAAAAAAATTGCGCCCAGGCGAAAAAATCGCGCCCGGGAAGAAAAAACGCGCCCGGGCGAAAAAATCGCGCCCCGGCAAAAAATCGCGCCCGGGCGAAAAAATCGCGCCCGGGCGAAAAAAACGCGCGCGGGCGAAAAAATCGCGCCCTGCGAAAAAAATTGCGCCCGGGCGAAAAAAACCCGCCAAGGCCAAAAAATCTCGCCCGGGCGAAAAAAAAAAACATGTCTGGGTGAAAAAAACGCGTGTGGGCGAAAAAAACCGCGTCCGGGCGAAAAAAAATGCGCTCGTGCGAAAAAATCGCGTCTGGGCGAAATAAACGCACCCGGGTGAAAAAAATGCACCCGTGCGAAAATATCGCCCCCGGGCGAAAATATCGCGCACGGGCGAAAATATCGCCCCCTGGCGAAAATATCGCGCCCGTGCAAAAAAAATCACGAAAGGCGTGAAAAATCGTGTTCGGCCGGAAAAATCACATCCGGACGGAAAAATTGTGTCCGGGCGAACAAATTGCGTTCGGGCGAAATTTCCGCGTCCTCGCAAAAAATCACGTATGGAGCCAAAAAATAGCGTACGGGCGAAAAAATCACGTACGGGCAAAAAATGCGCATTGGGGCAAAAAAAATTTTATATACTTTTGGAAAGTCGGAGTTGGCGATCTCAATATCCACCCCTGGAGATAAACATTGGATCAATAGGTTTTTAGGTTAGGGTGAATATCGTCGACTTTCCACCAGAAAACCAATTCCACTCTACAATTGTTGGTACGAACAACAGAAATGACTTTCATATTCTCAAAGTCAATAGTTCAATATCAATGTCTGTGAAACGAACGGACCCTAAAAGAAAAGAAGAAAGCAAAGCGTAATCCTAAAACCCAAAAAAGAGGAGTTGTCACCTTTCTTAATTGTCTTGTTACCATGGAAACCTTACACAAAAGGGAGGGAAAATACCGTGGAGGCGAGATATAACAGCTATGGGAGATGAATCTTTGATCGGAAGCACAGATCTTCGTCTATGTCTCATTCTTCCTCCACAAACCCCTCTTCCTCTTCTCTCTTTTTCTACCCTAAGAGAGAAATTATCGATGAAAATGAATAATCTTTGGCTTTCTCACGGCCTAAAACAACCCTGAGCGCAATTTGGGTTGTTGGATTTGATTCACGGCTTGGAATAACACACATAATTCTAATTTCATGCCGACTGCACAGTCGTGCGTCCGATGAGCATGGTCGGGTGCACAATCGTGCACAGTTTTTAATACCCGCAACTTTATTCACGCACGACCTGGTACACGGTCGTGCCCAAAGCGCACGATCAACTTTAGAACTTCGGAAAATTATCTCTTTCAAAATAACAAAAAATGCACGGTCATGCACGAAGAAAAATTCTAGCTCCCTGTGCAAACAGCAGGATTCCGCTGTTGACAGACCAATTTGGACTGCATCTAGTAAAATCAAAAGGCGGGATTTCGCTATCCGCAGATCATTCCCAGAAAATAATAAATAGATCCTCAAGGGCACCTTTGGAGGGACCTCTTCTTGGCTTCCTTCCCTTTAGGCTTGTTGTGGGTCGTTCAACGCTCTGTTGGATCGGTCGAGCTGAAACGCCTTAGCTCGAGAGTGCGCCGAACGCGCAAACAGTCAAAAGAAAGAACCAACAGTAGACAACGAGATTTTTACGTGGAAACCCAGAAAAGGGAAAAAACCACGGGGCCTAGCCCAGTTCGGAACGGTCAACTAGCTTCCAGAATTACAGCGAGTTAGTTTTCGAGGGTGACAGGCCACCGCTCGTTACAGTGATTTTTGATAAGTCCTTCGAATCCTCGAGAGCCGTGCGTGGTGGAGCGGCCTGGAGCAGAGCGATGCGGAGCAGAGCGCTGCGGAACGGCCTGGAGCGAAGCGCTGCGGACCATCTTGGGGCAGAGCACTGCGGAACAGCTTGGAGTAGAGCGCTGCGGAACAGCTTGGAGCAGAGCACCGCGGAACAGCCTGGAGCAGAGTGCTGCGGAGCAGAGCGCTGCGGAACGGCTTGGAGCAGAGCGCTGCGAAACAACTTGCAGCAGAGCGCCGCGGAACAGCTTGGAGCAGAGCGCCGCGGAACAGCCTGGAGCAGAGCGCCGCGGAACAGCCTGGAGCAGAGTGCTGCGGAGCAGAGCGCGGCGGAACGGCCCGGAGCGGAGCGCTGCGGAACAGCTTGGAGCAGAGCGCTGTGGAACAGCTTGGAGCAGAGCGCTGCGGAACAGCTTGGAGCAGAGCGCCGCAGAACAGCCTGGAGCAGAGTGTTGCGGAGCAGAGCGCTGCGGAACGGCCTGGAGCGGAGCGCTGCGGAGCAGAGCGCTGCGAAACGGCCTGGAGCAGGGCGCTGCGGAGCAGCCTGGGTCCAAGTCCCTTAGATCCTCCCCAAGTCCTTGAAGCAAAACTGGAGTGCTGATGGAGATCTCTGAGGGGAGCTTGAAGGTCGATGAAGATCTTCCGAGAGTTCTCGCCGGAAAACTCAAGAGCTCCTTCTTCTCCGAGTGCCCAAAAGTGT
This sequence comes from Dactylorhiza incarnata, assembly GCA_033032865.1. NCBI lineage: Eukaryota > Viridiplantae > Streptophyta > Magnoliopsida > Asparagales > Orchidaceae > Dactylorhiza > Dactylorhiza incarnata. The sequence continues at coordinate 5,546,580 of JAWHQI010000110.1, read as the reverse complement.
CTTCAAATGGAGGCCTGACCCTCCTTTTATAGTTTTTGAGGAGGACGTTCTGGTAACTGCGTCATGCTGATTTTTGGACGAGCGAATGAGGATGCTTGATTCGGGGCACGTGGATTGTCAGCTTTGTATTTATGACGAGTTTACCCTTCGGTCACGCTGGGCAGCTTGGGCAGCCCGGGCAGCCTTCCTGGTGGTGGTGGTGGCCGGCGATCGCCGCCGACGATGGACGATAGCGGCGCGCTTCGCGAAACAAGCATGAGCGAAAGCGCTCTTCCGGAGCAGGAGCGAGCGGAAGCGCTCTTCCGCTCTTCCGGAGCAGGAGCGAGCGGAAGCGCTCTTACGGAGCACGAGCGAGCGGAAGCGCTCTTACAGAGCACGTGCGAGCGGAAGCGCTCTTCCGGAGCAGGAGCGAGCGGAAGCGCTCTTCCGGAGAGGGAGCGAGCGGAAGCGCTCTTCCGGAGCGGCAGCGAGCCGAAGCGCTCTTCCGGAGCAGGAGCGAGCGGAAGCGCTCGTACGGAGCAGGAGCGAGTGGAAGCGCTCTTCCGGAGCGAAAGCGATCGGAAGTGCTCGTACGGAGCAGGAGCGAGCGGAAGCGAGCGGGAGCGCTTCCTGCGGAGCAGGAGCGAGCGGAAGCGCTCTTCTGGAGCAGGAGCGAGCAGGAGCGAGCGGAAGTGCTCGTACGGAGCAGGAGCGAGCGGAAGCGCTCGTACGGAGCAGGAGCGAGCGGAAGCGCTCTTCCGGAGCGGAAGCGCTCGTACGGAGCAGGAGCGAGCGGAAGCGCTCTTCCGGAGCAGAAGCGACGGGAGCGCTTCCTGCGGAGCAGGAGCGAGCGGAAGCGCTCTTCCGGAGTGGAAGAGAGCGAAAGCGCTCATACGAAGCAGGAGCGAGCGGAAGCGCTCTTCCGGAGCGGAAGCGAGCGGGAGCGCTTCCTGCGGAGCAGGAGTGAGCGGAAGCGCTCGTACGGAGCAGGAGCGAGCGGAAGCACTCGTACGGAGCAGGAGCGGGCGGAAGCGCTCTTCCGGAGCGGAAGCGAGCGGGAGCGCTTCCTGCGGAGCGGAAGCGCTCTTCCGGAGCGGAAGCGAGCGGGAGCGCTTCCTGCGGAGCAGGAGCGAGCGGAAGCGCTCTTCCGGAGCGGGAGCGGGAGGAAGCGCTCGTACGGAGCAGGAGCGAGCGGAAGCGCTCTTCCGGAGCGGAAGCGAGCGGGAGCGCTTCCTGCGGAGCAGGAGCGAGCGGAAGCACTCTTCCGGAGCAGGAGCGAGCGGAAGCGAGCGGGAGCGCTTCCTGCGGAGCAGGAGCGAGCGGAAGCGCTCTTCCGGAGCAGGAGCGAGCGGAAGCGCTCTTCCGGGGCAGGAGCGAGCGGAAGCTCTCTTCCGGAGCGGGAGCGAGCGGAAGCGTTCTTACGGAGCGGGAGCGAGCGGAACCGCTCGTATGGAGCAGAAGCGAGCGGGAGCGCTTCCTGCGGAGCAGGAGCGAGCGGGAGCGCTTCCTGCGGAGCAGGAGCGAGCGATAGCGCTTCCTGCGGAGCAAAAGCGAGCGGAAGCGCTCTTCCGGAGCAGGAGCGAGCGGAAGCGCTCGTACGGAGCAGGAGCGAGCGGAAGCGCTCTTCCGGAGCGGAAGCGATCGGAAGCGCTCGTACGGAGCAGGAGCGAGCGGAAGCGAGCGGGAGGGCTTCCCTCGGAGCAGGAGCGAACGGAAGCGCTCTTCTGGAGCAGGAGCGAGCGGGAGCGCTTCCTGCGGAGCAGGAGCGAGCCGAAGCGCTCGTACGGAGCAGGAGCGAGCCGAAGCGCTCTTCCGGAGCGGAAGCGCTCGTACAGAGCAGGAGCGAGCGGAAGCGAGCGGGAGCGCTTCCTGTGGAGCAGGAGCGAGCAGAAGCGCTCTTCCAGAGCAGGAGCGAGCGGAAGCGCTCTTCCGGAGCGGAAGCGGGCGGAAGCGCTCTTCTGGAGCGGAAGCGAGCGGAAGCGCTCGTACGGAGCAGGAGCGAGCGGAAGCGAGCGGGAGCGCTTCCTGCGGAGCAGGAGCGAGCGGAAGCGCTCGTACGGAGCAGGAACGAGCGGAAGCGCTCTTCCGGAGCGGAAGCAAGCGGAAGCGCTCGTACGGAGCAGGAGCGAGCGGAAGCGCTCTTCCGGAGCGGAAGCGAGCGGGAGCGCTTCCTGCGGAGTAGGAGCGAGCGGAAGCGCTCTTCCGGAGCGGGAGCGAGCGGAAGCGCTCGTACGGAGCAGGAGAGAGCGAAAACGCTCTTCCGGAGCGGAAGCGAGCGGGAGCGCTTCCTGCGGAGCAGGAGCGAGCGGAAGCACTCTTCCGGAGCAGGAGCGAGCGGAAGCGAGCGGGAGCGCTTCCTGCGGAGCAGGAGCGAGCGGGAGCGCTTCCTGCGGAGCAGGAGCCAGCGGAAGCGCTCTTCCGGACCAGGAGCGAGCGGAAGCACTCTTCCGGAGCAGGAGCGAGCGGAAGCACTCTTCCGGAGCGGGAGCGAGCGGAAGCGCTCTTACGGAGCGGGAGCGAGCAGAACGCTCTTATGGAGCGGAAGCGAGCGGGAGCGCTTCCTGCGGAGCAGGAGCGAGCTGAAGCGCTTCCTGCGGAGCAGGACCGAGCGGAAGCGCTCTTCCGGAGCGGGAGCGAGCGGAAGCGCTCTTCCGGAGCGGGAGCGAGCGGGAGCGAGCGGAAGCGCTCTTATGGAGCGGGAGCGAGCGGAACCGCTCTTATGGAGCAGGAGCGAGCGGAAGCGCTCTTCCAGAGCAGGAGCGAGCGGAAGCGTTCTTACGGAGCAGGAGCGAGCGGAACCGCTCTTACGGAGCAGGAGCGAGCGGAAGCGCTCGTACGGACCATTAGCTAGCGAAAGCGCTCTTACGGAACATGAGTGAGAAGAAGCGGTTTTGAGCGGTTCTTCAGGAACAAGTGGAAGCGCGAAGCTGCTTAGCTGCGAGATTAAGACCAAACATAAAATTGGGGCCGTCAAGCGGGTCCGGGCGAGGCTGTGATGAGAAACACTTGGTCCGACTTAACCCGAACCCTTTTAGGGGGACCCCAACAAGGCTGGCTCTGGTTGGTGAGAGCTCTAGCTCTCTGTGCACCGTGGTTTCCGAGTGGACAGTTGGAGAGCTCTAGCTCCTTGTGCACCGTGGTTTCTGAGTGGACAGTTGGAGAGCTCCAACTCCCAATTCACTGTGGTTTCTGTGTGGATATGTTGATAGCTCCAGTTCCCTGTTCACCGTGGTTTCCGGGTGGACATGTCGAGTGTCTCAAGTGCCCTCGAAGGTGCCAAACTCAGCATTGGTTTAGGAGGGAAAGCTCTCTTAAATCTTCTGGGTGTGTGGCGGGACCTCCTCATTGCAGCTCGAAGGTCTGTTCTTAGTTTTCCACCCTTGCGATTCAGGGATTTCTTTGTGCTCGCTAACCTCCCCTTGTCATGTCCCATCCGGGTCGACAACTAGACCAGTAAACTTCGGTCACCCCCCCCCCCCCCTGGTCTGAACACAGGGACAAAAAATCTTGGTTCCAACAATACATACTCATGTTGGAAAAGAAAATCATAAACTGGTTATGAGGTTACAATACGAGTGGCGTTATCTTGATTCAACTTCCAAATTTTAGGGTTAAATTTTATGGATGTCGCGGCCACACGTTGTCAGCTTATTAATGCTCGGAGTAATTACTTTCCGTGTTTATGATGTTTTTGGTACGTGCATTTTCATGCTGAGGCTTATCTAGCGCATGTAATTATTTAGCAGTGCGATCGAGCACATACAACAAGAGAAACCTTGACGAGAGTTTGGAATGAAACAATAGTTAGGTGGTTGACGCTCCATGGGAAGATTGGGGATTTCGTATGGCTTCGATTTCCTTTCAAGATAGAATAGTTTGAAGTCGTATCCGCTCCATCGCAAAGTCTATCAATCCCCTTCGTCTTTTGGAAGTTAGTCAAATAAAGGTGTCGAGCATGATCGGACTACCATTGTCTAGTACCAAGGTGGTTAGGCCGCTTCTTAGCGGCCAAGTCAGCAAACTATGCACTACTAGTCTACTATTGGCACGTGGTTCAGTTACCATTACAAGTCAGGGGATAAAATGGAGGCCTATTAGGACCCATATGCCTAACCCAAGCCTGGATCAGGCCGACCAGGCCTTCATGGGGTTCATGCCTACCAAAATTTTTAGGGCAATGTCATAAGCAGTCTTATCACTGCTAAACGCAATCCATTGATATCCACAATCCAATGAATTTAAGTATTTTTAGGACTCCGAATAGCCGTTTTAAGTGTTTTTAGGACTACGAATAGTCATTGTAGGATAGGTAATAACATAGCTCAATTTTTAACTGAACAGGTTTGGGAAGACTTTCCAAACGCTTACCGCAAAATAGTTGATTAATGGATAGATTAATGTCACCAACTAGTAAGTTAAATTTGTCCTTAAATGATAATTCTTGAATTTATAAAGGGTCTTTATATTGGCAGCTCATATTTAGCTATTGGCACATTAATTTCTGAGTTATAACGCGCCTTTTGAAAATATGCATTATACATGCATATTGAGGAAAAGTGTTCAACACAAAAATTGTAGAACTCATCGAGATCTACAACTTTCGTGTTGAACACTTTTCTTAAAAATGCACGCACAAAGCGTATTGCCGCCCTGATCGTAATTATAGCAAAATTTTGATGAATTTTTGAAAATACGCTTTGTACATGCATTTTTAGGAAAAATGTTCAACACGAAAGTTGTAGATCTCGATGAGATTTGCAATTTTTGTGTTGAACACTTTTCCTAAATATGCATGTATAATGCATAATGCATATTTTCAAAAGGCGTGTTATAACTCATAGAAATTGGTGTGCCAATAGCCAAATAGGGGTTGCCAATATAAAGACCCTTTATAAACTGGAATGCTCATGGGAACGTCTTTTTTTCGTTTAGAGTCCCCGGCAGCCTGGGCCTCAAAAAAATAATATTTTGACCTTCAAAATGTACGACAAGTGGTTGAAATTGGTTGGGCCCTGACTACCGACCAAAAGGACCACCATGGGAATGGGAAAAGTCCGAAGGATTTGTGCTCACAGGGACTAAATTGTTGGTGCGAGTAACACACCTAAGATCACGGTGCGGAACCTCCGATCATGCCGTCTATTTCCGCTAGCACGACTTTTCGTGCACGATCGATCTAAAATACGAACGTATTATATATTTTCACAGATCATCTTCGCCATTAGAATCTCGATCATGCAGCTCTATTTGCTCCCGCACAATAAATTTTGTGATCGTCGTACCCCACACACACCTAAATATCTCTCCATAGGGAGTACATGAAGAGAAGATTTCTCACTACCGCCGATTATAAATTGCAAAAAGAAATGCAACTCCAAAGAAATAGGGAAAAGGAAGGAAATGCCCCCCTCACGTGGAAATCACGTGCCGTCCCAAACGGTAACCTCTCCTTCACCTTCCTCCTGAATCTCGGATCTCTTTTTCAAAATCCATCCCGCAAAAACAATTTTCGAACCCAAATCCCTGATCTCGCCGACAACAGCTACCGTCCGTTTGGGGCGGCGGTGGCGCTCCGGCGAGGTAGAGAACGAACCCCGGGTGGCGACCGAAGGTGGGGAGGCCGGGTTGGAGACGGAGGAAGAGCGGCGTTTTGCAGCTGCTAGTGGGAGCAAACGCCGCCGGATCTCGCCAGCGGGCGTTTGATGCGTTTGCTGCCCTGCCGGAGCTCCACCGGCGCGCCAAACAGAACCTACGATACAGAGGGAAGATGGGGAGGAGAGAGACGGCGGGGGATGCGGAGACGACGAAGGGAAAACTCGTGAACGAGATCTGCTCCGTCTCCGCTGCGTTTTCTTCCTGCGCGCATCTCGGATCCGACGCGCGGAAGAAGGTTTTCGTCGATTGGTACCTCATCCTTAATGTCAGTCAGTATTTCTTCCGCATTCTTTATTAATTTTTCAGCAGTTTCTGAACTTCTCTCTTCTTCCTCCGGCTGGTTTGGTTGAAGGTTGCTGAGGACGCCGGGATGGATTTGATTCGCCGGAGATATCGACGGCTTGGTATGTGCTCGATCGATTTAATCACATTTATTTATTTATACGCCCAATTTGAGTTTTATATTCACTTTTATTCGCCTAATTTTAGTTTTTTCTGGAATTATTTAAAATATTAACTTTTTAGCCCGTTCATTTACATAATTAAAATTAGATATTGAAATTTGAAATTGATATTAATTCTAATTCTTCGACGAATTTAGGCTTCGTTTGATTCGGCGGTGGGGGGAGCAAGCCGTGGCTCCACCCGCAGCTTTCGAACCGGAGGGCGGGAGGGGAGGTTCGAAACGGGGCTTTTTTTCCTGTTTATCAGGGCGCGGCGGGTCCAGCCGGAGCAAACGCCGCTGGAGGGCGTTTGTTTACCAGCCGTCCGGCGGCGTTTGCACCAAACGCTACGCCAAAACGCCGCGCCAAATGAACCCTTAGTCTAATTCTAATTACGGCGGTCGCCTAATAAATAGAATTTAAAAATATTGTGTAATTAATCAATTTTGCTATTCGTTTGTTAGAGAAAATTGTGCGACCGAACGCAAAACGCATGTCCGGGCAAAGAACGCGCGCCTTGGCAAAAAAAGCGCGTGCCCGGGGAAAAATGCGCACGCCCGGGCGAAAAACGCTCGCCCGAGCGAAAAATGCGCGTCCGGGCGAAAAACAAGCGTTCTGACAAAAAACGCGGCCCGGGCGAAAAACGAGCGTCTTGGCGAAAAACACGTGCCCGAGTGAAAAGTGCGTGCTCAGGGGAAAATGTGCGCGCTCGAGCTAAAAGTGCTCGCTCGAACAGAATACACGCGCTTGGGCAAAAAAACACGCTCATGCGAAAAGCGCTCGCTCTTGCGTAAAACGATCGACCGGGCAAAAAAAGCGCCTCTGGCGAAAATGCGTACCCGGGGGCAAAGAAAGCACGCCCGGGAGAAAAAACACTCTTCTATGCGAAAAACGCTCGATCGGGCAAAAACAAAAGAGCCCCGAGAGATAATGCGCGCCCGAGAGATAAACCGCAAGCCCGGGTGAAAAGCTCGCACGAGCGAAATATGAGTGCCCTGGTGAAATACTCATGCACAAGAGAAATACGCGCGCCCGGGAGAAAAGTACCCGCTCGGGAGAAAGCGCGCACACGGGCGAAATAGAGTGCCCGAGCGAAATTAACACGGGAGAAAAAAGTGCGCCTTTTGCGAAAAAACACGTGCTCGGGCGAAAACTCGCACCCAGAGGAAAAATGCACGCCCGAGCGAAAATGTGCTCCCTGGGCGAAAAAACAGTCCCTCCTGGCTACAAACTCGCCCCGACTGAAATTATCCAACTCTTATATAGATTTGAAAGAATTAATTTTAGTTCAAAATGAATTTCATGGAATTCATTAGAATTCCAATTTCAGCATTCAAGCATGCAAGCGAACGACAAAATTAAAACTATACCTTCAATTCCAATTCCATCCAAACTAATCCAGATTTATTTGAGAGAGGGGTGGTGGTTAAGCGTTTGTGATATTTTTTGGTGCGGCATTTTTTTTTTGCACCGGCATAAAAAAAAACAATCTTTGCCATTAATTTAAAATAAAATTACCAATGCTCTTATTTTTCCCCAGCCAACGACATTATCTCCGCCCGCACGGTAGTGTAATGGCGTGCACAATAGAGGTACTGTCGTGATCTGGATATTATCTACCCGTGCACCGTCACATATGTGTGTAAGACATCATACTTAGGCTCCGTTTGGGGGGACTTATTTTCACCGGTCAAACGATTACGGACGCCATTAAGGTCCGGTTCATGCGGTCGTAACCGCTTGACCGGTGAAAATAAGTCCTCCCAAACGGAGCCTTAGGCTTCGTTTGGTTCGGCTTATTTGCTCCGGTGAGTTTGGACAAAAACGTCATTGTTATACCAAACATTTTATGCTTATAACTAGTTTCTTTTCTTGATAACGATAGTAACATTTGTCATACCAAACATACATTCTATGACAATGACGATTTTGTCCAAACTCACCGGAGCAAATAAGCCGAGCCAAACGAACCCTTAATGTATAGATTGTAAGCATCTTCTTGGACTATATTTTTTTTTTTGAATAATGTAAACCTATTTTGATTGAACAATTCACAAATAGCTATAATTAATTAATTAATTATAGCTACATAATATATATTTTAATATCTGGTTGAAAATTTTAAAAAATATTGTGCTATTATTAATTGAAATTGTATGTAGCATTGCAGCTTCATCCAGATAAGAATAAGTACCCAAAGGCAGAGGAGGCATTCAAACTCATCTCAGAGGTGGTTTCTCTTCTTTTATTACTATTTTTTTATAATAAATACAACAACAATACTCAAGCCTTTATCTCACTATAGTGGGGTCGGCTATATGGATCCTCTGTCGTCATTGCGTTCTATTTTTAATCATAGTTTCGCTAATGCCTAAGTACATCATGTCTTTTTTTAAAGTTTCATTCCAAGTCTTTTTTGGTCTACCCCTCCCCCGTTTAACATGTCTAGTGACTAAACTCTCACAACGCCTAACAGGTGCATGTAATGGTCTCCTATGTACATGTCTGAACCATCTAATTAAACGAGCTTCTTGTTGGGATATAACCCACTTGCACAGTCTGGGCACACTAGAAGAAAAATTAAACACGCGTCAATACATAGAAAATATATCAACCAGAGGACAACGAATTTTACGTGAAAAACTCTCTCTAAAGCAATGAGAGAAAAACCACGAGGCGGGGCGCACGAACAATCCACTATAAAATTATACGGATTACAACAAAACAATCTAGATTTGCCCAACCTAGATCCCCATTGGATTCACAAGTTGAATCCCCTCTCAAACCACGGTAGAAATCTTCTCTTCAAGAAAAAGAAAAAAGGAACTCAAATCTCCCCAAGCACAAAAGCAAACGAAGATAAGATTGAAAAAAAAAACTCTTTACAGCGAAGACGAAGAATACCAGTGGTGAGAAATCTGGATCAATCTACTCTACCAAACAGGTTCTGTCTATTTAGGGTAAATAGACGAAGTAATCTTAGTCATCCAAGACACTTCCAAGACAATCTGACGACTCTCGATCGTTGTTTAACGAAACAGATCCCGTCAGCAACCGCCCAGCAGTAACCACTAACGCGCCGTGGTAGCCATCAAGACAACATCGTCTCGACGATGCGTCGACACATCCCGTCGACAAACGTTACCGCCCGCGGTATCACTACCGTCGGGCGTTAGCCCTCACCTCCGGTCGTTCCGACGACACAACTTGTCTTGTCAACGATCCGTCGATAGACATCTCGACGGTGCGACGATACGCTAACACCGGCGGTAGCACTACCGCTCCGCGTTAACTAACAGTACGAGAATTAGTTGCTTCTCCCAACATTCTTCATCTCCTGCAGCAGCACCGCTACAATCATGATCTGAATTTCCACTCTTTAGGCGCTGGACCCCAACACTTCTCGCATCTTCTCTACAATTGGCGTCACTCATGTCTTATCCCTGGTACATTCATTCCTAATTTTATCCAATCTCATGTGACCGCACATCCACCTAAGCATTCTCATTTCTGCAACTCCCATTTTTTGCTCATGTACACCATTCACAGACCAACACTCAGAACCGTAGAGCATTGTTGGTCTAATTGCAGTACGATAAAACTTGCCTTTTTAAGTTTTAATGATACTTTACGATCACATAAGATTCCAGGCGCGCATCTAAAAAACGCATTTTTATAATAAATATTAAAAAAAAGCATTTTTATGCAGTTAGTATTTATCAATATATAAGCTATGGTTTTAATGAACCCATTTTTATAAGTACCTGATGCCTTCAACTAAAGTCTCCAAATTTATATCATTCCTCTTCTCTCGCAGGCGTATACTTGTCTTTCCGACAAAACTCGTAGAAAAAGCTTCGACGGCCAGCGGAGGAGCAGCTTCTGCACGTACTGCTATTTAACCCATCAATCCGATCGTCACAAGAATCCCAACGACATCGAAAACACCAGAGACGACAACGACGACGAGCAGAAACCTAAGAGTCAACCTCCGATCCAGCCATCACAGCCAAGCTCGATTTCACTTAAAATGAAGCAACTCCAGAGTAGATTCAGAGAAGAATGTCGGGTGATCGAGAATTGCCTTAGAGTCGCCATGAAGAGAACGGAGTCGCCCTTATTTGACCCTAGTAGGTTACCTAACTACCCATATCAACGGGCGCCGACAATGCTGCCGACTGTCACTAGTTATCGCATAAGATCTGATTGTCGGGCAAGAAGTTCATCGGAGCCATAATTTTCACAAGTCTAATTTCTTCATCATCTTCGCTTCGTATTTTGTGTGCTCGGATGGTTTTTATATGGTTTTACTTCATGATTTCATCACATTTTTGTAAGTTTATAGAATTGTTTGTAAAATTTATACTACATATAAAAAACCCTCATGATTTTCATCTTTTTTCCAATAATATTTGTTCTTAATTATATTTTTTTTATCTATAGTTATTTTTTTTATTAGTCACATAATTGATAGAATAATAAATATTACGAAAGAGATTATACAGATAATATAATACTATAATTGAAAAATGGGCGGCATTTAAATATGGGCAATGTTATAAGCACACCAGTTTTGGCTATTAGCACACAAATTTCTATGAGTTATTACGCGCCTTTTGATAATAAGTCTTGTACATGCATTTTTAGGAAAAGTGTTCAACACGAAAATTATAGATCTCGTCGAGATCTACAACTTTCGTGTTGAACACTTTTCCTAAAAATGCATGCACAAGACGTATTTTCAAAATTTCACTATAGTCATGATCAGGGCGACAATACGCCTTGTGTGTGCATTTTTAGAAAAAGTGTTCAACACGAAAGTCGTAGATCTTGACGAGATCTACAATTTTAGTGTTGAACACTTTTCCTAAAAATGCATGTACTACAAGGCGTATTTTCAAGATACGTGTAATAACTCATAGAAATTGGTGTGCGAATGGTCAAAACTGGTGTGCTTATAACATTGCCACTGCTTAAATTTAAGAGTTAGAAAATTACTTGGTTTTCAACAAAGTAGTTGGCCAACCCTAAACCTAACTACTTGAAGTCAGATTGTATTGTGAAAGTTTGACCACACTGAATTGAAATCAAATCTAAACCCTGACAAGTCCTTATTTAATTTCTGTCCGCCTCCCGTAGAGAAACAGGACCAATGAAATTTCGCCGTTGCTGGAGCCCGATGCACAGCTTTCGGCGAATGCACCTGAGCGCGCATTGCTATTGGTCCCGAGACCCCCGCACATGACCTTTGTGCATTGCAGAACACATTTTCCACCTAAATTAACCTAATCCATGCTTATAATTTGAACATATGAGAGAGAGAGAGAGAGAGAGAGAGAGAGAGAGAGAGAGATAGAGAGAGAGAGGGAGAGAGGGAGGGAGGGAGAGAGAGGGAGGGAGGGAGAGAAGGAGAGGGAGAGGGAGAGAAGGAGAGAAGGAGAGGGAGAGGGAGAGAGGGAGAGAAGGAGAGAGGGGGAGAGAGAGAGAGAGAGGGAGAGAGGGAGAGAAGGAGAGGGAGAGGGAGAAGGAGAGAAGGAGAGGGAGAGGGAGAGAGGGAGAGAAGGATAGAAGGAGAGGGAGAGAAGGAGAGGGAGAGGGAGAGAGGGAGAGAGGGAGAGAAGGAGAGAGGGGGAGAGAGAGAGAGAGGGAGAGAGGGAGAGAAGGAGAGGGAGAGGGAGAAGGAGAGAAGGAGAGGGAGAGGGAGAGAAGGATAGAAGGAGAGGGAGAGAAGGAGAGGGAGAGGGAGAGAGGGAGAGAAGGAGAGAGGGGGAGAGAGGGAGAGAGAGGGAGAGAAGGAGAGGGAGAGGGAGAAGGAGAGAAGGAGAGAAGGAGAGGGAGAGGGAGAGAGGGAGAGAAGGATAGAAGGAGAGGGAGAGTCTTAACCCTAATCTGTAATTTTTCAAACTTAGAGGGGAGGTCCCGATAAATGCCCCTTTGTATATATATGTATTATCATTATGTGTATATATGTATAATCAGCAAACATCATGACATTAATCCTTGTGAGGAGAGCATACAAAGGAATTAACCAAGGAAATGCATTTTTTGATGAAAGAACAGTGAAAAATGAAACTTTTCCTTTATTACAAACTTACTTTGCCGTGGCCGTGATATCTTCGTGGCAGGTAGTTCGTAGCAGATAAAATGTAGCGGGTATTGGCTAGGGTTAAGGTTTCGGGTGCAAATGGATTCGCCTTTGGCGCTTCTGAACATCAAAGTGGACGTCGATAAAACCAGCTATGCCTGCTGTGATCTTTTGGTTGGCCCTCACTGGCCCCACGCCTGGAGGGGTACCTGCATGATGATGGGTAAAACTTAAAAGACTATTGATGCTCAAACAAAACTATTGTAACTTTTTATGGTGAGAACTTTAACCACAAGGAAAAAAATTTTGTTAATTTCATGCGGGTTATTTAGCCGAACGCAAATTAGGGACCAAGGATGTGAATCTCGAAGCCCGCTTTGGCGCTCACTTCCCTATATGTATAGTTAAGGGTCATTTGTCGGGACCTTACCCCTAATCCTGCATAATTACAAGGACCACCCTCTAACTTTTAAAATTACTAAAACCACCCCTTTAAGCTTGCATTGTTAACATACATGTGAAAAAAAAACCATGAGAGTTTTTCTTTTGTACATGTAAACAATGTAAACGCAAGATTAAGGGCCCCTGAAGAACCAAGACAACTTTCCCAAAGGGTTACAGGTGGACCAAATTTAGGATTGTATGTACTATTGTCCTATGACGACTGAAGTGCTGATATTGTGGTCTGAATATTGTGCACGGGGAATCTCGTTCATGTGCGGATCTAGAGACTTGGAGAATTTGTTTTAATTTTCTTTAGCTGTAATACTTAATATTATTTATATTAACCCGGATCAAATGAATAATTTTAATTTAGAATATTAAAAATATATGATCAAGAATAATCTTATATTTAAACTTTAGACATGAAATTAATTAAAAAAATTCATGTTGCCAATGAAAATCAAACAAGCAAACGTCGGAGGACGTTAGAGCAAAGACAAAAGTATATAATAGTGAGGTATGATGAGTGATGACATGGGTACTACTGACGCCGCACGTTGTGTACAGGGAACCGTGCCCATTCAACTAATGTGTGTGAGCGTGGGACCCGGACGCCAGCTGGCAGCGGGGCCACGGTGCACTGTTTGGTGCGCGCATAACAATTTCCCGTGGGGGCCCACTGTATGCTGGCTTTCTATTGGTCCCGGACCTAGGTCCAGGACCCAGACGCAAGAAAAAATTTATAGCATCCCATGTTCCCCAAGTCAACAAACTCTTAAATTTTTGCACCTATGAATGCATAGCCTCTAAATCCCTATGATTTATCAAATTACTTACCAGTTAAGATGACATCTCCTTCCACTAGAGTCATGATAGAACTTATGTGACTGATCAAGAAAGGAATCTTGAATATCATATCCCTCGTTGAGCCTTTTTGCCTGAGTTCATCGTCTACCTGGAGAAATGTAAGTGTGCGAGCTCCAGTAAAATATCCCAGGAAACCTCAAAGCAGTAGTATATTTGAGCACTCTCAGACGTATACTGCAGCATACAAAACTTAAGCAAGTACCTTCAACCAAAGATCCAGATTGTCAGGGTCCTTGATCATGGATTTTGGCAGCTGAAAAAGAAAATTAGAAGCGGATTGCGGAAAAAATAAAGGACTGGCAAAACATCACTCATAATTTTTTGATGATCAAATAAGCTTAAATTCAAAAACCCAAAACCAGTATGATGATTAAAAGTATCCACAGTGATTAATTTGTCACGATATGTGTGACCTTGAGGTCATGGGTTCAAGTCCTGGAAGCAGCCTCTTGCAAAAATGCAAGGTAGGGTTTGCCTACATTTCACCCTTGTGGTGGGAGCCGTCCCCGGACCCTCGCTACGCGGGGATGCCTTTGTGCACCCGGGCTGCCCTTTTTTTTTACTTGTGTCCTAATAAGTTTTGTAAGAATGCATCAAGAAGAATAGATTTTGTATAAATGAGTATATGGCATCAACCCTTAATGAATTGAAGTTAGGGGTGCAAATAACGCTCGGGCCCAAAAAATCAGCACTGTCAAAAGCCGGGTTAAGCTGTGCCCGGGTAGGCTCCAGCCAAGCCTCGGGAGCCCTAGGCCTGGTGCTGAGCCCAACCAGACCTAGTAGGCCATTGGGCTTGGCAGACACTCTTGAGTGGGAGGCATGGGCCAGACCTCGGACTGCGGCTATAAAAGTCTAGGTCTAACAGGCTTTATTTGCACCTCTAAATTTGAAATGCTTCCAAAAAAAGAAACATAAAACCCAAGTTTGACAAAAATGACACTAGAGAAGGACATGCGATGAGTTCGATTCTAAATGATTGTATTTGAAAAAAGACTGAACTGGGTTAGAATTCAGAGAAAAGAGCAAAAGATGAACCAATAAGCAGATACTAAGGAATCAAATTGGAGAAGCATACAAAGGAAAAAGGGTACACCATAAATTGTGAGCAAGTTCTATAATGCAAATCCATGCAACAATTTACAAAGCAGGGTGAAGTATTCAGTAAGCAGAGATGAGGATAATGATGACAAAGCTTCTTATTGAGGATATTGCTCTAGAAAATAGATTTAAGAGTAGAAACTAGAAAGTGTAACAAATAAGGAGAGTACATAGATTCAAGTTGAAGAAGTATATTAAAATTTTGGGATTAAAAAATGATGATCATGACAATTTATATCATACCCTGATAAGAATGCATGTTGTTCGATCTTTAGAAATAAACATTGACACCATATCTTAAATTAACTACACCAAAAAAATAAGAAAGGAAAAGTTACAATTTCTTACGACAGCACTTATTGGAGTGAAGGTGTCCTGCCCTTTAGCTACTGTCCAAGGAAGACCTGCAGACTATGCAAAACAGAGCTGCCATCATCAGAGTTGAAGATGCACATTTGGCGCACACTTGGAATGGCTGATAATACGAATATAGAAAAAATAACTGCATTGTATAACGTTCAGAAAGTACACGCATACAACAAGATTCCAAGAGACACTCATAAGTAACTAATCTAGACAGGTGGTGCAAAACTGAATAGCTTTAATAACAGAAACGAAACATATATGAAAATGAGAAAGAAAAGCATTGATTAAAATGAGAAGAGATTAGATTTCCTTATTAAAAAAAGGAGTTTTAAGATTCAATTGGTAGGAATTATGCTTTTACATTCAAGACAAACTTTATAATCGTTATTTTAATGCCGCAGCTTTTATTCTGCTTACGAAAAAGCAGAATTTGTGAAGCAAATTATGGGAAGTGGATGAAATAGTTGTAACCTTTTTCCCAAATATTTGTGCATCCTTTTTGACGCAGGACAAAAAGACGACAGTGTGAAATAATCGGCGGTGCTGACACGCTCTAATGCAACCCTATGTGCATGTGCGACGCGAATGCGATCAAGCCGGACATAAATGATGCGTGCATGTTTTCAATTTTTCCGGAATTAAACGTTCGCAATAATTTTTAAGTGGCTAGCAAATCAACGCAGAGTTCACACAAATTTTCGCGCGCGCAAACAAATAAACACGGTCTTTTCACAAGGGGTGCTTTCCACGACAACTTGCGCAAATAAGATTTATAGCACTAAAAGAAATTAACAATGACACTAACGATCTCAAATACCCAGCAAATATATAATATCATCCAATATTTAATATCGAGAAGTAAAACAACACATTAAAGTAATACTCACAAAACACTGGAGATCCGGCAACGACGGCAGGCGTGGTTCCACGAATGAATGCAATGGCTGTGATGGGAGGTAAGAGGGTGCTGAACAAAACATTGGGATATTTGTGCTGACTGAATTAAGCGGGAGAGGGCGTTTCCTGCGCTGAGGTAGTTGCAGGAAATGAAAGTGGGCTGTTGAATCAGTAGGGGGGGAGGTTGTATGTTTGCTGAATTGAAGGGGAAAGAGGTTGGTGGTTGCTGGATTGAAGGGGAAATGTTAAGGTATATTTAGCGTTGTATCGGGTATTTAACGGAACCCTAACGGGTCCGTTAACGGGTCGTCGGGGATTTAGGGTTACGCCTATAAATACCCCACTGGGGGCAACGGGTAGTACGTTCCAAACTTGACGTGCACTCGGATGCTTCGAGCACCACTATCAGGAAAGAGGTTGGTGGTTGCTGGATTTGAAGAGGAGCGGGCTGCTGTTGACTGAATATGGAGAGAAATGAAGGTTGTTGTTGTACTGGTGGTTCCACGACGAAGGAAGGGGCGGGGGAAAGGAATTCACGGCATGAGGAAGTTGAACAGTAACGGGATCGGGAATGAAGGAGGAGAACAGTGACTGTGGCGTCGTATTTCCGTCGTGTGAACAGTGGAAATGGCGAGGAGGAAAAGGATGAATAGTGCGGTTGGCTATGAGTCCAAGCGAGGAAGATAAACAGGAGGGGGTTACGATACTAGATCGAGCGGCCCAGCACTTGCTGAAGGAGGAGCGACGATGGGCTGTGCAGTTTCGTGTGAGGGAGAAGATGAACAGTAGTTTTGCGGGCAGTTATCTCCTTCTGCTGATGGAAATCGTGGTTAACAGAGATGAACAGTGGCGGTTCGATCAGGGAATGAACGACAGGGAGTTTTTTTTAGAGGAATCGTGAGAATGGTTCACGGAAATAGTGAAAGGATGATAAATGAAATAACTGAAAATAGAACCAAGGCTTCGCACCCCGGGTTCGCGGCGTCGCACCACGGAAGATTGCTGATTTCTGGAATCTCTCACAAAATTCAACAATGAATCTGAAAATGAGAACATCCGCCCCTATTTATAACGAGAGGGGGCGGTTGGGCACCCGACGTGAACGGCTATGATCATCCGTTACGCCCGGTGTCCTAAAACAATAAATACAACTCCAAAAAATATAAAAAATACATATAAATGAAAGATGGCGCTCCGGATGCGCTCGTGGTCTCGGATCGCCGATCCGATCAATGCATCTCCGCCAAATCAGCAAAAACGGGTCCCGCCGAGTGGTGGCCCAATCTCCGATCATGAACATGCGGACGATCCCCATCAATTCCCCCCGACTGAAAAACATTCATCTCCGAGGAATGAAGATGAATGAGTTGTAGTCGAAGATCGGGGGTAAGTCTATCAAGCTCCGTCGCCGGTATCCAAGTATCAACAAAGGTGGGTGTCCACTCCAGTGCACCAAGTAACGGCCAGACCGACCGACTGTAGTGGTGATGCACTCGTGCGACATAATAACAATAATGCTCTCAACACTCACCTCTCGTGCTGGTGGATCCAGAAAAAACGGTGGAATCATGGGTGGTGCGGGCAAGTCCACGGGTGCTCGTCCAAGGTTAAAATAGGAAGTGGCAAGCTGTAACTGGGAGGGTGGAAGAAGAGGCTCAAGGTATGGGTCAAGGTATGGGCGCCTGTGCTCGAGAGACTCAAAGTAATGTGTCAAATCTTTCGTATTAAATACAGGATGAATACCCATATCTGCAGGGAAATCGATCTCGTAGGCATTTGTCCCAATTTTCTTTATAACCTTATAAAGACTCATTCGCTTAAGTTGTAGTTTAATAGCGGCTCCTTTTGGGAGCCCCTCCTTGCAAAGTCCGACCATGACATGCTCGCACACCCGAAAATGCAGCTCACGTCTGTGTATATCTGTCCATACCATATAACTCAATATTGTTAGTAGTTTTCTTCCGGATTAATTTATGCATTTCATGCAAATGATGCAAAACATACAACATGTGTGACTCGCACAACACAAATGATTCATGCACTAAATGTAAATGAACAAACAACAACTTTAAAAGACGAACTATTAACACGACCAACTCAATAAACCAGGGGTTTTGGGTACTATAAGAAACTCCTAAAAGGGGTACATGATCAGGAGGTTCAGAAGGTGGGACATAGAAAAATTCGTCGCGGGCGCAACGAGCACTCCAGTGAACCGCGAAGACATCAGTAATAAGATGTGTCAATGTAGTGTGCGAGCTGTCTCTATAAGTGCGGGTAGTAAGACATAAGATCAGCGGGTCAATGAGTGCACCCTCAAACTCGAGTGTCCTACTAAAGATGGATATATCCCAAATGAGGGGTGGATCGACATGTGACTCATCAGGGGGTTCTCCGGGAGGGGTATAATAAAAGTCGTCACAAATGTGACGAGTTCCAACGTAGGTCCCAAAAATATATGGAGTGTCCTCAGATAAACGATGATGCAGGTGTAGCGTAGAAAACGTGATATGCTTGCTAAGGGAATGTGACGCATCAGGGGGCTCACCAGGAAGGACATAAGAAAAATCATCGCGAATGCGACGATCATCTAAGTGAAAATCGTAGGCATCGATAATAGGATGTGACTCTAGTGTGCGGTGAGTGTCCCTCACAAGAAAAAACTCATCTGGTTGGTCAGCAGGTGGTACGACCCAAAACTCATCACGAGTGCGAGTGACCAGATGACAAACTCTCAAAACATCTGAATTATACTTAAGTGTTCTTAGGGAGAACCCTACAGAGTGGATGTAACACTCAAGATCCTCTCTCTGGATCACTATCAATATCAAGGGTGATAAAGAGAGATATGTCAACGTCTCAATACTCATAAGTGTGTCACTCACCTGAATCTCATCCTCACAAGGACGAAGTGGCTCAACTGGAGGCTCAGCAGGGGGTTGCCAAAGAACCCGTCAACAGGGGGATGGACCTCCAAAAGCAAACCATCATAAGGGGTCGTGTTCCCTAATAGGGGTGAGGTGGATACCACGAGATCACTACTAGGCTCTCGGCACCCGATCGTAATGTGGCTCGGTGCGCTATCGGGTGAAGTGTGGGAAAAGCCTATACTCAATAGTGAGCTAAAAGGTATAGTGTCGAGGGTGGGCTCTCTAAGCGGAACGGCCTCTCGTGGTAGCTTATTCCTAACATTCACATCCTGTGGTGGGAGGGCAACCCGTTCTTCCTCAAAGAGAATATCAGGTGGAGTGGGTGAGGTTTCCCTGCTTTGGAAAGTGGAGTGCTCTCACCGATCCTCAACGGCGGCGACACGAGTGCGGAGATCATCATATTGTGCATCCAATTGATCAAACCTCTTAAAAGCCAAGTGTAGGAATTTGGCTTCCGTCATGCCTGCCTTCGGGACAGTAGGAAGGCCACTACGTGTGGTGCTACCTCGCTGAGGGTGACCTCTATAGGATTCTTGAAGGTGATTAGGTTGTGCTCGTGGGTGGACGTGAGTCCTACGAACGTGCGGGTGGTGATCGTGCGTATACAGACTCAGGTTCCTCAAATAGAGGAGACGTGTATCGACGATGACCTGAATGATACTCAACTCTACCATCATAAGGTCGTGTCGAAGGATCAACATGATCCATTCGAGTGCGGGGATAAGGATGACGATAATCGTCATAATAGTGTGAAGACCTCTCTGACGGCACTCTATGAGAACAAGTGTAGACGGATGGTGGTTCCTCAAATTGAGAACCAGTGTAGTGACGACCACTATGATAAGACATTGGGTGGTGTAACATGAAGTCCCGCATATTTTAAAGTAAGCCCTAACCTGGGCTCTGATACCAAACTGACGCAGGACAAAAAGACGACATTGTGAAATAATTGGCGGTGCTGACACGCTCTAATGCAACCCTACGTGCATGTGCGACGCGAATGCGATCAAGCCGGACATAAATGATGCGTGCATGTTTTCAATTTTTCCGGAATTAAACGTTCGCAATAATTTTTAAGTGGCTAGCAAATCAACGCAGAGTTCACAAAAATTTTCGCGCGCGCAAACAAATAAACACGGTCTTTTCACAATGGGTGCTTTCCACGACAACTTGCGCAAATAAGATTTATAGCACTAAAAGAAATTAACAATGACACTAACGATCTCAAATACCCAAGCAAATATATAATATCATCCAATATTTAATATCGAGAAGTAAAACAACACATTAAAGTAATACTCACAAAGCACTGAAGATCTGGCAACAACGGTAGGCGTGGTTCCACGAATGAATGCAATGGTTGTGATGGGAGGTAAGAGGGTGCTGAACAAAACATTGGGATATTTGTGCTGACTGAATTAAGCAGGAGAGGGCGTTTCCTGCGCTGAGGTAGTTGCAGGAAATGAAAGTGGGCTGCTGAATCAGTATGGGGGGAGGTTGTATGTTTGCTGAATTGAAGGGGAAAGAGGTTGGTGGTTGCTGGATTGAAGGGGAAAGAGGTTGGTGGTTGCTGGATTTGAAGAGGAGCGGGCTGCTGTTGACTGAATATGGAGAGAAATGAAGGTTGTTGTAGTACTGGTGGTTCCACGACGAAGGAAGGGGCGGGGGAAAGGAATTCACGGCATGAGGAAGTTGAACAGTAACGGGATCGAGAATGAAGGAGGAGAACAGTGACTGTGGCGCCGTATTTCCGTCTTGTAAACAGTGGAAATGGCGAGGAGGAAGGGGATGAATAGTGCGGTTGGCTGTGATTCCAAGCGAGGAAGATAAACAGGAGGGGGTTACGATACTAGATCGAGCGGCCCAGCACTTGCTGGAGGAGGAGCGACGATGGGCTGTGCAGTTTCGTGCGAGGGAGAAGATGAACAGTAGTTTTGCGGGCAGTTATCTCCTTCTGCTGATGGAAATCGTGGTTAACAGAGATGAACAGTGGCGGTTCGATCAGGGAATGAACGACAGGGAGTTTTTTTTAGAGGAATCGTGAGAATGGTTCACGGAAATAGTGAAAGGATGATAAATGAAATAACTGAAAATAGAACCAAGGCTTCGCACCCCGGGTTCGCGGCGTCGCACCACGGAAGATTGCCGATTTCTGGAATCTCTCACAAAATTCAAGAATGAATCTGAAAATGAGAACATCTGCCCCTATTTATAACGAGAGGGGGCGGTTGGGCACCCAGCGTGAACGGCTATGATCGTCTGTTATGCCCGGTGTCCTAAAACAATAAATACAACTCCAAAAAATATAAAAAATACATACAACATGAAAAATGGCGCTCCGGACGCGCTCGTGGTCTCGGATCGCCGATCCGATCAATGCATCTCCGCCAAATCAGCAAAAACGGGTCCCGCCGAGTGGTGGCCCGATCTCCGATCATGAACATGCGGCCGATCCCCATCACTTTTGTTGGCAGCTTCTCCAACCATAAAACGAATCCGTAATGATAACAAAAATGAAGAATCAGAGAAGCAATTTCCTGGAGCGCTTCCATATCTATGGGAAAGGTGGATATGTAATATGTTACATCAGGATTCAATATCCAGAAACAACTATAATGATTGCATTTCATGAGATTCTTTTAGATTAGCTATGTAATTAGACCATGCATAACCATGCACCACAAACAAACAACTGCACTTTTTTTGTAAGTACTGCAGTCAAAGGTTTATCATACAAAGTCCAGAAAATAGCTTTTGTGCATGTAGCCAATAATTTTCTGTTCTTGAACTAACACTGCCACATCATTCAAAATTTTGATCAACAATATATTTCATGTGTCCAGCCAAGCAACACTTTCGTTGAGGCTTATGCAGGCACACCATATATAATCAATCATAATTCATAACTGATAAATCTCACTGAAGACAAATATAGCCTAACCATCTACATCAATGAAAAATAAATTCAACACGAGCAGTTGTAAGGAGAAGGAATCATCAACCACAGAAGCATTCACAATCAGATTTTGGGTTCCACACAGTTAACTGGAATCACACAACTAACACTTGTAAATATAGCAACTTCTGTCAGACCAGAAAGCAATACACAGTTATGTAGTTTCTTTTCAGTTTTTTTTTCTGTAAATCTGCTTGATAGAGTAGATATAGAGCACTACATTGTACTGATGGCACTAACAACCATTCTTCAATTTTAGTTTTATTGATTAAAAAACTTCATGTCAGGGCAACACTTCTGAGATCAAATGTGTGGTCCGAGAAGGAAGAAGCCCTTCCTCTCTATTATTGGATCAAGATTTCCCAATGGTGGAGAGGGAAGGAGACGGCAACCTGTTGTAGGAGAAGATGTCGAGGGATCAGGAGGAAGTACGTGCACAACAGGGGACCGAGCTCTACCTTAGACTCACAGCTGCAGCTATAGACTCCGTTTGGTACGACGGTGGCGGTCGTAAACGCGGTGGTAAAACCGTCATTCGTGAATGGGCGCCTAAGGAACTTCATCCACTTTTATATTCAAGTAGATTAAGTTCCTTAGGTGTGCGTTCATGAATGACGGTTTTACCACCGTGTTCATGACCGCCACCACTGTACCAAACGGAATCATAGAGAGAGAGAGAGAGGAGATGAAATTAGGGCTTGCTTACTATTTCATACTCCTTGCTCTCTTAAGTACTGTAAGTGGGGAAGGTTCCAACTATCACACATGCCCCTCACAAAGGATAATACATCATTTGTAAGTTCGTCAAGACTAAAAATAAAATGAAATTACAAAATAAAAGTGCATATTAATAAATATGAGTGTAACGCAGGTTTAGGCCTTGCCCTTGCAGTGGTACACCTTTCCCAAATCATGAACCTGTAACAGTTTGCTCCTAGAAATGTCCATGTCCAATATAGTCAGACACCAAAATTCCACATTCTAAGAAAGCCAAAAATAAATGGACCCGTGCTATGTCAAACCGCAGTAAAAACAGGGACTATGCACATATATGAACACCCTAGGTTTCATTGTGTATTTAAGTCTGCCAAATTAAAACAGGAAAGGGCAAAATTAATGCCGTCCATAAGCATAGAAAAGACGTTCAATAAGAAACAAGAATACCTATAAAATGACGTGCAAAATAAATTTAATGAGGAAACTTCTCACCTTTGCAGAAGATTGGATCTCCCTTGCTGTCATATCCAATGCTAGTGCATAACCTGCAATTTTGTGAAGGAAAACAAACAAAACTAGCTCAGTGGAGAATGTTGTAACAACTATGTCCTGATTTATTTATATGATTGAACGAATATAAGATTAATACCTTAGGTAAACCGTTCATCAAAGATCTTGGTGGTCAAGACCTATAGCAATTATATTAACAGCTCACGGACTTTGGTTGATTTCAATGAACTTTTAAGCAAAAAAAGATTAAATCATGTTTTCTAACACAACCTATTGCGTCTCTAATGCGTTGTTTGATTTTGGATTAAATAGTATAAAATAATATAAAAATATCATTCCAATCAGAAAAGATGCAGAGAACATGTCATTTGTAGGATGAGCTAATCAAATCAGTCCATTTAGTTGGGTTATTCCTAAAGATTCCTGATGGGAATCAGCCGCGCCACTCTTAAGTACGTATTGGAGGAAAAGCAGGTGTGACTCCAAGTGGTGACCAAGAAACTAGTGATACACTAGATTAGGGCTTTCTTGGTGAATGATATTGATATAAGAAGGAAACGGTCCCATCTTTCAACTCAACTTTTCAACTTGAGTTGCTCTCGGAAGTTCGTTTTTCCTTTATTTTCATGGTATCAGAGCAGAAACCTTCACTCTGGACATCGGGTGTGTGTTTCTGCAACTTCTATATCACTGGTTGCTCGATGATCGATGATCGTTGGTGGTCAATTGCTTAGTGATTCGACGAGCATTCATTTCTGCTCGACGATCAGCCATGTTCTCTACACGCCAATTTTTCCGTTGTCGATCGACAAAGTTTGTGATCGGCCACTGCTGGAACCATCGGTACCTGGCTCCTTCGGTACCCTACTCCCGTGGGAGGCGGAAGCTCGTTGCGACCTCATCCGACTGTATCTGCTACTGTTGTCACTTGGTTGGCTTCCGTCGACTCCCGAGTGGCACTAATTTGCTTATGTTGGCTCCGACAGCTATGTTGTCTTGCTCTCGTATATTTCTGTGTATTGCCAACTTATCCCCTTCCTTCATGTGGCTGCTACTTCATTCTAGATATGTTTCTGTTGCTGGGTTTACTACCAGCAAAACTCTTCAGTTGTGGTGGTTCGACTGCACTGCAAGGGACCATCTAGTGATTTCCTTGGTACTATGGTTCAACCTAGCCAACGTACATCAAATCTAGTTTAGCTATTGAAAGTTTCAATAGTAGTGATGTGTCGGGGGGGGGGGGGGGGGGGGGGGGGGGGGGGGGGAGTGTAGCCAATATTAACTTAAATGGTAGAAATTATTTGTTATTGGCTCAATCTTTCCGGATGTTCGTTGGTGGTCGAAGGAAAGGAAAACATAATTTATCATTGGTGAGCTAAAATTCCCCAAGCCGTTACTAATGCTTCCTATGAAGACTGGGAATGAGACAATTTAATTGTTATGAATTGGCTTATTCATTCGATGGAGACCATCAATGCTAATCATTTCATGTTTTGCAATACTGCCAAGGAAATGTGGGATCTTATGGAAAAAAATTACTCCAAGAAGAAAGATCTTGCTAGGATCTATCAACTTCAGACTGAACAAATCCTCCTTTCCAATGTTGCAATTTTGAAGATGTTGGAGCGGTTCAAAACTGAAATTAATAATATGAGTAAAGAGGCACTCTCCTATATATAGGAGAGATATACAAGGATAAATAAAGAGCGACATAATAACTCCAATAACATATTCCAACACTCCCCCTCAAGTTGGGCGTGTGATATCTTGCATGCCCAGCTTGCACATAATTTTTCCAAACACGTTCTGACTCAACCCCTTGGTGAGAGCATCCGCTAATTGTTGGTCTGAGGGGACAAAAGGTGTGCTCACAGCTCCTCTTTCTATATTCTCTTTGATAAAGTGACGGTCAACCTCCACATGTTTTGTGCGGTCATGTTGGACGGGATTGTGAGCAATGCTAATGGCGGCTTTGCTATCACAGTAAAGCCTCACGGGATCCTTATTTTTCATGCCAAGATCTTTTAGGAGAGATTTAATTCACAGTCCCTCGCAAATCCCATGAGTCATGGCTCTGAATTCTGCCTCAGCACTAGACCTGGCAACTACATGTTGTTTTTTACTCCTCCACGTTACCAAATTACCACCAACAAAAGAGCAATAGCCAGAGGTGGACCTCCTGTCGTCAACGGAACCAGCTCAATCAGCATCAGTATAAACTTCCACAGTCAGCTCTTTGCCCGGGGAGAATAGGATACCTTTTCCAGGAGAGGATTTGAGATACCGGAGGATTCGATGAGCAGCTTCTAAGTGACGAGTTCGTGGTGAATGCATGAACTGACTAATAACACCAACAACATATGAAATATCCGGGCGAGTATGAGATAGATAGATAAGACGCACTGCCAATCGTTGAAACCCAGTGATATCATCTACCAATTCCCCATCATCTCTCCCCAATATGTGATTAACTTCAATTGGGGTATCAGCAGGTCTACACTCACTCATCCCACAAGATTGGAGCAAGTCAAGAATGTACTTTCTCTGAGATAAGAATATGCCATGATTTGATCGAGCGACTTCAATTCCCAGGAAGTATTTGAGATTTCCCAGGTCTTTTACTTCAAATTCCTTTGTCAGACTTTGTTTCAGAGTTTGAATTTCTTCAGTGTCATCACCCGTGATAATGATATCGTCCACATAAACAATAAGAACAGTGAGTCTCCCATGTTTGTGTCTTACAAATAAAGTATGATCGGCATTGCTCTGAGAATATCCAAACGCGATCATAGCTCTGTGAAATCTTCCAAACCATGCCCGAGGAGACTGTTTTAAGCCATATAAGGCTTTCTTCAACCTACATACTTTTCCACCAGATCCGGCTAGGGTAAGACCAGGCGGTAACGACATGTAGACCTCTTCTTCCAAGTCCCCATGAAGAAAGGCATTTTTCACATCTAACTGAGTCAAAGGACACCCTTTGCAGACAGCACACGAGAGCAACACTCGTATAGAATTCATCTTCGCCACAGGGGCAAAGGTTTCTTGATAGTCAATTCCCATAGTTTGAGTATAGCCCCTAGCCACCAGGCGGGCCTTGTATCGCTCAACAACCCCTTGAGAGTTCTGTTTGATGGAGAACACCCACTTACACCCCACCACAGTCTTGCCAGGGGGCAACGAGACCAAGTCCCATGTGCAGTTCTTCTCCAGAGCCAACATCTCCTCAAGCATAGCCTCTTGCCACTTACGATTAGTGATAGCATCCTGCCAAGTTGAGGGAATAGAAATGGAGGAGAGAGAGGCAATAAAGAGTTTATGTGAAGGGGATAATGAGTTATAGGACACAAAGTGGGACATCGGATGTTGGGTGGAGATACAGTTACCTTGAGTCCCCAAAGAAGGATCAGATGTTGGAGCGGGTAGCCTGAGAGATGTCGATGTACCTTGACCCCTTTTTCGTCGAGTATACACCTGTAAAGGAGGAGCGGTCACAGGAGTCGGAACAGGAATAGACAAGGATGTAGACATAGCAGGCATAGACACAGGAGTAGGAAGATATGAGGGAGGAATAGGTAGGGGAAGAGAGCTCACTTCTGTTGGGTAAGTCTCCCCCTGAAGTGAGGGCTCGTAGAAGGACTCAGACTCCCGAAATGTGACGTCCATAGTAACGAATATCTTTCGGGAAGCAGGATGGAAGCATTTATATCCTTTCTGGGTTGGCGAATACCCAATAAAAATACACTTGAGTGCACGAGGGTCAAGTTTCGACGTGGGGCGAACATGGACAAAACATACACACCCAAAAATACGAGAAAGGAGATTTGTGGGAGAGACGGAAAGAGACGCAAGAGGGGATATGTAATTGAGGACACGAGTCGGCGGGCGATTGATAAGATACGCCGCCGTAAGAACAGCATCCCCCCAAAAATGCTTCGGGAGGTGCATCTTCAGGAGGAGGCACCGAGCAACCTCCAGAAGATGGTGATTCTTACGCTCGGCGACCCCATTCTGAGCCGGGGTGTAGACACAAGATGTCTGATGTATAATGCCCTGATCACTAAGATAACGCTCAAAAGAAGAGTCAACATACTCACGTCCATTATCACTGCGCAAAATTTTAATGGCAGCATTAAATTGAGTGGCCACCATCTTAGGAAAACGTTGAAATAAAGGAAAGACATCATTCTTGTTTTTCATTAAGTATACCCACATACAACGAGAAAAACAATCAATAAATGTAACAAACCAGTGAAAACCTGAAATAGAGGCAACAGGGCAAGGACCCCAAACATCAGTATGAACCACAGTAAAAGGGGAAGAACTAGGAGTGGACACATGATTAAGAGAAGTACGATGATGTTTACCAAGATCACACACATCACATTTAAAAGTTTTCAAAGATACATTAAAAATATTCGGAAATAAAAGATGCATAGTAGAGGGAGAAGGATGGCCCAGGCGACAGTGCCAAGAGTCCACAGAGAGCTGAGCAGCAGAAAGAGCCTCCGGAGGTGGAGCAGAGCTGGAGGGGTAGAACAGGTAGAGGCCATCCCGCAGTCTACCAGAGCCGATCACTGTCCCCGTCTTCAGGTCCTGAAAGACACAAGAGGAGGGAAAAATTGTTACAGAACAATTCATGGAATTAGTAAGATGACTAATAGAAAGCAGGTTGCGGGTAAACTTAGGAACATGGAGCACTGAAGAGAGAGTGAGGGAGGAGCAAGGGATGGACCATTTCCCGGCAATGGGAGACAAGGAGCCATCAGCAATGCTCACTTTGTCCCTACCAGACAAAGGTATATAAGATACAAAACCTGTAGCAGAGCCATTCATATGGTCTGTGGCGCCAGAATCAATGATCCACTGGGTGGGAGAGCAAGCGGAGGCAGTGTGAGCACCTGGAGTCCCCTGGTGGGCATAGGAAAAGCTAGCGGACTCAGACGAGTGGTCAAGCATAAAGCGACGGAAGGCTTGAATCTCCTCAGCAGAAAGAGCGGAAGGAACCGCAGGGGCATCAGATCCCTCATAAGAGGCTGGATCATCAACAGCATCGGAGAGATGAGCCGAGCGAGAAGAAGCCGACCGACCCAGAGTGCGCCCAAATCCACGGCTACCACGAGTGGCAGGTCCACCGCGAGGAGGAGGAAAGTCGTGAAGCTTGAAGCAAGTGTCCCGAGTATGACATGCCTTCCCGCAATAGTCGCACGTCAAATGGTCCTTGTCCATAGGTTTAGACCTGGTGTCCCGGATAGAGCAACCACCGGGATTGAACCGAGTAGCAAGAGCAGAGCACTCAGCAACAGTATCTGGTAGACGAATCTGCCGGCGATCATATTCTTGTTGAACCAAACTATATACCTCAGGTAAGGAAGGCAGAGGAGAACGACCAAGGATCTGAACACTGATGGGATCGAGATCACGGTGGAGACCATGAAGAAATTCGAAGATCCGATTGTGTTCCTCCCGGGCACGGACCAGCGCGTCATCCTCAGGGGAGACAAGAGTAAGTGCGTCAAAGTGATCATATTCCTGATAAAGC
Source organism: Dactylorhiza incarnata (assembly GCA_033032865.1). NCBI lineage: Eukaryota > Viridiplantae > Streptophyta > Magnoliopsida > Asparagales > Orchidaceae > Dactylorhiza > Dactylorhiza incarnata. The sequence continues at coordinate 5,518,091 of JAWHQI010000110.1, read as the reverse complement.
TGGGTAAACTCCAGGTAATAAGCAGCGGGGGGCCGATCCCCTTGGCGCAGGAGGAAAATCCGACGCCGCAATTGGAAGATCTAAGCAGCATTCCCGCGACAGGAGTAGGTAATCTCGGCACGTTTCCAAATGTCGGCCGCCGTATCAAGAAATAGATAGTTGCGGGCAATAGACTCCTGCATAGAGTTGGTCAGCCAAGACATCACCAAGGAGTTCTCGGATTCCCATTGGGGCCAATCCGGTGAGGTAGCAGTGGGAGCCCTATTAGTGTCGTTGATGTAGCCAAATAGACGGCGGCTCTTGAGCGCCAGAGTAACGGAGCGAGCCCATGGAAGATAATTAGTGTCATCCAACTTAATAGTAGTAATCTGAGGAGTCCCGTGATCATGGTTGGCACGAAGAGATCCAGTAGAAGGAAGAGGATCATGAGGAGCACTCCCACCGGAGGAGACATCCGGAGTCTCACTACTTCCTGGCATAGCAAGAGAGGAAAAGCAGCACAAATCCGAGAGCCTAGAGACAGGAAATCTCACTCATAGAAAGAGGAGATGCGTCGGTGGAACGCAAAACACAATAATAGGGAGATACATTCCCACAGAAAGGGAAAACGGACGCCGGAAGAGCAATCACGGACTCAAGACTGCATAGATCCGGCGCCGAGAAAGGCTCAAGCAGCCATGCGGAGAGGGCTTCGCCGACGGACGAGAGAGGAAGGCGACTAGGGCTGGAGGCGGGAGACTGGCCGACTGGAGAAAAAAAAACGCCGACTAGGGCTGGAGGCGGGAGGCGGGAGGCTGGAGACGGGAGGCTGGCCGACTAGGGCTGGAGGCGGGAGGCTGGAGACGGGAGACTAGCGCTGGGTGCGCTGACTGCGGGAGATGAGGCGCGCTGGAGACGCGAGGAGCGTGGGGTGCGTGAGACGCGAGGAGCACGCCGACGCAGGAGAACGACGGGAGGAAGAACGCCGACGCAGGAGAAGGGTTAGGTCACGTCCGCCTCTGATACCATGTTGGAGCGGTTCAAAACTGAAATTAATAATATAAGTAAAGAGGCACTCTCCTATATATAGGAGGGATATACAAGGATAAATAAAGAGCGACATAATAACTCCAATAACATATTCCAACAGAAGACTATTATACTAAGCTAACGAACAAGTTGCCTGAATTAGATCAATACTCTATATCTACTCGATTAAAGATTAGAGAGGAATCCTGAGTCTTTGAATTGCTCTTTGGTCTTTCCTCTACACTAGAGTTTCAAAGGGTCTAGATGTTGGGCAAAGACACTATGACTGATCTTGATATCGTGGCTGCTACCTGAGAGCGGAATCCAGTCAGATATCTATTCCTCAAGCTAGTGGGTTTGGTGACATTGAGAGACTTCTTATTGCAATCCATCATAAGAAATGGCATTCCAACAACACTATCTTTTTTGAGAACAAGGATTATGATGATAAAAGTCGGCTGAAGTGCCCCTGCAGTAGGAAAAAGGGACACATAAAGGACAGATATTAGGAACTGCATCCCAACCTAGTTCCTAAAGGATGGAGACATCGCAATGATGGACGTTATGCTTGACCTCAGACCACCCTGTTTAGTGTTGTTGAGATATGGTAACTGCATCCCAACCTGCCAAGGCTCAAGCCACACCAGGCTCAGAGGTTTGCGCCTTCATGCATCTTTTTTGCGCCTTTGAAGCATAAAAGACGCACCTAAGTGCAATTTCTGTTGTATTTTTTTTTTCAAAATAATGTAAGAACTCAATATTTTTTGCATGATTTAGTGTTTGTGAAATATAATCGAGCGTTGAGACTTAGACATGATGCAAGTGATCAAAATGATTTTGTTTTTAAAGAGATATAAATGATAGTAATTAATGATTAATGAGTAAAATATATGAAGAAGATAATCAAGAAGATGAACTGATGTTTGATACTGATTATTTAAAATGAATGTGGTTGCGTCTAGCCTTCGTCAAGCACGCGTCTATGTCTTGCGCCTAGGATCCAAGACCTTTTTGCTCCTTTGTGCGCCTTGCGCATTTAATAACTAAGGATAATAGTTAGCATGTTGTTGCATAGTGATGCAGCAGCAGTTCTACAAAGCAGACCTAGCCTAGCCCCTAAGACCTAATGGCTAGAATGTCGTTGTAGTAGGCTAGTAACACAAGTTGTCAGCCCACTTATTTTAAACTTCTATTTTTTCTATTAAATCTTCAATTAAAAGTTCAATTTTCAAAATAGACGTTTGGCCCGTATTAATACATTTATTAATATATATATAATTTTAATATATTAGATAATTATACATTTATTAAATACAACAACAACACTCGAGCCTTTAAGTACATCATGTCTTTCCTTATAGTTTCATTCCAAGTCTTTTTTGGTCTACCCCTCCCCAGTTTAACATGTCTAGTGACTAAACTCTCACAACGCCTAACAGGTGCCTCTAATGGTCTCATATGTACATGTCTGGACTATCTTAAACGAGCTTCTCGCATCTTCTCTACAATTGGTGTAACTCCTGTCTTCTCCCTGATACATTCATTCCTAATTTTATCTAGTCTCGTGTAACCACACATTCACCTAAGCATTCTCATCTCCGCAACTCCCATTTTTTGCTCATGTACACCATTCACTGCCCAACACTCAGAACCGTAGAGCATTGCTGGCCTAATTGCAATACGGTAAAACTTGTCTTTAAGTTTCAATGGTACTTTACGATCACGTAAGATCCCTTCTCCACTTCAACCAACCTGCTTGGATTCTATGTATCATATCTTTATCTACACCTCCATCTTTTTGAATTATCGATCCCAGATATTTAAAGCACTCACTGCGGGAAATATCTTGGTCACCCAATTTAATGACGGAGTCATCCGACCTTCTTGTACTACTAAATTTAAGCTCTATATACTCCGTTTTTGTCCTGCTCAACCTAAAACCCTTCTTTTCTAAAGTGTCTCGTCAAGATTCAAGTTTCGTGTTTACACCCTCACGCGTCTCATCGACCAAAACAATATCATCTGCAAATAATAAACACCAAGGTATTGCTTGTTGGATATGTCTGGTGAGCTCATCTACGATAAGGGTAAAGAGATAAGGGCTTAAAGCTGACCCTTGATGTAAGACAACAGCGATAGGGAATTCCTGTGTTAATCCTCCAGATGTCCTCACCCTGGTCACTGAATTTGTATACATATCTTTGATTTCGTCAATGTATGATACATTTACAAATTTCTTTTCTAAGACTCTCCACAAGACCTCTCTTGGAACCCTATCATAAGCCTTCTCCAGATCGATAAACAACATATGCAAATATTTTTATCTTTCTCGCTAATAGTCAATGAGTCTCCTCAAGAGATGTATAGCTTCCATGGTTGACCTCCCTGGCAAGAATCCAAATTGATTCTCTGAGATGTTAATCTCTCGTCTTACTCTTCTCTCTAATATTCGTTCTCACAGTTTTATAGTATAACTCATTAATTTAATTTCTCTGTAATTGACACATTTATTAAATATATTTAAAAAATTAAACAAGGAAAGGAAGGGACGGTACCCTTCCATACCCACTTTTAAAGAGTTATCGGGCCTGGCTCGGGTCAACCTGGCACAAAGCCTAAACCCGGGCCTGTCGTGCCTTTTTCGCACACCTATTCATGCAAGTAGTAAAATCTGTTCATATATTGAATTACAGATAAGTATGATAAGTGTTCCATAGATCCTTCAATCACAAGCTAAGATTCCAACAACCCTTGCCTTTCCTTTCCCTATCTTCTAGCTCAAATGGGAACTCTTATGCACATTATTGTATAATTTGTTGAGGTATATTTAATTATCGGGTTAACGGATACTTTGCGGTTGGTTAGAATCCATTAGGGATTCACGTATCCACCGGGGATTTAGGGTTTGCCTATAAGTACACTGCTAGGGGCAATGAGTAGAGTGTTCCAAACTAGACACTCACGCGGATGCTTCGAGTGTCATTCTAACATTCTCGAAGTTCCTCTCGTGAGCCCTAGCAGTTCTCCCGTGCGTCTTCCGTAACCGCCCTCCCTCCTCTCGCGATTCTTCATCGTTGCCGACAGGAATTCCCGTAACTGTTGTTGTTCCCGTCGATTGGAGGAGGAGGCCGTCGGTTCCTGCGTTCTGTTGTCGCCACTGTTGCCGACGTTGCCGATCGCAGCCCTAGCGCGTCCCGCTCTGTTGCCGACGCCGACGACGCTGCCGATTCTTTCGCTGCTCAAGAGCAGTGCAGTGTCGTCGCTTGACGACGTCTCTAGTCAAGTGAAGTGCAGTGCCTCCCAGTCGTCTCCATCCTCCTCTCCGGATCTGCTCGTGGCCGGATCGTCGGATCTGTTCCGTTTCGCTGTCGTCGTTGTCGTCCCGTTGCCGCTGTCGGTGACACAGGCGCGCCGCTGCAGTTATCCGTTGTTGGATTTCCGACAGCGATATCAGAATTCCGACAGCACTGTCGAATTTCTGACAGCTTTCTTACTCTTGGTGATCCAGTTTGTTGGCATCGGTTGTTCCCTGCCGTCATTGTTTGCGTGGATCAGTCTTCGACGACCTTGTTCAGTAGGAGAAGAGGAGCACAGCATCTTTTTTTTCTGGATTGAATCCGAAGAATTTTGTTCTCGCCTCTACGCGTTTCAGGTGCTCTTTTTCTAGTTTTCTGCTTGTTATTAGTTTGCTAGTGAAATTCAAGTATTTGGCAAGAGACACACAATGTCGAAAGGGACTACTCCTGTTCCGATGATCAAATTGAAGCAATTCTCCAATTCTGAATTCTGTGCTTGGAAGAGGAACACTCAGTTTGGTATGAAGTACCTGAACGTGTTCTACACCGTTCAGTCTATACGTGCTGAGGTTCTTGGGACAGATGGCGAGGCCCAGTGGATTGAAGAAGAAGATTTCTGCAACGACTAACTGTTGAACTGCCTCTCCAACAGGCTTGCTGAGACGTACAGCAAATTGAAGACGACCAAAGAAATTTGGGATGCTCTGGAGGAGCAGTTCAAGGAAGAGGAAAATATGTCCAAAACGCACCTGGTGGATAAGTTCATGGCTTTCACCTTCACTGAGGAAAGGAAAATCCTTCCACAGGTCGCCGTTTTTGAGAATCTGGTGGACAAGCTGAACAGTGAGAACATCCCACTGCCTGATGGTTTTGTTGCAGGAGCTATTATTTTCAAGCTCCCGTCGGCGTGGTACTCCTTTTAAACGAAGATGTATCGGAAGAAAACGGAGGTCAGTCTTAAAGACCTCAAGCGCTTTATATGCATTGAGGATGAGAACCGGACTAGCACGCTAGGGAGACCGTTAGCAAGCAGTCCTCTGCTGCCAACATGGTCACGCATCCTAAGCGTAAGTTTAAGACTGGAAAGACTAGACCATTACCCAGTGCACCCGCAGTTGTGGACACGAGCAAAAAGGCGAAGAAATTCAAAGGCAAGTGCTACAATTGTAACAAGTGGGGTCACTGCGCTTCCGAGTGTAAGCAACCAAAGAGAGATGATACTAGCACACCAAAGCCTGATAACAGGGCCAATATGGTTCATCCGACTGCGCCTACCGACTTTGTTGCCATGGTCGATAATGGACAGGTCAGTACCGAGTGGTGGCTAGACTCAGGTGCTACATGTCACGTCTGCAACAACACTGCGCTTCTGGAGGATGTCACTGCAGTCAGAGTGACTGTCACAGTTGCAGATGGAGGAGTAACTGACGTGTTGAAGGTTGGCAATGCTACCTTGACGCTCTCCTCAGGTAAAACTCTTACTTTGAAAAATGTTAAATTTATACCATCATTAGCTGCTAATTTAATTTCAATTAGTTTGTTATGTGATGCGGGTATGTCATTTAATATTAGTGGTGGTCGAGTCACGCTGATGGTTCACTCGCACTACTTTGGTTGTGCGTATGTCGTCAACGGAATGTATGCGTTGAGTCTAGCAAACGAAGTAGTAAATCAGGTTAGTTCTAATTTGATCGATCCTAAGACTTTACATGCAAGACTAGGACACGTCAATTATAGAAAACTACTGCTACTAGCTAGAACTCACAACATCCTCTTAGACACAAAAACCAAATTTGACAAATGTGAAATCTGTGCTCAAACTAAGATAACTAGAACACCTTTTAGTCAGGTTTTTAGGAGCACACAATTGCTAGAGTTAATACACTCCGACATATGTGACTACAAAAGTTTTGTCACACGTGGAGGTCGGAAATATCTGATAACCTTTATCGAAGGCTACTCTAGATTCAGTCACATTTATCTACTTAAATCCAAAGATGAAGCTTTTGAAAAATTTCGTATATTCAAAACTAGGGTTGAGAATCAACTTGACATGAAAATCAAACAGCTAAGGAGTGATAGAGGAGGAGAATACGTCTCCGGGGAGTTCAGAGATTTCATTGCCAGCAATGGCATCATCCCTGAAACGACTGCCCCTTATTCCCCCCAATCCAACGGTATCGCTGAACGAAAAAATAGAACTATAACAGAGATGTTGAATTCTATGTTGTTAACTGCTGGCATGTCTGCGGCCTACCGGGGTGAAGCTGCTCTCACGTCTAATCACATTCTTAATAAAGTTCCTCATGCCAAGTTGACTAAGACACACTATGAGTTTTGGTTTAAGAGACCTCCTAGATTTGATAATCTTAAGACCCGGGGCTGTATCGTTTATGTTAGGATACCTGACCTTAGAAGAGCTAAGATTAGACCTAGGACAAATACGTGTGTCTATTTAGGATGTACAGAGGATAGTGCTGCAGACAGATTCCTAGATCTCTCAACAAACTCTGTAATATAATCTAAAGACGCTGTCTTCTTTGAGAATAAGTTCCTCAAGGATAAGAACCTGACACTTCCAGGTCTATCAGCCACTAGTCTTGAGCCAGCTGGGCCAAGCCAACGTAACTCTAACACTGAGCCTGTAGACACGAGTGGTTTAGATACCAGAAGGCTATCTAATAGAGAGAAAATGCCTAAAAGCTTCGGTACAGACTTCGTGACTTACCAAGTTGAAGTTGATACATCCACCTATAAGGAAGCTAATGCGATACTTAAAGTACAATGAAAAGTATGTTTTATGTTACAGTGGACATCCTCTTGTGCTTGAGGGGTATTCTGACGCCTTCTGGTGTTTCGAAATTGCTGATAGTAAATCCACTAACGGTTTTGTATTCACCCTAGGAGGAGCAGCAGTAGCTTGGAAGTCAAAGAGGCAGTCGTGCATTGCACTATCCTCTATGGAATCAGAACTCTATGCTCTCGCTTCAGCAGGAGAAGAAGCAGAGTGGATAAGAAATTTGATCATAGACATTCCAATGACGAGTCTGAAAATGCACTTTATTTCGCTATATTGTGACAATCAAGCCACAAAGACCATTGCAACAAATACGTTGTTCAATGGAAAGCGAAGACAACTAAGGATAAAACAGGCTTGGTTGACCCATCTCACCAGTCAGGGGATAATCTTCTTATTGGACGTGAGATCGAAAGATAATGTAGCAGATGTCCTTACCAAGGGCTTATGTAAGGTTCTAACACATAAAACATCGGGGGAGATGGGATTAAGGTTCATTTAGTATGACTTAATACCCTGTTTATGTTTTAAATTTTTAGAACTGTAGTCTGTTTACATTCGAGCATCTAAAGTGAGCATACGGAAGTATTTCAGATGTTATCCGATGAAAGCCAGAGATGAATAGTTGTCAGTCATTCCAAACTTGATGACTTACGCAATTATTTTTTATTCAAAAGTTGATTTGGGTATCATTCCAAAAAGGAATACTGAAGTTGCTGATATGCGTCCTGATATTATGATCATTACTTATATTATTCCAAACTTGATGATATATTGGTCACAGCTTGTTGTCTCATTACAAACTTGATGATATAATACAATTGTGAAACGTTTAGTAATAATCTTAATAATCGAAGGAACATGGTTTGATTCTTTGAAGTCAATTGTTTAATTTTGTGTAAATTGGATAGAGATGCTGATATGTGATTCTTTTCTTCCTGGTTAGAGTATTAAATTCTTTTAATGCTAGAACTATTCACTTTACTCTTGATTAGCAAATGTTAGAATTATAAAGATTTGTCTCGTGACATTCTTATTTTGTCTGTTTGCAGATCACATAGAGACTGGAGGAGAGAAAGAAAATTTCGACCCAGATGATGATGATCTGTTGTTTGCATAGATCACTGTTCATTTATCTGTTTTGAGTTTTTTCCAGCTTTGCTTACTGTTTCTTGTTTGGAGCCATGTGTTTGAGTTTAGATATTCTGTATTCTAACTCATATTTATGTTTTCTGGAAAACTCATGTTTTGTCGTTATTAACTTTTGTTTAAGGTAATCTGTGATGTGACCCTGATATTTATAATATAGGAGGAGATTGTTGAGGTATATTTAATTATTGGGTTAACGGATACTTTGCGGTTGGTTATGATCCATTAGGAATCCACGTACCCATCGGGGATTTAGGGTTTGTCTATAAGTATCCTGCTAGGGGCAACGAGTAGAGTGTTCCAAACTAGACACTCACGCGGATGCTTCGAGCGCCGTTCTAACATAATTTTACTTTACTTTTAGTACATCTAGCCGATTATTTAGTTTTACTGCTGTGGAAAATTTGTTTCAGAGAAAGGCTTTGCATTTGATGTTATAATTTGATTTACAACTACATCTAAATGAGCATGTAGGGTTGGTGGAACTGCTAGAGCCGATGAATAGTTGATCTTTTGGAACTCGCTTTGACAACACTGCAATGAATAAGGCATTATGACTGATTATGAACTGAAGGATAGATTCTTCCCTCTCTTTCACAAGGTTCCTCCCTATCTGTAACCCTTATTGAGGCCTCCCTCTCTCCTTGAATTATACATCTATTCTCACTGTCTAGGCACCATGAAAGTCAACTTGAACTTTTTCTGCATCAATCTTATCCTTTCTTCTTGTTATTTCAGTAATCAAGCAAATAATCGCAGTCAACCAAAGCCTCGGCGCATCATTTCTTGCACTTTTCGTTTGTGTACTTGATTCAGCATATGCTTCTCAGTTTATTCTCCAAAAGCAACCCACGCCTAAACCATCTTTTTTTAGATTCCCACAAGAAAATTCGATGCTAATTCGACCATGAAATCCCCAATGAAGCCTTAAATTTTCATATGTAAAATTTACTAATCAGCTTAATACAGCGTCAGATGTTCGCGTAATAAAATTGATTACAAAAATTCAGTATCTCATCATCAGTAATCATCCTGACTATGGAATGAAAAATACCTCCGACGTAGTCCATAGCCTCCGTCTCCGCAACATCGCGGGCCTTCTGGCTGATGACAACAGCTAGCTCAACCTCGTGATCAAGAGATTCCAGTGGTGGCGGGATCTCGATGGTGCCGCCGTTTTTGAGGTAGGAAGAGGTCGGCTTCAGAAACAACACTGGCTCCTACAAATCTCTTCCCGCCAATAAATAGATCGAATTAAGGAGATTAAAAAGAGGTGCTAAAAGACGCCTGGGGTTCAATGGATGAAGGAGGAAGACCTTGGGGACGGCGTTGCCGAGCTCCTTGGCGTGGGCGGCGTAGTTGCGGCCGACGGCGATGATCTTCGTACCGAGATTCAGGAGAGATTGAGCGGCCATTGCAGAACCCTGCGTTGATCACTCCAAGATGGCGGGTGAAAAAGGGTTTCAGGTTCTTCAGCTCTACTTTGTTGCGGGAACGTCGGTCACAGCCACGATAAATTTCCGTCAGCGATCGCTCAGCTGCGACTTGCGAGCGCTGAGCGATCGATGCGAGCGATTGCTCTATTTTTGTATTATTAAATAAAATTAATACATTTTAATTTAATAAATAAATTTACCTCCTGCCACTCAAATCATATGTGATTCCTTAGGCTCCAAAGGGGTGATAAGATTCACTTTTATATTTTACGGTGAAGTGCATTGATCTGACGAATGCACTTTGAGATGTGTGCACTGATCAACGTGGACTTTGAGATGTGTGCACTGATCAACGTGGACCGTCAAATCAGTGCACTTTAATTTACGCGACTTCTTTGCTTTGATGAGTTTGGACAAAAACATCACCGCTATAGAATGTATGTTTTCTAACACAATGGTTGTGACCGTCGTAAAAAAAACTAATTTTGAACATAAAAGTAGATGAAGTTCCTTAGGTGAGGTCGGACGTTTACGAACGACGATTCATAATCACCGTGTTTGTGACCGCCTCCACCATGCCAAACGGAGCCTTAGTCTAAAATTACTCTCTCCCAATCATGACACAATAGATATAAAAAGCTCTACATACAAATTCTCATAATAATTTGGTGTGTTTTAATATATTTACTAATCAAGTAGTTTATTATCAAAATTATTAAAGAACTACTTGATTGTATGATATTCACCTTCGTCCTTTGACACCCGCGCCGCACCCTCGGTATGGAATTCATTTATCTACTCCTAAAATTATTGAAGAGCTTCGTCGAGCTCCCAAACTTGCCTCAATCTCTTGCAACCCCTACGGCATATTGTTTACTAACGCTTTACAATACAACTCTATTTCGCCCGACATGCACTTCATATCTCGATCATATGGAGCTCAATGTCATCTGTCGTTTTTTTCGTTGTGTTTTTCAAAAAAAAAACACAATTGTTATTTTTGTCTGTTTGAATAGCTTTCATTGGAATCATCAATTCTCTAATACGTCGTTTTATGTCTGATTCTAACTGCAGGGAGAAAGTTTCATTCAGAAATATTCTTTTATCTTCGTCTTCAATCGCAAACACCCACCTAAACAGATTCTTAAACTCCCACGAGGCCACGAATATTTACACCTTATATCCAAATAAAATATTTAAAATAAAAGATTAATCTACGCAGGTGGTCTGCGAATAGCCAATCGGCGCAAAACTGTTTAGCTATTCGCAGACTACGGTGATCTGCGAATAGCCAACCAGCGCAAAACTGAAAGACTATTCACAGACCACCTGCAAATGAATAGGATCATTTAGATCTTGATCTGACAGCTCGTATTCGTTTGTCAACCATGTTACGCCATAAAGTGATATCTTTATATATTATTATTATTAGTATATATATATATCAAATAATTGCATAAAAATATAATATCTCAATCTCTATTTTATGTCAAATAAAACAAATAATAATATACTAATATTTTGAAAACAAACCATTTCTAAATAAATAATTTTATCTAGATTGAAGGCATCATACCTAAGAAATCATTTTTAAATGGATCGAAGACCTTGCGATAATATATAATATATTACATTTCAATAATGCATCTAAAATATCTTCAAATTTTTATATCAATCATAAAAACTAAGGCTCTGTTTGGTGCAGACACGCGGTGGCGGCAGTCATGAACGCAATGGTTATGAATCATCATTCACAAACATACATTCTATGGCGGTGGCATTTTGTCCAAACATCTCCCGGTTATAAAAAAAAATCTACATGAGCGGACGCATTGAGAATGCAATCTCACGTCGAAAAACTCCTATATCCTTCTACACTTACTATATATCATGAGCGGGCGCATTGAGAATACAATCTCACATCGAAAAACTCGTATATTCTTCTGCATATGTTATATATCACGAGCGAGCGAATTGAGAATACAATCCCACGTCGAAAAACTCGTATATCCACCACTAAATATCTGATTCTCACAGACCTCAGCTCCTTGTTAAATTTTCATGCATTAAACACATCCAAACTAAGCAAAACTCAATATTCCTGAAAGGCTATATTCAGATCAAGGATAGCCATGCCCCACTCAAAAGATTCAGGAAAAAGAATTTTTTTTTTCTAAAAAAAGAAAAAGAAAAATAATTTAAAGTTATTAAACAACAAATATATTATTTCCCCTTCATTTTTGAACATAAGAAATAAACATTCACATGAACATGCACTTGGTCAATCCCCAGCAATCTGAAACATGAAAAAAAGAGGAAAAATGAATCCATTTTGGAAAAAATTAAATTCTAAATAAATAAATAAACATTAAAAAATGATATTAATCATTTAAAGTTCCAGTTTATACTGCCAATATTACCTTGAAAAGAAACAGGCAAAGAATGCCTGAGCTGCTGAGTCCAGGCGCTCTCTGCTCTCATTCGAGGCGCTCCATCTATCAAAATACACAGTTTCAGAGTACATAACTTCAAGAACCATGGCATGCCATTAGCCATTATAAGGCTATTACAATTATTCGGGGTTTAGTTTTCTATTGCGCGATCAAGCAAAGGAAGACACGGCGAAAACTAGCAGAATGACCGACGAAAAGAGAGGAATTTTCTTCTCCACAATTCGCATTAGTCCGGCGTAGGGCACCACGATAAGCACATCCCGAGAAACCATGGAGAAATTTCATTTTCCATTTGTTACTGTTGACCGACGTTAAAGTCCAATCTACGGAAATAATATCGGGCAATCTTTATCGAGTTATCTTAGGCCAATTCATTCTCCTTATTCCTTGGCATTTATTGTATGGGATATGTCAAATATAAGTGCATTTTATATGTTTCATTGTACATGTTGAACTCATATTTGGGCATATATAGTAGATGTTGATAGAAATGGTGTTTTGGGAGATAATAAAAAAATCTCTCATTTTGTGTGTGAAATTGATATCACCAATCTTTTTGGGAGTTCCTAAGAATGTGGTTAAGGTTTTGATTCAATGTTACTCTTTAACTATATATATATATAACCAAATTGTAAGTTTATCAAATTTGCCGTAAGTTGTATATTGGCGATGAAATCTCTAGCGTTAATTAGTGTGAAATATTAGTATTCATGACTTAACGAAAATCAATTGAGAATCCATTTCCAAAGCAAAAGTTTTTATTAGAAGAAACAATTCAGATGGATATGAGAGAAAGACGATCCATTTCAAAGACGACAGTCTCAAAAGTAGGGGGGGCTCCAAAGTAATAGTTAAGTTGCCTTGAGCGCACTCTAGAGGTTTGATGCAATTCTAGCTGCACCCGGGTACCGAATTATACACAATTCTGGTTGCAATCGATATGCTATGATATTAGTCGATGTAATTGTAGTTGAAAGCACTGAGACTTAAAAAGACTGAGTTATGTAATTCTAAGTACCCAAATCAATTCGAGGATAATTACAGATAATAATCATGTAATTAAGGCTCTCTTTGAGATGGTTGTGGCTGCAAGAAAATTATGGTGGGAAACTAGTGGTGGGATTTGATATGAAGATGACTCCACGGGTCTGTCATGCGTCTCCCTATCAGTCTATATAGCCCTAGTGGAATGCTGATCAATTCATGTATTGCCCACTCCCGCCTATATAAGGGAGCGGAGGAGAGTTATTTTATTTATCTTGATTATTAGATATCTTCATTTGTATTAGTCAATATTACTTTGTTTGACGATAGCCGGAGCTATTAAGATTAGAGTTGTCATGAAAGCAACCATGAAAAACCTGCAGACTAATTGGAAGACGAGTTCCGAAGAATATTGTTAAGGTATTGATTCAATGTTACTCTTTAACTATATATATAACCAAATTATATGTTTATCAAATTTGCCGTAAGTTTGTATATTGGCAATGAAATCTCTAACTTACGCGTTAATTAGCGCGAAAGACTGTTATTCATAACTTGATGAAAACCAACTGAGAATACATTTCTAAAGTAAGAGTTTTTATTAGAAGAAACAATTGATCAGATGGATATAAGAGAGAATAGAGCCATTTCAAAGACGACGGTGAGTCTCAAGAGTAGGGGGGATCCAAAGCAATAGTTAAGTTGCCTCGAGCGCACTCTAGTGGTTTGATGCAATTCTAGCTGCACCCGGGTACCGAATTATACACAATTCTGGTTGCACTTAATATGCTATGATATCAGTTGATGCAATTGTAGTTGAAAGCACTAAGAAGTAAAAAAAAATGAGTTATGTAATTGTAAGAACCCAAATCAATTTGAGAATAATTACAAATAATAATCATGTAATTAAGGCTCTTTGAGATGGTTGTGGCTACAAGAAAAATAATGGTGGGAAACTAGTGGTGGGATTTGATATGAAGATGCCTCCACGGGTCTGTCATGCGTCTCCCTATCAGTCTATATAGCCCTAGTGCAATGCTCGAAATTCATGTATTGCCCACTCCCGCCTATATAAGGGAGTGGAGGAGAGTTATTTTCTTTATGTTGATTATTAGGTATCTTCATTTGTATCAGTCAATATTACTTTGTTTGACGATAACCGGAGCAATTAGGATTAGAGTTGTCATGAAAGCCAAGTTATGCGGCAGTAAAACGTTTTGAAAGATCAAAATGCCCATCATGATCAACAACCCTACTATTTTTAACTAGATTGATAAGGAATTGCCGACAGGCCCATACAAAATTTCTGAACATCATTAACTAACACATCAAAATTTTCTACAAGCCTCAAGATAACACATGAGAACAAACAGAACAACCAATAGAGCAAGAACTATGAATTTCCAGTATTTCAAAACACAAAATAAACTGAATCAAAGACAAAAATAATGCTAAAGCAATAGCAAAAAATATGATTCACGGAGTCATACCCGCTCTCACGCCCACACTCATCATCCAACCACTATCACCGGCGCTATGGATATTGCTTATCTGGTTGAAGTGGATTTCTCCATCAAAACCACTGAGCCTTTCTGATCCAATCCCTCTACCTATATAGCTCGTGCCAACCCTACCACAACCCACAACAAAACCACTCACCCATGATAATATTACCACCAATCTATCCACTCCTCCACTTTCAAAACCACCTCTCCAGCACTGATCTACTCACCCATCACCGACACAATCTCCCAAGTCAAGAATAAAATGATTTGTGGAGCAAGGGCGATGGAGACGTCCCGTGTCAAAGGGACTTCGCTGCAAATAGTCATACTCACACGCCCACAATTTCCCCATGGCGGAATTGTTGGCTACATTGAGGACGATGAGGAGGAAGTGGCACTAGAGGATTTTGAGGCGCTATAAGTGGAGGACAGTGCTCCCACCGATTGTCCGGGAGGGGGATTATCTGCATTGGCTTGACCTACCGTGTTTCTCTATAGGCAGAATTTTGGGGCCCTGCACCATAAAGCTCCGAGAACAAGCTTCATGGCATCATCAGCCTGATCATGATTGATAGCAGTTGGAGTCATAACTTCCTCACCCAGGAATTAGTGATGCGAGCACACCTTCATACTACCTCTTCCCATGGCTTTACTCTCTACCTAGGAGACTCGGACTCCACAGGTAGCTTTTGCCGCAATCTCCGGCTCAAAGTGGACTCTTGTCATATCGCGGTATATTTTTACACCTACTTAGGTGGTATAAATGATACTTTGGGGTTCACTAGGTTACAAACATTAGGGGAACAAAACCATGACCTTCCAGTTGGGAAGCCAAGCATACACGCTACACATGAAGCTTCTCTACTCCGTGCTTCTGCCACCTTCATGGTGATTCAGAATACGCAATCGGTGGAATTCTACGCCCCTTTGAGGCAACTTAAGAATGAGCCCCTAGAGGACACCATGGCACCCAAGAAAACACGTGCATCCACAGCTACAACTTCTCCACTTTTACTCCTGAATCTTGTCCAAACCATAAGAGCTCCCCCCCTCGCCAGCCTACCAATCAGAGCATTCCACTCCTTCAAGAGTTTTAGTCCATTCATGTTCGCTTGCATCAATACAGTCACGTCCAAAAGGATGAGATAGAGTGGTTACTCGCATAAATGTTGGTTTGTTGGTTTCAAAGCCTGAGCACCCGTCATTCTCGAGTCCATTCCTGCTCGTCGCAAAAAAGATGGTAGTTGGCGTTTCTGTATCGACTATCCGAATTTGAACAAGGCAACATTGGCCAATAATTATCTCATCATGGTCATCCAGGAATTGCTCGATGAGTTTTGCAGTGCGACATACATCTCCAAGCTAAACTTGCATTCCGACTTTCACAAAATGCGGGTCCATGTGAACGAGACCTACAAAATGGCGTTCTGTGTTTATGGGCATGACCTTTTTGATTGACCAACACACCCACCACTATATGAATGACATATTTCGCTTAGTGCTACGGAAGTATATCTTGGTATTTTTTTATGATAAACTCATGTATAGCCTTACATGACATGGCTATTTGAATAATCTCAAGGAGACACTAGCCACAATGCAATTGCATTCCCTCTACGTGAACCCGAATAACCAGGGGAAGAATAACTATTTGGACCACACCATCTCCGCCTACGGCATTCCATGGACCAAGACAAGGTCACGTCTATTCTACAATGGTCGATCACATGGTCTCTGCGAGACATAACTAGTTTTCTGAGCCTTACCGGCTACTACCGTAGATTCATCCATGATTATGGCAAGCTCTAACATTTGTTGATGGACCTCAAGAAGAATGCCAAAATTCAGTAACACCCTCAGACTTGAGCGGCTTTCACCACCCTTCAACATCATTGGTGGTGGCACCAGCGTTGGTCATGTTGTGCTTCTCTTAACTGTTCGTCGTTTAATGTGATATATCCGAGATGCGAATATGCATAGTCCTTATGCATAGCTTCCACTCATCATGTATTTTAGTTGCTCCTATACCGCATGTGCATTATTGGTTACAAGAATGAGCAAATGGAGCTCGTCCTTGCGGTTGTACACTCTAAGCCTCCATTTTACAGTTCACACAAACCATCATATCATGCCCTACCTCCTCAGCTAGAAGATTTTTACCCTAGCTCAATAAGTATGAGCAACGAAGCTCCTCAACCACAACTTCATCATGAAGTTCAAAACCAGGAAGACCAAATCATAGTCTTTGCGAGTGAATTCAAATGCACACCTACCCTTTACACTAATCAGAGCGCAGTTCCACTCGGTTGGTACTATCAACTACTTTGGCTTGCATTCCCCGAACTCCTCGCAGAGTTCCACACCACCCCGATCGTCGGCTAGGTGGGGGATTTTTCGATGTTTTGCCAAATTGCAACCTTACTATATTGACGCAATATACTTCGCCGATTGGAACAAGTCGTAGTAACTTCTCTTTCGTTCCAACGAGCCAAATATGAGAATCCTTCTTTCTAGGGGCCTCCTTCAGCCACTCTCATGCCTTACTATATTGATGTGGCATGCTTCGTCGAGTAGATCAAGTCATAGCAACTTGCCAACCATTTCAGTGAGTCAAATACGAGATGACATTTCTAGGGGCCTGCTTCAATCCCTCCTCGTGCCCGAGCTGATATAGGCCGACATCGATGAACTTCATCCCATGGTTACTCGGTTTTGGGGTATGATTACATTCTGGTGGTAATAGATTGACTATCCAAGTATGCCACTTTATTCCTCGGCATCGCTTTAGCACCACGCATTCAGCGGTTGAGTCCCGCTTACATTGATTTCCGCAGTCAATTGTCAGCGGTCAAGACATTGTCTTCATGAGCAGCTAAAGTGTTAAATTGATGCTTTGGGCACATACTTGCGGAGCTTCATTTACGAACAATCACATAGTTGGACAAACTTGCTAAATTGGCCCGAATACTTTTACAATAGCTAATTCCACTCCGCTACAAGAACCACACCTTTCCACATTATCTACGACCACCCTTCACCTACATTGTTGTGTCATGTACCGAGGGAATGCCACGTTGAGGCACTTTCCACCCAACTCCACGACATAGAAAGATCCTCAAGCAAATAAAACTCCATTTACAAGTGCCTAACAAAAATGCTCACTCAAGCCAACATGCATTGTCGAGATATTTGGTTCCAAGTGGGGGTTTTGGAAACTCAGCACATACAAACAGATCACAATTGCATCCCGCGCTCTTCGGACCCTTCACGATCAAAATGCACATTGAAGAAGTAGCTTACAATTTGCGCCTTCCCACATGAAATTGCATGCACTCGATCTTTCATGTTTTGTCGTTGAAACATGTAATCGAAGACCACCCCGTAGAAGACATTATATCAACGAACATCGCAAACCCCTCCATGAAGGCAATACAAATTTTCTATATAAGGACATTGTTATGGAAAGGGAGCACGACCCACTCGACGAAGATGTGGGCACACATACATGGCGTGTTTACTCAAGACATGCGGCTAAGGAGCGTCTGATGAGGATTGGTGATTGACGTGGCAATACCGACAGTAAGTTTTATTCCTTTATTTCATCATTTCCTTTATTAACATTTTTGCACCTGGATGTTTGAACTTAAGTAGTAAGTGGTGTCTTAAACAGTTTATGTTTGATGATAATGAAAAGAGACTCTGTCGGCTTTGAAGAGAGTTCTCCTTTAAGTTTTCACATATCTCTCTATCTTCGGTCATCGTTCTACTGTCGTCGATCGAACTTCCCAAGGGGTAACAGGGAGCATCAAAGAAACATTCACTTTTCATTTCTCTCGCTTTGTTACTCTACCTGATTCCACTCTTCCTCTTGAATGCGGATATCTATAGTGTTCGGGGTAACTTAAGCTACAATTACTTCTTAATATCACAAATTAATTTAGTGTATAATATGAATGCTCACATGGTTTCTTTATTATAAACCATCCTAAAACAAATTAGTTGTAGGTGAAGTTACGTGAGTTTCCTAATATGGGATTATATTCTCAAGAATCTCAACATTCCCCACTTATATGGTCTTTGACATCTTAACTTTCGGACTTTTTTAAGGTGGCGTGTGAGTGGATCATTGGGTCTAGTCTGCTCTATTATCATGCTAGAATTTATGCATCCAACCTAAAATCAATTGGTTGTATGGGAGGATCTCCCAATCTATATCAAGTGTAGAAGGTTACATGAGTTTCCCAATGTAGGTTTATTGATGGGGTTTAGTCATGTCACTCAGATCATGCAAATCAGGGCTCGTTCGAGATCCATTCACATTGACGATAGTCATAGAATTGTCATCTGGACGATCGAGGCCCGCATATGCAATCGGCTCAACTTTTAATATCTTTATGTATTATTGTTTTTAACCTATATTTTGAAAATTATGATAAATGGCCCGACCAAGTGATCAATCCATAAGATCAATTTAACTTAACCCCTTTTAATTTATATAACCCTGCATACTAGAGCTCTTCATCAACGGTTTTGAGGAAATTTCCAAAGCCCGGCATCTCGAGCTGGCGCTGAAGTCAGAATCTCCTTCTAGGTGTTAAAACTGTGGAGACTAGCCATGTGGCATTCCTTAGTTGCAATCGCCGCCACTTTGAAGAGTTCATGTCGTTGTCCTAAATCTCCTTAGTCACTCTTCTCCCTACCAATCAACCTTTGACACGCAAGTCCTTCCGCCACATCTCTATGGCAATCTCGGTGACCACCATTAGTGACTATGTCTTTCAGCATCCTCCGTCTCAGGGTGCCCCACCCCCACACCCCATTAGAGGACCTCAAGCTTGATTATGATCGACCCCATAAAGCTCCTCAGAATAGACCCTTACACCATCATGTAGATCATCTTCTTCACCATCCTCCACCATTAGAGAATCATGGTCTTGTTTATACACGATCAGGAGGGAACCTCAAGAGAGATCTTCGTACTTGCATGTAAATTATCTTCGTCCCCTGTCGCTCGTTCATATAAATCGAATTGACCCTTCGCCACGATTCAATTAGGGTAGGGACAATTACTACGATGAGTACCAAGATCCTCACAAATGGACCCTCCTTTGACGATCCGTACGCCCCAAAGGCATTTAATGATTGACTTCTAAACATGGATCATTATTTTCACTAGTATGAGATGGCTGACGAGCGCCGAGTTAGGTTTGAGAAGATGAAACCTCATGGTCTACCAAGAATTACTGAACTAGGCTCAAGCATATCATAGAGTGTGAAGGTATTCGCTCCATCTACTGATGTGCAACCGTGAAGCGGAAGTTAAAAAGAATATGTGACAAGGTACATTATCCGTTGCTAATTATGTGACTTGATTCTGAATTTTGTTAAATGGAAATTTATCTATATTAAAAATAAGGGGCATTTACCGGGACCTCCCCTCTAAGTATGCAAAATTACAGATTGCACGCCTCTTACTATTGAAATTACAAAAACCTCCCCTCAATGTTACAAAACATGACATTTACCTCCCCTGAAGTTCAAATTTCATGACATTCATGCACAAAAATACCCCCTTCGGAGTACATTTTCAGGGGGTATTTTCCCCCCTTCGGAGTACATTTTCAGGGGGTATTTTGTGCATGGATGTTATGAAATATGAACTTGAGAGGTAAATGTTATGTTTTATAAAATTCAGGGGAGGTTTTTGTAATTTCAATAATAAGAGGGGTGGAATATGTAATTATGCTATCTTCCAGGGGAAGTTTTGGTAATTATTCGTTAAAAATAATGTAAACATGAAAGAGCATAATAATATTATTATAATAGATATAATACACTTGCCTAAAACAAGATACTTTCATCATGAAACACCTTTAAACCTGGCAAATTTGTTTGAAAATTATTGAATTAATATTGAGAGCATACCTTCCATAAGCCATCATTTAGGTAATGCATGTTGTCAACACCAATTCCTTTGTTGATAGCCTTTCTGCAATAAAGATAGTTAATATAATAGCATCGGAATATACCAAAAGCACATCAAGCATAGGTTATCCTTGTCCAGTAATAAGACGGCATTTCAAGAAAATACGTTGTATATCAACAGTGTCTAACCAAAAGAACCATCATTGATGGGAAACAAAATTAAGGTAAAATCATTAGGGGTATCGAGAAGTATATCTAGGCAATTCAAAAGCTGTAATGCTGTGAAGAAGATATGATATATCATATGCAGCTCGCGAAAAAAAATGCTAATCAGCACCAAAATCCTACTCCTAGCAATATACACTTGATATTTAAGAGCACGAGATAACAGTTCTGTATAGACAGGTAGACAATTCAGTACAACATGTCAACATGCAAACCCAAACAATAGAAAATGCAACGAATAAAATCGTAAGTTTAAGCATATTTAGAATGCGTTACATTTAATATTTTGCATTTACGCGTTTACACATTTCATATTTCTACCATTATATGCATCTCCCCTATATATGAGAAATGAAACTTTATTTTTTAATAAGACAATTATTTTTCCTTCCAACATGATATCAGAGCTACCCAAACCTAATCCCGCTTCCGCCTCTACCCGACGTCCCGGGACCTGCGAAGCTTCGACTCGCCGACTCCCGCGATTGCTCCTGCGCTCGGAATCCACTACTCCTGCGCTCAAGATCCTCGCTTCATGAGCTCACATCCACCCGAGAAGTTCAATTCGCTGATCTCTTTGAACCGCCGTTGAACCCGCGCAGTGCTCCGACTGTGTGCCAGCGGCTTCCATGCCTTATTCTGGCGACTGTTCGCCCCCATATTTTCAGGAATAACATCTCTTTGGCTTCTCTACATTCTTTCTTAGTCTAGCCTTGATCTAATGATTTTTTCCTTAAAACTATGAATCTAGGGTTTGCCTTCTTGGCCTAAAAAACTCATCATCTATTTTTTCCTCTCTACCCGCAAGCTCATTTCTATCGAGACTATGTCGGGAGTACAAGAATCTCAACCTACTCTACCTTCAATCCTTTCTCGTGTACCAACCGGCTTAACTAGCGGGAACCATGATCACAATATTAAGACCATACCCCAAACTACTACCATCCGTTTGGATGACAATAATTATTTCTCGTGGTCTCGGTCAGTTACTCTTGCACTCAAAAGTCAGTGACTGTTCAGATATGCAGTGGAACAAGTATGTTCCACCACAGGGTTCTCCAAGTTGCCTTCAATGGGAAGCAGAGTACTCTTTAGTTATGCCCTAGCTCATTAATTTAATGCAAGAGACTATAGCCCGCAACTATCTCTTCCTCGACACAGCAGTAGACATTTGGAAGCGTGTTGAATCCACTTATTCATGGAAAGACAGTGCGGCATAGATTTTACAGCTTTGTCGCAAAATTAGTATATGCTTCGACAGGGTCCCCCCCCCCCCCCCCCCTCCACCTACTACCTGGAGTTTACACAAATGTACCAAGAGTATGATCATTTTGATCCTCTGATTATGGTATGCAACCCAGATGCGCTACTTGTCCGGACTTGAGAGGACCGCAATAGGGTGAGTTTTTACATGGTCTTCACAGAGACTTCAAGCAGATTGTTATTCACATCCTTAGTCGTTCCTACACACCCTATCAGAAGCATTTAGCATCGTCCAACAGGAGTTTAATCGATGATAAGCATGTCACTCAGATACCACTCCTGCTGGCTCTGCCCTTGCTGCTACTCACCATGGATCTGGTCCTCGCATTCCACGGGACGTCCGACCCAAGCCACCCGACAAAGATCACTTGGTCTGTGATTACTGTGGAAAGCCTTGACACACTTGTGATATTTGCTTTAAACTTTTTGGATGCCGACAGTTGGGGGTGGTTCAGCTTCATGGGGTGGTCGTGGTAGTGGCAGGTCCCAGAGGAGGACAACTCCTTCCCTCCCTCCTCGATTTGCACATTTCTCTAATAATACTAAGGAGAGCTCCTTTACAGGGGGTTTCAAATGTTTTTACTGTCACTAGCTCCTTCTTTGTGGAAGAGATAGAAACTCTTTGTCGCCTGATGTAGGGTTTTTCCACAGAGTCTGTGCCCACTTCATCATCATATGCTCATTCAGGTATACGAGGTGCTCACCTTGCCACCACTTGTCCTTCTAGCCAATGGATCATTGACACTGGAGTCACTGATCACATGACTGGCTCCTTATCAGGTTTTGTAACCTATCCCCCCCCCCCCCTTTCAAGAAGAGAGTAAGGAAGCATTTTTGATGGCTCCCTCACCTCAATTGTCGAAAAGAGCTCGCATTACTCTGCTCTTACTCTTTCCTTCGTTCTCCATGTACCTAGTTTTACTCAAAAGCTACTGTCCATTAGCTACGTAACAAACTTCATGCATTAGTCAGTGACTTTCTTTCCGTCTCATTGTGTTTTTCAGGACCTAAAAATGGGGACGGTGTTTGGCTCTGGTAGTCTGTGCAATGCCTCTATGTGTTTGACCCCTGCAACACTGTTCCACCACCGTAGGCCTTACACTCGTTGCAGAAATCTATTGTTTAGACCTAGCACTGTCGCTTAGGATATACTTCAATTTCTGTTCCGAAAAATTTAATTCATTCTATTATGTCTTTGAAGCATAAAACTTTTGTATGTGGTGTGTGTGAACTGGCGAAACACCGTCATACTTCTTTTCTTATGCATCTTTACCTAGTTCTGTCTTTTCATACTATTCATATTGATGTTTAGGGTCCGTGTAAAGTCCTTTCTCTTACTAGATGTTTTTGGTTTGTTACTTTTATCGACTGTTATTCTCACACTACGTGAGTTTATTTGATGAAACACGAGAATGATGTTTTTTCTATTTTCCAAAAAAAATGATAAGATGGTAGCGAACCAATTTGGTGCCTACATAAGAGTTTTGCATAGTGACTATGGGCATATCTTGATTCCTACTTTGAGGACTATCTTGGGAATCTGGGCATCATCGACCAAACGTCATGTCTCTCCTACTCAAAATGGTGTTGCTAAGAGAAAGAACCATCATCTCTTAGAAGTTGCTCGGTGTCTGCTCCTCACTATGCATAAGCCGAAGAAGTAACTAGGGAGATGTGGTTCTCACTGTCGCTCATCTATTTAACCGCTTGCCTACTCCCATTTTCGAAAATAAATCTCCACTTGCTACTCTTAACATCTCCAATCCTTCCTTCCAGCCTGATTCTTCGGGTGTCTTTTTTTTGACCATATTCATTATATTCATCGCTTCAAGCTTGATCCTAGTGTCCTCAAATGTGTCTTTATTAGGTATTCTCCTACCTAAGTGCTTTCATCATCCTACACAGAAGATCTTTATTACTATGGATGTCACGTTTCGCGAATCTCACCCCTTCTATGAAACCTCTCTTCATGAAGAGTCTCTATTGGATAATGAAGTGAGTTCCCTTACTCTTCCCTTACATATTCTGACAAAGAATATTTATTCGAGACCAAAACAATTGCAACTTTATACAAGCACAGTCCACGACTATTGTGACTTTAGTGGAACTGCCTTCAGAGTCTGATGACCTTTCTATTGCTCTCAGGAAAGGTATTCGATCTTGTACCCAACACCCTATATCTCATTATATTTCATATGACTCTTTTACCCTTCACATAAAGCTTGTGTCCTCCTTAGTCTCGTTTTTTATTCTCTTATTCTGGCAGGATGCACTTGGTCATCATGAATGGAAACAAATGATGGTTGAGGAGATAACAGCTCTGGAAAAGAACTCTACAAGGAATCTCGTTCCTCTTACTACGGGAAGAAGGCGATTGAGTATAAATGAGTGTACTAAGCAGAACTTACATTGTATTGTAGAAAGATGGGAAGTCAAACTTGTTGTCAGAGAATACACACAAACTCCTGGAATTACTAAAAGAAAACGTTTGCGCCAATTGTCAAGTTGAACTCAATTAGAGTCCTTCTGTCCTGTGCAGTTTGTAAAAGGTGGGACCTCAAGTAGTTAGATGTAAAAAAATATTTTCTTCATGATGATCAAGAAGAGGAAGTATATATATCATCACCACCAGGCTTAGCTCCTAAAGTATCAGAAGCAAAGTCTGCAGGTTAAGGAAAGCCCTATACGGATTAAAGCAATCTACATGGGCTTGGTTTGGGTGGTTTTACATGGCTATAGTTTCTTTTGGTTATAAATAGAGTCAAGTTGATTATACTATGTTTGTAAAACACAATGTAATGTTACTATTCCATAGTGTATGTTGATGACATGGTAATTACTAGTGATGACGATGAAGAATGGCATACCTTGAAACAACTTGCTGCGGAATTTGAGGTTAAAGATCTTGGAAATCTTAGATATTTCTTGGTTATCGAAGTGGCAAGATCCAATCATGGGATTTTCATCTCTCAAAGGAAGTATGTGTTTGCCTCCTTGAATAAAGTGGAATGAGTGGCTGTAGACCTACTGATACACCTACTGAAACAAACCACAAGCTGGGAAGGAACGGTGGGGAAACCATCGAAGACATTTCTGGATATCATAAATTGGTGGGGCATCTAATATACCTGTCACACATCCGACCAAACATTACATATGATGTTGGAGTTGTGAGCCAACTCATGCACTCGCCGCGGACCAGACATCTCGATGCAGCTCATAAGATCCCGAGATACCTGAAAGGCTCACCAGGAAGGAGCATATTGTACACCCCACACACAAGAGTTAAAAATAGAAGTGTATATCGATGCAGATTGGGTTGGATCTATTGATGACAAACATTCTACCTCATGATATTGTACAATGATTGAGGGGAATCTTGTCATGTCGAGGAGCAAGAAGCAATAAGCCATTGCTCGATCAAGTGCTGAAGCTGAATTCTGGGCTATGACCCATGGGATCTGTGAAGGGTTATGGCTCTGTCGTTGATGAGTGGCATAGGCCAAAATGAGGAGGGGCATCTCAAAATAATTCTATGATAATAAGGCCACTATTAGTATCGCTAATAATCCTGTTCAACACAATCGGTCTAGACATATTAAAGTTGATCGACATTTTATTAAGGAAAATATAGATAAAGGAATCATATGTACTCTGTTTATTCCCTCTGAAGGACAACTTGCTGATGTTCTCACCCAGGTTCTGAGTGGAAATGCTTTCGAAAAAATTATTAGCAAGTTTGCATGAACAGTATTACCAACCCAACTTGAAAGGGAGTGTCAGAATGTGTTACATTTAAAATTTTGCATTTACGCATTTATGCATTTTACCTTTCTACCCTTGTATGTATCTCTCATATACATAGGAAATGGATCTTTTTTCCTTCCAACAAACATTTTAGATTTAGTCACCATAATAGTTGAACAAAGGGAGAACAGCAGAATAATAGATATCATCTCTCATGGGTAATCAACATGTATATTCATATATGAAGGATTGGCAAAAACTAGATCTAATATAAACTCACAGTCAAGAGATTTCACTAACAAGCCTTTGTCCCGAGCATTCTTCAGGTACCAAAGGATTCGTTCAACTGCTTGAAGGTGGGTCTTCCGGAGAGCTTGCAAGTACCAGCTAACCACATCAACAACAAAGGAGATGTATGGTCGAGTTACCATCAAATAGACAAGTTCTCCAACCAGTCGGCGATAATACTCGGGAATAGGTAGAGGATCAAATACACTTTTAAGCGGAGAGTTAAGGTTTGCATTCATGTGTGTATCAACAAGCTTGCACCCTAAGTATCATGCATTGTAGTAGATCAGAACAATACGTTCGCTAGCATAATATGAAACACATTTTTTGAACCACATGCGAGGAGATTGCTCCAGGCCAGAGGAATATAATAGACTCTCTCGTAGTCACATATCTAGAAAATTGTTGTATATATAGTCTCAGCCAAATCGTCACTAAGAAATGCATTTTTATATCAAGCTGATGCAACTACCAATGATGATGGACTACCAAAGAGATCAATATCATAACAGTATTGAGCTTCACCACAAGATCATAATCAATTAACTGGCAAGTGAATTCACGAGCCACAAGATGTGTATTCAAGTGCTCAATAGAACCATCAGAATGGTGCTTGACTGTGAACACACATTTACAACCAAGACGAGAATGTTCCCAGAGGAAGTGACACCAAGTCTCATGTCTCATTGGCACATAATGATTGCATCTCTTCATCCACAGAGGAAGACTCGCCACCCTGGATGCTGGAGAGCCTCTTGTACAGATGAAGGAATGGAAACAGACAACAATGAACATGCAAACCTGTGTAGTGGAGAAGATAAACTGTGAAAAGAAACATAATGAGAAAGTGTGTGAGCGGTACAGGAGCGTGTATCCACAGAGAGCTATGGGCAGCTCATCTGGACCACGAGCAACATTAATAGTGGGTGACTGGCTTGGGCATTCTAGCGAGTATGACAAAAAGTGTAACCCCATAATGGGAGAGGTGGAGATGGTGTCAGCATAGAAGAGCAGGAATATAAGGGTTAATCCTTGAGGAATGTAACATCCACAAATGCCCTAGTTTTCCAATCAGTTGGAGAATAACATGCATATTCATTTTGAGTTTGAGAGTACCCAACAAAGATATTCTCGGAAGCCCGTGGTTCCAGCTTATCTAAAGGAGGACCAAGATGGTAGACAAAACACATACCGAAAAACTCTAGGAGTTAGAGAGAATGAAGGTATGGACGGAAAGAAGATGGAGAAAGGAGGCGCAAAGTCAAAAATAGAAGATGGCATACATTTAGTCAAATAGCATGCAATGGTTATCACAAAATTTCAATAAATCTTTAGAAATTTATTTGACACATGAGAGATCTAGCTACCTCAAGCAGGTGACGGTTCTTCCCTCTGCCACATCATTTTGTTGTGGAGTAGGACGTCTGATGAATCATACATAACACATTGCAAGTCTCCTGATATTCTTGACTTATGTATTGACGAGCATTATCGGTTCTAATGATTTTGTCATTAGTTGAAAACTGGTTGTGAGTTTGTCATAAATGAGTGAAAGATGTGCATTGTCTCGGAACAAGCATGGGGTAAATACACTGTCATGTGAGAATAATCATTTATAAAAGCAGCAAAATAAAGATATCCAGATAAACTAGTAGATTTGTAAGAACACCATATTTCGAATAACTAAAGAGAACGGAGAATTGCTCCTAGTATAATGGGAAGGGCGTAGAACGATGTTATTTTTCATAGATACATGATTCGCATAAAAAATCAGAAAAATGAATCAGGAAGAGCCTTCCACAAGATCGGGAGAGGAGCATATAGCCAAGGCACCAGTGTCAGTCGACATAAGTGAGGGAAGATAATGTTGAGGGAGGGATATCCAGAATGTATAGACCGTTCGACAGTCATCCACTATCAACGATACTCCCTATATCATAAAGGAGGAAGAAGAAAAAACTTATGAAGTAAGATAATGAGTACGACGACTAACTGAGAGAAGATTAAAATGTGAACCCAAAACATAAAGTACAGATCACAGAGAGGTAGTTGAGAATAAGGGATACATATCCAAATCCCATAACCGTGGTGATTTCTCAGTTAGCAACAGTAATGAATTTGGGATAAGATGTGTCCATGTATATTGAGAAATTTTGCGAAGTATTATGGTTTGTGGCACTATAATCCACTATCCTGGATGAGCTATGAGAGCGAGATGATATACCTTCACTCAAAGTTGAGGCGATAGACCTTAAGGCTTGAGTAACCAGCCATTAGAGACTTTGGAGTTCCTCTCTCAATATATCAATTTCAAATCGGGAAGTGTTGGGAATGTTCATTGCAGGACAAGCTTGATAGCTGCTCGAGGAACGCATGTTGTCTCCAATAGCATGTTGTCTCAGTGTGATTCGCCCGACCACATTAGGTACCTAGGCATATGTTATGGCACTTAGGAGTTAGGACAGCTACATCCATCTCTCCCTCCACCTCCTCAAAAGCCCGCACGATCTCCTCGTGCCTATTATTTGGAGGGCGTGCTCCAATATAATGCCCCAAAGGAAAGTGGAGTTATGAAGACATTGATGGAAGGAATGACCTTTAGAATCATCGTGCAGACATATCACAAGAAGGGAACTTTTGGAGAAGATAAGAACATTCGCTCGGACAATGTAGAGGTGTAGTGGAGTTTGAGCCATCATCATTGCTATATCAACAACCTCTTTCTGAGATCTCTGGGTCACTAGATCAAGAGTGTGAGACTGATGTTGAATCCAGGCCTCGATGAGTGTCTTGTATTGCGCCATGAACATAGTCAGATTGCCATCTGGGCCTGACTCAACCATTTGAAGGTCCCGAAATAAGTCGAACAAATGTTGAAGGCTATCTTTGCAAGAGTAAAGAGATGGTAGTTCATCCCACTAGCTTTGGTCGTTCATCTCAAAGTCGAAGACTAAGAAGTTTGGTGAGAGATTAATTAGCGAGTGTGGGAGTAGAGATCTCACCAACGTAAGGGGCGAATGTGAGGAGCGCAGTGAGCTCGACGAGAACTTGATATCCTGGAGTGAGAATTTAGCCCGATGTGAGAGCTCAACCAGCGAATGCGGGAGCAGAAAATTTGTCAAAGTCAGACGAGAGCAGGAATCCTATGTGAAAGCTCGAAGAACTCGCAGTCGAGAACTCGGATACAGGATGGTCAGCGAGAGCTTGGTGCTCAAGGATGGTCGGCGAGAGCAGTGGTATATTGAGAGCTCTGCGAGAGTGATCTTAACACGAGCAAGAATGTTGAGAGTTCTGTGAAAGAGATCTTAACGCGAGCAAGAATGTTGAGAGCATTGCGAGCTCTCTAAGCCCGGTGTGGATCAGTTAACTCTGCAAGCTCAAGCAAGAGTAGGATGCGGGCTCTGCGAGCTCAAGTGAGAGAAGGACGCGTACAGTGACTCACGGAAATGAAATGAGCTCGACGAGTTCAAACGAGATCCAAACACTTGGAAATGGATGTGTCGATTGTTGGATACTTCGTCCAGCAACGATGACCAAGTCTTTGAAAGATATCAAGAATCGAAACTTGGCTCTATACCATGTAAGAAAGTTCTGACAAGGAGTATGTATAATTATTAATAGCTTGAAAAAAAAGAGGAAAAATCTCCTTAGCCAATGTGGTATGAATATTTATACAAGAGAAAAAGACTCATAATTGGTCATTGTAGCGGGCCTTTACACGTGGGTTTTTATGTACTCAATTATATATAGTAATGGTTCCTCGAGTCTTTCAAGTGGTTGCACTGGTTTATAGAGAGATTCCATAGGTCTTATCAAAAGTTATAAAAACTCCTTATGGAATCTTTTAGTAGTTTGGTATACTAGAAGGTTCTAGAATATCGTTATGCAATTTCCTAAAAGCATACCTTAGCCTACATCAAATCATGGAGTTTGAACGATGCTTAAAGCTTTATTTGGCGCGGCGGTGGCGGGCGGAACCAGCGGGTGGAGACGGCAGTTGGGACCGGAGGGGAGGAGGCGGGGCTCAAAACGGAGGGGCTTAGCTCCATTCCTCAGGTGCGGCGGGTGGAGACGCGGAAAACGCTGCCGCCAGGCATTTGGTACGCGCCTTGCGGCGGCGTTTTGCGCAAACGCCGCCCGCCACCGCCGCGCCAAATGAACCCTAAGTCGTACGAGCCTCTTGGAATAAGAAATGGTTGGAGTGGCATACCGTTACAGGCTCGAAGTAGAATGTCAATAGCGTCGCGGGATAGGTGGCCGGAGGTGGAGATGCAGAGATATTATGGAGCCGAAACCGCAGTTGGCTAAGCTGAGTGTGTTCAGGAGAGAGAGATACAACAAGGGGCGGACCCACTAAGGCCTAGTGTGGGCAGCCGCCCACACTAAATTCTAAATATATTATTTTTTAGTAATAGAAAATAGGTTATTTACCATGACAAATAAGTTACCAAAGAAGAAAATATATTGTAATATTAATATTAAGATAGTTTTTTAGCTCAGTTAGCGGAGAGTGTGGCTTTTAATCAAGTGGTTTTGGGTTCGATTCCTACTAAGTACTAACAATAAAATTTATAAGTGTTTTTATTTAATATAAACAATTTTGTTATTATACTATTGTTTAAGTTCTTTTATATAAACAAGTTCTTTGTTATATTGTTGTTTAAATTTTTTTTACAAATAAGTTAGTTGTAATGTTGTTTAAAAATTTTATATAAATAAGTTCATTGTTATGTTATTGTTTAAATTTTTTTTATAAACAAATTAGTTATTATGTTGTTTTTTAAATTTTTTTAAAAACAAATTTGTTTATAAACAGGTTAGTTGTTTAAAGTTTTTTTAAAAATAAGTTCATTGTTTAAAGTTTTTTTTATAAACAAGTTCGTGTTTATGCTATTGTATGAAAATATCAAAAATATTTAAAATGAATGGTGGTGTTCAAATAGTTCATAAACGACAATGAATTAAGATTTTAATTTATAATATGAATTATATTTACATTAATATTTGCAAAATTTTATTATTTTAATTACTACTCAATTATCTTACTTAAAAATTTATAATATGTTTTAATTCATAAAAGTTGTAAAAAATTGAATAACCATGGCAATCAAGCAATAATTATTTTAAATATTATGGCGAAGAATAAAATAAAATAAAAAATTAAGTGTAAAAAGTAGGCGCAATAAGTAAATTGGTCCTTAACTTTACCTATTTTATAAAATAAATCTAAAAAATTGTTTTAGCTCATGTATATCTTTAAAAACTCAAATTTCACTCTTTATTGAAAAAGACATAATAAAGGTCAAGGGATTTATAGGAAGTATGCATGACATGATTGATTTTTTTTGTGATTTCACTATATGTGTGAGTTGTATTCAATTCATTTTATCAAAACATCAATACATAATTAGAGAGAAATGAATGAATGAATGATTATTTGATTATCTATACTAAAAAAATTTACCAATAAAAATGAGATTATCAAGAAATACTTCTAGAAGATGGTAAATATATCATTTTCCCCAAAATTGACCAACTATTAGAAAAAATTATGTGATATGAATGTAATATAGACATATTTTTGATATATTTGTCGATTTATTTTTTTGAATAATTTTGTACTCCGCTCACACAGAACAAAATTCATGCGCCCTCCACTGGATACAACAATCTCATAATTTGGGATAAGAGAATAGATTTTCATTCATGCATACTCCATTCATCCTTTAAGGGTACTAAAATAAAATTACAAGATTCAACCATTAACTAACATATTAATGACATACATTAAACGACTCAACTAACAACAGACATATTAATAACACACATAATTGACTCAACTACCAAGAACAAATTAATTGACTCAACTAACAACTAACATATAAATGACGCTTTAATTGACTTAACTACCAATAACACATTAAAGACTCATACAAATTAAACTAGGCACGAATATTTGTAAAATGATACCTAGACGTGAAGACTCATAACATCTCACCCGTCCTTCGAATCAAGCTTGCCCTCAAGCTCGGATGGGGCTCTGACAATTTGATTATTTGCTTCCTTAATTTTTCGCCAGAACAACTCCTCATAGCGTGTTGCTTAATACGAGGCTTCCTCGAGCGACAAGCATTTGTAGTGCTCAATGATGACACAAACGATCGTTATGATGTCGAGGGGTTGTTGTTTGCGTAAAGATGGAATCAAAGAACCCACTGTATAACAGTGGTGATCCTGGTGGCAAGAGGAGGAGAGGGAATGGATGAGACGAGGGGGAAAGAAGAAGAGAGATTAATCTAGTCCCTAGGGCTCCTTCAAAAAAGTTCTTACCCTGGACCCCTTTAAATGAAAGACAAACCTAGACTTGTATAATGTCTAGTTACAATATATGCGAGAGAGAACGGTAAATAACCAACGACTCGAGATACATGTTCAATAATAAAATATAACGATGACAAGTGTGTTATGCTTGTGCGCACTACTAGAGAACGTCAGTCCACGAATTAGGATTTGTGTCTGCGCCGCCTTGGTCCCGACGAAAACGTATGTGTTGCGTCCTCGTCCTGACCCTCTTCCGTTTACGTAACAATGTCACCCTCTCGAAAATTCGCCTTGTCTTCAAGGCCGAAGTAACGTCCTGAACGCACGGCGCCTGGGATGGTGGAGGGGTGGTCAGGTAGTTTGGCGCGACGTCATCCCGCAGGTGGGCGGCAATATCCAGAGCCGCCGGCTGCGGAGGAGTGAGGGCCACCGTCGGGCGGGGAAAAGACACCGCCCCAGCAAAGAGGAAGGGGACTCCCACTTGAATAAAGTGCATCGTCATGCGAGCCCAATCGACATACACATCACCCAGGGTATGAAACCACGCGACGCCGAGAATGATGTCAAGGCCATCGAGCTCGAAGGAATAGAAATCTGCACAGAGAGGGCAGGAGCCCACAGTCATGTGCAAGTACAAAAAGTGGCCTCCAATGGTAGTGCGGTGGTCGTCGCCCAAGTAAACCGCGAGAGGAGGAGACGGGAAAATGTCAAATAGTGACACCAAGCGCAGGGAGATAAAGTTGTGGCTGGCCCCACTATCAATTAACATACTCAGAGGAGTGTCATACATGGACCCGTAGAACGTAATAGTGAGCCATAGGGGTCGCTAGTCGTCGAGCACAAAAGTGCGAAACGATGTAGCCGCGCGTGGGGTCCCGTGACGGCGGGGGAGTCATCGCCCTCCAGGGCTTCGAAATCCCCAGGGTGATCTCTGGGTCTTCCTCGTCAATAGTGATGCGAAGCTCCTTCAAAGGACAGTCATGAGTCGGAAAGTAAGGTTGTTTACAACGAAAACAGAGGCCTTTAGTGCAAAAATCGCGATACTCTTGGTTAGTCATCTGGGGGTCGTGTGGCGGCCGGGGCAGTGGGCCGAGACTCGGGGGAGTCGCGCTAGGGACCGGGGGTGGCGGACGGAAGGGTGTAAGAGGGTGAGCAACTGGACCGGGCGTCGAACACCCCAGTGACTGACCGGTGTCGACGGAGGGGACATTGAAGTCCACTTCCACCAAGCGGGTGAGGTCCATGACCTCGACAATAGATGGAAGGTGATGTGTGCGCAGGCGGGCACGGATGTGCAGGAGGAGCCCATGCATGAAGAAACTGAGGTAGAAATCAGGGGGAAGGTCGGGCACATGCGTGGCGAGAGCGATGAATTCGTCGATGTAGTCGTCGAGGGACCCCGTCTGGCGAATGCCACAAAGGCGCTCCAGCGCGGAGCTTTAGTAGAGAGTATCATATCGACGAAAGAACTCCTATTGGAGGCGAACCAAGACAGAGCCGGTGTGGACTGACGAAACCAACGCAGCCAATGGAGGGCGGAGCCCACCATGCCGATCAGAGTCGTACTGACTTTGTGCGGCTCCGAGATCAGCTAAATATCAAAAAACTGCTCTGCATGTGCAATCCATCCCATGGGATCGGTGTCGTTGAAGGACGGAACGTCGAAGGACCGGAGACCGGAGAAGAAATGGCGGTCGGTGGAGCGGGTCCTTGTAAGAGTCCGAGGGGACGGGGAATCCGCGTTGGAGGTTGCGGACATGCTTGGGCGACCGGCCACGATGGCATCAAGCTTCGCGTCCATCCGCAACATGAGTGCTTGGAGGGAGGCGATGGCGTGGTCGTGAAGTATCAAGGCGACAGACGATGGCCGGATCCGTCGAAGGTGTGGAGGTGTCAGAATGCGCCATAGATCGGAGTCGTGGGGGCATGCACGCTGGAAAAGGTGTGGCGGTGTACAGGGACGGTGGGCCGGATCCGGGAGTGCGGAGCAGGCAGTGTGAGTCGGAGATCTGGAGGGACGGCAACATGTCAACGTGAATGGATGGCAGCAGGGAGATCGTGGTCTGGAAGCCGCGAACAGAACTGGGCGGAGGCGGTGCTGCAGTCTAGGCTGTCGACAGGAGGCGAGGTCGGCTGGAGACGCAGCTAACTGCGGAATCGGCATGGACGGCGAGAAGGTACAGCGGCGATGGCAGGAAGAACCGACGCGGGAGGCGTTGGGATGTGTTTGGTGGACGAAGTCGATGCGTGGGGAGACGTTGTGGCGAGCGCGCACAAAAAAAAATGCAGGACATTGTGGCTCGATCTCTTAGGGTGGCTCGCAGGAGGCGTCGGAAAAATCTCGGGCGACGGATACCGTGGTCGGAGAGCGGCAGGTCGGACCAAATGTTAGATACTAGGGTTGAAGAGGAGGAGAGGGAAGGGATGAGATGAGGGGGAAGGAAGAAGGGAGATGAATCTAGCCCCTAGGACTCCTTCAAAATAGTTCTTACCCTGG
Organism: Dactylorhiza incarnata; assembly: GCA_033032865.1. Lineage (NCBI taxonomy): Eukaryota > Viridiplantae > Streptophyta > Magnoliopsida > Asparagales > Orchidaceae > Dactylorhiza > Dactylorhiza incarnata. The sequence goes on along the minus strand of JAWHQI010000110.1, from coordinate 5,483,197 downwards.
ACCTCATCAAATGAAAGACAAACAAAGGCTTATATAATGCCTAGTTACAATATATGCGAGAGCAAACGATAAATAACCAACGATTCAAAATACATGTTCGATAATAAAATATAACGATGAAGGGTGTGTTATGCCCGTGCGCACTACTAGAGAAAGTTTGTCCTCAAATTTGGATCCGTGTTCGTGCCGCCTTGGTCCTGACAAATACGTATGTGTTGTGTCCTCGGGCCCTCGGCCCTGACCCTCTTCCGTTTACGTAACATCGAGTGACTGGAGTCGAGGCAAGGATGTCTTTACAGACGATCAAGAGCAATTGATGAGCTTACAGGATGAAACTACAGGGGTCAAAAGTGACAGTTTCGGCTGGGTAGTAATCGCCAGAAGTAATGGATGGAGAATGGTGGCCGACGAAATTGGTATCGTAATGGTTAGAGAGATTGTGGGGATCGTGTGAGCTACTTAGTTGTCTTCATGTGTTCGTGTCATGGCGCTAACGCCTTGTCGTGGCGTAAATCAATTGATTATGTTGGAGAGTGAAGCAAGGGCGACCCGGTGTCGTGCTTCAGTTTCTTCGTGTCGTACTTCAACGACGGATTGGGTCGTCATAAAAGTGCACAACAGTTCCATAAGTTTACTAATTTGGTTCGTGGAGTCCCCCATGTTGTTGATAATTGTAGAAGAACGATATGAGGATCAGGTTACTGGATAGCTTTGATACCAAGTTGTTACAAGCTCGTCGCAGAACGTCGGTAGCGGACAGAGAGATGGCTGGAGGGGGAGATGATGATGGAGATGTGGTGATATTACGGAACCGGAACCACAGCTATCTAAGTGGGGTGTGCTCGGGCGAGAGAAAGAGCTACCACAATCTCATAACTTGGACAAGAGAATAGACTTCAATTCATGCATACTTCAGTTATCATCTAAGGGGTACTTAAATAGGATTACAAGACTCAACCATCAAGTAACATATTAATGATAAGAGAATAAACTCAATCTCTCTTGCATTCTTCCTCCATCTACTAGTGCTCGATCCTATGTTCTATCAATTGGTTTGACATGCGCTTCTCTCTTGTCGTCTCTTTTGACCATTAACTTCATATCGGCACCACCATTGGCACAACTTTTGTCGAGATGGACAAAGAAAAACCTTCATGCACGAGTATTGATCACATTGATGCTTACATTGCTAGCAAACTCACAAAAACACTTTTTTAGTAATGGGTTGGGTGCGTCGTCTTACCCAGTCAAGATAACAACCTTGCTCCCGGTGTCAATATTTTCCCTTATTTGATAACGCACTCCATCCCTAGCGTCCTTCACATAGCATCGACCAATGCCATACAAATTAAACTCCACAAACACGCCACCTTCATACCCACGCCATCTTAACTCTCTATTTTATTACCCAGACGCCAAGCTGCTTCACCCAAATTTCTCAAATCTTTCTCCTTATTTCCCATGCTTCCAACCATCCAACATCTTTCTCACCTCTGAGCCAAGTAAAGACTTCAATTATGCATCCAACAAACCCCTTTATCAGGATAGCTTTGACCACCGCAACTTATCTCCTTCCATCACCACCTCTATCATATTGTCTCCCATGCATAGGTATCCAACAACCATGACCCCTCGCGCCACGCATAGCGCCACATTCGTTCTAGGATTTGGCCAACCAAGTATGATGCCCATCCCACTTACTCATCTTTGCTTTATCGATCCCTCCAGCAATCTTCGGCAAGACCTAACCTAATAACTCCCCTCACAGATCTCTTACCTCACTGGCTTTTCAATCGCAGTTTTCCACAAGTCCAAATCTCAAATAGTAATATATGAGATATTGTCTGTTTTGGTTCAGCCCAGCCCATTTTAAGCTGAATCTCAAAAAATTACCAATTGTTTGAGGTGGCCTACAAGTACTTTCTAAGAGGTTACTCATCAAAGAACTACTCCCACCCTGAGTTCACTTAATTATGGAGTTCCTAATAAACTTCATTACTTGCTCTGAAAAGGAGCTTTCTATTATTTGTAGTCAAGACTATTACTTAAGCACAAAAATTTTTCTTTCAATTCCGCTAGGGATTCAAGCACATTCTTTTATCCAAAACTCTATCATTCTAGAAAATGTTAGGAGTTATTCTTTGTCCAGGCTCCACTGCCCCAAATACACTCAACGCCTTCATTGGATTGCCCTCATCAAATTCAAGATGCTACAGGCTCATCAACTTCCAATTGGTTCGTTCTCAAACCACACATTGTACTACAGAAGGTATGGCTCTCGTACCATTTGTAACGACACAACCCACAATATATGAGTTGTTAATTATTTTCGTTCAGTCAAGCTCATAGTAAGTTGAACCTCATGGTTTTACCCTTTCCCGAAAAGCCCTACGAGCACTTCACTAGTCACTCAAAACTCACTTAATTGTGGAGTCCCTAATAATAGAACTGTATTGTTTGCTCTATAAAGGAGGTTATGATATTTGGAGTATAAACTATTACTAAAGCCCGACCTTTAATTATGATACGGGGATTCAATTCATTATTGTTTCATTCACCTACAAGTTTATCATCCTACCAGAAACTACATTTTACGCAGAATTCATTACCCCAAAGACACTCGCCTCCATCATCGAATCACAATCATTGAATTCTGGATGTGACACACATGGTCTCAATCACCCACTGTCATTGCATTGTCCCCACCTCACATAGAGCCATTAACTCTCCATTTCATTGGTCCTCATAAAATATTCCTTACGTAAATGTTCTCCTTCACATTTAACATGACTTGGATGTTACACACAGTCCTACTCACCCCCTGTCATCTATATGTCCCCTCACACAGAGCCATTAACTCTCCATTCCATTGAGCCCCATAAAAAATTCCCTACGCAAATGTTCCCCTTCTCCATTCAACGTGACGCCCAGTACGCCTCCTTATTTACATTCAATTACTCACAAATTCACCCACTTGCACTATGTTTCACCCAACTGATAAACCTATCCCCACTCTCATATAACCTCATTAAAACACCCACTCAACCTCCTTCAGAACAACGAACCAACCTACATTGAACCCTAGTTTCCAACTTAACTACCCCTTATCCGCTTAATTAAGCACAAAATCCACACCCTAATATTGCTACCTCCGTCATGTCGAAAACAGCACTATCCATGCCTCTTCCAATAAACTATGCTTTTGCCTGCCACACTCATGGCTACATTCGCGCCTCTCGCAATCCTCAAATCTTCACTACCACTCACTTTTATTTCAACGTTCCAACTTCCGCTTCAATACTCAGGCACCGGCCCATCATGATGCATTTGCATGAAGACAACCTCAATCAACTACCAACGAAAACACTCAACCCTAACAACAACGATATCCTTGGATGACCGGTCATATATCTGTGCCACAGAAATTGTTAAAAATCTGGGAAAATTGATTCACATCACAGTTACAATTTGGATGACTCGTGAAGATTTCTTTGTATTCATACTACCGTAAGGACACGACACTTTTCCTGGGGCCTGGGGGGGTAGTACCCTTACACATATGCACTGGGAAAATTCCCAACAAGACAAGAAACAACTGCAGAACTGCCATCTTGACATATCGGGAGCCAACCTAGTATTAAAGGAATGTGTTGGAAATCCCCAAAACTTTTATATATATTTTCACATGTATAAATACAAAGGGAGAGTACACATATATAGTAGAGGAAGAGAGTAAGAAAAACCTATACAAGGTGTGGGACTAATGAGGAGGAATAAAGGGCCCAAAGATGGGCCTATTACATGGGCTTTTCTAATCTCTTTTCTAACACTCCCCCGCAAGTTGGAGCGTATAAGTCATATGCACCAAGCTTGGATAAAAACTGATAGTATAAAGGCCTGGAGAGAGCTTTAGTAAGGATGTCAGCAACCTGTCTTGTAGCGGGAACATGTTGTAATCCTATCTTCTTTGACTGGACCTTCTCCCGGATAAAGTGACAGTCAACTTCGATATGCTTTGTTCGTTCATGGAAGACTGGATTCTTGGCAATGTGTATTGCAGCTTGACTATCGCAAAGAAGGATTGTCGGGGATGAGTCTTACACCTAAATCATTCAGAAGGCTCCCAAGCCAGGTTAACTCAGAAGTAACGGCTGTCATGGCCCGGTACTCAGCCTCAGCAGAGGAGCGAGCAACCACAGTCTGTTTCTTGCTACGCCAGGTAATGAGATGTCCACCGAAATATGTACAGAAACCAGTGGTAGAGCGTCTATCATCAGGAGATCCTGCGTAGTCAGCATCACATAACGCAACAAGGGATAGAGAGATAGAAGGTTTGTACAGCAGTCCTTGTCCTGGAGCGTTCTTTAGATATCTAAGAATACGCTCAACAGCTTGAAGATGAGATGTCCGAGGAGCATGCATAAACCGACTTACTACTCCTACAGCAAATGAGATGTCCGGTCGTGTCACCGTAAGGTAAATTAACTTTCCGACCAAGCGTCGATAGTATTCGGGATTTGTAAGCAGTTGGTCGGAGTCAGAGCTATGAGCAGAGAGCTTGTGATTTGCATCCATAGGAGTGTCCACAGGTTTGCACCCAGAGTATCCAGCATCTTGAAGGAGGTCAATATAGTACTTCCGTTGGGATAGAACAAGACCGTCAGGTCGTCTGGCTACTTCAAGCCCAAGGAAGTATCGAAGATTTCTCAGGTCTTTTGTCTGGAATGCCGAGTTCAGCTGTTGTTTAACATATTGTATTCCTGTGGTGTCATCGCCAGTGATGAGGATATCATCAACATATACAAGAAGAATCACAGTGCCGGTTGACCGATGGTGGGTGAATAGAGAGAAATCAGCCGTGCTGCGAGTGAATCCCATAGCACAAACAACCTTGTTGAATTTGTCAAACCAAGCGCGCGGTGACTGTTTGAGACCATATATAGACTTCCGGAGACGACAGACCAAGGACTCCCCCGAGGTCTCAAACCCGGGAGGTTGGAGCATATAGACAACTTCCTGCAGATCACCATTAAGGAAGGCATTTTTTATGTCTAGCTGATAGAGGGGCCAATGACGATGGACAGCCAAGGAGATAAGAACACGAACAGTGTTCAGTTTGGCCACCGGGGAGAAGGTTTCCTCATAATCGAGTCCTTGTTGCTGAGTGAAACCCCTGGCCATGAGGCGAGCTTTCAAGCGATCAATGGTGCCATCAGCAGCATGTTTAATAACAAACACCCATTTGCAGCTAACACAGGAGTGGCCAGGAGGAAGGGGGACCAGATCCCATGTCTGGTTAGCCCAGAGGGCTGTCATTTCGTCGTTCATAGCTGCCCGCCAACCTGGATAGTGAAGAGCCTCCTGCACATTGTTAGGAAGAGAAACAAAAGAAATAGAGGTGGCAAATTGTTGGAGAGGGGGGAAAGACGATGTAGAGATACGTAGTTGGCCAAGGGATGAGTCGTAGAGGTGGTCGCTGGATCAGCCGTTTTCGGAATGTCATTGGCATCAGGAGACTGTTGTAGGAGAGCATCATTGGATTTTCGGCGAGTATAAACACGCAGAGGAGGTGGAGGTGCCACGGGAGGGATGTGAATCGTAGGTGGAGTTGGTGGTAGAGACGGAGTCGTGGTCGGGATGGCTGGTCGAGGGAGAGGAGTCGGGAAAGAGGGAGAGTAGTGAGAGGTAGGGGAGTGGAATGGTTGGTCCTCAGAGAAGGTTACATCAGCCGAGACCACTAGTTTGCCTTCAGTGGGAGAATAACAAACATAACCTTTCTGAGTTCGTGAAGAACCAACGAACATATACTTGACGGCGCGAGCAGCAAGTTTGTCGGTAGGTGGGCCAAGGAGATGAGCATAACAAACACAGCCGAATACACGGGGTGTGAGAGGGAAAGGAGAGGTGGAGGGGAAAAGGAAACTGAATGGGGTGGCGAAAGCAAAGACGGACGAGGGCATGCGGTTGATGAGATGACAAGCAGTAAAAACCACAAAGTTCCAATATTCGGTGGGTACCTGCATTTGGAACATAAGGGACCGAGCTACATCAAGGAGATGTCGGTTCTTGCGTTCGGCCACTCCATTTTGTTGGGGAGTATAAGCGCAGGAGGTTTGATGGATGATGCCAAACTCGGAGCAAAGATTGGAGAAAGTACGACCGGTGTACTCACGAGCATTATCAGTTCGGATGATTTTTAACGGAGTAGAGAACTGTGTACGCATCTCAGTAATAAAGGTGCGGAACACAGATGTTAATTCAGTACGATCACGCAGTAAATATAACCAAGTAAGCCGTGAGTAATCATCAATAAATGTCACAAAGTAGCGATATCCAAAAATACTAGGGACTTTATAGGGGCCCCATATATCAGAGTGAACTAAAGAGAATGGAGTACTACTCCGGGTACAAGTAGGGGAAAAGACGAACGATGTTGTTTGCCATAGATACAGGATTCACAAGTAAACTCTTGTAAGGGAACACCGGGAAGAGCTTTCTTGAGAAATGGAAGGGGAGCATGCCCAAGGCGGCGATGTCAATCAGTGGTGGAGATAAGAGAGAGAGTGATAGGTGAGATATCCATGAGATACAATCCATTTTCCAGCCGCCCTTTACCAATGATATTCCGCGTGCGGCGATCCTGCACAACAAAAGATGAAGAAGAAAAGGTAACAAAACAATCAAGTTTCTGTGTTAGACGACTAATAGAGAGTAAATTGAAGGGAGAGCCCGGAACATGAAGAACCGAGGATAGAGGGAGAGTTGGAGTGAGGTGAAGGTCAGCTGCGCCAGAGACCGGGGTGGTATCACCATTAGCAACAGTGATGAACTTAGGATGGGCAGACTGTATATACTTTGGGGCCCTCTGGGAGGTGATGTGATGAGTAGAACCGAAATCGGCAATCCAGTGGGGGCTCTGAGAAAGACAGGTTATACCTTCAGTGGAGAATGAGGCAGCGGTGGCAGCAGGGCGGTTGAGAGCACCCTGAAGCTGTTGGAGTTGGGTGCGGAGCTCATTGATGTCTTGGTTGGTAGGAGAGGCAGACTCCTGTGAAGGCATTCCAGCGGAGGTAGAGGCAGTAAGGTGAGGAGGCAGGCCATGCTTGCGGTAACATGTGGCTTCAAGATGTCCCTCGCGGTGACAGTAAGTACAACGCATAGTTGAGCGGCCACCACGTCCTCGTCCGCGAAACGGGTGGCGGCCTCCCCTAGTGGAGGAGCCACGAGAAGAACCAGGAGTGGGAAGAAGTGGCTGCTGAAGAAGAGCCAGGGAGAAACTTGTGGGAGTCTCAGAGGGAGGAGTTACTCTGAGTAACATAGAGCAAACATCATGGAGGGAAGGGGTGGTAGTGGAGGAGAGTATCTGGGCCCGAACATTGTGCAGATGTAGAGGAACACGGGTCATCATCATAGCAATACAGACGGCTTCCTTCTGAGCCCGTTGAGTCGCAAGATCAGTGGTAGATGGCTGATGCTGGATCCATGCTTCAGTAAGACCCTTAGCACGAGCAACAAAGGAGGTCATGTCCGCAACCCCACCCGTATCCAGGGCGTGGAGATCAGTAATAATGTCATAGAGGTGCCGGTGGTTGTCCTTGCCTGAGTACAAGGAATGAAGCTCATCCCACATACCCTTGGCCGTCTCGTGATACATGGCCATTTGGTAGGGTTCGCCATCCACGGAGTTGAGAAGCCATGTCTGAACTCGACCGTCATTCCGCAGCCAATCGTCGGTAGAAGGGGAGGGAGGTGCCTGCGTGAGATGAAGTAAGAGTCCTTTTGCCTGAAGGACCCGACGAACGGAGTGCACCCAAGGCACAAAATTTTTCTATCCGGACAGGGAAATAGTGGTGATCCGTAGCTCATCACGGAGTTCGGGAGGAGTGACGCGAACAGCAGGCACTTCAGAGGAATTGACCGAGGAACCCATGAAACCGAACAGAGCAGCGAAAAGAGGTCGCGCGGTCAAAGCTAACTGAGAGAGAGTCGGGGCGAGACCGGGAAACCGCGCGAGCAGGATAAAGCCGCGCGAGAGAGAGAGCCTGACTGCTCGAGACCGCGCGAGTGGGGGAAGCCCGCGCGAGAAGAGGAGAGCTGCGGTCGGCGGACTGGAGACAGCGGTCAGTGGGCTGAGCAGGAACCAACGGTCTGGCGGCGGAGCTGGAGCAGCGGTCAGCGGGCTGAGCACGAGCCAGCGGGCTGGCGGCGGAGTTGGAGCAGCGGTCAGAAGAGGAGACAGTCGTGGTTAGCGGGCTGAGCGCAAACCAGCGGTCTGAGTAGCGGACTGGAGCAGCGGTCTGGAGCTGGCCGAATAGGAGAGCTCGTGCGAGCAGGGGCTGGCCGATGGCGGTCTGAAGCTGGCCTAATAGGAGAGCTCGTGCGAGCTGGAGTTGGTCGAATAGCAGACCGATGGCGGCGAGCTGGAACTGGCGGTCTGGCGGCGGACTAGCAGCGAGCGGCCTGAGCTAAGCGAATAGGAGAAGCTCGCGCGAATAGGAAAAGTCGGCGGACTGAAGCAGCGGTGGGTCCCAGCTGGCAGAGGGCAGGGAGAGTATAAAGAGGAGGAGGAGAGAGCACGAAGGAGAGAGGGGAGGAAAGAGGGGGGGCGGTCTCACAAAGTGAAGACCGCACAGAAGGAGGAAGACCGCCCAGGAGGGGGGCGGTTAAAAAAACGGAGAGGAGACCGTGCAGGCAAGATTGGGGACGTGATTTCAGAACGGAAATCGAAGCTTTGATACCATGTTGGAAATCCCCAAAACTTTTATATATATTTTCACATGAATAAATACAAAGGGAGAGTACACATATATAGTAGAGGAAGAGAGTAAGAAAAACCTATACAAGATGTGGGACTAATGAGGAGGAATAAATGGCCCAAAGATGGGCCTATTACATGGGTTTTTCTAATCTCTTTTCTAACATAATGCAATTATAAGTAACAGGAATAATTAATAGTAAAATAATGTATTAAATATTTTTTTATTTTTATTTTTGTGAGCCTAAGAAGTCTATATAAAGAAGTGTCATCTATGGTTAGCTCATCTCATATTTTGTATTTGGCTTCAGCTTAAAGCTGGGCGAGTGAAGAATGGGTGTAATGGCTTCGGCAGGCAGGAGTTCTCCCGAGATTGTTAGTGTATTCTTATTTTCCCCTACTCGGTCCTCTGTTTTATCATAGATCTACATTAAAATAGGTTAAAGAAGATCATAAGATTTGTGAAGGATGAGTTTAACACCGCATACAACTGTTAAAAAGAATGAATGAAATGAGAATTCATAAAACCGATGTCAAATAGTTGGGATAAAGCTAATTATGATAATGAATGACAAAGATTGTAGCGTCAGAGGCTCGGTACTTAGTTTTAATATCCAAAAGTATACTAAGAAATTTAGCTTTAGTCAAATTAAACTCAAGAAATAACTAATTTCAATGATGAGAAAATTTTCTAAATAATAATAACAGCATATCTTAAATGCATTCTAATGTTAGTGTCCACACGTGAGGAACAAAGTAGGATATTTTCATAATGTTCTAAAGCTATAAGATGGAAGAGAAATTGTTAGGGTTTTATGATTACGGCAGTATTAAAAGCTTTGATGTATGTATAGATATAGATATTTCATTGAAGACCATCAAAGATATCACCATTAAAGAAAAAAATACAAAATATTTGATATTTCTTAAGAAATAGAGCTTACATGTCTTTTGCAGACATTTTGGTAAAGCCAATCGCCAAAGCATGCTGCTTTCCCTCAGCCATTACAGCCTGGAAAGGAATAATTGCAATGAATCAACTTTTGAAAGATGCAACATGATATAAGTTGGTGCAACATACATAAGAAGAAAACAAAGTATGCGCTACTGGAAAGATAGGGTTGATCGATTCACTCGTCAGCCCAGTGCTCTACAAGATACCCAGCATATATTGGATAAGTGAACAATAGAAGCGCTTCAAAAATGGAAATCAGTATGTGGGAAACTTAGGCTCTGTTTGGAACAGCTTATGCTGATGAAAAAGACGTTGATCGAATAGAGCTGATTGAATATAGTTGTAATAAAAGCAGTGAGAAATAAGTTGCAGACTGTTTGGACAGTTTGTGCATGAGTGCTGATCGAAAAGATTTTTTTTTTATGTTGTTTGTACTTAGATGAGCTCACCGGACATAATCCAACAAGCAATACCTTGGTGTTTATTATTTGCAGATGATATTGTTTTGATCGATGAGACGCGCGAGGGTGTAAACGCGAAACTTGAATCTTGGCGAAACACATTAGAAAAGAAGGGTTTTAGGTTGAACAGGACAAATACGGAGTATATAGAGCTTAAATTTAGTAGTGCAAGAAGGTCGGATGACACCGTCATTAAATTGGGTGACCAAGATATTTTTCGCAGCGAGTGCTTTAAATATCTGGTATCGATAATTCAAAAAGATTGAGGTGTGGATAAAGATATGATACATAGAATCCAAGCAGGTTGGTTGAAGTGGAGAGGCGCGTCTGGGATCTTATGTGATCGTAAAGTGCCATTAAAACTTAAAGGCAAGTTTTACTGTACTGCAATTAGGCCAGCAATGCTCTACGGTTCTGAGTGTTGGGCAGTGAATGGTGTACATGAGCAAAAAATGGGAGTTGCGGAGATGAGAATGCTTAGGTGGATGTGTGGTCACCCGAGACTCAATAAAATTAGGAATGAATGTATCAGGGATAAGACAGGAGTGGCGCCAATTGTAGAGAAGATGCGAGAAGCTCGTTTAAGATGATTCGTACATGTACATAGGAGAACATTAGAGGCACTTGTTAGGCGCTGTGAGAGTTTAGTCACTACGCATGTTAAACGAGGGAGGGGTGACGCAGGACGGTCCTATGTGATAGTGAAATAATTGTGTGAACTCCTATATGCAACCACACATGAGATCCGATGGTTTACTTGCAACAATGAATATTTATAAAGCAATATTAATTTGATTGGCCACAAAGAGTTAAAGCTCTCAAATATGAAAACACGTGAAGTCGTATAAGTGCAAGAGTGCCAGAAAATCAAATACTATTTAAATAGGAAATTACAAAGACGAAACGACCGAAGCAAAACTTACAAACCACTATCCCTACAAGTAGAGAACAGTCACGAGATCCAACGGTAAAGAAATCAACACACAAACCTTGATTACCACTACTATAAAGAGGGGAGGGCTGGAGGCGCTTCAAGAGGGCTATCCGGGGCAGATTTCAGCATTCAGGAGCTGACTGGGGCTGTCCAGAAACAGGGACAGCAATTAGGAAGGTGCTGGGAGGTAGTTTTCAGCAATAAGCAACTGAGATTTGCTGTTCTGAAAGTCTGGACAGCAGCCTGGAGGTTGGGGGTGGCTGTATGGGAGGGGAGGAGGCTCGGCAGGAGTTGTGGGTTGCTGTAGGGTGGCTGGGCAGCACTCAGGCAGCAGTTCCGGGGGAGTTTTGGGCTGTTTGGTGATGGTAGATTGGGGATGATTTGGCAGTGGCTCCACGAGAGGAGAAGAGGTAGGAAGAGGGGCTGGGTTTAATTGGGAGGGGCGCTGTAGTTGATGGCAGCAATTGGAGGATTTAGCAAGATGAACTCCACGTGAATTAGAGGGGAAAAACAGAGTGGTGGTAGTGGGTGGTTATCCTTAATTTAAGGAATTAATTCCTAAAGTTTAGGAAGGTGGAAATGGTGGGGTAGTGGGTAGTTATGGTGGTTATAGGTGGGGTGGAGGTGGAGGGTGGCTGGAGGTGACCGGAGGTGGTTGCTGGTGGTAGTGGTCGCCGAAAATATTTTCCGGCGATCGCCGGAAAATGTAAAGTGATAGGAAAATGACGGGTGGGGGTTGGAGGATCACCGTAGGTGGCCGGAGACGAACTCTGGTGATCGCCGGAGATGTTTTTATATGGGGTATAGGGGGGCTGTTTTCCTTTGTGGGAGATGAAGATGGGGGTGTAGAGGGTTGGCTGTTGTTGTGGTGGTGGAGGGGGATGATGGGCTGGCCGGCTGCTGTAGATGGGCTGAAGGATGGTGGAGGGGGGGCTGTATTGGGGGGAAACGGCTGCTGTGTTGGAGGGGGAGGCTGCTGTGGTTGAGGTGGATGATGGTGGAGAAGGCTGCTGTAATGGAGGGGGACGGCTGCTGTGTTGGAGGGGGAGGCTGTTGTGGTTGAGGTGGAGGACGGTGGAGGGGGCTGCTGTATTTGGAGGGGGAAGGCTGCTGTAATTGGAGGGGGAAGGCTGTTGCTTGAAGGTGGAGGGGAGGATGGATGGCCGGCTGTTTTCAGGGAGGGAATTGAAGGCTGCTGTTAGGAGGGGGGCTGGCTGTTGCTTGAAGGGGGAGGGGAAATGCTGGGCTGCTGCTATAGAGGAGGAGGGGAGGAGGGTTGGCCGGCCACTAGTAGGGGAGGAATGGCTTGGCCGGCCAAGGAGTGGGGAGGGAAGAACAAACTCGGGCTTCGCACCCGGAGTCGGCTTCGACACCGAAGTGATCAAGGATTGGCTTCTAGACTCCAATCTTCAATGCCTAAAACGAGAGCCCTCACCCTCTATTTATAGACTCTAGGAGGCAACGAACGACTATGATTGACCGATCGTCCCGACTCAAAAATACATAAAAATACAACTCGAAATAAAAAATGGCAAGAACAAAAACTGCTACGATCGTCGATCCGCATGAAATGAATGGTTCCGATTCCCCATCAAGGGGTAGACCAAAAAAGACTTGGAATGAAACTATAAGGAAATATATGATGTACTTAGGCATTAGTGAGGCAATGATTAAAGATAGGGCGCAATGGCGACAAAGGATCCATATAGCAGACCCCACTATGGTGGGATAAAGGCTTGAGTGTTGTTGTTGTTGTATGTTGTTTGTACTTAGATGCATATAATGTACTTTTCTACGTATTATTATAATCAAGTTGACAAATTTATGTTTTTAAATTGTCGTAATTATTATATTTTATCTAATCGTGACTGTCAAATCAAATAAATAAATGTGATTTTGAAAAGGAGAAACGAGAAAAGAGATAAGAGAGGAGAGAGGGGGTGTCACGCGTGAGGCTGCGAGTCGCGGGAGTGTCATTGCACCTTAACAACTGTCGTGGTCGCATGGGCACCGTGTGTGTGTATTATGATTGGATTAGATGCACATGATTGACTTTGCAAAGATCAGATCGTGAAAAATTAGGTACGCAATCAACATCTCGATCCATCACCCACGATATTGAACAAATTCTTAACTGCATTATTCTAATTATAATAAAACAGCTTAATTAAAATGCATCTAACCACATATTCTGACTGTTAGAACGTCACAATGCAATCTGATCTCTCTCAAAAGAATAAGATGTGATGTTGAGTACAAGAATCGGTGAGCTAATATTCGTGCAGTCATTGGCATGGACGACCCACGTGCAATACTGCTTGGAAGTATCGAAGCCTATAAAGCCTCAGAAAGTCACTACAAATTTTCTCCCTTTAAGAGATAAGCATTTATGGGAAGCCATAAGCTGGACCCGAACAGCTGATGAAAAAACAGCTTATCAGCAATTTTAAAATAAGTTATTTTATAACAGCTGCACAAACAAACAGCTGTAAAACTGTGTTTGCATTTTGAATAGAGATTATCCATCAGCATAAGTTGTCTCAAACAGAGCCGTAAGCTCTGTTTTGTGCAATTATGGTGTTTGAAAGATGGCAATGTGAAACTGTGGTCGTAAACGCAGTGGTAGCGATTTATCTACGTTTAAAACTTTCGTGACAGCTTTTCTGACGCAAATTTCACTTGTTGGGATTTGAGTGTTCACGATCACTAAAGCTTTACCACACGTGCATGATTGTGGTAGTGTTTTTGTCCTAAAACGTCATTTTTTGAAAAATAGCACTACTAATCGCACTTGCCCAAATGCTACCTGTGTTTTCCACAATTGCATTCGCAACCACCATTGCTCTCCCATACAGATCCATAATTTAATGACCTAAGGACCATGGCTCCACGTTCAGCTTCAAATACATAAATAACCAATTTTTCATCCATCAAGACTTGTCAATATCTAGCAAAACGTTTAAATCATTTCATGAGCTCTGGTAACTAATATTATTACAACCTCTTAACTTCTTAGTGCTTCATTTGAATAAGAAAAAACAGGCAACTCATAGAATAGCTTGCACTAGGGTAATAGATGAAAATGGTACCACTGGTCTCTCTTCTTTCACGACATCATCCAAAGCACCGCCAGGAGATGTCAAACCAGGGCACATTATATTTGCACCAGAAAGGACAAATTTGATAGCCCCTCTGTCCACTTGAAATTTCTTCATTACATTGGGATCTGGATAAAGTCAATGAGAAAGAAGGTTAGAACCAAACAAAAGCCGTTAAAGGGGAGAGACTACAAAAAATAATATTCACTGAGTAGCTCAGTGTGATGCATAAATATTGAAGTTTTTTTCTTTTCTTCTTTTCTTCTTTTTTTTATCTTATTTTCCTATTTTGTGGTGGTTGGTGGTGTGGTCATGGGGGTAGGGTCCATGTGTCACTTGTCTTGTGTATGGGGTGGTCATATGCTAATTTTTGTGAGGGAGTTCTTGAAGGCGTGGGATGATGGCACAGAGGAAACATATTTTAGAGTTCAGCTCCTAAGTTTGTTGGTTTTTGACAAATCAGGCATCATGTTTATGCCTTGGGATTTTAAAATTAGTTCACCATATATATTATATAATTCAATATGTTTTTCATTGATTTTCAATGTGATTATTGTTCATATTATGGTTTCATTAGAGTCTATTTATCATCATTCAATGATGTAATGGTCAAGTCCATATTAGCCTTGTTCCAAATATTTGAGGTCAAACTTATGAATCATCATTCTCAAGAGTAGAACGCTTTAAAAAAAATTTAACTACCAATCATATTAGCTACCTTTGTTATACACATGAACTTGTTACAAATCCTTGTGCAAGATCATGGTTCTTTTCTTCAGTTTACATGTTCTCATCACTATCTTTTATAGTTATACTTTGCCAAACCTTTTAACGTCTCTCTTGACATCATGTCTCAATTGAGCCTTTAGGTTCTTCCACCATTGACTTGTTTACTCATTAAACTTGGATATAGCCTTGTTGCAGTTCATTTCATCAGAATAATCTATGTCGTCAAAGATTCTCTCAGTACAACGAAGCTACTCCAAACTCACTTGATGAGGGCTTACCCTTGAACTAAGGAGTCCTCATACCAATTTCGTATAATATGGAGTATAGATTAAGAGACCACACAACGACGTAAAATATGAAAACAGAGAGTCCAATTTCATGTTCTCATCACTATCTGTTATAGTTGTACTTTGCCCAACTTTTAACGTCTCTCTTGACATCATGTCACAATTGAGCCTTTAGGTTCTTCCACCATTGACTTTTATACTCATTAAACTTGGATATAGCCTTTTTGCAGTTCATTTCATCAGAATAATCTATGTCGTCAAAGATTCTCTCAGTACAACGAAGCTACTCCAAACTCACTTGATGAGGGCTTACCCTTGAACTAAGGAGTCCTCATACCAATTTCGTCTTTTAACTCAAACCAACCTACCTCTGATATCAAATGATATAATATGGAGTATAGATTAAGAGACCACACAACGACGTAAAATATGAAAACTGTAACACCCATAATTTAGTGCGCAAAACTAAATTTGGTCGCAGGACCCGATCTCGAGCAAGTTTGACCAAGCCTATGTCGGATTGAGGTATAATTCCTTTACGATCAGTGTATGCGCAATAATAAATTTAGGAATAGAAGTTGTTGATGTTTTATTTGTCGCATTTTAATTTTGATGCGAGGGCGTAGCGTGTCGACTTAACAGTTGTTAAGGTATGTGTATTTGGGTTACGATTTTAAGGGGTGATTCTTTCCTAAGAATTTCAATCGATCTTTTTCCCCATATCAAGTTACGGTTCAAAATAGGAAGAGACGCATGCCACGTATTTTTTTTGTAACCGCACGCCGTTTCGAAGCCCTCCCGTAACTCCTCCACTCCTTTTTATCGCTCCCAACCGCACAAGTCTACGCAAAACCGCTCGACAAGCGATCGGACGCCTTTTCGAAGCCCTCCAGAGCGACGATTCTCCCAGCACGTCGACGCACCTCCTTGCACTCCGCCCTTCCTCCGTAGAAATCCTAAACGCCTTATGCATCAGGTATTAGGCAGACCTCGACGAGTTCGGCTTCCCAGTCGCCTTATGCATCAGGTATTAGGCAGGTTTCGACTCCCGCTACCTTGCAGTGTCTCTTTAAGTTGTTTATGTTCCTCCTCCCTCTCGTAAACTCCCGATTAGCCTCTCCCTCTCTCGCAGAAACTTTCGTCGACCTCTGGTTCTGTCTTGGCGTCGGGGACTTCCTCCTTTTCTCCCAGCAGAGGCTGCATCGACGATTGAGGGAGTCTTTCCATCAACCGAAGGCTTGGGCCGTCTCAACCGAAGACCTAAACTTCAGTTTTTGCCATCTGCAGTTCAGATCAGGTAGGCATTTTCTTGGGCACCGTGTATCCCAGCAAAAGTCTTGTTCACTAAGAAACCTGCGCTTCTTTTACCTTAGGTATGGTGATGATTGTCGAGACCCCCTTTGTTTTGCAGGAAGTAGAGATTGACTCCTCTCCGGTTAGAGAGTAGCCAATCTTTTCAGATTTTGGGATAAGGGTGTTGAAGCAGACGAACACTCTTCTTGGATCTCGTAATAAACTACTAGTAGAGGAAGCTATGCCGCCGCGTATTGTATATGAGCGACGCATTACTACGGTAAGAAATCATATTTCCTTTGGCTAGACATATCATATAGTAGCGCATGCATAATTCTTTTGTAGATAAGAGACTGAATTAGCATGATATCCTCATGTTATAAAATTAATAATTGATAGTTTGAACTAAAATATATTAAACATCAAGCGTTTTGGTAGAGCAAAAATATGATGTCCCCTTAAAAGTTAGATTTCTAGGAAAAGGTGGACCAACGCAGAACATCTAGCAAAACATTATAATACAATCCAATTAATAATGGAAATCAGTTAGGAGGCACGAATGGTGATATCACTCGTGAAAGATTGAGGCGCACAATCTTACTCTCAGGGCGTAGTAGTCCCTAGGAGACTCAACTGTTGGGGAGAGATTCCATCCCCTAATGGATTAGTAGATACGGGTCTAAGTCCTTGAGACATAGAACGTGACACGTTCGTTAGTAAAGACTCGGATCGTCAGAAAGTGCATAAGGTACAACTCCAGGATTTAAGTGTACATCGCGGTTTAGAAACTCCCTTGTAGTTATTGTGATTTTAAATAGAATTCCACGAATAAATTACAACAGAATAGTCATTTATGTTTACGGCACTTTGTTAGAGAAGCATAATTTTTTTATTTAGTACAAAATAATTAGTTCTGTACTTGTCACGCACTCATGTTTCTTCAATTATTAACATTTTTAGTGTCACTAGGGGAAATGGTTTTTCTTACTCTTCAGTTGGGCTGACCCATTTTTGGGCTTCTCATTACAAGAGTCACAGGTGGGGTGTTGCGCCTAGGATGAGCTCGCTTGCAGTTCGCCCTTCTTTTAGTTCGTTTTCATGATGTAGTTGTTCTTCCAGTTTTGTTCTATGTTTTGGACATGTATCGGGATTTCTCCAATGGTTCTTATTTCAGACTATGTTTAAGATTACAGTTTACATGCATTCTGACTCTTTCAGTTTTTAGTGGCTCTGTGAATTTAAAGTTTGAGGTACACTTTTAACCATTAGCTTCTTTTACTGTTTCCGATGTAAGTACTCTTTTAGCACTTTTCATTTATGTCTGCTAAGTACCATTTTTATTACCGCTTCTTGGTTTGCTTCTTATCACGGGGCCCGGCCGGACTGCTGATTTGTGGTAAAACTAAGGTTGGGGTGTTACAAAAACAGAGAGTCCAATTTCTGCCATGAAATTTCAGCGTGATTGCAAGCCTTAAGTTAAACAAATCAATCTCAAACATGCCTTGTAGCCACCATCAATTTAATATGAAACTTGTAGATTCCACTAATGATTGATTATTGTAAAACCCCAACTACTAAATCAGCATCAAATAATCACAAGCACAAAACAGAATCAACCCCAAGCAATATCTCAATACAACTTCATTGGAATCTCCTGGGTTCAGATTCTGGCCATGGGAAAGTAAGAGAATGTTTCATAAGGCATTTGGAATTCATTTTCAATGAGGAAGCAAGCGCAGCCAATGTGGGTAAGCATCCTGCAAGTTGAAATGCATCCGCCTCGCTGGGATATTATGAACTTTTGAGTTTTCTATGATGAATATAAATGAGACTAATGTTACCGATGTTAAGTCCATTACTTTATCGCAGGTGTAAAAGATTGAACGGACCAACAAATCACATCTCATGATTTTGTTCTCTCTTTTTTTAAGTCAATCCATTCTCACCTATTCCATTCTCTAATTTTTTGTCAAACTCCGTCAACCGAGGTGTATTTCGCATAAATTTAATTTCAAGCTCCTACGTTAAAGAACTAATTCTGTATTAGTTGATATACATGCTCCTATGCCAAGGAATTAACTAAGAGAATGGGTTTCCTCAACTTTTCTTCATCTAGCCTCTTCATGATTCTCAGATATAGCTCACCACATGCAATCACCCACAAAACAAACTTCCTCCACAACGCAACATCGCAATCGGTGTCCAAGTAGGAGGAGCCCACTAATGTTGGTCCACAACATCTTTGTCCCCGATGGAATCCAGATTTTTCTCAAGTTGTGGTGGTAAGGCGACCAATGGCTCGGGCGGGGGGCTCCCCATGAACGACGTTAACTGAGAGTCTGAGACACCTGAAAAACATCGTGAATCCTGGCCTCAAGTGGAAGCCATAATTGATAGGCCACTTCTCAATCCTCTGTGCCACCTGGAATGGATCATAGTATTTGGGACCCAATTTGTTGTGTGGGGTCCTGGTGCCCAATGTCTGGAAGTAAGGACAACGTTTCAGTCATACCTAGTCATGTGCAGCAAAGAAGAGCTCGTGGTGGCCATGGTTGTATGTGATCTCCATATGGGTCGGGGCCTGGAGGAGGTACTCCTAAGCGGTTTCAGGATAAGATCACGATCAACGGCCTTGATGAGGGCGGTCCTACCTCTATATAAAAACAATCGTGGAAGATCCCTCATATATGAGCCAAAATGGTGTAGTCTCCAGGGCGGTGTGGTAAGAGTTGTCATAACAATACTCCACCCATGGAAGCCAACGGGCATAATCCTTAGGGTGATCCCTTGTGATGCAGCGTAGGTACATCTCCACTGTGGGGTTCACCACCTCGATTTGCCCATCCAACTGTGGGTGACATAATGTGTAAAAGGCCATCTCGGTGTCGCTAAGAGTGAAGAGTTCCTTCCAAACCGGTTGGTGAACATATTATCCCGGTCTAACACAATGCTCTCTTGAAGGTCGTGTAGGCGTGACACCCCATCGTAGAAAACACAAGCAACGCCTTCAACTGTAAGGGGGTGGGCCAAGGAAATGAAATGTGCCCCCTTGGAGAACCTGTCGACGACCACCATGAGAATGTATTTTCCCTTGGAGATGGGCAGTCGTTCCAGGAAATCCATACACATGTCAAACTAGATTTGGGTCGAGACGGGTAACGATTGTAAAAGACCAGACGGAAGGAGGTGATCGGTCTTATTCCGCTAGCAGATGGAACATCCCGGGATGAAGTTTTGAGCACGCTTCGGAATCCCCTCCCAAAAGAAATCTACCCTGATGCGTTGGAGGGTTTTATGGAGCCCCTCACGTCTTATGCCAAGGGTGCTCTCCAAAATGGCGGCAATGACAGGAGAGGCAGGCTCCAAATACAAATGATCCATGTAGAGGATGAGACCCCCCCCCCCCCTGTGTAGCCCAACAAGGAGGGAGACACCCATGTCCAATGCGGTGGTGTAACTCAGAGAACCTGTCGACGACCACCATGAGAATGTATTTTCCCTTGGAGATGGGCAGTCGTTCCAGGAAATCCATACACATGTCAAACTAAATTTGGGTCGAGACGGGTAAACGATTGTAAAAGACCAGACGGAAGGAGGTGATCGGTCTTATTCCGCTAGCAGATGGAACATCCCGGGATGAAGTTTTGAGCACGCTTCGGAATCCCCTCCCAAAAGAACTCTACCCTGATGCGTTGGAGGGTTTTATGGAGCCCCTCACGTCCTATGCCAAGGGTGCTCTCCAAAATTGCGGTAATGACAGGAGAGGCAGGCTCCAAATACAAATGATCCATGTAGAGGATGAGACCCCCCCCCCTGTGTAGCCCAACAAGGAGGGAGACACCCATGTCCAATGCGGTGGTGTAACTCAGACAACATTGTTGATGTCTGGATCGCTTGACTAAGAGAAGATAGAAACTCAACCGTGGTTCCGAAAATAGCGAAAAAAAACGCGTCGTCTAAGTAATCCCTATAGAACATGGCATCTGATGACTAGCTTTTAGTCATCGTTTTTAGGTTAGTTTAGTTTAAATTTTCTTAGTTTTAATTATATTCTCTTTGCATTTTATGGTTGTTAAGCTTTAATATTGTTATTTTATGATTTTATGTTATTTTATGTTATGTTATGCTTTAATGTTGTTGTTTTATGTTTTTATGTTTGTTATAAATAATATTGTTATGTTTGTTATTTTATGTGCTAATGTTTGTTAAGTGTAATGTTGTTATTTTTATTTTGTTGATTTTCTTTTTGTTAAAGTGTTAATGATGTTACTTTATGTTTGTTCTTTTTTTATTTTATGTTTGTTAAGTGTTAATTATGTTTTATATTTTATGTTTGTTATTATGTCTTAACTAATATTTTATTTTATTTTATTTTGTAGGTTCAATGTTATGGTCGCCATCACCGCCATGCTCGCCGCCACCTTTGCATGAGGTCGTCGCCATTGCCGTCGTGTGCCCGTCGACGCCGCCATCGTCGCGCCGTCAATATTCATGCCGCAACGCCATGCCCGCAAGCTTGCATGAAGTCCACGCCATCGCCGCCAAGTTGCAACGCGTCACCTAAGCATGCAGCCCGCCCCTCTAATTGGTGCTGTCCAAGTTGTGAAGCCCGTCCCGCTCCATGAAATGCCCAAACCGTGAGCTCCTTGCTCTCCACTTTAAAAGCCAACCCGCCACCTTTTGCTTGCATGCATACATTCCCATTATTAATCATAGCAGCCCACTTCCTCCTCATTCAATCCATGCAGATCGTGAACTACACTTGTAGCAGCACACTCCACTTCATTTAATCATAGCAGCCCACTCCTTTCACTCAACCCGTGAGCCAACCATGCTGCCACCTTTCCATGCATGCATGGCTCTCTCTCTCCTATCCTCTCTCTTCTCCATGCATGTACTTCTCTCTCTCCTCTTTATACTCATCCATCCCCCCTCTCTTCCATTTTAATTTTATATTTTATTTTATATTCCTTTTATATAAAATACATTGCATTTCCACCCTCTCTCTCCTCCTCATTAAACCCATGCATGCATTCTTCCATTCATGCATTTCCTTTCTCTCTCCCTCATCAAATCATTCATGCACCTTCTCCTCCATCTAGAATCTTCCCCCTCATCTATAAAAGGAACCCTTATCTCAAGCATGAAGGAGGTTAGAAGTTAGAGAGGAAGTATAGTGCTAGTGGTAATCTTGTTTTTCCTAGTTGTAATTTCTCTTCCTAGTTGTAATTTCTTTCCATTGTTGTAATCTGCTTTTAGTAGTAATCTTGTGCTCTTTCTATCGTTGTAGTTCCCTTTTTTATATAATCAATGAAAATGTTTTCTCTTTATTTCGTTGTTGTTTCCTTTTTAAATAATGTGTAGCTAATTTTGTTGGTGCCCGATCGCGATAATCTTTGCGATAAAATAACGCATCTTTTATTTTATGTTTCACTTTTGTATTTTATTTTTGATCCAACCTTGATTTTTATCGTATCGACTCCGTATTTCATGTATACGGTAGTAGATTCCGATCTCATATTTGAGTAGCCGAGAGGATCGTGAATGTGAAAGATCACTCAAGGAAGGAAGGAGTTGCACGCAACCCTAGAGATAGGATGACGTAAATCCTCTGGATTGGAGTCAAATCCAATAGTGCGGGTCACTTCGATAATGCAACTTTAGGCCTTTTTGATTTGCAAAGAGATTTCGGTCAAAACGTCTAGAAGTTAAGAGATTTAATGCTCTAGCGAGATTATTTCTCATTTTCGGATCCGCCACGGTCTTTATAAAATTGCAAATGTCAAACTAATTTATTCCGTTATTTTATTTCAAAGTGAATCGTCGATCGAGCACTCTTTTCATAATAGTTTATTTCTCTTTTAATTAAGCTTAGTTTATTTTTATTTTCAAAACCCAATCAATCGTTCGGTAGGATAATCGAGTCGTTGTGAGTAATAGTACTTGCCAGACCCGAGTTTTTATACGACCTTGATATATTTTATATCTTATGCTATATTTCGATAGGTACACTTGCCTTAATCGAGTATAGATTGGAGAACACAAATTTCTCTATCAGCATCCACCGCGCAATTCAAAGCTCTCGCTTTGAACTCGATGCGAAAGTGAAACTAAAGGAGTTTGTGAACCCACTGTTTTAGCTGAAATGGTTTATCCAAATTAGAAAGGTTTGGTCCTAGAGATGTTGATGCCAGTGCCACACATCCTTAGCTAGGCCGATCAATTCCTGCTCATAATCGGGCAATTTCTGATGGTGAAGGGTCTTCTTCCTGCTAAATTAAGCAATCAGATACCCCTCCTACAGTAAAACCTCCCCACTACCCTGGCCCGAGGCATCACACTCCACCTGAAACTCCTGGGAAAAATCAATGAGGCGTAGGACCGGTTTTGAGATGAAGGCTTGATAGAGCTCCCGGTAGGCCCTTGTAGCGGTGTCCATCCAAATGAAAGCATTCTTCCGTAATAAGGCCACCAGTGGTTTGGCAATAAAATTGTATTCATGGATGAAACAGCAGTAGTAACGGGTGAGACCGAGAAACATGCAAAGTTCACACGGTGACTGAGGTAATGGCCAAACGATCATGCTTAGATCTTCTCTAGGTCTGTTGAGACCCCCTAACTATGCACATGTCCTAAGTATGTCACTTTATCTGTGTCGAACAAACATGTTGTAACTTTGAGGAACAAATGATGTTGGTGGATCAACTAGAAGACTGTGCGAAGGTGCTCGAGGTGATCTGCTCACATCTTACTATACACCAAAATATCATTAAAGAACACAAGCACATATCGGCGTAATAGAAGACGGAAACACCTCGTTCAATGCTTAGAACGTGGAGGGGCATTTATGAGCCCAAATGACATGATCAGGAACTCAAAATGGTCATGAGTTTGAAATGCGATTTTCCATTGATGGAGATCAAGCGCACCTGATTGTATCCTGAGCAAAGATCCAACTTAAAGAAAAAATGGGCCTTGTGCAACTCATCCAGGAGTTCCTCCACCACTGGTATGAAGAACTTGTCCTTCACGATCTCAGTGTTCAGCTCACGGTAATCCATGGAGAAACTCCAAGTATTGTCCTTCTTATGCACCAAGAGGACCGAAGACGAAAAGGGGGAAACATTGTGGCGGATGATCCGTTGTTGGACCATAGCATTGCATTGGTGTTCGATCTCATCCTTATGAAAATGGGGTATCGGTAGGGGCGGACAACCACAGGCTTCGTACCCGGACTAAGACATACGGTGGTCTTGGCGACGGAGTGGGCTTCCCCCATGCGGCACTGTAAGAGTATCGCCGAATTCTTGTAGCAATTGGTTGAGCTCCGCCTAGTCCAGCCCTGGTGTAGCAGGTGGCTCCGCGCTCACTGTGGTTAGTACATGAAAAGTAGATGTCGTCGTCTCGGGGGCACCCATGCCACTCCACCATTTGGAATCCATGCTACCAACTTATAACAAGACGATCAAAATCTCATATCAATGGTTCCAAAAGTTGTATCCATTAGAAATCCAACACCACCTCGAACCCCTGGAGGTCCACTATACCTCCACCACGATAGAGACCCGGCGGCAGATTCCATGACACGTTATCTTGTTCATGTTTTCCATGGAACATTGGAGCGAGGGTGTGGCGCGAGCTGCAGACACTACCCGACGGGCCTACTGATGAAGCTATGTGCTCTCTGAATCCATAAGCGCGAGCAAGGGCAAAGCCTCAAGTGTGACAAGCAGCTGAATAGTGAGACCCAATTGCAATCCCGCAATGGCATTGAAGGAGATCTTTGGGTCTCTTGAATCATCATCTTCATCGTCTGCGTCAGAGGGGTCATCCACCTCCAGCCAGAAGAGGAATTTGCACCTATGACCCGTCCCTTACTGGTCATTGGAGTTGAAACAGAAGTCCTTAGCATGGCGATCAGTCCTCTTGGCAAATGAGAGTCGTCGTTTAAATGGGGATGGCCCGTCTTCGTCCCCTTGGTAGAGGTGGTGTTGGTCGGATGTGCAGGGTTGCTAAATCCCCAGGAGGGTCCGGTCCTATCCCGTCGACCGATATACAATCGGTCCATCAGCAGTCTTTCCTCACAAACCCTTTTGAGACACATTGCAGTAGTGAGATCAATCGGCATCTGAAAGTCCACGCCAAAACGCAGGTGCTCGTGAAGGTATGTCGTGAAGATGGGCACATATTTCTTAGGACTCACAAAGGGAGCACGAGCTAAGAGGACTTGGAACCTCTCCAAGTACTAGTTTATGAAGCATGTCTGCTTGAGAGAGACGAGATCGTTGATAGGTTACCGCAAAGTGGTGGTCTGAAACGCAGATTGCAAGTGGCATTAAAATTGTCCCACGTCAGATGTCGTCACTCACGTTGTAGTTGTGTGAATCCCATGGTGTTTGTTGGTTCACGAAGAAGTGTTTGCCGCGTGTGAGCCATGCGAGGGGGTCTTCACGATCATCAAAAATGGAGAAGTTCATTATGACGTAGCGGCAACCACTCCCTTCTGCACATTGGCCCGAGGTGTCATAATGAGGTTGGCCTGATGACCCATCGTGGGACGAACCCGGTGTGGCCCAATGTGGTGTCATATATTGTCGAGACGAGTGGATAGAGCATCTATCTTTAGGCATTGGTCACCATCGTCTTTAGAAACATCTTCATAACTTGAGATAACATGAGACCGCCTTCCTCCATAGTGAGTTGCAGATGGAGCGCCGAGGGAATCGGTAAGCTGTCGCGGTGCGCTGAAGGGGGAAGCAGGGGATTGCAGCTGTTGGAATAAGGAAATTGTTAGAGGCGGGACGTCGGCGACTGGGATAAGGAGTAAGGAGTGTTGGTTGCGAGGATCGCACACTAGAAGTTGGTGTGTCGATGGCAGGTCTCTGGACCAGAGCGGACGCAGATCGACCTATCGCAAATCGTGCGGGATCGGGCCTGGCAGAACCGACAGGGATAGCACGCTACAGGGGGGACACGGGGATGAAGAGAAGAGCTAAAGTCATCTTCGACATCGTTTGGCTCTAATACCAAGTATATGTCTGCTCCCGACTGCGATCTCGTGTTGGGGAGAGTGGGGGAGCAATCCTGAAGAGGGTTGGAGTTCTCCTTCCTCGAACCGGGAGGAACTATGGTAACAGAGGCGTGGAAGAGGAGAGAAGATCCCCGTAGGAGGAATGTGCGGCACCGGTTCGGGCTTCCGGTCGAGAGTGGCGTGAATGGGAACCCTAGCTACCGATAGAAGAGAGGAGGAGAGAGAGTGAGTTAAGAAAATTTTATTTCAGGAAATTTCAAATGAGTTGCCCCCCCCCCCCCCCCCCCCCCTCCCCAAGTAGGAGGAGCCCAATAATGTCTCATAGTCTAAAATGCCCTTCACTTAGGCTATTACAAGTGAATTAAGTGCGAGAGAAATAAAGACATGCAAAAATTAAGGATAACATGAGTCGCTCAATCCTTGAGTGGCGGTTTCGCGCGTCGCTAATATGTCTGACCCCAACGTTGGTTCATAGCAATCATTTCCTAACTAACCCATCTTTCTAAATTTATACCTCATCAAACCACATTCTCCACACAAGTTCAAGATCCAAATTTAGACACCTAACAGATCACATAGTTGTTTATCATTCCTGCTCTCCTACATGCACTCTAACCACAGCTCCCATCTCCACATCGGTGACATAAAAATTGAGGCATAAATCCATGAATTTAAAAAAAAATGCATCCATGAAAAAAAGGAGAATGCATCCATGAAAAAAAAGAGAGAATGCATCAAAGTTCAGTTGAACCAACTTTACTAAATCAGCCAACAAATCCAACTAGATTTACTTCCAAAACAATTGAATGCCCTCAGGCTATCTACTAGCCATCCCTTCAACTACACCTCCAGGAATACACTTCTCTATCTCAAAGACACGAGTTCAGGTCAAGGTTTTGGTTATGTACTGCAACTTAGAACTGAAACTCAACCAAAATTTGGATCAAAATTTGTGTCCGCTGGAAAATTGTTAGACCGACAAATGATGAAATTTATTGTTGTTTCTTAAGTGTGTCACAAAAATTAGAGTAGACTTGAATTCTGTTACGGTCCACCCGGGCTGGAATCGGAGCTGCTCGAATACCCCGCCACGCGAAGCAGCCCAGGGCAACGATCCATAGTCCGCCCCCGGTTAAGACCGCACCAGGGCCGCGGCCCATACACCCCAACCCGTCTCCAGGACCAGTTTAATCACTGGCGGGTTGTTGAGGTCGGGGTTTGAACCCCCGACCTCCTTGATAAGAAACCTTCAACGCGGCCCTCATCACCAACAGAGTCGCGGCTCAGTTGGTGATGAGCCCTGTGTTGAAAGGGCCTTGTCAAGGAGGTCGGGGGTTCAAACCCCGCCCTCAACAACCCGCCAGTGATTAAACTGGTCCTGGAGACGGGTTGGGGTGTGGGGGCCGCGGCCCTGGTGCGGTCTTAACCGGGGGCGGACTATGGATCGTTGCCCCGGGCTGCTTCGCGTGGCGGGGTGTTCGAGCAGCTCCGATTCCAGCCCAGGTGGACCGTATCATAAAAGTGCACTTTTATGTTACGGTCCACCCGGGCTGGAATCGGAGCTGCTCGAACACCCCACCACGCGAAGCAGCCCGGGGCAACGATCCATAGTCCGCCCCCGGTTAAGACCGCACCAGGGCCGCGGCCCATACACCTCAACCCGTCTCCAGGACCAGTTTAATCACTGGTGGGTTGTTGAGGTCGGGGTTTGAACCCCCGACCTCCTTGATAAGAAACCTTCAACGCGGCCCTCATCACCAACTGAGCCGCGCGGGTTGGGGTGTATGGGCCGCGGCCCTGGTGCGGTCTTAACCGGGGGCGGACTATGGATCGTTGCCCTGGGCTGCTTCGCGTGGCGGGGTATTCGAGCAGCTCCGATTCCAGCCCGGGTGGACCGTAACAAATTCTTCCTGAAAATGACCCAATTGAACAGCACCTAACAATCTGATTACTAATTATTAATTATGTTCAGTTTCCATCTTCCATCCATTCATAGGGTGATAGGGGGTTCTCTTTGAAGTTATAACAGCGTCAAAACTACCATCAAGGTACACTTTTTTTACTTGCAACCTATGTTGCACAGAACAGAGATGGGAAACGAGATATGTTATGATACGGATATGAGATTTTCAAAAAAAATAGGATAGTGGATATGTTTTCAAATTTAATTATTTAAATATAAATACAAATTAATATGAAAACATGTGATATATTAACTTCCACTGTGTTTTTTCAATTATTATATCTCACATATCATATATTGAATGGACAAAGTTTATCAGAGTCATAAAATCATATCATATTATAAGTAGGAGTCATGAATGAAACCATGTAATCAATTGGCTCCCACCACTTATCATCTAAACATATGTCTTTCTCCATATCATCATTACTACTTACTAAATTTTTGACCATTTTCGAGCATACTCTTGACTGTATCCAAGAGTATCCAAAACTTTTTCTTACTTAAAAAGTGTAAATTAAAAGAAGTCTCCAAGAGTTCCGGTGACGAGTTTTCGAGAGTTTCCTGACTCCTAAATGTTTCAGATACAATATGGTCGTGGCAAGTATTCATGTTTCCTAGCTTACAACTACTCAATTAAGATGTCAACTACTCAATTAAGATGCCAGAAACATTATGTTTCCAAAATGATTAAAAGACTATCAAAGAGAAACATGAAACAAAAAGTAGATCGAATAAACAAAGATAACATTATAATTTAAAATTTGCAAGTATAGACTTACATTGATGAAGCAGTCTCAAAGTTGGAATGTAAGGACCATCCCGAAGATTGAAAAATAGGGGTACATTGTTCACCACAACAAGATTCAGATGATTTTGGCTATAAATAATATATTTATAAGGAAAGAGTTAGTTTCTTGGATACAAATTATGAGAACTAAAAGGTGAGAATCAGTTAAGCTTCAATTAGGGTTCATTCTTTGCGACGGAATTGGGCCATGGAATTAAATTGGAGGTCCATTTTCATCGAATTGGATATCCAATTCTAATTTTGAAGGCACAATTCCGTCTAACCGAATGGACACTTAGAGTATTCTCTTGGAAATTAGAATTTTATTCAATGGTGGCAATGATATCAATGTTAGATAGTGCTGCAATAAACATGCAACATTAAATAATAGCAAAATTCCTTTGAAAATGACCACAAATAGAAATATATAATTTCTTCATACAACATGATCCCCTATGCATATCAGAAAATGAAGATCAAAATAAGAGGCAATTAATGAGTGCACAAGTCTTTTGTGTTCTATACCCACCACTGTATTCAAAGACCAAAGCAGGGTGGCTAACTTATATTATAGGTGCCCATCCTGCCATGCTTATGCAAGCATGTATTTATAGTAGTTAATATTAAGATACTTGTTATACACAAGAAACAGCTCGTAGGATGTGAGTGTTGAAACAAAGACAACAATAGCTTGACATTAATCATGCATATAATCAGTTGAAGAGAGTTCCACTTGAGAGATGTCTTATACACTCAAGCTAACAATGGGAGCCAAAAGGGCTTGAATTGGCTAACAATGTATACCAAACCAGGGGAGTGTTTCTTAGAGCTTTCCTTCTCTTGGGTCCCGCATTTTCCTTTTTTCCCACGACCCGGCAAGAGAGCCTAAGGGCTCTCCCATCCTTGCTCCAATCAGTCTTTACCGCAAGCGCCTCCCTCTCCCTGATCGACGATGGATGCCAACACCGGTCACGCCTCCATCTCCAGAAATGCTCGACGTCGCTCCCTTTTTGCGTGAGAAGGCGGGACAACACTCCTTCGTCAACCCTAAATCTCGACAGATCTTCCCAGCTTTCGTTTGCTTCAGGTAAACCGCGGGAATCAATTGCTTGATAGTTCTAGGGTTTCTCCTCCCTTCCTTGACCAAATTCAAATAGTATGGGTTTGATTTATTTTCCTTCAGAAACTACAGCAGACCTCGACGATTCCTATCAAAGGAATTTCCATCAACAATCGACTCCCGTTCGTTGACTTGCACTAGCACTCGACCTTTCTCCCTCATTCCTAACAGAAATCGGAGACCGCGAGTCAACTTTGTGGAGTTTCCTCTGTTGGAGCGAGGTAATGACCTTATACGTTGTTTTTCTCTGATTTATTTCCTTCGGCATAGATTGCCAATTTTGTTCCAGTGAAACCCTAAAAGATTTATATTTAATTAGCTAGGTTGTATGTCGTATTTCAGATTTTAGTTGCATGTTGTCATAGACCGGAGAAGGATCTGTGTTATCAAATTAATCCAGAGCAGCCATGCCGACTCACCGTGTGTACGAGCGCCGCAACACTGAGGTAAGAAATTCAACTCCTCTTTGTTAGACATATCACCAGTTATGAATTATTTGTCTAATCCGCTCTATAATTCATATAATATGTAGTAGTACTTGTAAATCGGTAAATGCATATTACGAGATAATAAACGAATACAAGTTATATACGAAATTATGATACATGTAGCCTATAAGCAAATATTAAATGTCAATTAGCATAAGTAATTCGACATTCACTCAGAGCATGAAGAATGAACATCTTAATATACGATCAGAGTTAATAAAAGATGTTAGGTGCAACTAGGCTAAACACAAAAGCTCAGAACACGTAAAAAGCTTCAGAACAGTGACACCATTCTCATATGGCCAACAATCCACATGAGCCTCAGACGTGGGGTCGTCAGCCACATCTCCAGACTTGGTAAATTTCAGATGCGAGTATGTGTTCCACTCAGGGAACACTTCAATTCATGGCGTCTTCGGGTCGCCATTTGGACTCCCTAATCAGATTAAGTTCAATAAATCATAAAACATGAAATTTAATTACCCAATCTTTAGAAAGAATCCAGGTACAAAAATCAGTGCAGGCAAGAACTCAGATAATAAGACAGAATCTATAATGCATCAATACAGAAAATAATCTTATAAATCTACAGGCAATTTATTTAGAAACATGCATTAATAGTCAAAAACTCATACTTTTATATACAAACTATTTACGTATTTTTAGTGTTACTGGGAGGAGTATTCTTTCTTATTCACCAGTTGGGCTGACCCGTCTTCGGACAATTCTTTTCAGGGGTCACCGGTGGGGAATTGCGCTTAGGATAAGCGTTGCAGTTCTTCATACTTGTGTGTCCTTCCTTTCAGTTGTCTTTCATTTCAATTGTTGTTCTTTCAATTATAAACTAAATGTATAGGAATTATCTAAAGTTTTCAATGTATCAGGCTATGTTTAAGATTTCAGTAATTCAGATTGTATGGTTCTTTTCAATTTTAGTTGGCTCTGTGAATCAAAAATTGAGGTACCATTTTTACCCCTTAGCTGCATATTATACTTCCACTGTAAGTTTTCAGTTCTTACTTTTATTTATGTATGTTATGTACCAGTTTTAGTATCGTTGCTTAGTTTACTTCTTATCACGGGGCTCGGCCGGACTGCTGATTTGTTGATAAACTAGGTTGGGGTGTTACAATGAGTCTACTTGAGTCTTACCCAATAGTGGCAGCAGGGAAGTCCACACAAGTTACAAGACATATCCTTATAAATTGGTCCAATGCCTCGAGTAATGTCAAAGTTCGACTAGCATGGTAAAGGATAATTAGCTAGGGTCACATAAGATCAAATTGGGTAAAACTACAAGAACAAATGATCAACAATGATCCAAAAGGATCTCCCTAAACCAAAGGAATCTAACACATACATATGTCAAAACTTATGTTAGTTATACTGATGCGTATATTTTATATAGTTATTTTGAACGGTCTTTTGCTCTATTTTACCATTGATTCCACTTACTTTATGATTTTGTCATTGGATATTACATATATTTGTCAATTTTTTATTCAGGGGCCTTTCGGGGGCAAAATACATGAATTTCAGTTCATTTGGAAGTGTTTGGGACAAGTTCAAAAACGCTACATAAGGGGCACGGTCGTGCACCCCAGGTTTCCCCCTTCCATTTTTGTCTAAGTGTTTTTTTGTAAACATGCAAGCATGTGCGCCAACTGCCCAGGTCAGGCGCACGGTCGTGATCCGTGAGCGCACAATCGTGCGTCGACTACCCAGGCCAGGCACACAACGGTGGCCCATCAGTGCACGATCATGCGCAGCCAAATTCAAATTCCTGCTGGAAAACCGAGTCCATGCACTGCATCCGCACACGAGCGGGTTGCAAATAACAATTTTGATGGTCAGGTGGTGTGCATTTAGCGGCACGACCGTGTGCCTCATGGCGCACGATCTTGCACTTAATTCTAACACCCCGCTATCTTACCATTTCGGCGGAGCAGATTTTCCCGACAAAGCTTTCATTGACCGCGCACGATTAGGCACACGACCATGCGCCCGACCGTGCATCCGATAGTGCGTCCGACTGTGTGCGACCATTTGCTGATGATTATAAATACTGATTATATAAAATTCTCTCTCCCGATAACTCATCTTCTTCCCCGACGACCTTAACGATAACTCCTCTTCTTCCCCGGCGTAATTTATACTTTGAGATGTCGTTATCAATATCATTTATAATTGTTTAATATATAATCTTACGGATAAATACATTTATGTTATTTGCATTAAAATAACCACTGCACCGGTGTTTTGTCAAACTGTTTAAAATGATTCTATGTTCTGAACAACTCTGCAAACGGAGATTATCCAAACAAATCTTCATTTGCATCATACAGTTTCCTACAGCTCCATTTGCAATCCTCCATTTACCACCACTCATTTCTCTAGCGTCGCCGGTCTCCAAACGGACCCTTAATCGCATCAGCAGGCTCCAATAATCCAAGTGACGAACCTATAACTATCCTGAGGGGCCACTGATGCGTGCACTACGATCAAGGCTCCTACTCTGCATCAAAAGGACACTTCAAGAAGACAAGCACCTACAAAGTGGTTTTGAGTTTTGAACGATTAGGCTTTCCAAAATATAAAGTGTTCTTCAAGGTCAATTCTCCCCTTTTTACATTCTCCTTCGTCAATGCTACTTAATGTTATTGGCCAATAGTGCATTGGGAAAGACCTGGATGAAGAGAAAAAGTACTCATTTAGCTCTATAAATCACAAGGGAAAATGTTTGAGAAAGGCCATTCCAAGAGACGACATAAAACACCTTTGCATCAATGTTGTATGTGTTGGAGATTGGGGGAACATCAGAAGGAAAAATAAAACAAAACGGAAACAAGAGCCAGGGAAGAAAAAGCATTTCTTATACTTTCATTTCATAGAATCTCAAGTAATCCTCATTACAACTTTTCAATTTCAGGAGATACGCTTATATAGCAAACGAAGATGAAAAGATACATTGAATTCAAAACATTAATTGCCGAAGCTTTGGCTTCCGTTTCTTCAGGTTTTACTGCTTCTCGTCTTCTTCACAGACAGGTAACGTTCAAGCTTCTTTTGCCGGCCGACTCCTTGGCTTCTGGCTAGCAGTTAAAGCTTCAGCATTACTCATTTCAACACTCCCCCATAATGCTGAGACTAAGGATTTTCTGATGGCAAGAAAAGTATGGCTTGGCAAGGGCTTTGTCATGATGTCTGCCAACTGTTTGTTCGTTGGACAGAAGGATAGTTGCACTCGTTTTGCTTCCACCAGGCCTTTCAGGAAGTGAAATCTAAGCTCAATATGTTTTGTGCGATTGTGGAAGATTGGGTTCTTCCCTATGCCAATGGCTGCAATGTTATCACACCATATATTGATTGGGGGAAACTTCCTGTAAGGCATCATGTCTGTGAGGATCTTTTGCAGCCAAAGTCCTTCACAGGCCGCACCACAGGCTGCCACATATTCAGCTTCGGCTGTAGATAGAGCGACAATTTTCTGCTTCCTGGATGACCAGGAGATAACTTTGCTTCCAAGAAAGAAAACGAAACCACTCGTGCTTTTTCTATCTTCTCTATCACCTCCCCAATCACTATCAGTGAACCCTGATAACTCTGTTTCTTCTTCTTGTTCATATAGGATTCCCAGATGTTTGGTACCCTTTAAATACCGCAAAACTCTTCTTGCACAGAGGAGATGTTCAGAGCTAGGCTTTGTGAGATATCTAGAGAGAATACTTACAGTGTTTTCAATATCCGGTCTGGAATTGGTGAGGTAGATCAGTGACCCCACAAGGCTTCTATAGTCTGCTTCTTGGATGCCTTTCTGATGATTGGTTTGAGAGAGAATAACTCCAGTGGCCATAGGAGTTGTAACTGGGTTTGCTTCACACATTCCATACTTCTCCAATAGTTTTTCTATGTACCTTTCTTGGCTAATGAAGATGCTTCCTGGTTTTTGCTTGATCTGAAAACCTAGAAAATATCTCATGAGCCCAAGGTCACTCATCTCATATTCTTCCTTCATAGTCTTTTTAAAACCTTCTACCATAGTAGTTGATGATCCTATGAAGATTAGGTCATCTACATACAAGCATAAGAGCAAGAAATGGTTATCCTTGGTGAACTTTGTGTAGAGGGCTGCATCATTCTTGCTCCTTGTGTATCCATTTGCCAAGAGGTAAGAATCTATTTTCTGGTTCCAAGCTCTGGGGGCCTGCTTTAGACCATAGAGAGCTTTGTTTAACTTGTAGACTTTTTCTTCTTCTCCTCTCTTCACAAACCCCTCTGGTTGGCAAACATACACTTCCTCCTCTATACTTCCATTGAGGAATGCCGACTTAACATCAAGTTGATGTACTGGAAGGCTGGCTTGGGCTGCAACGGCAAGCAAGGATCGAATGGTCTCCATCCTAACAACTGGAGCAAATGACTCAGTGTAGTCAATTCCTTGTTGTTGTGAGTATCCCTTAGCCACAATTCTTGCTTTGTATTTGGTGATGTTACCCTCTTCGTCTTGCTTTATCTTAAATACCCACTTGAGATTTATAACCTTCTTGTTTGGTGGCTTAGGAACAAGGTCCCAGGTGGCATTCTTCTCCACCATCTCTAGTTCCTCTTGCATTGCCTTTCTCCAATTTGGGTTGCTGGCAGCTTCATTGTAATCTCCAGGTTCTTCTTTGGTGAGCATGGCAACATCTGCATACTCATAAATTTCAGTTAGTAATTTATACCTTGGGGGAAATGATGAGTCTTCATCAGAATCAGCTTCAGGTGCTTGAGTCTCCTGCTGAGTGTCCTCATCAGTGGAGTAGGATGGCTGAACATGTTCAGCAACCACTTCTGATGCAGGGCTGGAAGGACTGTCAACATGATCATGATTGGATGAGTCCATTGAAGAATTCTGATCCCAATCCCAAGTTGCCTCCTCATCAAATATGACATCCCTGGAGATATGAAGTTGCTGAGTTAAAGGGTTGAGAATTCTATAGGCCTTGGAGTGCTGGCTGTACCCCACAAACACTCCTTTTTCTGCTTTCATCTCTAGCTTCTTTCTATCCTCCTTTGGAATGTGTCTGTAGGCAAGACAACCAAATGTCCTAAGATGTTGAACATTGGGTTTCTTCCTCTTCCACATTTCATAGGGTGTGGAGTCAGTCAAACTCTTGGTGGGTGATCTGTTGGATACATACACAGCTGTGTTTGCTGCTTCTGCCCACATGCTCTCAGGTAACTTGAAATGGTTCAGCATGGCTCTCATCTTCTCTCCAACTGTCCTATTCTTTCTCTCTATCACCCCATTTTGCTCAGGTGATCTAGGGGCTGTCAGGTCTCTTGAAATGCCATGAGTTCGACAGAAATTCATGAACTCTTCTCCTGTGAACTCACCTCCTCGATCTGTTCTGAGCTTCTTGATGCTGTGTCCACTCTCCTTTTCTACTTGGGCCTTGAATTCTTTGAACTTGCTAAAAGCTTCTGATTTCTGCTTCAAGAAATATATCCAAGAGAATCTTGAGTAATCATCAATTAGACAAAAATAATACCTCATTCCTCCAGGAGAGGGGGTAGCAGCAGGCCCCCAAAGGTCAGCATGGATGAGTTCAAGTGGTTCTTCTGCTCTTCTGGTTGCTGAGTGTGGGAAGGGGAGCCTGTGAGCCTTTGCATAAATACAGTCTTCACATGGAAGACTGTCTTCCTTGAGTTCTGGTAGGCCCTCAGCCATAGCTTTTTGTTTTAGTAGACAGAGATCTCTGTTGTTCAGGTGCCCAAATCTATTGTGCCAAAGAGATAGAGGAGTAGAGCATGACAAGGCTTGCTCTTGAGGTGACTCAAGTTCAAGAGGAAACATTTTATTTGCACTCATCTTGATTGATGCTATGCAAACACTTGTTTCCTTTTGACATATATGACAATGATCTCCTTCAAAAGTTATGGTGTACCCATTTCTCATGAGTTGCCCTACACTTAGCAAGCTTTGTGTGAGCATTGGTACATAGTGAACACCTTCTATGTGTCTTATGTAACCATCTTTGGACTTTACTGCTACAGTGCCAGTGCCTTCTATGTCCAACTTATTACCATCCCCTAATGTTACATGTGACTTAGTTGTTTTGTTGATGTTGACAAAGAACTGCTTGCATGATGACATGTGGTTTGAGCATCCACTATCAATGTACCAAGTTTCATGGTTTGTATCTTCTAGATTCACTCCTGAGATCAAGAGCTTCTCAGTTGTGTTTATGAACTTGGCTTCTTCTTTCTTATCTTCTTTATCCTTGGACCAGCAATCTTTATGCATGTGTGTTGGCTTCTTACACCGTTTGCACTTAAAGAAACAATCATTAGCATTATGATTTGTCCTCTTGCAAAGAGTGCAGAAAAACTGGGAGTTGTTATTGTTAAAGTCCTGATATGGTCTTTGCTCATTTGGTCTTCCTCTTCCCCTACCCCTCATATTTGTTTTGGGATTTCTTTGTGTGGTCTTTTCAGTGACTTTAACCTTTGTTTGGAAGGCTTGTTCTAGATCCCCACTTGATCTTTTTAACCTTTCCTCATGGGCTTGGAGAGATCCCATAAGCTCAGTGAGGGAAAGTGTCTTGATGTCTTTTGTCTCTTCTATGGTGGTCACTATTGGATCAAACTTAGGAGGGAGGCATCTAAGGATCTTTGGTGCTATTTTCTTATCCTTAAGCTTATCTCCAAGGCTCCTAATTTGATTCACAATTTCTAATAAACGAGAGACAAAAGCTTTTATTGATTCACCTTCTTTCATGGCTATATTTTCGAAAAGCTTCCACTGATGTTGTAATTTAATATCTATTACCTTTGCTGAGCCCTGAAATTCTTCTTGGAGAGTATCCCAGGCTAATTTTGAACTGGATGCTGCCATTATCCTTGGGTAGATGCTCTTGCTTACTCCTTGATGCAGAATAAGGAGAGCCTTTGCTTCTTGCTTGGCTTCTTCCCCGGCTGCTTTGAGCTTAGCTGGATCGGCATCTTTTTCTTTCCCACTGGATGCAGTGGCTGCTCCTTTTTCTTTCCCACTGGATGCAGTGGCCGCCTCCTCCTTCCTCCCTTCTGTTACTAGCTCCCAGAGCCCTTGAGATTGAAGAAGGAGTCGAATATGGGTTGACCAGAAATCATAGCTTTCTCCATCAAAAATGGGAATGCCTGATTGGGTGTATTGAAACATTTGGTTGGTGGTTTGAGTAGCCATATGATGAGTAGAGATAACGGGAATAAAGATTATGAAACTTGCTTGATTTGCCCACTCCCTCTGATGGCCTCACATAGAACAAACAATTGCTCTGATACCAATGTTGGAGATTGGGGGAACATCAGAAGGAAAAATAAAACAAAACGGAAACAAGAGCCAGGGAAGAAAAAGCATTTCTTATACTTTCATTTCATAGAATCTCAAGTAATCCTCATTACAACTTTTCAATTTCAGGAGATACGCTTATATAGCAAACGAAGATGAAAAGATACATTGAATTCAAAACATTAATTGCCGAA
This sequence comes from Dactylorhiza incarnata, assembly GCA_033032865.1. Taxonomy (NCBI): domain Eukaryota; kingdom Viridiplantae; phylum Streptophyta; class Magnoliopsida; order Asparagales; family Orchidaceae; genus Dactylorhiza; species Dactylorhiza incarnata. The sequence continues at coordinate 5,445,790 of JAWHQI010000110.1, read as the reverse complement.
GCTTTGGCTTCCGTTTCTTCAGGTTTTACTGCTTCTCGTCTTCTTCACAGACAGGTAACGTTCAAGCTTCTTTTGCCGGCCGACTCCTTGGCTTCTGGCTAGCCGTTAAAGCTTCAGCATTACTCATTTCAACAGTATGACCTATTAGGCTCTCGGTACATGACATGGCGTTCATGTTCAAACCCTCCTCTCCCATATCGCTCTCCTTCAACATTTTGCTTAAATGTTTTTGGTATGAGTCCATCCAGAAACAACCCGTGTTGAGCTCCTGTCAACGAGCACCATCCATACATGTCTTTCTTAACATAGTTAGAAAAGAACAATTTTAATACAGCCTCAACTCCTTCGACAAGGATTTATTGGGTCCAATAGGAATCGAGAGCACCATCCATACATGTCTTTCTTAACATAGTTAGAAAAGAACAATTTTACTACAGCCTCAACTCCTTCGACAAGGATTTATTGGGTCCAATAAAAATCGTGGAGTTTAGACTGGCAAAAGTAATTGCATGTGTCTTACTAGACGTTTATAAAGCCTCTGAAATGGAAGCAGTGGTTCGTAGCTAAGCTAGCAAGCTCCTTTCTTGATGAGGAGAATTGGGCCCAAGATACTCATGTTGCCCTCCTTGCAAGAACTAATTAAAAGCACATCTGAAATTCACCAAACCTGTTCAAGTCAACCAAACTGTTCTCCAGACAATCGAGGTTGATCTTGCAGACAGGTCAAGCTCTCAAATTATCTAAAGTTGTCGATGGACTTGAATGTCAATTTTATTTTTATAAAGTTAAGGTTACAAGAAATGTCAACTAACAAAATACCATAATACATTATGAATAATAAGTATTTGATCTTGTTTGACAAACAAAGATAGCAAGATCGTAATAAAAAATATATAGATAGTAAGATCCAAAGAGTTGGCATACCTTAGACCTAGCAAGAATCTTTATGACCACAACATATGAATGGGTCCATCAATCCCTCATTACCAAAAGAGTCAATCAAACCTTCAATTGGAACCAACATCATTTCACCATGCAACAGAAAGTTATTGATTTCATGATTTTCTAGGTATAATCGAGAGGAAAGAGAAGAGAGATCTGAATGGGCTTTGAATTTTGTGAGTACATTCAATCTGTGTACTTTGTACTTCCTTATCATATAGTAAAAATCAGTCTACCTTCTCCCCATGAATATTTAAATAAATATCTCCTTTATTTTCCTGTTGTATTTTCCATTTTACAGAAGGGGAGCCTTGGCTCACCGGTTGAGGTGTTGTCGTGTGACCTTGAGGTCACGGGTTCGAGTCCTGGAAGCAACCTCTTGCAAAAATGTAGGGTAAAATTTTGCCTACATTTCACCCTTGTGGTGGGACCCTTCACCGGACCCTGCGCGGGGATGCTTTGTGCACCGGGGTACCCTTTTATTTTCCATTTTACTTTGATTGCATCAAGACACAGAACAACAACACTCAAGCCTTTATCCCACTATAGTGGCATCAAGACACATAGTTCTTCAATATTTCCTAATATTAATTTTTGATATTGTTAGAATATTACCTTTATTTGGTTGTAAATAAGTGTAACTCATCTATATATAGAGGGCTTATTATTGAAATACTATTATGTTTTTCCATTACAACATGGTATCAGAGCGATCCGTGACCTAACCCTCTCGGTTCCGCTTCCGCCTTCACGCCCGATCCCGCTTCCGCTCCAGCGCTCGCCCCCGCGCCTCCCGCTCATCCACGCTTCCGCCAGCGCCGCGCCTCCCGCTCATCCACGCTTCCGCCAGCGCCGCGCCTTCTCGCCCGATCCCGCTCATCCCCGCTCCAGCGCAGCAAGGTCGCGCCCCCCGCTCTCGCCCTCCAGCGTTGCGTCTCCCGCTCCAGCGACCGCCAGCCAGCGTCTCCCGCTCCAGCGGCCGCCAGCCCACCACCTCTTCTGCCCTCTTCTAATGGCGCCGGCGTTCTGCTCTTGAGATGCTTTTTCTCCGGCGCCACCTCTCCTCGTGATGTTTGGTTGGATGGATATCTTTGCCTCTTGATGCCCTAATTTCTTGGGCTTTCCCCTTCCCGAATATCTATTCCGGTTTCTGCTTCTGAGCCATGGGGTCTAGCGGATCGGATTCTCCCTCCCTCTCTACCGGTGTTACTCCACCTCCTCTTTCCGGTGGTCCTCCTTCGTCGGTCTTCTACCGTGGAACCACTGATCATAATACCTCTCAGATCACTACTATCCGGCTTGATGAATCCAATTACCTCTCATGGTCTCGTTCTATCACCCTGGCGCTCAAAAGTCGGTGCCTCTTTGGCTATGTCTCCGGCCACATGAGGGAACCGGATAGGACTTCACCTGAGTGGCCCCAGTGGGAGTCCGAGAATTCCTTGGTCATGTCTTGGCTCACTAATTCGATGCAGGAGTCCATTGCCCGCAACTATCTATTTCTGGACAATGCTACTGATATTTGGCGTCGTGCGGAGTCTACTTACTCTCGCCGTGGCAATGCTGCTCAAATCTTTCTGTTGCGCCGCAAAATCTGTTTACTCAGGCAGGGTGATCGTCCTCCTTCAGCATACTACTTGGAGTTCACGCAGCTTTACCAAGAGTATGATCATTTTGATCCTCTTGTCTTTGATAGCCCTGTTGATGCGGCGATGGTTAGAGCCAGGGATGACCACAATCGCATATTTGAATTTCATCATGGATTGCACCGCGACTTCGATCAGATCAGTGTTCAGATTCTGGGACGCCCACAGATACCTTCTCTTCCTGAGGTCTACAGTTTAGTGCAACAGGAATTTGATCGCCGTCAGACTCTCCTTCCTGACTCTGTGTCGGAGAGCTCTGCCCTTGCCGCTTCTACCCCCTCTCTCCTTGGTATGCGTCCACGGGACCCTAAGTCGAAGAGTTCTGATAAGGATCATCTCCTATGTGATTATTGTGGTAAGAGTCGCCACACTCGGGATACCTGCTTCCGACTTCATGGGTTCCCTACCCCAAGAGGGGGTGCTCCACCTCATGGTGGTCGTGGTTCTGGACGCTTCTCTGGACGTCATGTTGCTCCACGTGCAGCCCATCTTACTGATGTTGCTATCGATATCTCTCAGGGCTACTCTGTTACTGATGCCTCTGCCACTCTTTGTGGCTTTACTGCGGACGAAATGTTGGCTCTCCGACGCATGATGCAGGGCCTTTCTGCGGAGCCTTCTGCCTCTTCCTCCTACGCTCACACGGGACTGCCAGGTGCCCATTCTGCTGTTTCTCCTCCCTCCACTCAATGGGTCATTGACTCTGGGGCCACGGATCATATGATCGGGTCCTCTACAGGTTTTGTTTCATATACTCCTCTCTCTGGGCGTGACAAGGTGAGCATTGCCGATGGTTCCCTTTCCTCTATTGCCGGGAAGGGCACCATCCCCTGCTCCTCTCTTACCTTGTCCTATGTTCTTCATGTTCCCACATTTACTCGTAACCTTCTTTCCATCAGTCACTTAACTAACTCCATGCATTGCTCTGTGACCTTTCTTCCGTCTTCTTGTGTTTTTCAGGACCTGACGACGGGGAAGGTGATTGGCTCTGGTAGCATGGTGAATGGTCTCTATGTGCTCGACTCTGGCGCACCTCCTCATACTCTCGCTCTCCACTCCAGCACTGTCCATCATTTGTACTCCTGGCACTGTCGCCTAGGACACCCCTCTATCCCTGTTATGAAGTTGTTGTTTCCTACTATGCCTACTGCTATTTTTGAGACTTTTGTGTGTGATGTCTGTAGTTTAAACAAACATATTCGTACTTCATTTAAGCATGTTTCGTTACCTAGTTCTATTCTTTTTGCTATTATTCATACGGATGTATGGGGTCCATGTCAGTTCCCTTCGATTTCTGGTTGTGTGTGGTTTGTTACGTTCATTGATTGCTTCTCTCGTACTACCTAGTTCTATTTTTCGCCAATTTCATAATATGATCTCCACCCAGTTTCAATCCACAATTAAAATACTTCGTAGTGACAATGCTCGCGAATACATTGATTCGCAGTTTGAGCACTATCTTGTTGATCATGGCATTCTCCACCAGACTACTTGTGCTTATTCCCCAGCACAAAATGGTGTTGCTGAGCGGAAAAATCGCCATCTCCTGGAGGTTGCTCGGTGTCTGTTGTCCACCATGCATCTCCCAAAAATTTATTGGGGCGATGTTGTTCTTACTGCTGCATACCTCATAAATCGTATGCCCACACGTGTCCTTGGGAATTCTACCCCCCTCGCTACTCTCCATGTACCCCTTACCCGGCTTCCCTCTAGGGTGTTTGGTTGTGTTTGTTTTGTTCATATACACCACCCTCGCCCATCCAAACTTGATCCTCGTGCTCTCAAGTGTGTCTTTATTGGTTTTCACCGACGCAAAAGGGTACAAGTGCTTTCATCCTCCTACCAGGAAAGTGTTTGTCAGTATGGATGTCACATTCCATGAATCCGAGCCCTATTACCCTCCAGTTGATGCCACCTCCGCCGCCGTATCCCCCCCTTCGGGTGTCTCCTCTGTTCCTCTCCCTATACCTCCATCGTACCCCTCACTTCAGGGGGAGACTCCAGTGGAAGTGAGTCCTCCTATACTGGTTGAGACTCCAGTGGAAGTGAGTCCACCTTCACCTCCGCCCTTGCAGGTATATACTCGGCGTGTAAAGAGGACAAGCACACAAGATCCAGCTATGCTACCAGAACAGTCAGTGGATCCTGACTCAGGGCCTTCTGATCCTCCAATTGCCATTCGAAAAGGTATCCGGTCTTGTACTCGCCACCCTCTATCAAATTATGTATCTTATGATTCTCTTTCTACCTCCTACAAGACCTTTGTCTCTTCCCTTGCTGCTTTTTCCATACCTGTATCGTGGCAGCAGGCTCTTGAGGTCCCCATGTGGCGTGAGGCGATGGTTGAGGAAATGAAGGCTCTAGAGAAGAACCATACTTGGGATTTAGTTCCTCTTCCCCACGGAAAAAAAACTTGTTGGGTGCAAGTGGGTGTTCTCGGTGAAACAGAACCCCCAAGGGATTGTTGAGAGATGTAAAGCGAGGTTGGTTGCAAGGGGTTATACACAAACTCATGGCATCGACTATCAGGAGACGTTTGCCCCGGTGGCCAAGATGAATACAGTCAGGGTCTTACTATCTGTTGTTGCTTGCAAAAATTGGGACCTATTACAGATGGATGTGAAGAATGTCTTTCTCCATGGTGACTTGGAAGAGGAGGTCTATATGTCTCCCCCTCCAGGTCTTACTCCAGTTAATGCTGCAGGAAAAGTATGCAGGGTGTTAAAGGCTCTATATGGGCTGAAGCAGTCCCCGAGAGCATGGTTTGGTCGCTTCCACAAGGCTGTAGTGTCCTTTGGATATAGTCAGAGCAACGCAGATCATATGTTTTTCATCAAACATAGGCTTGGGAAAACTACTGTTCTCATTGTGTATGTTGATGATATCGTCATAACAGGTGATGATGTGGAGGAAATTCAGAATTTGAAGGCAAAGCTAGCTAGAGAGTTTGAGGTCAAGGACCTGGGAAAACTCAGGTACTTCTTGGGAATTGAAGTTGCTAGATCTAAGCAGGGGATATTTGTCTCTCAGCGGAAATACACGTTAGATCTTCTTGAAAAAATGGGGATGAGCGGATGCAGACCAGCTGACACTCCGATTGAAACAAATCACTGACTGGGGCGTGATGATGGAGGGCATATTGAAGATATCTCAGGATTCCAGAGATTAGTGGGGAGGTTGATATACCTGTCTCATACTCGCCCAGATATCTCCTATGTGGTAAGGGTGGTGAGGCAGTACATGCACGCTCCTAAGACCCGACATATGGATGCTGCACACAGGATTCTACGGCACCTCAAGTCTTCACCAGGAAGGGGTATCCTGTTTGCTCAAAATACTGATCTAAAGATTGTAAGTCTATACTGATGCTGATTGGGCCGGGTCTGTTGACGATAGGCGATCTACTTCTGGATACTGCTCTCTTGTTGGAGGCAACCTTGTTACCTGAAGGAGCAAGAAGCAACAAGTTGTGGCGTGATCTAGTGCTGAGGCCGAGTTTAGAGATATGGCCCAGGGGGTCTGTGAAGGTTTATGGCTTCGGGCTTTACTGAGGGATCTTGGCCTTGTGGAAGAAGGGTCCATCCGGCTGTATTGTGACAACAAGTCAGCCATCAGTATCGCACACAATCCCGTTCAACATGACCGGACGAAACACATTGAGGTGGATCGGCACTTTATCAAGGAAAACATTGAAAGAAGAATTGTGTACTCCCTTTGTGCCCTCCAACAGGCAGCTAGCGAACATTCTCACCAAAGGGCTGAGTGGGAACATATTTAGCAAGATTGTGGACAAGTTGGGCATGATTGATATCTTCCGCCCAACTTGAGGGGGAGTGTTAGAATATTATCTTTATTTGGTTGTAAATAAGTGTAACCCCTCTATATATAGAGGGCTTATTATTGAAATACTATTATGTTTTTCCATTACAACAGATACGACTACACAAAAAATTAAAGTACTTGATAAGACTACGTATAGTTAACAAGATAATAGTAACATAGACAAAACATGGTTGAAGTTGAATAAGATGTAAAAATAACAAAATGTGAAATCTAATATCAAATAATGTTTCCATTCACTTGCATCGTTATAGGTACTATATTTGGTCAGTATTATTACTTCTGTACCAAGGTTTAAAAATAATCTTACACACACCTAAAAGAAATTAACTAACCACTTTGCTACAATGACAGGTGATTTCTTAGGAAGTAGTTCATCCATCAAAGCTTCAAGACCAGGATACTGCATGAAAAGATAAACATTTACTACAATTTTGAAGTTGTGTCTTATATACTTAAAAGTAAAACCCAAAATAAAGAAGAAAATGAGATCTTACCTCGTCAACAATGTTTTGTCGAATCTTTCGCTGCATGGATGCTTTCACTTGATTTTGTGCGGAGATATCTTCAAAGGTAAATCTTCAAGGGAAAGAACAAAATGGTCAATAAGCAAAAGTTTCCAAAAAAGTGCATAAGCAATGAGAAGCATATGAATAATTGCTAGCACGACCACATAATGAATGGAACTTCCAATTATCAGCAGCCATGTTAACAATCATTTTACTATGGAAGTCAAACAATTAGAACAACAAAAATCCAGCAGAGTATAGGCACTTGAAAATTTTCAAAATTACATTGCTCAGGAACAAAAATTAGATATTGTGGAGTAGGGGTCATTGATTATCAACATGATCACAAGACCATCTTATATCTAAGAGATATAGGTAATGCGACATCTTGGACATGACTGCAAAACTGTCTCAATCTGAGAAGGAGGTAAGGCCAAATCTAGGGGAATGAACCAGTACTGGGATAAGTTAAAATTGTCATCTACGATGAGTTCTTGTAACTTCTCTGAGCCATATAAAAATTTGATTGATGACTGAATATAAATCCATATGGATCTTTCATCATATTTAAAAAATCTTAACAAAAAATCTCCAGGATGAATTGATGTTACCAAATATTTTTTTCTATATAAAACATTAATTTTGCATAAATTAGATTAATGTCGCAGGCCCGTGTGGAGGAACGGGCCACCGGGCGGGATGTGACGAAGGAAGGAGACAAAGATTGACTAGAGTAGTGTTTTCCCCTTGATCGTCGAAGGCAACCTATGATATGGTCGTAAATTGGAGCCTTTCTGTGGCATACGAAGCAGGAGCGTCATTGGATGAAGTTGAAGTCTCACTCGACGTCGTTTTTCTTTGACACCAAGTTTGTTATGTGCTTATTCTTGGTAGAGGCGGAGATGCGGAGGATATCGGTGATACAAGGGAGTTGAGCTCACCTGAATGGGGACGAAGGAGAAGAAGGGGGTAAATGGGGATCCCTCCTCAATCATAATTCTAGAAGGAGGAGAGGAAAGGATAAACAAAAGAGGAGGAGAGAAATTTTCATAAAATTTTCCATACCTTCAGTCTTGAACCAGAGGGTTTATAAATAACATTACATAATGTTATGGGTTTAAATAACCCCAACATAAACAAAAGCTCAAAACAATAAAAGACAATATGGACTCGTACGACTCGTAACATAGACTCAATTAATACAAGACATCTAACATAGACACATGACGGCATTAAATAATGACATTAGTTAATTATGTGCAATAACTGATAATAGATAACATGTCGTGTAAGACCATAACACAATGTCCAATTAACTGCCAAAAAGCCTAATTCTAACCTAAAAGCATTAGAACTCATTCTTGTTAGAAACCTAATCCCTGCAAGAAGCAACCATTCTTTTTTCCATTGACTAAAACAGATTACCCTCTGAACTTCATCAAGTAAAACCAAAGTGCAAAGTAATCAGGAACCACCATATTAGCAATGTCCAATTAACTGCTTAAAATGCCTAATTCTGACCTAAAATGCATTAGAATTTAGAAGGCATTCTTTTGGTTAGAAACCTAATTCTCATAGATTCAATCATTAGCATTTCCTTCGACTAAAACCAGTTTACCCACCGAACTTCATAAAATCAAATTGAAGTGCAAAGAAATCTGGCACCACCACATTAGCAATGTCCAATTAAATGCCAAAAAAACTTAATTCTGACCTAATTGCATTAGAATACATTATTTTGTTTAGAAAACTAATCCTTGCAATAAGCAACCATTCATTTTTCCTCGACTAAAAAAAATTAACCTCTGAACTTCATCAAATCAAGCAAGAGTGCGAAGAAATCAGAAACCGACACATTAGCAATGTCCAATCGACTGCTAAAAAGTTATACCTCTGACCTACTTGCATTAGAACGCATACTTTTGGTTAGAATCCTAATCCTTAATTGAAGCAACCATTAGTTTTTCCAGCGGCTAAAACCAGCTTACCCTCCGAACATCGTAAACTCAAACCAAGGTGCAAAGAAATCAGGCATCACCACATTGTCAATATCCAAATAACTGCAGGAACAACACTAATTCTAACAAAAAAATCATTTTTTGTTAGAAGCCCAATCCTTAGTAGAAGCAACCATTCTTCCTTCCTTCACCTAAAAATATTTGACCTTTGAACTTCATCAAGTCAAACCAAAGTGCAAGGAAATCAAGCACCACAGCATTAGCAATGTCCAATTATTTGTTAAAAAACCTAATTCTGATCTAAATGGATTAGAACACAATTTTTTGTTATAAACCTAATCCTTACTAGAAGCAACCATTATTTTTTCTTCGATTAAAACCAGTTTACCCTCCGAACTTCATAAACTCCAACCAAAGTGCAAAGAAATCAGGCACTGCCGCATTAGCAATGTCCAATTAACAGCCGAAAAAGCCTAATTTTGACAAAAATGCATTAGAACGCATTTTTATGATAGAAACCTAATCCTTACTAGAAGCTACCATATTTTTCCTTTGACTAAAACCAACTTACCCTCTGAACTTCATAAACTCAAACCAAAGTGCAGATACCAATGCCCAATTAACTGCGGGAAAAAAACCCTAATTCTGACCTAAATGCACTGCAGCACATTCTTTTGTTAGAAATATTATCCTTACTAGAAACACACATTCCTTTTTCCTTCGATTATACAGAGTTTGCCCTCTGAACTTCACAGAAGTTTAGATAAATCAGGCGCCGCCACATTATCGATGTACAATTCAGTGCGTGAAGAAGCCTAGCACTGACCTAAAATGAATTGGAACACATAAACAAGCACAAATTACATGTAGAATAAGATAATAAACTAACTTTTTGAACATCGTGACTTGGGGAATCTAGGTAAACGAGAGAGAAATCGCGTAAACACGGCCGCAGAGCACCGTCTTCCCTAATGAATTTAATTGCCTGCGTAGAATCGAAGCAGACCGATACTCGAAGTTTAGCGCGGATGCCGGAACTTCAGATTCTAGAGTTCTCGGCAATGCTGCGGAGAGGCAAGCTCGGTTCGAAGTACCAAATTTGTTGAAGAAGAGCAAATTTAAGTTAGATTTAACCAATATTATCATTCATAAAAACTCAATTTGTAAACGTATATAATTGTTATAAGCACACCAGTTTTGGCTATTCGCACACCAGTTTTTATGAATTATTACACGTCTTTTGAAAAAACGTCTTGTACATTCATTTTTAGGAAAAATGTTCAACACAAAAATTGTAGATCTCGTCGAGATCTACAACTTTTGTGTTGAACACTTTTCCTAAAAATGCACACACAATATGTATTGTCGCTCTGATCGTAACTATAGTGAATTTTTGAAAATACGTCTTGTACATGCATTTTTAGGAAAAGTGTTCAGCAAGAAAGTTGTAGATTTCGACGAGATCTACAATTTTTTTGTTGAACACTTTTCCTAAAAATTTATGTACAAGGCGTATTTTCAAAAGGCGTGTAATAACTCATAAAAATTGATGTGCGAATAGCCAAAATTGGTGTGCTTATAACAAATGCCTTAAATATTATTGTGTGATGTCTAGGGCATTATAGTTTAACATGATATTAGTTTAGAGAATTGTTATAGGCACTTCACTTTTTGCTAGTTGCATTTTTTTGCTGGAGCCACTACGTTTTTTCAAGAATTGATAGTCGCACTACTAATTGTTAATTGCACCGCAGAATTGTTAAAGACAGTGCACTTGATTATTTCATTAAAAAATGAAACTACAGTATGATTCTCAGCTTATAAAGAAAAACATTGGAACAAAAAGGTTTTATGGTTGTCTACGGCCTTCATATTCCTACAAAAAATGCAAGTAAATAGTATAAACATTCAAGTCAATATGTAATTATAGTACCCGAAAAAAGGAAAGTGATGGTTAGTCACCTTGATCAAAAATCCTCAACACGATAATTGAACTTCTTGTTTTGGTTTCATGTGAAAGTGTAATCCATGACATGTATCTAGATGCCCATATTTGCGTAATTTTCTCATGAAACCTTCTTCATTGTGAGAATAATGATGGTAATGGGCAATTTTCACTTAGAAGTAGAAAAACAAATTGATTCTCAACTATGAATCCAATGGAAATAAGCTTAGGCTCTATCGTCGGCATAGAATGCAGTGGAAGAACGGTATCGGTGTACCTCCTTCTAATTCTCTTTTATGCAGACGCACTTTCTCAGTATAAATAGTTCTTATGATTGTAGTGTTCGTCGAACTACTTTTTTGTCGCCGCTAGAATTTTTGTGGTTTAACACTTGAAGCATACATATCTTCCACCAACTTTGTCTCGTCATAATCCAAGTGTCCTGCAAATGTGTGCGCTTCCAAATGAACATGAGCATGATTATGTTTTCGGCATATGACCATCATCCTCCACTCATCAACATCTGCAGCTTTTTCCATGTAACAGAAAACTGACAACCATATCACTTACTTGATGATTTTCGAACACTTTTCTTCACAAAGGACTGTTTTGATTGTCTCGGTAACGACCGCTCCTATCACACCCTAAGAGCACACAAGGTGTTAGACGACCAATTAGCTTATCCGAATGTGTTATCGTGATAACAAATCTCAATCTTCGACCGACCAATCGAACTCACTCAATTAAAGATTCTCTTCTTGGAAAGACCGGATCAGTGGCAAAGTGAGAACCCACATCCACTTCAACATTCTTAGTAGATTCTTTATCATGGACAATTTCAATAGACAATTTCATATTAGAACTCCACTCCATATTGCATACAAAAACAAAAACATACACTCATACTTGCAACATAATTAAGTCAAAATGAATGCCAATAAAATATACCTTACGGGTACTAGATTGAAAGTTTGACACTAACGTCGAATTATTGATTAGTACTCACAGTGAAACACAATCACAGTTGGTTACCCCAAGTCTGAATTGGAATCATAACAATACAAATTCAATCAGAAGGTTTTCAGACTAGCAAAAAAATAAGCAAAATGAAACAATAAAAATCCAAACTTGATTGGAATACTAGAAGAAATAAAGTTTGATGATTTCCAACCAACCTGAATCGAAATGCTAGGTTTTGGGCCACTTGAAACCTAGGGTTTTCGGTCAAATCCAAATTGCAACAAAAAACTAAAAAAAAAACATGAAATCTTTTGTAGTCGGTGACTACAAGCAAAAAATTAAGGAAGAAGAGATGGAATGAGAAGGGCGAACCAGAAGAGGCAACTGTGGAACCAATGTCGTCGACGAGAGCTTCGAAGTAGGAATAGAAATGCGGAGGAGGCGGCGTCGGCTTCGAAGGAGTGATTTGTCGGCGTCACCCTCGGCCCAGATGGCCTACTTCTTCATCGTCGGCGGCTTGCGAAGCAGGGAGGAGTGCAAACGCGAAGGAGGTATCGCGATGGGCGGCGGCTACGCGCGAGAGTGAGTCGTGCAGTTAAGTTTGTAGGAGTGTTTTTAATTCGCTTATTTGGTATTTTGCGGTGCGAGCAGCGAAAACAGCGGTGCATATAACAATTCCCTTATTTTAAGGAGTGGTCAACTCGCATACAAAATTATGCAAACTACAAAGAGTTGTTCAAATCACGTCATGCCAAGGAGAGAAATGTGATTGAAAGGGCATTTGGATTGCTACGGAAACGACAGATTGTGCTCCAGAAACCATCAAAGCTGTAGGTATTCAGTTAGATTGAAATTATGAAATATAATGTTTAGATATCAAATTATAAATGTATGTTGCATTTTACACAACTTCTTAGTGGATAGGAGATTGAAGGGAGACAGTAGATTGCTTGATGAGGTTGATGTTAAGATATTGGCATAAGAGACTAAGGGTTTGTTTAGGGCGGTTGATGCTGATGAGAAAATTGTTGTGAGAATAGAGCCGTCAGAAAAATATTGATAGAATGTTGTAGATTGTTTGGATGTTGATCGAATAGAGCTTTCTGATTTAAACTGTTTGACAAAATAGTTGTTTTATTCTATAATAGAAACATTGCTACGTATTTTATAACAAAAATATTGTTGTAGAAAAATGGTTGCCCGAGCGAAAACACACGTCGAACAAAAAATGCGCGCTCAGTTGAAAAACGCTTGTATGGCAAAAAACACGCGCGCAACCAAAAAACACTTGCGCAGCGGGAAACGCGCCCGCGTCCAGCTGAAAATGCTCGCCCAACCTATTGTACAACCCATATTTGCTGAGTGGACCCCCCGACCCAAAAGGGGGAAACAAGAGCACCCGCAGGGTAACGACAAGTACGGGCGAGAGATGACAAACAGGGCTTCATCCGCCCAGCATGACCGAATGGCTGGCGAGTGGAGTGGACTACCCGTCGGGCGGAGCGCAGCAGACAGGAGGGCCCGCGAGTGGTACCTTCACGGACCACTCGCCCAGAGCCCAGGAGCGCTCGACAAACGCTCGTCAGCGTTCGACGAACGCGAGCAGGTCGAGTATCGCGCGCGCGGGCATTCGCCCAGCCAATCATAGCGAGAAAGCAGTCTGGCGAGTAGTGCCCTTGTCCTCGCGGACCATTCGCCTAGATGGCTTTAAGGGCAAAATGACCTAGATACCCCCCTGTTGACTGCTAATAGTCCTTCAGAACAGCGGAGTTAGGTTGTTAGCAGACCAATTTGGGGTGCGGCTAGTAATACTAAACAGCGGATTCACGCTATTTGCAGTCCAAGATTAGAAAACCTATAAATAGACCCTTAAGGGCACCTTGGAGGAGATCGGATCTTTTGAGCTCTCTCCTCCAGGAAATTTTCGGGGTTGGCTGTTAGTGCCCTCCAAGGTGCCCGACTGAGCATTGGTTTGGGAGGGGAAGCTCTCTAAGATCTTCCGGGTGTGTGGCGGGACCTCCTCGCTACAGCCTTGGGTCTGTTCCAGATTTTCCATCCTCGGTCTGAAGAGTTTAGTGAGGGAGAAGTAGGCGCAGGCTACACCCCCCAGAGGGCCCGAACTCAGAGACCGGTTGACGGTTTCAACATTTTTGGTGCGGTGAGCGTGGACCGTAGCCAGTGCAAGAAAATCCCAAGTTGAGTTCGATGACAGGAGATGGAGGAAATGGTTCTGACCCAGGCCACTCGCAGCCATCGGCAGCAATGGAGTGGCTGGAGATGTTCGAGAAGTTCAAGCGAGAGGTCATGCAGACCATGCAAGTAGCTCGGCAGGGGCGAGTGCGAGACACCCGTGGTCCCGGTGGTTCCGCCCCAACAGATCAGCGAGAACGCTCCGGGCCAGCGGCTGGGAAAGGAGGTCGCGGCGGAAACAAGCGCGCGGGATCTCCCCGGGCGGCAGCTGTTCAACCGCCCGGCGAGTGCGGAGGTGTGTGAGCTGACTCCGCGCGAGAGGACCACTCACCGAGCAGGGGACGGGAGTCCTTTCTGTGAGTTTGTAAGACCCCTTTTTTTTGCAAAAACCACCGGGTCTTAGGCCCAGAACCGCCGTTTTGCGGTGACACCTTCACTCGAGAAGGTCGCCACTACAAAACGCCGATCCTGCCGGCCAAATCGATCACGAAGAAAAGTACATTAAAGAGAAGACAAGTCCACAGAATTACATGAATTATAAACCATAAAGGTAAATGTCCACAGATAATAACTGAATAAAAGATATTACAAAGGTTACAATAATAAAGGGGGGGCTCTTGCCCTGTACATCATATCCTCACTACAAGATCACTCGCGGAAGCTAGCTACTAATCACTCACAAATCCTGAATCCTGTGCTCCTGTATTAGACTGGCCCGCCTCCGTCTGCTCCGGCCTCTGGTGCTGCTGCGTCTCCTCGATTTCCTAAAATGATATGGTCCACCGACCGTTAGTCAAAAAGACTAAGTCAACAATCCCCCGCCCCTAAACCCGTGGCTCCTAGGCACCGAGCGGGGAGGAGTGAAAAGGAGGACCAAGGGCAGAGTGGAAACAAGCAGGTGACAACTATCCTAAAGAAAGTACGGTAACAAGGTATTGTAAAGTAAATGATGAAAACTAATATGAGTAAGCTAGGGTGTAACAACAATAAACAGTAATGAATAGTAAGTTATGACAATAGAGAAAGTAAGTAAGAAAGGTAACCATTGATTTATAGGGATTACCCCTATAGACCAAGGGGTCGTTTAGCAAGGCCTACCGTATAAGAAGTCCCATAACCGACTTATACGTTAGGGGTAGATTGAATACAATGTTTATGCTATGACAGACAAAGTATGATGTTATGCTATGTTCATACAAGTGCAACTCACCCACTACGACTCTATGCGCATAGACCTTTAGTTCCCCCTTTTTGGAGCGAGCTAGACTCCCAGGATACTCCCGTAGTGGCAAACGGAAGCGGTGGGTTGGGCCTCGCCCACCTCTAGGTTGGTATTCACACTACCTAACCTAGACCTATCGTACGCCTCCACAAAACCCGCGGAGCGTCTGCGTACTCTTGCTGACTGGACCGCCAGACTTTCAAGGCTAAGTGTAAATACCACACTTGCCGAGTCAACGTATTGACGTCGGTGTGAACGATCGTCCAATACCGAAGACCCACCACCTTCAATGCACATGCAACATGTTCTACTTCCTACCTTCGAGCCATAAGCTCCCCGGGCTAACCTGCCCGCCATCAATAACCCTCCGAGCCATAAGCTCCCCGAACCAACCCGTCCGTACCACAAAACACTATTGAGTCACAAGCTCTCCTGACTCAGCAATCCACACCTTTAACCACCGAGCCTACCGCTCGGATCACCAAACCAACTAAACTCCCGGAACCACGGGTTGTGGATGAGTGTGTTATTAGTTAATCTTGTACATCGTCTTACTCCTATAAATTAGGGTTAGTCTTGGATTTCCCGAGGGTTTCCCTGTGAGGGGCTCGCTACGGTACTAGGAACCACAATGGGAAGACACCCCAAAGTTCCCATTCCCAAGACACTTAATGTTATCAGTTACCACCCATAAGAAACCCTCTTAGTATTTCACCTGGTTTAAACCTAAGTGCTTTAAGACACTAAAGGGAAGGGACGATCTTTCGTCAATCCCAAGATGACCTACCCCAAGGGTGGCACCCCACCACCCCAGAACTCATCAACCCTAATTATCTCCAGGGGTCCTCTCATATCCAAGTGATCACCATTAGACTTCTCACCTCTCCAATCAATGTACCCCAAGGTTGCTAAATTGCTAAACGCAGACCACCCTTAACGTTTTGATGCTCATGAAGGGAGGTACACTAATTAGTCAACTCCATGACCCAACAATTTTACTGGGGGTCCATGCTACCTGTTTAAGATCAAACCCAGAGTTTCATAATTTTCCCATTATTATTAATATTTAAGACATTTTTCCAAAACACAATTTCCTAGGGTTTGAACTACAATTATACTTTCCTGACTTCCAATGCCTGCCTCAATTTTTACATAAATCAAGGGTACCTAATAATCAGTGGATATGAATTCTTAGGAAAAACCAGCAAGATTTACTATTTTTAAAAATTCCAAAACTCATTTATTACCAATAAATTCCAAAAAAGGTACCCTCATATGATCTCCAAACCTTATGCAATTTAATACAGAGGTGATTCATACTAAAATATTCAGCCATACAATATTTGTCCATATTCCATAGAGGTTACACTTGTAATTTTCACAAGAGATATATTTGCAATTAATTTCAAATTGAACTAGAGGTACCAAAAATAATAATCCATAAATTATGAGAAAAATACTATGGGTTCATAATGGTATTAAATGTCATCCAGCAAGGTTTCATGCAATTACAGAAAACTAACACCCTAAAATTGTTCGTCCCAAAAATTGTCAACAATATGAATAATTACAATTTGGACCTCCAAAAGTCTTCCAATGGCTCTAACAAAATCTCCAGGGATTAATAACATCAAAACTAAGTTGGTGACAGAAGATGGTTAATCACTAAGTATTATTTCTTCCTAAATCCCAAAACCCTAAATATTTACAAATCTACCCAAGGATTTATTACCTAGGTTTGGCAACTCCAAATCCCTCCAATTTCTCACAGTAGCATTCTCTGGTCACCAAGATCATCTTCCCAAAAATTTCAAGTCAAACCATTAAGGTTTGACCCCTCTTCCTTCATTGGCCTCTAATTGCACCCCTTTAGGGTTTAACCTAGGGTTGGGGTCAAAACTTCTCCAAATTCACCCAAACTTCTTGTGAGGGTATTATAAGACTCATAGAGCTCAGAGGAGTCCATTACACACCTCTCCAAGGACAAACACTCCCAAGTCCTAAAGAGCACCCTAAGGTTAACCACTAGGGTTTAAGGGCACACTAAGCCCTAACTCATCCAAAAAAAAATGCTCCTTGGGGTGTCCCATACATCCCAAGTCAGTGACCAAGGTCACCCCTTCCAATCAGTGGGAGGAAACCCCTCCACACTCAAAAATAGCTTAAGTTCACTTTTTGCCCTAATATAACCCTTAAGCAAACAAAAGTCCAAGGGAAACTCCCTACTTTTCCCAAGTCCATACTACTCACCATACTGGCCAGGGGTCAGTGAATGGCCACCCAAGATCCTACCAACATTTGGTGAGGAGTGGGGTTCTATTGGGTACCTAATTGGGGTGCAAATAGCAATTAGCCCCTTTGCAAATTACTAGGGTAAACCACCTCCAATGGCCACCAAACTTGGACCAAGGGTTGGCATGGGGGAGGGTGATGTGCACCCCAAATATGAAGCCAATTGGCTTTGTGGAAGAGTGGGGGCACTCACCCAAAGTTTTGCCTAAACATAGGGGGCCTAAGGTTGTATTGGTGAATTACCCCACCAAATCAACTCCATAAATTATGAGATTTTAACCAGAGACCCTACTTACTCTCTAGGACCACCCATCCAAGTTTGGAAAGGTTTTGAGGTGTTTAAGGCACCTAATTAAATCATACATGGATTATTAAATTTTTCCAAAAACTATAGAAAAACATTCTCCAAAAATTCTGATTTTTGGATATGTGATACATATATATAAGAGTAGCCTACACTCCAAATTTCAAGTCATTTGGAGTTCTAGATTGGTGTGGGCATCAAAAATAAACTCTGGTTAGCCTTATGGACAGACCTCACCAAAATGAGTGTTGTGCCCTAACCAGGGCTCCAAATCGAGGGATCTCAATTTTGTAGTAAACTAGACACTAGGGGCTCCAACTTTGATGTTGGACAAATTTTCCCTAAAAGCCTCTAAGTATTTTTAATAAATTAAATAAGCTGCAGCAGTTTTGATCACAGAAATTCATAAAAAATACCTAAAAGGGAGCACGAATCTTGAAGTAAGATGGGTGGCTGCTGCTCATCTTCAAGCTCCAGCCAAGGCACGGGATTAGCCCGACCTGGAGCTACTTCCAGGCCATTTTCCGGCCACCACAACCACCTCCCTGGCCGGCCACCACCACCACCACCTCCGTTGAGGTGGTGGCTATCGCCGGGCGGCGGCACGGCCGCCGGAGGGGCGGTTTCCGGCGAACTCAAGAGGGACGTTTTTAATGGAAAGGGTGGAGAAATTTCTCCCAATCGGGCTCATTTTGAGCCCGATTTCATCTATATTTTGATCCTAGATCTATGCACGAATAAGGAGGAGGAGGATCGGACCTTGTTTGGGGGTTTTGGTGGCTCCAATCGTCGGCCACCATTTTTCCTTCTCCAAGCTTTGGGTGCCATGGCTTCTTGTGCATAGGGGGCTCTAAACTTTCGGAAAAATGAGGGGTTTCACTCCTCTGGAGGTTGTGAAGATGAAGGGGGGTTCAAATGAGGGGGAGGGAGGCTTTAACCAAGAGAGCCATTAATGGCCTCTTGGTCTCCCTCCCTTGGCCGACCCTATTCACTCTCCCACCCCCAATAACTCATGGAAACTGCTGGAAACTCTTCAAATTCATCAGAGAAGATGAATGGAAGAGTAATGGAGGGATACCAAGGGGTGTATCACCTTAATGGCCATGAATGACCTCTTTCTCTCTCCTTAAAATTGGGTTTTTCTCTCTCCTACTCACCATTGCCGATTTTCTACCCCCCTCTGAGTTTAATGCTAGTCAACTAGGCTGGTCAAGTGATCAATTTGGGCTTAGCCCAAAGGGATTGGGCTAGATTTAAGAGATTTGACCTAATTTGGGGCAAGTTTGACTTTTGGTCAAATTGACCAATTGGGTGACCCTAGGATGAGGCTTTTGGGTCCATGTATTCCAAAATAGGTTTAGAAACTACCGGTGGGGTCAATTTGGTCACATGAGCCTTTGTTGACTCAATTTGAGTTGATTTGACCAAAATAGGCTAAGTTGACTTTGATCAAATTGAGCCCTAGGGTTGACCCAGTCATGGGGCTTTTTGGTCCACTGGGTCCCCTATGACATGATAACACTATGGGTAGGGTCAATTTAATATGGTGATGGTCAATTTGGGTATTTAGTGAAGAATTGCCATTTTGACCTAACAAGGGCATTTTGGTCAATTTGCACCATTGGGGGTCCCATGATGGGGCTTTTAGGTCTACTAGGTCTCTTATGATATTCTATACCTAGATGAGTGATCAATTTGGCATGGTGAGGGTTAATTGACTCTAATTAGGCTACTTTGACCAATTTAGGGTTAAGGTTGACTTTGGTCAATTTGGCCTCTTTGGTTGACCCCAATGGGTCCTTGGTGCCCTAAGAGGACCCCTAATGGGCTAGGGATACTATGGTGAGGTCAAATGGTCATGTTAAGGCCCTAAAGTCCAACCCTAAGCTTGGTCACTGGAAATTGCTATTTGCAGTCCAAAGCACTTTCAACCCTAATCTTGCCTAAGCTAAAGGGATTTCCACACTACCAAGGCCTTGTCATGACCTTGTCAAGACAGATTCACCTGGGGGGTCTAGCTGTCTGGGGGATGTTACAGAGTTGATCCTCTCGGCCCCGGTGCCGGAAGGGTTCAGGGGGCTGGAGATGTCTTACTACACCGGCAGAGACGACCCAGTCCTGCACCTATAGTGGTTTGAGGACATGGTCTCGATCCTTCCAATGACAGATGCCTTCCAGTGCCGGCTCTTTGCCACCACTCCGAAGGAGAAGGCTAGGGACTGGTTCCACCAGCTTCCCGTGGGTTCCATCTACGCCTTCGAGGACTTGCGGCGGAGCTTCAGGTTGCGCTTTTCAATGTCAAAGAAGAGGAAGAAGGATGCAAAGGCGCTCTTTAAGATCAAGCAAGGTCCGGGGGAGTCGTTGGCCCATTACGTGGATAGGTTCCAGGAGGAGGTCCTCCTCGTGCAGGAGGTGTCGGGGTTCACCCTCCAGATGGCATTCATAGTGGGGCTGCGAGATGGATTCTTTAAAATGGATCTGAAGCGGAAGGCCCCCCTATCCTTCGAGGAACTAATGGAGCGGGCAGCAGAAGAGATAGAAGGAGAGGCCGCCAACCCGGAGTTCTATAAGAGGTTGGCAAAGATGAGCGAGCCGGAAGTGAGACACCAGGAGGGAAGGAGAAAGGAGGAACCTAGAGGTCAGGGGTTTCGGGGACAGCAGCGGGATTGGGGCCGCCAGGAGCCTAATAACCGGCTGGTTTGGAGGCCCCAGGAAGGTCCAGGGAGAGCTCAGGAAAGAGATCACCAGCGATGGGGAGAAGGAAGGGTTCCGGGGTGGAGGCAAGATCCCAGGCCACCTCACCCCCCTCGAGAGCAAGCCATGACGGTGGGTCGAGGAAGAGGAGTAAGAGGAGGAAGAAGAGGAGGTGGAAGAGGGGGCAGGGTGGCGTTGCCTTACTGTGACTTTCATCAGGAAGAAGGTCACGCAACGGCCACATGCCCAGAATTTCTGGAGATGAGGGGAAGAGGCCAGCAGCAGCAGCGGCCCGTGAGGATCGAAGAGGTGCTACCCAGAGATGAAGAGGACAGATGCGAAGACAGGACGGATGTGGGAGCTAGGGGAGGGGTCAGAGTGATCCATGGTGGGGTGGGAATAGAAGCAACTCGTAAGAGAAGCTTCCAGGCGATGTTCAGAAGAAGCGTCGCATCGACCTCCCAAACCCCACCCCCCTCGGAGAAGCTCACCTTCTCGGCGGAGGATATGCCAGACTTTGAAGACCCGTTCTGTGACGCCTTGGTGATCCAGGCGGCGATTGAAAACTTCACCGTCACCCGAATTTTGGTGGACAACGGGAGTTCGGTGAATGTTATCTTCAAGAAGGCCTTCGACGCGCTAGAGCTGGAAGCAAAGAGAGTACAGGCCTTAGATGGACCCTTGTTTGGATTCTCAGGGGAGAGGAAGGAAGTCGAGGGAGGAGTTGGCCTCCAAGTGACGTTGGGAGGAGTCCCCAGGAACTGTCGGTTCGTCATTGTTGACGCTCCGAGCAGCTACAACGCCATATTCGGACGCCCTCTCATCAGCACCTTTCGGTGCGTTCCCTCGTCCTTCCATCAATGCTTAAAGTTCCGCAGCGGAGGAGTTCAAGTCCGGATCCGGGGGGATGCGAAAGTGGCGAGGCAGTGCTACGTGACTGTCGTCAACACTATCTCCTGGATAGCGGAGGCCGAGAAGATGGATAGGGAGATGAAGGGGCCGAGGAGGCCAGGTGAAGACGGGAGGGAAGAAGAAGAAGAGGACAACATCCCTGGAGGGGAAGAGGAAGTGGCTCCGGGGGAGCAAGTCGAGCCGATGAAAGAGGAGGATCTGGAGAAAGAGAAGACCCTACCCGAGGGGAGGGAAGAGAAGAGTAAATGGCAAGAGCCGGCCCGTCTTGAGGCGGCTGAAGAAGTGGTCGAGATGGAGGTCACCACCCAAGGAGGAAGGGTGGAGAAGGTGCGGATCAGCGGGGGCCTCAGCCCAGAAGTCTAAAGAAGAATGTTGGAGTGCATCCAAAGGAGCGTGGACATCTTCGCATGGAGCGCGGCGGACATGCCAGACATCGATGCAGACGTGGCTTGCCACCAGCTCAACCTTGAGCCGGGGGCCCGCCCCATCCGACAGAAGAGAAGGACCATAGCCGACAAGCTCGAAGGACCGATCCACGAGGAGGTGGCAAAGCTCCTCGAAGCAGGTTTTGTATCGGAGATCCAGTATCCAGGCTGGGTCTCCAATGTCGTCATGGTAAAGAAGGGCGATGGCCGCTGGCGTATGTGTATTGACTTTTCTTTGTTAAACAAAGTCTGCCCTAAGGATTGTTATCCCCTGCCTCGGATCGACGCGCTGGTTGACTCAGCCGTCGGTTTTTCTGTGATGAGTTTTTTGGATGCTTTTTCAGGTTATCACCAAATCAGGATGCACCCCCCAGACGTTAAAGATGTCTCGTTCATCACCTGGGAGGGGCGCTGCTGCTACAAAATGATGCCCTTCGGGCTGAAGAATGCCGGAGCAACCTACCAAAGGATGATGGACCGGGTCTTTCAGGAGCAAAGGGGAAGAAACTTGGAGGTTTACGTAAATGACCTCTTGGTGAAAAGCAAGAGCGTGAGTTCCCACCTCCAGGACCTTGAGGAGACGTTCGTTACTTTGTGCAAGTACAAGATGCGGCTCAACCCCCTGAAGTGCGTATTCGGGGCCAGCAAGGGAAAGTTCCTGGGTCACCTTCTCACCCCCTCGGTGGTAGAACCTAACCCGGACAAGGTAAAGTTCATAATGGAGTTGGGATCGCCGCGAAGCGCTAAGGAAGTCCAACGGCTAACTGGAAAGCTCGCAGGGTTAAGTAGGTTTCTCTCCCGGGCAGGGGAGAAATGCTCCCCGTTTTTTAAGGTGTTACGAGGCAATCAGAAATTCGAATGGACGGAGGAATGCGAGGAGGCTTTCCAGGTCCTGAAGAGCCAACTCACCAAGGCTCCGCTGCTCCAAGGCCCTAAGGAGGGAGAGGACCTAGCCTTATAACTCGGAGTCGGGGCTGAAGCCGTAAGCTCCGTCCTGGTCCGGGAAGAGGGTAAGAAGCAGCTGCCTATCTACTACGTGAGCAGGGTTTTGAAGAAGGCAGAGCTCTGATATCCGATTTTGGAAAAGCTAGCCTTCGCCCTAGTCATCTCGGCAAGGAAACTCAGGCCATACTTCCAAGCCCACTCCATCCAAGTAGTGACCGATCACCCCCTTCGAAAAATCTTCGAGGGGGTAGAGCATTCAGGGAGACTCGCGAAGTGGTCGATAGAGTTAAGTGAGTTCAACCTCACCTTCCACCCACGGTTGTCGATGAAGGCCCAAGCAGTTGCAGATTTCATGGCAGACTTCGTGGTCGAGACGGAGGAGGAGCAAGTCTTACGCCACATCCCCTGGAAGCTGTTGGTCGACGGAGCCTCAAGCAAGAATTCTTTGGGAGGAGGGGTGGTGTTGGAAAGTCCTCACGGAGTAAGGATCGAACAAGCACTGGTGATACATTTTCCCGTAACCAATAACCAGGCGGAGTACGAAGCGGTGATTGCCGTCCTACGTCTGGCCCAGAAGATAGGAGTTCACGATGTGGAGGTTCTTACCGACTCAATGGTAATAACCTCACAAATTAAGGGAGAATTCGAGGCAAGGGAGCCCACACTCGTACGGTATCTCGCCAAAGTGAGGGGTCTCATCGGAGCTTTCAAAACTTTCTACATCAGGCACGTCCCAAGGGAGGAGAGTGTCTCGGCCGATCGGCTGGCCAAGTCTGGTCCCAGGGTCGGGGGAACCTTGACAGATCTGTTTCGCCCCTCGATTGAGGAAGGGGAGCTCATGGAAATAGAACAGCGACCCTCGTGGAAGGACCCATTCGTGACCTTCCTATCAACGGGAAAATTTCCGGAAGAGGTTCCAGATCAAAGGCGCTTTCGGTACAAATCTGCCTACTATGTACTCCATGAGGGGGACTTGTATCGGAAGACCCCTTGGGATTCTTAGCACGATGCGTCTCAGAGGAAGAAGCTTCGAGGGTCCTAGAGGAGGTTCACTCCGGCGAATGTGGCAGTCATTCAGGGAGCAGGACGTTGGAAGCAAGGATAATGAGGCAAGGATACTTCTGGCCGACCCTGAGCAGGGATGCGGCGGCGTTCGCCAAACAATGCCGAAAATGCCAGCTGTTCGCCCCACTTCAACTTTTGCCGGCTCAAAGACTAAGGAGTATCACCGCGCCCTGGCCCTTCGTCATATGGGGTATGGATCTAGTGGGACCTTTTCCTCAGGCCAGTGGGCAAAGAAGATTTCTCTTGGTTATGATCGACTACTTTTCAAAGTGGTTGGAGGTCAAGGCTCTAGCAAAGGTCACCTCCCAGGTAGTCCGCAACTTCGTATGGGGAGAGATTATCTGTCGGCATGGGCTCCCTCAAGCCATAGTCACAGATAACGGTCTGCAGTTCGCCAGCGAGGAGTTCATAGACTTCTGCAGCCAGCTGGGGATAGACCTCAGATTCGCATCTGTCCACCATCCCAGGAGCAACAAGCAGGTGGAGGCAGCAAACAAGGTTATAGTGAACCTGCTCAAGAAAAAGGTGGCGAATTTGAAGTGGAATTGGGTGGAGCAGCTCCCGTCGGTCCTATGGTCTCTAAGGACCACTCCCAACACTGCCACTGGTGAAACCCCCTTCAAGCTCTCTCATGGTTGCTAAGCCGTCATTCCCGTGGAGTTTGAAGTCAAGACGGCGCGAGTAGGGGCAGCCTTGAAAGGTGATGAAGAGTGGAGGACAGGAAATGAGGAGGAGCTGCGACTCTCCTTGGATCTGATCGAGGAGGTCCGAGATCTCGCCACCATTCATCAAGAAGAAGTCAAGCGACGGATGACCAAGTACTTCGACAAGCATGTCAGGGTCAAACAGTTCGAGAAGGGGGACCTAGTGTCGAAGAAGGTCGACGCGGCCGGAAGATCTGCCGCGGTAGGCAAGCTCAACCCAAATTGGGAAGGTCCCTATGTCGTAGAAGAAGCCTTGAAATCAGGGGGGTACCGCCTCCAAAATGTGGAGGGCAAGTCCCTCAATCACACGCAGAGCAGTGATGATTTAAAACGTTTCGATCCCTAAGCCCATGTAATAAGAATGTTTCGCTTTACTACTTAATTTTTATATATGTGTATGGTAGGAGTGACTTGCAAGGGGAAGAGGGAAAGCTCCAAAGGTTGGCCCCGAGCTGACCCGCTGTCCAGGCTCTCACTTAGCTGGCAGGTCCGAAGGCTCACTCGGTGGCAGGTTCCAAAATTTCCAAAGGTTGGCCCCGAGCAGACCCGCTGTCCAGGCTCTCACCCAGCTGGCAGGTCCGGAGGCTCACTCGGTGGCAGGTTCCAAAAGTTCCAAAGGTTGGCCCCGAGCAGACCCGCTGTCCAGGCTCTCACCTAGCTGGCAGGTCTGAAGGCTCACTCGGTGGCAGGTTTCAAAAGTTCCAAAGGTTGGCACCGAGCAGACCCGCTGTCCAGGCTCTCACCCAGCTGGCAGGTCCGAAGGCTTACTCGGTGGCAGGTTCCAAAAGTTCCAAAGGTTGGCCCCGAGCAGACCCGCTGTCCAGGCTCTCACCTAGCTGGCAGGTCCAAAGGCTCACTCAGTGGCAGGTTCCAAAAGTTCCAAAGGTTGGCCCCGAGCAGACCCGCTGTCCAGACTCTCATCTAGCTGGCAGGTCCGAAAGCTCACTCGGTGGCAGGTTCCAAAAGTTCCAAAGGTTGGCCCCGAGCAGACCCGCTGTCCAGGCTCTCACCTAGCTGGCAGGTCCGGAGGCTCACTCGGTGGCAGGTTCCAAAAGCTCCAAAGGTTGGCCCCGAGCAGACCCGCTGTCTAGTGTCTCACCTAGCTGGCAGGTCCGAAGGCTCACTCGGTGGCAGGTTCCAAAAGTTCCAAAGGTTGGTCCCGAGCAGACCCGCTGTCCAGGCTCTCACCTAGCTGGCAGGTCCGAAGGCTCACTCGGTGGTAGGTTCCAAAAATTCCAAAGGTTGGCCCCGAGCAGACCCGCTGTCCAGGCTCTCACCTAGCTGGCAGGTCCGAAGGCTCACTCGGTGGCAGGTTCCAAAAGTTCCAAAGGTTGGCCCCGAGCAGACCCGCTGTCTAGGCTCTCACCTAGCTGGCAGGTCCGAAGGCTCACTCGGTGACAGGTTCCAAAAGTTCCAAGGGTTGGCCCCGAGCGGACCCGCTGTCCAGGCTCTTACCTAGCTGGCAGGTCCGAAGGCTCACTCGGTGGCAGGTTCCAAAAGTTCCAAAGGTTGGCCCCGAGCAGACCCGCTATCCAGGGTCTCATCTCGCTGGCAGGTCCGAAGGCTCACTCGGTGGCAGGTTCCAAAAGTTCCAAAGGTTGGCCCCGAGAAGACCCGCTGTCTAGGCTCTCACCTAGCTGGCAGGTCCGAAGGCTCACTCGGTGGCAGGTTCCAAAAGTTCCAAAGGTTGGCCGAGCGGACCCGCTGTCCAGGCTCTCACCTAGCTGGCAGGTCCGAAGGCTCACTCGGTGGCAGGTTCCAAAAATTCCAAAGGTTGGCCCCGAGCAGACCCGCTGCCCATGCTCTCACCTAGATGGCAGGTCTGAAGGCTCACTCGGTGGCAGGTCCCAAAAGTTCCAAAGGTTGGCCCCGAGCAGACCCGCTGTCCAGGCTCTCAACTAGCTGGCAGGTCCGAAGGCTCACTCGGTGGCAGGTTCCAAAAATTCCAAAGGTTGGCCCCGAGCAGACCCGCTGTCCAGGCTCTCACCTAGTTGGCAGGTCCGAAGGCTCACTCGGTGGCAGGTCCCAAAAGTTCCAAAGATTGGCCCCGAGCAGACCCGTTGTCTAGGCTCTCACATAGCTGGCAGGTCCGAAGGCTCACTCAGTGGCAGGTTCCAAAAATTCCAAAGGTTGGCCCCGAGCAGACCCTCTGCCCAGGCTCTCGCCTAGCTGGCAGGACCGAAGGCTCAGGGGGAAGGCAAGATAGGAACAATCCGACGAGGAGAATTAACTAAGGACAACCCACGGAGGGGAGGACGAATGGTGCCTATCAGAAGAACACTCGCCCGCGAAATGAACCATCCGAATAAGGCACTCGCCTAACGAGTGTGCGACGCGCGGATAGTCGGCCCCAAGGGGTGCTAAAACCTAACGATGCAGAGAAGGCTCTCGGCGCAGGCCTTGTTCTCGACAGAGGTTGTCTAAATCTCAGAAGACCCATAAGAGCGAGTGCGAGTGCGCAAAGGTCGAGCACAATGATGCGAGAACACATGGACCACATAACTACGAGATCTACCGAGTGATAACCGCTATAAACGAGGGAAAGAAAATCACAATCACACATGGGAGTAGGAATCGTTTCCGCATCAAAATGATTACAAAAGAGGTTCGACCTCTCGCATCACCGCGAAAAAAGTTAAATAAAAGAAAAATCATCACGATTGATCATCGACCTCGTCCGAATAACCGCTGCTCTCATCTGACTGATGTACGCCGAGTTCCAGCCTAAGATCAGCGAGATCTCCGAGACCATCCACCGGCTGGTAGAGCCACGGGAACAGGTGAGGGGCGAGAATCCTCTCGCCCTCCTCCTTCAAAAGGCCAGCTCGCCGCAGCAACTCCAGCGCATGCTCCGCCGCGCTCCGGGCCGTCTTCCGCATCATCCCCTCAAACTAGGCGTGAGAGTAAAGGTGCCGAGTTTCCCTCTCCGCGAGAGGAGGCCGAGCGGCGGCATCTCGCAGCCTCTTGTTCTCGGCCTCCAGTTCCTTGTTCCGTTCTTCAAGGATGCGGGACCGAACAAGCAGGGCATCATAGTTGGCTATGTCCTGTGAGGGAAGGGAAGGTTAAACAAACGGGAAATAAGAAGGTAAACATTGCGAGAGCTCGGGTAGCATTGGAAGGGGTGGTCACCTCTCGGTCTGGGCGACTGGCGAGAAGAGCCTCGACCGCAACCAGTTTTTGTTTGGCGGTCACAGCCTCGGCAGCAGCGATGGAGCGGGTCTTTTCGACCTCAAGGATGTTCCGCGCGAGAGTCATGCCGCGACGAGAAGACATGTGGGTCAGCTCGTGAGCCCGCATCATGGCCCTCGCGGCCTCGTGAGCGAGATACTGGGTGGATGCGGTGTCATAAGCAGCGGCGCTCTCGCGGCTGTAGAACGCGTAAGAGAGGTCGTAAGCATGACCGTCGACGGTTTCCTTTTCCATTCAGGGGGGAGGAAGAGAAGAGATGGAGACCCGGTTGGCCTGTCTGTCCCAGCGAACGAGAGGCTCGCCAACCGAATCGGTGTATCTCTCGCCGAGAAGAAAGTTTCGATGCCCTCTCGGTCCAGGTCCCGAAGAAGACGCCACCGGCGCGACGACGAGAGGGGCGGCCGGGCCCTTCGCCACAGGAGCAGTTGGGCGGGAGGCACCCTCCTTCGTTGTTTTTCCTTTATCAGCGGCGGAGGGGGTAGTCCGCTTAGCGGAGGGACTCGCGTCCAGGTCACGCTTCCGCTTCAACCTCACCTTATGATCGTCGGATTTCGCGAGAGGCGGATCATCGCGGCAGGCGGCGGCGGCAGACTTCGCGCGCTCGAGAGAAAGGTCGGGAACAACCTCAACATTCGCACTCGGTGGATGGAGGGGGAGACTCTGAACCCCTGTTTCAGAAGGGTGAGTTAGAAGAGACATGAGCGAGTGCTAGAAAAGGGGGGGGAGGGATTTCGAGTAAAGATGATCCCGCCTACCTTCTCCTGGCGGGACCACATGCAACGAACCAACGTGCCTCCGCAGGTAGACGACATCCATCTCGTGCTTTAGAAGGAAGGCGTGAAGCTTGGCCTCATCACCTCCCAGCGTCGGGGGCCGGAAGGTTGATTCGTCCTCCTGCAGTGGCGCGAGTGGCACGTTGCCAAACTTCCCGGTAGCAAAAACAAACCGACGAACCCAGTCGTGGTTTTTGTTGGCAGTGTCGACGACATTGAGGGGAGACTGCCCCGTGAAGAATGCAACCCCGCGGGTGGCCCTGAAGGTGAATAGCTTGCGGAACACAGGGAGCGAGAACTCGATTCCCTCCTCCCGCATGTAGCAGGCGAATGCCACCAGCATATCGATTGAGTTAGGGTCGAGTTGCGCGGGAACTACACCGAAATAGCGCAGGGTCAGACGCACCTCTGGCCACAGCGGGAGACGGAGCCCCACCTCGAAATGTTCGAGAGGAATGGCCAGGGTGTCAGGCGAGAACTGATTGATGCGGTCTCGCTTCCCCAGGTGGCTTGCGGTAAAACCAGGCGGGATGTAGTCGGCGACGGTCTGGTGGAAATCTGCTTCCGTGAGGACGCATGTCTCGAAGTCTCGATTCCCAAATGCTAGGGCACAGTTGGCTCTACCATCCGCGTCCTTAGGCATCACAGGTTGATGGAGTTCTCGCAGAAGTTCTAGAGAGAAGGGCGAGTGGTAGGGCGAATGCAGGGAGGAGAGAGAATTGAAAGCGCAATTATGACGATGGGTGGACTAACTATTTATAGATGGGAGAAGTCGGTCGAAGTGATCTACGCGCGGGGTGCGGATAGCGGCCGCGACATCCCTACGTCTCGGGGTCTGGCCTACTCGTCTAAATCCCGCCGCCCACCAAAGGCGAGAGTCCCACGCGAGATTCCTCCGGCGAATACACACCATATATAGAACAATAAGAACGAGAGCACTTGCGGGACGGTACCCAGAAACACATCGAAAAACGGAGTAAAACAACAAATCTTAGAAGTAGTTCGCGAAACGCGATAGAGCACGCCATAGTCCAGTGAAGGATAGAACGAAGAAAGGAAAAAAAAAAGCAGGGGTACATGAGAGCACAGGGTGCGAAACCCGGTAGGCTTAGCCCTGATCCCACCGCCATCGGCCCCGGCCTCGCTTCCCTGTCCTCGGAGGCACTCGCGGGTAGTGGAACGCGCTAACCGCTGTCAGCTCCTGGAAAACCAAGCGTAACTGATCCCTAGCCCGCGAGATGTGCCTCCCAGGAGAGGTCTCCTCACACCCAAAACCCTGGCGATCCATCTCCCCGATCAGGTGCCCATACTCCCGCTCGAGGACACTTATCTGACGCTCGAAAGACGCCCGGAGCTCCTGCGTCAGACTGGATTGATCGCGCAGCAACATGATCAGCTTGCCGAAGAGTTCTGTAGTCCGTTCCTTCATATTCCTGGAGTCCTCGTGGTGGCCGAGAAACTCTGAGATCTCGCGGGGAGAGGGGGGTGGCGAAATCGGCCCCTCCTCTTCCAGGTGGTCGGTCGGCGACACCATGCGATAACCTGCGCGACCATAGGTTAGTCTCTTTCGGGCGCAGAGCGCGAAGTCGGCGAAAAGAAGGCGGCTTACCGGGTACATATTCCTCGACAAGGGGATCGACGAGAGGTGCTGGGCTGCCCCACGAAAGTTTGGCCGGGAGGATGGAGTGACTTCCCCTTCCCGGGACGATGAACCTGGTCAGAGACACCCGGGGCGATGGTTAGGTCTGGGATAGAGGGGAGATCCTGAAGGCCCTCGCCAGCCGAGTGCTCCCGCTCGAGGGGGGGGGGTCTGAATGGTCGATGATCCCGCGGACGGGAAGGTCCCGCGGAGGAGGGGGCAAGCCCGTGGTCCCAAAGGTAGGGGCTGAGAAATCCAATGATGAGTCAAAAAAAGAGGCAAAGGTAAGAAAAAGGCGAGAGGGTCATATGATGCTCACCAGGGGCGAGCAATGTCTCTCTAGGAGCAGTCAGGAGGAGGGGCTCGTGGGTCGATGGAGCACCCCCAAGAGCAGGCGGGAAGGGGTCGACACTCGCTAGGTCGGCCTCAGAAGCGTCTTCAGCCGCCTGCGGTTTCTGCGAATGGTTGGAAAGATCGGGTTATCACATTATCAGGGTTGATATAAGGCAGGAAGGGTCACGTTACCTCGTCGGTATTGACAGGGGGGACGTTACAGAGAGGGGAGGTCTCCGATGCGGACTCCCTCTTAGTCTGGTCTCGTCGGACCGACTTGGCCTTCCTAAGCCGGTAAGGTTGGGAGGGATCTCTCGACGGCAAGAGCCAAGGGGCGTATCGAGCGGCCTTAGGAGTGCCCCGGTCTGGGCCGCAGCGAGATGCGCCATCATCCCCTCAGAAAGCGGTCGCAGCTCCGGCTTCATCACGGCGAGTGTTCCCAGGAGAAATATGAGACAATTGATTGAAGGGTGAGGGCATATTTATAGCAAAATGGAGGGCCCCACCAGAAAGATTCCCTCCAGGTCAGCAAGGCACTCGTCAAATATTGGGGTTGGACTCTTCTTTCCGAGCGCGGGACTCGCTCGCAAAGAGCGGGGATTGTGTACAACCCATATTTGCCGAGTGGACCCCCCGGCCCAAAAGGGGGAAACAAGAGCACCCGCAGGGTAACGACAAGTACGGGCGAGAGAGGACAAACAGGGCTTCATCCGCCCAGCATGACCGAATGGTTGGCGAGTGGAGTGGACCACCCGCCGGGCGGAGCGCAGCAGACAGGAGGGCCCGCGAGTGGTGCCTTCATGGACCACTCGCCCAGAGCCCAGGAGCGCTCGACAAACGCTGGTCAGCGTTCGACGAACGCGAGCAGGTCGAGTATCGCGCGCGCGGGCATTCGCCCAGCCAATCATAGCGAGAAAGCAGTCTGGCGAGTAGTGCCCTTGTCCTCGCGGACCATTCGCCTAGATGGCTTTAAGGGCAAAATGACCTAGATACCCCCCTGTTGACTGCTAATAGCCCTTCAGAACAGCGGAGTTAGGCTGTTAGCAGACCAATTTGGGGTGCGGCTAGTAATACTAAACAGCGGATTCACGCTATTTGCAGTCCAAGATTAGAAAACCTATAAATAGACCCTTAAGAGCACCTTGGAGGAGATCGGATCTTTTGAGCTCTCTCCTCTAGGAAATTTCCGGGGTTGGCTGTTAGTGCCCTCCAAGGTGCCCGACTAAGCATTGGTTTGGGAGGGGAAGCTCTCTAAGATATTCCGGGTGTGTGGCGGGACCTCCTAGCTACAGCCTTGAGTCTGTTCCAGATTTTCCATCCTCGGTCTGAAGAGTTTAGTGAGGGAGAAGTAGGCGCAAGCTACACCCCCCAGAGGGTCTGAACTCAGAGACCGGTTGACGATTTCAACACCTATATTCTTATACATGTTTTTATTTTACTACCGTATTACAAATTAATGATGAAATTACTAGATTTGCATGCTTATCCTGATATAAAACATTTTAGAGGCAAAGTTATTATTAATTGGACAGATTTGGCGACTTTATGTGGTAATGATAAACAATCGATAGTCATGCGGTAACTACGACCGAGACAATATACAAGTTCAAGCAGAATCCATTGAAGAAGAAAGACAGACTCCACGAGATCATTATATAGTTGAGGCCGAAGGAAGCACCCGAATGCGGAAGAAGAGAGTTGTTGGAATTGATGCCTTGGCGGAAGTCATTTCCACTGTGGTCGTTAGTATGAATGTCACTTGGCGTGGTTACTATTACAGATGTACGAAAAGTCGTAGATATGCTTACTTATGATAACACTTAGTATGAAATATTTGTAGCTTTGTCGGATAAAATGAAGATCACGCGATTACAAATGCAATTTTATGAGTATTTTATATGTTACTTTTTTATAAAATTTTGTGTACTACTTTTATTTAGTTTTATAACTCTTAATAGTGAGTAATAGTATGGGAAGGGCAGCCCTGACGCACCGGTCAAGGTGTCGTCTTGTGACCTTGAGGTCACAAGTTCGAGTCCTGGAATCAGCCTCTTGCAAAAAATGCAGGGTAAGGTTTGCACACATTTCACCCTTGTGGTGGGACCCTTCCAGGGACCCTCGCTGCGTGGGGATTCTTTGTGCACCGAGCTGCCCTTTTTTAGTAAGTAATAGTATGTACTACTTATGTCTTGACTATGACTATTGTTTTTGGGCTATGTAAATATTTCTTAGTAATACTAAAAAATATAAAAATGTTATGCTTGCAAAAGAATTATATTACAAAGAAGAATTATCAACACTCGGTGCGCGGTTTCACCTATCTTTGATATTTGGCTCCCCATATTGTGGGTCCATCACATCTCATCCTCCGTTGAGATCAAGCTCGTCCTCGAGTTTGTGCTCAAGTATGCAAGCTGGCTCGCGAGTTGAGCCGATAGGTCCACCAATGGCGTTGTCGTTGTTGTCTCTCCCATGAAGGGTTTGTGTTGGGAGACGTTGAAGACCATGAAATTTAAGTAGAATTCTAATTCATGAATATGATTTTGTAATCGAACAACAAAATTGACCTGTTTTAATTCATGTTGCATAAAATCACGACACAGTCAAACAACAATATTGAAATTTAATCCAAATCAAATTGGAATTGTGTACAATTAAATTTATGTGAGCTGAACGGACCCTATCGTGATTCACCTCCGACCCTACGACCAACCACGACAGTACCCGGACCGCAATATGCACATGACCCCGCTCCTATCAATTAATTAATGCAACTTAAAGCAAACACGTACACTATCAATTAATTAATACGGAAATTAGTTATGTACCATATTCCAAATCAACTTTAATAAAGTTGACGAGTTTAATGTCAGCTTATCGAAAATATCACTGACATGTAACTTACCACAGTATTTTTTTTAATAAATCAACTTTAATACCGTATGTAATTACTTAAATGAACATTGTAATTTTTTTTTGAAATAGTTTATAATATACATTAAGCCATTAGATTAAAACAATAAAGCTAGGTGATGAATATATGCACGCCGACTTTAATTATGTGCAGATCGCATAATTTCATAACGATTACGTGCAGACCAAGCCTTTACGGTTCACAATTTCTTATAATTTTTTAGTTTGACCTGCATTTATCTTTAGATCGCACGGAAGAATTTTCTATACGCATAACGTATGCAAAATTCATGCGTGAATAAATAGTGTGGGACCAACCTTCTCATTTGCTTTTGTTCGAAATTTTTCGCCCTTCCGCTCCCTATTCCACCCCATGCCGAAATGTTCTTATACAATTCCTTTTTTGAGCAGTTTTACAGTCAGATTTATGCCGGTTCTTATACAGTTCTTTTTTTAGCAGTTTTACAGTCGGATTTTTGCTAATTCTTATACAGTTCTTTTTTGTGCAGTTTTATAGTCTAATTTTTGCTGATTTTTATGCAGTCTGATTTCAGTTTTCTTTCCCGCTTCTACCGAAGTTGTAGGCAGCTGACATCCACGCATAAGAGATTTCAAAGGTCGGAGAGGGTGGAGCTTCGACGCGAGGTTCTCTTGCTAGTTCCATAGCTCGAGGTTTTCGGTTCGAGCCCGATGGATGGACAAATAGAAACAGATGGTGTGGACCTTCCTAGCTTGACAATGGCGAGGGAGAACACTGTAGCTTGGCAATGACGAGGGTTTTACTTTTCAGCGGGCGGGAACTGAAAGGGCGAAAAAAATTGGAAGGAAGCAAATGGTGAACCCCATACTATTTATTCAGGACCTGGGAGTCGGCCCGGCCCGGAAAAAGCCCGTGGAGGCCCGGGCCCGCGCAAAGCCCGCCTGTGCCCGGGCCGAGCTCAGGGGGCCTAACTGGGCCCCCATATTAGGCAAATGCCCGACCCGGTGCTCGGGACGGGCAAGGCCCGGTTTACCGGCTCTTGAAAAGCGCGGTTTGGCAGCAGCAAGCTGCCATGGCAGCCATAAGGCCGGGCCCGGCCAGGGCCCGGCCTGGCCCCCATTTGGAGGGAAAGCCCGAGCCCGGTTAAGGCTGGGCCCGATTGGAAAAAAGTCCGGGCCCGGTATGCCCGGTCTCGGCCCGGCCCCGCCGGACTTTTTGGACAGGTCTTTAATCAGGCATGAAAATTTCACGAGTAGATAATTTTCACCCAAAGTTTAACCAGAGTTCTACCTGCACCCGTTCTTGGGAAAATAATTCTCTACGTTCAACGCACCATGCCTTGGTGCGTGAATAATTAATTTTTTCTTTACTGGGGCCCACCTCTCATTTCGAAATTTTGGAGCTCCCGCCTCAGTTCGCCTCCCTAGCGTTTCTCCGCCTCTTCGCCGGAACTCTCTCCGCCTCTTCGCCGGAAATCTCGCTGCAAAACCCTCACGACCACCAAATACGATGCATCTTCCTCACAATTTCCACTGTCAGCTCACTGCTTGTTCAGTTTCCGGCGAGGTTTTGTTTCAGCTCACTGCTAGTTCAGTTTCTGGTTGAGGAAATGGACACTGTAAGCCAGTTTTTTGTTTCAGCTCATTCATCCTTTTTGTCCCGAAATGCTACTTTTTCCTCATTCTTCCAACCCCTTTAGCTCAGCAAAAAACAATCTTGCAGATCTAACAATTTACAGTTCGATTTTAGTTAAGAATATACTAACCTTCATATCAATTTTCTAAAACAATCTTCACATATTTTATTCCTTATTATGCAGGTCTAACATTTGATGTGAATTTGTTTGGTGCGCATCTGCAAGTTAGGTTTTTACTCCCGGGCATTCTGCAACTGTAAATCTAGAAAGCATACTAAATACAACTGCAACTACTACTAAACAATGCGACTGCAAATAAAGTCTGAAAAAAAAAACAACTGCAACTACGACAAAAAATACGGCTGCAAAAAAACTCTGAACCGAAAACAATAACAAGTACCATAGCACTAAACCGAAAACGATAGCTCACTTCGTCTTCTTTGTCGGTTCTAGTGGAGAAGCTGCAAACAACAAAACTTCAGAGAAAATGAAAATAAAAAAATGGGGTAGGCTCGCGAGAAGATTTGAAGCTACCTACAATAAAGCGGCGAGATTTTCGGCGGAGCAGTGAGATTTCCGGCGGAGCAGCGAGATTTCCGGCGAGGAGGCGGAGAGGCGGAGAAAAGCAAGGACGCCGAACTGTTGCGGTGCAGGAGCTCCAAAATTTAAAAATAAAAGTGGGCCCCAACAACAAAAATTTATTTATTCACGCATTAAGTCATGATGCGTTTAACGGAGAGAATTATTTCCCGTTCTTGCCACTCACGCAGTCCCAAAAGTGCGGTGCAATTGTAGAGTGCCGCATAATCCACATGCAACGATAAACTCGATCGCTGTCAGAATCGCCATTAGAGCCACGCAACTACTCTCCCGACGTTCTAATCTACACCTCCCCGCCGGTACCCTACGAAAGTAACAAAGAAGAAGTGTTTCTTCCCGTAGCTTATTTGGAGCCGGAAGAGAGGCGGTGGAAGCTCGGGAGCATGGAGAAAGGGCGGACAACGATTGAGGTGGGGGACGACGGGGTCGCCCTCATCACTATTCTTAATCCTCCGGTTAATTCCCTGTCGATCGACGGTAATCCCGCCTCTTTATCTCGCAATCTGTTCCTACAAGAATTTTCTATAGTTTTCTATGCGATCTGGTATCGTACCGAAGTTAGGGAGTTATCGAACGAATTTGGTAGGTTTTTTGCTTTTACATGCTTTAGATTTCCGAGGTTGGATGGTTAAATAATTTGTTCTTACTCTTGCATCCAGTTCCGACGATCTTCAATC
Organism: Dactylorhiza incarnata; assembly: GCA_033032865.1. Classification (NCBI taxonomy): domain Eukaryota; kingdom Viridiplantae; phylum Streptophyta; class Magnoliopsida; order Asparagales; family Orchidaceae; genus Dactylorhiza; species Dactylorhiza incarnata. The sequence continues at coordinate 5,409,497 of JAWHQI010000110.1, read as the reverse complement.
CTTAAGAAAGATTTCCTTTATGAATTTATCTTGATTAGTAGGCATGATTAGTGTGATGAACTTGGCTGTTATTACGGAGAGTGCCTTTACTCATAAAGGCGCCATATATGCGTGCACTAATGCCGTTTAGCTTAAATAGTTTCGAAGTAAATTGAACAGAAGTTGGTAAACATGATATGTTAATGTGCATTTTTGTGTGCTAATGTTTCTCAGTTAAATGGTGTTTATATTAGCGCATCCTCTCTCTATCCGTAGATCTCCGACACACGCAGCCCACTTCTTATTTGTTCACCAATTTAATATTCACAGTCCCCGAACCAAAATTTTTTTCTTATACATTGTGAGAAAAAAATGTTACCGCCTGGACATGCCCGTGCCTCCTGTTACCGCCTACACCCTCATCTCACTCCTGTTCGCAAGAATGTTGGTGGTCGAGGCCATGGTGGCCCTTCTCGTCAGCATCATCCTCGCCCTACTGCGCACACTGTTGAAGCTGAGTCAGCCCCCGATGCTCTTTCTGTTGATGATCTTGTAGCTCTGCGCCGACTCCTCCGCTCGTCTAGCTCTTCCTTGGCCGCTCCTATCACATCCGCGTCACCCAGTGCGCAATCTGCTTTCGTTGCTCCCTCTGCATGGATCATTGATTCATGAGCCACTGATGACTGGCTCGTCGTCAGGTTTTACCTCTTACACCCCCTTGTCGGGACGCGATAAAGTCAGTTACTGCTAATGTCTCTTTCTCCTCTATAGCAGGAAAAGGAATAGTCTTCTGTTCCCCTGCCATGCCCATTAACTCTGTGTTGCATATCCCTACATTCCCTCGCAATTTACTCTCCATTAGTCGTTTAACTCTGTAACTTTTTTTCCTGATGGTTGTGTTGTTTAAGATCTGGCAACGAAGCAATGTATTGGCAGTGGTAGGATCTCCGGGGTCCTAGACGTCTTGGATCATCTTCCTGCCCAAGCTCACTCAAGTACTCCTGCTCCCACTCCTGCTTGTGTTCGTCGCTGGCATCAATGTCTCGGTCATCCTTCCCCCTGTTATCTTCTTAAAATGTTTCATATGTTTTCGACAATTTTGGACAAGTTTGGACAAGTTTGGACAAGTTTGGACAAGTTTGTTTGTAATGCTTGTAGTTTCTGAAAACATATTCGGCATACTCTGAATAACGTATCTTCTCCAAGCACTCTTCCTTTTGATGTTATTCACGCTGATGTTTGGGGACCTTCCACTGTAACCTCTTTTTCTGGACATCGTTGGCTCGTTACCTTTATTGATTGTTTTTCTCGTACTACATGAGTCTATTTGTTAAAAAAGAGAAGTGATGTGTTTCGTGTTTTCAATCGTTTCATAAAATGGTGGATACTCAGTTTGGCGGTAAAATTCGTGTCCTTCGCAGCGACAATGGTGGGGAATACGATGATCGTGGTATTTTTGGCGCTTATCTCACTAACTGTGGGATCATTCATCAAACCACCCGCGTCCACACTTCTACCCAAAATGGTGTTGCCGAAAGGAAAAATAGACATATGCTCGAAGTCACTCGGTGTCTTTTCATTACCATGAATCTTCCCCAATCTTACCGGGGAGAAGCTGTCCTCACTGCGGCACACCTCATTAATCGACTTCCCTCCAGTACCCTACAATATGCCTCCCCGTTATCTCGCCTATCCACATCTTGCGTTGTCCACACTTCTCATTTACCTCATCGTGTGTTTGGTTGTGTGTGCTTTGTCCACATCCATTCCCATGCCCGAAATAAACTGGATGCTCGCTCTCTTAAATGTGTCTTTGTTGGCTACTCCACTACTACGAAGGGCTATCAGTGTTATCACCCCCCTCCCGCCGGTTCTTTTGTACGATGGATGGATGTGACCTTTCGGGAAGAGGAACCCTTTTATGGCTTAAGTCAGGAGGAGCATGACTACAATGATGGTGACATTGATCCCCTCATCCCTCTTCCCGTGCTTTCTCCCACTCTTCATCATGACTACACTAATGGTGACGTTGATCCCCTCATCCTGCTTCCAGTGCATCCACCTCTCCTATGGTGGTACTTACTACCATATCTTCTTATGAGGAATATGGCCTTTTGTCTCCTTTTTGCCACACCTATCAGAGGTGTAATGTTGGTGCTAAGGTATTACAAGACCCAATCACTCCTTCACCCCCAATACACTCCTCTGAACCAGATTCTGATAAAGATCTCCATCAACCTCTCATACATTGGAAACGTAAGTCCACCTCCACTCATATCCAATTACAAATTACATATCGTATCATAATCTGACAGAGGGTCATCGAGCCTTCATTTCTTCTTTGGCTTCTGTTCGCATTCCTAATACTTGGCAGAAAGCAGTGACCATACCAAAATGGCGACAAGCAATGGAAGAAAAGATGTCTGCTTTAGAAACAAACCAGACATGGACTCTAGCATACCTCCCACCTGGGAAGAATTATGTCGGGTCAAAGCGGGTTTTTACGGTCAAGCAGAATCAAGAAGGCATTGTTGAACGATACAAGGCATGCCTTGTCGCTCAGGGGTACACTCAGACCCCTGGTGTGGATTATCATATGACTTTTGCGCCAGTGGCGAAAATGGACTCTATTCGTGTTATCCTATCTTGTGCTGCATGTTGTGTGTGGGACCTACAATAATTGGATGTTAAGATTGTCTTCTTACATGACGATCTTGAAGAGGAGGTATACATGAAATTCTCGCCAGGATTCTCGAAGCCAGGAGCAGAAGGATGAGTCTGCCAACTCCAGAAATCCCTCTATGGGCTGAAGCAATCACCTGGAGCTTGGTTTGAAAAATTTCAGAAAGCCATGACTCTATTGGGATACAACCAAGGTCACTCTGATCATACCCTCTTCGTCAAAAGGAGGGCAGCAAAGGTGACGGTTCTCATTGTATAAGTCGACGATATCATCATCACTGGAGATGACTCAGAAGAAATCACGTGGCTGAAAACACGCTTGTGCAAGGAGTTTGAAGTAAAAGACCTAGGGAAATTAAAATATTTCTTAGGAATTGAAGTGGCTCGATCCAACCGAGGCATATTTATCTCTCAACGAAAATATGTGCTCGATCTTCTGGAGGAAACGGGGATGCTTGGCTGTGCTCCAGCAGATACCCCTATTGAAGCAAATAGTAAAGTTGATGAAGACAAGGACGGTGAAAAGGTGAACCCCTCTAGTTATCGAAGGCTGGTAGGACGGCTAATCTATCTCACTCACACTCGTCCTGACATCTCTCACGCTATTGGGATCCTTAGCAGATACATGCACTCTCCCAGACTGAGGCATCAAGAAGCCGCTATGAGAGTATTGCGGCACCTGAAGAAGTCTCCTGGACGAGGGCTCCTGTTCTCACGAAACAAGCATCTGAATATTGAAATATATACGGACGCTGACTGGGCTGGGAGTCAAGACGATCGAAAGTCAACAATTGGATATTGCTCTTTCATTGGAGGAAATCTCGTGACCTGGAGAAGTAAGAAGCAAAATGCCGCAGCAAGATCAAGTGCCGAGGCAGAATACATGACGATTTCTCAAGGAGTATGCGAAGGACTCTGGCTCAAGTCTCTAATGAATGACTTAGGTCTACAAGATGGAAAACCCATACGTCTATACTGCGATAACAAGGCGGCTATCAACATCGCTCATAATCCGGTTCAACATGATCGAATGAAACATGTCAAAGTTGATAGACATTTTATCAAGGATCACCTGGATAAAGACAACATTTGCACCCCATTCGTTCAATCACAAGACCAGCTTGCAAATATTTTCACTAAAGGCCTAAGTTGTGACATCTTCACCGATAACATCTCCAAGATGGGAATGATCGATATATGCCCATCTTGAGGGGGTGAGTTGAAATATTGTATCTAAAGCCCACTATAAAAGACCCACTTATTACCCATCCTCCTTCTTATATTTAGTCCCACATCTCTTGTGGAGTTTTCCTTCTTCCTCCTTTCCATTATAAAAGGAGCTGTATGTTGATGTAAAAAGGATGATTATATAATAAAAGAATATTATTCCGTTCAACTACTTCTACTCCATTTAAAGCCTTTAGGGCCTTCAGTTGACATTTTATTCTAACAAATTACTCATGACATCTTATGTTTTTCTTTAGTATTATACAGCCTGAAGGACAATTATGAGCAAGCTTTGAGAAGAGATGATGTGAAAGCAATTGTCGTCACAGGTAACCTTCGCAATTGTACCATCTACTCTTTTTGCTTTCGACTTTATTTTTGATTATTTGGATTATTGAGCAGGTGCTAGGGGAAAGTTTTCTGGAGGTTTCGATATTAGTGCCTTCAGTTCTATTCAAGGGGGGAAGAGTAAGAATAAAACATATAATAGAGGCTTTTTCAGCTTTTTCTTTTTTCCCGATATAAACATTGAATTATTATCTTTCAGTTGGGCAACCTAATGCCGACTTTATTTCCATTGAAATTGTCACGAATACCTTGGAAGGTGCGTGTTTGAAATTTAGCATATATGCATTGGAATTGTCTCTGTGAAAGTTTATTTAAATATAGCAACATTTTTCTGTTTGCTTCTTAGGTGCAAGAAAACCATCAGTAGCAGCTATTGATGGCTTGGCGCTCGGTGGTGGGTTAGAGATTGCCATGGTATGTTGAGGAATGTTGTCATAAAACTTTCAGAATCTCTTTTTTGTTCTACAAATGTGATATTTAACTATTAACACATCTTTCTCTGGGTTTCTAGGCATGCCATGCACGTGTTTCCACGTCAAATGCTCAACTAGGCTTGCCTGAACTCCAACTTGGTGTCATTCCAGGGTTTGGAGGTACTTTTTATGGGCTTTTACAAAAGTATATATAAATAGCAGTTGCTTAATTTGTTTTTGTTTTTGGACTTATCCACAATTACTCTGACAACAGGTTTATGCATTTAGTTAGGGATAAATATTTATAAGGAGGCATGGAGGGCGGGATATGAAGGAAGTCTAATTGTCTCCTCATACTTAATTTTAGCTTCTAACAAGCACCTCAGTTACAAGTGGTTGGTGCTGAGATAGTCCCTCAATCACAGTCAATGCCAATATTAACACAACAAGTGGCCAATGCAAAGATGAATTCTCCCAAAGGATTGAAACCATCTGACCTAAATCTAAGTTCCTTGTTGAAAAACCTATGAAGAAGTTGAAATTATCACGGTCTGAGCCCGACTCGTGAAACACTCATAGTAGATTCCTCTTTTGCGAAGCGAGCCCATTTGAGAGACCGGGAGAGTGGTCAATTCGACAGAGTTGTTAAGATAGACATCGACGGAGTCAGTTTGTTGAACACAACATAAACGTTCAAAAACATTGTTGTGTTGTCAAATATTGCAGTGGATAGTGAGCAAATCGATTCATAGTAGGGTACGTTTGTCAAAGCCAACACATCCAATGAAGCGTGAATCCATTCATGTTTAATATGGCTAGGGGAACATTGTTGCTTTTCGACTTTGATTGCACATCAAAAAATTGCTTTGTACGAGCAATCCACTTTATAATGTCAGTTCCGTAGAAGAAGGAAGTATCTAGTCGATAATTAGGATGTGTCAGCTTGCAATTGTGGGGGTGGATGCACGACGATGCTTCCAAACCCAATGAGATCGGCGATAATCGTGTTAGAAGAAGAGGTGTGTAGTATAGAGCCCGTCGGCGTGTCCAAGGCAAAGGAGTTATAAAAATGCCAGTTAGCATTGATTCCATGTTGCATAGATAGATAGATAGAGAGTTCAAATACTATTGACCCTGACACGGGTTAGCGACATCCAAAGCATGGATTGATCAATGTGTTGTTGAGGTAGTGGCCGCGATGAGGAACAATGCCAGTTGGAGTGGTGGCAACACAGTTATTTGCTAATGACGAGAGGATGATTGTACCAAAACATCAAATTTGATGGGGACGTATGATAGGAAGCTCATTAATACACCTATGCCCAAGCTAGAACCACGTACCACGTGTGTCTACTCCCACCAAAACAATACGAGTGGTACATCGAATCCATAATTCTATGAATATTTTTATATATCCATTTTCTACTTTATCTATTTTCCTTTTTAATTGTAATGATTTTAAGCTCCCCTATATAAGGGAGCAAGAGTATGATTATTAGGGTTGGTGAACTTGGTCCTAGGGAGGAGCCACCCAGTGATGCCCACATCAGGTGTTTGCTCCTCCTTATATCCCTCATTTTCTTCCTCATTTAATTTAATCACAATCATCGGTGTCTTCTTTCCCCACCGTCTTACCAATCACACGTCCAAGATTCGATATTCGCTCGCCACATACATCAATTTGGTTCGAGCCACCACAATCATATGCAGATTTTGCGGCCGCCAATCATTCTAGCAACTTGTCTAGTGTATGCCGATCTCGACTTGGTCGACCACCTAAAAATGGAGAAGAGATCCACTGCTTGGGCTTCTACCATCGAAGAGGTCGTCCACCTAAAGGGAGGAGCCACCCAGTGGTGCCCACATCAGGTGTTTGCTCCTCCTTATATCCCTCATTTTCTTCCTCATTGAATTTAATCACAATCAACGGTGTCTTCTTTCCCCACCGTCTTACTATCACACGTCCAAGATTCGATATTCGCTCGCCACATACATCAATTTGGTTCGAGCTACCACAATCATATGCAGATTTTGCGGCCGCCAATCATTCTAGCAACTTGTCTAGTGTATGCCGATCTCGACTTGGTCGACCACCTAAAAATGGAGAAGAGATCCACTGATTGGGCTTATACCATCGACACATGCATGGACCGCTTGAAAGAGTCCTTTATGGACCTCAACCTATTCGCTGAGTCTCATCTGAGCTGTTTTTCCCCCTCTCAATTCCCCACTTTGGCAACATGTCTCTCATCTTCATCGGGTAGATATCCTTGTGTTTGAGTGCTTATGAACCCTTGAGGTGATATGGTGGATCTACTATGGAGCAGTTTTTCAAGCTCCATGGCACCCCAAAATATCAGAAGGTACTACTTGTATCATCTACATGATTGGCTTCGCATTGCATTAGATTCTCCGGGTTCGATAAATGACTCCCCATTTGACATGACTCACATACAAGAATCTCATCAACCGCTATGTTATTGGAGCTCTATCCTTGTTGGTGGACACTTACATTCAGGGGCGGACCTACATGAGGACTGGATTTAAAAAAAATATTTTCTCTAAGAAATTACATTAAAGTTATTTTTTGGCCCTATAGATATTATATATAATATCTATTCGAAAAATCTTCAATAAATTAGGATTGATATAGTGGTTCTTAATTTTATGTTAAGTTCATTGAAATGGAGTGAAAAATCTTGGGTTCAAATCTTTGTGACACCAAATTTTTTTTCCTAAATTTGCTATTTTGGCAAAAAAAAAACCATTAAAAATGTAGATATATTTTTTTATAGTTAGATATATTGCACACAAATTTAATTAAAAATGTACTTTTTTTTCCTATATTTAGACATTGTACCCAAAAAATCATTAAAAATATAGACATATTTTCTTTATACTTAGACAAATTGTACAAAAAAATACGAAAATAATGTAAAAAATTTGACATTAATATAACATAGATATTTTTTTCAATATTTGTTGATTAAAATTTTCAAATGAATCAATATTCCGCCCACACAGAAAAGATATTCTTCCTTCGCCATGACTTGCATTGATGAGTTGGTGAGGAGCACTACCTTTAGTATTTTCTCTATAGCCTTATATCCTATATTCGGGCTCGATTACTGATTCACGTTCCAACAACTCTTCACGATAGTCAGATACCTACTTTTGGTCTCTGTCCAACAATCACAGTGGCTCTTGGTGATTAACTTTAATGCTGACTTCTACATATTCGACTTAAGAGATATCGATGCTATATTGGGCGTGACATGACTGCAAACTCTCGGAGATGCCAAGGCCAACTAAGTGTCGGTGACGATGGAGTTCGGATTTTAGGATCTCCACCATCGCTTCGATGGCGACTCATTCTTCTCATGATCGCTATCAACCTTTAAAGAATTGCTCCATTTGGGCAATCCAACCTAATTGGTCGTTTCCCTCAAAGAGTGAAATTTCCTTCAAAGAGTAGGATTTTCAAGTATGGAAAGGTGGATACCATACCGTTGGGGTTGCAGAAATGGTGGGTGGGGCTCGATATATGTTCTATGCCCGGAAAAGTCCATGGTGGAGGGATGACTATTGTGCCTAGGGGTGCTGAAGTATGCCCGTTCTGAAAAAGATGAAGTCTGTCTGCAAGGGATGTGTTGGGAAAAATACCTATTTGATTTGATGCTACAAAACTATTTATAATGGATGATAATATCAATTGTATTAATTGGTAAGCTATTCAGAAGAAGAATCTAGAAGGAAGCCATTCAGAAGAAGAAGCCATAAGTAAGCCATTCAGAAGAAAAAGCCAGAAGAAAGCTGTGAAGAATTGGCTAAGTTCACACAGGATCTCCGATCGACTATCCAATCGCTGACCGGGCGTTCGCCGATCAAGGACTCGATCGTCGACCAGAAGACCCGAACGTTGACCGAGGTCAAGTCCATTCTTTGAAGACTTGTTCGTTGAGTGATCAGAACTCTGTCACTAGCCGTTCGCTAACTGGGGCTCAACATTTGCCAACCGAGCCCCTCCCTTTATCAGCGCTCATAGAAGGAAATTCTTTCTCTTGAAGAACTAGAACCTGCGATTACCGATGGCCGACCGAGCCTCAACGATGTCAGACCGAGCTCAATAAGAAGACACACGTCGCTTCTTTTCCAGAGCACAAACCAGAAGGAGAGGTTTCTGAGTGAGAAGCCACACATTGAATTGAATTCCACGTTTAAATTTTAAAAACAAAAAGGAAAATGTGCATTTCAGAGCAAGTTAATCAGAGCACATCGAACTGTATTCGAAGAGAATTTGTTGGGATTCAAAAGAGTCATTGCAGGTGCAAAAAAAGGAAGTCTCCGAAGAAGGAAGACGTTGAAGAAGGAAAAAGAGAATAATGAAACCAGGAAAAGGAAGGTGTCGTTTTCTACAACTTTTTTTTTTGTACGGGAAAAAGAGAACTATAAAGGGGACTCTTTACGACAGAGAAAAAAGAAGCTCACTCTCTCTCTCTCTCTCGTATTTTTGAAACCTAGATCTATAAACTGTAACCCATGTCTCTCTTCTTCTTAAGACATAGCTAGAATCACCACTTCTTTCTGGTGATACTTTCTGCTTGCTGAATTTTTCACACCGTTGTAAAAGTGTTACAAGATCTAATGAGGTTTTTGTATCTCCTAGCGAAAAGACTCAGGGAGGTTGTTTGAATCTCCTAGCAAAAAGACTCAGTGAGTTCTCGAGCCTCCAGTTGGAAAAGACTGTGTGGTTTTGAGTATCCTAGCAAAAAGACTCTCTGAGTCTTTTGAGACAGTGTTATCCCATAAGCTGTGGAGGAGAGTACTCGGATTTTATTGAGGAACCTCTATAAAATTCCTCGTGTCTTTTGGATTGTTTTCTCTATAGCTTAGCCTTTTTATTTCTTGTGTTTCTTTTTATTTATTTGCTGTGATTGTGTTGTTGTTTCTCTTTGTGATTAGGGAAGAAAATTTTTAATTCTCTATTCCGCCCCTCCTATAGAGAAATATTTAGATCTTATTTTCTGTTATCAATTGGTATCAGAGCGAGGTTCCCCTCTAAGGGCTAATACCTTGGTGAATCAAGATCTGTTATCTGAATATTCCTGTAGACTATTCTAAAATCACAAGATGCCACAAAAGAAAAAGTTTCCCCCTACCTCCATACCACCATGTGCAATTTGGATAAGTTTGCACTATGGAAGTCTAGGGTTAGGATTTATATTGATTCTATTGATGAGGATTCTATACGACCACCCATTCGTCGACCTAGGGGAGCAAGCATATTGAACACTATGAGGAGCACGTGCACCAGAAAATGGTCTTTGTCCTTCTGAAGGTTGACGACTTCAACAATGCACACTGGAATAAAGGTATTGAAGTAATCCAGTTCTTACTAGAGACGTTCAAATTCAGAATAGTAGGCCGAGACGGACAAATGTCTTTGTTTCAACTCCAAAACACGACGATTGGGCCCATATATCTGCGTCGAGCTACCAATCTGCGAGTATGTCTCACGGGCTCGACAGGATCCATGGACATATAATTGTGGTAGACAAAAAGGGACATGAAGTGGAGTAACCGTGAGACAACCAACGAATTATCCACATCCCACTTCCTCCATGAGGGGTCGGTTTGTTGTGGTTTATGCACAATCCCATCAATAGGCCCGTACAACTTGTGATTACAAATAGCATGCTGAGCTACCCTCGATCATTCAAGATAATTTGTGCCATATAATGCCACTATAATAATCATCAATGATTTTGATTCCCCGTGGCTCAGAGGAGGATCACATGCTGGGACAATCCGAGTAGACAAGATATCTAAAGAGTCTCCCATGGGCGTGGAATGGACATACCAACGTAGATAGTCAAAGGAAAAAAGTTTGAAGTATCACTATTCACAACGTCCTACAAACCCCCTTAGATCAAGATCCATCGGAGAGGGTTAACATAGGATGTGTCCATGGACGTCTCCAGTGGCCGTCTTGCAGGACAAAACGACCAGAGGCCGGGGTTCGGCTTGCTGGACTGGTGGAGAATGACTGGAGGCCCGTTGGATGGGAGGAGATGCTGCAGACCCTCTGGAAACACCGAAGAGGGACTGTCAGGCTTCTGGAGACGTCGACGAGGAGCTGCAGGCCCTATGGAGACGCCGAATAAGGCTTGTTGTCCTTCTGCAACACGAGAACGAAGCCGAGGATATCTCTGCGATGCGTGAACGAAGCAAGTGGAATCGCGGTGTCGGGATTACAGGATTGCGGTGTTGGGATTATGAGTCGCGCTATTTGCTCTGATACCAAGTTAAGAGGACGCTGAAAAATTTAGATTCCAAAAATTAGGGTAAAATACAGTCCTTAGTCCTTGTATACTCGGACGAGGATTACACGAGAGGAATTACATGACATAAAAAAGAAATATTTAGATAATATTGAACTTACAACTCAATGCATACTAATAATACTGAATATCCAAAAATAGCCCTTACGTTCTAATTGTATCAGCTCCCTCCTCTGCGCCATTTGCTGGAACCTTAGTCGAACACCCACCTCCTTAACCACATACTATCACAATATCTACTGCAAAGTGGCCTGTATGGGTAGCTGCCCTTTGAGTTCATACCAGATCTTTCCATTTGTATTACCATCATCTGTAAGTAACTTTAGTTTTCTTTCAGGAACTCAAAGACTTCCACGCCTTGTGGGACTTACTAAAGCTCTTGAAATGATCTTGGTAATCTGATATATTCTGTCAGTAATATATCGTATTTGTTAAGGTTATTTTTATTTTTGCCATGCATAATCTTGAATTGAAAGCAGATGTCCAAGTCAATTAAAGGAGAAGAAGCCTACTCATTGGGTCTTGTTGATTCCATAGTTCCACCTGATCAACTAGTAACAACTGCTAGGCGATGGGCACTAGATATTGTTGAGTTTAGAAGACCATGGATAAGAAGCCTCTTTAAAACTGATAAATTGGAATCATTAGGTGAGGCCAGAGAAATTCTAAAGTTTGCCCGAGCACAGGCTCAAAAGCAAGCTGCGAATCTCCAGCATCCATTAGTTTGCATTGATGTCATTGAAGAGGGCATAGTCTCAGGACCTCTAGCTGGACTCCAGAAGGTACATAGTTTCTCATCTGAAATTTCCCAGTTTTAGAATGGTAATTTTAGTTATTTTTGTAACCTTTTTCCTGTACTCTCCTGACCTTGGCACCATATGTTTTGTAGGAAGCCAGTTCGTTCCAGCATCTTCTTACCTCGGACACATGCAAGAGCTTGGTCCATGTGTTCTTCTCTCAGCGTGCTACTTCTAAGGTCAAGTCAAACTATTTTTTTGTTAATTTATGTCTTTGTTCTGTTTAGAGCATCAGTTAAGATGACATTATCCGTTTTGATCAAAATCAAGGATTCCATCAATAGTTAAGAAAGCCAAAAGTTGATAGCTACTATTATCAGCTTTGATATTATTAGTTTTGAAGGCTAAGAAGGCCAAAAGAGAATAAGCTACATTTTCAATGGTTTGTTTGACCTGCAGCACCTCTTATTTTAAGGTCAAAAGGTTGTGTGCTTTGAGCTGATCTACTTGAAGTAACAGATGAATTTGTTACTGTTTTAATCTATTGTATGCAGCTAATGTTGCACAAACTAAGCACTATTAAGTTTATTTAAAAAAATATATCTTACTTTGGTTGTCTCTAGGTTTTTATTTGAACCAATTTATATGTAAAATATATCGTTTAATCCTCATATACTTCCACAGGTCCCTGGAATCACTGACTTAGGTCTAAAAGCCAGGAATATAAGAAAAATTGCTATTCTTGGGGGAGGCCTCATGGGCTCTGGAATTGCAACTGCATTTATAATGAGCAACTATCCAGTTATTCTTAAAGAAGTAAACGAAGACTTCCTAAAAGCTGGAATTGAAAGGATCAAAGGTAAACAAACATGCATGAGCTTGTGCTACAGTATGTGTCTCTGTTAGGTTATCTGGGTAATTGAAGATAATGCATTTGATGATTTTTATTACAATCCAGGCAATCTGCAAAATCAAGTGAAGAAAGGAAAAATGACCGATGAAAAGTTTGAGAAGACCTTTTCACTCCTCAAAGGAGTTCTTGATTACGGGAGTTTTAAAGAAGTGGACTTGGTCATTGAGGCAGTAATAGAGAATGTTTCTTTGAAGCAGCAAATATTTTCTGATCTTGAGAAGTACTGCCATCCACATTGTGTCCTTTCTAGTAATACTTCAACAATAGATTTGAATTTGATCGGAGAGAAGACGAGTTCTCAGGACCGTATTGTTGGTGCTCATTTCTTTAGGTAATATGTGCTGCATTTTAATGCAGTTGTTTTCCATGAAGGTGTTAATGATAATGATTTTTCTACAGTCCTGCTCATGTGATGCCACTTCTGGAAATAGTTCGCACTAATAAGACGTCACCTCAAGTAGTCGTGAATTTACTGGATGTGGGGAAGAAGATCCGCAAAACACCAGTAGTCGTTGGGAACTGTACTGGTTTTGCCGTCAATCGAACGTTCTTTCCATACACTCAGTCAGCACTCTTATTTGTTGATAGAGGCCTAGATGTCTACAAGATTGATCATGCGTTCACCAAGTTTGGAATGCCTATGGGCCCTTTCAGGTACTTGGTTTTGTATGGCCTATAGGACCAATTGTTCATTTCATGTTCAAGTTAAGATTATCTGCCATACCAGATTTGTTTTCTTGGATTTCTTGTAAGTGGCTACTAATATTATGTTAGGTCCACAGGATGATTGATCTTGTTGGCTTTGGTGTTGGAGTGGCTACTGGCTTGCAGTATCTCCAAAGTTTTCCTGATAGATGCTATAAATCCATGTTGATGTCACTCATGCTTGAGGATAAGAGATCAGGTAAAGAAAATTTAATAAATAGAACATACACTAAAATTTGAAATCGAAAAGTACAACTGCTGTCTTGAAAAGTCGATACACTTCAAACCCTAATAATGGACAAATCAGGCTCCCCAAAACAATATCATTACCACGATTTCATTACGAAGTTAATATTGCAGTATTCTCCACTAGAGAGGTTAGAGTCTGATCCAATGTCACAAATCAAACATTATAAATTACTTCAAACAGCTAAGTGCAAATTTTGGACAACAAACTAATCTTCAAAAATATAATGAACGGTATCAACAGTACAAAACTATTTCCAATAATTATCAGAATTCTGCCCAGCTTACAAACAGTCACTAAAACATAATAAAGATATCATAAAACATCTTCGAAGCAACAAGAAGTCACCATAACTTTAATACAAAAACAGCAAGATACTCCCACAAACTTGAGGAAAATGGTTTTGAATCATACGAAAACAGCATGAATCTTCTCCAAACAGCAAGAATCAAAATTTGAAGCACAGTGCAAAAATCTGTGAAGAATTTTTTTTGGCTGGGGATGGAGGGATAGCTCTCACCACGATAGGGTAACAAATGATAAGAGAAGGAGGATCTTCTCCAAGAAGCACCATCCACGGCACCTGTCGCATAACTCGACTTATGTCAACTCCAAATGTTCGTATCCCAGTTTGCCAGCTCCTTTTGTAACCTACAATTGCAATATTACAAACCCCCTTCTAAAGGTTTTAAATCTAAAGGAAACAAATTTACTTGTATTTAAAACTCAAATGTTTTAGATCCCACACCAATGTATAAATAAAATAGACCCCGGACCCTTACTGAAAAGTACCACCTGGACCAGCAAACACCGCCGAATCATCGTGGGTTCCTGATACTGCATTCTTGCGCTTATGGATAAACTTCGAAGCTCCAACCTCCTTCAAATCATGCTCGAGAGCACTCATTTTGCGAAACACTTTTCTTCTCTGAACATCTTCTTCACCTCCAAGGAGAATCGATGCATCCGAATATGCATCAATCCTTTTCTTCTTGAAAATGATTTGCCTTCAAATTTGAAGGATCTTCAAATCAGAGCAACATTGTCTTCCAGGCTCTACCAATTTTCTCAACTGTAAAACAATTAACTTTAGTGCAATTATAGGGTCACCATCGAACAACCAAACCGAGCAGTAGTCCATAGAAAGTCAGCGCTTAGTCATCGATGATCAGCCATCCTTACAGTTCATTGTATAGTAGCTGTAGTCACTAACTACTAGTCTGAATTAGTTGAAGCTCTCCTGAGCGACCACTCTCCATAGTATTTGCTCGGTGTCCCAAAACTTCCGGTCATCATTCCCCCTAACTGTAACTCAAGGAACAGTTGGAGTTATCACATTGAGTTAATATTATATTTCAGTCTATGTATTAAAGTCTTTAGGTATGTGCAGGGGCGGATCTATACTAGGCCCAGTGTGGGCGGCCCACACTGAAAAATCCTATCTCGACATTTATTTAATATTAAAATCAAGGGAGTATAAAAAATATTATATTAGATATCACCTAAAATAGAATTTCTTATAACATAACTTAGGATGGCTTAGTGGTTTAAGTCTTAGGATGGCTTAGTGGTTTAAGTGGCCCGAAATAAATACATTTAAATTACATTTAAATTAAGATTTAATAAGGCACAGGTCGTAACCCGAAATAACAACACCAGCAACACCCTAAGAATAGGGTCACCATGAAATAAGCGCTACACAACGATTCATAAGGGTCCAGGGTTCTCACACAACACAAGAACATAAAGGAAAAGCAAACGAGAAGAACAAATAAAGAAACAACACAGGTTTCTCGAGAACAATAAGAGACTGCACAGGTCTCTCGAGAAATCAATTGGGATCTGAACAGGAATCTCGAGAAATAAAAAGGATCAGTATCAAGGGCTCTCGAGAGATAAATAGGATCAGGACATATAACTCTCGAGAATATAAAGGAAGCAGACAATACTTCTCGAGAAGAGACAGACGGGAAAACAACAGAGAAAAAAAGAAACAGGCTGTTCGTCGAACGACGTTCGACGAACACAAGACTGTTCGTCGAACGCCGTTCGACGAACACAGGGACGTTCGTCGAACGCGGAAATGTTCGACGAACTCAAGACCGTTCGTCGAACGCGCGTTCGACGAACACCAGACCATTCGTCGAACGCCGTTCGACGAACTCAAGATCCGTTCGACGAACTCAATGTCGTTCGTCGAACGCAGGAAGAAAGGGAAAAAGGCTAAATTTCTCGAGAAGTTCTGATTTCTCGGGAAATTAATTAATGCTACAGGCAACAGAAATCTGAAGGCTGACTTTCTCGAGAAAATAATTGCTACAGCAAAAGAAAAGTAGAAAGTCTGAACTCTCGAGAAAATAATCGCTACAGCAAAAGAAAAGTAGAAAAAAAGCTGACTTCTCGAGAAATCAAGGAATTCAGGCAGATTTCTCGAGAGATTAAAGAAATCAGGCAGATAAGACATTACTTCGAGAAATGAGAAGGATTTCTCGAGAAATTTAATCGGACAGCAGGAGAAAATTAAAAACAGAAGGGAAGACTTCAACTATAAGCCAAAACTCAGAATAAAATATACAAGCCAAACAAAAACACCTCCAGCACCCATAAACAAGGGAAAAGAGAAAATATCTGGGCTTCAGAAATAAGAAAGGAGGAGAAAGCCACTTGCCTTAAACCTTGCTAACTCGAATTCCACCGCTCCAAAAGCTATGGATCGGCCAAGAACTCTCCCGAGCACGAAATTCTGAAACTTTTCGGGTCAAAAAGAGGTATTAGGTCACTACCAAAACTCCAAAAATCCACGAAACGAGAAAAGCTTACCACTAGAACGAAGATCTCGCCGAGAGCTTTCCAAATCTATTCACCAAACGCGATTCCGACCACTACGGCCTTCGAATCGCCGATCGGAAGCTCCAAGACACTCCACTCTTGCCTCTCTCGCTCAGCGGCTGGTTTGGTTCGACAAAGGAAGAAGAAGAATAAGGAGAGAAATTTTAGGTATTTATATAACCCTAAATTCCATATTTAAATAATTAAATAATTCTCCCCTTTCTACTCAAACAGCGAGGACGAGCAAAACACCTCGGATTTTCATGAAAATCGCACCTAAACTGAAAATCGGCGTTACGAATCCAACGGTGAAGTCAGAATTCAATTCCGACGAGCCAAACCCGGGATAAAGTTTCCCGAAGCTTAAGTCTTGACGACTACATAAAATCTTCTCTACAACTCAAAACGACGCGAAAACTCGCACGCTCGATCTAAATTACATACTTTAACTAAGCTAAGACCCAAAACTAAAGCTGATGAGCTGACGTAACGCCCTTACGCCAAAACTACGTCACAACGGCCACGTAAATAATTAACGAAAATCAGGGGCGTTACAGAGGGCGCGGGATCAAACCCCACCGCCGACATTTTGTTTTATTTGCGGTATGTTTATTAATTTTAACATTGCATTGACAATCATTGACTCCATAATTATGATATGTTAAATTAATAAATTTAAGCAATAGTTCAAGTGTGCATTTCCTCGTAAGTTCTAGAGGTTAATGAAATAATAAGTTAAGATAATTGATTAAAAAAATAATCATAGTATTTTAAAATAAAAAATTAGAAATATTTATAAAATAAATTGTCAAGATTTCTATATTAAAGTTTTTTAAGAATTAACCGATTAATTATTGTGAGAAGAGAAGAAATAAAAATTTATTTCTATATTTTTCATCGTTTTCTCATGTACAACTACACCCTATATATAGTGAGGTAGACTATAAACAAACTCGCAATACACAATGTGAGACTAATAAACAAAGAAGACTATATGAGCCTTATTATGAGCCAAATACATAAACACATGATAATGGCTATTTTATGGGCTTTGATTCTTCATTCTTCAACACTCCCCCGCAAGCTGGAGCGTACAAGTCGTAAGTTCCAAGCTTGGAGAGAAATTGGGTATATAGATGACGATGTAAGACCTTTGTCATGATGTCTGACACTTGTTCTACAACAAACACATGTCGTAAAATCAACTTCCGAGTTTGAAATTTTCTCGGACAAAATGACAATCTATTTCGATGTGTTTCGTACGCTCATGAAACACAGGATTCTCGGCGATGTGGATAACAACTTGATTATCGCAAAGAAGGATTGGTGGAGAAGGAAGTTTGACGCCCAAATCAGAAATAAGACTCTCTAGCCATATAAGTTCAGAAACAGCAGAAGCCATTGCGCGATACTCAGCCTCGGCATAGGAGCGTGCAACGACAGTTTGCTTTTTGCTTCGCCACTCGCAGGTGTCCAGATGCCCACCAAAATATGCGCAGAATCCACTCGTAGAGCGACGATCATCAAGAGAGCCGGCATAATCAACGTCAGAGTAGGCAATGAGAGACAAAAAAGAGGAAGGCTGATACATAAGCGCTTGTCCAGGGGAATTCTTCAGATACCTAAAAATACATTCCACGACCTGAAGATGAGAGTTTCGAGGGGCATGCATAAAACGGCTGACAACTCTGACAAGAAATGATATATCTGGTCGTTTGACAGTGAGATAAATAAGTTGCCAACCAAACGACAATAGTACTCTGGATTAGGAAGAAGCAAATCATTGTCGGAGGCATGAACACATAATTTGTGATTAACATCCATAAGTGTGTCAACGGGCTTACATCCCGAATAGCCTGCATCGCGAAGAAGGTCGATGCAGTATTTTTGTTAAGCTAAGACGAGGCCATCAGGACGACGAGCAACCTCGATACCCAAAAAGTATCGGAGAGGACCCAGATCTTTAGTCTGAAACTGTGACCAAAGTGATGTCGGGGATGTCATCCCTTGTTAGAAGAATGCCATCAATATAAACAAGAAGTATCACTGTGCCTGTTGGACGGCGATGAATAAACAAGGAGAAGTTGACAGAGCTCCGAGTAAAGCCAATATCACGAACAACTCGACTGAATTTGTCAAACCATACCCGTTGTACAGGCACATGATGTCTGATGGAGAATGCCGAGGAGGTTACAAGTGTCTTGCAATTCGTGATTACTATACTCACGAGTATTATCAATGCGACAAATTTTAATGGTGCTTGAAAATTGAGTACGAGTTTCAGCGATGACGCAGTAAATATAACTAGGTGACACGAGAATAATCAGCAATAAAGGTCAAAAAG
The DNA here is from genome assembly GCA_033032865.1 of Dactylorhiza incarnata. Taxonomy (NCBI): domain Eukaryota; kingdom Viridiplantae; phylum Streptophyta; class Magnoliopsida; order Asparagales; family Orchidaceae; genus Dactylorhiza; species Dactylorhiza incarnata. The sequence continues at coordinate 5,390,732 of JAWHQI010000110.1, read as the reverse complement.
TATCAATAGCCGGGCAAACTGACAGATTTATACGGACCCCAAATATCTGAGTGAACCAAGTCAAAGGGAGCAGAGCTCCGAGAACAATTAGGGGGAAGGTAGATTGATGTTGTTTGCCGTAAATGCAAGTTTCACATTGAAACTCAGTAAATGAAAAATCAGGAAGAGTTTTTTAGAGGATAGTAAGAGGAGCATGAACAAGTCGACGATGCCAAAAGTAACCGAGGATAACACGGAGGCTGGAATGTCCAAAGTGTAGAGCCCATTTGACAGTCAACCGGTACCAATGACACGCCGCATTCGTCGATTCTGCACCACAAAAGAAGTCGAGGTAAAAGTAATGGTACAACCATGCTGTTGAGTAAGACGACTGACATAGAGGAGATTAAAGACAGAGTCAGAGACATGAAGAACAGAGCGAAGTGACAGGGAGGGAGTCACAACAACATCGCCACATCGACAAACAAGGGTGGTAGCACCATTCACAACTGTGATAAAGTTGGGATCATGAGCATCCGTGTAGCGAGGGGGCTTTTGTGGAGAAATGTGATTGGTGGCTCCGAAGTCCATAATCCAAGAGGAGCCAAGAGGGAAAGAAGTGAGGCTTGCATGGAAGGAAGAGGGTTAAACAGCTCCCGCAATTGCCGCACTTGTGGTCTAATATTTTGTGAACTTTAAATCACTCGAATAACAAACGTACTAATAGAGAAATAATAATTTCTTTGCTAGTATTAATAAAATTCGCATCAAGTTTTTTGCGTTGTTGCCGGAGAAGTTTAATTTCTCTTTAGTTCTTCGAATTATTTAGTTTAGAAATTGATTATTATAAATAAATAAATAAATTTACAATTTGGAAATTTCCTAACTAGTTGGTGTCTAGGAAAGCGGTTGGGGGTGAGCCAGTATCCCCCGGAAGGAAGGTGGTGTTTAACGGTACCTAGTGCGGCCACTAACCTTACGTTTACCTGGCCGATAAATTTGTGAAATTTAAAATTTGTAAGTTTCATTTTTATATTAAGCTAGTTTGTTGGTGTCTAGGAAAATGGTTAGGGGTGGAGCAGCGGGAACCAGACTCAAGCAGTTGCGATCATAAGGAGTAGAGACAACTGTGGCGAGCACATCAAGTAGATTGGATGAGCACCACGATCACGCGAGCACAACAGGCGAACAGACGAGCACCGCGAGCAGAGGGGGTGAGCACAACAAGCCCGCGAGTAGGCGAGTAGAGGTGCCGGATCACGCAAGGATGTGAGCACACACGCAACATATATGCGATCTGGTTCAAGCGACGAGCACGGAAACAACGCGCTAGAACGAGATGTCACAAGCGAGAATGTGTGTGAGGGGGAGGGGAGTCGGGCGCGGACACGCTGATAGCAGTCGCGAACGAGCCCTGGATACGAGCTCGCGTAGGAGGCCAGGCGGGCTTTGTAACGTGCTCAGGTTGCGAGCTCTGGTGCACGGGCTCAATGAGAACAGTCGCATAGAGCAGGCGACAAGAGATCAACAACGAGCGAGGCGAGCGTAGGAAGTGGGAGGCGAGCAGAGGGCGTTTGGAAGTGAGCGGGCTCAAGCAGTAGCACGGCTGATTAGCTGCGAGCAAAGCTGGGCAAGCGAGCGGGCTCAAGCAGCGGCGAGCACGGGCTCAAGCGGCGAGCAAAGGGCGATTGGAAGCGAGAGGGCTCAAGTGGCGGGGTGAGCAAAGCTATAACACCCACGTTCTGGTCCGATCAAAGCACGAGTGCGAGAGCAGAGGCTCAATCGCGAGAAATCCTACCCGTAGGATCGTTTCCTCTGATACCATGTGAGAAGAGAAGAAATAAAAATTTATTTTTGTATTTCCATCGTTTTCTCATGTACAACTACACACTATATATAGAGACAGATTATAAACAAACTTTCAATACACAATGTGAGATTAATAATCAAGGACTATATGAGCCTAAAATGGGCTAAATACATAAATAAAGGATAATGGCTATTTTATGGGCTTTGATTTTTTATTCTTCAACAATTATAATTAATAAAAAAAATGAGTAGTTGAGATTTTTTACTAAGGAGTTTTACAAATTGTGAGATTAATTATAATGAATATAAAATGTAAATGAATATAAAATGTTGGCGTTTTAACCCTGATATGTTAAAAAGATGAATTCAATAGTGCTTATAATGGGTTTTGGGATAAATTAATTATTAAATTAAGATTTTTGTCATATTTGTCGATTAATTTTTTTGAATAGTTTAGAGTCCCGCCCACATAGGAAAAATATCCTGCATCCGCCACTGGGTATGTGGTATTCATTTAGTCCCACATGTGCTATTCATGTTTTGTGACTCTTTGTAGTCCTTTGAATACCCCCTTAAGGGAAGAATAATTAGTACTATGCATTCCTCTCTATATTTCAATGTGGTATCAAAGTTGGAATTAATTACTCCCTGATTTTCTCGTTAACCCTCACCCAACGCTTCTTCTGCGTCTCACATGAGCCCTATTCCTTTTTCTCATTACTTCGTCGTTTACTTCCCATTTGTCCAGCGGTAGAGTTGTAACAACGAATGCCTATGCTTGTCTTCGACTCCTACGTATCGTTAACTTACTGCAAATCCTCGACAACCCTCATCTGCAATATTCAGTCTACCTGCTACCCTTCTTCAGGTAACAATCTTACAGATCTAGGCTCGCCCGACGTAAGCTTCTAGATTTCTTCCAACGCACCTCGTCCATGCCATTGAGAGCTCGTCTTCGTCTGTTCAGATATTCGACCCAACCGTTGTTTCTGTCCACAAGATCTCATCCCGTCGGTCTTGCCAGCTGCTCCAAATCCACGAGATCTCATCCCGTCAATCTCACCGGCTGCTCCAGATCCACGACATCCTCATCGATCGCTGGGCTTCTTCGAAACAATGCTGTCCTCGTCGACTTACTGCAATCGACATTGATCCCGTTGACTTCCTCCCTCCCGCGACATGTCGCTTCTGATGAATCAGGATGATGAACAATGCCCCGTCTTCATCATTGACTGAATGTTGGATCCAGATCGACTCTCCAGAGACCTATTCCAGGCCAAATCCAGATGGTCCAGATCATGTTCCAGTCGTTGCTTCCCCTTCCAGGGTGTTATCCTCTTGCAGATGATGAGATGATGAAGCTTCTTGATGATTTATTTGTCTTTATGTTGTCTTCCGTAGTCTGTTATGTTGTTTTTGTCCATGTCGTCCAAATGTTAGTTTTTGTGTGTTTCTTTATGCCTAGATGCATGTGCGTCCCATGGGAGTGTTAGAGACGAAGGTGACTTGGACCTTAACTACGGTTGACCCGACATAGTGGACCCACACACGCTGGATATTCGTCACCGCGGTGGTATTTCCCGACTCTCGCCTTAGCCCCACACGCCCCACCAGGCTTCTGTCTATGTTTTTTAGATGTAGTTCGTTGCATCTCCCCTATTTCCTCATTTTAATAGGTACATGCGCCCTGATACAGACTTTATATGTGGATGTCTTGTTGTGTATTTAAATGTTCATACTCCAACCCACGTCTTCTGTTCCCATGTTTCTTTCACATGTTCTTCGAGAGTAGATGATGTTGTCATACCACCATGTGTTTGTGGTATTGATTGATTGAATCATGTGTGTATTGCTCGTTTGTTTTGTACGCTAATGTCATCGCACCCTGAGACACCACTTATGTCCATCCTTTCCCATCTCTACCTCCATTACCTTTATTAACCTATGACATTTATAAGTTGTGTTATACCCTTCAACTTGAGGGGGAGTATTGAAGTTATCGCATTGAGTTAATATTATATTTCAGTTTATGTATTGGAGTCTTTAGGTATGTGTGTATGCGTTTAGTCCCACATGGGCTATTCATGTTTTGCGAGTCTTTGTTGTCCTTTAAATACCCCTTTAAAGGGAGAATTTTAAGCACGCTGTATTCCTCTCAATATTTCAAGGGGAACCACAAAAGAAACAAGTCAAACAACTGACAACCAAGGATCTAATAACCTCAAATAATCAAAAGTGACACCAATAACCTGTCCCGAGTGTCTATCATCATCATCATCACACAAAACCTATCTTCAGCTCCAAAAATGAAGTCACAAACCATGATTTCATCACTCATTACATATTCCAAAACATATAACGTCACCTCTACTTCAATTGGCTCGTCAGCCTCAGAAGTATCTTTTAATTTCTGATATTAGAGATACAAATGATGTGGTCTGGAACTACAGAAGGGTATGCTAACACCAAAACATAAGATGTCTCAATGTTGTTAACTAAGTCATCAATCACTGAAGCAACTATCAACCTCTGATGCTCTTCAAGACTATTGACATGATCAGAAAGTACAAAATCATCCCCAGTACCTACTTCATATACATCTACTGCTACAGCTTGAGTCCTTGACCATGAAATTTCTCATCTGTAATTATATAACTTCCACAGGAACGATCATCAATTGACTCGGAAGAAGTATCATCATTTATAGGAATTGGGGTCACATCATCATCTGCAAGTGCACTATCCTCTGCATCACCTGTGCCTGTTACAACTACAAAATTTCTTCTCCGTTGGGTCTCCTTATCACACAGAAAATGTTGATATCTCTAAAAAATATGAACATATGATGGCCTAGGCAATAAGGGCCTCAAGTAGCATGCTCATTGCCATTGGATGCAAAGCGTCTTGTCATAAGATCCTTCAACTTTATCCAACTCTTTGTCTATCCTGCACTCATACCTTCTTTGAGACTTCAAATTCTTCCACCATAGGAGCATACCTTGTAAACTTAGAGACAACCTTCTTGAATCCTTTTTCTCAATATTCTGTGTTGTCAAAGATGCATTGGCATTGGATAATCCATCAACTCATGCGAGGTAGTCCATCCCTTGAACTTGGGAGCCCTCCTTCTAACATCCATTTTCATATTAAACTGAAACATTACTTTCTCAACTCTTGAAGTTTTCTTAAACCTAACCAATCTGACTTTGATACCAAATGATGGGTCTCTAGATGATTAGGAGAACAAATACTTTGCAAAAATCTGAAATTGAAAACTATGTTTCCGTCTCCCAAGGAGTCAGCATACTTTCAATCACTAATAATAGGCAAATCAGCCCCAAAACAAGCAATATAATGTTAGGGGTAGGTTTTGAAGGAGGAGGGGGAAGAGGATGAAGAAGAGGGGAAAAGGTTAGAGGAATAGAGTTAACCCCTAGGGCTCTTTCAAACTCATCTTACTACCAAGATAATTCAAATAAGAGACATACATAGGCTTATATAATGCTTAGTTTCGAAACACACAAGGGCAAACCGTAAATAACCACACGGCCCGAAATAGAGCTGACAGGTGCCCGATGCCCGTGCGCACTACTGGCCAACGCCCGTCGTCATATTGGGATTTGTGTCCTCATCGCTTCGATTCCGGCGTTGACATATGCGTCGTGCCCTCGTCTCCTTGTCGTCATCCGTATTCATAACAATGTCGCCCCCTCAAAAATTCGCCTTGTCCTCAAGGCAGAAGAAACGTCCTGGACGCACAACAGCTGGCGTAGCGGAGGTGAGGGTCGGCGCGACGTCGTGCCACTAGTAGGCGGCAAAGTCCACCGTCTGCTGAGGAGGATGGAAGGCCACCGTCGGATGGGTGCGGAAAGCCTCCCCTGCCAAGAGTAAATGGACTCACGATTGAGGGAAGCATATGATCATGCGATCCCAGTTGACATATACGTCACAGAAGGTACGAAGCCACGTGACACCGAGTGTGATGTCAATCTCACCAAGCTCAAAAGAGTAGAAACCTGCGCGGAGAGGTCAGGGGCCCACGGTCATATCCAGGTCCGTACAGAGGTCCCCGGTGGCATTGCGACGGCCGTCACCCATGCTAACAACAAAATGAGGGGCATGAGATGGGTGAATGTCGAGTTGTGTCACCAGGCGCTGAGAGATGAAATTGTGGCTGACCCCACTATCAATCAGCACTGTCAGAGAAGTGTCATACATGGAACAAGAGAGCGTCCATGGCTTCAAAATCCACAAGGGTGATCTCGACGTCCTCGCTAACGGGTGATGCAAAGCTCCTTCAAAGGACAATCATGAGTCAAGGAGTAGGGTTGTTTACAATGGAAACAAAGGCCCTTAGTGTGAAGATCGTGGTACTCCTGGTTGGTCATCCGGGGGCTGTTCGGCGGCCGGGGTTGTCGAGGAGATGGTCCGAGACGTAGGGGAGCTGCGGTATGCACTTTGGGTGGCGGTCAGAAGGGTGTTTGAGGGTAGGCAATTGGTCGGGGCGTTGAACTCCCCAGCGGGCGGCCTATGTCGACGAAGGTGACATTGAAGTCAGATTTCACCAAGCAGTCGAGATCCATGGCACAGTAATCGTCCGCGGGTGGTGGGTGCAAAGGCGGGATCAGATGTGGGGATGGAGCCCCTGTAGGAAGAAACCCAAGTAATGATCTGGTGGTAAGCCAGAAACGTGCGTTGCCAAGACAATGCACTCGTCGATTTAGTCGTCAAGGAGGACCGATTGGCGGACACCACATAAACGTTCCACTGTCGTCCCGGAATAGCGAACATCGTAGCAAAGGATGTGGTCTTGTTGGAGTTCCGACCAAGAGAGCGATGAGTTTTTCTGTCGTAGCTAGCGAACCCAATGGTGGGCCCACCCCTCCATGCCAATAAGAGCCGTAACGACCTTTTATGACTCCGGAGCCAGATGAATGCCGAAGAATTGTTTCACATGGGCAATCCACCCCACGAAGTTGGTGCCATTGAAGGAGGGAACGTCGAAAGAGCGGTGTGGTTAGAGGAAGCCCGCGGCTGGTGGGACGGGGTCGCGGGGGAGTTTCAGAGGCTCGCCGAGAACCGAGAGGGACTCTGCGTTGGAGGCTGAGGATGTAACCGGGTGGCTATGAGGGCATCGAACTTCGCATCTAGCCGCTGCATTACTGCTTGGAGGGAAGCAACGGAGGCCTCGTGAACATCGAGCCGACGGAGTATGGCTGGATCCATAGGAGGCTGAGGCGCGGGTTTGTCGGAGGGCACCATGGAGCGAGGTTGTAGGGGCATGCAACCAGTAGAAGGGCCGATGCATTGTTAGAATATCGAGTAGCCCTGTCGGGACCGATAGCAATAGGCGTTGCTTGCAAGATCAGTGAGGTCGGGCAGGGAAAGGGCTGGCGCTACGGAGGCGAGGGTGTCGCGTCGGAATCGGTGCTGTCGTGGAAAGGAGGAGGCGGAGTGGAATGATGCGAACCACGATTGCAGGATGGAGACGCGAGGCTGGCGGCGCGACGAAAGCGAGTTTGTCGTTGACGGAATCAGTTGCTGGATCGCGGTAGGGAACGCCGTGGACCACGATCGGCCAACACAGAACAAGCGCTAAAAGGAGCAGGGCGTAACAGATGCGTAAAGATGGGTTGAGCGGAAGATGCAATCGCGTCGGGAAGAAGACTGTTACGGGCTTGCCGTAAGACATTGGTAGAGTCGTCATATGATGGCCGGAGGTGGAAATGACGGCGTTGGAGAATACAATGGAGCCAGAACCGCGACTTCTTGGGAGGGGTGTGCTCGGGCGGAGAGAGCTACCATAATCTCATTAAGGGGACAAGTAACTTTTTGCTTACCATTACAAGACCCAAGGGGTCCTTTAAATAAAAGATGCAAGGGGCATATCATAAATCCCCGACACTTGGACTAAGATAAAATACAATAAAACTTAATGAAGGACACATAATAAAACCCCTACATACACACTTAAAGACACAACGTAATAATTGGGCACAAAGCCCATAATATCTCTCCCGCCGTGCAAAAAAGAGCTTGACCTCAAGCTCAAGAAAGGATCAACGACAGCGCCAACTTCACCCGATTCCCCCATCATCAGAGTCCTCCACGTGAAGATAAAAGTCTTTTGCACCGATGTCCGCGAGTATACTGCTCATCACAGTTATAACATAACCCTTTTGCACGTCTGTAAAAAATTTCTGCACGTGATAGTCGACTGAGTTGCGGGGTTTGGGTGCCCTCGGCACATCCTTCCGAGTCCCCGTGCTGGTGGTGATGTAGGCCTCCTGCTCCAACTGAAGTCGACAGTCACACCGTCAGACTAAACTCATAGAAGACACCAAGTCCTCGGGAGCCTCGAATTCGACATCCAAGCATAGTCGATCACGAAGCCCGACTGTAAATATGGTGACCTGCACTCAGGGGGTATCGTGACGCGAGGCAGAAGAATATGAAATTGTTCAAAATATCCATCAATCGGCTCTGTCTAACGTAATGTCGTGAGGGCACCAAGGGGGTTGCTGCGAATCGGGCAGGTTGCAGTCTCACTTAAAGTTGCGCCAGATCATTCCAGGATTGTTAACTTGCAAATGGGCGAACCATAGCTTAGCGATATCAAGCATGTGGAAGGAGGCCCGACTTATCCATTCTGTCACCAGTGTGCTGGTGACTAAAAAATTGTTCGCATCTGGTGAGCCAACCTAAGAGATTGTCCTTCCCATCATAAGTTGGGAATGTTAGTTTGGTGTAACGAGTAGGGGTGCAACTTGGGTCGGTTCGGTTCGGTTCCACCCAAAACCAGGAACCGACCCATGAAAGGTCGGTTCCCAATTTTTGGAACCGGAACCTACCCACGGTTCTAAAATATAGAATCGGATCCGAACCGAATAGTTCGGTTCGGTTCCGGTTCGGTTCTACTTGTAATCATTTGATAGAAAAATGGCATACACTAATATCTAGCTACTGTCTAGTACCATCAAAAGAAATAAATCCAGTACCATCAAAAGAAATTAACAGCAAATTACTGCTCCACTTTAAAGTTTTAAATTGTGTTTGATTTAAAGATTTAGCTTTGCTTGTGAGAAGACCACTCTATATAATATGAGGAGACCAGTGAGAGTTAAGGCTTTGCTTGTGCCGAATGGAGCCTTGAGGCTTTCCTGATTCAGATTAAGGCTTTGCTTGTGAGACCATTTTTTGTGGTGCAGCAGGATCCGTTCAGCACACTATATAATATATATATTTTATACATTACCTAGACCATCAACACAATATAAAAACAACAATGAAGCAAAAAACAAAAACAAAAATCATAGCATCAAAAACCGAATTCGTTGCAGACTATAAAATAATATGCACTCAACTGAAACCATTAGGCATTCCTCTCATCTCAGCAACGAATTCGGTTATTGTAATCATCAATCTCTTTCAAAAGCTTCTTGTTCACCAATAATAACTACAAAAATTTGGACTTGGAAGATAAGCTGGAATGCAGCATTTGCTAGTTTCTAGTTAAAAGAAGTTTTGTAAGCTCTCCTGGATAATGAGAGCAGTTTTGACTATCTTGAGTAACTTATCAATGGTGATAAATGGATTGGTATTGTATTTCACTAATTATTCAAAGATGTTTCGTTGGAATGATACCTGCATATGTGAGACCTGAATATTGCATAACAAAAAGGGATTAAACTTTAAACTATGGGCATTCTACCATCTGTGAGACCTGCATATGTGAGACCTGAATATCAAGAATATCAAGAAGCAACAAAAAAATATAACAAGAACCTGCATATGTGAGAATTTCAAGAAGCAACAAAAAATATAACAAGAACCTGCATATGTGAGACTTGAATATTGCATTTCATTCAACAATCTTTTTCATAAGCCTCTTGTTCGCTACAAATAACTGGTAAAAAAAAGCAAAATAAAAAGTTAAGGCAAATTAAAAATATTTCTAACAGAAAAATATATAGATAAATATTACAAGAAATTACCACTCTCAAGTTCTTCAATTTGATGCAAGTCCTTCAATTTGCCTTGGTAATGGACTTGCTCTCAACCAATCTTGAGTGCATTCCAACCCCTCGACAATCTTTGGCGAAAGAGAACTATGAAATCGATCAAGAATACGCCCGTCGCCCACCAGTATTGAATGCTGACTCAGATGCAACAGTAGATACTGGTATTGCCAGAATATCTCTAGTGAGCAAAGAAAAACCTTATACTTGCTCGAGTTCACTTTCCACCAATTTAATATGTCAAACTGCTCAGAATGTTCATCCAAATCACAATCATCTTTCAAATATTTATCCAACTCAGATTGGTTTGAAGAAATTTGAAGGGCTTTCTTTTTCCTATCAAATATAGCTCTTAACTGTTTCATTTCATTTAATGGAGTCTTAAGAGAAATATGTGGTGTATCCACTTCCATGTTGTCATTCTTAAATCCAACAGATGTTGAAGGTGTAGAATTAATTTTTTTGTAATAGTCGAATAAATCTCTCATAATATTTACTACCTTTTCCATTAACTCATCAACTTGCTCGGATTGGTAAAATAATTCATAACAATGTCTCACGTATTCAAGCTTATTTCGTGGATCTAGCACTGATGCAATGACACGCAAAATATTAACTTTCTCAATAGTTCCCCAATATTTGTCAAAGTTCTCCCTCATTCTCAATGCCATTGATTTATGTATAAAATTTCTCTAAGAAGGAAACCAACAACTTAGCAGTATCCCAATCAGAAGCTCGCAACGGTCCATTCTCTAAATCTGCAGCAAAATCTGTCACTTCATCCTCGTACCTTTCGAATGCCTTTTGAAATTTAATTGCTACTTTCAACATCAAATAAGTAGAGTTCCATCTTGTTTGCACATCCAAGCAAACTGAACCTTTATAATCTATTTTTTCTTTCTCAGAACATGTTTTAAATTGATGTGATCTCATAGGAGAACTTCTTATATACTTCACTACTTCTCGAATTATTGCCACCGTGCCAATCTTTTCATGCAAACCATCTTTCACAATCAAATTTAAGATATGACAAGCACATCTCATGTGGAAATAAATCCCATTCAAAGGCAAAAAAGACTTTTAATTTAGTTTTTTTCTCAAGTGTTCAATGGCAACCACATTAGAACTAGCATTATCCACTGTGAGCGTACAAACTCTATCTATTTCCCAATCCATAATACATGATTCTAACACTTTTCCAAGTGTTTTACCCTTATGACTTGAGATAACACAAAAATTAAGAATTCTCTTTTGAATGTGCCAGTCATCATCAATAAAATGTGTCGTAAGACAGAAATAAGAAGATTTTGTAAGGATGCCCAACAATCCGTTGTCAAACTAACAGCGGACTTCATATTCACAAGAGTTTTTTTAACTTCGTCTTCTCAATGTCATATAGTTTTATGCAGTCTCTTGTTAATGTTGTGCGTGATATTAGCTTAAACCTTGGTTGTAACATTCTCATTAGATACAAAAAACCATGGCTTTCAATGATTTTGAATGACAACTCATCCGTAATGATCCATTTAGCAAGGGCTTCCCTACATAATTCTTGATCAAACTTCCAACTACTAAAAAAAGCCTATTGTGCTAATATCACTTCCCTCTTGTCCACCTTTGTTTTCAAAAGACAGTATTTTTTATCAACCTCATTATAAGGATATTTACTGCAAAGCTTCAAATGTTTCCACATGTTACTTGTGCCATTGGCACTAACACAAACGTACTCCCTGTTACAATAATTACAAGTGGCTTTATCAGATTTCTCAGAATCCTTTTTCTTCACCTTAGTAAAATGACCCCAAATGTTTGATTTGTCTTTATAGTCTCTTTTACGATTAGGATCACACGTGTTAGCTACATTAGCATTGGATACTTCTTCAACTACAGCAGGCCCAACAACCACACTATCAAGTTCGATTTCTCCAACTTTACAAGCATTCATCTCCCCCACACTTGACATTGCCACACTATGAAATCAAAATTATGAACTTTAATCAATAAATAAAACTCCAATTTCAGATCAGATCAACTCACACTTGACATTGCCATGCTATGATGAAATAAACTTGAGATACCTTCCTGAAATTGAAAGCTTTGATTTTGTTGTACCAGATTGCACCTAGCTAGAGCCTAGAAGCGATCAACTTTCCAGAAAACTTCATGTATCAATGGAGGATGAAGAGGGGACAACGAGAGAGAGAGAGAGATCAGATGGCTGTGAAGGGGGAACTCACGACGTGTAGGAGACGAGTACTCCTGATGCGTGTAGCAGACGACTACTCCTGAAGTCCTGATCCAGACATCCAGTGATTTCTTCTTCCTGTAGTGATCGACACTAGAAGAAAATCAGCGGCTCGCAAGGTGGAGTGGAAGAGAATGGAGCAAGCCGGCGAGGAAGTCTGGAGGAGGGTTTGATTCTTACCTCTCAGAGTCTAGCCGGCCGCCGGAGGAGCGCTCAGCATCAGCGCCGCGGGCCGCGGGGAAGGTCAGAAATCGCCAAATCGGGACTCGGGAGGCGGCTCTAGGTCTCAGCGCTGGACCACTGCTGGTGAATTAATAGGATGTTAAATTAATAAATTGTTAATTGTTAGGTCTTGTGTTAATGTGTTATAATTTTATTTACTTAATCGGGTCGGTTCTCGGGTACCCAACTGTAGGAACCGAGAACCGACCCGAACCGCTGGTTCTCTTATTCCTGGATCCAGACACGAACCGATCAACACCGGAACCGACCCGAACCGGTTCGGTTCTCGGTTCTTCAGTTCCTTTTGCACATGGCTAGTAACGAGGCATGATCTGGCCTTCAGGTGGTACCATGGCTTGGGGATCAGGTCGAAGAATGGTGGAGGCGCCTGATTGCTGCAAGCGTAATTAGTAGGTGGGGTAGTAACGACCGGAATGACGGTTGCCAGATCATTAAGCTTGTTGGTGAGTGTGACCATGTATTCCTGATGACGTGCTTCTATGGGCATTATGAATGTTTGCATTATATCCTTGATAGTATCCATTAGAACGAGCGAGTCCCCCATAGCGCGTATTGCTGTCGGAGATAAATTAGAAGTAGCACATGATAAAGAGCGGGTGACTGGACGATTGAATTCCTCTGAGGCGGCTGGTTGTGAGTTACTGCGAGAGCCGCGACGTTTTCCTATGATGATTCCAAAAAGGAACACCCTTCTTTCTCTCTTTTTTGAGGCCTTCTTTCTCTCTTTTTGAGGCCTTCTTTTCTCTTTATTTTAATACAAAACAATTAAGAACCCTATTAATAATGTTGAAGGCAGTAGGCGGCGGGCCAAACACACGGCTCGAGGTTTTTGCATGACTTGCGGAGCAGGCGGCTCAAGAGCTGCCCTCTATGCAGAGTCTTGCAAGCGGGTCGAGGAAGAATGAGCGTGCTGGGCTCGGGAAGATGAGTCCTCTGCTTGCGTGGGGCTCGAAAACAGGATCCTGGCGGAGTGGCAGTTGCTCACTGCGAGGGTCAATGAAAAGAAAGGAGGCGACGCTGCGAGATCTTGGTCGTCGATCTACTTCCGCGGTAACGACAACATGTAGTTATTCGCGCAAGGAAGATGAGGACAATCGTGTGGCCTTCCTATAGACAATTGTGTGAGCTTCTGTTGTGATGATTGTGGACGACGATCGGCTTCAGCTATGACGATTGTCTTCCTGTAGACAATCGTGCAGGCTTCTGTGGAAGACGAACGACTTTGACGATGGAAGGCGGAGCGTGCATCTTGCTCCTCTACGACAGGCGACGAGGGCGGGGCTTTGGTTTCGCCTTCTATTGGTGGTCGTCCCGAGAAAATTAGAGGGTTCATCTCGTAATAAAAAAATCCCAAAGAGTCTTCTTGTTGGTGGTGGTCTGCCCTTGAAAGCCAGAGGGGGAAGAACTGGGCCTTTTGGTGGCAGCAGTATGAGGAGGAGATGGATTTGATACCAAATTGTTACGGGCTCGCCGTAAGACATTGGTAGAGTCGTTAGAGGACCGCCGGAGGCGGAAATGACGACGACGAAGGATACAGTGAAGCCGAAACAGCATCTGCCTAGTTCGGGTGTTACCGTCTTACCGACATCCAGGCGGACGAGTCAGAGTGACAGGTGTACTCGAGGAGGAAGCGCACGGGAGGCGGGGGGGGGGGGGGGGGGGGGGGGGGGGGGGGGAGGGGGGGGGGGGGGGGGGGGGGGGGGGGGGGGGGGGGGGGGCGACCGGACCCATTATCTTCATGGATTTTAGTTTTTAATTAAAATGCTGTATTGGTTATTTCAATTTGTGCACTCTTGTTGTGTGGTGGATCCCTCCTATATAAGGGATCACCTTAGGGTTTGTTATCATCTTTGGATCAATTATCAAGTTGGGGCTGCTCCCCTTTCTCTCCTCTCTCTCTCTCCCGTCTACCTCTCTCTCCCGCTCTATCTCCCTCCTTCGGTTCAGCTAACGCCGCCCGATACCCTCAGCTAATGCCGCCCGATACCCTTAGCGGTATCATTGGTCCGACCTGCCGCTTTGCCCGCCCTCCAAGCCGCCGGAATCCCTCATGGCGGTGACCACCCGCCTGAATGCCGCCGACGCTTCCGTCGCCGACGACGCCGTCGCCACCGCAAACCGCCTCGCGCTCCACGACAACCACCTCGCGAGCCTCCAGTCCTCGATGGACGCGATCGCGGCGACCCAGCATGCCATCCTCGCCCGTCTCGAGTCTATGCAGCCAACGCTGAGCTCGCCACCACTACCGCCCGCGGCGACAACGCTGGCCGACACCGCCTCGGTGCTCATCACACCGCCCTCCCCGCTAGCGCCCGTGTACCGCGCGCCGGCCCAGTTTCCGCATGGCCCGACATTTCCGCCGCCCGCAGCTTTCCGCCCCCAACTCGCGCTGGACGTGTCCCCTTTTTCCGGGACGGATCCCATGAGGTGGATCGCTCGGGCGGAACAATATTTCGATCTCAATGGAACGCCCCCGGCGGACCGCGTTGGCACCGCCATAGTCGGTTTGGACGGTTCGGCCCTTCATTGGGCACGATGGCTCTGCCAGGTACAACCTCTCATCCCGTGGCACGAGTTCAAGCACGAGATGATTACTCGCTACGATTCTCGTTACACCGGCTCCGTTATCGAGCGGCTCTGCTCAGTCCGCCAATCGACGACAGTGGATGCATATATCGACGAGTTTGTGGCTCTCGTCACGCAAGTCCCGAGACTCCCGCCCGACCATTACCTGAGTTTCTTCCTGCAAGGCCTCATGCCTAATATCCGCTCTCGCATTCTGACCCATCATCCTCGCACAGTCTCGGAAGCTCTCGACCTCGCCCGTGCGGTGGAGGCGGATATCGGCCCCCGACAAGCTGGCCCCGCCCCTGTCCGCCACCAACCACCGCGGGACACTGGCCCCCGACCGGCCACCTTGCCACACGACCGGCCGACACGCACGGACGGGCCGCACCGTGTCTCCAACGACGTCTACAACGACCTACGCCGCCGCGGTTTATGTTTCCGATGCCGCCAACCTTACTCGCCGCAGCATGTTTGTCCCATCAAGGAATTCCACGCGATTTTTTGCGACAGCGAAGGGTACTCCACGGGCGAGGAGACGCCGCCTGTGGAGATGCCTCACGACCCACCTACGACTGACTTGGCGGACGCCCCCCTCAATGTGTTGGAGCTGCCCTTCTACTCCGTGGGCGGCCTCACCGGGCCGCGCACCATGAAGCTGGCCGGCGAGGTCTAGAACCGGCCAATTATTGTGATGGTGGATAGCGGGGCAAGTCACAATTTCATGTCGGCCCATCTTGCCCGGGACCTCGCCTTGCCGATCGAGCTGTCCCCTGATTTTTCAGTGTGCCTCGGCGACGGTCGCCGCTGACCGACCCTAGGACAATGCAGGAGTATTACCATGTCGGTCGGGCCGTGCACTGTCACGGCTGATTTCTACATGTTCGAGTTAGGAGGACTCGACGCCATCCTGGGCGTCGCCTGGCTAGAGACCTTGGGGGACGTCCGGGTCAACTGGGCATCGATGACGATGGCCTTTCAGCAGCAGGGCCAGCCGTGCCGTTTGGTGGGCGATCCTACCCTCCTTCGTTCCCCGCTCTCTTACCAGGCCATGACGCGCGTCGCCGACATTGATTTTTCGGCCTGGCTATGGCCCCTTCAGACGGACACACCGGCGCCGACCGCACCCCTCGCCGCCGATATGGGCGCCGTGTGCGCGGAGTTCGAGGATATCTTCACCGCCCCCGCGGGCCTTCCACCCCCACGGCCGACCGACCACGCCATCGTCCTCCACACGGGGTCGGCGGCGGTGTCAGTGCGACCCTACCGATACGGCAACGCCCAAAAGGATGAGATGGAGCGGCTTGTTAGGGAAATGTTGTTGGGCGGCCTAATCCGGCCCAGTGCTAGCCCGTTTTCCAGTCCGGTGCTGCTAGTCCGCAAGAAAGATGGCAGTTGAAGATTCTGTGTAGACTATCGGGAGCTAAACAATGCCACCATACCGGACAAATACCCGATTCCGGTGATCCAGGAGCTCCTGGACGAGCTGCACGACGCGACCTTCTTTACAAAGCTGGACCTCCGCGCCGGCTATCATCAGATTCGGGTTCGGCCGGACGACGTGCCGAAGACTGCATTCCGGACGTACGACGGACATTTCGAGTTTTTGGTGATGCCGTTTGGGCTCACCAACGCGCCCGCCACATTTCAAGCTACGATGAACGAGATCTTTCGGCCAATTCTTCGTAAGCATGTCCTTGTTTTTTTTGATGATATTCTTGTCTTCAGTCACTCGTGGCAGGATCACCTTGGGCATGTCCGGGAGACGTTCTCCACGCTCCGCCAGCACCACCTCACAGTCAATCGCAAGAAGTGCACGTTCGGCACTACCATGGTCAGCTACCTCGGCCATACCATCTCGGCCCACGGCGTGGCCATGGACGAGGACAAGATCCAGGCGGTGCTTCGCTGGCCGACTCCGACGTCTCTGCGCGACGTCCGGGCGTTCCTTGGCTTGACCGGGTACTACCGGCGCTTCATCAAAGGTTACGGCGGTTGGCCCGCCCCCTCACCCAACTGCTGAAGGCCTCGGAGGAGGGCCAGTTCACGTGGCCGCCGACGGCTATGGAGGCCTTCGAGGCATTACAGTCGGTCTTGGTTCACGGGCCGGTTTTGGCTATGCCATATTTCCACCAGCAGTTCGTCGTGGAGTGTGACGCCTCCGACACAGCGTCGGTGTCGTCTTGATGCAAGCCGGTCGGCCAATTGCGTACTACAGCCGAGCTTTCTCCACCGCGGTGCGCAGCCGCTCGGCGTATGAGAACGAACTCATGGCATTGGTGTTGGCGGTCCAACATTGGCGGCCGTATCTCCTGGGTCGGCCCTTCGTGATCCGCACCGATCACCACAACCTTCACTACCTTCTCCAACAGAAGATCGCCACGCCGACACAGCAGGTTTGGGTGGCTAAGCTGCTCGGGTATGACTTCACGGTAGAGTTTCGACCGGGCAAGACAAATCAGGCGGCCGATGCGCTTTCCCGACACCCGCACGCTCCTGAGCTGACGGCCATCTCACGGCCGGTTTGGGACGACGCAACGGCGATTCAGCAGGAGGTGGACCGAGACCCTCAGTTGCAGGACATTCGTGCGTCATTACTGGCCGACCCCACGTCGCGGTAGCTCTTTGCGCGTATTGGGGGCCGTCTCTTCCACCGGGACCGACTTGTCCTCTCAGCATCGTCGTTGCAAGTTCCTCTGTTGCTAGCTGAGTTCCATTCCACACCGTCGGGGGGCCATGTTGGAGCCTTTCAGACATACCGCCGCTTAGCCGCATCTCTATATTGGCCTCACATGCTTCGCCAAGTGAAGGCCTAAGTGGTGGCTTGCCTGCCCTGCCAGAAGGCCAAATACGAGACCATGTTCCCCAGCGGCCTCCTGCAGCCCCTACCGATCCCTGAGCGTGTTTGGGAGGACATCGCTATGGACTTCATCACTCGGCTACCCCGTTCCAACGGGTTTGATTGCATATTGGTGGTAGTGGACCGCCTGACGAAGTACGCCCACTTCGTCCCTTTGCGCCACCCCTACCCCTCGACGTCCGTGGCCGACAACTTCATTACAGAGATCGTCCGTCTTCATGGATTCCCTCGCTCGATTGTGATCGACCGCGACCCACTCTTCCTCAGTAGTTTCTGGACATCCTTGTTCCGGCTTCAGGGCACCCATCTCCGGATGAGCACGACATACCACCCTCAGTCGGACGGCCAGTCCGAGGTACTCAACCGGTGCTTGGAAACATATCTACGCTGCTTTATCGGCGAGCGACCCGGATCGTGGGCCAAATGGTTATGCTGGCAGAGTATTCCTACAACACCGCATACCACCACGCCGCGCATACTTCCCCTTTCGAGACGGTCTATGGCCGGCCACCGCCGACCGTGCTCCGACATCTACCCGGGGAATGCCCAGTTGCTAGCCTGGCAGACCATCTACATGATAGGGACGTGATCTTGGATAGTTTGAAGCATCATCTTCGGCGTGCGCAGGCCAAGATGGTTTCCTTTGCCAATCGGAAACGCCGGGATCTTTCCTTTCAAGTGGGCGAGCGTGTGTTCATCAAACTCCACCCCTTCCGACAGCTTACGGTCGCCCGCCGCCCTTGCCCCAAGCTAGCCCCGCGCTTCTATGGATCGTTTGAGATTGTTAGCCGTATCGGAGCCGTCGCTTACCGCCTTCGCCTCCCAGACACCTCTCGCATCCACCCAGTGTTTCATGTGTCGCAACTGCGGCGCGTCATCGGCGATCACCCCGTCACCGACCACATCCCGGCCGACCTGGATCATTCTGGATCCGACCCCCTCTATCCCGAGGCCATTGTTGATCGGCGCCACCACCCGGCCGGTGATGCCCACCCGGAGGAGATTCGCGTGGCCTGGCGCGACTGTCCGCTTACCGCCGCGACTTGGCTTCTTTGGGATGATTTTCGCCGACAGTTCCCCGACTACTGCCTTGAGGACAAGACCAATTTTCCAGACAGAGGTTTTGTTACCGACATCCAGGCGGACGAGCCAGAGTGGCAGGTGTACTCGAGGAGGAAGCGCGCGAGAGCAAGCGACGGCACCGAACCGGGCGGTTCGGCGGGCACAGTCTAAGGGGGGGTCGACCGGACCCATTATCTTCATGGCTTTCAGTTTTTAATTAAAATGTTGTATTGGTTATTTCAATTTGTGCACTCTTGTTGTGTGGTGGATCCCTCCTATATAAGGGATCACCTTAGGGTTTGTTATCATCTTTGGATCAATTATCAAGTTGGGGTTGCTCCACTTTCTCTCAATCTCTCTCTCTCTCTCTCTCTCTCTCTCTCTCTCCCATCTACCTCTCTCTCCCATCTACCTCCCTCCTTCGGTTCAGCTAACGCCGCCCGATACCCTCAGCTAACGCCGCCCGATACCCTCAGCTAACGCCGCCCGATACCCTTAGCGGTATCACCGGGTGTGCCCGGGAGGAGAGAACTACCACAATCTCATTAAGGGGACAAGGAATAAATAACTTATTGCTTACCAAAGGGGTCTTTTAAATAACAGATACAAGGGGCATAGACATAAATCCCCGACACTTGGACTAAGATAAAATACGATAAAACCTAATGAAAGAGACATAATAAAACCCCTACAGACACACATAAAGGCACAACATAATAAATGGGCTCGAAGCCCAAAACAAAGACGTAGTCGCGTGCGGGGGTGCTGGCCTTCGGGCGGGCGAAAATTAGAGGCACTGGATCGTTTTGGGCGGCGGAAACCGCGGACTGAAGATGGCAGGTCGAACTAAATGTTAAGGGTAGTGTTTCAAGAAGGAGGAGGGGGAAGACGATGAAGGAGAGGGGAAAAGGTTAGAGGAATAGAGTCAACCCTTATGGATCTTTCAAATTCAACTTACTACCAAGATAATCCAAATAAGAGGCATACATAGACTTCTATCTTACCTAGTTTTGAAACACACAAGGCAAACGGTAAATAAACACACGGCCCGAAATATATGTGCGATAATAAAATGTAGAGTTGACGGGTGCGCGATGACGGGTGCGCGATGCCCGTGCACACTACTGACCAACACCCGTCGTCTTTTTGGGATCCATGTCCTCGTCGCCTCGGTCCTGATGTCTACATATGCGCCATATCCTCATCTCCACGTCCCTCACCCTCTTCCGTATTCGTAACATAACCACTCCAGCTTCATTACAAAATTAATATTGCAATATTCTACACTACATAGTCATAGAATCAGATCCAAGGTCTCAAATTCCATTAAAAATTACTTCAAACAAAAAATTGGAAGCTTAGGATAATGAACTGATCTTCGGATATAATATGAGGGTGCCAACAGTCCATAATTATTTCAGTTAATTATCGGAGTTTTCTCGAGCCGACAAACGACAACTAAGACTACTAAAAACAACATAAAACATCTTGAAAACAACATAAAACATCTTGAAAACAACATAAAACATCTTGAAAACAACATAAAACATCTTCAAAACAACAGGATGTCGCCACAACTTCAATAGAAACACATTAGAGCAAAATACTCCCAACAACTTTAGGAAAATTGTTTCTAATCACAAGAAAACAACACGAATCTGCTCCAAACAGAAAGAATGAAATCCGGACAGCACACTTACAAATAATTGGGAAGAAAAAAAAACTAAATCTAAGTGAAACAAAAATACATGATAAATTTAAAATCCTAGAAGTTTTAGATCTAACGACAATATAAAATATTTCTAAATAAAAGAAGTCCTTAGAGCAGCAAATGACACCAAATCAATGTCGTGGGTGCCCGATACCACCTGCCCGCGCTCGGGGATGAACCCCAAAGATCCATCCTCCTTTACCCCGAGAGCACTCATTTCGCTAATAACTCTTCTTGTGAAATCACTTTTTTGCCCACTATAATTATGAGATTTGAATTTTTTTTCATGAAATCTCGGATGGTTACCTGCTGTTTTGGCACGTCACAGGTGAGGCCACACTGAAGGGGTTCTATAAATATGATAAGAGGAGGAAAGCTACTGTTGACCCTGAAATAAATAAGTACATTGAAAAATCAAGGAAAATGGCTGGTGTTACAGCTGATCCTGAGGTACGGAGTCGTCCATGTTAAGTTTCTTGTGCTGGGGAATTTTTGTTCAACTTTCAAACATGCTTGTTTGCTTCACTTGGTTAACTATTTATGCTGTCAAGTTTTATTCATTGCTGTGTATTTACTGCCAGAAGTATGCGTCATGTTAAGTGCCTACGATGAAAGGCTACCTCTACTTGAGATTATAGTATGCATCTCAAAAAAGTTATGTGATTGAGTGGGCACTTTAACTTCTGATTAGACTGCAGAAAATGTAATTATTTACTCCTTGGGTGTAACTTCATTGAACTTCTTTGTTTTTTTATTGCTCGATATATTGTTTAGTATTTATGTTACTGATTAACAAAGATTTTATAGTTTGAAGTTCCAATATCCTTGTTAAGTAGATTTAAAATGTTATGTTGTTGTAGTTCAAGAGTTTCAAATTCTTTATTGAGTAAATTTTTTAAAAAAATGCCTTCTTAGTGAGTGTTGATTTATTAGCATTTGATATTTGTTACATCAGTTAATTCTATATTTCATGTGTTTAAATGCAGTTACTGAAGATTTCAGATAAAGATATTGTTGAAATGGTTTTTCTGCCTGTTGTGAATGAAGCTTGTCGAGTTCTTGACGAGGGTATCGCTGTCAAGGCATCGGATCTTGATATTGCCTCTATCATGGGCATGGGATTCCCCCCATACAGGTTTGGTCCATGGATTCTATGAATGAATTCTTCTTTATGATTGATATTTCTATATAAAATGACGACATTAATCCTTGGCTGTAGGGGTGGTATCATCTTTTGGGCCGACTCTCTTGGAGCGAGTTACGTGCACAAGAGGTTGGAGGAGTGGACAAAAAGATATGGTAACTTCTTCAAGCCATGCTCCTATCTGACAGAGCATGCTGCAAAGGGGATTCCATTGGTGAGTCGCTGTTTTGTGTATAGGATTTATAGTTGTATTGGTTTTTGGAAAGTAGCTGCAGGTTCTTTTAAATGTTGTGTGAGTGAGCTTTCTAAACAAGATGAATGTAATATTTCTAATCCAATGCGGCGGGGAGTGTTTAAGGCAGCCATGCTCGGACGAGGGAGCAAATTCCAGTAGGTTTCTAAAATGACGGACTTCTTGAGAAATGAGGCGCATGAAAGAACTGAATTCCACATTGGAATTGAAGGAATAAGCTATAAATAATGTTTAGGCCGTAAATGTAAATATATAAGACTCTTTCTGAGAGAATGTGAAGTTCAATTGTGAACTCCGTGTTTATGGGTTTGTTTAGCACTTCTACAACATTCTGTTACGGCATGGACGGAGGCGGATCCCCCCCCCCCCCCCCCCCCCCCCCCCCCCCCCCCCACCCACCCACACACACACACACACACACACACAAAAACAATAGAGCTTCGTTCCGCCCTTTCACTTGAGGTTTTCCTCCGTTCTAGGCTGGAGGCCTAGCTCCAACGAACATTTGATGTTCCACAATTCTGTAGCCATTGCAAGTGGGGGTGTACCAAACAAGCCCTAAGTGAGCTTAGATGGGAGTACAACCAGTATGAGTGATCTACTATGAAGTACTTGTGGGCCAGTTTATCAAATTGGTAAAATCACGAGGTTCAACTTAGTATGAGTTGTGCTAAAGCCAAAACTGGCAACACTCAATTACTCACATATTGGGGACTTGGTCAATATAGATGGTATCCGAGAAGGACTTTCTGCAGTACGATTTGTGATTCGGGACGAACCAAGTGAAAACTTGTGGGCCTACAATATCCCGAATTCAATGGGACAGTCAGACAAGGATGGAGAGTGTCTCCGAAGAAGTGACGCCAAAGAGCGAGACTTGACAAGAATCTAGGATGATGAGCATATAAGAGAAAATAGGTTCATGAATGAATTAAATTACACATCATAATTGAGGAAAAAATTATTGAGCTATAAGAAATAATTTATACCCCAAATATGACGTCTTTTGAGAGCATATGGAAGAGTTCCATTATGTACTTCATAGATAAGTGAGCTTAGTTACCTGACGTCATTGGGAGCTATGAACAGGGAATCAGCCCATACAAAAGTTCATTGGTATTTTAGGAATTATATTCGAACCAAGAACATTGAGCTCAGTTACCTACGGTGTGTTGCCATTTCGGGCATCTTCACCTTCAAGAACCTCATCTTAGTCGATCTCACTAAGATCATACTTTGCCTTTGTTGGTATGTGTATTATATTATATGTACGAGATTTGTCCCACACCGTTTTCCTTTTGTTCGTGCCTAGTGTAACTCCTTTAAATACCCCTTGGGGGATGAATTATAGTTGAGCTTTTCCATTCCAAATTAATCAACATGGTATCGGAGCCTTAGGGCTAACGCTCTCGCCGCGCATCCCTTCCCGTCTTTCGCACGTCGCGTCTTCAGCGCGCATCTCTCCTCCAGCAACAATCACATCCTCCGCCGTCGGTTCCTCCGCAGTCGTGCCCTCCTACCCGCAGTCGCGCCCTCCGCCGCAGTCGCTCCAGCCGCCGCCGCTCCAACCGCAGTCGCTCCAGCCGCAGCCGCAGGTTGCCTTTCCAGCGGTTTCCCTAGTCTCGGCCGTCCAACATCAATTTCCCCTTCCAGCAGCAGCTTCAACAGTCCCGACCGTCGTTCTTCTCGCCGTCGCACAAGGGGAGGCCTTCTCCAGCGGTTTGCTGCCTCTTCTAGCTTGGCACCGGACATGCTGCCCTAATTTGACGGCATTTCCTGTGTCGTTCTTTATTTGGCGTTCCTCCATGAATTTGGTCTCGTTCCTCCTTCCATGAGAAAACCCTAGTTTCTCTCTAGGCGTTTGTGGTGTTCCTTCCCTTGACTCCTTGATTTTTATTCTTGGATAACCATGTCGAGGAATGGTGAATCTCCCACAATCTCTTCCGGTGCCAGAATTTCCTCCGCCCCCATGATGATCGGTGGATCGGCTCAGTCAAGTCATGACCACCTTACTCCTCAAATCACGACTATACGCCTGAACGGTACCAACTTTCTCCCGTGGTCTCGGGCTATTACTCTTGCCTTGAAGAGCAGGCGTTTGTTTGGTTATGTTTTGGGTACTATCGCGGCACCTGCCCTGAATTCTCCTGATTGGCTTCAGTGGGAGTCTGAGAATTCCCTCGTTATGTCTTGGCTGACTAACTCTATGGTTGACTCTATTGCCCAGAATTATCTGTTTTTGGAGACCGCGACAGATATTTGGAAGAGGGCCAAGGCCACTTACTCCTGTCGGGGCAATGCTACCCAGATTTACCATCTGCGACGGAAGATCTTCCTCCTTCGTCAGGGTGATCGCTCTCCATCTGTCTACTACCTGGAGTTCACTCTACTTTATCAAGAGTATGATCACTTTGACTCCCTCACTCTTGTCTCCTGAGGATGAGCTCCTTGTCCGAGCTCGGGAAGACAGGAATAAAGTTTTTGAGTTTCTTCATGGTCTGCATCGGGACTTCGATCAGATCAATGTTCAGATCCTTGGGCGTTCTCCTTTGCCTTCTCTTCTAGAGGTTTTTCAGTCTTGTTCAGCAAGAATTCGATAGGCGTCAGACATGGACCCCTGACACTGCTCCAGAAGATTCTACCCTGACTGTTCAGTTTGCTAGTAGAGCTCCTCGTGATTCCAGGTCAAAGTCCACCGACAAAGATCATTTGCTCTGTGATTACTGTGGGAAGTCCCGTCATACCCGGGACACCTGTTTTCGTCTCCATGGCTTTCCCACCACCCGTGGGGGGTTCTGCACCGCGTGGAGGTCATGGTTATGGTCGCTCTCAAGGTCCCTCTACTCAGCCCCGCTCTGCCCACCTGCCCGATGCCTCCGATGAGACCCCGCCTCTCACTGTCCAGTATGCTCCTCCTCTGGCTCTGTCTGCCGATGAGATCCATGCCTTTCACCGCCTGATGCAGGGACAGTCTCTGGAGCCTTCCTCGTCTTCCTCTTCGTATGCTCATCAGGGACCCTCATGTGCTCATGTTGCGTCTTCTCATCCTTCTACCCACTGGATTATTGATTCTGGAGCAACGGATCATATGACCTGCTCTGCTCCAGGTTTTGTGTCTTACCTTCCCTTGTCTGGGATAAGGTGAGCACTGCGGATGGTTCCATCTCTCCGATTGCTGGGAAAGGATCCATCTCATGCTCCTCTCTCACTCTTTCTTTTGTGCTTCACGTACCCAAGTTTACTCGCAACCTTCTCTCCATTAGTCATTTGACCAACTCTATGAACTGTTATGTGACATTCTTCCCCTCTTCTTGTGTTTTTCAGGACCTGAAGACGGGAACGGTGATTGGCTCTGGTAGTCTGGTGGACGGGCTCTACGTCTTTGATTCTTCCACTCCTACTTCTCCCCAGGCTCTTCATGTTGATCGGGTGGCTACTTTGCAGTCCTGTCACTATTGCCTTGGACATCCTTCTATTATGTCTATGAAATATTTATTTCCTACTCTACCTTATGTATTAGTTGATAATTTTCATTGTGATGCTTGTGAACATGGTAAACACCATCGTACTTTTTTTAATCACGTTTCATCTCATAGTTCTGCTCCTTTTCATATTGTACACAGTGATGTTTGGTGGCCTTGCCCCGTTGCTTCTATTTCTGGTTGGCGTTGGTTTGTAACTTTCATTGATTGTTTCTCCCGCACAACATGGGTATATGACTAAAACTGAAGTGTTTCCCTTATTTCAACGATTTCACAAAATGGTTTCTACGCAATTTGATACCTCTATTAAAATTCTTCGGGCTGACAATGGTCGCGAGTACATTGACTCTCATTTTGAACATTATCTTGCTAATCATGACATTCTTCACCAAACCTCTTGTGTGTACTCCCCTTCTTAAAATGGGGTGGCTTAACGCAAGAATTATCATCTTTTGGAAGTTGCCAAGTGTCTTCTTCTTCAAATGCACCTTCCCAAGTACTATTGGGGGGATGTCGTTCTCACTGTCGCCTACCTTATTAACCGTATGCCCTCCAGTGTACTAGGGCATAACACTCCCCTTCACACTCTTCGGGTGTCTCCTAACACTCTGCAGCCTCGTGTGTTCGGCTGTGTAACCTGTGTTTGTTTTGTCCATATTCATCTAAAGTCTAAACTTGATGCCCATGCGCACAAGTGTGTCTTCATAAGATATTCTCCTACCCAAAAGGGTTATATAAGTGCTTTGACCCGGTTCATCATGGACGTCACGTTCCTTGAATTTGAGAGCTATTACGGGCCCTCACTTCACGGGGGGGGGGGGGGGGGGGGGGGGGGGGGGGACAACTCCTATGTTGGATGTGAGCCCCGTAACTCACACAGATTCTATGTCTACCACTCCGTTACCTATTCCTTCGTTGTATTAATCTTACTCGACTCCGTCCCCTATTGCTCTTGTGCCAACTCCTACTGCTCCTGTGGTCAAACCCCTGCAGGTTTACTCTCGTCGTCCTAAAGGAACAACCACACGGGCCCCTATCGGACTTATTGAGCCGACATCTGATTCGTCGTCAGGGCCCATTACTCTGAGGGAAGGTACCTCTACACAACACTCATTATCTCAGTTCGTCTCTTATTTGTCTCTAACGGCTTCCCATAGAGCTTTTGTCTCTTCTTTGTCTACTACTTCCATTCCTACATCGTGGCAGGATGCCCTTTCTGATGACAGGTGGAAGGCGGCTATGTTTGAAGAAATGCATGCCCTTGATAAAAATCACACATGGGACCTGGTACAGTTGCCTAAAGGGAAGACTGTCGTGGGATGTAAGTGGGTGTTTTCTGTCAAGCAGAATACCCCGGGTGTCTTGGAGAGATACAAGGCAAGGTTGGTCGCAAGAGGTTACACTTAGACGACAAGAATTGATTACCAAGAAACCTTTACTCCGGTTGCTAAGATGAATTTTATAAGGGTTCTCCTATCATGTGCTGCCTGTAAGGGATGGAATCTCAACCAACTTGATGTGAAGAATGCGTTCCTTCATGGTGATTTGGAGGAAGAGGTATATATGGCTCTACCTCCTGGTCTTTTTCTTAAAGGATCTGAAGGTAAGGTGTGCAAGCTGAAGAAGGCTTTATATGACCTGAAACAATCTTCTAGAGCTTAGTTTCGAAGATTTCACAAGGCCATGACACGCTTCGGGTACTTCGAGAGTAATGCGGATCATACCCTCTTCATCAAACACAATAAAGGGAAGTTAACAGCTCTGATAGTTTATGTGGATGACATCATTATAACTGGAGACGATCGGGATGAGATTCAGACTCTGAAAGAGAAGCTGACTAAAGAATTTGAAGTGAAAGACTTGGGGAATCTCAAGTATTTTTTAGAAATTGAGGTTGCAAGGTCCAAATATGGGATTTTCATATCGCAGAGAAAATATATTCTTGATCTCCTGGAAACCTCAGGAATGACTGGGTGTAGACCTGCTGACACCCCAATTGAAGTCAACCACAGACTTGGAAGAGATGATGGTGAAACGATTGAAGACATCACCAGTTTTCCGAGACTTGTAGGAAAACTGATCTACTTGTCACACACTCGCCCGAATATTTCCTATGTTGTGGGAGTGCTCAACCAATATATGCACTCCCCAAAGACCCATCATGTTGATGCTGCTCATCGTATCCTCAGATACCTCAAGTCCTCACTGGGAAGGACATCCTTTTTTCACCTAATGATGAGCTAACTGATGAGGTTTACACTGATGCAGATTGGGCTGGATCGATTGAGGATTGACGGTCCACGTCAGGATATTGCACTATGATGGGTGGAAATTTAGTTACCTGGAGGAGCAAAAAACAACATGTGGTCGCCAGATCTACCCCTGAGGCGGAGTTCAGGGCTATGACTCATGGGATCTGTGAAGGGCTATGGATCCTAAAACCCATAAACCAGATCTACCCTAAACCCTAAATCCTAAAACCCTAAACCCTAAACCCTAAACCCTAAACCCTACACCATCATGAAAGATCTTGGTCTTAAAAGAAGCGAGCCTATCAGACTGTACTGTGATGACAAGACTGCCATCAGTATTGCTCACAACCCAGTGCAACACGATCGTACAAAACACATTGAGATCGACAGACACTTCATCAAGGAAAATATAGTCAGAGGCATTGTGGTTACTCCATTTGTGCCATCTGAACAACAATTGACATACATCTTCACAAAGGGATTATGTACAAGTGTCTTTAGAGAGCTTGTTGGCAAATTGGGCATGGTTGACATCGCACACCCAACTTGAGGGGGGTTGGGGGTTGGTATTTGCGTATTATATTATATGTACGGAATTTTTCCCACTCCATTTTCCATTTGTTCGTGCCTAGTGTAACTCCTTTAAATACCCCTTGGGGGATGAATAATAGTTGAGCTTTTCCATTCCAAATTAATCAACACCCTTCAAGGGTGTCAAGGACTTAACAAGGGAACATGCAAACCTCAGATCCCTCCATCTCAATCTTAGATTTTATAGTGCGCCAGTGATAGGTATGACAAATGATGGTTGTACTAGCATGCTTGAAGTTGAAATTGATTTTGTGGCAATAGATTGGTGTTGCCTAATAAAGTAATTCATAGTTTGATAAACATTAAAATAAAAATAATAATAAATTTTGAACTTCAAAAGTCATAAAAAAAAACATAGGTGCCCTGGGAGGACTTGATTAATTTGGTTTCTTTAGGAACTTTGCATATAACGATTAAGGTTCATGTTCATACTTGAAGGGAGAAGAAATAGGAACAAATAGATGGTTAGATTTTTGGGGGCCTGACTAAGAATTGAGAAGATGCGGCAATTGGTAAGAATTCTTCTATCATCCTATGAATGGCTAAAGCAGGATTTAAAACATCATTTGTTGAGAATATACTTCCACATGTAGCTTGTGCACTAAATTGTTTTTGAGTTTGATGCATAAGCCCTAACATTGTATTAGAGCAGACTAGACTCGTCGACTCTCTCTTATGTCATCTAATAAAAAAAATTCACTTCTCAAAGGCCAAAGACCCTATGCATGAGGGGGCATGCTCAAAATATTAGTCCCACATAGGAAAACTCATGTGGCCTTGATCCTTGGCCCTCCACTGACAACCACTTGATATTGGCTTGAATGAATAGGTTTTAACATTGTTCTTCCAATTCGTTTTCTAGAATTAGACTATCCCGGTTACTCCGCTTTCTTTGGTGGTTTTGCTAATGTAGAGGGTCACATGATATTGTAACATCCATCTGAATATCTTCTCAAAGTTAGGGTCTTTACATTCTCTTAACTATAAGTAGTCATTGATGAAAATTTTACTGCAGAAGAGTTCTCTTTTCTTTTTCACTCTTCCAAGAACAGTGGCAAAGAATCTTATAATAATTTTATATGAGTGAATATTGGAAGCTTGAGATTGAAGAAGAGCAAGACTCTTAAACCCATCCATAAAGACAAAATAATTTGTACAAATTAAGGTAGCTATTCTGAGAGCGCGCTTGCGGTGTGCTCTTTATTAGTACGCTTGCGGTGTGCTCTTTATTAGTACGCTTGCGGTGTGCTCTTTATTAGTACGCTTGCGGTGTGCTCTTTATTAGTACGCTTGCGGTGTGCTCTTTATTAGTACGCTTGCGGTGTGCTCTTTATTAGTACCCTTGCGGTGTGCTCGTTATTAGTACACTTGCGGTGTCCTCTTTATTAGTACACTTGCGGTGTCCTTTTTATTAGTTCTTAATTGGAACCAAAAATAAAGTTTTTGCTACTTGTGATTGATGTTTTTAGAACTTAATGCATCCAATCTAAATCAATTGGTTGTGGATAGAAGGACATAGGATTTATATTATTTTATGGACTGATGCCAAACATAAATATTACCTTCTTGTGAGAGATGCTATCAAATTTATTATTTTATGTTCATTTCTTCGTATATTGTTCTTTTAATGCATAGTCCCGGCGGTTCTCGCTCTAACATTTTATTCGTATTTTCCTTAAAAAAGTATAGGGTTAGATTTTCTCATTCATTTCTAATCCAGCTTCATGAGCATACTGGATGCTGCAAATATGATATGTGCCTATTTTGGGGCTTCGTCGGAAGTGGCGGTGGAGGCGGAGATACAATGGGATCAAACCTTAGAATGGGGATGAGAAGGGGAGAATAAGAATTAGAGGGGATGTTATGGTCTCAATCCCGCTATTGTGTCTTTAGGTCTTTTATTATTATTAGTGTGTTATGTTATGGGCTTTGGGCCTAGTTATCTAGTTACTATATTATTCGAGTCTAGTAGTTATTTTATTGTTCGAGCCTAGTTGTTGTTTAGGATTTTAATGTTTCCATTGTCTTTTGTATTTACGCTTGTCATTATCTCCTCTTATATAAGGAGACCTTGGGGTCATGCAATGTTATGAAAAGAAGTAAACTCTATCACCTTATCTTGTTATGAGATTTTGGTAGCTCTTTCTCTCTCGAGCAAGCCCCGCTTAGGCAGCCGCAGTTTCAACTCCGTTGTATCCATCATCACCAACATCCCCGCCTTCGGATCCTCCGACAACCTCCGTACTAGGCCCATAACAACTTTGTATCAGAGCTATTCGATCATACTCTTCCGCCGAAGCTCTCCGAAGTCGCTGCCATTTCGATCCTCCCTTCTTCTTTTGATTCCTACGAGCATACAACCGCATATACGATCCAACCGATGAGCCATACTCCGTCTTTGTTGAACCCTAGATCACGTTTGCGGCTTTCAACGACCGGGACCCGCTTCCGTCGATTCCGCCTTCTGCATCGACGATCCCATCCGACTATCCCAGCGACGTCTGCGTCGAGCCCAGAAGCAGCCTTTGATGTCCCAGGACAACAATGCGACGCTTCCAGGAAGGTTCCGCATCATCGTTTCCAGCGACGACGACGCTTCCGCGTCGCTTATGGGGCTCCCATCATGCGCGTCTTCTTCCAGAGTCCGCATTGCTTGATGCCTCTGTTTCCTGGCCTTCTTCCTGAGGCCGCACCCGCCTGGTGAAGCGCTCTGCTACAGCCTCCATCTACGCCCTGCAGCAGCCCAGCGGAACGAATCATTTCCTGCCCTACTAAGCTCACACAAAAGAGGCAAACTCGCTAGACAACCTGTTCCTGGAGCCCTATGCCTTTATTCTATCATCCACCTGCCTCCAAACTCACATCTTCTTGTTGATGTAATTGATTAATGAATTATTTGAATTATGGGGGACCCGTCCGATCAAATGCGATCAGTAAGGAACACGATGCAGACGTTCCTGACATCCATAGAAGCACGCTTTCAAGAAATTGACACACGTTGTCCGTAAGACTTTGTCACCCTCTCCAATAAGCTCACTGATCTTACAACCGCCACGGTTCTAATCCATGGCCAAGCTACTAACAGTCGTTCAGTCAAGCGCCTCTACCGCTCCCTGCGCCGCCGCCCTCGCACTCGATGATTATTCCACCGCAAACAGTGCCAACCGTGTTGTCAGTCACTTCCATCCAACGCTCTATGCTCCGGTTACATGTTCTGCCGGCCCCTCAGACACCATTCCTTTCGGTGACCGTTCCCCAGTCGACGCCGCCACTTCTGATCGCCACAACTCACACTCAGCAGACACACTTGCCCCGCCTCCAGCCATTATGCATGACAGACTCTCCTCAGCTATCAGTCGCGCCATGCCAGATCCCTACAGACCTCCGTGCATCTGTGAGTATGCCATGAGCCCCTACCCTAATGATGCCTCCGCTCCGACCTCATGCTACAAAGCATTAATCTGGCGTGAAGTTATGGAACCCGAGGATTACACCGCTCGTGCCTTACTCGAGCTTGAGGGCAAGCTCGGTTTCAAGGAAGGATGGGATGTTATGGTCTCAATCTCGTTATTGTGTCTTTAGATCTTTTATTATTATTGGCGTGCAATGTTATGGGCTTCGGGCCCAGTTATCTAGTTACTTTATTATTCAAATCTAGTAATTATTTTATTGTTCGAGTCTAGTTATTGTTTAGGGTTTTAATGTTTCCCTTGTCTTTTGTATTTACATTTATGTCATTATCTCCTCTTATATAAGGAGACCTTGGTGTCATATAATGTTATGAAAAGAAGTAAACTCTATCCCATTGTCTTGTTATGAGATTTTGGTAGCTCTCTCTCTAGAGCAAGCCCCGCTTAGGCAGTCGCGGTTCCGGCTCCGTTGTATCCATCACCGCCAACATTCCCGCCTCCAGTCATCCTCCGACAACCTTCTGGCTAGGCCCATAATAGGGGAGAAGAGGAAACATAAGAGAGAAGGAGAAAAGTTAGAGAGAGATAGAGAAATTTTGGTTTTATTCTCATATCTCATACAAGACCTAAGGGGCCTATATATATGGCCCCGATGACAAATACCTCATATAAAGAAAATGCGTAAACCATTAAAATATTAAGACGCTAATAACCCGTAACCACGACTCGACTCAATAAGACTCTATTAGAATTAATTAATTAGACATTTATTACACCTCTTATATAAGAGGAGTCATCACATTAATATGATGATCTCATTTTTTCAGTTTGCCTAACATGGTATAGAGCCAGCTTGACCTAGGCTCTCTCGTTCTAGTTCGACCTTATCTTGCAGCCCGCCGACCGACCGCCGAAGCTCCTCGCCTGCCTCCTCCCTCCTGGCGCCGACCAAACCAAGGCTTCTTCCTCTCGTTTCTCTACCTGCAACGCCGATCGGCTTGCGCGACTGTTTCCGTCGGCCGATCGGCGTTGGTTGACAGGATGACTTCTCTGGCGAACTTCTGGCGGTCCGATTGATTCCAAACTTTGGGGAATGTTTCGCTTTGACCTTCTTATTGTCATACTGAATTTTTACAAGATTCCAACAGTTGGATGCTTCCCAAAATCATATCTAGTTTTTTTTTTGTTCATGAGGAATGCTTCTAACTCTACAATGATGCTTTATCTTGCTTCCGCTCTTTGAAGACGCGTTCTACGTTCCTATCCATCATTATCTAGTTTTTTATGTCGAACGTGATTGATTTTGGTAGCTCCATGACCCCCACTGAATCTAATCGGGTTGTTAAAGATCACAACTTCTCTCAGATCACAACGATCCGACTGGATGACACTAATTATTTATCATGATCTCGCTCTATTATTCTAGCCTTAAAGAGTCGATGTCTCTTTGGCTATATCAGTGACCCCGCCAACATACCAACCAAGAACTCTCCAACTTGGCCTCAATGGGAGTCGGAAAACTCTCTTGTCATGTCACGGCTCATGAATTCCATGCAGGAATCCATTGCTTGGAATTGCCTTTTCCTGGACATTATTGCTGACATATGGAAACTTGCTGAGTCCACCTATTCCCGCAAGGGGAATGCGGCCTAGATTTACCAACTACGTCGCAAGATCTTTCTTCTTTGACAGGGTGATCGCCCTCTTTCTACTTACTATCTTGAGTTTACTCAACAGATTAGGAGTACGACCACTTTGACTCTCTTGTCATGGGCTCTTGCTGAGGGCCCACGAGGATCGTAATCAGGTATTTGAGTTCTTGCATGGGCTACACAGAGATTTTGATTAGATTACTGTCCAGATTTTGGGATGTGTCCCTATTCCTTCGCTTACTGAAGTCTACATCAATGTACAACAGGAATTTGACTGCAGGCAGTCTTGAGCACCACCACTATTACAGAGGGATCAACATTAGTGGCTCATCAGCCCAATTTTGGAGATTGGGTTTCTCGTGATTTCAAGCCCAAACATATTGCTAAGGATCACCTTACTTGTGATTATTGTGGCAAACCTCGTCATACTCGGGATATATGCTTCAGCCTACATACATGACTTTTCTCCTCCCATAGGCATATTGACATCACGTGGTGGTCGCGATCGTGGTAGAACTCCAGGGAGAACTTATCACTCTGCTCATCTGACTGAGATTCCCGAGAGCAGTTCACGTGAACTGTTTTGCCTTACTCCTCAGTCGTCCTCCTTTTTCTGCTGAAGAGATGCAACCCTTCGTCGGTTGATGCATGACCTTACTACTGAGTCGACTACCACATCTACTTCATCCTCTGCCCTTGCCCACACAAGTACACCAGGTTCCCACTCTGCCACTACTCGTCCTTCTACTAATTGGATTATCGACTACAGATCCACTGATCATATGCCTGGATCAGATTGAAGTTTTGTGTCATATTCCCCTCTTTCTGGAAAAGATAAAGTAAGCATTGTTGATGTCTCCTTCTACTCCATTGTTGGAAAGGGATCCATCCCCTGTTCTTCCCTCACATTATCTTTTGTGCTTCATGTTCCAAATTTTACAGTTTGCTTTATGTTAGTCATTTGACTAATTCTCTTCAATGCTCAGTTACCTTCTTTCTTTCTCATTGTGTTTTCCAAGATTTGAAGACGGAGAAGGTGATTGGCTATGGTATGCAGGATGGTCTGTACGTGTTTGACCCCTCTTGTGGGTCTCCATCTCCGCAAGCTCTCCACACTTCGCAGACATCCAACATGCTCACCTGGCACCGTCGGCTTGGCTATCTCTCTGTTGTTACCACGCTACATTTATTTCTTGTTTTTTCTCATGTGTTTTAAAAACTTTATTTGTGATGTATGTGTTGTTGACAAACATCATCGTATTCTTGTTAATCATGTTTTGTTACCCAGTACTACTCCTTTCATATCGTTCATACTGATGTTTGGGGCCCTGCCCCGTTGCCTCAATTTCTTGATGTCATTGGTTTATTAACTTTATTGACTTTTTTTCTCGCATGACTTAAGTTTATTTGATGAAAAATAAGAATGAAGTATTTTCTACTTTTCAGAAATATCACAATGGTTTATACTCAATTCTCTGTTATTATCAAAATTTTACGTAGTGATAATGGTCGGGAGTATATCAACTCCCACTTTGAACACTACCTCGTTGATCATGCCATTCTCCATCAAACATCATGTGTTCACTCCCCGTCTCTGAATGGGGTCGTTGAGTGAAAAAATTGTCGCCTCTTGGAAGTTGCTCGGTGTTTACTATTCATTATGAACTTCCCTAAATTCTATTTGGGTGATGTTCTCACAGCTGCCCACCTCATCAACTGCCTGCCGTCTCAGGTATTGGGATACCAAACCCCTCTTATCACCTTAGGGGTTACCCCGACCTCTCTACAACAAAAAACTTTTGGTTGTGTGTGCTTTGCTCAAATATACTCTCCGGGTCGGCCTAAACTTGACCTTTGTCCTCTCAAGTGTGTACCCCTTTTCTATTCTCCTACTTAAGAGGGGTATAAATGTTATCATCCCCCGACTAAGGGGATCTTTGTCACATCGAATATTACATTTCGTGAATTCGAGTCTTATTATGTGACCTCACTTCAGGGGAGCCTGCACTTATAGAAGAAGTGAGTTCCCTACTATATCCTTACTGATCCCTTCACCATACTCCATTCCTTCACATACTTTGACTTATGACACTCCCAATCAGGGGGAGCCTCCTCGTAAAGAACAGGGATTACAGGTGTACACCAGAAGGAGTAAAAGTCATAACACACATGCTCATCCCACGTTACCAATCTCAATGCCTGTCAGCAGATTCCTCTAAACTTCTCATTGCCCTTCGTAAAGGTATTAGATCTTGCACCCAATATCCATTGTCTCGGTATGTTTCTTATGGCACTCTAACTCCATCACATAAAGCCTTTGTTTCGTTTTTTGCATCTGTCTCTATTCCATCCACATGGCAGGAGGCTCTTGGGCATCAAAAAGGGAACGAGGCAATTATTGAGGAAATGACTGCTTTGAAAAAAATTATACATGAGATTTAACTCACCTCCCACACGGAAAGAAGATTGTTGGTTGTGAGTGTTTACCGTGAAGCAGAACTCTGAATGCTTGGTTGAACATTTTAAAGTGAAGTTGGTGGCAAGGGGATATACTCAAAACCTAGGGATCGATTGTCAAGAAATTTTTGCCCTTGTTGCAGAAATAAACTTTATACGAGTTTTGTTATCGTGTGTTGCTGCAAGGGATGCGATCTTACCAAATTTGAGTGAAGAATGCATTTCTTCACGAAAATTTAGAAGAAGAGGTATATGTCTCTCCCCTTGGTTTTTCTCCTTCCTGTTATGAAGGGAATGCGCGCAAACTAAAAATGGCTCTCTTTGGTCTGATGCAATCACTGAGGGCTTGGTTAGGTCGTTTTCACAAAGTCGTGATCTCTCTCGGATACAGACAAAGTCACGCCGACCATACTTTGTTTATAAAATAGAGAGGCAATATGTTAATGAACCTCATTGTTGTTGATGACATCGTCATAACAGAAGATGATGTTGGAGATGTGAAAGCTTTAAAGGAGAATTTGGCAAAGAAGTTTGAAGTGAAGGATCTAGGAAAACTTAATTATTTTTTTGGGATTGAAGTAGCTAGATCCAAACGGGATATTTTAATGTCTCAGAGAAAATGTATCATTGATTTACTGGAACTGTAACACCCCTACCCAGTTTAGAAACAATCAAGAGCTTCACCGGTACTCGTGATATGAAGTAAACTAAGCAGTAATAATAAAATTAGTATCATAACTAAAGTTAAAGCGGAAGTAAAGGACTAAAATTAAAATTAGTAAAATACCTTACAGTTTGAAACACATAGCTCATTAGAAAGTATATGCGAACACACCGACTCGTATTCTCTGTAAAAAAAATTCCGAAAACGGATCAACCCACTGGTGAGAAAGAAAGACCTTTTTCCCAGTGACACTAAAACATAACGAAAAATTGCATGTGTTGGAATAGCCCATATAAAGAGCCCGTATTTGGGCCCATGTATTCTTCCCCTTCTTTAGTCCCACATCTTGTATAAGAATATCTCTCTCCTCCTCTCTCCTATATATATGTACTCACTCTTTATATTTTGTAATAAGACAGGAATATACAAGCTTCAATTTTTCTCTACATGGTATCAGAGCGAAACGATCTCGCCTGTCTCTGACCGCAGACCTCCCCGCCTTCGTGCGGTCTCCTCTTTTTCAGACCGCAGCCTGCTCTCCTGCTAGTTCTCCGTTTTTTTTGCTCCTCCTCATCGCTTTTATAGGCGTCTCAAGCCTGTCAAGTGGGCCCCTCCTCCGATCGGTCTCTCCTCCGCAGCGAGCTTCTCCGCCGATCTCACAGCAGCGATCTCTTCAACAACTATCCTTCTCAACAGCTCTCCTCTACCGATCTCTCTTCCGAGCTTGCTTCCCTCGATCGGGCGGCCTCTTCGTATCTGTCCAGCGGCTTCTTCCAGTCAATCGTGCGGCTTGCTCCCTCCTATAGCTCGTGCGATATCCTCTTCCCTGCGGTCTCCCAATAGATAGACCGGGCGGCGTCCTCCCGCAATTGCGTGCGAGCTCCTCTCCTCTAGCCGCACTCTCCTCTGCGATCTCCACTGCCGAGCTTTCATCTAGCCGAGCTCTCCTCGCAGACCGCCGAGCTCTCCTCTAGCCGCAATCTCATCTGCGATCTCCCTCTGCCGAGCTCTCATCTAGCCGAGCTCTCCTTGCAGACCGCCGAGCTCTCCTCTTGCAGCGGGTTCCTCTAATCGCAGCGCCCTCTTGCTTGCGCTCCCTTGCCGCTCCCTACCCGCGGCTCTACCCGCAGCTCTACCCGCAACGATCTCCTCCCTCTTCTCTGCTCGTCGCCGAGGTCTCCAAACTTGCCGCAGCTTCCCTCTACCCGCAACGAGCTTTCCCTCTGCTCGTCTCCTACCCGCAGCTCGTCTCCTGCGGCTTCTCCTCCTGATCACAGCGGCTTCTCCCTGTTTGCCGGTCTCCTCCCAGCAGCCCGCTCGTCCCATTTCTATCTTTAATGGGATCTTCCGTTGACTCCACCACGGTGCCTGCTCCGCCTCAACCTGACAACCTGGGTTAGCCTCCCGAACTTCGTGATGAGCTGCGAATCACCACAATCTCCCTCTCCGGAAAAGGAAACTTCATACAATGGGTTCACTCGGTCCGCATGCTTTTATATCTTTAATGGGTTCACTCGGGCCCATTATAAAGCATAATGTATGGGTTCACTCAGCCCGCTCATCCCATTTCTATCTTTAATGGGATCTTCCGTTGACTCCACCACGGTGCCTGCTCCGCCTCAGCCTGACAACCTGGGTCAGCCTCCCGAACTTCGTGATGAGCTGCGAATCACCCCAATCTCCCTCTCCGGAAAAGGAAACTTCATACAATGGGCCCATGTATTCTTCCCCTTCTTTAGTCCCACATCATGGGGCTCAGCAGTCCTCACAAGCTTTAGTTTTTCTCTACAGCATGCATACTTTAAAATTATGCTTTATAATAAGAAAAATATATTGTAGTTCTATGCATGCTTTTCTATGAAAGTACAATTGAATATAAATCATCTTTTATGTGATTAAACCTTATTCTGAATATTC
Organism: Dactylorhiza incarnata; assembly: GCA_033032865.1. Taxonomy (NCBI): domain Eukaryota; kingdom Viridiplantae; phylum Streptophyta; class Magnoliopsida; order Asparagales; family Orchidaceae; genus Dactylorhiza; species Dactylorhiza incarnata. The sequence continues at coordinate 5,352,418 of JAWHQI010000110.1, read as the reverse complement.
TCCGAGTTCGGGATTATTGACGTGTAGGGTTCTAGGACCCGACTTCGTATTTCAAGAGGAGAGGTCTTATATTCTCTTTTCTTCTTATTCTTAGTTGTATAGATTCTTATGCACATTCTAGTGATTCGAGTCTCTACTAGCGAACATGTGTTCTAGTGTCTCTCGGTCACGGACACAGACGCGTATCTAGTAATGAGGTGCAGACTCCCCAACATGAGGCTCATAAGGACTGCTAAGCCCCATGAGTAAGATAGTGTGCCTCTATCTATCACAAGAGAAAATCTCGATTGTGCATCCTAATTATCTTCTATTAGAGGCCGGTATGAACATACCCGTTTAAAACCACTAATTTAAGTTTAGCATTCCAAAAAGAATAGAATTTCTTACCTCGGTGTTGTGGCGTTCATAAATGCGGCGAGAAAAAACGTAGTCGTGCTGATCGTCGAGCGTGCGACTATCTCCATATGGCGAGTGTAAGAACCGAGCCCTAGCTGGCGGTTCTCTTGGCTTGCGAATGAGAGAAAAAGCGTAGGCTTGATACGTAATAGATCGTGGGTGTGAGACTGCGACAACTAGATGCGATGTCGGTTTCTGCTGAAATCACGTTTACCTAAAGAAACACGATAAACACTCAGTTTCTAATAGTGCCTCATGATTACAAGAGCTCCTTTAGTTACAAAGATGTCATTACCCCCGTGCTCCATACTAACTAAATGCGTAAAGGTTCTTGCGAACAACCAACGATACGAAGAAAAATTCCCGTAATAATTTCTACGACATAGAATTAATTACTCAATTGACTGTCATAGGGCTAAAATGTAAGATTACCTTAATCAACAGCTGCGATGTCGGTACTAACTCCGGTCAGGCTCTAAAATAAAGGGTGGTGTTAAAGGCAAACCAGAATTGGCTATTGGCAAACCAATTTCTATGAGTTATTACGCGCCTTTTGAAAATACGCTTTTTATGTACATTTTTAGAAAAAGTGTTCAACACGGTAATTGTAGATCTCGTCGAGATCTACAACTTTCATGTTAAACACTTTTCCTAAAAATGCATGGACAGGGCGTATTTTCAAAAAATTCGCTATAGTTACGATCAGGGAGATAATACGCCTTGTGCGTGCATTTTCAGGAAAAGTGTTCAATACGAAAGTTGTAGATCTCGACGAGATCTACAATTTTCTTGTTGAACATTTTTCCTAAAAATGCATGTGCAAAACGTATTTTCAAAAGGCGCGTAATAACTCATAGAAATTGGTTTGCCAATAGCCAATTCTGGTTTGCCTTTAACACCACCCAAAATAAAATCTCAAATTAAAATTAAAATTTGGATGTCACGGGAACAATCCGGTATGAGTGGGTGTAGACCTGTTGATACTCCTATGGAGGTCAACCACAACGTTGAAAGGGATGATGAGGTTCCTATTGAAGATGTTACTGGTTACCAATGACTTGTAGGGTGGTTAATCTATCTAACCCATACTCGCCCTGACATAGCTTATGTTGTGGGGGTCGTTAGCCAATATATGCATTCCCCAAAGATGAGACATCTCGATGCTGCTCATAGGATCTTGAGGTATTTGAAGATCTCGCCAGGAAGAGGGATCCTCTTCACCCCCAATACAGAATTGAAAATTGAAGTTTATACTGACGCAGATTGGGCAGGATCAGTTGAAGAAAGACGATCTACATCTGGGTATTGTTCGTTTGTTGGTGGGAACCTGGTTACTTGGAGAAGTAAAAAATATGTTGTCCAAGGTCTAGTGCAGAAGCAGAATTCATGACATATGTGTGTGATTGTGGTTACGCTCCCTTATGTATGATATGAGATTAAGGATAGTCCTATCTGATTGTATTGTGACAATAAAGATGGAAGTATTGCCAACAACCCCGTTCAACACGATCACACCAAACACATTGAGGCGGACATACACTTCATCAAAGAGAATATTGAGAAGAAGATTATTTGTATTCCATTTGTTTCTTCAGAGGGACAATTAGTTGATATTAAGAATCTGAGGGTGATTCTTTTCTGTGGTTTTATCGACAAGTTGGGTATGAGAAATATAACATGCCCAACTTGAGGGGGAGTGTTAAAATTAATTAATTAGACATGTATTATCCCTCTTATATAAGAGGCGTCGTCACATTAATATGATGATCGCATTTTTTCAGTTTGCCTAACAGATTCGACTCAGACTCAACTAATACAACTCGACTCATACACTCGACTAATACAACTCGACTCGTACACTCGACTAATACAACTCAACTCATACACTCGACTAATATATCTCGACTCATACATTCGACTCAATACAACTCGACCCAATACTTTAAGTCTCATTATAATATTAGATGATTATCAGCAATAACGCAAACAGTCGTCAATTTATGACATTTTCGTAGACACCCCCGAGTCCCAATCATGTCAGACCTCCCTGAAACCATGTTTATTCTTATCTATTTTAATTTGAGTTTTTTTTCTTGGAAATTTTATTCTGAGTTATTTTGGAAAGTTCATATGCATTGCAGAACAATGTTATAAATTCCACTAATTATAGTTTTAGGTCATACAGCACATGCATGCACCTACCTTTACCTGTCTATATAACCCTAAGGCCCTGTTTGTTTTTACGGTTTTCGCAGAAAGGAATTGGATGTGGATATTCTAATTCCAATTCCTGCGTTGGTTTCCACCTTTTCACGGGCGGAATTGGCTTTATATGAAAACAGGCCGGTTTTGGGTCTTTGAAAAATAGGCCTTTCTCAAAACCTTCCAGATTAGGTTGTTTTGTCGCCAGAGAGCTCGCCCTTTCCGCTGCTACTTACTCAGCGTCGACGCAGGCGCAACCCCGATCTTCGACGGAAGCACACGGTAAGGTCGCGAGTTTGGTTCTCCTTCCTAGTTCGAGAGGATTAGGACTTCTTCCCATTTATAATCCCTTCGAATGTAGAAATGGAATGGCAGTGAAATGGTAGCGAGCTGAGGAATCCTTCCTCAGTTTTCTCGATCCAAACGAGACTAGCAAGGAGAACAATATAATTGGCAAATTCAATTCCCGTGTCTCAAAATCATCCTGAAAACGAACAACGGAATTGAGTTTTATCACAATTCATAAACCCGAGTTTTTTTTTTTGAACCAAAACCAATCCCCTCCGAAAATCCGCCAAACGAATGGAGCCTAATTCTTCGTGATAACCGTATGCAGCAGCCCGCAGGTGCTGCGCTAATTTGGAGCGGCCAACATATATTTTCGTGCCACATGATTCTTCCATATTCGCTTGATTATTTGTAGCAACTCATTTGTGATAATCTCTCTCTCTAATCTTCGGTTGTACGTGTTCCAGAGTGCCTCTCGAGATCAAGGAAAGGCTCGATTGTAAAGGAAAGCATGTTTATTTGAGCACAATAATGTCTCATGTACAACAGCTGTGCTTCCCAGGCAGGTAAGCGGCGGCAGAAGACGCTGGGCTGGTTTCTTGATCAGCCGGAGATCAAAATCTCCGATATTTTCGAGAACAAAATCTATCGCCTTTTATGCCAATAAAAGCTCGAATTGTAAGGGATGAATGGAATTGGTTATTTCTGTTATTTGTTTTGTCATTTCGTGTGCTTCGAATATAAAACATAGTACTTACTGTAAACTATCAGCATGCTTTCAGCATCTCCCATGGGGCTCTTTTTTCGTTCTTATAAGCCGTCGTTTTTTTATTCGAGCCCCTCTTCATCTTTTTTAGACTATTGTTGTGTTGAGATTTCATTGTTCTGTTTTTTTTTTACTTGTATTTTGGTTGTGTTGAGATTCCATATAGCTTATTAATTATAATAGCTTTTGACTTGATTTTTAAGTTAACTATTATTATATATTTTATTTGTTAGAATTATAAAAATGAAGTACATTAACTCTATAAAATATGGTATTAGTCCAAAAAAAAATTAAAGTAATTTGATCATATTCAATAAATAGGAGCTCTAATTAATATAGTATTCTTTTCCCTGGTTGTAAACAGAGGAAAAAATTACTTTGAAGGGAATATAGGCAAAGTGAATGTTTTTTTTCTTTTCAAATAGAGTATAAATATTATTTATTTATAATTTATAGCTCTAATTCAATATTATAGGGAGTTGTTAAAAGGCATCGTAGTTTTGGCTAGTCGCACCACAATTTCTCTTACATTACCCTTAAAATTACTCAAAAATTAATAGCCGCATAACACTAACTCGCAGACTTATAAAGGCACCAACACGCCGGTTCCAACGGAGGATGTTTCACCATTGCCGGCGAGCGGAGAGTGGTGGCCGCTGTGGATGAACGAGCGCTGCATTTAACAAAATTGTGGTGCAATTAAAAAGTATGAGTGTCTTTAATCATTCAAAAAACGTTCGGTGTCTTTACCAAAGAGGTGTGGCTAACCAAAATTGCGGTGTTTTTAACAACTCGTTAAAGGCACCGCAGTTTTGGCTAGTCGCACCGTAATTTCTCCTAATTTAATCTTAAAGTTACTACTAATAAAGTATTAGTTGCACAACATTAACTTGCACCACAATTTCTCCTAATTTGACTTCTGAAGGCACCAATATCGGTGGAGCCTTCCACTCCTCCGGTACTGGCTGTAGCGGAGGGTTTTCACCACCGCCGGCGAGCGGAGAGCGGTGACCACTGCGCAAGAACGAGCGGAGATGTCTCAGATGCTTCCCAAGTAGATTGTTTGCTCTTTTTGTTCACCATCAGTGCTTCTTTTCGGATTTTTCGTTTAGATTTCTTAAATTTTGGCTAAATTCTTGTTTTTGCCCTTTGATTCGATAAATTCATCTGCTGCCCTACGATTCGATAAATCCATGTTGTTTTTGTCTCTTCTTCTCTATTAAAAACGATGTCTTTAACAAAATTGTGGTGCAATTAACCAGTATGAGTGTCTTTAACCATTCAAAAAAATAATGTCTTTAACAAAGTGGGCGACTAGCCAAAACTGCGGTGCGTTTAACATCTCCCTAAATTTATAGATAAACGTTTATAAAAAAAACTAAAGATAAATGCTTATAGATAAAGATAAACGTTTAAAACGTTTATATAGATTAAATAATAATAGAAATAATACTAAATAGATAAACGTTAATATACATTATTAATAAAAATGGAATAAAATTAAATATTTTAATCATTTTTATAACGTTTTATATAGATTATTTTCTATAAAATGTTTTTTTATATAAATTATTACAAAAAATAAAAAATAGAAATAAAAACAGATATTAAATTATAATCAAATTTAAACACAATAAAAGATTTGTGGGCAACCGTACAATAAAACATTTTATAGAGATGAAGGTCGCCGTACTTTCGTCAGTACTTGATCGTACTTTTGTCTCGTTTGCTTTCGAGCGCACGCGTTTCACATCACATTACACTCACCGCTCGCAGTCTCCGGAGCGCAGTACTCCGCCTGTCGCTCATTTTTTATTGCATTCGGATGGGGGGATTGCAAGTGACCCAAGCGCCCTACGAAGTATGTAGGCCCGAGAGCTAAAAACGTAGTTCATCAACCTCCAACTCTCCAACACTCCTATGCAGCTGGAAGGGGTAGCTTGAGAAGAACACGATGGACGACCAAGGGGGACATGGAGGCTTCGGCAATAGTGGTGGCGGGCGGCGTGGAGGGCGTGGTGGGCTCGGCTTTGGCCGAGGGGCTGGTGGTGACCTCGGGAGTGGGCGGCCTGGCGGGTCTACGGCGGACTAGTGGCGGACGGGAGCAGGTACCGGGATCGGTCCCCTAGCTTGGAGCGTGGTCGGCGTCGTCCCTCTTGGGCGGACGATGCAGTGCAGGATTCGCAGCCCCGGGACGGCAGTGGTCGTTTCTTGCCATTAATGGCGGTTGGCGGAGGGCTGGAGGTGCCGTCTTCCGCCCCGCCCCGCGGCATCTCGGCTGCGCTTGACCTGCCCTATGAGGGTGCGGTGCGCTCAGGTATGTCGGAACCACCTATTGGTAATGGGGCTGATGCAGAAATGGCACCGGGCGGGGATGCGCAGGAGGTGGAAATGGCCATGGAGCAAGGGGGCATAGCAGATTTTGCCTCAGGTTTTTGCACGGAAGGTGCTCGACGAAATGACCGACCCAAATCCGCTGGGGATTTGGAGGGGCACGGGGTGCTGGATGGCTCGGGTCCGTCTCTTGGTGACCCCCCGCGCCGCCCTGGAAGCTCGCCGGCTGCGCACGACAGCAGTTGCTCACCGAGCAATCACCGCCCCGAAGGTGCTCTGGGAAATGCCGGACAGAATAGCAGCCCGCCTTCGGCCTGGCAGCGCAAGGGGCTGGTCTCGCTGGATGATATCCAAGGGCTGGATGACATTGCCCCGGACGGCTCTCCCATTGCCATGCTTGATGCGATGGCAACCCGGACCATGGAAAATCTTTCGTTCTCGTTGGTTGGTAAAATCTTGGGTCGGCGGCTGCCCGCCCATGTGGTCGAAGCGGAGATCCGTAAACGGTGGGAGCAATTCGGGGAGTTTCGCTTCTTGGTGCTCCGCGCCGATTGTTTTTTATGTGTTTTCTTGTCCGCGGAGGCACGCGACTCTGTCCTACAAGGTGGCCCGTGGTTTATTAATGGCTTTATTGTCGGCATGGATGTTTGGACGCCAGCCTTTGATCTGTCTTCATTCAAGGGCCTTTCCTCGCCGGTGTGGGTGCGGCTTCTGCGCCTTCCGCTTCTGTTCTGGGATCGCGCCAACATCGCCCGCATCGCGGCACGTGTGGGCAAGCCTCTTTGGGTTGACTCCACAACCAATGATTGGGGCCGCATGGAGTATGCCCGGGTATGTGTCCGGGTGGATTTGTCTAAGCCCCTTCCAGGCGGGGTACAGGTTACCAGCTCTTTTATGTCGTTTGTGCAGACCGTGGAGTATGAGGGTCTTGCTTCCCTATGCTCCTCCTGCGGTTGTGTCGGCCACTTCGATGGGGAATGCCTGCCCCCCACCCCCACCCCTCGGCGACCCGGTACCCCTCCGACACCGGCCCCTGCCCAACGTGCGGCTCCTCCGCCCGCCCCTCACGTGCCGCAGCAACAGCCCGCGGAGCCTGTTCTGGAGCAGGGCGGCCTGCTCGGACCCGGTCCATGGAATTTGGTCAAGCACCGCCGCCGACGCCGGCGGGGTGCGAATTCGGCCCCCCTTCCGCCTCGCCCCATGGACGTTCGCCCAGCTCCCCGCCATCAACTGCAGCGGCCAGCTGTTCACGCCCCAGCGCGCGGCCCACCATTGCCCAAACAGCCTTTGGTGCCGGATCCGCACGATGCTGTGTTGCAGCCGCATAGCAAGGAGCTCGCCTGGCCAGATGTGGATGGGGATGGCAGCCTGCCTGTCGATGCGGTCTTGGGGACAGAAATGGTGCTCTACCCTCTCGATCCGCCGAGGGTGCACCGCTCTCTCGCTGCCCGGGAGCTTGCAAGTTTGGACCCTGTAGTGATTATTTCCAACAAGCGGAGTCGGGGGGATCTGGTTAGCGACGGAGAGGACGCCTCCTCTTCAAGGGGTCCATGGCGAGCCTCATTTTGTGGAATTGTCGGGGGGCTCGGAAGAAGGAGGTTGGACATCTTCTCCGGGATCTTACTCTGCGGTGGGGGGTTTCCCTTGTGGGCTTGTCTGAGACGATGATGTAAGATCTTTCCCGGCGTGATGTGGACCGGCTGGCGGGCCGGAATTTGGATTTTGTGCATCAACCGTCGGCTGGCAGGTCCGGGGGTATTGCGGTGCTATGGCGGAGTGACGTTGTGCAGTTTGTGCCGATCTCTCTCTCGAGGCAATGCGTTATTGGGGATGCCACCCTCCCTGATAAGCGATGCTGGCGGGTGGTGTTCGTTTATGCGAACAAAGATGTTTATGTCCGGAGGCAGCTGTGATCTTTGCTGGAACAGTTTGCAACCCCGGATCGCCCGATGATTGTGGGGGGTGGCTTCAACTGCCTTCTGCGGCCGGAGGAGCGGCGAGGCAGTCGGCCCTTTGTTTATTCACAAGGGTCTTTGGAGATGGATGCGGCTGTGGCGGAGCTGGACCTTCAGGAGCTGGGTTTCATGGGCCCGACCTTTACTTGGTGTAACAACCAGCCCAGACTTGGGCGTGTTCTGGGGCGTTTGGATCAGATGTTTGTTAACTCAGTGGGAATGGACGTTATCCCCTTGGGTGCTGTGCGACACTTGCCCCGGGTTGGCTCTGACCACTGTCCTATCCTGCTGGCTTTGGGGGAAGTGCAGGCTGCTAGGCCGTCTAGGTGGATCAGGTTTGAGGATACATGGATTTCTTACCCGATGGTGCGGAAACTGGTGTCTCGATCCTGGCTGAAGGCGGATGTCGGTGATAGTGCAGAGGTCTTGCAGCGAAAGTGTCGCCGCACCCTTCGGGCCCTTTTCTTTTGGAGCAAGAACAAGCTCAAGGATCTGGGTGATCGGAATGAGATTTTGGAGGCGGAGATTGTGGAGTTCCAGCGGCTGGAGAGCTTGGATGGTGGCATCTCAGAGGAGCAGACTCAAACTCTCATTGCGGCGGTTAAGGAGCTCTTGAGCATTCATGCTAGGTTGGCCACTTGGTGGAAACAACGTGCAAAGGTGCAGTGGATCAACGAGGGTGATGTGAATACCCACTATTTTCACTCCATCGCCTCCTGTCATCGGCGAGGCAATCAGATTTCTCAGGTGGAGCTTGCAAACGGCGACCTTGTTGAAGATCCGGAGGGCATCGAGGCGGCATTCTTGGACTTCTTTGATCGGAAGTGGGAGTGTGCGGCTCCTGTTCTTGCTGGGTGGCCTCTCCTGCCTTCCTCTCGGCGGCTTGATGGAGGGGCAACCTCCTTGTTGCTGAAGGAGGTTTCTGAGGAGGAGATTCGGGGCGTCATCAAGGCCATGAGGGCCAACCGTGCTCCGGGCCTAGACGGTATTACTTCCTCTTTTTTTATCCACTTCTGGCCCATTGTGCGTACTTCTGTTTGCAGGGCCATTGGCGACTTTTTTGCTCTTGGTCGTATGCCCAGTGCGTGGAAGGAGACACTGGTGGTACTCATTCCGAAGTGCGCCAATGCGTCTCGACCAGATCGGTTCCGGCCTATTAGTCTGTGCCAGACCATCTATAAGGTGGCGGCGAAGATCATTGTGGATCGCATGACGGGGCTCCTACCCTCGCTCATCTCGGAAGAGCAGGGGGCCTTTGTTCCTGGGCGCTCTATTTCCCACCAGTGCTTCATCGCCCAGGAGGTGGTGCACAAGCTGGCGATCTCGACCTCCATGATTGGGTTCCTCGCTATGAAGGTCGACATGGAGCAGGCCTACGACAAGATGTCGTGGGAGACGCTGCGGCAGGTTCTGGTCATGTTTGGGTTTCCGGAGGAGTTTGCTAGGTGGATTCTGCAGTGTGTGGAGGGGCCGCAGTTTGCGTTGCTCCTCAACGGGCGACTTACGAGGTGGATCGCGGCAAGCTGTGGCTTCCGGCAGGGATGCCCCCTCTCCCCTTATCTGTTCATTCTGTGCTCTGAGCTGCTCTCGCTTGTCTTCAGTCAGCGGGGGAACTCATTGGGCGTTATGGTTGCGGCTTCAGGCCCGCGGATCTCTCACTTGCTTTACGCCGATGACATCTTCATCACCTCAGATGCCACCACGTCTTGTGTGGATCAGTGTCTTGCCGTGTTACAGGAGTACTGTACTTGGACTGGGCAGCGGATCAACAGATCGAAGTCCATGGTCATGTTTGGCAAGTCCACCCCCATGGGGACGTGCGACAGACTGACTCGCCGCCTGGGCTTCCAGAGGGTTCGCAAGTTTACTTACTTGGGCATTTTGCTGGCTATGCGCAAGTTGAAACGCTCCGACTTCTCACACCTGCTTCTGAAGGTGGCGGCGAAGGTTCGGGCCTTGGGGAACCGCCACCTCTCCTTAGCGGGCCGGGCCACCCTCGTCAGGTCGGCGCTCCTGGCCACGCCGATGTTCCTCTATACACATTGTCATGTGCCTCGCTCGGTCCAGGAGGCTATAGAGCGGCTGGCGCAGTTTTTCCTGTGGCAGAGGGCCCCTTCCCAGCGTGGGATGCACTATGTTAGCTGGGAGCAGTGTTGCTCTCCCTCTGCTGGGGGGGGGGGCTTGGATTCCATGGGGTGAGTAGGTGGCAGGGCCCCTTGCGGGCAAAGTTCACATGGGAGCTGATGCAACCGGGATCCTCCCTTTTCCACAGGTTGGTTTCAGCCCGTTACACTGGCTGCTTTTGGCGGGAGGGGATCACCTGACGCGACTCTCCGGTTTGGAGGCTCATCAGGGAGGGCGCTGCGTGACTTCGGCCCCTGCTTCGCTGGCAGATTGCGGATGGGGATTCTGTGGATGTGCTTGCACACGCTTGGATTCTCGACCGACCTCTCTCCCGGTGGCCCACTTTCACTGACTGCGGCTCGCTGGAGTCGCTCCAGATATCAGCCTTCTTGCTTCCAGGCGGCGGTTGGGATGTTTCCGCTCTGTCTCCGTTTTTTGGGCCGGATCTTGTTGAGGCCGTCCTCCAGATCCCGGTCCATAACTCATTTCCCCAGGACAGGCCAGAGCTCTGCACCCGCCTCAGCGGCCGTTCTATTGCCTCCCTAGCCTACATGGGCCAGTTTGACGGGGCTTGCCCGGAATTTAGCTGGCTTCGGAAGCTAAAACTTCATCCGCGGGAGCGGATGTTTTGGTGGCGGCTCCTGTGGGATGCGATCCCCACCCGGGCGTGGCTTGCTCGTCGGGGTCTTACTACCGAGCGGGGATGCTCTTGGGGCTGCACGTCTGAGGAGACCCGGGACCATCTGGTCTCGGACTGCTGCTGTCTGTCGGCCATTCAGGCTGCTCTTCTGCGTTGGGGATACAGTTTGCCCTCCTACTCCAGCTGGGCGACTACGCTGGAGCTTCTCTCCTCTGTCTCTGCCGGCGCGCTCGGTACAGCGAGGTTTTTTTGTTGTGCGGTGTACCAGGCCTGGCGTGGCCGCAACGCCAAGGTCCACAGTGGCGAGGTGGCGTCCTTTACTGTCATGGCGGCGACCATTGTTGAGAACCTCTCCATTATGCGAACTCTACCTCTCCAGGGGCACTGGGGTACCACCCAACCTTACCGGCTGTCGACACCACTCTTTTGGTGCCCCCCGCCCCTGGATGGATAAAGTTCATTGTGGATGGTTCTCTCTCCTTGTCCGGGCTCGCTGGGCTTGGGATGGTGGCCCGTGATGACCGGGGTGCTCTCATCTTTGCTGCTGGATCCTCGCTTTTGCATTGGGATCCTGGGGGAGTGGAGCTGGCGGCGGTCTTGGCCCTCAAGGATCATATCCCGCCATCTTTATATGGGGTGCGCGGGGCTATTGTGGAGGGCGACTGTTTGACCCTTATGGACAATTGTGCTGCTGGTTTGCGACGGGGCGACTGGAGCGTGTCGGTGGACGGCGAGGAGGACTTCTCTTTTCTGAGTGGCTTCCCGCAGCTTCGATTCCAGCATATTGGTCGTGCTGTCAACAGAGTTGCTGACTTCTGTGCTCGTTTTGCCCGTCGGGAAACCTTTGTTTGGCTAGATGTTGATAGCACTCAGACCGAGTTTGTCGAGCTTGTTCGTGCAGACTTGGATGACATGTTGTAGCTTTGTTTTCCTTTTTTATTTTTAATTTCATGCTATATGCACTTTTCAAAAAAAAAAAGGAGCAGGTGAGGATGACCGGAAGTAGTGTCATGACTTGTGTAAGAAAGTGCTAGCTTGTGATAATCAGAATATCAGGAATGGGGGACAACATGCCATCAAAGCTACTTAGGCCCACCGCTGTTTTCTAAAAAACCAGGCCAAACAATTTTCAATTTCTGAAGAGCACTTAACAGCAGTGAACACTGCTCCTCCAAACAGTTTTATTGATTTTCCCACCAAAACATCAGATTTACTCGCTGCTGCGGAAAAAGAACTACGCAGCGTCACTGTCCGCGCCTCAGTTTACACGCATAGATCTATTGGGGTTCTGGCGATCCTAGAAGCGCGCACAATCGAATGACGGAGGCGCAGCAGGACTCGCCGTCGTTGCCACGGCCGCTGCCCACTCCGGCGCCATCGCAGCAACATAAGCAGCGGGAAGAGATGATGGCCTGCGTGTCTGCCCTGGAGGCTGCGCTGCTGCCCTGTCTCCCTGCACGCGAGCTCCAGGCCGTTGATCGCTCTGCGCACTCCTCCCATCAGAGTTAGTTCTCCATCTCCCTTCTACTCTTTCTTCACGGTTACCATTCTTCCGGTCGATTCGTTCACGTCCTCTTATATTAAGCTGGTAGGTGTTTGATGTTTTGCCTCAATCAAACATTTCCTTCAACTGCTGGTTCAGGATCTCACTTTCTGTGAACTAGGGCTTGTTTTGCAGTTCATGAGCTTTATCGGAGCACATTTGTTTTAAAAAAATATTTATTTGCTTCATATTTAATTACAGCAATCTTACTTTAATTTCTATTATAACTTGTTTATTGTATTTAAAGTCTAATCTCGATCATGCATGCTAGTATAGCCTAACTTAATTTCAAAACTTATTACAATTGTAGGTGCGGACTTTATAAATTCATTGCATCATCTTAGAACCTCACTCACTTTCGCGCTCGCATCCATACATTAGAGTCACGTACTCACTACACGGTCTTCACTTTATCCGGCGTCACTTAGGCTTCGGAATTATTATTATTATTTCGCGAGAATAGGTGCGCATAGTTACCTAAAATGATCCAAATTGAAAACAATTTGAAGCAAATATTAAGAATTCTGATAAAGTGGAGATCAGAAAGCTATATTTTCACTAATCTGAACGGAAGGGATATACAACTATTTATAACAGAAGAAAGAAAGCCGAAAAATAACTACCAAACTGAGGACATTTAGAGAATGAATGACAATCGTATGACATCTAATAACCGTAAAACTCCCCCTCAAGATGGGGAATAAACATCTAGAATTCCCATCTTGGAGATCAAAAACTGAAACTGGATTCTCAGCAACGGCTTGGTCAGCAAATCCGCAAGCTGATATTGAGTCTTGATGTGAACAATTTTTAAATAACCCGATTGAATGAGCTCGCGGGCAAAATGACAATCTATATCAATATGTTTAGATCGCTCATGAAAAGTAGGATTCGAAGCCAAATGAAGTGCCGATTGATTGTCACAAAACAACATAGTTGTGGGGATCTGTATTTCAAAATGAAGAAGGAGACGTTGTAACGAAACGACCTCACTTGCTAATGAGGCAAGAGCATGATATTCAGCCTCTGTCAAAGATTTTGAAATAGTGGGTTGCTTTTTTATTTCCATGAAATGAGTGAATCTCTCAAAAAGACACAAAATCCAGTAGTGGATCGTCGTGTGTCTAAACAGCTTCACCGATCGGCATCTGAATATGCAGTGAGGCGAAGAGAATTATTGACCGGAAAAATAATCCTTGTCCCGGTGTATTCTTAAGGTATTGTAGTAAGTGATGAACTGCATGAAGATGAGTTGTGCGAGGAGAGATCATTAATTGATTTAATTTTTGAACTGTATAAGCAATGCCTGGGCGAGAAACAGTCAAGTATATGAACCGCCCAATCAGTCTTCGATTGGATGAGGCATCAGGTAAAAGATCATCGTCAAGAGCTTGCAATTTAAGGTTGGGATCCATGGGCAATGGAAGCGGTTTTGAATTGAGAAAACCAGTATCGGTTAGAAGGCTGAGAGTGTTTTTCCGTTGGGATAAAGAAATACCAGTCGAAGAACGGGCAACTTCTAGACCTAAGAAATACTTTAAGTCACCCAGTACTTTCAATTTGAGTATCCTCTGCAATAAAGACTGCACTTGGTGAAGTGAAGGAAGGTTAGGACCAATTAGCACAATGTCGTCAACGTATACTAAAAGAACAACCAAGTTGTTACCAGAACCAAAAGTGAAAGAGAGTAATCATTCTTTGATTGAATAAAGCCATTAGTTAATAGGGTTGAGGAAATTTTTTTGAAACCACTGTCGAGAAGCTTGGCGTAATCCATAAACTGATTTATGGAGTTTGCAAACCAAATTCTCCCCCTGAATTGGATATTCTAATGGCAGGGTCATGGATACTTCTTCAACGAGATCTCCGTTTAAGAAGGCATTGTTGATAACCAATTGTAATATAGACCATCGTTTCTCGGCATCAACAACCAAAAGAACATGAATGGAGGTCAGTTTTGCGACGGGAGAAAAAGTATCAAAAAAGTCAATTCCAGTTTGTTGTGTGTAACCCTTGGCAACCAATCGGGCCTTATATCTGTCAACACTCCCATCTGCGTTGTATTTAACCCTGTATAACCAACGGCACCAGCACATCATTTATTTGGCGGCAATGGTACAGCAGACGAAGTTTTATTTGAATCCATGGCCTTAAGCTCCTCAGCCATTGCCTGTCGCCATTCAGGAATCTTAATAACTTGATGATAAAACTACGGTTCATACGTTATAAAAACTTGTAGAATGAAATCTTTGTAAGAGGGACAAAGTTTATTATAACTAAGATGTTGCTGAATAGGATAAGGAGTTAAAGAACAAGCATAATCATGAAGATAAGAAGGTTATTTTGATTGGCGGGTTGATTTGCGAAGAACTGGGACAAAATGTGTTTCCAGAGGTGGTGAGGTGGAGGAGGAAGGAGCTGAATTAGGTAACAAAGAAGGACCGGCCACAGGTTGATCAGGGGATATGATGGTATGTAAAGTTTGCAAGTTGGATGTTTGGACAAAATCATTCTAGAAAAAGGTAGAACAAGGTCTGAAAAAGGGTCATCAGAATGATGAAGAGAGGCAGTGGCATTAATCGGGAATTGATGTTCATGAAAGATAACATCACGAGATATAAAGAATTGTTTGGTAATTAAATTGTAAAGTTTGTAACCTTTATATCCAAGGGGATAGCCAACAAAAACAGCAAGGGTGCTCTAGGCAGAAACTTTGTGCGATGAGCTTGAAGAGTAACAGCAAAACACAAGCATCCAAAGGTTTTGATAGAGTGATAATCAGGATCTTGATTATGAAGAATGTGAAATGGGGATTGGCCATGAAGAAGAGGAGTGAGAAGTCTGTTAATAAGGTATGTTGCAGTGCCTATACACTCCCCCCAAAAGATATTGGAACCTTGGATTGGAAGAACAGAGTCCGAGCAATGTTTAATAGGTGTTGATGTTTTCGTTCAACAACTGAATTTTGTTGAAGACGTTCTACACAGGAGAATTCATGGTGAGTACCTTGTTGCTGAATAAAATCAGTTAAGGCTAACTCCTTTGCGTTATCAAATCGAAAATGTTTAATGGTTATGCCAAACTGAGTTTTAACTAATTGAAATTTTCTTATGATAGCAGTGGATGCTTCACCTCTTGCAAAAATGCATGGTAAGGTTTGCCTACATTTCACTCTTGTGGTGGGACCCGGACCCTCGCTACGTGGGGATGCCTTTGTGCACCGGGCTGCCCTTTTTTTAGCAGTGGATGCTTCAAACTTCGTTTTAAGAAGGTTAATTCATGTATATCGAGAACAATCATCAACCAAAGTGAAGAAGAAATGTTTGCCATCATATGTCTCATGATGATATGGTCCCCAAATATCACAATGCAACAAGTCAAAAATAGAAGGAGAAACATTATTACGAGAAATAAAGGGCATTTGAATTTTGCTAAATGACATATAGAGCAATTCAGAGAGGAGTAAGCAGTAGGTAAAAAATGGAACTTTCACACTTAATAGATTGAGTATTTTATCAGAAAAATGACCATAACGAGTATGCCATAAAGTCACATTACAAGTCGTGGTGACATTATTAACAGTAGGCAGAACAGCACGCGATGAAGTATCAGCAATGGAGTTATCTTTTGATGCAATGGAGTTATCTTTTGATGCAAGGGAGAAAACATAAAGTCCAGCAACAAGATTACCCTTGCCAATCTTCTTGGAGTGTTTGGTGTCCTGGATGAGAAACCAGTTAGGAAAAATAATAACTGAATAGTCAGGATTAGTTAATAAAGCAATGCCAGAGAGTAAGTTGAAACAAAAAGATGGAACATAGAAAACATCATGAATGATTAAATCTTGGAAAGAGAGTAAGACATGCTTCTTGAATGCTAACAGCTTTTTCCGAACCACCCCGAGGGGACCCGGAGTGTGATGGAAACGTCGGGTGCGGGCGTTCGAGCAAGTCCTGCCATTCTCGCTCAGGATCCTGCTGCTCTCTCAACTGCCCACAACAACCCTTCCTCGAAAAGCCAAGGGATTGCGGATTCGCAAGGTAATGTTGCTGCGAGAGCCTCTATCGGGTGAGTGCTTCGGTGTCTAAAGCTACACTTTTTGTAGGAGGGGACAAGACCGAGGTCTGTCGAGCCGGAGGGAGGTCTCCCCACCACTCCTATCCCCTACTATGGTTGAGGAACCTGCTGAGGACCAGCCCAACATCCTCGAGCGTTTGAATCTTCTGGCTGATACGGTGCGGAGGCAGGAGGCCTTTCTTCTTGAGCTGCGTGACGGAAGGTGGTCCGCCGGACCTGACCCTCTCGCCCGCGTCTGCGCGCTGGAACGGCGGATGGAGAGGTTGGAAAACGAGCTTAATCTGCTAAGGGGGGAGGTCTGGCTTGCGTCCGGAGGTATAGCTGCGCCACTCGCAGACCGCATACGCCGGGTTGAGGCTACCGTTCGCACCGTGGGCGAGGAGATTGCCGCAACGAAAGAGTGCATCGGGTCTATGCAGGGGGTGCCGTCGTGCACCCAGGATCAAGGTTTCTGGAAGTGGACGCCGCGCTGAACGACTTTTATTTGCGATCTTCTATTTGTTGTGTAATAATAGGGATTAGCCTTGCATGGTGGTTCAATCCACCTTGCGATCGAATGCTTTGACCTTACTCTGCTTCTGTTATAATGCTTCGTTGCTTTCATTCATTCGTGCTTCGCAGGTCGTCGAGCGTTGGATGATTAAATGCCAGGGTAAGCGACACGACGTCGGGGTAGTGCATCTGAGGACGGGAGGCAGAGGCCTTAGATGGGTGTCCTCTAGATGAGGTAGAGGAGTGGGGTTAGGGGGAAGCATGGGCGAATGGACCTCGAGGTCCTCGCCCCTGAACCAAGCGAGCAGATCATAGGGTCCGCACACCTCTGCCGGGTGAATGGTCCACGAGGACCACTCCCATGCACCGGGCGAGTGGACCTCATGGTTCACTTGCCCGTTCCCCGGGCGAGTGGACCTCATGGTCCACTCGCCCGTGCCCTGAGTGAGTGGACCTCGTGGTCCACTCACCCACTTTGGATCCCCCTATAAATACACCCCCCTTTCTTCCACTTCACCATCACGTTCGCCCCCTTCCCTTGCCTTGCATTCCCCTTGAGGTCGGCTCTCTTCCCTCTCTCTTATCCCGCGAGATGGCCCCCAACCGCCCTCCTGTTGCTAGGAATGGCCGGGAGCAATGTGCGGTCAATTTTTCCGAGCATTCCTTTCCTGAAGGGAATGTATCTAAGCAGGAGTTCTCAGCCTTCAAGAGCTCCTACCTTCCCGAGGGGTGGACGTCTCGACGTCCGTCCCAAGGTGAGACCATTTAACTCTTTCTATGAGAACTGGCTCGCCTTCCCGCTTGCCCACTTTGAAGCTGACCTACGACTTCCCCTATGGCCTGAGGTGAAAGAGTTTCTGAACTACTTCGGCGTAGTCCCGGCTCAGGTTAACTCTAACGCGATCTCGATGTTAACGGCCTATGCTTGCTATCTGCGAGAGGAATGGGTTCAGTTCGACCTAACCGTGTTTCGCAAGGTGTTCGTCTTCCGAGCGACCACTGATGGGGTATGTTTCCTCACCGGCACGCACGTGAAGGTGTGTGAGACCTCCAACAAGGTCCATCACTGGAATGACACCTTCGTGTTCATCCAAAGTGACTTCGGTGACATCCCCCTCTCACCCATCCAGAGGTCTGAGAAGGCCTGCAAGGCCCCTCGCTTAGGTGGGGAGGCAGCCGTACTTCATAGCTATCTTGAGGGCGCAAGCTTCGAGGTCGAGCACCTCCGGAGGAACATCGACTGGCTTACCTACGTTGAGCATGGGACAGGTATCCCCTCCCTTCCGATGTCCCCCCTATTTTTTCCTTTCTCACCCATACCTGTGGATACTTACCTTTACCTTAATTCATTCAGGTGAGCGAACTCTTCAACGGCACCCTCCCTTTGCAAGGGGGAGCTCTTCATCCGCCCGCTGGTTCGTTAAGGAGGTTGTCGCAGCATGCGCCTCCGCCCCGAAGGTCCCCACGACGAGGCAACGGAGAGAGGAGCAGGTGGTGGAGGAGGCTACGCCTTCTTCCCCGCCAAGAGGACCAACGATGCGGCGGGGGAAGGCTGTCCGCAGGGAGGGTTCAGTGGTAGCGCCGAGGGAGAAGGGGGAACCGAGTGACCCTGACGCGCTGGCGAATCACCCCAACTTCGAGATGGGGGGGGGGGGGGGGGGGAACGCCACCGACTCCTTCGGTGACCCTATCCTTCACTGGGATGAGGCCATGAACCGGGTCTCGATCACCTCCCATCAGCCCTCCTGGATAGAGAGTGAACCTCTCGGGGATGCCGCGTACAACCTCTCCTTTGGCCTCTATGGCCGACAGGATGCGGCCGCCTACAAGAAGAAGTCCATGCGTGACCTTGCCTGCATGAGCTCGCAAGCCCTGCTTCGCGCAGCCGAACTCTCGCATATGACTGCCCGCCGAGGTCTTAGTCTCTCGAAGAAGCTGAGGCAAGCCGATGCGTCGAGTCGGGCTGCTGAAGAGAGGGTTGCTGACCTCACCACATGCCTAGTCACCTCTGAGAGGCTCCTGGAGCAGTCATCCGGGGGCCTGGTTCGTGCTTGCTTTGGTGGCCCTTCCCTTCTTCTTCACCTCTCCTTTCTTTAGCGGTTGTAACCTTTTTACCTTTTTCACCTGCAGGGATCAGAGGCTGCTGACTCGCTCAGGAGGCGATGCGAGGAGTCAGCTCGAGAGGTGCAGGACCTAAGGGCTCAGCTTGCTGAAGCCCAGAGGCAGTTGCGGGAGGGGGAGAGAGGTGGACCCTCGCGGACGGCGGCGCTAGCCCCACCTTCCCCTGCTAGGGCTGAGAGCACCCGGAGGAAGATTGCGAAGAAGACGGTCGAGGCCTTGATGGTCTCCCTTCATAGGGCGGACGCCCTTCAGGACGATTGGAGGGGGGGTCTCTGCTAGCGATATCCTTTTCGAGCTCTACCCCTCCCCCGCGCGTCCCAGCTCGCCCCCTTCCAGCGACGGCTATTCCCCATGAATATCGAAGTTGCTAGGAACCTCCTCTTTTTTTTATCTTTCATAAGTCACGACTGCTTTGTATTTTCGTCCGTGTGCTAACTATTAAGGGCAAAGCGCTTGCCATGTAATCTATATTACCCCTGAACATGCAACTATTCAGTGAACCTTGTAGCTTCTTCAACTCTTCGCTGTTCAAATATAACAATTGCCTGGTTTGAGATCTCTTCCTATGATAAAGAGAGTTTGCTATCTCGTCATACCTTAGACCAACTTGTTAGACCAACCAGAAGAGGAGAGCTGGTCCACGTCCTAGGGGCTTAGCTTACCCGGAGGCAGAGGAATTTAACACATTTTCAAACCAATCGGGGGCGGAGTACCGGTCCACGTCCTAGGGGCTTAGCTTGCCTGAAGGCGGAGGAACCCAGCACCTTCCCAAACCAATTGGGGGCGGAGTACCCGTCCACGTCCTAGGGGCCTAGCTTACCTGGAGGCGGAGGAACTCAACACTTTTTCAAACCAACTGGGGGTGGAATACCCATCCGCGTCCTAGGGGCCTAGCCTACCCGGAGGCGGAGGAACTCATTATCTCTCCAAGTCACTTAGTCGAGCAGCAAGTCGACCCGATGAGTCTAACCATCTGCCGGTATGACTGAGCCCGGAGAATGGTCTCTAGTCGGGGATCTTACCAAATGGGGGCGGAGTACCCATCCACGTCCTAGGTGTTTACCTTCACCTGGAGGCAGGGGAACTCAACACCTTCCCAAGCCATTTAGTCAAGTAGCGAGTCGATCCGATGAGTCTCCCATCTGCCGGCATGACTGAGCCCGGAGAATGGTCTCTAGTCGAGGATCTTACCAAATGGGGGCGGAGTACCCATCCACGTCCTAGGTGCTTACCTTCACCTGGAGGCAGAGGAACTCAACACCTTCCCAAGCCACTTAGTCAAGTAGCGAGTCGACCCGATGAGTCTCCCATCTGCCGGCATGACTGAGCCCGAAGAATGTCTCTAGTCGGGGATCTTACCAAATGGGGGCGGAGTACCCATCCACGTCCTAGGTGCTTACCTTCACCTGGAGGCAGAGGAACTCAACACCTTCCCAAGCCACTTAGTCAAGTAGCGAGTCGACCCGATGAGTCTCCCATCTACCGGCATGACTGAGCCTGGAGAATGGTCTCTAGTCGGAGATCTTACCAAATGGGGGCGGAGTACCCATCCACGTCCTAGGTGCTTACCTTCACCTGGAGGCAGAGGAACTCAACATCTTCCCAAGCCACTTAGTCAAATAGCGAGTCGACCCGATGAGTCTCCCATCTGCCGGCATGACTGAGCCCGGAGAATGGTCTCTAGTCGGGGATCTTACTAAATGGGGGCAGAGTACCCATCCACGTCCTAGGTGCTTACCTTCACCTGGAGGCAGAGGAACTCAACACCTTCCCAAGCCACTTAGTTAAGGCGTTACCTGGAACTTTTTTCATTCATCATCGATGAGCTACTTGCTTATTACAACGCGCTTCTCTGGGCCTACTTGGTCACATGCACCTTGACCATCTCCTTCATTACTTCCCCCATCTTCTTTGTCTTCTTATTCCTTTTCTTTCTCCTGGTCCTTCCTGCTTCGCTTGTTAACCTGGAGGCGGAGGACTTGTTCCTGAAACCGATCCGCGTAGCTTCCTAGCGCCTCCCCCTGCCTCTGTCGAATCAAGAACAGGGCCTCCGTTCCCTTCCACCTCTTCTTCGAGGTGGAGAATCTCAGCAAGAAGCTTCGGCGCAGGTCCTTGAAGCTGTAGATGACACCTGACGGGAGCTGGTGGAACCAGTCTTCCGCCTCTCCCTTGAAAGTGCTGGCGAAGAGCTTACACTTGGAGGCGTCCGACATCCGCCTGATCGAGGCTATGTCTTCGAACCGCTGGAAATGTTGGAGAGGGTCGTCCTTCCCTGCGTAGTAGGACATGGCAGGCTCGCCGAACCCATCGGGGCAGCTGGTCTTAGGCGAGTCGTTGAAGAGCACTCGCGCTTGGAGGCTTGAACCTTCTTCCGAGGCCGGTTCCTTCCCTTCTCGACGTGCTTGATCTGCCTTCCTTGCTTCCTCTTCCCCTATCAACGACCGCGACCCGTTGGGAGGAGATGGGTTTCTTGGCTCTTCGCTTCCAGCCATGGGACTTGCCCAGAGCTTTCCGAACTAGCTGCGTCCACGCTCACCGCACCAGAATGTTGAAACCAGAGAACTGGTCTCGACGTTCGAAAGGGAGATGCAACTAACCCTTACTTGACCCGAGCTAGACCCTTGACCAGTTACTAAGAACCGAAGATCCTTACCTGAAGAACACTTAAGTCGACAAACGGACCCCTTAAGCTGCAGCGTGGAGGTCCCACCACATACCCGGAAGCTCACAAGGAACTTCCCCTCCCAAGCCAATGCTGAGCCTGGGCACCTTGGAGAGCACTAAGGATCACATCATCGTCCACCTTTGATGACAAGGGGAGGGGAGGGGTAGTGCTTACTCACAACATACACGCGAGGGAGGGGGGGGGGGGGGGACCAACAACCCTTCCCAAGGTGCCCATGAGGGTCTATTTATAGACTTCCCAAAATCGGGCTGCGGATAGCCAAAATTCTGCTATCCGCAGCCCAACCACGAACCTGTATGATCGAAGCGAGAGGGGGGCGAGTGGAGGATGAGACGTCCACTTCCCCCCTTGCCGGGGGTCGGATAGGTGGATCAAAGTCCACCACCTGAGCTGGGCGAGTGGACCCTATGGTCCACTCCACTTACCAGGCGAGTGGACCATAGGGCCACTCGCCCAGCTGCCCGGGCGAGTGGACCTAGGGTCCACTCGCCCCGGGCGAGTGGACCACAGGTCCACTCGCCTGCTGGCTTGGGGGCGAGTGGACCGATGGTCCACTCGCTCCAAAGCGCGGTCCACTCGCTCCCCGCTTTGGGCGAGTGGACCCAAGGTCCACTCGCCCCCTTGCTCGGGCGAGTGCGGGGCCTTGGGCGAGTGGACCCAGGGTCCGCTCGCCCAAGAGACCTTGCCCCCCGGGCCTTCTCTTTTCGGTCCTTGACGATCTCCGATGGTTTTGGTCGACTCGCCCCTTACATGCGCTAGGTCACATCGGCTCGGCAAATATGAGGGTTGTACACCCACGGCTCGTAGACTCACGCGTGACACCCCCTCTCTCTCATCTCTCCTCTCTCTTCTCTCCTTTCTCCTTTCAAAGTCGCGTTTATTTATTTGATTTGGCAGTCACGATTAGATAATATAATAATTACGATGACTTCAAAACTTGATTTTGACAATTGCTTTTGACAACTTGAATTCGACACTTTTTTTTTTCTTTTTTTAGATGCTTAATTACGTAGATGGACATTATAATTTAAATTATTTTGAAAAAAAAAATTGATGGCATTAAATAAAAAAAAACAGAGATAGTATTGACATTATGAATGTTTCACCAAAATGAATTTTTCCCCTTCATTACTTCTCTCTCTCCCTCTCTCTCTCTCTTTTTGTTGTCACCATTCTCATGAGAATTTAGTACAAATATCGTACACAAAGTTACTTAACTTTGATTTTTTTCCCTTTGACTTGCCTTGATCCTTAATGCTCTCTTCGGTTCGGTGGAATTGTGGCTTCGGAATTGTAACTGGAGGTTAATTTTAATTGAAAATGACCTTGAATTTTAATTCCAGGTCTCAAATTCCATTCAAATGAACCGAGCCTAAATGTATTTCTTCATGAAAAATTTTCTTTATCACCACACAATTATTGCTTAATCATATAGAAACTTTACTTTTATTATGTGAACCATCACATCGCGAAAACCTAAAGTTTCAGGGTTTGCCGGTGATAGGCCGTCACCACAAGGGTGAGGGCACTCCAAAACCCGCCCTCAGTTTGGATTGCAGGCTGCAATTTGCCCGCATAAAGTCGGAACCGCTCTTATGGGGGCAAATTAATTGTACTGTGTTGTGCATAGTACTGCCAAGTCATATGAACTTTGATATTTTGGGACTAGAAAGCTTACAATATGTACTTTCTTTTTTCTTTTCTTTTTGGGGGAATCACCAGAGCACATGCATGCAATTATCAAAATAAATTGTAAATTTTGTAATGAGGCGAAGAATACTGGTGTTCTGACTGTTCACGTCAACACGATGATCTTACAATTACATAGCTACATGATATGTTGTTAAAGGCGCGCTTAAGGCTCAAAGCTTATTAGGCTCAGAGATTTGTGCCTTCATTCGCCTTTTTTGCGCCTTTAGAGCATAAAAGTCGAGCCTGGGTAAGATTTTACAATGTAATTTTTTTTTGTCAAAGTAAAGAAAGAGAGAATGTAAGAACTCAATAATTTTTGCATGACTTAGTGTTTGTGAATCATTATCAAGTGTTGAGACTTAACTATGATGCAAGTGATCACATTGATTCTATTTTTTTAATAGAGATAAATGATAGTAATGAATGATTAATGAGTAGAATAGATGAAGAATCTAATCAAGAAGATGAACTGATATTTGATGCTGATTATTTAAAATGGACGTGGTTGCGACTTGCCCTCGTTAAGCGTGCGCCAGTGTCTTGAGCCTTGCGCGTAGGCTCCAAGACTTCTTTCCGTCTTGGTGCGCCTTGAGCCTTTAATAACTGAGGTTACATGATGCTCTCCTTTATATATACAAACAGTCGTGCGCAGGGTTCCTCTGTGCCCCGACGCGACGGCACACTTGTCGTTCGTCATTCTCCTAAATTATTTTATCTCGTCAAATATAAAATTTAATAGAAATTGAAGAGATAATGACATACTTTTCAAAATGAAATAAAAACACATAAATTATATCAAATTATAAAAAGTTGTAAAAGTTATAGTAAAGAATATGTAAAATTGGAAAAATGAATGTTTCGGTAATTTTCTTATATATATATATAATTATTATAGGTTATAGTAGCTTCCCAAATCTTTCATGTTGGTTCTCTTTTTTAAGCCAATCATAAGAATTTAAAATGCGGACCAACATGAAGCAACACACCGACCTCGTGAACCCGAGTTAATTTTGCTTTTTAATTTTATTACAATTAAACTCTCAAATAATCATCTCCCTAATTTATTCAGTTGATGTGGAGAGGCATGCAAGAGACTTCATGGAAGCTGCGAAAAAGCTTCAGTTATATTTCATCAGCTTACAGCATGAGGATCGTCCTACGAAGGAGGAAATGCTCCAAAAGGTATCAATGAATTGTACGGAGAATTTTATTAGGGTTTCAATCCCCAATCTTCAAGCTAAATCGTCGGCATGATGTCAATGATTGTTAGGAGATCTCGATCATGGAGGACGAGCTGAAGGCCAAATCCGAGCTGATTAAGAAGCACGAAAAGCTCATCGAAGCTTGGAGGAAAGTGTTAAACGAGCAACTTGATAAGCACAATGCGGAATTGCAGAGGGTGTAGACACGAGAAGTTTTTGCTTTGGTGCGCGGTTGACAAAAAACTTTCCTTGCACAAAATATAGCATTGGTATGCTTGATTGATGTTGTATACTAAAATTAGTGAACATCTACTAGTTTCTCTCTTTTTTTTGTGATACCACAATGCTCCATAAAACTCAGCTTCTTTTGATTATACACATGAATATTACATCAATTGCTCATTATATATATATGGCCATTTACCGGGACCTCCCCTCTAACTTTGCTAAATTACTGAGAGCATCCCTCTTAGTTTCGAAATTACAAAAATATCCACTTAAGTTTTCATTTCATTACAAAAACCTCCCCTGAAGTTTTCATTTCATAACATCCATGCACAAAAATACCCCCCTCGGTGAATAGTGTCCATGATGTATTTTTTTTTATGGATGTAATGCAATGAAAACTTAAGGAGAGGTTTTTGTAATGCAATGAAAACTTAAGGAGAGATTTTGTAATTTCAAAACTAAGAGGGGTGCTCTCAGTAATTATGCTAACTTACAGGGGAGATTTGGGTAATTATTTCTATATATATGGGGAGACCTTATATGCGGGCATGCTTAAGTGCGGGCGTACGGACAAGGGATTTTGGGGGTCAAGATGGCTCCAAATTAAAAAGTGACAAACATGAAAGTTGTAGATCTCCTCGAGATCTACAGCTTTCATGTTGGTCGCTTTTCGATTTGGAGTCATTTTGACCCCCAAATCTGAGCCCGAAATTGGTTTTTTCGTAGGTCTACTGTAGCAGTCTCGCCGCCCCACACTTCGAGCCCCAAATCGAGGGTCAAAATGACTCCCAATCAAAAAGTGATCAACATGAAAGTTGTTCGTCTCGACGAGATCTACAACTTTTATGTTGATCACTTTTTGATTTGGAGCCTCCTTGCCTCTTGCACGTACGTCCGCATGGTAGCAAATCCCATATATATATATAGTTGGATCTCTCATTGAAGTTTTCAAAATTACATGTTGCACCAATCTATCTTTTGAAATTACAAAAATCACTTCGGTAAGTTTACATGTCATAACATGCATGCAAAAAATACCCCCAGGAGAAAAGTGCCCAAGAGAAATTTTGTGCATGCATGTTATGAAATGTAAACTTACAAGGGAGTTTTTCGTAATTTCAAACGATAGAGGGGTGCAACCTGTAATTATGCCAACTCCTGAGGTTTGGGTAATAAATAGTAATATATATAATATAAAGAAGTAATTTTGTAACATTACCTCTTTCTTAATTAGTAAAAGATTAGAATTTGCTTAAAAAATAATTCTAAATATCTAAATAGACTTAATTAAAAATAATCTACTCAATATGCATTCTAATTTTAAAAAAAATCAAAGAAATAGTTCTAAAAAATAGTTGTAGTACCCATACACTTACTATGTTAGAACTCACACCACAACTTATTTTAGGTGGAGAAGAGCAAGATCTATATTAAGTGCGTAAAATCATATAATTTTTTAGCAATGTTATAAGCAGATCTGTTTTGGCTGTATGCAGGCCGCATTTAAAAAAAAACTTATTTTCTTTTTTCAACGTGCAGACCATGGAACGATTTCATGAACCGCCATTGGCTTTAAAATGACTCATTTCAATTAGATCTTCCTTAATTAATGAAGGCGTGAGCCCTTTCGCCATAGCAGCCTGGAAGATCTTGATCATGCCGGTGGAGGAGATAAGAGAGGCGAATGTCTTGCATCCGGCATTCTCGAGGACGGCGGTGATGTTTGCATCGGCGGGAGTGCCATCCAATAAACCGTCGAACACGATCGGAGCGGAGATCTCTAGAACGGAAATGTTGTACGGGATCTGGCGGACGGATTTGGTGTAAACTGAGGCGAACTTGGATCCTGGGACGGCAGATCGGAAGGCGACGCGCCCGCCGTGGTAGTCGGTGATGTTGACGAATCCCCGCTGGCCGATGGCTTCGCCGGTGGTCTGGTAGAGAGTGGTGGTGATGGTGGTGCCGCCGTCGATGTCGTGGAGCTTCCGATTCCGAGGGTCGAAATAGTCTAGAAGGAGGGAGGTTGCGCTTCGCCATTGCTCTGCTCCCCTGTCTTTCTCTCTCCAACAGTTCAACGGGTATATTCGGCGGTCAGAGAGCAGGGGACAGGGAAAAGAATTGGCCTACATATATTAAATTTGACCTGCCAAGCATATATCCACGGCCTGCATACAGCCAAAACAGGCCTGCGTATAACTATGGGCCAATGTATTCTATACATCCAACCTAAAATTAATTCGTGCAAATGAGTCCTGTGATCCGCATTAACTAAAAAGACTACATGAGTTTCCCGACGTGAGACAATATGTCTAATAAAAACTTTGCAGTGTCATCTACATGGGATGCAACAATTGGGGAAATAGCTCTACAAAGGATTACTAAAATGGAAGCAAATAAATAAATAAATCTCAATATCAAGTAAATATTGCATATAAATTATAATTATTATGAAAATAAATAAATAGAAAAACTAGTGGGATTCCTTTCACTCACATTTTACAGGTATTCAATAAATGTAGCAGCCACAATATTCTTGCTAAAAGCAAATTCAAGCAGAATCATTATTGTAAGTCATCCTGGGAGAGAAAACAAATAGTGTGGAGAGCTACAGGCACAGGAAAGAGTACTGGAGGTTGAGGAGAAGAATCAACAGAAAATTTCTGTACATAAAAACTAATTCAAATCATATACAAACTTGAAATTTCTTTAGCCACCTCTCTTCAACAAGGAAAAAAAGGAGTTAATCAAGGGTGCATATGCTCCTAAACTTGGGCCCGCCGAGACGGCGGCCGCTCACTCGTTGTCTCCTGCTTTTATCTGATGCGTCGAAACTCTCAGCAATCCATTAAATAAGTTCGGCAACTGCAAATTCAAACACGGAAAGGGTGAGAGGGCGAAGTTTTAAGATTAAAGACCCAATCTTATGGGAATTAATGATGAAGAAAATTATTAAATGGTTCTAGGATTATTTGTTTCTCTCCGTACTTGTTTTCGTTCTTTAACCGGCGGAATGGAGGCACGGATCACCGTGCAAGTGTCCGAGCGGCGGCAGTACTTCAAATGTTGCATGTGTTCAATGTGTCTAGCGTTTGGCGGAGAGAGAACCTAGTTTCTCCATTTATATTTTTAGTTTTATTTACTTTATTTAAGAATTTAATCAGAAGATCCTAATTGTTGTGATGGTGTAGTATGAGCCTTCCTTATTAATCCTTATTAATAGTAAAAGATAAGTGAGATGAAAGACGGTCCTTCCGTCAATCCGATCGTCGAAAAACTAATAAGACTGCGGGGATAAGTGATTTTCATTATCCAATGAAGTGCATGTTTGCCCTAGCTTTGCTAAGATCTAGCATGTTTAATGAAAGGATTTTGATGAAGAAAAAAAATGGTGTCGAAATTATTATATCCTAGATACTCAGAGCACACTTTGATTATTTTCACATTATTCATAGAGAGGTGGGTAAATCATAATTCTACATTAGTTTTAGAGCATGCTAAATATGGCAAGATCTACCTTCTTGGGAAGTGGTCTTAAGGTTTTCGAAGCGCCGCCCTCTCCTTTCAGCTCAAGAGGTTTCAAAATCTCGAAGGAACACATCAACGACACGTCTATGCTCAACAAAGCGCCGGCATTATCGAATTCCCCGCAGTAGTTGGGTGCTGAAAATATAGTCACTAATCTCCTCTTTGCGAAAAACTCGTATCCATCCTCAACTACCTGGGAAAGAAAAAAATTTATAAGGGTCCCTAAACTAAACAAAATATCAAGAACAATAAATGTCTGGTTCGGGATCGAGAGTTCGTACCTGATGAGCTCGGCATATGAGATCAAGATCATTCTTCTCCAAGAACTCTATAAGTTTATCGGCGCCAAAAGTACACGAAACGCCTCTATCGCTCGTTCCCCATCCTTTAATATCAGGATCAGGATCTGACCAAAGCAAATCACAAAGGAGGCCATAATCTGGGATCTCAGCCGGCCGTTGCATATCTCGTATTTGGTCCAGACTTGTCAGCTCGGGGGAGAGTCCACCGTGCATGCAGAGTATTTTTGTGTCAACGATTGCGGCAATGGGTAAGCAATTGAAGCAATCTGTGAAGATCTTCCACAGCCGGACGTTGAACCTCCGCTTGCATTCGTCATAGAAGCCATAAACCCTGTTAATCTTCGCGTCCTCATGGTTTCCCCTTAAAAGATAGATCTTGTTAGGGTACTTGATCTTGTATGCTAGGAGCAAACATATTGTTTCCAAGCTTTGTTTGCCCCGATCGACATAATCCCCGAGGAATAAATATGTGGACGACGGAGGGAATCCGCCACAATCAAATATTCTCAGAAGGTCTAGGTATTGTCCATGGATATCACCTGTGAATCACATGCAAATATGAGGAATCTGAAGGTTTCTAAATAGCTTGTTAATCGGTGAGACGGGTTATTTCTATCTTTATATAGGAAAATATTCAAGCCAACTAAAATAAAAGATCAAACTAGAAGTCAAAGATTGACTGATTATTACGAGGGTGATATAATGGAAACTGGCTTTAGGCTATTGCAGAACTGAAAGCCATGATAACCGTTTGAATTTGCAAGAAAGCCAATTTTAATCAAGTGAATTCAAGTTTGACCATGTGGTGATTTTTTGATGGAGATATTAAAAAAGAAGTCATTACATAAGTTTACGAAGCACCAATACGGGTACGAGTACTGGGTACGATATGTATCCGGTGTGGTGGTACGCCAAAATAAAAAATAAGGATGCGGGTACGTTCGGGGTACGACGTAATTACAAAATTGTGTGTGCGCATATATATATATTTAAGCATGTGTATGTATATGCCACCTTAAGAAAATGAGAATATAGAATGTAGAAAAAATCATATTGAACAAGTAGTAATACGACCAATTTAAAAAATCTAATCCTCAATTACATAATAAATAAATAAATAATTAAATTTAAATTAGATTCTTCGCAGTTCTAATGATAAAAGGAGCTTAAATTTGGAGCGCATTTTGTTATTATAATAAATAAACACCACTAGTTGTATGTATGGGTCACAGTTTTTTTCTTTTTTTAAAGACAAGTCTTGTTTACTTTACAAAAGCATGATTACTTTACAAAAGCAGACCCCAATCACAATATGCAAAACGTTCTGCCACGTCCAAGAATATCCACAAACTATAGTAGCAGGCGTATCCGCCTAGTATCGGGTACGTACCCGTACCGGAAATGTATCCAGTACAGGTATGCGGCCCTAAGGGAAGTCTCGGTGCTTCATAGTACATAACTCATTGCAAGTCAAAATTGGCTCAAATATCTACATTTATAGGATATATCTGAATCAATTGTATTTGTTGGAGAACAAGTGTGGGATAAGAGATTAGGGTTGCTAGGTCAAAATATCTTGTCCCTCTCTAACAATGGCCTTTCTTCTCCCACTTTTATTGTGCTAAAATGATTATGATATGATCATCTAGAATTATGCACTAGGTTTAATGAAAGCATTAAGAGATCAGTGTTACAATAAGAAACCAATCTTATGACCATCCTCAACCCAATAGTTTGTCTTCTCTAGAATTTCCTTCTTATTATGAATGCTAGAGTTACATTATGCCAGATTATTCTTTCCCATTCATTTTGATTTTGCTTGATGGAATAGTAACTCCCAGCGGTCAGGGTAGCAGCACTTGCTTGTTTTCTTCTATGCTAATTCTAATTTCATTTTAAGAACCTGAGAACTTAAGAAGTAATCTTCTAAGTTTTCAATGGTATGGTGTCACAATACAAACTAAACAACCTGAGAACTTTTCTGTCTACTAAGGTGCTATAATCACACAGCTAAATTCAAAGAATACAGTTTAAAAAGCTATAAAATCCTGGCAATAGATGCAAAATTACTGAAGTATATTGATGCAGTAAAAAGGATCAAATATATAGTTACTTACAGTTATTAACTGATCCGTCCACACTTATATCAGTCAAGCCTCCAAAATCTAGCTCAATGATCATGAGTTGAAAACCCATCTTTGGTTTTTTATATTTAAGTTTATACGATGACTTTTAATTGCATTCAAATATTGTTAAGCGTGTACGGAAAGCAAGAGCGAATTCCGGTACATACTGAGAAAATCCCACTCTTTTCTACTCAATATAAGGCAACCTCTTGTATCATGAAAAATAGAATTGAATATAGCAATTCAACTTCCTCTCATAAGAGAAAATTCGACGACACTCTTCCACTTTTATAGGACAGCTCTAGGAATCTCTCCTCCCTTCTCTGTCCTCTCTTATCTCTCCTCTATCTCCCATTCATTGTGAAAACCATCTCCAGCACATCCATTTTCACGTTCGCGCTGTTCAAATTATGTTTAAGATGGCGGTTCATGTCCAAATCACTTCTTTTTATTGATTTGCATTCTCTCTTTTTGGCACTTCTTCTAAGTTGATTTATGTCGTCGTAGCATTGAATATAATTTCAATGGGAAATATTGATGCTATTAAGGGTGTATAAAGTATTATCATCATATTAAAATCTTGGAAGTCAAGAATCTAATTGGATTTCTTTATCAATTTTTGGAAAGAGGTTAATGGTGTCTGACTTGATTTCTCATTATTGATTACCACCCACACACAATTCTTACATTTTAGAGATTTAAGCATTATCCTTCGAAATGGGCGACGAATTTCTTGTCCAATTGCACAAAGAATCCAATGCTGTTATTTCTTGTTCTACGCAATAATTTTCTAATTAATCTGTGTTAAAATCAGAATCACTTTGTGGATTAGAACTCCATTTTCACTAATCTATGGAAGACTTGGTGCTCTTATCTATTTCTTCTTGTTAGAATATATGTTAGAATATTATTGTTATTTTTGTTATTTTGTTGTCATTATTGTAATCCCTCTATATATAGGGGGCCGTTTATTGGAATGAAATAGTTTTTCCCGTTCAACATGGTATCAGAGCCTGTGGTCTAACTCTCCCGTCGTTTCCGCTTCCGCTTCCGCCTTCTCGACCGCTCCGCTCCCGCTTCCGCCCCTCGACCGCGTCACCCGCTCCTGCTCCAGCGCCCGCTAGTCTTCTCGCGTCTTCCGCTTCCGACTTCTCGCGTTCTCCCGCTCAGCGACAGCGCAGCGCCCGCGCCTCCCGCACTCCAGCGACAGCGCCTCCCGCACTCCAGCGATCGCGGCAGCCAGACCGCCTCCTCTTCTGCCCTCTTCTAATGGCGCCGGCGTTCTGCTCTTGAGTTGTTTTTCTCCGGCGCCACCTGCCCTCGTTATGCTTGGCTAGATGGATATCTTTGCCTCTTGATGCCCTAATTTCTTGGGTTTTTTCCCCTTACCCGGATTTCTATTCCGGTTCTTTTTCTGAGCCATGGGATCTAGCGGATCGGATTCTCGCACCACCGGTGTTACTCCCGGTGTTACTCCACCTCCTCCACCTTCTCTTTCCGGTGGTCCTCCTTCGTCGGTCTTCTACCGTGGCACCACTGATCACAATACCTCTCAGATCACTACTATCCGGCTTGATGAATCCAATTACCTCTCATGGTCTCGTTCTATCACCTTGGCGCTCAAAAGTCGGCGCCTCTTTGGCTATGTCTCCGGCCACATGAGGGAACCGGATAGGACTTCTCCTGAGTGGCCCCAGTGGGAGTCCGAGAATTCCTTGGTCATGTCTTGGCTCACTAATTCGATGCAGGAGTCCATCGCCCGCAACTATCTATTTCTGGACAATGCTACTGATATTTGGCGTCGTGTGGAGTCTACTTACTCTCGTTGTGGCAATGTTGCTCAAATCTTCCAGTTGCGCAGCAAAATCTGTTTACTCAGGCAGGGTGATCGTCCTCCTTCAGCATACTACTTGGAGTTCACGCAGCTTTACCAAGAGTATGATCATTTTGATCCTCTTGTCTTTGCTAGCCCTATTGATGCGGCAATGGTTAGAGCCAGGGATGACCGCAATCGCATATTTGAATTTCTTCATGGATTGCACCGTGACTTCGATCAGATCAGTGTTCAGATTCTGGGACGCCCACAAATACCTTCTCTTCCTGAGGTCTACAGTTTAGTGCAGCAGGAATTTGATCGCCGTCAGACTCTCCTTCCTGACTCTGTGTCGGAGAGCTCTGCCCTTGCCGCTTCTTCCCCCTCTCTTCTTGGTATGCGTCCATCACGGGACCCCAAGTCGAAGAGTTCTGATAAGGATAATCTCCTATGTGATTATTGTGGTAAGAATCGCCACACTCGGGATACCTGCTTCCGGCTTCATGGGTTCCCTACCCCAAGAGGGGGTGCTCCACCTCGTGGTGGTCGTGGTTCTGGACGCTTCTTAAGACGTCATGCTGCTCCACGTGCGGCCCATCTTACTGATGCTGCTGCCGATACCTCTCAGGGCTACTCTGTTACTGATGCCTCTGCCACTCTTGGTGGCTTTACTGCGGACGAAATGTTGGCTCTCCGACGCATGATGCAGGGCCTTTCTGCGGAGCCCTCTGTCTCTTCCTCCTACGCTCACACGGGACTGCCAGGTGCCCATTCTGCTGTTTCTCCTCCCTCCACTCAATGGGTCATTGACTCTGGGGCCACGGATCATATGACCGGGTCCTCTACAGGTTTTGTTTCCTATACTCCTCTCTCTGGGCGTGACAAGGTGAGCATTGCCGATGGTTCCCTTTCCTCTATTGCCGGGAAGGGCACCACATTTACTCGTAACCTTCTTTCCATAAGTCACTTAACTAACTCCATGCATTGCTCTGTGACCTTTCTTCCGTCTTCTTGTGTTTTTCAGGACTTGACGACGGGGAAGGTGATTGGCTCTGGTAGCATGGTTAATGGTCTCTATGTGCTTGACTCTGGCGCACCTTCTCCTACTCTCGCCCTTCACTCCAGCACTGTCCATCCTTTGTACTCCTGGCACTGTCGCCTAGGACACCCCTCTATCCCTGTTATGAAGTTGTTATTTCCTACTATGCCTACTGCTATTTTTGAGACTTGTGTGTGATGTCTGTAGTTTAAACAAACATATTCGTACTTCATTTAAGCATGTTTCGTTACCTAGTTCTATTCCTTTTGCTATTATTCATACGGATGTCTGGGGTCCATGTCAGGTCCCTTCGATTTCTGGTTGTCTGGTTTGTTACGTTCATTGATTGCTTCTCTCGTACTACATGGTTGTATTTGACGCGTCACAAAAGTGATGTTTTTTCTGTTTTTCGCCGATTTCATAATATGATCTCCACCCGATTTCAATCCACAATTAAAATACTTCGTAGTGACAATGGCCGCGAATACATTGATTCGCAATTTGAGCACTATCTTGCTGATCACGGCATTGTCCACCAGACTACCTGTGCCTATTCCCCAGCACAAAATGGTGTTGCTGAGCGGAAAAAATCGTCATCTCCTGGAGGTTGCTCGGTGCCTATTGTCCACCATGCATCTCCCAAAATTCTATTGGGGTGATGTTGTTCTTACTGTTGCATACCTCATCAATCGTATGCCCACACGTGTCCTTGGGAATTCTACCCCCCTTGATACTCTCCATGTAACCCCTACCCGACTCCCCTCTAGGGTGTTTGGTTGTGTTTGCTTTGTTCATATACACCACCCTCGCCCATCCAAACTTGATCCTCGTGCTCTCAAGTGTGTCTTTATTGGTTACTCACCGACGCAGAAGGGGTACAAGTGTTTCCATCCACCTACCAGGAAAGTCTTTGTCAGTATGGATGTCACATTCCGTGAATCCGAGTCCTATTACCCTCCGTCTGATGCCAACTCCACCACTGTATCCCCCCCTTCGGATGCCCCCTCTGTTCCCCTACCTATACCTCCACCGTATCCCTCACTTCAGGGGGAGACTCTACCAGTGGAAGTGAGTCATCCTATACTGGTGGAGGTGAGTTCCTCTCCTACGCCTCATCCACCTTCACCTCCGCCCCTGCAGGTATATACTCGGCATGTAAAGAGGACAGGCACACAAGATCCAGCTATGCTACCAGACCAGTCAGTGGATCCTGACTCAGGGCCTTCTGATCCTCCAATTGCTATTCGAAAAGGTATCCGGTCTTGTACTCGACATCCTCTTTCAAATTATGTATCTTATGATTCTCTTTCTACCTCCTACAAGACCTTTGTTTCTTCTCTTGCTGCTTCTTCCATACCTGTATCGTGGCAGCAGGCTCTTGAGGTCCCTATGTGGCGTGAGGCGATGGTTGAGGAAATGAAGGCTCTAGAGAAGAACCATACTTGGGATTTAGTTCCCCTTCCCCACGGAAAAAAACTTGTTGGGTGCAAGTGGGTGTTCTCGGTGAAACAGAACCCCCAAGGGGTTGTTGAGAGATGTAAAGCGAGGTTGGTTGCAAGGGGTTATACACAAACCCATGGCATCGATTATCAGGAGACGTTTGCCCAGGTGGCCAAGATGAATACAGTCAGGGTCTTACTATCCGTGGCTGCTTGCAGAAATTGGGACCTGTTGCAGCTGGATGTGAAGAATGCCTTTCTCCATGGTGACTTGGAAGAGGAGGTCTATATGTCTCTCCCTCCAGGTCTTACTCCAGTTAATGCTGCAGGAAAAGTATGCAGGGTGTTAAAAGCTCTATATGGGTTGAAGCAGTCCCCGAGAGCATGGTTTGGTCGCTTCCACAAGGCTATGTTGTCATTTGGATATAGTCAGAGCAACGCAGATCATACGTTGTTCATCAAACATAGGCTTGGAAAAATTACTGTTCTCATTGTGTATGTTGATGATATTGTCATAACAGGTGATGATGTGGAGGAAATTCAGAATTTGAAGGCAAAGCTAGCTAGAGATTTTGAGGTCAAGGACCTGGGAAAACTCAGGTACTTCTTGGGAATTGAAGTTGCTAGATCTAAGCAGGGGATATTTGTCTCTCAGCGGAAATACACGTTAGATCTCCTTGAGAAAATGGGGATGAGCGGATGCAGACCAGCTGACACTCCGATTGAAACAAATCAACGACTGGGGCGCGATGATGGAGAGGATATTAAAGATATCTCAGGATTACAGAGGTTAGTGGGGAGGTTGATATATCTGTCCCATACTCGCCCAGATATCTCCTATGCGGTGAGTGTGATGAGCCAGTACATGCACGCTCCTAAGACCCGACATATAGATGCTACACACAGGATTCTACGGTACCTCAAGTCTTCACCAGGAAGGGGTATCCTCTTTGCTCAAAATACTAATCTAAAGATTGAAGTCTATACTTATGCTGATTGGGCCGGGTCTGTTGACGATAGGCGATCTACTTCTGGATACTGCTCTCTTGTTGGAGGCAACCTTGTTACCTGGAGAAGTAAGAAGCAACAAGTTGTGACACGATCTAGTGCTGAGGCCGAGTTTAGAGCTATGGCCCAGGGGGTCTGTGAAGGCTTATGGCTTCGGGCTTTACTGAGGGATCTCGGTCTTGTGGAAGAAGGGCCCGTCTGACTGTATTGTGACAACAAGTCAGCCATAAGTATCACACACAATCTCGTTCAACATGACCGGACGAAACACATTGAGGTGGATCGGCACTTTATCAAGGAAAACATTGAAAGAGGAATTGTGTGTACTCCCTTTGTGCCCTCCAACAGGCAGCTAGCAGACATTCTCACCAAAGGATTGAGTGGGAACATATTTAGCAAGATTGTGGACAAGTTGGGCATGATTGATATCTTCCGCCCAACTTGAAGGGGAGTGTTAGAATATATGTTAGAATATTATTGTTATTTTTGTTATTTTGTTGTCATTATTGTAATCCCTCTATATATAGGGGGCCGTTTATTGGAATGAAATAGTTTTTCCCGTTCAACACTTCTCTAATTTGAAGCCTAAGTAAAGGTCAAGTTCTAGCATCAATAGCTCACATTTTTTCCATTTTGGGGGAAGAGGTGGGGTGAGGGATGGTTTAGTGAGTCAAAGCAGAATATATAGGAAACGACCAAAATGATTCCATAACTATTTATGCTGTCTTCATTTTAACACTGCAAATTTTCTCTACCAATTGATCCACAAACTTATCCAAGATGGTCATAGTGATCCTTTCGTTAAACATAAGTTTAAACCTAGAAAGTCAAGGGGAAAGCAAGCATTTCCTTGAAAACTCCTGCCCTTTCCATGTGCTCACATGATCCTTTTTCTGCTAGTTTTTGACAATTGAACAAAAAATAATAATCTTGTTTAGATAAATCTAGGGGAAATATTGGTAAAAGAAGTCCAACGTGAAATACATATTGAATAGTCAAGGAGTCATTAGAATATTGCGCGGGCAGGAAGAGTTTTAACTAATTTGAGCCAGAATCCCCTCCCCCCCTCCCCCCCTCTCTCTCTACATATATATATAGAGAGAGATATATAGATAACTTCTAGGTCCAAGCAGATTTCACATGAGCCATTAGCACTCGTTTATTCATCTGTCAGAGGATTGGATATACTAGCACAAGGGAAAAGTTAACTATTCTATATAAATTAAAGAAATCCTACCAACTAAACAGAAGACATTTACTAAAATAAAAAGTATTTCTAAGAATTATTTAAGAAAGACCCAAAAGAAACTTGGCACTGATAAAGCTACAAGAACAAACATATACCAAGCTTACTAGGTCTTATGTGTAATGTAGCTCCATCGTCATCCATGGAAAACCTATAGCATAAGGGCAGCCCGGTGCACAAAGCATCCCTGCAAAGTGAGGGTGGGGTCTGGGGAAGGGTCCCACCACAAGGGTGAAATGTAGGCAAACCTTACCATGCATTTTTGCATGAGGCTTCTTCGAGGACTCGAACCGTAACCTCAAGGTCACACGGCGACACCTATAGCATAACTTAACAAATTCCTGATGGAAAAATGGAACCCTAATCATCTACATTCCCTCAATTACCAAACACCCAAAACAGCTAACCATTAAAAACCACAAAAGGCCAAACTTTGTATTAGCAAAATTTAAGTCTTTTATCCCTAGTTCCTCGGCATCTCTTAATAATTCATAAAAGAGAATAGAAATTTCATTATTTACTAATCGAACTATAATAATTCTTTCCCACTGTACAACCCTCATATTTCTCGAATCGGTGTGACCCGACCCGGACGAAGCCTAGACAGCGAAAATGGCCGAGGCGAGCAAAACGACCGCGCGAAGAGGTCACGGAGGGAGTGGGAGAATTTCCCTCACTCATCCGGGCGAGTGGGAGCAGCCCTCCCACTCGCCGGGCGAGTGGGAGGGGCCTCCCACTCGCCGGGCGAGTGGGAGCAGCCCTCCCACTCGCCGCCCCCTTTGGGCGAGTGGGAGGGGCCTCCCACTCGCCCGGTGTAGGTCGGGAGGTCAGTGTGACCTCCCGTGAGGGGGGGATGGACACCTCGAGTCCCACTCGCCCCCTTCACACGTGATCGGTGGTGGTCATGGTTGGACTGCGAATAGCAGGATTTTTGCTATCCGCAGTCCATTTTTGGGAAGTCTATAAATAGACCCCCATGGGCACCTTGGGAAGGGTTGGTGACTACCCCCTCCCTCGCGTGATCTTGTGAGCAAGCACCCCCCCTCCCTTGTCATCCTTCAGCTGACAGTGAGGTGGTTCTTAGTGCCCTCCAAGGTGCCCAGGCTCAGCATTGGCTTGGGAGGGGAAGCGCTCTATGATCTTCCGGGTATGTGGTGGGACCTCCGCGCTGCAGCTTAAGGGGTCCATTTGTGGATTCGAGTGTTCAACAAGTCCAAGTCTTTCAGTTCTTAGTGACCGGTCAAGGGTCTAGGCTTAGAACAAGTAAGGGTTAGTCGCAACCCCCTTTCGAACGCTGAGACCGGGAAACTGGTTTCAACATTCTGGTGCGGTGAGCGTGGAAGCGACTAGTTCGGAAACCTCTGAGCCAAGTTCCATGGCTGGAAGCGACGAGTTGGGAGACCCGCCTCCGCCTTGCGAGTATGTGAAGAAGAGCGACTTCGACGAATTCAGCAAGAAGATCCTGGAGTTCATGCAGGCCATGTCCTCCGCTCGCGGCGAATGCTCAACACCGCCTGCACCTAGGATCCCCTCACTCCCCCTAGTAGAAGTAAGGAACAGCCAGCAAGGGAGGGAACCAACCTCGGAGGAAGGCTTAAGTCTCCAAGCACGGGTGCTTTTCAATAGTTCACCCCGGACCAGCTGCCCAGGCGGGGAGGCGATGGGAACACCTCCCCTCAACCAAGAAGAATGGAGGAGCCCTTTCTGCGAGCTGGTCATGTCAGCTCCCGTTCCGGATGGGTTCCGCGATCCCGCCATGTCCTACTACGAGGGGGATAGCGATCCACTCCAGCATCTCCAGTGGTTCGAGGACATGACCTCGATCAGGCAAATGTCGGACGCCTTCATGTGCAGGCTTTTCGCCGTCTCATTCCAAGGAAAGGCGAGGGATTGGTTCCACTCGCTCCCGGCGGGAACAATCTTCCGTTTCGAAGATCTGCGCCGAAGTTTCTTGTTGAGGTTCTCTACCTCGAAGAAGAGGAGAAAGAGTATGGAAGCCTTGTTCGCAGTCAGGCAGAAGCCAGGGGAGTCGTTAGCTGACTACATGGACAGGTTCCAAGCGGAGGTCCTCCTTGTCGTCGAAGTGCCCGGACACACCCTGCAGCTGGCTTTCACCCTCGGGCTGCAGCCGGGGCTGTTCCGGATGAGTCTAACTCGGGACCCTCCGTTGTCTTTCGAGGAGTTAATGAAGCGTGCCGATCGCGAAACCGAGGTTGAAGCTACCAATCAGGAGTTCGTGGCTAGGTTAGCCGAGGTAGCAGAGGAGGAAAGGAAAGAGCGTGGAGAAAGAAAGAAGGAGGAAGTGAAGAGTCAGGGACAACAGGGACCTCCCGTTGGGCAGGAGCAAGGCTGAAAGTCGCAACCGACAGCCGCCCGACCAGCTTGGAGGTCACAGGTTGGTCCCCCTCAAGGCCAAGGAAGGGGCCACTTCCAGGGAGGAGGAGGCTATCAGGGGAGGCACGGGCGGTTCCACCCAGCAGGATGGCAACAGGGCCCGGGGCCGCTGCAAGTCCAACCCCTGCAAGCCATGGCCATCGGTCGGAAGAGAAGCGGAAGGAAGAGGGGACGTTGGGAGAAGCAGGGGGGCGAGCTGGCGCTGTTATACTGTGACTTCCACCAGCAGGAGGGTCACGCGATCGCAGCTTGCCCCGAGTTCCTCCAGATGAGGGAAGAAGGAAGAGCCCCAGCAGGGGGGAAGCAGTTGTGCCTGGAAGGACCTCGGACAGTGGAAAAGGGGAAGAGCAAGGAGGAGGATGATCCATGCGAAGAAAGGGTCGATATAGAGGCCCTAGGAGGGATCGGGGTCATCCATGGGGGAGCAGGCAAAGAGGCCACCCGGAAGGGGAGCCTCCATGCAATATACCGTCGGAGCATTGCCTCGACCTCCCGGTCCCCACCTCCGAGCGAGAAGATTACCTTCTCCATCCAAGACCTGCCGGCCAATGAGGATCCTTTCTGCGACGCGCTGGTCATCAAGGCGGCGATCGAGAACTTCACCGTCTCCCGGATCCTAGTCGACAACGGGAGCTCGGTGAACGTGGTGTTCAAGAAGGCCTTTGAAGGAATGAAGGTTGACGTCAAGCGAGTGCTAGCATCGGATGGGCCACTTTTCGGATTCTCCTGGGAGAGGAAAGAGGTGGAAGGGGGAGTCGAACTCCTCGTCACCCTGGGGGGAACTTCAAAGAATTGTCGGTTCGTCATCGTGGACGCGCGAGCAGTTACAACGCCATTTTGGGCGTCCCCTCATCAGTGCGTACAAATGTGTGTCGTCCTCCTACCATCAGTGCTTGAAGTACAACTCCGGAAAGCTCCAGGTGAGAGTCAGGGGGGATCCCCGGGAGGCGCGCCAGTGCTACGTTACTGCGGTCAACACAATCGGATGGATGCAAGCAGCCGAAGAAGTGGAAGAGGCGATGGCAGGAAGGGCTAAGGAGCAGGCGGCAGGATGAGCCCAGAATAGGCGAGGTGTAAGGAAATGCCCAGGGAAGGGCGAGATGTAACGGCGTGCCCAGATAGGGGCGAAGTGTAGTGAAGTGCCCGGATAGGGGCGAGATGTAAGGAGGGGCCCAGAAAAGGGCGAGGTATAGCAGGATGCCCAAAGGGGCGTAGCGTAAGTTGTAATAGGTAAGAACTATGAATGGGAAAGGGGTTCTGGAAGAATATCCAGGTTCAAAATCCCTGACTAGAGACCCTCCGCCGGGTTAAGTCATGCCGGTGGAGGGGGGACGTATCAGGTCAACTCGTGGCTTGGTGATTAGATTGGGAAGGCGTTGAGTTCCTCCACACCCGGTTGAGCTAAGACTCCCAGGACGTGGATGGGTACTTCCACCTCCAGTCAGATTGGGAAGGCGTCGAGTTCCTCCACACCCGGTTGAGCTAAGACTCCCAGGACGTGGATGGGTACTTCCACCTCCAGTCGTATTGAGAAGGCGTG
The DNA here is from genome assembly GCA_033032865.1 of Dactylorhiza incarnata. Lineage (NCBI taxonomy): Eukaryota > Viridiplantae > Streptophyta > Magnoliopsida > Asparagales > Orchidaceae > Dactylorhiza > Dactylorhiza incarnata. The sequence continues at coordinate 5,311,240 of JAWHQI010000110.1, read as the reverse complement.
GAGTTCCTCCACACCCGGTTGAGCTAAGACTCCCAGGACATGGATGGGTACTTCCACCTCCAAACAGATTGGGAAGGCGTTGAGTTCCTCCACACCCGGTTGAGCTAAGACTCCCAGGACGTGGATGGGTACTTCCACCTCCAGTCAGATTGGGAAGGCGTTGAGTTCCTCCACACCCGGTTGAGCTAAGACTCCCAGGACGTGGATGGGTACTTCCACCTCCAATCGGTAGGATCCCTGACTAAAAGAGACCACTCCACAGACTCAGTCATATTAACAGATGAGAGACTCATCGGGCCAGTCAACGACTCGGTGACCGATTCAAGCAAAGGTATCAACTCCTCAAGCAGTAAAGAAAAAAAAATAAGCTGAGACAATTCGTTTAAGATAACTACTGATTCGTTGATAACATGTACTACACGAATTGTTACTTCACTTTTCTAGTACATGCAGGCTTGAAGGAAAAAGGCAAACACAAAAAATACATAGTTCTCAGGAGGAACGGGAGAAAAGAAGAAGTCACAGGCCGCCCTCACGACCATGGGGAGTAGCCGCCGCTGCTAGGGGGCGAGCCGGATCGCCCAGGTGAAGGAAAGAGCTCGGGTAGGATGTCGCTGGCGGAAACCCCCCTCCAGCTGTCTCGAATAGCGTCCACGTCATGGAGGCGACTCACCAGGGCTCGGGCCGTTGACGCCATGATTTTCCCCCGAGCGCGCTCGACTTCAGCGGGTCGAGATGGGGCTGGCCTCGCCGCTCTCGAAGGTGCACCTCCTTCTCCTCCCCCTTCTCTTAACTGCCTATGAGCTTCGGCAAGCTGAGCCCTTAGGTCCTGCACTTCCTGGTCCGACTCCTCACATCGTCTCCTGAGCGAGTCGGCGGCACCGAGTCCCTGCAGACCGGCAAGGCAAATAAGTTAGAACCTGCGAATAATAAGGAATTAAAAGGAGAAAAGGAAAGTGCATTAAGGAGGGCACGAACCAAGCCCCCGGATGACTCCTCCAGGAGTTTCTCGGCAGTGGCCAAGCGAGCCGCAAGGTCAGTGGCTTTCTCTTCTGCATCCAGCTTCGACGCGTCCGCCCGCACCGACCGTTGCGAGAGACTAAGACCTCGGCGGACGGCCATGTGGGAGAGTTCGGTCGCACGAAGCTGGGCCTGGGAGCTCGCATACGCAAGGTCACGCATGGACATCTCCCTGTAGGATGCAGCATCCTGCCGACCGTAGATGCCGTAGGTAAAGCTATACGCCGCGCCATCCGTGATATCTCCCTCAATCCACGAAGGCCGCTGGGAGGTGAGGGAGACCCGGTTCATCGTCTCATCCCAATAGACGATAGGTTCGCCTAGAGGGTCCGTGGCCTTTCCCCCCATCTCAAAGTTGGGATGATTGGCCAATACGTTGGGGTCACTCGGTTGCCCCCTCTCCCTGGGCAGTACCCTGGAATCCCTTCGGCAAACTGCCTTCCCCCGCCGCATCCTCGGCTCCTTCGGTGGGGAGGAGGGCGCTCCCTCCTCAACCACCCGCTCCTTATCCCTCCTCTGACTCGACCCAAGTATCTTCGGAGCCGAAGCCGAATCAGCCACACCTCCTCGTTGAGCCCATGGGCGGAGGAGGAACTTCCTCCTGCGGAGGGAAGGCGTCGAGGAAGGGACCGAACACCTGCACAAGTTGGGACGAGTTGAGCAGCAATGGGAGGAAATGAGCCATAAGAAAGACAAGTTGTCGAGGTCCAAGTACCTGCCCCCGGTTCCACGTAGGTGAGTTGATTGATGTTCTTCCGGAGGTGATCAACCTCAAAGCTCGCACCCTTAAGGAAGCGGTGCAGCTCAGCAGCCTCCCCACGTAGTGAGGGGGGTTTACAAACCTTCTCGGGCATCTGTATGGGGGAGAAGGGGATGCCGCCCAGGTCACCCCGAACGAACACAAATGACTCGTTCCAGTGGTGGACCTTGTTGGAGGTCTCGTGCACCTCCATGTGTGTGCCGGTCAGAAAGCACACCCCGTCAGCGGTCGCTCGGAAGGTGAAGATCTTGCGGAACACGTTCAGGTCAAACATCACCTTCTCCTCCCGCAAATAGCATGCGTAAGCTGTTAACATCGAGATCGCATTTGTGTTAACCTGAGCCGGGACTACGCCAAAGTAGTCCAGGAACTCCTTCACCTCAGGCCACAAGGGCAGCCGTAGCCCAGCCTCGAAGTGAAGGAGAGGAAATGCAAGCCAGTTATCGTAAAAGGAGTTGACGGTCTCACCCCCTGATGGGCATCTGCATTTCCACCCTTCGGGGAGGTAGGAAGTCCTAAAGGCGGAGAGCTCCTCCTTGGATACTTTCCCTACGGGGAAAGAACTCTCCGAGAAGTTGGCCGCGTTTTGTTCCCGACCATTCCTCTTGACAGCTGAACGGTTGGATGCCATCGTGTAGGAGGTGAAGGAAAGAGTAGAGCCGGATCTGGGAGAAAGGCAAGGCAAGGGAGGAAATGAAGGTGAAGGTCTAAAGGGGGAAGGAGGGCGTATTAATAAGGGAGGGGTAAAAGGGGAGGCGAGTGGATCATGGGATCCACTCGCCCAAGGGCATGAAGGGGGGTGGACCAGGTGGTCCACTCGCCCCGGGCGAGCGGACCGCAAGGCCCGCTCGCCCCGAGCATAGGCGAGTGGACCTTGAGGTCCACTCGCCCGGTGCACGGGAGTGGACCTCATGGTCCACTCGCCCGGCAGAGGAGGGAGGGCCTCGCAGCCCTCTCCCCTGAGGTAGCGATGCGGACCGAAGGGTCTCTTCGCCTACGTCTCCCCCCTGACACACCACCCAACTGCTTCGCCCTCGGACCGTCCACCCGAGGTCCCATCGAGATCGCATTTGTGTTAACCTGAGCCGGGACTACGCCAAAGTAGTCCAGGAACTCCTTCACCTCAGGCCACAAGGGCAGCCGTAGCCCAGCCTCGAAGTGAAGGAGAGGAAATGCAAGCCAGTTATCGTAAAAGGAGTTGACGGTCTCACCCCCTGATGGGCATCTGCATTTCCACCCTTCGGGGAGGTAGGAAGTCCTAAAGGCGGAGAGCTCCTCCTTGGATACTTTCCCTACGGGGAAAGAACTCTCCGAGAAGTTGGCCGCGTTTTGTTCCCGACCATTCCTCTTGACAGCTGAACGGTTGGATGCCATCGTGTAGGAGGTGAAGGAAAGAGTAGAGCCGGATCTGGGAGAAAGGCAAGGCAAGGGAGGAAATGAAGGTGAAGGTCCAAAGGGGGAAGGAGGGCGTATTTATAAGGGAGGGGTAAAAGGGGAGGCGAATGGATCATGGGATCCACTCGCCCAAGGGCATGAAGGGGGGGTGGATCAGGTGGTCCACTCGCCCCGGGCGAGTGGACCGCAAGGCCCGCTCGCCCCGAGCATAGGCGAGTGGACCTTGAGGTCCACTCGCTCGGTGCACGGGAGTGGACCTCATGGTCCACTCGCCCGGCAGAGGAGGGAGGGCCTCGCAGCCCTCTCCCCTGAGGTAGCGATGCGGACCGAAGGGTCTCTTCGCCTACGTCTCCCCCCTGACACACCACCCAACTGCTTCGCCCTCGGACCGTCCACCCGAGGTCCCTATCCCCCGCCTGTTACTCCACTGTCTCAGTGTTGCTGCGCTCACCCTGCATGAAAGTTAGCCAAATAATGACAGCTCAACTGAGATATAACTCGGCAGAGTTATTAAAACAAACATGACATAAACATGACAAAACAAATAGTCCGGCCGCGGAACAGACGAGCTGCTGCGACGTGTCGATCCTCATTATTACATAACAAATAGTACATCCCCAAAGGGGAGGGGTGACTAACGCGCCGTCCACTTCCAGAAGCCCTGGTCCAAGGTGAAGGGGACCCCCCCACGCGTGGATTCAAAGCATGCCTTGGCTGAGGAGAGCTCATCGGTCACGGTACGCACGGAGGCCTCCACCCGGCGAAAATGATCCTCGAACGGTGTCGTCATGCCGCCAAATGCGAGCCGGACCTCCCCTCGTAGGAGATTGAGTTCAGCCTCCAGCCTCTCCACCCGACGCTCCAGCACGCCAACACGGGCGAGGGGGTCGGGTCCGGAAGATAGCCTCCCCTCCCGCAGCTCCTGGGTAAGAGTCTCCAAGCGGCTCAGACGGACGAAGACGTCGGGACGGTCCCCGACGGGCTCCGAGATTGCAGTAGGAGAGTGGGGTGGCAACGAGACTTCCTTTCGGCTCGACTGGCCCGTCGAAGTCTTGCCCCCTCCAGCAGATGAGTCATCGTGAGCAGTCGAGAGGGCGGCAGGTTCCCGGACGAGAGAGATAGGACTCACCCGAGCGTCTGCACCCGTTCCCTCTACCACTCTTCGGATCCCTTCGAGGTCATCCGCGAGAAGCTATGAACAATGAAAAAGCACGTTGTCATGGACAGATATAACCACAAGTGTGAAGCAGGAAGGAGGAGAAAACCGATACCATATCCATATCCAGTCCGCAGGCAAACTCGGTCACCCCATGAGAGGATGATGACGCAACCTCCTTCACCAACTCGGGGCGGGGCTTCTTCCGAGGCGATCGCACCGCAGGGCGGGTAGGAGAAGACGGAGGGCCATGGACCAGAGCTTTAAGCTCCGTCACGTCAGACGAACCCTTCCCAGCAAAGTCTTTGAAGCGAGCCCTGAAGTCTCGAGGTGGATCCATCTCGTTCGAAGAGGGAGGGGGGGAAGCACTCAGGAAGGGTGCTCTTCTCACCCTTCTCTTCGAGGGGTCTTATATAGCCATCAGGTGGAACCCTCCAAAGATTCCCTCCGGGTCCCACCAACTCGTTCAATAGGTGGGTTGGACTTTCTTTCCGAGCTTAAGTCAAGCTCGCAAAGAGCGGGGATTGTGTACAACCCTCATATTTCTCGAATCGGTGTGACCCGACCCGGACGAAGCCTAGACAGCGAAAATGGCCGAGGCGAGCAAAACGACCGCGCGAAGAGGTCACGGAGGGAGTGAGAGAATTTCCCTCACTCATCCGGGCGAGTGGGAGGGGCCTCCCACTCGCCGGGCGAGTGGGAGGGCCCTCCCACTCGCCGGGCGAGTGGGAGCAGGCCTCCCACTCGCCGCCCCCTTTGGGCGAGTGGGAGGGGCCTCCCACTCGCCCGGTGTAGGTCGGGAGGTCAGTGTGACCTCCCGTGAGGGGGGGGGGGGGGATGGACACCTCGAGTCCCACTCGCCCCCTTCACACGTGATCGGTGGTGGTCATGGTTGGACTGCGAATAGCAGGATTTTTGCTATCCGCAGTCCATTTTTGGGAAGTCTATAAATAGACCCCCATGGGCACCTTGGGAAGGGTTGGTGACTACCCCCTCCCTCGCGTGATCTTGTGAGCAAGCACCCCCCTCCCTTGTCATCCTTCAGCTGACAGTGAGGTGGTTCTTAGTGCCCTCCAAGGTGCCCAGGCTCAGCATTGGCTTGGGAGGGGAAGCGCTCTATGATCTTCCGGGTATGTGGTGGGACCTCCGCGCTGCAGCTTAAGGGGTCCATTTGTGGATTCGAGTGTTCAACAAGTCCAAGTCTTTCAGTTCTTAGTGACCGGTCAAGGGTCTAGGCTTAGAACAAGTAAGGGTTAGTCGCAACCCCCTTTCGAACGCTGAGACCGGGAAACTGGTTTCAACACCCACAAGCAGGAAATACATCATGGGTTTGATTTTAGAATATGTGGGGACACAATGAGCATGGACTCATTTTCTCAAAATCTAGAACAAACATTCGAATAGGTGGGGTTGCGACCCCAAACGAACAACTCAAAACCAATTGGTTAAGAGTGGACAAGCCCAAGTGCTTATAATGCACTCAAGACAAGATGAGATAACAATGTGAGATTGTTCCTCTCCACACTGGGTAGAACTCCAACATGCACGGACCAATGCACGGGATATACAATCGTGGAGCACATACGGGGAGCCACGTGGATGATACAACACAATATTAAATGGATGACAAGATAATATTTCAACACAACTCTTAGGAGATTCTTGTGGATACAATGCATGAATACAAAAGAGCATGACCACCAACCTTACTATGATACCACGCAAAATTCAGACATCCAACTCAAAAATGATTGGCAAGGTGAGATGCCAGATGTGGGATTATTCCAATGCACGGGATATACAATCGTGGAGCACATACGGGGAGCCACATGGATGATATAACACAATATTAAATGGATGACAAGATAATATTTCAACACAACTCTTAGGAGATTCTTGTGGATACAATGCATGAATACAAAAAAGCATGACCACCAACCTCACTTTAATACCATGCAAAATTTAGACATCCAACTCAAAAATGATTGGCACGGTGAGATACCAGATGTGGGATTATTCCTTTCCAAATCGGGCAGAACTCCAACATGCACCGATCAATGCATGAGATATACTATTGTGGACAGCACATGTAAATTCATGTGGATACAACACAATATTTTACATGGTCACCGGGATAGTATTCCAACAAGAGAACACGTTGAGTATGGACTCATTTTCTCAAAATATGGATCCTCGCCATTTTCCATAGGTGACTTGGTCACTGCTCTCTTAGACAACCAAAATGTTTTTCCTGGTGCAGAATTTAATAATGCATGCATAGGTCTGTCTTTATTTACCATCTATAAAGATTGTAAAATTAAGTCCAAATAATCATGTCATGTTCCCTCCATTCACCATATCTACATAGTCACTCCCTGCATTTCCACTACATTAAATGAAGCTCAACAAAAGATTTATAGAACAATCATAGGCACTCCAGGTAACATCCTGTAACAAATGAGAATCAACTGAATTAGTTCTAATTCAAGCAAGCTTGACATAACTTTATGAATCTTATCTTGAAATAAGAAGTCTTTAGTACCATTTTAACTTCTTTTAATGGCTTCATATCTTAGACATCTTCTAAAATACATTATAATTTCTGGTATAAGTAATTTTTTTCAACAACCTTTTTTGTCATACATCATAAAGTCATTTACCTGTTAGAAGATGCAGTCAAGGATGTGAAAATCCAACAACCCTCTTTGCAAAAACATACTGATGCAAGACTTTTTTACATGAAAAAATCCAGAGGGGAAAAATCACACGTAACCCAATTGAAAAACTTACATTATCCTTTTAAATAGTTGCAATGAAATTTGTCTTCATTTGTAAATAGAGAAGGTACGAGAACAATGTACAAAAGCATAAAATAGATGGAATAATTATCTGGGCTGCAGAATTGTATGAACTAAAGCTACCTACAAGAAGGAAGGATGATCTTCAGAAAGGAGAGTCGGTCATCTTATAAGAAATTTTGGTCATTTGACCAAAATTTATCCAATAGTTTTCTCTCAAACTTACTTTTTGTAAAATAGAGAAGTGATTTAAAGAATTCCTCCTATATTTGCTAATATTTAGAGGGTTCCCTAGAATGAAAGAGCAGTCTGGAAGGAAATTATGTTGTTCGGTTGAAATTTTGATCATCCAAGTGGAGGTAGAAATTTGATTGATTGTCAACTGAAATTCTCAGAGCCTTTAGTCATTCACCAGGAATATCCTTCATAATAGGCATAGTGAAGTGCTATTTATAGTTTTTCAAGAGGGCATTGTACTTTTTATCTATCATAGTTTTGATCATTATCAACAACGAATGGCTCATATTGATCTCGTTCATGCCCAAAGACGATGTGTCCTCAGGTTGACCCAATCAGACTGCTAAGACCCGACGGTGGCTGCTGCTGGAAAGATCTTTGATCATCAATCTGAAAACATCATCTTAGACATTAAAAGTTCATTAAAGGTGATGGAAGAAAATTATAATGATTGAATTGATGGCAGTAATTTAAGAAAACTATAATTTCTCATTCAACCTTAACACTAGATAGAGCTACAACTATTTACTTCTGCTTTTTCAGATGGCCATGTTACCCCCACAAAGATGCAATATTTAGGCTACACTTCCTGTCATCATTTACGACAACATAATTTGCATTCAAGAAGACTTCAACATCAGACTTCTCAATCCTAGTTTATAGTAGTCCTTTTTCAAATATCTCTTGGTGTACCAGAGAATGGGCAGAACCGCTGCATGTACTGATTCACAAGTTCTACAAACAAAAGAGATATTAGGTCTATTGATAGTCAACTAGATTAATTTGTGGCAAGCATATGTTAATGGGATGGATCATCAAAGAATTCCTCAGGTCCATAGGATTAACAAGCTTACAATTAAAGAGGCATTTTTTATATGAGGAGATCGATGTAGTATTTATTCTAAGATAGAAAGACTATGTTTGTTGTAGAAAAACTCAACTCCAAGAAAGTATTTGGTATGACTTAAAATCTTAGCCAAAACACTTATTGTAAATAGTTTATCACCTCAAAGATGTATTGTTGGTCACTCACAGTGCATAAGACACATCCACATATAACTACAATAACCGAACATGATGGTATATGCAAAACAAAACTAGAGTGAGTTGATGGCATTAATCTTGGACAGAACTGTGCAGGACGTGTCAAATCAGTCTTGATGACTTTGTTTTAGACCATAGATAACATTTTTGAGCATAGATGTACTACACTCCTCTAAACAACATAACTCATTGCTCAGTGTAAATTGTTTCTAGAAGATCACTATAGAGAAAGCCATTATTGGCATCCATCTATAACATAAATCATCATTAATTGATGGGGCTTGGGAGAAACCAGGGAACGACGTTGGCATGGGTATCTGCGCTGGGTGGGGATCGAAATTGACTAGGCAGCCACAGTGCTCGATGCAGAAGGAAATACAACGGTGCGGGACTCGACGCTAGTAGGTGAACAACGATGTGGTACTAGCTATATCGCAGAGAGGAGCGGACAATTATGCTAGAGGACGACGATGTTGGGACAACACTAGGGATCTTTGGAGGGTCGTTGAACCTATCTCTCGGAGTCGAGTAGAGAAGGAGGATAAGTTGTCTATGGTGTGCATTGGCGAGGATCAATAATCCGTCGATTGAAGAGGAAGTTGACCCGGAAGGTTGATGTGGAGTCAGAATCTGAGTCGAGATCGAAGCAGGAATTTATCCATCGAAGGAGAAATCGATCCCGCGGAACGGATGTCATGTGCCACTGTGAGGCGTCGACGTCGGTGGTTGGGCATTGCTTTCCCTAACAGAATGAAGGTGTCGGTCTTCTATTTCTGGTTTGGCAGAAGAATAGCTTGCAGGGGCTGGAATTAGCAAGAGAATGAGGATTTTGGAGGGCAGTGGAGTGGGAAAGAGAATCGGTCTGATACTAAATTGTTACAGGCTAACTCGTAATGCAGCGGTAGCGTCGCCAAAGAGGTGGCCGACAGTGGAAATGATGGTGGGAGGGGATATTGCAAAGTCGTAACCATGGCTGGCTATGAGGGGTATGCTAGAGAGAGAGAGAGAGAGAGAGAGAGAGAGAGAGAGAGAGAGAGAGAGAGAGAGAGAAATAGAAAGAGATAGAGAGATACCACAATCCCATAACAAGGATAAAAAGAGGCTTTAATTCATGCTTGCCCATTTCATGACCCAATGGGTCTTCAAATAGAGATACATAATGCCATAAAAGTATTAAGTCCTAACACTTTGGACTTGTTATAAAAATAATAAAATTTAAATGAAAGATTTACTAACGACTTATAATAAAGACAACCACATAAAGCAACACACTTGCAATCACAAGGACCCAAAATGATAATGGTGCGAGGCCCATAACAGAAGCCTAAAACTGTGAAGTCAATTGATCGTCATCCTGAGAGAGATTACAGAGTCAAAGGAAGAATCAGGATGCATAATAGTGGCATGTTGAGCAATGGAGGGATGACTGAATTTGATCAAGTGGCACTCAGAAGGATGATTGGTTTGACTGCATAGAAACAAGGTGGATAATTGATAAGACCATGCCCACGGCTATCAAAACCATAATCATCTCACCCCACGCCTTATATTCATGCAAATGGACTCATAGATAGTATCCTCTCATGTTTTTCAAAAAATAATCCACTCCTCCGACACCTGCATGAACCTACATGTAATCACATATGGTCCTACTGTCCTACATCAATTCCTGAGAATCAAATTCACCAATATCAAACATTCCTTTACAACCGCAGTTAACGCCCCACCTTTCCACAATTTTCAATGTCATCTTTATGTACCCAACCATCTCCCATCTATCTGATTTCACATCCTCACTTAGTTTTGAATGATTTTCACCTCTTGATATACTCCATTCATGAAATACAAAATTTGAGGCAACATTCGTAACTACCTTATTCGCGCACATCAATTTGATTGCAGGCTCCATGTGATATCATAATTCCTTTATTATTTTGAGCCAGAATAATTCAAATGTAGTATGAGTTCTTGCCCCATCCTCCGATATAACACTTGAACTTACTATGATATGCCGTTTCTTACTCTTTAACATACTAAATTACCTCCTACAAACACGCGATGCCGTGTTGTAGACCCATCAAATGGGGATTCTTCTTAATATGCATCGTAATGCTTTCTTATCTTCACATCACCCTTATTTATGTACTTAAGACCCATGCATGGGGTCTGAGATTCCCTTCAAGCATTTCAAAATATGAATTGCAACATCCATATATGCTTTCTTGGTGTTGCCATAAACCGACTCATTACACTAACAGGGAATACAATGTCAGGTCATGTATATACAACTCAATTTTCCACAAGTCATCTATATTGTGTTGAATTTCAACCAATATCTGTTCATTCATTGTCAGCTTGGTGTTAAGGCCCATAGAATTTTCAACATGCTTAAATTAAATAATTCTAGCTGCAAAAAGAAAATCCATAAAATACTTTCTTTATATAGTGTATGGCTGAAGAAGTGCAAAGAACTTCTATGCTCAAAAAATATTTGAGTTTACCCAAATCCTTAGGTCTGAAAATGACCATGCAGGTTAGCCTTCATCCAAGAGTTTCTATTGTAAACAGTGCATGTGATAGCAATATCATCGAGGAACATGACAAGGATAAAGCTCTCGTTATTCCTATGATAATAGAATATAAAGTGAATCTATACATCTCTAGAGCCCAAATTGTTCCAACATGCACGGAAATTTCCTAAATCATGCCCGGGAACTATTTCAAAGCATGTAATCATTTCTATAGTTTACACATCATACAAGGACTATCCCCCATGGCCAGCAAAACTAGGAGATTGCACCATATACACTTCTTCATTAAGATCTCAATGAAAGATGAATTAATAATCCAATTGAGACAATGGCCAATGATTGATATGATCATCCGAATATATACCTCTTTTAAGTGATAGGAGAGAAGGTTTCATCATAACCCACCTCATATATTGAATTATAGACCTTGGAAACAGAGCAAGCCTTCAACCAAGCAACCAAACTATTGGATTCACCTTGACTACATATACCCATCTAGCTAGGCCGTTGGTTTTGCTCAAGGTAACTAAGCCAAATCTCAAGTGTCATTGACATCTAATACATTCATTCCTTCACAATTCCATGCTTCCACAAAGGTGGTTAACCTGATAGATAATTTTAGGAACACTGGTATAGAACATTATGATAGAAAACATGATATTTGGAGAACAAAGGATCAATACAGTTAGTAATATTGTGTTGAGTACATGACTGCTGAGCGTTCTGAAGAACTAAATGGAGTGTGAGAGTGGGATTAGAGCCTTCAAACTAGGAATCCGATATTAATAAAGTTAAGTCTGGAGAAACAAAATCAGTAACTTTACCGGCCTTCTTGCAAAAATATGCATGAATGATCTGAGGGCACTTTATGGGTGTCTCCTTATATAGTCCACTATCATGCAAATCCAACAAGGAAATAGGTTGTAGACCTCATCCGCAATTTCCAAAGACAGCCATTGAATGTGTAGAAATACAGAGAAATAAAATATAATTTTATTTCTATCTCAGAAAGTTGTACACGCATACATGAATTTGTACACTTAAATAGGAAGAGAGAGGAGAGAATAATCCCAATCTAATATGTGGGACTAAATCTTGAAGAGGAAGAGGGCTCTAGATGGGCCTTAGCATGGGCCTTTACATATATTTTCTTTAACACTCCCATGTAAGCTGGAGCATACAGATCGTAAGCACCCAGCTTGGACAAGAACTGATGGAATAACGGGCGAGGTAAGGCCTTGGTGAGAATATCAGCAACTTGCCCAGCTGCAGGAACATGTTTTAATTCCAGCTTCTTCAATTGAACTTTTTCTCGAATAAATGACAATCAACTTCAATGTGCTTGGTCCGTTCATGAAATACAGGATTCTTTGCAATGTGTATAGCAATTTGACTGTCGCAAAATAAAGTGGCAGGTGAGGGAAGGTTGACTCCCATATCACCTAGGAGACTTTCAAGCCAAGTGAGCTCAGATACAACAGCTGTCATTGATCGATATTCGGCTTCAGCGGATGAGCGGGCTACCAAAGACTGCTTCTTGTTGCGCTAGGTAATAAGGTGTCCTCCGAAGTAAGTGCAGAATCCACCTGTCGAACGTCGATCATCCAGGGAACCAACATAGTCAGCATCAGAATAGGCAATCAGAGATAGGGAAGCAGAAGAGGGTTTGTATACAAGCCCTTGTCCAGGAGCAACCTTTAAATATCTAAGGATGCGCTCGACGACTTAGGGGTGAGAGATTCGTGGAGAGTGCATGAATCGACTGACAACTCCAACAGCAAATGAGATATCCGGTCTTGTAACTGTAAGATAAATCAATTTTTCTGCAAGACAACGATAATGCTCTGGATTTGGAAGTAGACGATCAGATTCTGAGTCATTACTGCAGAGCACCCAGAATAGCCAGCATCATGAAGAAGGTCAAGACAGTACTTTTGTTGAGATAGGAAGAGACCATCAAAACGTCTTGCTACCTCAAGGCCAAGGAAGTACCAAAGATTTCCCAGATCTTTAGTTTGAAAGATTCCCAGATCTTTAGTTTGAAAGACTGAATTCAAGTGCTGCTTGATCATTTGTATTCCTTTGGAGTTATCATCTGTAATCAGAATATCATCGACATAGACTAAGAGAATCACTGTGCCAGTCGGTCGATGACTAGTAAAGAGGGAGAAGTTAGCCGAGCTTCGAGTGAATCCCATATCACGGATAACCTTACTGAACTTGTCAAACTATGAGTGAGGTGACTGTTTGAGACCATAAATAGATTTCTTAAGGTGACAAACAAGAGACTCCCCCGTGGTCTCAAACCTGGAAGGTTGGTGCATGTAGACTGTTTCGAGAAGGTCGTCATTGAGAGAGGCATTCTTAATATCCAATTGATGTAAGGGCCACTGTCGATGAACAACTAAGGTGGCGTTTGGTTGAGCTGATCCGCTCCGGTGCGGTTTGGCCAAAACGCTATTGTAATTAAAAGCTGCGTTTGGAACGGCTTATACCCCAAACTCCGTTTATTAATCACCGGTAAAATGCCCTGTTATCCAGACGCGAACGAGATGTGCTTTTCGTGCGGTCCAGACGCGCGCGTCTGCGAAGCTCCGTCTTTCTTCTCGTCTTCTTCGACCTTTTCCGCAGAAGGCTCGAAGCTGCAGGATCTTCTCGTCTTCTTCGACCTTTTACCTCTTCCCCGTCGTCGTTTCTTTCCTCCCGATGCATGAAACCCTCACGCTCCCTCCTCCTCGACGAACCCTAGTGTTTCAAGCCCTCCTGATCGCAAGTCGCAGCGAATGTTTCAAGCCCTCTTGCTTCTCGTTTCAGCTCACGACCATTTCATTTTTGGGTACTGTGTTTACTGTCGGCAGGGATTAGGGATGGGTTTTGTGAGCGCTTTGCTTTTTGGTGTCTTCGGATTTGGATTTGTAGTTCCAGTCGGGGTTGTAATCCGTTATTACCTCTTCCATCCAACAGATGTTAAGGTATTCATCTTCTTCCAGCCAGCAGATGTTAAGGTATGTTCATCTTCTACTTTCTGGTGCATGATTATGGGGGAAATGGGTGTTTTTTTTCTTGTTTTTTATGATTGACTGCAGGATATTTGGGACAAGTATTTGCCCCTTGATGATTTTGCACACTTTGAGAGAAAAAGGGGCATATATCTTTTTGGGTACTGTGTTTGAGTGGAGAAACATTATAATCTGCCTTCTCTGTGGTGTTTATGAGTGACTTTCTTTGTTGGCATATTACAGAATTCTAGTTTACTGGTTCTGAGTAGGCATCCACATAACATATAGAAAGAATTGTCTCCCTCAAAATGGTTATTGATGATATTTTAATGACCTGCCATCAGTTGTGCGAAACTAGAGCAAAAAACAAAATTGCGAGGGTAGCTAGTTGGAAAAAATGTTTTTTTTTAATATTATGTAGTTGGTAATTATTTTACGGAGAAAAAAAATTCCACTCAAAACTCTGTTTTGTTTCCAAACAACTTTTTCAAAACTCCATTTTACAAACTCCATTTCACCCAAACAGTTTTTTAACAAAACTGCGTTTTCTAGATTCAGCACTTTTCCTATCAGCAGCTTTCCATCAGCAACTTTTCATCAGCAACAGCCCAACCGAACGGAGCCTAAGGAAATCAGGACACGGACAGTATTGAGCTTGGCAACTGGCGAGAAGGTCTCATCATAATCAAGACCATGTTACTGAGTAAACCCCCTTGCCACAAGACGAGTTTTAAGGCGTTCAACTGTCCCATCTAGAGCATGTTTTATCGCAAAGACCCACTTGCATCCCACACAAGTCTGTCCCGGAGGAAAAGAGACAAGGTCCCAGGTCTGATTAGCCCAGAGAGCAGTCATTTCCTCATCCATGGTCGCACGCCATCCCGGGTGTTGAAGAGTTTCCTGTAAAGAGTTAGGTATAGAAATGGAGGATAAAGATGTTGCGAATTTTAGAACTGTCCGGGATAGGCGATGCACGAATACATAATTAGCCAAGGGATGAGCCGTGGATACGGGTGTCGGATCTGCAGGCCGCGAGGTATCACTGGTAGAGGATGACTGTTGTGGGGCATCAGAGTGAGGAGGACAACGGGTGTAGACACGAAGAAGAGGTGGTTTGGTTGGTACGGGAAGCGGGGTTGGAAGGAGAGGTGGTTTGGTTGGTCTCCAATAAAGGTCACATCTGCAGAAACGATAACCTTGCGAATGTCGGGAGAGTAGCACACATACCCTTTCTGAGTGCGAGAGTAACCGACGAACATATATTTTGTAGCACGTGGAGCAAGTTTGTCAGTGGAGGGACCAAGATTATGGACATAACAGGCACATTCAAAGACCCGAGGTGGGATGGAAAAGGGAGGTGTTGGAGGGAAATAGAAGACTAAACGGAGTTGCATAGTTAAGAATGGAGGGCAGGCGATTAATGAGATAGCATAAGGTAGATACCGCAAAATGTCAATAAGACTTGGGAACCTACATTTGAAACATAAGTGAGCGAGCAACATCAAGAAGGTGACGGTTCTTACGCTCAGCCACACCATTTTGTTGAGGTGTATAAGCACATGATGTGTGGTGGATGATACCAAACTCAGTACAGAGATTGTCAAACGTATGACTGGTATATTCACGTGCATTATCTGTTCGAATAGTTTTAATTTCGTGTACGAGTCTCACTAATGAAGGCACGAAACACACGAGTTAAATCCGACCGATAATGTAGTAAGTATAACCACGTCATGCGAGAATAATCATCAATAAAAGTAAGGAAATAACTGTAGAAAACAGCGGAACCTTATATAAATTTCCTCAAGTATAAAATACAATGTATGAATACATATATATAGGAGGGAGAAAGAAAGAGGAGTCCCTTATACACAGTGTGGGACTAAAGCAAAGAGAGGAAAATAAGAAACTAAATGGGCCTTTACATGGACATTTCTAACATTCCCCTGCAAGCTGGAGCGTACAAATCGTAGGTACCCAGTTTGGACAGGAACTGATAAAAAAGGGTACTTGGTAGGGCTTTAGTGAGAATATTAGTAACTTGGTCAGTACCCGGAACATGCTTTAATTTTAGCTTCTTCATTTGAACTTTCTCCCGGATGAAGTGACAGTCCACTTCAATGTGTTTCGTTCTTTCGTGGAAAACCGGGCTCTTGGCTATGTGTATAGCGGCTTGACTGTCACATAGTAAGATAGCTGGTGAGGGAAGTTTTATTCCTAGATCAGCGAGGAGACTTTCAAGCCATGTGAGCTCAGAGACAACTGATGTCATCGAACGGTACTTCGCTTCAGCTGAAGATCGAGCAACCACGGCTTGTTTCTTACTACGCCAGGTAACAAGGTGACCTCCAAAGTAGGTACAAAATCCACTGGTAGAGCGTCGATCATCCAGGGAACTAGCATAATCTGCATCAGAATACGCAACCAAAGTCGGAATAAAAGATGAGGTTTTATATACCAACCCTTGACCAGGGGTTGTTTTTAGATATCTTAGGATGCGTTCGACGGCCTGAAGATGAGACATTCGAGGGGAATGCATAAACCGACTGACAACCCCAACAACAAAGGATATATCTGGTCTCGTGACCGTTAGGTAAATCAGTTTTCCAACAAGTTGACGATAGTATTCTGGACTTCGAAGAGGAAGATCAGCATCAGAGGTATGCGCACACAGCTTGTGATTGGCATCCATAGGAGTGTTAATCAGCTTGCATCCAGAGTAGCCAGCATCCTGAAGAAGATCGAGACAGTACTTCCCTTGAGAGAGGATAAGTCCATCAGGACGTCTCGTGATCTCAAAACCAAGGAAGTATTGAAGGTTCCCCAGATCTTTTGTTTGAAACACGGAGTTAAGGCGTTGTTTGACCGTTTGTATTCCCTATGAATCATCTCCAGTGATTAGGATGTCATCAACATATACCAACAGAAGAACCGTTCATGTTGTTTGATGTCGAGTGAACAGAGAGAAGTCTGTCGAGCTCCGAGTAAAGCTAACTTCCCGAACAGCCTTACTGAACTTGTCAAACCATGCCCGAGGGGATTGTTTGAGACCATAGATTGACTTCTTAAGGTGACAAACTCTGGACTCCCCAGTGGTCTCAAACCCGGGAGGTTGTTGCATGTAGACTGTTTCTTGTAGGTCACCTTTTAGAAAGGCATTCTTGATATCCAGTTGATGTAAGGGCCATTGGTGATGCACAGCCACGGAGATGAGGACACGAACTGTGTTGAGTTTGGCCACTTGAGAGAATGTTTCCTCATAATCGAGGCCTTGTTGTTGAGTAAAACCACGAGCCACCAGTCGGGCTTTCAGACGGCCAATTGTCCCATCAGGAGCATGCTTGATGACAAAGACCCATTTACACCCAACAGTTGTCTGATCTGGAGGGAGAGGGACCAGGTCCCGTGTCTGATTAGCCCAGAGGGTTGTCATTTCTTCTTCCATAGCTGCCCGCCAGCCTGGATGTTGGAGTGCCTCCTGCACAGAGTTAGATATAGAAATAGAGGATAATGAAGTAGCAAAGGTTTGAAGCTGTGGGGAAAGGCGATGTGAGGATACATAGTTCGCCAAGGGATGAGCGGTGGAGGCTGGTGCCGGATCAGCAGAGCGCAGAGTGTCAGAGGTCGAAGCCGACTGCATTGGGGCAACGGAGCGTGGAGGGCGACGGGTGTAGACACAGATAAGTGGTGGCTTGTGGAGAGCAGGAGCCGAGTCAGGAAGGAGTAGTGGTAGAGGAGTGGTAACTGGAATGGCAGGTTGAGGGTAGGATTGTGGTGGAAGAGGTGGGGTGAGGCGTAGAAGAAAGATTGGTCCTCCTGAAAGGTAACATCATCATAAACGGTCACTTTACGGGCAGCAGGAGAGTAGCAGACATAGCCTTTCTGAGTTAGTGAATAGCCGACAAGCATATGTTTGGCCGCCCGGGGGGGCCAACTTATCCGTGGACGGACAAGTAGGTGAACATAGCAGGTACAACCAAATATGCGGGGTGTGAGAGAGAATGTCGGAGTGGAGGGGAAAGGAGGCTAAACGGAGTAGCATTCTGGAGGACGGAGGAAGGTAGACGGTTAATGAGATAACATGTCGTGGATAGCGCAAAGTTCCAATAAGCTTTGGGTACCTGCATGTGAATCATAAGAGAGCGAGCAACATCGAGCAGATGTCTATTTTTACGTTCAGCAACGCCATTTTGTTGGGGGGGGGTATAGGCACACGACATCTGATGAATGATCCCAAACTCAGAGCAGAGATTAGTAAATTCATGGCTAGTATATTCGCGAATATTATCTGTCCTGAGAGTTTTTATGTTTTCAGAAAACTGAGTGCAAATCTCAAGAACGAAAACCCGGAATACACGAGGAAGCTCGGAGCGATCACGAAGTAAATACAACCATGTTGTGCGAGAATAATCATCTATAAAGGTGATAAAATAGCGATAACCAGAGATACTAGTAATTTTGTACGAGCCCCAAACATCGAAATGAACTAAAACAAAAGGAGCAGAGCTCCGAGTACAATGAGAAGGAAAAGAGGAACGATGTTGTTTCCCCAAAATACATGAGTCGCACTTAAAAGCAGGAAGAGAGATATCTGGAAGAGCCTTCTGAAGGACTGGAAGAGGGGCATGCCCAAGACGCTGATGTCACTCAACGGAGGAGACTGAGGAGAGGATGGCAGGAGAAACATCAAGAATGTAGAGCCCGTTTTGCAGCCGTCCTTTACCAATGATACTCTGCGTTCGTCGATCATGCATCAGAAAAGAAGAAGAGGTGAATGTTACTGAGCAATCCAAATCAACAGTGAGACGACTGATGGAAAGTAAATTAAACGGGGAGCCCGGGACATGAAGAGCTGAGCGGAGAGAGAGGGAGGAATTGAGGAGGATATCAGCAGAGTCGGAGACAGGAACGGTGTCGCCATTGGCCACTGTGATACACTTAGGATGCGGAGAATCCAAGTATTGATGTGGCTTTAGCGAGGTGATATGGTGAGTCGCGCCTGAATCCACCATCCAGCGTGGACTAGTGGAGAGACAAGCGATACCTTCATTGGAGATGGAGGCAGCGAAGGCAGCGGAGGCAGGCGGGCGGCTGAGCATGTCGTGGAGTTGCTGGAGCTGGAGGCGGACTTCTTCAAGATCAGGACGAGTGACAGGACTGTCGGCAGCAACAAGAGCAATTGGACAAGGAGGAAGACCATGTTTGCGGTAGCAAGTCGCCTCAAGGTGTCCATCCCTACCACAGAAGGAACACTTAGGACGTGGCTGGTCACTGCGACCCCTTCCCCGAGACCCTGAACGTACTCCACGAGCAGCAGGAGGGAGAGATAGTAATGGCGCAGAAGATTGCTGAAGGAGGGTCGATGAGGGAGGTCCAGTAGTATCAGGAGGTGGTGATACCTTTAGCAGCATGGAGCACACATCAGAGAGTGAAGGAATAGCAGCAGACTAGAGGATCTGAGCTAGAATGCTCTGAAGATGAGGCGGGACACGAGCCATCATCATGGCAACACAAACTGCTTCCTTCTGAGCACGTTGGGCAATGAGATCCGTAGTAGCGGGCTGATGTCGGATCCAGGCTTCAGTCAGTGTCTTAGCCTGAGCAACAAATGAGGTTAAGTCGGCGGCACCGCCAGTGTCAAGAGTCTGAAGATCTGTGGTGATGTCGTATAGGTGTCGGAGACTGTCCTTGCCGGAGTAGAGAGAATGAAACTCATCACACATTGCCTTGGCCGTCTCGTGATACATGGTCATGCGGTAGGGTTCGTCATCAAGGGAGTTGAGAAGCCAAGTCTGAACACGGCCATCGTCCCGTAGCTAGTCGTCCGTAGGTGCAAAAGGAGGATTCTTAGTGAGATGATGCAGAAGTCCCTTAGATTGAAGTACCCTTCTGACAGAATGCACTCATTCAACAAAATTCTTCCCCGTAAGGGAGATGGTGGTGATCCTCAACTCATCGCGCACCTCGGGAGCGGGAACCATGCAGACTGTAAGAGAAGAGGCAGACAACTCTGAAGACTCCATCGAAGATCCCATGGAGTCACAGCGGTTAGAGAGACGACTAGAGACCACAGCGAGCAGGGAGACCGCGACGACTAGACAACAGGCACGGTCGCAGAAGCGAGCAGGGCAGCGAGCAGAGACCGCAGCGAACAAGAACTATAGACCGCTGAGAGGCGGGGACTGGTGAGGGGAAAGGACCGCGTGAGCAGGGAGACCGCTGAGAGGCGCGAGCAGGGACCGCGCGAGCAAGGAGACCGCACGAGCAGGGAGACCGGGCGAGCAGGGAGACCGGGCGAGCAGGGAGACCGCACGAGCAGGGAGACCGCACGAGCAGGGAGACCGCGCGAGCTGAGAGATCGCGTGAGTAGGGAGACTGCTGAGAGGCGGAGACAGCTGAGCTAAGGGAGGTCGTGCGAGCAGGGGTAGCAGCGAGAAGGCCAGAAGAGGCGGGGACCGCACAAGCAGGAAGCCCGCTGAGAGCACGTCGAGCGAGCAGGGAGAAGGCCAGGAGGGCGGGTCACTTGTCAGAAGGGAGAAGGCTATAAGAGAGCCAGGGATATTGAGGAGAAGAGGTGGGCGGAGACCGCATGGGGGGTCTGAAAAATTGGAGACCGCAGGGAGCTGCGGTTAGCAGGGGCAGGCAGCGAGAGGGAGACTGCGCGGTTTGAGAATTTAAGACCGCGCGAGGCGAGGAATCTGCAGAGAGCAGGTGGTTACGAAAGATTTGAACCTGGCTCTAATACCATGTAGAAAACAGCGGAACCTTGTATAAATTTCCTCAAGTATAAAATACAATGTATGAATATATATATATATGATGGAGAAAGAAAGAGGAGTTCCTTATACACGGTGTGGGACTAAAGCAAAAAGAGAAGAACAAGAAACTAAATGGGCTCATAAATGGCCTTTACATGGACTTTTCTAACAATAACGATAACCAGAAACACTAGCAATTTTATACGGACCCCAAACATCAGAGTGCACTAAATCAAAAGGAGCATCGCTCCGAGTACAATGAGGAAAAGAAGAACGAGTTTGTTTGCCGAAGATACATGACTCGCAGGTAAATTCTGGAAGATGGTGGTCAGGAAGAGCCTTCTTTAGAATTGGAAGAGGAGCATGTCCAAGACGTTGGTGTCAATCAACAAAAGTGACAGATGAGAGAACTGTGGGAGAAGCGTCCAGAAGATAGAGCTCATTTGACAGTCGTCCTTTACCAATGGTATTTGCGTCTATCGATCCTGCACAACAAAAGAAGAAGACGCGAAGGTTTCAGAACAGTCACGGTCTTGAGTAAGGCGACTAACAGAAAGAAGAATAAAAGAAGAGCCCGGGACATGAAGAACCGAGCGAAGAGAAATAAAGGAACTGAGAGGCATATTAGCAGAACTGGAGACAGGTGTTGTGTCACCATTGGCCACGGTGATAAACTTGGGATGAGTAGAGTCCAAGTATTGAGGTGATTTTTGCGGAGTGATATGGTGGGTGGCACCCGAGTCCAGAATCCAATGTGGACTATGGGAGAGACAGGAGATACCTTCATTGAAGATAGAATCAACCGAGCCAGACGGTCGATTGAGTAACCCCTGGAGATGCTGGAGTTAGATGCGCATGGCATCAATGTCGGCGGGAGTGGTAGAAGACGTATCAGCGGCAACGGAGGCATGGGGTGGAGGAGGCATACCATGCTTACGATAGCAGGTTGCCTCAAGATGTCCATCCCTGCCACAGTGAGTACACTTGAGACGAGGCCGACCGCTGCGACCTCTACCCTGATAACCAGAGCGACATCCACGGGTTGATGGAGGAGCAGGGTGAGATAAATGTTGGAGAGGAGACGGAGATGGAGGTCCTGGAGCATTTGGGGTGGGGGTCACCTTCAACAACATGGAGCAAACATCTGAAAGAGAAGGAATGGTTGAGGAGGAGAGGATTTGAGCCCGGATGCTGTGGAGATGAGGCGGAACACGAGCCATCATCATGGCAATACCAACGACCTCTTTTTGAGCATGTTGGGCAACAAGATCGGCAATAGGAGGCTGATGCTGAATCCAGGCCTCAACTAAGTTTTTGGACCTCGCCACAAAGGAGGTTAAGTTGCCATCAACCCCGGAGTCGAGAGATTGAAGGTCTGTAATGATGTCAAACAAGTGTTGAAGGTTGTCCTTGCCGGAATAGAGGGAATGCAGTTCATCCCACATTGCCTTTGCGGTTTCATGATACATAGCCATTCGATAAGATTCACTATCCATTGAGTTGACGATCCACGATTGGACAGGACCATCATCACGAATCCATTCCTCAGTGGGTGCATAAGGGGTGGCATTATTGAGATGATGCAAAAGTCCCTTTGTCTGAAGAACACGACGGACAGAGTGCACCCACTCAACAAAATTCTTCTTCCCACTAAGAGAGATGGTGGTGATCCGAAGCTCATCACGAATATCAGGAAGAGGGGCTGCTGCACGAGAGGGGGGGGATGAAGCATCATTCAAGTCCATTGCAACACAGAAGGAGAACGGCAGACAATCTTCACAAAAACCCAATTGCCGTCAGGATGCTGCGGCTAGGCTTACTGCGGCAAGGAATGTTGCGGAACTTGCTTGTGGTCAAGAAGCTGCGACAAGGCTTGATGCGGCAAGGAGTTGCGGTTAGGAGCACTGCGAACTTGCGGACAAAAAGTTGCGATAAGGTAATGTTGCGGTTAGGAGTGTTGAGAACTAGCTTGCGGTCAAAGAGCGGCGACAAGGCTTGCTGCAGCAAGGAGTAGTGGTTAAGGAGTTGCGGTTAGAATCGCCGAGCAGGCACAGGGAGAACTGCGAGTAGAACGGCGAACACAACTCTTGGCTAGGACGGAGGGCAGAAGAGAAGAGTCGCGGTTAGGAGTGATGCGGCCAGGAGATCGAATAGCACGCACAGGGAGAAGGCGCGGCGAGCAGAACACTTGGCTAGGCCGGCGAGCAGAGGAGAACAACGAGCAGAGCACTTGGCTAGGTCGGCGGGCAGAGGAGAAGAGTTGCGGCTAGACAGTGAGACCGTGGAGGTCGACAAACAGGTGGGGCCCAGAATTGCAGAAGGGAAAGCTATAAAGGTAGAAGAGGCGGAGGGGAAGAGACAGGAACTGCGCGAGCAAGAGCTCGAGACGCAGAGCTGCGGTTAGAATTCTTCTAACCGCCCAGACAGTACGATGGTGAGCGTGAGCAAGATTACGACTAGAAAAGGAATTTGTTTTGTAGAATCGTTTCGCTCTGATACCATGTAGAAATACAGAGAAATAAAATCTAATTTTATTTCTATCTCAAAAAGTTGTACATACGTGAATTTGTACACTTAAATAGACATGGTGGACCAAAACTAAGATGTGGGACTAAATCTTGAAGAGGAAGAGGGCTCTAGATGGGCCTTAGCATGGACATTTACATATATTTCCTTTAACATAATGGATAAAACCTCATTCAATGCAAAAATAAGTGATTCTAATATAACTGCTAGCTTCCAATCTAAAATAAACGCAAATAAAGACTAAGTGCAACCCTCATAATTGTATGAACAATGACTAACTATAATAAGAAACCCATATCTGTGGAAGTGTTAGTGATATCCAAAGGTATTTTGGAAGTTTTAGTCATTTGGCTCTCTTGGAGAGGGGGAGTGCCTTGGAGGACTCAGCCTCTGGGTGCTAGAGGAAGGGATTATCTCCCAATAGTATCCATATTTTCTTTTATGCAATGCAAGTTCGTGTTCTTTGTTCTCGTTCTTGATACCGCTACCGCATATCAAAAACTCATCCACCAAAAAGAGAGAAATATATGTTATATGAAAATTTAGAGAATCGAATAACTCCCATAGTATAGGCATCATGGGATATTATATTTTGATTGAAAATACAAATAAAAAATCCTATCAAAAGAAAAATATTAAAATAAATCATTTTTTCCAATTTGAACCATCATGACACACAACTTGTGTTTTCGATGATTGTAAATTTTGAGATCTGCATCAACCCTTCAAAGGATAAGAAGAAGAAATGCATAAGATAGACTTATACAAGACATGATGAAAAACTTGCAGTCAAGAAAAAGCACGATACCTACCACTACGTGGCTTTGCCATTGCATTCAAATAGAAAATAAATCAAGGCGCCAGTTGAACTCCCACTGCTTCTCTTTTTACTTATGATATTACTTTTTTATTTAGAGTTTTATTACTATCCATTAACGTGTCAAAGTGTACTAAAGCTCCATCAATTGATATCAAACTATAGAAAAAAAATGTCAATAAAAAGTATTTATTTAAATGCCAAAGCATGGAGAACACTTCAATGCCAAAAAAAAAAGTTAATATTTGGTTATATTATAGAAGAAAACTAGGGTTCATAGTATTCATTTGGAATAGGAATGAAATTCAAATAGTTTCCGATCTATATACCCCCCCCCCCCCCCCCCCACCCCCCCCACCCCACCTAGTGCTTAGTAAAGGTGGTGCGTTAGAGAAACAATTTGAAGAAAGAATCAGAATAAGAAAGAATAATTAAGAGAAATGGTAATCTTCCCAATCATGCTAAGAGCAACAAGAAAATTAATGAAAAGCAAGAGCAAAATCATATGGTTCAAATCCACAAAGCACCCTTCTTTTATATTTAAATAAACACTTTTGATTGACCCCTTTTTTCTACAGTTTGATGTCAATTGATGGAGCCTTTACATGCAGGAAAGTTTGAAGTGGGCATTTTTTACTACTTACGATCTTCTAAGATGTCGTATATGTCTCTTTCGCCATAGGGGATAAGCATTAATTGTAAATTTCCTATTTTTGGCTTGAAGAATGGGTTTTAACTTTGTAGTCATTCTTTGGGATATCAGTTAATTACTCCTTGCTCTTGCCTTATATTTTATCCTAATGTAAAAACAATGAAGGAAATTTTCTTTCTAGGCTTGAATATGGAGTTCGAGGACTTGACTGAAAAAGAGAATCTAGTATAAGACCCCAAGTTTTAGAATAAGCTCTTCGTGCAAGGGAGTAAATGAAGGTACATTTAAACGAGGGAAATAAATAATGAATCACGTACTAGTTTCAACGAATACATTAAAAGACAACCCACCGGTTGCAGGAGATATAATGATTGATACATAAAAGAACATTTTATTTAATTGAAATCATATGAAGCGTAAGTTTTTTTAGCCATATGAATCAAGATCACACTCTTCTAACAAGAATGCTCCTTTAGACACGACCTTTCCCCGGGTTTATATATGTATATATATATATATATAGAGAGAGAGAGAGAGAGAGATGATATTCTCAATGATATGGAGTCAAATAAAGCACTTCACATATGGTATTGCAACTGATAGGTGGTGCTAAATTAGATTGATATTTAGAAAAAAACAATCACTCAAGCCAAAGGTAATCCATCAAGATCACACACCTTCAAAGAAAGATATAGACCAAAAAATTGACCTTCTAGACGATGTGGGGTCAAATAAAGTACTTGGGATGTGGTGTTGTAAGTGGTTAGTTGTACTCACTTAGATTGATCTATTACTAAAAATTAATCACCCAAGTGAAAGGTAGTCTAAAAAGAGAATAATATAAAAGGATATTATCTCTTGATAGAATTATAAAAGCATAATTACTCTCTCTTTGATGTATGCCTCTTATTATTGTCTTTACTTACTTCTATGATTTCTTCTAGATACAATTTTAAGCCTAATTGTAGGCTCTCAGTGTTGGCACCCGAGGAGCTTGAGTATAGAGAGAATAATTTGAGAGGAGAAATTGAAAAGCTCAACTAGGTATTTGTAGAATTGAACACCTCCTTTTGATTCATTGAAGAAATTTAAACAAGTGGGCTAATCATAAAAAGGGCAGCCCGGTGCACAAAGGCATCCCCGCGCAGCGAGGGTCCGGGGAAGGGTCCCACCACAAGGGTGAAATGTAGGCAAACCTTACCATGCATTTTTGCAAGAGGCTGCTTCCAGGACTCGAACCCGTGACCTCAAGGTCACACGGCAACACCTCAACCGGTGCGCCAAGGCTCCCCTTCAAAGTGGGCTAATCATAACAAAAGAAAAATTAAATCTAAGTAATTACTGCAAGCAAAATTAATGATAAATCATTTAAAGTCCAATGACTCGCATGGCTGCTTATCATACTTAGTAGAATCTAGAGTTGAGGAAATATAAATAAAAAAGGTACCAAAAATGAGGTATACCCATTGGTGAAATTTGAACTCCTATCTCCACTATTGATTGCAACTTTCACACCATTGATTGCAATTTTCAACCATTCCCTATTAGGGAGAGTTTAAAGAAATTTTTTTAATTCACTCTTGGAGTTAGAGATAACTCCGCAGTATAAGTGGGTTATCCTCCTTTTTTGGATGGTGGTGTTGGTTGTTGTTAGTCAAAATTGGATCTTATTTAGCCTCCTGAAGATCTCTATCGACTACTAAGATCCTACAGAATAATCCAAATGCCTCAGTAGATCTTCCTAGATCACATAATTTGCTTGTTCTTAGTATTATGTTTTTGGAAATAGCTCCTAATGCACAAATATTGGCATACATTGCACCTCACAGTCTAAGGCGATGGGAAGGAGAGAGCGTAATTCTAGCTATTCATAGAAGATTGACTAATAAATCAGGACTCATACTCACTGAATACAGGAAATGAGAAGCATATTGGAGAGAGACTCTATTTTTCTGGGAGAAAAGGGAGACATTGCAATAAAAGGCCCAAAAGGAGTAAAACAAAAATTTGTGCCAACTTAGACAATTTCCTAAAGTTACTTAAATGGTTGTGATAACCAGATTGTCTTTCTTGAGAAGGAAAGAGAATGGGATTCTTCAAGTCATCATATGTTCAAATGTATGTCTTTCACCATAAGTTAGCATTCGAGCGAGTTAACGTTAGAACCCATGTAATGACTGCGTCCTTGAAAGAAGAAACCTACCGTGTTTGGGGTGATTTGAAGTAAGGCATTTCTACATGATGGTGAAGAACCCTTCACACTACGAACTTTAAGTTAGAACACCGCGGGATCATTTAAAATACTAGCAATATGCAGCATTAATCAACTATCACACCAGAGAATCAACAACACAAGTAATCACAAACAAATACCCCAGGAAACACTTGATGTAGTCCATAACAAGAAATCAAATCCATGCATGATATGTAACATCAATGACTTGTCAGGGTAGAATCCAGCCACCAAGGTTTTATAGAATAAAAATAATGACCCCTTGGATTTAATAGTTTTCATAATTTGCAAAAAAATTTAAGAAGACGAGAGATTAAAATCTAATAGAATTGAACCCTCTGAATTTTAATTAGCTTAATCTCCAACAAGTAAATACTAATTGTCATCCCTTTTCATCCAATTATAAAGTATGAAGTAAATTGGACAGAAAAACAAAAGTAGAATAACTCTTCACTCTGCAACAAACCAAGCCCTAGTCCTGTCTGAAAATCGGACCCATTACTTTAGCCATACAACTAACTCATTAGGAAGCGAAAAGGAAAAGGCAGTTCAAGCAGACCAGAAAATTAGAAAACAGAAAACAAAGAAAAGCCCTCAAAACAAGCATCGAATCTCCTGAGAGCGGAGGAACGTAAGTAAGAACTGACCGCAGATCTTGATTGGGGCATGGACCTCGAGCAGATTCGGCTGAGACAAGAAGACCTGCTTGGCATCGACGCAGAGCTGCCGAATCTCCAATTCCGACAGCTGCACCTGCCGACTGCGGCCGGCCTTCCCTCCATGTAGTAACCTCTTGATGATATCGTTGAGGAGGGGGGCCTCCATGGCTCCCATCGAGCTCGTAGTCATCATCATCTTGCTCCTTCAGTCCTCCTCCTCCTCCGGTGGAAGGAAACCCCTCTTCTGCTTCTCCTCTCACTTATCGCCCGATTGCCACCGGCGCACGCCGCAGTGCCGGCGGGTGAACGATCAGCGGAGAAATTTTCCACGCCTTTCCCCCAAATTCGCTTTGTGGTTAGCAGCAGAAACCGCGTGGGTACGTGATGTTTATTGCCGTCTTTTGAAGCTCAAAGGACTCTCTCTCTATCTCTCTCTTTCTCTCTCTTTCTCTCTCTTTCTCTCTCTCTCTCTAATCATTCGTATTTACTTTTCCCAACGATCTGGTCGTTTGCTATTGGATTATTTATATTTTTTATGTTGCATGATGATTGCAAGGGATCTTCAAACATTTACAAAAAAATATATAATTTTTGAAATTACTTTTTATAATAAATATACTTCGACCATGACATTGCCCGACGCGCCGTCGCCCCAGCCGCTCGCAAATCCCCAAGCGCTATATTCCGCTCGTCGCTCGCTTTTTCCATGTGCAGGAGGGTTGTGAGTGGTAGGGAGAACACATTTTTAATTATAGGTAAGAGACTTTCCTATATGAGAGCACATCTTTTAAAATTAAAGAAAAAACATATAAATTAAAGAAAATTAAAAATTTATAATAAAGTGGGGTAAAATCGGAAAGCTAAAGGTTTAACCAAAGACATGTTTTCCCTTTTAATATAATTTAGATATAGATGAGAGCAAATTTTTTAAAATAAAAAAAAAACATATGCATTAAAGAAAATGAAAAATTTATAATAAAGAGGGGTAAAATCGGAAAGCTAAATGTTTAACCAAAGACATATTTTCTCTTTTAATATAATATAGATAAAGCAATGTTATTAGCACTTTTTCGCTAAAAGCAGTCCAAAAATATTTAAATTTCATTTAAAATAAGGAATTGATATAGGCAGAGTGAAATAATTTATTTGTAGAATTTTACTATCCACAGCTCTAAAGAGAAGAAAAATTTTATCCGCGAATATTTTTGTTATCCTCGTAACAATGCATACATTTAAATAAAAATATAAGATATTCATTCTTACAATTACAAGTACTCTATCTTAGCAAATAAAATATTCGATTTTCTTAATCCAATTACTGAGTATATACATTTACGTATAAATCTCAAGCATAAAAGACTAACTAATATAAAAGTGCACTTTTTTGTAACAACTCGGGCCAGCTCGATCGAGTACACTCGGCACCGCTATAGGACTGCAGTCCATGACACCCCAACCAAGTCACTGAGTCTGTTTCTCAGCAACAGTAGGTTGTTGATACCGGGTTTCGAACCCAAACATCTTTGATAAGGCATCTTCAACAGTCCTCATCACCAACAGCACTTTTTTGTAACAGCCCGGGCCAGCTCGATCGAGTGCACCCGACGTTGTACAAGACTGCAGTCCATGCCACCCCAACCAAGTCACTGAGTCTGTTTCTCAGCAACAGTAGGTTGTTGATGTCGGGTTTCGAACCCAAACATCCTTGATAAGGCATCTGCAACAATCATCATCACCAACTGTTGGAGGTGCAATTGTAACGAGGAGCGGCCTGTCGCCCTCGATCTGTCAAGAAAACCCTGTAAAAAAACTGGTAATAGTAAAGTTTGGTCGACAGCATCCCGGTCACGTGATTTTTTTTATCATTTTTCAATAACTGATTGCGCGCTCAGTAACTCTTTGTCATCCATCTCGTCTCTCAGTAACTAATTGCACGCTCGACCTCTCTCGGGCTAAGACGATTCGTTCTGAATTGATGTTAGGAGCCTTGAGTAGACCACAACAAAGATATTAAATTAAGGGAACAATTGTACTTCATTCTAGCTCAATTCCCTTCGCACGAATGAATATTATACACATTATTTACGACCAATTTTTGGGTACGTGTTACACAACATACATGAGAATATCTAACCGTCCACTTGTTGTGATTCAAAAAAATCAGATCGTGTTTTGACTTTAAAAATCCGGACATATTTTTCGCATAATCTGCACCGTAGAACCACGAATCTTACAACTAAATTTAATCTCACACAATAGATCACGATGCGTTACTCGTACCAAAATTTTCTCCTTTATATACATTCATTATATTGCAAGATGATTGCACCAGATCCTCCAACTTTCCCTGGAATATATATATATATATATTTATATATATATACTGGGTCTCACGGGCAGGGCCCTGCCCACTCGCCGCCGGACAACCCCCGGCGAGTTCGCCGGAGGCCGGCGAACCCGCCGGTGGGGGTCGGGCAGGCCGCCGGCGGCTCCGCCGCCGGCGGCAAAGGGAGGACGTAAAGGCCTGCTGCGCGTATTTTCTGCGGAAGGGGGTATCGGGTTTTTCATCCTGATGAACAGTAAATTTTTTGGAGAAAAAACTATACGCAGGCCTCCCCCCTTGCATCTGACGGACATCTTTTGATCCTGCTTGATCGGACGGTCCAGACGTGATCTTCGGTGTGCTTCCAAATATACATATTGGCTTATATAATAAAGATATATATTTTTAAATTATTTTGTATATGATTGAAAATACTAAACATATATTCACATGTGATATAATTTTTGAAACATGACATAAATAGAATTATTTATTTCTCTATAATGGAATAATTAATAAATTTTAGCAAAAAAATTTATTTTATTATTATGACCTACTTTAATGCTAACTATCATATGGGTGCAACTCGGGTCAATTTGAATTTGTTCCCCCAAAAAATCAAGAACTGATTCATGTAGCTAGGTTCGATTTCGATTTTTGGGAATCAGAACCCACCCTTGTATCCAAGATATAGAATCGACCTGAACCAAAAAAACTCGGTTCGATTCTCGATTCTACTAATGATTTACAATTTTTTCGGATATACTCTTATATTGATATACATTCCAATTTCCAAACTATTAAAGCGAAAAATTAATTTTCTCCGCATAGATCTATCAGACAGAAAAGATCAAGAGCACAAAGGGAACATAAAAACGGATGTAAAATTCTAAGCTACTATGAAGAAGAGAAATTTTGAAAAAAATAAAGAATAAGAGGAAGAATCCGATGACTCTGAATCTTCATGCCTAATTTCAATAACCGGTTCCGGGTCGGTTCGCGGGTACCTGAGCATAAGAACCGAGAACCGAACTGTCCGGTTCTAATTTTTTTTGGATTCGGAACTGGACCGAGATCCCTGAGAATCGACCCGAACCACTCGGTTCGGTTTGGTTTCAATCCGATTCTCGACTCTTAGATTATTTTTGCACACCCCTACTAACTGAATTTAACCCGGTGCGTAGGAGTACGTTAGACGCCTCTTTTGGTCCAGAGTTTTCATGCCGGTGCGGGAGCAATCGCCGCCGCAAGGCGGAAAAACAAACGCCGGGCAGCGGCCTTTGCTCCCCGCGCGAAGCGAAAAATGGGGCTGAAACCGAGAATAAAAATACCAGACAGGACCAGGGCTTGAACCCGAGATCAAAAGTATTTCATCAACACTCTAACAACTACACTAAATAAATTTTATATATGTACGCATGAGCGGCAATACTACCTGCAAGGGGCACGAGTGATCAATGATAATGGCGCGGTCTCACGGGGGGTACCCCGCGCACTATCACTCGTAAGTTTATAACAACATTAATTTGTTTTAAAAATCATAAATATCAGGCCCACATTGTCCGGGGACGTCGACAAATTGAGTACTCACATCCTAGATTGATGGAAGGGGTAAAAAGCTTCGGCAAAGTTCAAATTCGTCGTCGCCTCGAAAATCTTTGAAACTCCAATTGGATCGAAGATCCCATCGGTAATTCTCTGTCGACCTTCGTCACAAACGAATCCCATCTGGTCTGCGTCAAAACTATCTCCTGCGAGACATGCGGCGCGCCCTTCCCCAACAAGATCCACGACGGAAGCACCTCAACGCCTTCACGAATTTTAAGCGTGTCTTGCTCTTCTTCATCATATCTAAACAAAAGAAGACAATAATCACAAACAACAATCGGTATATTTTCGGCTCTCCGAGTAGCGGAAAGTAGAAAGAACATGTTCGGGCGAGATCATTTTGATCTTGGGCATGATCACTTGAGTGATATCGCGGGATTACTTTTGATCTTGCAGTAAATAACTCATTGATTATTTAAACATAATATATTAATAAATGCACACACTCTATTTAATTTAATCAAGTCATAATTCATTTTGTATAGATCACTAATAAATATGCACACAATGAAATTTGTTTATGTGAATATCTAATTAATAACTTATTTAGAATCTCTAATTTAAAACAGAACATTTTTATCACTCAAAATTACAAAATGCAGCCCCCTTCGTGAAAAATGTATGGACGGCGCCCTCCCTCCCGATTCCAGCAGACAAGCAGCATCTCCGTTCATCTCTCCGGTGGCGGCCATAGGCGAGTCCTCCCTAGACGCATCGGACGCCGCCGGTGCACTGCTGAGCCTCGCGCGCGAGCTTGCCGCAATGGGAGCCGTCGATGCGTTGTTGAGCTCGCCGCCGATGCGAAATCTCAAGTTACAGGCAGTTGGATCTCAGGAAGGAAGCATCTGGAAGAGATTATCATTCACATGGATCAGGTTCCAAACCTGTATACTACTACTTCCTAAACCTTTAAGTTTGAAGTTTTAAGAAAGCTGAGAGGATCAATTTGCATTGTGCAGCTGGCTGCTAAAAGCAAGTATTTTTCAAATAATTTCGCCCTAGGTGTAATGTTTTATATCATTATGCCTATGCTTTAAATTTAAACGAAAAACCGGATGGACGGCTTTGGCCGCGCAAGTCTCGTTGGAAGATGCACGCAGGGTGTTCGACGAAACTCCTCAACAAAACATTCGGCCGAATTCTCTCACCTATAGTGTTCTAATCAGGTGACTGATGAGAAAGAAGAGAATCACTCAATATAGTGGATAAACTAACTAGTTCAATCTCTTGATTTTTTTTGCTAGGAATATCGTCTTGGGGTACAATTATAATTTTGAGCTCTACGAATAGCGAGGGGCTCAAATAGTCAAAGAGGGTCTGCAAATATCAACACCATACTCTAAAGATAACACGGTTCAACTATCCCGTTCATTATTCCGGTTCAGCCTTTGGGTTAGAATGGTTCAGCTGTAGTGATCGTATTTCATAAAAAAAACAAAGCATATTTCGTATCCCAAATAGTTTCATATTAGACACCACCCCAGGAATTTCAGAAAGTAAAATTTTACCGAAGCTGTAAGTTATAATGCAACAACAATGAACATAATTCTTAAGCTTTGAGTCCCTGAACTGTGAGTTGGCCACAACATCCCGAGTGTTCAGCAGACCAATGCATTGCGTAGAAACTCGCGGCTTCCATCCAAAAAAAACCAAAGATAAAAGGAGGGGTCTGAGATCTATAAGCATGGGCGGGTGATGCATGGTAGACGATGTGAGACTAATACACACACCGGGAAACGTCGGGGATAATCCAACATAGTGGTCCCACGTGACACAGTGGGCACGCTGGAACCGTGTCAACAACACGCCTCCACAGAGGGTAAAACCAGCGCTTTGATATCATATAGAAACCCGCAGCCTACATCCTAAAACCGCGAGGTGAAAGGAGGGAGGGCCTAGGACCGATCTGTAAAGTGCCCTTCAGCCTATAGGAATTAATATTTTGCTACATCAGTTCGCCCCAATGTAAGAGTATATTCTCAACATGTCTCTACCCATGTGAGACCATGGCTTTGTTTGTTTTGGTGTTTTTTCTCCATTTTCGGTGAGGGGAAAACGTCACTGCTGAAAATACGTATTTGGTACACCTCCGATTCTCCATTCTCAGCGCTCCGAAACGTCATTTTTGAACGTCAACGCCATCGCAGCCCCCTCCCTCCATTCCCACCACTCTCATTCCCAACGCTCCAAAACACCACCACCGAAACAAACAGAGCCTATATTCTCAACAGAGCACCTAAGATAACATAATTATTGGCCTAACTCATGTTTTTTTATTTGATAACGTGAGAGTAGGTCGTGTGGCCTAGCTTGATCTGATGCAATACTAAAATCTATGCATTCGACCCTAATGCCAACTGGTAGAAGCCTTATAGGTGAAGGGGCTCATAATCTACATTTAACGCGCAAGTTACGTTAGTTTCCAATGCATGAGCTTTTCTATCGAGGCTCAGATAGTAGTTGTCAGGACGATAATGCAATCCTAAGAGTTCTGACTCGATAAGAACAAATTTATCGTCACTCCGATAGCCAATCGGGGACTCGATAAGAATAGAATCAATTTTAGTTTTCTCGCTTTTAATTTCATTTTAGAGTTTGAGTTTATAAATACCCCGAGTTCGGAATGGATTGGGCGTGTGGACCTCTATGCTTGGGAACCAAAATACTGAAGTAGAAAAATATCAAACTAGGCATAATCTTCATCATGATCGTAGTCTTATCCTAGCAAATTGGTTCACCTTGAGTCCATTCGGAGTGTTGTCCGAGGTGTGAACTTATTCCGGGCAAAAACTTATGCTAAACTTCCATCCATGAGAGTATAAGGCTCTGTTTGGGGCAGCGCTTTTGCTCCGGTGAGTTTGGAAAGAAACGCCACCATCATAGAATCTATGTTTGGCATGACAGGTTACGATCGCAACCAAGAAAATAAAACTAGTTTTGAACATAAAAGTGGATGACGTTCCTTAGGTGAGGTCGGACGTTCACAAACGACGGTTATAACCGCCCGCGTTCATTATCATATATTTTAAGGACAACTCCAACTGTTGCTCAAATTCAAGAGAAAATAATCTGACAGCATGTTACAGTCGTAACCCCAGGGCCGGGCTGGGCCAGGTCCCAGGTAGGCACATACATCCTCCTGGACAATACCCTCCCACGATTCCTGGCCCGGGTACCGTAATAGGGCCGCGGCCCATACACCCCAACCAAATCTCCGCCCACATTTAATCAGGCGGTAGGTTGTTGAGGTCAGGGATTGAACCCTCAACCCTCAGTTGGTGATGAGAGTCCATGGAAGGACTTCTTATCAAGGGGGTCAAGGGTTCGATCCCTGACCTCAACAACCTACCGCCTGATTAAATGGGGGCGGAGATTTGGTTGGGGTGTATGGGCCGCGACCCTGTTACGGTACCCGGGCCAGGAATCGTGGGAGGGTATTGTCCAGGAGGATGTATGTGCCTGCGTGGGACCTGGCCCAGCCCGGCCCGGGGGTTACGACCCTAAACATAAAAAGTGCACTTTTTATGTTACGGTCGTAACCCCCGGGCCGGGCTGGGCCAGGTCCCACGCAGGCACATACATCCTCCTGGACAATACCCTCCCACGATTCCTGGCCCGGGTACCGTAACAGGGTCGCGGCCCATACACCCCAACCAAATCTCCGCCCCCATTTAATCAGGCGGTAGGTTGTTGAGGTCAGGGATCGAACCCTTGACCCCCTTGATAAGAAGTCCTTCCATGGACTCTCATCACCAACTGAGCCGCGATTCCTGGCCCGGGTACTGTAACAGGGCCGCGGCCCACACACCCCAACCAAATCTCCGCCCCCATTTAATAAGGCGGTAGGTTGTTGAGGTCAGGGATCGAACCCCCGACCCCCTTGATAAAAAGTCCTTCCATGGACTCTCATCACCAACTGAGGGTCGGGGGTTCGATCCCTGACCTCAACAACCTACCGCCTGATTAAATGGGGGCGGAGATTTGGTTGGGGTGTATGGGTCGCGGCCCTGTTACGGTACCCGGGTCAGGAATCGTGGGAGGGTATTGTCCAGGAGGATGTATGTGCCTGCCTGGGACCTGGCCCAGCCCGGCCCGGGGGTTACGACCGTAACACAGCATGTTTTTAATTCTGTTATTTTACTTTGTATGTCAATAATTTCTGGTTTTGCCTTTGAATTTGACTTTTGAATAGCCTAGGAGTTGGTCTATTGTTGAAAATTCCTCATAGCTCTAAGGAGGAGCCAGTCAAGCCTAATGAATACTTGATTGTCTGTAATCCTTCATCTTGGAAGCATCGATAAACCAAAATGAAGACCTCGATCATCCTCTAGAACCCCTTGACAGCCATTGTTGGTGCTGTGAATTGCTCCTCGGTATCCGAGATAACACGATCCTGCTCGAAATTGTTGTGTTCATTAGAATACATACTGCTCGCAAGGTGTCAGGTTGATGATGAGTTCTCCGGATCGATGATTGTTTGTTGTTTGAATCTTGTTAATGCAGTCACCTTTGTCAAGAGGGGATTCTAAGATACACTCACTTGAAATCAAAGTACATAATAGATTCTACAAAAAAATCATGTTTACTAAAATTCCCGATAGAGGATACCTGAGATTTGGTTGGACCGGCAAAGGAGTATATTGTCAATTACCTAGGTTCTGTTTGGGACAGCGGTGGCGGTGGAAAAAGTTTCACCCTCAGTGCCACCGTTGTTTAGATGCGTTTGAATCTACAGTGATAGGAAAAACGCTTTTATAAAAAAGGGTTTTTTAGACCTATTTGAATAGCAGGCTCTGCCTGTTCAGATTAAAGAGAAATCATGTCCCGTTGTTGGAGGCCTTTTTTCATCGCTGAGCTCTCCTGTATCCACATTCACAGCTCCGGAGCTTGGGTCTATTCTCATCACAAAATCCGGCTCCGGCGCTCGATCGCACAGACGCAAAGACTTCGGGCCCCACATCAAGACATCCAGCTCCAACACTCAATCGCGCATAGACACAAAGATGTCGGCCCCCCATCTCCACATCCAACTTCGGCGCTCGATTACAAAGGCTCTTCAGAAAAAAAAAATCCTTATTTTTTAATGTCTGCTACCTAATCGTTTGAAAGGAGTTGAATTCAGGTTGGCTCAATCGCAGAAATTCGGGATGACGGCATGGCATCTAACTTCTTTCCCCTCCATTGTCATGAATTTCATTTTCCTCTGTTATCATGAATTTATGGCTGTTTACTGATCCATTTAAAGGAGTGGGATTAGGGATGACTCATCACAGACCCAGAAAATTCGAGTTAATCTATATTGTGTTTCTCCCTCGGTTTTCATGATTTTTTAAGCATGGCTTTATTTCCATAGAATTTTTCATGCTTTCAAGTCTTTCAACATCAATTACTATATGTGAACATTACCTAAAACGGAGATTCTCCAAATAGTTTGCAACTTTTTGTTGCGAAAAATGATAGTAAAAAGATAAAACAAAGACAGATTTACGTGGTGCACCTCAAGATGGGCTGCGTCCACGGGCAGCAGCAGCAACCATTTTTTCCTATATCAAGAACAGAGGCGGTTACAAAAAGTGGTCAGATGTACGTGGATCACCACTGCTTTCCTTACAGCCACAGTCGTCCCAGGCAGAGCCTTAATCACATTAATCTTGTCTTAATGTATTTTAGGAATCATAATTGCTATAACACTTAAATAAAACTCTCCCAATTTCCTCTTCTAGCATATTCATCTAATCATCTCTCTCTCCCCCTTTAACCCCTCTCTAAGAGTTTATATTCGAGCCTCTTCATAGAATTATACAATTTTCTAACATAACATTCGATGCTCTCGTGGTAAATCTTCACCCACCACTCAAAGGAGAACTACTTTCTTTGGCCAAATCTCCTCCTATATGCAAAACTTCAGCAGATCAACGTCGAATTTATGCTCGCTCTCAATAGATACTGTCCGTCAAGTAATTGTAAAAGGCAGTTCTAGAGATTCAATAGAGCTCGTGATTCAACTAATGGAGCTCCCAGAGCAAGCCATTTATCATCAGCAAGAAGCCAACCAAAAGCACAAGATACCATTCCAGCAGTTGATGTGTATCCAGTTGATGCATATATCTCACCTGAATCTGAGCAGATCATTACTCTTGAAGCAATTTCTTAGAACTTAAATCTAACTATGTGCCAGAAATGCTCGCTATTATTTCTACTGTGCCCAAGTGGAGACAGTACCTACTGGATCACAACTTCATTATTTATATTGATCATAAAGGTCTACATAAGCTATTAAGTCGGGCAATACAAACTCCGTGGCAACCAATTTTTTGTCAAGATTATTAGGTTCTAAACACACTATAGCATATAAGTTGGATTCACATAATATCTCTCTTGGTTCCCTTCTATATCTAGTTTGAATTCCCTCGAGCATCTCTCCACATGCCCGTCACCAATAATATATATTTTTCTATCCACTCTCATCAAAATACATAAAAGGTTATACTTCAGGACCTTCCAGATAAACACAAAAATGGACCAACTGAAATTCTGGTAAAGGTAGATCGGTACTCGAGAAAAAACTGAATTTGCTCCCTTTCCATCATCTTTCTCTTCTTCAACCGTAACTATTTCTTTCTAGAATTCTATAATAAACTACATGGGATCACAAAATCATTAATTAGCGATAGAAACCTAATATCCTTGGGTAAATTATGGACTATTATTAAAAATCAATTGCACAGAGTATAGCTCTGATTAACACGCTATGTTTCTTATCACCCTCAAACTGACGTATTAACAGAGCGTGTTAATAGATGTTTACAACAGTAATTGTGATTGTCCATACCAACACCCACATAAATGGTTCTCCCTGCTAGGGCGGAACTTCACAGCAACACTTCATCTCACACAACCACAGATTTACCCTATTTGAGGTCATAGCAAACCAAATTATATGATACCATTTGTTGTTGGTACAAGAATTTTAGAGGTAGATTCATATCTACAAAATAGGAACTCTATTTTACACTACTCATGAATTAATCAACAAAGCACAAGAAAGAATGAAGGCATACACTACACCTATTAACTACATTTTTGAAAGTCACGGTTCGATTCTCCGTATTTGAGTTGGACGCTTGGGTGTCGGATTGTTAGAGCATGTCATCGATCACTTGCAGAATACCACTGCAAAACATAACTAAACACTAAACATAGGGTTTTAATACCAAATCTAACCCCAAACAAGACCTTATAATTCGACGTGGATTTAATTCTATATGAGAAATGAAGGTGTGCATGCACTCAATGAAACTAGATATTAATGCAATGCTCCTATATGCATCAACATGTCAGATTCTGAAGTGCAATTAATCAAATAACAGAAAATACACTCGCCCAGATGATCACAATAATTCAGATAAGGCAAAAGAATAATAATCGCACGCAAATGAAAGTGCTATAATTAAGTACAGATTGAACATAAAATAACGTCTAATGACAGAAAGGTGTAAATAATATGAACGGGGTATCACTAAACAAGTTGGGTAAATTTGTACAATGCAAAGGAAATGAAAATAGATGCAAAGACTTGCGGAGTAATTGAAATCTGTGGCGTAAATAATTTAATAGTTGGGATTGGATAGGGATGAGAGCGAGGTGAAGGTGAAAGCATGAGGGTAGTAGGGGAATCGGTATGGAAATTTCGGGTTTTCAAATTTGGGGATTGTAATAGGAGGGGAAGGGGAAGTTGTTGGCTAATGAGGGGAAAGGTGAAGCTATGGATTTTGAGGGCAGTCGGTAGGGGAGGTTGTTACAACGAGATGGAGGAAACGGGGGTGAGGCTATCAAATGGCATGTGAGGTTGCAGGAAGCTTGTGGTGGTATTGGGAAGAAGGAGGCTGAAGGTGGAGTTGTCGAGGTTTGATACTGCACGAATATAAGCCTGCAGCTTACTGGAGGGGAGGTTGATTGGCTGAAAGTCCCGGCAGAGGGAAGGGGTTGAGCAAGGCGCCAGGAGCAGCGATTGGATGAGACGGTGGAAGCAAATGGCCTTGCGATCAGTACCTAGGAACGGCGATGATGAGTTGTCTTATCACCAAGATTCTGCTACTCGGCTTCAGCTCCAAGATCTAGGACCAGCAGTTCTAAAACTATCAAATTCTTCCATCCCTGGTTCTTATAAATAGTAAGAATAAATAGAAGAAGATTAGGTTAAATGCATATGATGGTTCAGATCGCCCGATCGGATCATTTAACCTAATTCTCAAAATAACACTCAAAAATAAAAATAAAATACATAGAAAGAAGAAAGATCGAGCTTACATCGACTGGCTTTTATATTCTAGGTGACAATACAAGAAACAACCCCAATTGCATCCTGAGGCACATGCCCAATGTGCCGCGGTTAATCCCATCACCTTCTCATATGGGCTGAGGGTCTTACTCCATCCCATGAATTCATTATATCATCAAAAGTTTGATTCCTCAATCATTACCAAATTCTTAACATATATTTTCCTTAAATTTGCATACCAAAATCATGTTTTTTTAATCATCTAGCATCCTTCTTATTTTTCAAAAAAATCATTGTAATACTACTATACTAGTTAACCAAACCAATGCAGTAGCACTGATAAGTATATAAATACCAATATGTGTCCCTACTAAAGCTACATCTTTAGTTGGCTGCATATTTTTCGGAGCTACTACTTCAAATTTCACTCAATCTAATTATCTTATTATTTTGTAGATTATGCTCTTTAAAATAATTATTTCCTAATGACATTTAAAAGTCATAATAAAATGGAATTAGTTGGGAACAAATCAACAAAAAAACATATCCATAGCAGAAAAGAAAAAGACTAAGGCTGCGTTTGGGGGGACTTATTTTTATCGGTCAAGCGGTTACGACCGCATGAACCGGACCTTAATTGTGGTCCGGTTCATGCGGTCGTAACCGCTTGACCGGTGAAAATAAGTCCCCCCAAACGTAGCCTAAAGATGACTATATGGGAATGCTTTTCAAAGAAAATGGAAGGGCAATGGGGGAAATTACAGTAAAATACAATAACAAAAACAAAAAATAAGCATGGGGTCAAATTCAAGGTAAAAAACATGTGTCCCATAGCTAATTAGCATGTAGTTATTTAGGAGAACTGAAAAAAGTAACTAAACAGGGTTCTCAGTTGGATACAGCCACTATCTTACATCCTTCAGAATTTTATTAAATGACCCAAAAAGAGAGAGAGAGCACGGCCGGACAAAAGAAGGGATAACAAGTAACCATGATAAAGCAGAACTTGCTTGGAAAAAACTTAACAGAATCTATTAAAGAAATGTGTATAGTTCAATTCAATATGAACAAGAATGAAGTGAATAGAATGGACAAGTCATGCATGAGTAAATATTGACAAAAGATACATACTGACAAGTTATGGATACATCTAGGAATCAGCATTAATATGCCTGGCATGAAAGATTAGCATGGTAATGCAATAAACTAAATAAGAAAGACAAGCTTTGAAGAAAAGATTGAACAAAAAGGAAGGAGATCTCATACCCAAACAATAAGCATGCAATCTTAAAGCTCTCGTACATCAAAAAATTGCCCTTCAGCTTACATCCTTGAGCCTCTTAATCAAAGCATCCAAGGATTTCTTCTTGGGGTTCTGTTTAGCACTCCTTGTGCCGAAGGTCCCAAACAACCTATCAGATGAATCCCTTAACTTCTCCGATATCGCCACAACCTTCTTATGATCCAACTTGTTGTAACTCTTCTCCCGAATCACGGCGTTGAGGTAATTCTCTGGATGGTTGCTTGCAAGTAAATTAACAAGCTGTCTGGCTTCTGCTAAAGCCTGCTTGAGATCATTCGTTCTAGATTCGACAGACTCGGAGAACAACTGTGACTGGTTTTCAGCAAATGATTCAAACAGCTTAACATCAGTATCAATTCCTGCTACTGCATTTCCATTAAATCTTTTCACCAAATCACTGAGAAACAATCCCACAATCTTCTCGGAAATGTGAGAAAGAACCCCATAGATAACCCTGCTAAGTACCTGTGCAGGAAGAATCTGTTGCGCAGTAGAAACCAGTGTCTCCAAATATATGATCACCTCATTGGCATACTCATTCCCATTCTGTGGAGGATCTTCACCCATCCAGACTATACCGTCTGTCAAAAGCATAAAATCATCAACTTTTCCTCTCAGCAAACTCAACAGGAGCTCCTCGATTGCATCTCGGGACTTCTTCAATGCAAATTCCCGCCTCGTTCTCTCAGCTATTCTAAGCGGGATTCCTGAAAGCTGTCCGGCATGCCGTAAAAAAAAGTCACAGGCTCGCTCCAATACCGTCATATTGGCAGCAACCTGCATTGCCTGCGACACTCCGAGACTCTTAGACTCCACAAGCCTGAGGAAAGCACCATCGAGAACCTCACTGAGAAGTCTATCAAGGTACTTCTTCACAAAAGCATAGAAGTCAAGTTGGCCTCCATAAGACAAGAAGCTGACGGAATCTTCAATGAATGATCGAACAATACGGCAGCAATCTGGGACTGTGGAGGAGAATGGAGCGACATAGGGGAAAGCGGGGATGATATCAGAGGTCTGGATCTGGAAGGAGAGGACGTTCATGGAGTATTCATACTCTTTCTTCATTAGCATCTGCTCAAACTTGTCGGCGGAGAGGGCCTCCGAGATTTGGCGTCGGCAATCCGAGAGGAGGAGGTCGTGGTACTTGTCGATATGTTTACTGAGGACGTCGAGGAGAGGATCGACGGTGTATCCATAGCGCCGGAGAGTGACACTAAGAAGGCTAACGTAGTCCTTGATGAGGAGGAGATGACTGGCAGTCTGCATCCTGGAGAACTGATCCTCCAGGACGGAGACCATTTTCGTGACGGCGGTATCCCATAGCGCGTCGACCTCCACGCGAGTGATGAGACCACCGCCGGTACGGAAGACGCAGTCTTCGACGATGAAGAAACCAGCGATCTGGGCGAAGAAGGTCTGATGTGATTCCAGGAAAGGCGTCATGGAAGAGACCTGGAAATCTGAGGTAAGCTGGAGATTGCGGTTCTCGAAGTAATACTGGCGGAAGCGGTCTTTGAGCCCGAGGGTTTGGTAAATATGGAAAACGCGGTAGAGCGGGGTAAGATCGAAGGCACC
Source organism: Dactylorhiza incarnata (assembly GCA_033032865.1). Classification (NCBI taxonomy): domain Eukaryota; kingdom Viridiplantae; phylum Streptophyta; class Magnoliopsida; order Asparagales; family Orchidaceae; genus Dactylorhiza; species Dactylorhiza incarnata. Next base: position 5,268,562 of record JAWHQI010000110.1, on the reverse strand, counting down.
GGCACCAGAAAGAGGATCCTCAGCGTCGTCTTCCTCGTCTAGTGAGTAGGCACAGTCGCGGAGGCTAAGGCGAGACTGCTCCTCGGCCTGGCGCTGCTTGACGCGGAGCTCCTCTTCCCGTTGGCGGGAGGCAGATGCGCGACCAATGGCCATCTGGCCCAGGTTGCGGGAGACGACGCGTATTTGGACCATCCAATCGGAGAAATCCTTGGAGATGCGACGCTCGATATGGGCACGGAAGGCGGGGATCTGACGCTGGAGCATGCGGCGAAGGCCAGCCGAGGGGACAGCGTCGGGGAGGAGGAAGTCGCGCTCGAGGGAGTCAACGGCGCGAAGGGCCCGATAGAGGTTGTCTGAGTCGAAGTGCTCGTTTGCGCGATCGCATAGGTCAAGGAGGCGGACGCAGTTACGGGCAGAGGAAAGCGCGGATGCTAGGTTGCGGGCGACAGCGGAGGCTTCAAGGTAGGCATCTAGAGAGGAGAGTAGTGGATCTCCGACGGATTGGAGAAGAGAATTGGATTCGGAGAGGGAAGATTTAAGGGTATCGGCATCAGAGAGAAGAGAGCGGAGTTCGTCGACGGCGCTGATGAACTCCTGGTAGTGTGCCCTGCATAGATCCTCGATCTCAGATTCCTTGGATCGGACGCAGTGTCGAAGAGAGTGGAGTAGAGAGTCTGGGCGGCCAGAGACAAAAGCCTTGCGGACGAAGGGGGCGAGGTCCTCGCCGTTAGCGATCGCCGTCGACAGCAGTAGTAGATCCTGCTTCTCGGATTCTCCGGCGGCGCCGCCACGTGATGATGGAGAGGCAAGGGACGAGTCCGGCAAGGATTTCCGCCTCATTTTTCCCGGCGGGAGAGAAGAGTTGACGGAGGTAGATTTTTTCCCTTTAGCGGCGAGAAAAATCCGGGGTTGCGGTCCCCGTGGGAGAGCATGGATATAGTTCCGGACTTCGTGAGAGACATATAGCCTGATTTACGTTTTTGCCACTAGGCTTGACATGGCGGATACCCTTTGTGGAGAGGGGAGGAGAAAAAGATATTTAGCCACGGGTAACCATCGTGCCTATTTGTGTAATATTGAGAAATAATCGTATTTTAGATCAATTATGAGCATAAATTCGTGCTGGCAGAAATATACGGCGGGATCGAGTGTCGTACACAGTAATCTAAGGTGTGTTACACACACCAACATTTTTTTCTTGAGGAGAAGCCGAAGTTACCGCATAGTGCAAATCCACATTGATATACTTCAGAATTGCAATTAACATCAACCGTTTGAGCAACATGAGAGTAGCGGTGCGGGTCCAAACGCGAGTGAACTTAAAGTACACTCTCTTGGATGAATGCGCCAAACGTAGCCTAAATCTCCATTGTGCCGAAACTGAATAGGAGAGCCAAACGAGGAATTTATCTTCAATGGAAAATTTTCTTCGTCTTTTTACTCATAAGTCACAATCGTGATGATGGGTATAGTGATAAATCAATGTTGGGATTAGAGCTATCATAAAAGCGGCCGTATTAAAAACATTTTGAAAAATTAAGGCGATTGTTATTCGCACTACAAAAATGATTATTCTCACTCATTAATAGATAATTTTTAGGGCTTTTGAAAATAAACAACCGCACGCTCCTCTAAACCCATAGTTTTCGCACGCCTCGTCTCTTCAGGGTTTCGCATCGCCTGGCTTCTCTCCGTCGTGGATCGCCCGCCAAGCTTCTCGCCGTTGCGGATCGGTCGCCACCCAGCGCCGACGCCATCTAGCTTCTCTCCCCCGGTGAAGACTGTCCGACCTCCGGGCCGAGCTTGCAACTTCCCACTTCCCTTGCCACCACCTCTCTTTTGTAGTTTCTCCATCTCCCGCCATTCATACTCTCACTTTTCCATATCTCAATATTTCTCCATCATCTTCCCGCTTTTCACCGCTTCCACAAAATAGAAGCAATTCTCGCTATTCGCAACCTTCATGGACGGCTACGGAAAATCAGTATCTTTATGACATGTGTTATTCGCACTTCCACGTCCCGGTGGCTCATCAGGTTGTTGATGTGGAGTTCTTTGTTAAGTACAGTGACATAGGCTCTGTTTGGCACGGTGGCGGCGGTCGTGAGCGCGATGGTTATGAACTGTCATTCGTGAACGCCCGACCTCACCTAAGGAAGTTCATCAACTTTTATGTTCAAAACTAGTTTTCTTTTCTTGGTGGCGGCCATAACCCCAAACATACATTCTATGACGGTGGCGTTTTTGGCCATACTCATCGGAGAAAAACGCCGCGCCAAACAGAGCCATAGTTTGCTCACAACTCATCGGTATTGTGTCCATACCAGCGGATTGGATTTGACGATAAGGTAGAAGACATCCACCCAATTCTCGGTTCCAACGGGAAGCCTAGCAAGCCCGGAGCAACACTTAAAGCTATCAATTGTTAAAAATTTAATATTTTTTGTTTGCGGATATCAAATTTGTTTGCTAATATTTTTTTTAAAATATTGTAGTGCGGATTTGCAGATAGCTATTTTTGTACTACTGATAACAATCGTCAAAAAATGTTGACTCACAGAAAGAGAAGCATGAAAATGTGAAAAACTACTTTTGGCTTTTCTAGAGTGGGAGGCTCGCTACTTTCCAAAAAGCCTCGAAAATAACTTTCATTTTTCCATCACTGGAAAATTAAACACCTCTATTCAATTAACAGTGACGGTGGGAATAGAACATTTCTCATTGTTGTCACGGTCACAAGCAGAGCCTTAGGCTTCGCTCTGGTGAGTTTGGCCAAAAACGTCATTATTATAGAATATATGTTTGAGTTTGATCAAAAACGTCGTTACCATAGAATATATGTTTGGCAAGACAAAGGTTATGACCGCTACCAAGAAAATAAACTAGTTTTGTTTGTCATGAACCGTCGTTCGTGAATGCGGTGGTCATGAACCGTCGTTCGTGAACGCCCGACCTCACTTAAAAAAATTCATGCATTTTATGCTCAGAGCTAGTTTATTTTCCTAGTAGCGGTCATAACATTTGTCTTGCCAAACATACAATCTAAGATAATAACGTTTTTGACCCAACTCACCGGAGCAAATAAGTCGCGCCAAATAAGCATATTTGTTCCTCTTTAGTGCATCATATAGTGGCTTGTTTTAACATTTTCATTATTTGGGGTTTTTTTTGGTTCCACAGCATTCATTTATTCACTTATGACATTTAGTATATTTTATTTTCTAGAGTATGTATTATGTAATAGTGGGTTTAATGTTGTTAGTTGCAAATGCAAGAATTATGAGGAAAGAAAATAAGTTTTGCATGTATTGTTTATCGATCATGAGAAGACTATGGTTCTAAGATAAGTTTCATGAAGGGTGAGGACATCTGGAGGATTAACACATGAATTCTCTATCACTGTTGGTTACATCAAGGGTCAGCTTTAAACCTCAATCTCTTTACCCTTATCTTAGATGAGCTCACCAGACATATCCAACAAGCAATACTTTGGTGTTTATTGTTTGCGGATGATATTGTTTTGGTCGATGAGACACACGAGGGTGTAAACACGAAACTTGAATTTTGGCGAGACACTTTAGAAGAAAAAAAGTGCTTTAGGTTGAGCATAGCAAAGACGGAGTATATGAAGCTTAAATTTAGCAGTGCAAGAAGAACGAATGACTTCGTTATTAAGTTGGGTGATCAAGATATTTCACGCACTGAGTACTTTAAATATCTGGGATCGATGGTTCAAGAAGATAGAGGTGTAGATAAAGATGTGATGCATAAAATCTAAGCAGGTTGGTTGAAATGAAGAGACGCGCCGGGGATCTTATGTGATTGTAAAGTACCATTAAAACTTAAAGGCAAGTTTTACCGTACTACAATTAGACCATTGATGCTCTACGGTTCTAAGTGTTGGGCAGTGAATTATGTACATGAGCAAAAATGAGAGTTTCGTAGATGAGAATGATTAGGTGGATGTGTTGACACGCGAGACTGGATAAAATTAGGAATGAATGCATCAGGGATAAGACATGAGTGCCACCAATTGTAGAGAAGCTCGACTAAGATGGTTCAGACATGTACAAAGGAGACCATTAGAGACACATATTAGACGTTACGAGAGTTTAGTCATTAGACATGTTAAACAGGGGAGTGGTAGACCAATAAATACTTGGAATGAAATTATATGAAAAGATATGATGTACTTAGGCATTTGTGAGATTATGACTAAAGATAGGGCACAATGACGACAAAGGATCCATATAGCCGACCCCATTATAGTGGGATAAAGGCTTGGGTGTTGTTGTAGTAGTTGCAAATGTAAGAACACTTGTTTCAGACCAAGTTGTCACCTAAGTAAATTGATCGGGATCCTCAATCAATGACAAACTGATACTTATTAGAGCATGCACGAGTTTACATTCGCAGAAGATAGCGAAAGGATTGTCATATAAACGATATGAACAGATAAACAATAGAAGCAAAATAAAGTCTAATAACTCATACATGTCACCACATCAGGCTGACGATTAGCCTCTTGTTGCCTGCGATTGTAGGTCATGTGTTGCACCGGTGCAAATAGTGACACGGTGGGCTCCACTGCATTGCTCTTTCATCATAATTAGGCCCCTCGACCTCTTGCCTCTGCCCATTCTTCGGTGGACCGCAGTGAGACACGAGCAATGCGGCCTCCCGCGCCACGAGTAAAGCGCGTAGGAGCCCCCCTCAATAGTGCACTACTAGCTGCAACACCACTCTCACTACCAATCTAATGCTAGTCTTCTTCTACCATCTTCCTCCATCTGATTCCCTTAAGATTTTGAAGTCGTTGCTACAGGATGCTTGGCAACAAATCCCTTGCGGTGCTAGGTTCCCTCGATGTCAATCTACAACGCTTCAGCGGCCTATATAAAAGAACAAAAACCCGCAGCCTTCAGAGCAAACAACGGTTGATGCAGATTGTCCGGTGACCCTCATAGAATCAAACATTAGACAGTTTTAAAGCATCAACATGTTTTTATTTCAAATAAAGCTGTCATATTTATGATTCATGCGGTTTAGACTGTTCGTGGTGGTTTCTTTGCCCATGAATGGAAATCTGAAGGATCGGTTTCATTACGTGAAATTTGTACATAATTTTCAGTTTCTCACAGGCTTCCCGTAGTGCATATTTCATGGACTGTCAAAACCAAGACAACTATTTTTTCTAACCACTCCTTCCATCATTACTGTTCCACCACTCAATAATCACCAATTAATCACTCAAAATTGGTCTTAATAGCTATTAACTATTCATTCCTCCGTGTTTCATACATAACTTCTCATTTCTCATGCCCCAAATCCATATAACTACATGTTAGGTATTTTAATTAATATGTCCGCGCGTGTCGAGACTGACTCGGAGTGACCTAATGGGTTGTGTTCCATCCTAGGGCTAGACTCTAAGCTGGAGATACTATAAATAGTCATTTCAAATTTGATGTGCTATTGTGGACTATCTTAAACGAGCTTATCCCAACACTACCTACAAACAACATTAATCGTCATATTTGTTATTCGTATGTGCCCAGCACAACACTTACCCCATTATTCCAACCGCCAACCATCACACATATTGTTGAAACCAGAGAACCGGTCTCGACGTTCGCAACGGGTACGCAGCTGACCCTTACTTGACATGAGCTAGAACACTTGACTAGTTGCTGATAACCGAAGGACCTTGCCCCGAAGAAGACCTGGAACTTGAAACAGACCCATTGAGCTGCAGCGAGGAGGTCCCACCACAAATCCGGAAGTTCAAAGAGAGCTTCCCCTCCCAAGCCAATGGTGAGCCTGGGCACCTTGGAGGGCACTAAGGATCACCTCACCGTCAACCTTAACTGACAGAGGGGGTGGAGTGCTTGCTCTCAAGTCATACGCGAGGGAGAGGAGAGACCAACACTTCCCAAGGTGCCCATGGGGGTCTATTTACATACTTCTTGAAAAATGGGTTGCGGATAACCAAATTCTCCTATCCGCAGCTCAACCACGAACCCACGTGAACGAGGCAGGAGAGGGGGCGAGGCGAGGTGACCGAGGTCCCTTACCTGAACTGGGCGAGTGGACCTCACGGTCCACTCAGCCAACCGGGCGAGAGCTCGGGGCGAGTGGACCATAGGTCCACTCGCCCCCTAGCTCGGGCGAGTGGACCATCGGTCTGATGGTCCACTCGCCCAAAGCCTTGGGCGAATGGACCCATGGTCCACTCGCCCAAGTTGGGAAGCCCCCTCCCGGGTCCTTTTTCTTGGTTCGGTCAGTCTAGATTGTCTCCAATTAATTAATCTACTGCGCCACGACTATTTTCTCTATTGCGATCTCAACTACGCCGGGTCACCCCAGCTCGGCAAATATGAGGGTTGTACACATATGATCACTCCAATTCATTCCAACATTCGCCCAATCCTTGGAACTGTGGAAATTTTTTATTTACGCACCACAGACAAAGTCGGGGACCAATTCAAATGCGGCATTCAGTGGGACCCACGTGTTGTTTCTAAATGCTCGCGAGCGGACCCGTGTACAAAAATCTCATTGCAGGATTGCTTTCCAAACCCCAAAATAAGCAACAACGCACCTTCCCAAACTTATATTGCTTATATAAATTATGTTAAGGTATATTTAGCAATAATGATGGGTCTTTAACGGAACCCTAACGGGTCCGTTAAAGCACCCATAATTGGTCATCGGGGATTTAGGGTTCCGACTATAAATACCCCTGTTGGGGGCAACGGGTAGAGACGTTCCAAACTAGACACTCACTCGGATGCTTTGAGCACTCTATCATTCTCAAAGTAAAACCGCCTGAGCGCCGCCCTACCCCCTCTCTCACGTTCGGTTCGGACGAAGCCGCCGTCGTGCGCTTCTCGCCTGTGACGCCCCCTCCGTCGTCGCCGTCTATAGCGCTGAAACTCTCGCTCGCAAGGAAGAGTAGATCACGCTCCCGTCCGTTTCCCCTGTGAGCAGGCCGCCGCCCCTATTTTGCTCCTTGCCCGGGACTACGCTTCCTCCAGCGCCGTCGTTCTCCCTTCCGGATCTGCCGACATCGGAGATCGCCCGCAAAGAGGAGTGCAGTTCCGCCGTCGTCGCCGAAGGATGAGTGCAGCGCCGCCGTCGTCGTGTTCGTCGCATAGTCACGATCCCGCTGCCGCTGTCGTCGCCGACGGAGTTCTCGACCCACGGTGCCGCTGCAAAGGAGATCGGAGCCCGCAGTCCTCGCCAAAATCTCCTTCCCCAGATCACGCTGCCGATCCCGCCATTGGAGGAGACGATCGCGCGGATCGTGCAGCGTAACTGCCGCTGTTTTTTGGGAAACCACCGGCTAACGTCTGCGTTAGCGGTATCGCCGGGCGATAGCCATCCCTGTCGCTATCGCCAGAGCTATCGCCAGGCGATTGCCCCTTTTGCTAGTGGAGGTCCCCTTTTCCTTGTTTCTGCCACCACCTTCAGATGACCTCGCTTTCGAAGAACAACAACCTCTCCTTTCCTGTGCCGATGATCAAGCTGGAGAAGTTCTCCCATTCAGAGTTCAGTGCCTGGAAGCGGAAAACACAGTTCGGTATGAAATATTTGAATGTCTTTTATACACTGCAGACTGATTTCGCATATTTCAAAGGAGGAGACAAAGAGGCTCAGTAGACCAACGATGAAGATTTTTGTCGTGATTATCTCCTCAATTGTCTCTTCAATTCGCTAGCAGAGACTTTTGAGAAATTGAAGACTACGAAGGAAATTTGGAATGCGCTGGAAGATCAGTTCAAGGAGAAGGAGAATATGTCTAAGACGCATTTGGTGGACAAGTTCATGGGATTCACTTTCTCTGAGGACAGGGACATCCTACTCCAGATTGCAGACCTGGAGAATCTGGTGGCCAAGCTCAACAGTGAGAACGTCCCTCTGCCAGATGGGTTCGTTGCTGGTGCCATCATTTTCAAGCTCCCCTCAGCGTGGTACTCTTTCAAGATGGAGATGCATCGAAAGAAGACGCGGGTCAGTCTGAAAGACCTCAAGCGGTTTATCTGCATTGAGGACGAGAATCAGACTAGGCATGTGATGGAGGTGGTGAGCAAGCAGCAATCTGCTGCTAATATGATCACCCACCCAAAAAGGAAGCCTAAATCTGATCGGACTCGACCTCCCTCCAGTGCACCCGCAGTAGTAGACACTAGCAAGAAGATAAAGAAGTTCAAGGGCTAGTGCTACAACTGCAACAAGTGGGGTCACTGCGCTTCTGACTGCAGGCAACCCAAGAAGCCTGATGTCAACCCACCAAAGCCTGAGAATAGAGCTCATATGCTCCATTAGACTGTGCCCTCCCACTTTGTTGCCATGGTTGGGAAAGGTCAGGCCAGTACTGATTGGTGGTTCGACTCGGGGGCGACATGCCACGTCTGCAACAATCCCGCTCTGCTGAAGGATGCCACTCCAGTCTCTGAGTCAGTTACAGTTGCAAATGGAGCCACTGCTGAGGTACTCCAGACAGGATCTGTGGATCTGCTCCTCTCGTCAGGTACGCATTTAATTTTGAAAGATGTTAAATTCATTCCTACATTAGCTGCTAATTTAATTTTAATTAGTCTGTTAAGCGATGCAGGTATGTCTTTTAACATTAGTGGTGGTATGGTGACCATAATGGTCAACTCTCATTATTTTGGTTGCGCATATGTTCTAAATGGGATGTATTGGCTGAGTCTAGCAAACGAAGTAGTCAATCAGGTTAGTTCAAATCTCATAGATCCCAAGACTTTACATGCAAGACTAGGATACGTGAACTATAGAAAACTACTTCTGCTAGCTAAAACTCACAACATACCTTTAGACACTAAAACCAAATTTGACAAATGTGAGATATGTGCTCAAACTAAGAAAACTAGAACACCATTCAGTCAGGTGTCTAGGAGTACACGTTTACTAGAGTTGATACATTCCGACATTTGTGACTATAAAAGTTTTGTCACACGTGGTGGTCGGAAGTACCTGATAACTTTTATCGACGACTTCTCTAGATATACTCACATTTATCTCTTAAAAACAAAGATGAAGTTTTTGAAAAAAATTTAAGTTTTCAAAAATCGGGTTGAAAATCAATTGGATTTGAAATTAAAAGACTTAGGAGTGGTCGAGGAGGCGAGTACGTATCAGGTGAGTTTAGGGATTTTCTTGCCCGCAATGACATAATTCCTGAAACCACTGCCCCTTATTCGCCTCAGTCCAACGGTATTGTCAAGCGGAAAAATAGAACTTTAACAGAGATGTTGAATTCTATGTTGTTGACTGCCGGTATGCCTGCGACTTATTGGGGAGAAGCAGCACCCGCGTCGAATCACATCCTGAATATGGTTCCTCGCGCTAAATTAAAACAAACCCTGTATGAGCTTTGGTTTAAGAGACCGCCCAGATTTGATAATCTCAAAACCTGGGGTTGTATTGCCTACGTTAGGATACCTGACATAAGGAGATCTAAGATAGGACCTAAAACGAACAATTGTGTATACTTAGGATGTGCGGTGGATAGTGCTGTAGACATATTTCTAGATCTCTCTACCAACTCGGTCATTGAGTCTAGAGATGCTGTGTTCTTTGAGGACAAGTTTCTTAAAGATAAAAACCTGACTCTTCTAGGTCTGTCAGACACCAGTTCTGATACCCTCGTTGGTACGGAACTACGACTCCTTTCCACTGAGCCAGTTCACACTAGTGCCCTAAAGTCCACTAGGTTATCTAATAGGGAACGAGTTCCTAAAAGCTTCGGTACAAACTTTGTGACTTACCACGTTGAAGCTGATTCATCCACCTATAAGAAAGCGATGCGATCCAGGGATTCCCTGTTATGCAGAGAAGCCATTGATGATGAGATGAACTCTCTCATGGAGAACCAAACTTGGACATTAGTTGACCTGCCCAAAGGAGCTAAAACTATTGGGAGCAAGTGGGTTCTTAAGAAGAAACTGCATCCAGATGTGAGTATCGCTAAGTACAAAGCACGTCTAGTTGTTAAAGGCTTTACTCAAGTGAGTGGAATATATTACTTTGATACATACTCACTTGTTTGTCATATTGCAACGATCAGGGTTCTTCTTATTATCGCATCTATTGAACGCTTCGTTGTTCATCATATGGACGTTAAGACTACATTTCTAAATGGAGATCTAACTGAGGATATCTATATGCACCAACCTGAAGGGTTCGTCGTAGAAGGTCTAGAAACCAAGGTCTGTAAGTTGATTAAGTCACTCAACGGATTGAAGCAAGCACCGAAGCTATGGCACGAGAAGTTTGACACTTGCGTCAAAGGCCTGGATTTTAAATCCAGTGTTGAAACCGACTACTCGGTCTCCGTGGAGTTCGGGGTCCCAAAAAAGGGGTGGTCTCACACCTACTTCTCTCGAGCCAACTCTCTAGGCAAGAGCACTTGGACTTGGAAACGGACCCTAGGCTACAACGAGGAGGTCCCACCTCACACCCGGAAGACCCGAGAGATCTTCCCCTCCCTAGCCAATGTTGAACCAGAAGCACCAAAGGAGAGCTCTAAGGGAAGAAGAAGATCCGAAATTTTGAAATCCAGAAGTCCCCCCCCCCTTTGGTGCCCCTTAGGGTCTATTTATAGGTTTTCCAAGTTGGGCTGTAAATAGCCAAAAACTGATCTGCCAGATTACCAAAATACCCTCGGATCTGGACTGCGAATAGCCAAAACTGGACTGCAAATAGCCAAATCTCGCTGTTCCGAAGCGCTAAACGCACACCACTGGACTGCGAATAGCCAAAACTGGACTGCGAATAGCAAACTTGGCGAGGGAGGGAGGGGCGAGACCCCCCTCCCCTCTCTCCGCCTCTCCTGCTGGGCGAGAGAGGGAGGGGCGAGACCCCCCTCCCTCCTCTCCGCCCTTCCTGCTGGGCGAGAGAGGGAGGGGCGAGACCCCCCTCCCCTCTCTCCGCCTCTCCCGTTGGGCGAGAGAGGGAGGGGCGAGACCCCCTCCCCTCTCTCCGCCTCTCCCGCTGGGCGAGAGAGGGAGGGGCGAGACCCCCCTCCCCTCTCTCCGCCTCTCCCGCTGGGCGAGAGAGGGAGGGGCGAGACCCCCCTCCCCTCTCCCCGCCTCTCCTGCTGGGCTAGAGAGGGAGGGGCGAGACCCCCCCTCCCCTCTCTCCGCCCTTCCTGCTGGGCGAGAGAGGGAGGGGCGAGACCCCCCTCCCCTCTCTCCGCCTCTCCTGCTGGGCGAGAGAGGGAGGGGCGAGACCCCCCTCCCCTCTCCCCGCCTCTCCTGCTGGGCGAGAGAGGGAGGGGATAGACCCCCCCTCCCCTCTCTCCGCCTCTTCCTGCTGGGCGAGAGAGGGAGGGGCGAGACCCCCCTCCCCTCTCCCCGCCTCTCCTGCTGGGCGAGAGAGGGAGGGGCGAGACCCCCCTCCCCTCTCTCCGCCTCTTCCTCTCGGGCGAGAGAGGGAGGGGCGAGACCCCCCATCCCCTCTCTCCGCCTCTTCCTCTCCTTCTGGGTGAGAGCTACGGGGGTATCGCTGGGCGATACCCAAAGGTCTAAAAACCCCTTGGGTCTAGTTGACACGTCTCGGCGGCCCTCTACGCTGGGCCTCACTCGATGGATATGGGGGTTGTACACAATCCCCACTCTTTGCGAGGTTGGCACAACCTCGGAAAGAAAAGTCCAAGCCCAAATATCCATCGAGGGGGGCAGAACCTCGCCCCCGAGGCACGTTTGACTCATCCAGCTAGTGAGAGCCTGGAGTGAGGAGGACATCTCAGCGTTGAACTTACCCATCCGAGGATCATTCGACCCACCCAGCTAGTGAGAGCCTGGAGTGAGGAGGACATCTCGATGACAATCTCTTCCTTCCGAGGATCATTCGACCCACCCAGCTAGTGAGAGCCTGGAGTGAGGAGGACATCTCGGCGTTGAACTTACCCATCCGAGGATCATTCGACCCACCCAGCTAGTGGGAGCCTGGAGTGAGGAGGACATCTCGATGGCAAGCTCTTCCTTCCGAGGATCATTCAACCCACCCAGCTAGTGAGAGCCTGGAGTGAGGAGGACATCTCGGCGTTGAACTTACCCATCCGAGGATCATTCGACCCACCCAGCTAGTGAGAGCCTGGAGTGAGGAGGACATCTCGATGGCAAGCTCTTCCTTCCGAGGATCATTCTACCCACCCAGCTAGTGAGAGCCTGGAGTGAGGAGGACATCTCGGCGTTGAACTTACCCATCCGAGGATCATTCGACCCACCCAGCTAGTGAGAGCCTGGAGTGAGGAGGACATCTCGATGGCAAGCTCTTCCTTCCGAGGATCATTCGACCCACCCAGCTAGTGAGAGCCTGGAGTGAGGAGGACATCTCGACGTTGAACTTACCCATCCGAGGATCATTCAACCCACCCAGCTAGTGAGAGCCTGGAGTGAGGAGGACATCTCGATGGCAAGCTCTTCCTTCCGAGGATCATTCGACCCACCCAGCTAGTGAGAGCCTGGAGTGAGGAGGACATCTCGACGTTGTACTTACCCATCCGAGGATCATTCGACCCACCCAGCTAGTGAGAGCCTGGAGTGAGGAGGACATCTCGATGGCAAGCTCTTCCTTCCGAGGATCATTCGACCCACCCAGCTAGTGAGAGCCTGGAGTGAGGAGGACATCTCGGCGTTGAACTTACCCATCCGAGGATCATTCGACCCACCCAGCTAGTGAGAGCCTGGAGTGAGGAGGACATCTCGATGGCAAGCTCTTCCTTCCGAGGATCATTCGACCCACCCAGCTAGTGAGAGCCTGGAGTGAGGAGGACATCTCGGCGTTGAACTTACCCATCCGAGGATCATTCGACCCACCCAGCTAGTGAGAGCCTGGAGTGAGGAGGACATCTCGATGGCAAGCTCTTCCTTCCGAGGATCATTCGACCCACCCAGCTAGTGAGAGCCTGGAGTGAGGAGGACATCTCGGCGTTGAACTTACCCATCCGAGGATCATTCGACCCACCCAGCTAGTGAGAGCCTGGAGTGAGGAGGACATCTCGATGGCAAGCTCTTCCTTCCGAGGATCATTCGACCCACCCAGCTAGTGAGAGCCTGGAGTGAGGAGGACATCTCGGCGTTGAACTTACTAATCATATAAGCAAAATAACTTCATCCATCTAATGGGGGGATTTCCCTTGTCAAAACCTCCTGGCCCAACCAGCGATGGGTAGAACTTGCTACAAAGGAAAGCGACAAAAAACAAAAAACAAAAAATAAACACAACATACCCCCCCCCCCCCCCATGGCACTTGCCTCTCAGGTTGCTTGCGCGAGATGATCATTCCTCTGCTTCTCCTGCCACTCCCATCCTGCTCATGCTCTCCATGATCTTCTCCATCTCCTCCGCCCCTGCTTGCCAAGAGATGTTGTTGACGGCTGTGACGTAGCAGTGCCTCGCCATCCTGGGGTCTCCGCGGATCCTGACTTGGATTCCTCCAGTGTTGAACTTGAGGCACTGGTGGAAGGACGATGGTACGCATTGGATGGTACGCATTGGAAGGCGCTGATGAGGGGTCTTCCGAAGATGGCATTATAACTGCTAGGAGCGTCAACTATGACGAACCGACAGTTCCTTGAGCCTCCCCCCATCGTCACTTGGAGTCCAACTCCACCCTCTACCTCTTTCCTTTCTCCGGAGAATCCGAACAAGGGCCCATCTGAGGCCAGCACCCTCCTTGACTCCACCTTCAACTCGTCAAATGCCTTCTTGAAAATGACGTTGACAGAGCTCCCGTTGTCAACGAGGATCCGAAAGACAGTGTAACCTTCGATGGCTGTCTGAATGACTAACGCATCACAGAATGGATCCTCGTAATCTGGCATGTCCCTGCTTGAGAAAGTGATTTTCTCCTCGGGAGGTGGGTCCTGTGACGTTGAAGCGACACTGCGTCGAAATACGGCGTGGAGGCTTGCCTTACGAGTGGCCTCGATCCCTACCCCCCCCCCCCCCCCCCCGTGGATCACCGCGACCCGTCCTTTGGCTCCTACGTCAGTTCGGTCCTCGCAGATGTCGTCGTCCACTACTGCTCCAGGTGGAACTTTTTCAATCCGCACCGGCGGCTGCTGTTGTGTCTGACCTCTAGCCTCTCTCACCTCCAAGAATTCTGGGCAGGTAGTTGTTGCATGCCCCTCTGCTTGGTGGTAGTCGCAGTACGACACCGCCCTTCCCCCCTTCTCCTACGGGCTGGGATGTCTCTTGCTTCGACTCCTCCTCCTCTTCGAATCGCCATAGCTTGAGCTGGTGGGGGTAGGAGCTGCCTAGGGGCCTGCCTCCAAGGAGGAGGGTTGGGCCTCCCTTGGCCTCCGTAGAAGTTTCCCCCTCCTTGGGCGAGACCCCTCCCTTGCTCCTGACCCCCCTGGGGTCCCTGGTACCCTTGACCCCTCTGCTCTTCCCTCCTCCTTCCTTCCTGCTGCGTAGGGCCACCTTGCTCTCTTGGCTCGGCTTCTACCAACTTTGCCAACTTCTTTGCCAGCCCCGGGTTTGCCGCCTCGGTGGCTACCTCCTTTGCAGCTTTTTCCATCAGGTCCTCAAAGGACAAGGGAGGCTTCCTAGTTAGGCGCATTTTGAAAAGGCTCTCTCGTAGCCCTACGGTGAAAGCCATCTGGAGGGCATACCCTAGCACCTCCTGGATGTTCAGGATCTCCTCTTGGAATCTGTCCATGTACTGGGCCAACGTCTCCTCGTGCCTCTGCTTGATCAGGAAAATGGACTCAACATTCTTCTTCCTCTTCTTGGATGTGGAGAAGCGTAGCTGGAAGCTTCGGCCCAAGTCCTCGAAGCTGTAAATGGAGCCAACCGGGAGCTGGTGGAACCAGTCCCTAGCTTTGTCCCTCAGGGTGGTGGCGAAGAGACGACACTTGAACGCGTCCGTCATGGGCCTGATGGAGACGGTGTCCTCGAACCACTGCAGGTGCTGGACGGGATCATCCTTCCCGGTATAAAAAGTCATGTTGGGCTCCTTGAAGCCTTCCGGGATGGGAGCCGAGATGATCAGCTCGCTAAAGGGTGACCCCCCACTCGCCGGCTTCGCGAGCTCCACTTGCGCGACTCCTGCTCCGAGCGAGACCCCACTCACCGGGCTAGGAAAAAGCACTCGCCCGGCGAGGTCCCGCTCGCCACTCTCAGTCACTGGTTCCTTGCCTAGCCGACCTCCTGGGGCAACCTCTCCTGACCCCCCCTGGGCGAGCACTCTTTGCGACCCAGAAGGCGGTGTCTGGGGGGAGGGAGCCGAGCAGTCACCTCCCCTGGTGATGCCTTGGAGCAGCTCCATGATTCCCTTGATGGCCGCCATGAACTCTCCCCTTCCTACCACCTCACTTAGGATGTGAGACCCCTCATCGTCTCCTCCTCCGAGGTCTCCTGCCATGAGATTTGGTTCAAGAACTTCTGTGCTGACCACTCTCCACGCTCACCGCACCAAAAATGTTGAAACCGACTACTCGGTCTCCGTAGAGTTCGGGGTCCCAAAAAAGGGGTGGTCTCACACCTACTTCTCTCGAGCCAACTCTCTAGGCAAGAGCACTTGGACTTGGAAACGGACCCTAGGCTACAGCGAGGAGGTCCCACCTCACACCCGGAAGACCTGAGAGATCTTCCCCTCTCTAGCCAATGCTGAACCAGAAGCACCAAAGGAGACCTCTAAGGGAAGAAGAAGGTCCGAAATTTTGAAATCCAGAAGTCCCCCACCCCTTTGGTGCCCCTTAGGGTCTATTTATAGGTTTTCCAAGTTGGGCTGTAAATAGCCAAAAACTGATCTGCCAGATTACCAAAATACCCTCGGATCTGGACTGCGAATAGCCAAAACTGGACTGCGAATAGCAAACTGGGCGAGGGAGGGAGGGGCGAGACCCCCCTCCCCTCTCTCCGCCTCTCCTGCTGGGCGAGAGAGGGAGGGGCGAGACCCCCCTCCCTCCTCTCCGCCCTTCCTGCTGGGCGAGCGAGGGAGGGGCGAGACCCCCCTCCCCTCTCTCCCCCTCTCCCGCTGGGCGAGAGAGGGAGGGGTGAGACCCCCCTCCCTCCTCTCCGCCCTTCCTGCTGGGCGAGAGAGGGAGGGGCGAGACCCCCCTCCCCTCTCTCCACCTCTCCCGCTAGGCGAGAGAGGGAGGGGCGAGACCCCCCTCCCCTCTCTCTGCCTCTCCCGCTGGGCAAGAGAGGGAGGGGCGAGACCCCACTCCCCTCTCTCCGCCTCTCCCGCTGGGCAAGAGAGGGAGGGGCGAGACCCCACTCCCCTCTCTCCGCCTCTCCCGTTGGGCGAGAGAGGGAGGGGCGAGACCCCCTCCCCTCTCTCCGCCTCTCCCGCTGGGCGAGAGAGGGAGGGGCGAGACCCCCCTCCCCTCTCTCCGCCTCTCCTGCTGGGCGAGAGAGGGAGGGGCGAGACCCCCCTCCCCTCTCTCCGCCTCTCCTGCTGGGCGAGAGAGGGAGGGGCGAGACCCCCCCTCCCCTCTCTCCGCCCTTCCTGCTGGGCGAGAGAGGGAGGGGCGAGACCCCCCTCCCCTCTCCCCGCCTCTCCTGCTGGGCGAGAGAGGGAGGGGCGAGACCCCCCTCCCCTCTCTCCGCCTCTTCCTGCTGGGCGAGAGAGGGAGGGGCGAGACCCCCCTCCCCTCTCCCCGCCTCTCCTGCTGGGCGAGAGAGGGAGGGGCGAGACCCCCCTCCCCTCTCTCCGCCTCTTCCTCTCGGGCGAGAGAGGGAGGGGCGAGACCCCCCATCCCCTCTCTTCGCCTCTTCCTCTCCTTCTGGGTGAGAGCTACGGGGGTATCGCTGGGCGATACCCAAAGGTCTAAAAACCCCTTGGGTCTAGTTGACACGTCTCGGCGGCCCTCCACGCTGGTCCTCACTCGATGGATATGTGGGTTGTACATCCAGCCTTTCAGATAAATGTCTGTACATACGGACAAGTCCAAACTCCGTCGCTATAATTTGCTTGTATGTTGATGACATGCTAATTCTGGGTACTGATCAGTCTGAGTTGGAAGGCGTTAAGCTTACCTTGAAGTCAAAATTTAGCATGACTGACTTAGGTGTGGTGAAAACCATCTTAGGAATGGAAGTGAACTTTACGGATA
This sequence comes from Dactylorhiza incarnata, assembly GCA_033032865.1. Lineage (NCBI taxonomy): Eukaryota > Viridiplantae > Streptophyta > Magnoliopsida > Asparagales > Orchidaceae > Dactylorhiza > Dactylorhiza incarnata. Next base: position 5,251,466 of record JAWHQI010000110.1, on the reverse strand, counting down.
AGGGTATCACCCTCAGCCAGAGTCACTACATCAGAACTCTACTAGCGAAGTGGGTTTATGATAAGTGCAGGAAGATTGAGACTTCATACGACTATAATAATAGACTGAAACCTCACGACGGTTCACCTATTAGACAGTTGGATTACTCCAAACTTATTGGCAGTCTAATGTAAGCTACTACCTACACTAGACCTGACATAGTCTTTACAATCGGCATGTTGAGTAGATTCACTAGTAACCTTAGAAAGGACCACTGGGACGCCTTGGAAAGGCTAATGCGATACTTAAAGTATACTGGGCAGTATGCTTTATGTTACAGTGGACACCCTCCCGTGCTTGAAGGGTATTCTGATGCCTCCTGGTGCTCAGACATTGGTGATAGTAGGTCCACTAGTGGTTATGTGTTTACCCTAAGAGGAGCCGCAGTAGCTTGGAAATCTAAGAGGCAAATGTGTATAGCACTATCCTCTATGGAATTCGAACTCGATGCGCTCTGGCTTCAGCTGCAGAAGAGGCAAAGTGGGTTAGAGATTTGGTTATGGATATTCCAATGACGAGTCTAACAATGAACTCTATCTCGATATTTTGTGACAATCAAGCCACAAAAACCATTGCAACTGATTCACTGTTCAATGGTAAGCGAAGGCAACTACGGATGAAATAGGCCTGGTTGACCTATCTCACCGGTCAAGGGGTCATTTCCCTCTTGGACGTGAGATCAAAAGATAATGTAGTAGATGTCCTTACCAAGGTCTTATGCAAGGTTCTTACATCTAAAACATCGCGGGATATGAGATTAAAGTCTATTTAGTGGGACTTAATACCTATGTTATGTTTAAGATTTTAGAACCGAATCTGCCTACATTCACGCATCTAGACTGAGTACATTGAAGTGTTCCAGATGCTACTTGATGAAAGTTTGAGATTGTTTAGTTGCTAGTCATTCCAAACTTGATGACTTACACAACTATTTCTTTTCAAAGGCTGAACTGGGTATCATTCTAAAAATGAATACTGAAGTTACTGTTTGTGCCATGATATCAGGATTATTCATCATATCATTCCAAATTTGATGATATAATGGTCATTGATTGTTGTATCATTCCAAACTTGATGGTATGGCACACTTGTGAAATGTTTTGATAATAATTCTGATAATCGAAGGAACATAGTTTGGTTCTATGAAACCAAAACTTTCTAATTTTGTGTAGATTAGATAGAGATGCGGACATGTGAGTCATTCTTTCTAGTTAGAGTATTATGTTCTAAATTATTAGAACTAATCACTTTACTTTTGATATGCATATGTATGGATTCATTGAGTTTTGTTCTCATGACATTCTAATGTTTAAATGCAGATCAATTGAAGTCTGGAGGAGAGAAAATGGATTTCGACATAGATGGAGATGATCTGCTGTTTGAGTAGACCGATCTATCATCAGTTTTGAGTTTGCTTCAGATTATTGTTCTTGTTCTTGCTTTTGCTTTTGCATGTTTGAAACCTGTTTGAGTTTAGACGTTTGCTCTAACACTCTTGTTATTTTATCTGAAACTCATTTTGTCGTTATCTATATATGTTTTGTTTTAATCCGTTATGTGATACAATTGTTACAATATAGGTGGAGAATGTTAAAGAATATTTAGCAATAATGACGACGGGTCTTTAACGGAACCCTAACGGGTCCGTTTAAGCACCCATAACAGGTCGTCGGGGATTTAGGGTTCCGCCTATAAATACCCCTGTTGGGGGCAACGGGTAGAGACGTTCCAAATTAGACGCTCACTCGGATGCTTTGAGCACTCTATCAAATTATTGCGCGAAATTTATATCGCTTATTGTCGTGTATTTGTGTTAACCAATATACAATTTCGGACATTATTTTGTTTTTATTTGCCCAATAATTGTTCTGCCTGCCGGATTGGTTTGCTTGTCATTTATAATTAAAGCACTCAGTAAGCGTAGTTCGATACGAACATACGAACTGATCAAGTGTTCTAATATTAATATGTGGGTAAATCCGTGAATGTCGATTTTTTAATTAATTTCAATATTTATTATCAATTAATCCTCAAATAATTAAACCCCCTACAATCTCATTATATTCGCCACGCCTCACAAATAAATGTGGATATTATATTAGAGGTGTTAATTTCATTTCACTTGGAGATTAATATCAAAATGACACAAAAATTAGGGACTAACGCTCCGTTTGGCACGATGCATGTTTTTGCTCCGGCGAGTTTGGACAAAAACTCCGCCGGCATAGCATAAAATGTATGTTTGGCATGACAACGGTTATTAGGCCTGTAACGGTTCGGTTTTCAAGCAAAACCGCAAATCGAACCACCCCTATGTGGTTCCAAAATTTTGGAACCGAACCGAACCGCTCAAACATTGTAACCGAACTAAACCGAACCGAATGGTTCGGTTCGGCTTGGTTTGGTTTTGGTAGTTTAAATAATATGTAATCTAAGAATGTTTTAAAATCACAACTATATTCACAAACAAGAGTTTATACTTAGAAATAAAAATAAATGTAAAACTTGCAAATTACTCTATATGAAGCACAACATGTCTAAATCATATAATAAAAATTTAAAAACACTAAAACAGTGACCAAAATATGATATACTATGGACATAACTAAATCAAAATATGGATACAGTTAATTACAAAAAATATAAATTTACATATTATTATACACTACGGTTTGGTTCGACTCGGTTCGGTTTGTCATGCAAAACCATGAACCGAACCGAACCGTATGGTTTTTCTAAAATCAAAACCGTGACCGAACCGTGACATACTGAAGCCGAACCAAACCGTGCGGTTTGGTTTGGTTCGGTTTCGTGGTTGATTGGTTTTTGCTTACAGGCCTAACGGTTATGACCGACAAAAAGAAGAAAAAAAACTAGTTTTGAACGTAAGAGGGAATGAAGTTTCTTAGGTGAGACTAGAGTTCTTAACCACCGCGTTCACGGCCGTTATCGTCGTGCCAAAAGGGAGCCCAAGACTCCGTTTGTCATGGGGTTTTTGCTCCGGAGTTTGGGCAAAAATGCCACCGTCATAAAATGTATGTTTGACATGACAATGGTTATGACCGCTATCCAGAAAAGAAAACTAGGTTTAAACATAAGAGTGAAATGAAGTTCCTAAGGCGAGGTTTGGTGTTCACGAAGGACAGTTCATAACCATCACATTCATGACCGCTACCGCCGTGTCAAACGGGCAAAAGTTTTCTGACCAGTACCCAGACTGAAATCTTTTCCGTACGGGTGATCTCCTCTCCATCTCCTAGGAGACCGACTACCCCTCTCTCCGGCCCCATGCGCGGGTGAAAATTTGAAAACGGAGATGGGTTGAAAAAATTTCGCTCTAAACGGAGCCTAAAAATGTTAATGCAGATTTTTTTTGGGTAATGATATGGGTAGACCGTCTTTTGCTATTGGCAACCCTAGGATTTGAAAATCTAAGCATTTTCTCCTCCTCATTTCCACTAAGGGCCGCCGCCGCCATCGCAACCGTCGCCGCCGCCATCGCAACCACCGTCGCCGCCGCCAACGCCATCGTCGCCGCCAACTCCAACGTCGTCGCCTCCGCCAACTCCAACGCCATCGTCGCCTCCGCCAACGCCATCGTCGCCGCCGCCAACGCTCTCGTCGTCGCCGCCCACTCCAACGCCATCGTTGCCTCCGCCAACGCCATCGTCGTCGCCGCCAACGCCAATTTGGTTTGACATTAAAAGTCTCGGTCTGACATTAATATTCTCAGTTTGTCATTAACCTCGAGCTGTCATTAGCCAAAGTTGATTTGCCCATATCACCACTTTTTTTTTAGGGCCGAACTCTTGCGATGACAAAAATTAGGGATCCCTATTTAGCCGAATATATATGGAAAAAATTTTAGGTGAGTATTTCACACCTAGATCACGGTGAGAGGAGTGCATCTCAGCCATATTGCTGTATTTATGAATAATAAATAATGTCAGTATTTTCCCTACCGTCAGATCTAAGATCATAAGACTGTATTTTCCCTTCATCTAGAACTAGGGGCGAGATACTCACCTAAGTATCTCTCATATACACGAGACTTATAAATAAATAAATAAGTTCCCATGGGCACAGATGGATAATGACTTCTAAAAATATCGCCCTTAGAAATCGAGGTCTTGCGGAGCGTGAGTGCGAGAGATGATCGGATTAACACAGCTCCGGCGACCCCCTGTGATCCGCCATCTCGTCAGGCCCGCTTCCCACTTTTCGCCGCCCATATCCTTCATTTCGGAGACGAAGATGCGGCGGGCAGCCGGCGTAGATGCCCGGCTCGACGGAGCAGGCTCCGATTCGAATTTGCATGCCGCAATCAGAGCTGCTTCCCTTCGTTTCGAGGAAACTCTTCGCCCCGGTACTTCTTCTGTTTCCTTCATGTTCTGCATACTGATATGTACCTGAATTTGAAATGTAACTGTTGCCGCCATTGTTGTGATCGTGGAAGTAGTGTAGTGGCTGTTGAAACCGATTTCTCGGTCTCTCGTAGAGCTCGGGGCCCTCACCGAAATGAGGGGCGGCTAGCCCTTACTGATCCCTCGAGGAGGGCGGACGGAAGATTAAGAATTTGACTAAGACCTTAGTCACAGCGAGGAGGTCCCTCCACTAACCCGGAAGATCGTTGAGCGCTTCCCCTCCCAAGCCAAAGCTGAGACTTGGGCACCTTGGAGAGCTCTGGAAATGCTAACCAAAGAAAGCCTAAGGAGAGGGAAGCTGAAGCGAGATCCTCCCCAAAGGTGCCCTTGAGGTCCTATTTATAGATTTTCTGATCTGGCCTGCAAATAGCAGGATTCCGCCTCTTGATTTTACTATCCGCACCCCAAAGGGGTCTGCTACCAGCCAAACTCCGCTGTTTGGACGGGCTAATGACAGGCCAACGGATGATTTCGTCGATCAGAGATGATCAACAGATTCGTCGAGCGTGGCAGCTTGGAGAGTTCGTCGAACGCAGGGTTTTGGCGAATTCGTCGAACGCGGCTTGTACTTCGTCGGGCGTCGGGCTGAGCTCGTCGACCCCGACTGAGGTTCGTCGATCACGGAGACTTTGGAAGAAATCTGGCTCGCTTGTCTTCTCGCGATCCTTCGGCGAGTTTCTAGCTCGCTCGCTTCCTTGCGAGCATTCGGCGAGCACTTGGCTCGCTCGCTTTCTCGCTGGTCGACCTTGGGGCTCTGGCACGCGGAAACTTGACTCGCGACTCTTCCCGCGGGTGACCTTTGATGGATCTGGCTCGCCCCTCCCCTTTGGGTGAATGGCCCGTGAAGACCTCGTCCGCACTCCTGCCCCGCTCGCACTCCTGACTCGCTCGCCCTCTTGCGAGCAGCCGGCCAAGTGCTCGTCCCAGCGGATCCGCTGAGACGGGATCATCGAGCGCTGTTTGGACTTCGTCGAGCGCTGGCTCGCATTACTTCTGTTCGATCGTCCACTAGGCGAATATCGGGGTTGTACACAATCCCCGCTCTTCGCGAGGCTTTTCAGGCTCGCGAAGAATCGTCCAACCCTTGATATTCGTCGGCCCCTCGGTGACGTGGCGAGAATCTTTCGGTGGGTCCCACGCCTACCACTATAAATACCACTCTCCTTGGCTGTCACTCGAACTTTTCATTTTTCTCTGGCCTTTCTTACTCGGTCTCTCGCCCCCAACGCAATGTCGAAAAAGGACGAGATGCTGGCCCGCCTAAAGGCTTCGCAGGCGGCCCAGAAGGGGAAGACCGCTGTCATCGCCTCCTGGAATTCTCCGCGACGCTCTCCGCCTCCCCCTTCCCTAAGGACGGCAAAGGCCGTCCGGCGCCCGGCTGGTGGGGGTGGGCCTTCCTCTTCGCCGCCCTCTCCGGATGACGAGCGCGCCTCTCAGGTATTATCGCCCAGTTGCTTATTTGGTGCTCTTCCTTTTCGTCTTTATTTATCCTATTCGCAGAATGATCCTCCGGACGAGAGCGAATCGGGAAGGCCAAACACGGAGATCCGTCTCTCCTCTACGGGTGGGGGTGACGTTCTTCTTGCGGATACGAGGGCTGTTGATAGACAGGACTCGCCTTCGCAACGAGGTGAGCGAACTACCTCGTTTTCCCTTACGTTCCTTGATTCGCTAAGTCGCACTTACTTTTCATGCAGTGTCTTCCCTCGCGGCGCCAGAGGATCAAGTTCCTCCTCCAGCGAACTCGCCCCTCGTGCCGAATCAGAATATTTCCACTCCGGGGTTCGGCGTCCTGGGTCAGAGGAGCCCAGGAGGGACGTTGATTGCCGAGCCTGGACTTGGCTTCAGACCCGCGCTCGCCCCTGGTCTGGGTAAGGCCCTCACCCCTGCCTTTATTGAGGCATTCCGGGGTCAGCCGTGCACCTCCCGCCAGCGGCCCAGTACTCCAATTCCTCCACTAGGTTAGACTGTTGTCACTGAGTGTTGCTCTTCACTTTGTCGCTGATTCCTACTTCGCAGGTAACCCGTCGACCCCTCTCTCCGAGTCAGAGTCTGGAGCGCTGGAGATGTCTCCACCCCCTTCGCCGAGCCAGATTGCTGACTTTTTGGGGGATCCCAGCGATCCGGAGCGAATGAAGAGGCGAGTCACAGAGATATTTCAGAAGCATACCATCCTGCTAAGGGATCTACACGAGCAGAATCGGCTAGACCGGCTCGCCAATGAAGAAATGTTCGCCGCGATGGAGGACGCGAACGCGCGCGTTCTCGCTGAGATACGACCGACCGATCAGGGCGACGCGACCTCCCCCGGGGTGTATATTGCTCGTATCGATGACTACATGCGGCTGACGAGCCAGGCGAACCGGTCACTCCGCGAGTATCACTACCTGCGAGTCCCCCCTCGCTCCGGTGTCCGGGGTCGTGGTCGCTGGAAGTGGTTGCGATATTGAGGATCTTCGTATTGCTTTTTTATTGTTTTTCCTTTCCCCTCCTCTTCATTAAGAGGGGTTGCGAACAATCTTTATGAGTCTGTAACAACAGTACTTTGACTCGCTTGCGAGCCTCTTATTATTTTTTGTTTTTTGTCTCGCTCTTTTTCCCGCTCGGTTTGCTCTCGTATGAATTACATCTCTACTGCTCGCACTCGCGCACCTCCCTTTATGATTCATTGTTTTTAGCGTGAGCTCGCCAATGGGGAAAAGCTTTTAACAGGTTATCGACTCGCAGGGAGCGAATTGGATCCCTGGAGGCGGGAGAGTACCGCGCGGATCCGCTAACCGCAGATAACGACGCTTCGGCTTCTTCCCGCCTTCCTTATTCCTATAAATAGCCGACCGTTTTTCTTTTCAACCACCGCATTTACTGTTCCCTCCTCGCGCTCTTTCTCCTTCTGTTTCTCTCGCAGATTTTTAGCTCGTTTTCGCGACCTTCGTGACTCGGCGGATCACCTACTATGGTTGGCGAGGCGGAAACAGAGGGGCGAGCCAAGTGCGCCAAGGCTTTCCTCGACGGCATTTTCTACTGCGCCAACCTCACGAAGGAGGAATATCGGGCCGCCGCTGACCAGTTCATCCACTCCGGTTTCGTGGCTCGCTGCCCTACCGATAGGGATTCCCTCAGCGACCCGCACCCGGACGAGTTCGCAATTCCTGTCGCCCATTTCGAAAATGGGTTTCGACTCCCTCTCTGGCCGGAAGTGCGCCAGGTATTGTCTATTTCTCATCCTTGGCTTCCCTGAACTGCTTTGCGAACAGCGCTTAGTGTTTGTCGGCTTTTCCAGGTGTTAAAGTACTTCGGCGTCTTGCCGAGCCAGCTGACGCCGAACGCGATCGCCGTGGTGGTCGCGTTCGCCAGTTACCTCAGGGCGGAGAGGATCGAGTTCAGCCTGCTCGCCTTCCGCAAGATCTTCTCATTTCGCGCGAACAGGGACGGAACGGCTCACTTTGCGAGCCAACATGTTACCGTCTGCGAGACGGTGAACAAAACTCATTACTGGACGCAAAAGTTCATCCTGGTGAAAGGTCCCTTCGGCAACATCTCTTACACCCCTATCCAGCGAGACGAGGCTGCCTACCGCCCTCCGATCTCGTTAGGTGGTTGTGACGCGGCACTGTATCAGTTCCTCAAAGGAAAAAACTTCGAGGTCGCCTTCCTCCGAGAGCGAGTGGACCTCCTGCCACCCGTCCTTCCGGGAGAAGGTTTTGCTCGAACTCGCCCACTTTCTTAATCCTCTTTCTTTTGATCGTCTAACGTTCGTTATCTTTGTAGGAGAACGCGATCTCCCCCTCAATCCGCCTCATGCGCCTCCCTCTTCTCTTTCTCCCGGCTCGCTCGCGCGCGTGGCCGCCGAGGCCTGCCGCGACGTCCCAAGCTCCTCATCGAGAAAGAAGCGTCCCCCCCCCCCCCCCCCCCCCCCCCCCAACGCCGGCCTACTTCGCAGGGGGAGGGGAAGAAGCCCAGGAAGACTCCCTCTGTTGCCAAGGCGAAGGAGGTTGTGGACCTGTCCGAGCCCGACCTCCCCTCTCCTTCTGCGGATCAGGAGCTCGCCAAAGAGGGGGGCGAGCCAGGGGAGACTGTCGTCCGGTCCAAGCCGTCGAGCCATACGAACTTCGGGCTCGGCATGAAGCTGGTGGATGCGGTAGGCGAACCGGTACTCGCGTGGGACCCTGACCAGAACAAGATCGCCTGCTCCTCTCTGCTCCCTTCCTGGGTAGAGGCCGGCAAGGCCGGGGGTGAGGCGTTCGCCCTCGCCTTTGGTCTCTATGGTCGCGAGGACGCCTCCCTCTTTCGGTCCTTCATGCCGAGGGGGGTCGTGTACGAGGCGATGCGAGCCCAGTTCCGGGCGATGAAGCTAACACACATGGTGGGTCGTCGGTACCTCACGGCGGATAGGTAGATCAAGGAGCTCAAGGTCGAGCTTCAGAAGTCCGCGGATGAAGTCACGGAGCTTAAGGGGAAAGAGGCCTTGTCAGAGGGCCTCCTCGCCAGCCTTCAAGGCGGGCTGGTAAGTATTGCTCGGTGGAAGTCTCTTCCAGTTTGGCTTCGTTCTCCTCTCGCTAACCCACCTCTTGCAGGACGCCGAGTCCGTCAGTCAGCTCCACGCGCGGATCGCTGACTTGGAGTTGGAGAACACTTGTCTCAAGGCCCAGGTCCACGACCTGGCCTCGGTGGTGCTACCTCCCCCTCCTTCGCGAACTGGGACTCGCGGTCAATCGCGGGAAGAGAAGGAAGCCGACCGCAAGAGGTCGATGGAGATCGCGGAGCTTGTCCTCGACATTCTCAAGGGAGCGGGCATGATCATCCCCGATGCCATGGAGTTCACCGCGGAGCAAGTCGTTCCCGACTTGTTCGCGCCCATCTCCGAGGCGGAGGGTCGAGAGAGCGATTGAAGAGCTGTCCGGCGAGCCGCCTTGATTTTTCTTCTTGTTAATGATGTAAAAGTTTTCCTTTCTTTTTGTTTCCGGCGAGACCGCCGCCGAATTGTAATCTTTTGTGAGGAATGAAAGGGAACGCTTTGTCAATCTTTTTCTGTGTTATGTTTTATTCATGGTTCGCACGCAGTCTTTTCCATTGTGTCCGTGAGACCCCTATCTTTTTAGGTTCGTGTATGTGGAACCTCATTTGGCGCTCGCGCTCGCCCCTATTTTGTCGGCGGCCTTTTCTCGTTGTGTTATATCTGGGTCGCTCTCGCCTACCTCATTCGCACTTGCCACTGGCGGGTTTCCGTCGATATCCGCGGTTTGTCGCGAGAGCGGACTCCTCCCGGGTCATTTTCTTTATTCGCTTCGATACCTTTTGCGAGTGACCTTGCGAGCCATCGACTCTATTACCCTGTCGTGAATGATCCTCGTGCGCGAGCGGACCTCTGGTCTCGCCTTGCCCGGGTCTTGGGGTCGCTCGCGAGCCAGAATCCCCTGGCATGAGTATCTTGTCTTACCTGCTCAACCCACGCACGACTTTGCCGACTTCTCCAGAGATCAACCTGGACCCCCCGTCTAGTGAGAGCCCGGGAGCGGAATCGATCTGGGGCATTCTAGCACCAATACTTGTTACCACGCCAGCCTCTCCAGAGATCAACCTGAACCCCCCGTCTAGTGAGAGCCCGGGAGCGGAATCGATCTGGGGCATTCTAGCACCAATACTTGTTACCTTGCCAGCCTCTCCAGAGATCAACCTGAACCCCCCGTCTAGTGAGAGCCCGGGAGCGGAATCGATCTGGGGCATTCCAGCACCAACACTTGTTACCTCGCCAGCCTCTCCAGAGATCAACCTGAACCCCCCGTCTAGTGAGAGCCCGGGAGCGGAATCGATCTGGGGCATTCCAGCACCAACCCTTGTTACTTTGCCAGCCTCTCCAGAGATCAACCTGAACCCCCCGTCTAGTGAGAGCCCGGGAGCGGAATCGATCTGGGGCATTCCAGCACTATCATACCCAACCTTTGTCACGTCGGCACGGCAGTAGTTATAAGCGTCATAAGAAAGGAGCAAGGCGTTAATTAAACAACATAATAAAGCGCTCAAGGGTAAAACCTTTTCAAATCATCCTCACTTCGGGCTCGGTCGAGGGGTACCCCTTCCACATCCTGGAGATGATACCCTCTCGACTTGAGTACCCTACTTACAATATATGGACCTTCCCAGTTGGGGTTAAGCTTTCCCACCGTGGCCCCTCTGCCGGCCGCGTCGACCTTCTTCAGGACTAGATCTCCTTTCTGAAAGTGTTTTATCCGGATATGTCTGTCAAAATATCGAGCCATCCGCCGCTTGACCTCTTCCTGCCTGATGGTGGCCAAGTCTCGGAGTTCTTCCACCAGGTCCAAGGACAGCCTCTGCTCTGCATTGTTACCTTCCAGCCACTCTTCATCCCCCTCGCTCGCATCGATCACCCGGGGGGTCTTTACCTCAAATTCTATGGGGAGAACGGCCTCGGACCCGTGAGAGAGCTTGAACGGAGTCTCCCCGGTGGCGGTATTCGGAGTAGTCCTCATGGCCCAGAGGACGGAGGGTAGCTGTTCCACCCAATTTCCTCGAAGGTTTTCCACTTTCTTTTTTAGCAGGTTAACGATTATCTTGTTCGCCGCCTCCACCTGCCCATTGCTCCTCGGGTGGTGGACCGAAGCGAACCTGAGGTCAATGCCGAGCTGAGTGCAGAAGCCGACAAACTCTTCACTCGCAAACTGCGGCCCATTGTCCGTCACTATAGCTAGAGGGAGTCCATGCCTGCAAATTATTTCTCCCCACACAAAATTCCTTACAACCTGAGAGGTTACCTTAGCAAGTGCTTTCACCTCTACCTACTTGGAGAAGTAGTCGATCATGACCAACAGGAACTTCCTCTGGCCGCTGGCTTGGGGAAAGGGGCCGACCAGGTCCAGCCCCCATATGGCGAAGGGCCAGGGAGCCGTGATGGTCCGGAGTCTTTGAGCTGGGAGGAGCTGGAGCGGAGCGTAGAGCTGGCATTTCGGACACTTTCTTGCGAACTCTGCCGCATCCTTGCTGAGAGTGGGCCAGAAGTAGCCTTGTCTCAACACCCTCCCTTCCAGGGTCCGACTCCCGGAGTGACTGCCGCACTCCCCGGAGTGGATTTTTTCCAGCACTCTCGGGACCTCCTCCTCGGAGACACAACGGGCCAGGAGTCCCGAGAGGGTCTTCCTATATAGCCCCCCTGCATGCAAGGAGTAATAGGCGGACTTATACCTGAAGCGTCTCTTGTCCACATCCTCTCCAGGGAACTGCCCGGAGGATAGGAAGGTGATGAACGGATCCATCCACGAGGCTTGTTGATCCACCTCCATCAATTCTCCTTCCTCGATGGAGGGCCGGAAGAGTTCCGAAGTCGTCCCTCCCGCTCGGGGACCGAACTTGGCTAGGAGGTCCGCCTGGGTGCTCTCCTCCCTCGGCACGTGCTTGATGGAGAAGGTGCGGAACTGCCCGATGACCCCCTTAACCTTTTCCAGGTATAATAGGAGGGTCGGGTCCTTTGCTTCAAATTCTCTCTTGATCTGGCATGCTACCACCATGGAGTCCGTGGAGACCTCCACGTCCTGCACACCCAGTTCCCGGGCCAGCCGAAGGCCCGCTATCACTGCTTCGTACTCAGCCTGGTTGTTGGTGATTGGGAAATGGATGTTTAAGGCTTGCTCAATCCGAGTCCCCTGAGGACTTACCAGGACTATTCCCCCTCCATAGGAGTATTTTCCCGACGCTCCGTCCACCATCATCTTCCATGCTTCTGGGGGAGGTGGCTCGTGCTCCCCCACTTCGGCCGCATAGTCGGCCATGAAGTCTGCCACCGCTTGAGCCCTGATGGACGTCCTGGGCACGAACGTGATATTGAATTCGCTTAACTCCACGGACCACTTTGCTAACCTTCCTGAGTGCTCCACCCCTTCCATGATTTTGCAGAGCGGGTGGTCCGTCACTACTTTAATTGAATGGGCTTGAAAGTAAGGCCGGAGCCTCCGGGCTGACACCACCAATGCGAAGGCCAACTTTTCCAAAATCGGGTACCGGAGCTCTGCCTTCTTCAGCACTCGGCTGACGTAGTAGATAGGGAACTGTTTCTTCCCTTCCTCCCGGATTAACACGGAGCTTACTGCTTCGGACCCTACCCCCAGGTACAGGGATAGGTCTTCTCCTGGCCTCGGTCCGTGGAGCAGGGGGGTTTGGGTGAGCTGCTCTTTCAGAGCCTGGAAGGCCTTCTCGCACTCCGGGGTCCATTCAAACTTCTTGTTTCCCCGCAGTACTTTGAAAAAAAGGTGCACACTTTTCTCCCGCCTTGGAGAGGAACCTGCTGAGCCCAGCCAACTTCCCTGTAAGGCTCTGAACCTCCTTCAGATTTCTTGGCGACCCCAACTCCATCACCGCTTTAACTTTGTCCGGGTTGGGTTCCACTCCTGCAGGGGTGAGCAAGTGGCCCAGGAACTTCCCTCGGCTCGCCCCGAAGACACACTTCAAGGGATTGAGTTTCATCTTGTACCGCCGCAGGGTCCCGAATGTCTCCTCGAGGTCTCGGAGGTGAGACCCAAGGTCTCGGCTCTTCACCATGAGGTCGTCAACATAGGCTTCTAAATTTCTTCCTTTCTGCTCGCGGAAGACCCTATCCATCATCCTTTGGTACGTAGCCTCTGCGTTCTTGAGCCCGAAGGGCATCATCTTATAGCAATAACATCCATCCCCCGTGATGAAGGAAACATCCTTGATGTCCGGGGGATGCATGCGGATTTGATGGTAACCTGAAAAAGCATCTAAGAAAGGCATTACAGAAAAACCAACGGCTGAGTCAACCAGCGCGTCGATTCTGGGCAGGGGGTAGCAATCTTTCGGGCATGATTTATTAAGAAGCGAAAAGTCGATACACATACGCCACTTACCTCCTCCCTTTTTTACCATAACGACGTTGGAGACCCAGCCTGGATACTGGATCTCCGATACAAATCCGGCCTGCAGGAGTTTACCCACCTCCTCGCGGATGGGCCCTTCTAGCTTGTCTGCGACGGCCCTCCTCTTCTGGCGGATGGGGCGGGCGCCGGGGTCGAGGTTGAGGCGATGGCAAGCCACATCCGCGTCGATCCCGGGCATTTCCGCGGCGCTCCAAGCGAAGACGTCCACGTTCTTCTGTACGCAAGCCAGAATCTCCGCTTGATCTTCTGGGCTGAGTTCTCCGCTGACCCGGACTTTTTCCACCACCCCCAGCCGGGTGGTGACCTCGAGCTCTACGACCTCGTCCACAGCCTCCAACCGGGACTGCTCTCCCCAAGCCTTCTCCTCTTCGGCACACGTGGGAGCCTGGGATTCCTCCTCGACTTCCTTTTCTACCACCATCAGCTCTTCTGCCCTCCCTTCCTGGGCCTTCTCTTCTTCTTCCTCTCTTTCCGCCCGGGGTTCCTCAGCTACCCCTTCCTGGGCATGGACTTCATCTCCTTCCAACTTCTCCTCGGCTACCCCCTTACCTCCGGCTTCGGCAGCCTCCTCCATCATCCTATCCCACTTCTCAGCTTCTCCCATCCAGGAGATGGTGTTGACAGCCGTTACGTAGCACTGTCTTGCCACCTTGGGATCCCCTCTGATCCGCACCTGAACCCCTCCATCGTTGAACTTGAGGCATTGATGAAAGGTGAAAGGGACACAGCGGAACGCACTAATAAGTGGCCGTCCGAAGATAGCGCTGTAACTGCTTGGGGCGTCCACAATGACAAAACGACAGTTCCGGGACTGCCCACCCAGGGTCACATGAAGCCCCACTCCCCCTTCTACTTCCTTCATCTCCCCCGAGAATCCAAACAAAGGGCCATCTGAGGCCAATACCCTCCTAGGCTCCACCTCCATCTTGTCAAACGCCTTCTTGAAGATGACGTTGACCGAACTTCCGTTGTCCACTAGGATCCGGGAGACGGTGAAGTTCTCGATCGCCGTCTGGATGACCAGCGCGTCGCAGAACGGGTCCTCGTAGCCCGGCATGTCTTTCTGGGTGAAAACGATTTTTTCGGTCGGGGGTGGAGCAGTGGATGTTGAAGCCACGCTCCGGCGGTAGATGGTATGGAGGCTAGCCTTGCGGGTCGCCTCCACCCCTATCCCCCCATGGATCACCCCGATCCCTCCTCTACTTCCCATATCGGCTCTATCTTCACATCTTTCCTCCTCCTCCTCTCGAGGTTCAACCTCCACGATCCTTACTGGCTGCTGCTGTGGTGGCGCGGGCGCTCTGCCCCTCTTTACTTCCAGGAACTCCGGACAGGTGTCCGTCGAGTGACCTTCCACATCATGGAAGATGCAATATGGCAACGCCACTTCCCTCGCCTCGGCCTCTGCCACCCTGTTCCTTCTCCTCCTAGCGGCTGCCGCTTCTGCCTCTCCTCCCCTTCCTCTTACTCTTCCTCTTCCCCTTCCAATCGCCATGGCCTGTTGGGGAGGGGGAGGCACTTGCATCGGACCTTGCCTCCACCCTAACTGGGGGGGGCCTCCATTGACCTCCGGCATGGTTACCCCTTCCTGGGCCGTAACCCCTTCCCTGCCCTTGCATTCCTCCACCTTGCGGCCTCCATTCTCCCTCCGGGGCCCGGGGCTCTTCCCTTCTCCTGACCTCCTGCTGCCTCACCTCCGGCTCACTGAGCTTTGCTAGCCTCTTGGTGAGCTCTGGATTGGCCTCCTCACTCGCGACTTCCTCCGACACCCTCTCCATCAGCTCTTCAAAGGAGACAGGGGGCTTTTCTCTTCAACGCCATCTTGAAGAAACTCTCTTTCAACCCGACCGTGAAGGCGAGTTGGAGTGCAAACCCAGGCATCTCCTGAGTGAGCTGCACTTCCTCCTGGAATCGATCGGCGTACTGAGCCAGCGACTCCCTGGGTCCCTGCTTCACTGCGAAGAGGGAATCAGCGTCCTTCTTCCTCTTTTTTGAGGTCGAGAACCTCAGCAAAAAACTTCTGCGCAAATCTTCGAACGAGTAGGTGGACCCTGCTGGGAGATGATGGAACCAGTCCCTGGCCTTCTCCTTGAGGGTGACGGCAAAGAGCCGACACTTAAAGGCATCTGACATCGGCCTGATGGAGACCGAGTCTTCGAAACTCTGCAGGTGCTGGACAGGGTCATCTCTACCGTTGTAGTACACCCGGTCCCATTCTCCAAATCCCCCCGGGACGGGTGCGGAAAGCACCAACTCGCAAAAGGGGCTTCCCCCTCCTGTCACTCTTCCCGGCTCCACTCGTCCCCCAAGCTCGCTCGCCAAACTTGAGCTCGCCGGGACTGTGCTCGCGAGGGCGGTGCCCGCCTGAACCACCCCGACAGTCGCCGCTTCCTCTTGGCGTGCACTCGCCAGTGACGCGCTCGCTGGGATGGAGCTCGCCAGCACTGAGCTCGCCGGACTGGTGAACAACACCCGCCCTTCCTGGCTCTGACCTAAGCCGACGACAACTTCCTTTCCAGCCCTTCCTCCTGGTGCCCTCTCGCCGACTGCTGTTGGGGGAGTGGTCGCCTGAGGTGCCGGGGTCGTAAACTCACTTCGCAGAGCTGTGACCGTGAACCCCAAGGTGTCGAGCACCTCCTTTCTGAAATCCGCGAGCATCCTAGCCATCGCCTCCTGAGGAGTCTCGCCGAACTTCTCGCCCTGCTCCTCATCTCCTGCCATAACCCTTCTCTGGAACTTTCTTGAACCAGCCACGCTCCACGCTCACCGCACCAAAATGTTGAAACCGATTTCTCGGTCTCTCGTAGAGCTCGGGGCCCTCACCGAAATGAGGGGCGGCTAGCCCTTACTGATCCCTCGAGGAGGGCGGACGGAAGATTAAGAATTTGACTAAGACCTTAGTCACAGCGAGGAGGTCCCTCCACTAACCCGGAAGATCGTTGAGCGCTTCCCCTCCCAAGCCAAAGCTGAGACTTGGGCACCTTGGAGAGCTCTGGAAATGCTAACCAAAGAAAGCCTAAGGAGAGGGAAGCTGAAGCGAGATCCTCCCCAAAGGTGCCCTTGAGGTCCTATTTATAGATTTTCTGATCTGGCCTGCAAATAGCAGGATTCCGCCTCTTGATTTTACTATCCGCACCCCAAAGGGGTCTGCTACCAGCCAAACTCCGCTGTTTGGACGGGCTAATGGCAGGCCAACGGATGATTTCGTCGATCAGAGATGATCAACAGATTCGTCGAGCGTGGCAGCTTGGAGAGTTCGTCGAACGCAGGGTTTTGGCGAATTCGTCGAACGCGGCTTGTACTTCGTCGGGCGTCGGGCTGAGCTCGTCGACCCCGACTGAGGTTCGTCGATCACAGAGACTTTGGAAGAAATCTGGCTCGCTTGTCTTCTCGCGATCCTTCGGCGAGTTTCTAGCTCGCTCGCTTCCTTGCGAGCATTCGGCGAGCACTTGGCTCGCTCGCTTTCTCGCTGGTCGACCTTGGGGCTCTGGCACGCGGAAACTTGACTCGCGACTCTTCCCGCGGGTGACCTTTGATGATCTGGCTCGCCCCTCCCCTTTGGGTGAATGGCCCGTGAAGACCTCGTCCGCACTCCTGCCCCGCTCGCACTCCTGACTCGCTCGCCCTCTTGCGAGCAGCCGGCCAAGTGCTCGTCCCAGCGGATCCGCTGAGACGGGATCATCGAGCGCTGTTTGGACTTCGTCGAGCGCTGGCTCGCATTACTTCTGTTCGATCGTCCACTAGGCGAATATCGGGGTTGTACAGTGGCAGTTGATACCCGTTTTTCAGTTTCCATTGTGTAGTTACTGCAACCGTCAGCTGCTGTATGTTAGAGTGAAGAATAGGGAAGAGCGTTAGTGAATGAACAAAATAAGAAGAGCGCAAGATCATAAGTGACGAAGAGAGAAAAGAACTCAAGAAATATTTCTGAACTGAATGTCTTTCAAATGAAGACTCCATCCCCTTTTATAGTCATCCAAGATCAATATTTTATTTACAAGCATATGTCAACGCTGACCTCATTCTACTATTTACATCATCGTTGACATTATCATGTTATTTACATCATCGATGACATCCTCCTCCAATTTACATCATCGATGACATCCTCCTCCAAATATTTACATCATCATTCAAGTTCAAAAGATTTTGTATCACAAAATCAACACTGTAGGCTTTATCTAAGCATGTTCTCATGTAGTTCGATAGCTATGAAATGAATGAGTTTTGTGTTCCTCCCCTCCTTCCTCTGGTTTCCCTGTTCCCTGTAATTCTTCTCCGGACCTCTTCTAGTGAGACTCCGCTTGATTTTCCTCCAGGTTTTGCCTCAGGAAGATCCCTTCCCCTTCTTTGCATACGATCCCAAAAAGGATCGTAACACATACATTCTAAGAAATGCTTGAAGAAAATCACGTTCTTCTGATTCCCAAAATCAAAATAATGACCCTGCAACCATACCCTAAAAGATGAATTCCGTTATTGAGACTCATTTTGTGTTTTTAACAGGTGATTGTTATGTGCAAACTTATATTGGATATATGCTGACCATTTTATTAATTAAAAATTCAAAAAAATTATCTAAAAATAAACTCTAAAGATGGATAGGGGCAAACCAATCCAAAAATAAATAAAACTTCTAAGAATGTGATGAAACTTTTCAGAATTATTCTCCTCTTCATCATGAGTCAACGGTTCTGCAATTGGAGACATAGAATTCATGCAATTAATTTTTGTTCAAATTTGTAAAACTCAAAATCTTTCGATTAAGGCACCTATCTTATGTGTTCTTTAGCCACGAGTTCACTGTCACTTTCATATTCAAATTTCGTTTAGCGGATTGAAAGTTATGGTCCTTTGAAGTTCCGCCATTTGAACGAGTTGCTTTTGATCAGCACGTAACAAATTGGTCCGCACTTAAAATAGGTATGCACATATTCAAAATAGGTTTGTACATAACAATCACATTTTAATAATATTCAACAAAACCGGGATATTCATTATCAAATTTAACTATTTTATATGGTTTTTGCTTCCAAGAACCAGAATGATTATTAAATGAGATTTGATTTGGGAATGAAAATTGAGAGGGTACCTTAGTACACCCTCTTTTTAGTCATTTCTATGGAGTTCTCTAACATAAGTTGAATTGTTCAAGTGACAGATCCTCTTTTTATCGATCCATATGCTGAATGTTTAGTTTTTCCCGACGATGGTAACTTTGGCATCAAGGGGCAACACCCAGCCTCACTATCATCGACATTATACTATAAACTGGCAACTAAGTTCATTGATGACAAAATACTTAATGAGGTGAATAGCTTTGACGAGCTCAGGCAGGTATAATATCTGCGTCAAATCTTAGGTTTGTCTGTTAATTATGCGGTGCATTAACTTATACAGTGTAGGTTGTTCTTTTGACAGATGGCATGGACACCCGTCCGTATAGGTTGAACTGGCCGCGATACACTGTCATATATGATATATCTCCCGAGGCCATCTTTAAAGAAGCTCACAAGAAGCTTCGAGGTTTGTGTGAAATCTCTTGGGTACCTTAAAATCAAGTTTTCATAATTGAAGGAATTATATGGATTATGTTTTTGTAGTTCTTTTAGTAGTGTCATAACCCCATGGGGAATCATCATCATCACTGTCATTTGTCTTATCTCAACTATTTCGTTAATCTAATGTATACTCATTTACCGTCTGTACCCATTTAGTGTTGTCTGATATGGTCAAACCCGATGTTATGAAAATTTGACCGGGCCTGACGTTCTTAGCGTGAAATGGCCTCCTAGCCGGTACGGTCTAGGCTTAAACACGTCCCAACTAAAGACTAGTCAGGATGTGTTGAGCCAACAATTGAATGGCAGACCGGAGAATCGACACTTGTTTCAGTGAATCTGGCGGTTTTAAAATGTATTTTTTTATTATTGTAATTGGAGGGATTTGAACCCAGTACCTCTTGTCTTATGGATGAGGACAATAACACATGTGCAAGAACTCATTGACACTTCCTTTATCCTTATAGTATGATAAATAAATTTTATCCTACTATTGCCTTATTAATTTTTTTTCTTTTTTCTTATTCTTAATATAAGTACTCTAAGAATTATGACCAAAAGAAACCATGTAGTGACTATTTTTCGAAAGAGTGTTTAGAAATTTTTTTTCAGAATTTATGAGTGCCACTACCTTTCCTATTACCATTGGTTTCGTTTTTGGATAATAGTTAATGACCATAAAGCATTTGAGCCCTTATAAAATGAAAATGGTAAGTGAGCCCTTTCTTGTTAAATAATCTTCATTTTTAATCCCATCTTTAAATAGCACTTAAACAATGGTCAAATAAAAATAAATTTTCCCACAATCTTGATAATTTATTCAAGCATCTTTGGCCCTTAGATTAGGCTCATTGTGGGTTAACTTGGAGCTTTTTAGCCTATAGGTTTAGATTATGTTTGCTCATCGTGGGTTAAATTAGAGCTTTTTTAGCCCATAGGTTAGTGTTAGGTTAGAAACCTCTGAATGCTATTGTGTCCTCGATATGGACTTATCGGGCCTCTAATAGACACCAAGTAAAATTGATCGACTCTTTAATCAGCCTCTAGTAAGATTTATCAGAGCCCTGATAAGTACCCATCACATCAAATCGAGTCGTTCATGTATCTATCGGTCCTCCTATAGGATATATCGAGATTCGATAGACACGACTTAAATATAATATTTGGGATTCTACAACAAGAACATCCACAAAAATTAAATAGAGACCAGTGGAGAGACAAATTAACAAAACAATTGGTTGTTGGTTTCTCAAACTCAGAAATGATTTATGGGAGAGGGAGGGGCAAGAAAGATTTGGCGGCGAAGAAAATCAGAAGAAATTGTGGTAGAAGCTGTATGATTTCAGGAACTTGATGAAATAAGAGCAAAATGATACAATTTTTTTGAGTTTAAGCGCAATGAATAATATTATAAATTGATACCAAAGTTTTGCAAGGAAAGATAAAAAATTATTCAATAGAAAATTGAAAGAAACTAAAGAAAAATATACTAATACAATGAATCCTGAATCTGTAGATGTTGAATCTTCAATGCACCTAGAATACTTAATCATTAAAATAATGTAATGTGTACTATGAGTGTCCTTGATGCCAAGTTATTGATGGGCCCTTGCTAACGCATTCTATTATTTGGATATGATGAGGATTCTATAGAGAGAGAGTGAGAGTTAAGACAGAGAAAGGATGAAGGAGCTTAGTTTCTTCAAGAAACATTGAAAGATCTATATGAACAATTGTTATTTCCATAAGAAAGGAGAAGCTTTATTATATGTGTAATGAATGATGGAGGCAGATGCACTGAGATTTCATAGTCTTCGAGGGAGAGAACTTTCCTTAATATGAGAGATGATCTGATAAAGAGTGGACAGAAATGGAAGATGAGAGGGAAAAAAGATGGAATCTTGCCGACTATTTTTGAACTTCAGTTGCAAATACCATCTATTTTTGTCTCGCTTCGGTGGAAAAAAATTTATTTTTTCCTATGATCCCGCGAGTATAAATAGGGAACGAAGTGTAAAAAATAATCAAATAATTCCCTACTATGATTGCTGAGTGGATCATCGGTATGGGTAGTAGTTCTACAAAGGATCAGACTAGTGAAATCCATACGATTTTCCGATCTATATAGAAATTGCTTTTGAACTTGAGATTAAAGGGGGATCCACTTTGGGGCTTCCACAGAAGATAGATCGGACCAGGAATTTTTAAATTTCAATGGCGAGCAAAATTTGTACATCTATGATAGAAAGAATTTGGTGCATAAAGAGAGGGGAGAGACAGTTGAAAATAATTATTATATTTTTTATTTTTGGAGCTATATATATGTACGCCCGGTTTAGGGCATTGCTCTCAATTAATCACGTTCGACTTGGTATCAGAGGCACAGGGAAATTTCCGCCGCTCCTTTGTCGCGTCGCCTGCTTCCGCTCGACGTCTCGCCGAGCCGATCTCCCGTCGCCTACTTCTCGCTCGACGTCTCGCCTGCTTCCTCTCGCCGATCTCCCGTCGTCTGCTCGCCGCCAGCAGGGCTCGCCGTGAGCCGCTGGATGCGTTAGCCGACGCATCTCCTCCAGTCGGCCGCCGCATCTTCTCCTTCCTCCTCCGCCTTCTCTTTCGGCTTGCCGTTTTGTCCTCCATGGGGGCTGCCGGAGACGCCTCTCTTCCATCCTCAGGTGCTCTCTTCGTTTTTCAGATTTAGTCTGCACCCGTAGGATGTTCTCTCATTTCTCTTGAGATCTTCTTTTCTTTCTCTATGGGAGATCCTTCCAGCCCAGATCCTTCCACTCTTTCTCCCTCTTCTCAATCCGGTGCTCTTCCCGGATCTTTGGCCCCTCCATCTTCGGCTCTTCCGGTTGATGCTTTGCATCGTTCCTCGGGTGATCCTCCTCGGAGTCACGGCCAGTCTTTGAAGATTACTACAGTCGCCTTGGATGGCACAAATTACCTGGAATGGTCTAGGGCGGCACAACATGCGATTCGCAGCCACCAGTTGTATGGTCTTATTGATGGTACTATTGTTGAGCCATCGCGTTCCGATCCCTCGTGGCGCAAATGGGATGCGGACAATTCGTTGGTCGTCTCGTGACTGCTTCATTCGATGTCCCCTCAGGTGTATCGAAGCTATATGCTGTTGGACTCCGCATATGATATTTGGACGAGAGCCCGTGATACTTACTCCCAGGCAGGCAGTTCGATGCAAGTATATGAGCTCACTCGCCGTGTTCTGGAATTGAGACAGGGGACTATGACCGTTGCCGCCTACTACTCTGAGTTTGAGCGTCTTTATCAGGAGTTGGACTTCTTTAGTACCTTTACTGCTGCTTGTACGGTTGATGCGGTGGCACTTCAGAAGGATAAAGACCGTTTCCGTGTTCATGTCTTCCTTATGGGCCTTAGCATGGAGTTTGATGCTGTTCGTCTGCACATTCTCCATCGTGAGCCTCTTCCCTCCCTTCGGGAGGCATTCAGCATGCTCCTCAGTGATGAGAATCGCCGTCGCACTCTTGGTTCTGCTACCGATCACTCTGCGCTGGCAAGTATGACTCGTGGTCCTTTCCCTGTTTGTAGTCATTGCGGGAAGACAGGCCATGTCAAAAGCTCTTGTTTTCGTCTGCACCCGCACCTTGCTCCAAGTGGTCGGGGCTCTGGTACCCGCGGTAGAGGAGGGTACCGTGGCGGTGGTGGTGGTCGTCCCTCTGATAGCCGCTCTCAGTCTTCTGCTCACTCTACTGCCGTTCTGGACGATACTTCTGGAGGCCTGTCTACCGTTGAGTTAGAGGCCTTCCGCCGCCTGTTGTGCTCTCACACTGACTCTACTCCTGCTTCCTCCCATGCTGCTGTTGCCACTTCAGGTCTGTCCAGTGCTCATGTCGTGTCTTCCACACCCTCCGAGTGGATAATCGACTCAGGTGCGACCGACCACATGACTGGCTCTGCCTCAGGTTTTACCTCATATACTCCCCTTTCTGGTCGTGATAAGGTTATTGCTGCCAATGGCTCCCTCTCTGCCATTGCCGGTAAAGGGACAGTTCCATGTACTCCTGACCTATCACTTTCCTCTATTTTACATGTTCCTTCTTTTCCCAGAAATTTACTCTCTATTAGTCACTTGACTAACTCCTTACACTGTTCTGTGACATTCTTTCCTTATGTTTGTGTTTTTCAGGATCTGGCTACGAGGCGGACACTTGACAGTGGTAGGAATGTCGGCGGCCTGTACTTGCTGAACCAGTCTTCTCCCAGTGCCCTATCTTCCACCAGATCTCCGACTCTTGATGATCTTCGACGATGGCATCAGCGCCTTGGCCACCCTTCTCCTTTATATCTTACTAAATTGTTTCCTGTTTTTCATCATTTACTTCCGTCATTTTCTTGTGATGCTTGTGAACAATCTAAACATGTACGGTGTTGTTCTACTCATTTGTCTGTCCCTAGTCTGTATCCATTTGATGTTATTCACTCTGATGTTTGGGGTCCATCCCCTGTTCTCTCTTTATCTGGATTTAGATGGTTTGTAACGTTTATTGATTGCTACTCTCGCACTACTTTGCTTTATATGCTTAAAAAGAAAAGTGACGTTCTTTCTTGCTTTCAAAACTTTCATAAGATGGTGGTCCAACAATTCGGAGGCACAATACGTGTGTTACGTAGTGATAATGGTGGAGAATATGACGATCGCGGTGTCTTTGGGGCTTACCTTGCGGACCATGGTATAATCCATCAAACTACATGTGTCCACACCTCCACTCAAAATGGGGTGGCCGAACGGAAGAATCGGCAGTTGCTGGAGGTGGCCCGGTGCTTACTTCTTTCTATGCACCTCCCTAAATCCTATTGGGGGGATGCTGTTCTTACCGCCGCACATCTCATTAACCGCCTTCTGTCCCGTGCTCTCTCGTTTGCTACGCCTCTCTCTCGCCTAGAACAAAAACACATTGTCCACACCTCTCATCTTCCCCCTCGTATCTTCGGCTCCGTGTGTTTTGTTCATGTCCATACCCCGCATCGTGATAAACTTGATGCGCGGTCCCTTCGATGTGTTTTTGTTGGTTATTCTTCTACCACCAAATGGTATAGATGTTATCACCCTCCGACACGTCGGTATTATTGTACTGTCGATGTCACCTTTCGTGAGGGGGAGTCGTACTTTGATCCTCGTCAGGGGGAGATGATTAGTACTGGTGCCGAGATGACCGACTCCCCGCTTCCGATTTGTGCTACTCATCCTTCTGTTCCTGCTCCTCCACCTGATCCCGTTCCGCCACCTGCTCCTGTTCCTTCTACCTCCGCTCCTCCGATCATATATACATACTCCCGTCGTCCCACGACTGTTGAGCATGTGCAGACTGAAGATGTTCCGCCAGTACCGGTGAATGCCTCCAGCCCAGATTCTGATGACGACCTCCATATTCCTCTTGCCCGTCTTATTGGTAAGAAGGGTAGCACTAAACATCCCATTGCCAACTACATTCGTTATGATCACCTTTCTCAGGCACATCAAGCATTTGTTTCTTCTCTTTCATCTATTGTTATCCCTAAGACATGGCAGGAGGCTGCTCAGATACCTGAATGGAAAGCGGCAATGGAGGAGGAATTGCGTGCCCTGGACAAGAATAAAACATGGCAACTGGTGAGCCTTCCTCCAGGGAAGCGAACGGTCGGATCCCGTTGGGTATTCACAGTTAAACAAAACCAAGATGGTGTTGTGGAGCGGTATAAAGCTCGTTTGGTGGCTCAGGGATATACCCAGGCCCAGGGCATTGACTACCAGGAGACCTTTGCTCCTGTTGCTAAGATGAACTCAATCCGCGTTCTTTTTTCTGTTGCTGCAAGTCGTAGATGGGAACTACTTCAGCTAGATATCAAGAATGCCTTTTTGAATGGTGATCTGGAGGAGGAGGTATACATGGATATTCCACCGGGCTCTGTTATCAAAGGGTCCAAGGGGAAGGTGTGCCGAGTTCTAAAATCTCTGTACGGCTTGAAACAGTCTCCGAGAGCGTGGTTTGGGCGTTTTTACAAGTTCATGCTTCAACTTGGGTACACTCAAAGTCATGCTGACCACACACTCTTTATTAAGAAAAAAGGTGCCCAGGTCTCTATTCTTATTGTGTATGTGGACGACATCATCATTACCAGGGATCACATGGAGGAGATCATTTACTTGAAGGAACAACTGAGCAAGGAATTTGAAGTTAAAGACCTGGGAAAGCTTAAATATTTCTTGGGAATTGAAGTGGCAAGGTCACAACAAGGGATCTTCATCTCCCAAAGAAAGTATACTCTAGATCTTCTTGAAGAGACTGGGATGCTTGGGTGTGCACCCGTGGACACCCCCATTGAGGCTAATCACAAAATTGATGCAGATACTAGTGGAGAAAAGGTGGATGTCTCAAAATACCAACGTTTGGTTGGACGACTCATATACCTGTCCCATACTCGCCCTGACATTACGTATGCTGTGGGGGTCCTAAGTAGGTATATGCATTCTCCTTCCATTCGTCATCAGCAGGCGGCCTTTAGAGTGCTACGGTATCTCAAAAAGGCACCCGGCCGTGGGATCCTTTTCAAAAACGGCCAATCTTTAGAAGTTGAAGTGTTTACAGATGCTGATTGGGCTGGTAGTCAAGATGACAGAAAATCAACTACAGGGTACTGCACTTTTGTGGGAGGCAACCTCGTTTCATGGAGGAGCAAGAAGCAAAATGTGGTAGCTCGATCAAGTGCAGAGGCAGAGTATAGGGCAATGGCACAAGGTGTTTGTGAAGGATTGTGGTTGAGGACTCTCCTTCGGGACATTGGCCTTCAGGGGAACAATCCTATCATGATCTACTGCGACAACAAAGCCGCCATCAGTATTGCGCACAATCCAGTGCAACATGATCGAACCAAACATGTGGAAGTTGATAGACATTTCATCAAGGATCACCTAGACAAAGGGAATATCTGCACTCCTTTTGTGAACTCATCCGATCAGCTTGCGGACGTCTTCACCAAGGGTTTATACAGCGACAACTTCAAGGACAACACAAACAAGTTGGGAATGATCAATATATATTCCCAACTTGAGGGGGAGAGTTGAAAATAATTATTATATTTTTTATTTTTGGAGCTATATATATGTACGCCCGGTTTAGGGCATTGCTCTCAATTAATCACGTTCGACTGAGACATGAGAAGAGGGACTCTTGATTCAAATGCATTTCATTAGTTGATTAAATAATTACACTTTGAATTCAGACTATTTATTATTCAAAATTAGATAAATGCCAAAATCTTACCATTTTGAAATAATGATAATCTGAAAATTAAGTGATTAAAGATAAAATAAAATCCAGAAAAAAACATCAAATTTTGAAAGGACTTTTGGCACTAAGTATCCTCCAATTAGGAGGTTTTTGCACATTGCACCATAAATATTTAATTTTGGCACTTTGCACCCCCCAAAAGCTTTAATATTGATATTTTGCACCCTCCTCATTGAATATTTAGGGTGAAAATGCCAATATTAAAGCCTTTGGGGGGTGCAAAGTGCCAAAATTAAATATTTGGGGTGCAATGTGCAAAAACCTCATAATTAGAGGGTGCTTAGTGCTAAAGTCCCGATTTGTAAATAATCTAGAATAGTTTTGTTGTATACCTTGTTGCTTCCTAAAGAACTTCAGAAAAAACTAGGAACCAAAAAATGGGTTGCAACAAATTTTCATTGAACTTATCATAACTTGGTAATAAAGCATTACCGGACAACTGAAAGTCCAATTTACTTTAAGGGTGATTATTACATAATAACTCTTATGAAAATACTAATGACAAACATACAAACTAATTCCTTATTCATGCAATTACATAAAGGAAATCATATGTATCTTGATCATCATCAATCAATGTATAGTAGGCCATCACTTATCATTGGTAATTAGAACAAGATGCAATAAGATTTGCAGCACCACCTCAATTTCCCGAGTAATTTCTCCAAGGCTTCGTGGCGCGGCGTTTTTGCTCCGATGAGTTTGGACAAAAATGCCACCGTCATAAAATGTATGTTTGGCGTGACAAAGGTTATGACCGCCACCCAATAAAAACTAGTTTTGAACATAAAAGTGGATGAAGTTCCTTAGGTAAGGTCGGGCGTTCACGAACGACGGTTCATAACCACCGCACCAAACGGAGCATAAGTTGTATTATTAGGTACCCAGTGAAATGGGCACGGATTTTCCGTGCATAGTATTTTCCGTGCATAGGTACCCAGTGAAATCGACAACGACAATACTTCGTCCGTCGTAGATGTTCCTTGTGCACTGTGTCCAAACTCCCGTGGCATCAAATACCTTCAGCAACCATACATTTTTGTTATGTGCGGAAATGTTTCATTACATTTTTCTCCTTTCATTCATAGTTTTAATTTTAATTTATTTTTTAAAATTTTAAGTTTTTATTTTAAATTTATTTTGATATTTTGAAATTATAAATTTTCTTCATGATAATATGAAAACAATACTTAAATAACTTTATGCTACTATACATAATATACAAGTTAAATTAAACAACCAAATTAATATTTTTATGAAATAGTCCTTGGATAATTTTATGAACTTTATATTATATGAAAGATAAAGGGCAGCCCGGTGCACAAAGCATCCCCGTGCAGCGAGGGTCTGGGGAAGGGTTCCACCACAATGGTGAAATGTAGGCAAACCTTTCCCTGCATTTTTGCAAGAGGCTGCTTCCAGGACTCGAATCCGTGACCTCAAGGTCACATGGCAACACCTCAACCGGTGCGCCAAGGATCCTCTTCATGTTATATGAAAGATAATTTGGGGAATATTAATTTTGGTGTCCACTTGTGGTTTTCTTTATTAACCTACATGTTTTCATTTTCATATTGCTTTTTCTTTTCTTTAATGTTGCTAAGTTTAGATAGCGGAGCTAAGCTCTCAAAGACCTGCATGATCGTCCACACTTCTATGGAGTTGTCTGACTTACAAATGCTTTTGCCCAGAAAAGGATTTAGCGGTTATAAACCAAGTTTATGGGTCCTCCAGGTGCAATACCTCGACAACTTGCATATCCTTCTATCATTTTTTTCGCTTGACTCTGGGAAATTGTTGCCTAGCACTATTTTTCATTTCATTATTGATGTATATTGTTGCTGCTAGCATATGAAGTATGAGTAGTGGCAGGACGATGTCCTACACTTTTATTTTCCAGATGAAAGGCAATGTTTTGGAGAGCGGTGAGAGAGTGGCGACGGTTGTGAATGCTGTTATGAAAAATGAAATTAACGTTTGGATAGGTGCATGAACAAACAGTATTTTCTCGAAATGGCATTTTAGGCTAAAACACTATCACGGCCATGCAAGTATGGTCTAGCTTTAGCGGACGTGAACGCGAAGACCCCCAAAAGTTGAATTTGTACAAAAAAACTGTCACGAAAGTTTCAAACACATGTAAACCGCAACACTGTTTCTCGCTATAGTTTCACACCGCTATCGCTCAAACATGTTGTCTGTCCCAGACTATGTCAGGACCTTTGGCTTTATTGGTTTCTTTCCTGGAATAATTTGGAGTTTAGCCTCTATCTACTGTCTTAAGCAATGTTATGGTCATTATTTCCAGAAGTAGTGTTTTACAATGCTTAGCCAGTTTTTTATTCACGCCCTTCTATGGTGACGCTCTGCGGGCTCACTCTTCTTTGGTGAACTGAGACCTTGACAATTCCATTTTGATGAATCCTGTTGTTGCATTCTCTATCTCTCTCTTCCTCCTCTTCTCATCATCCCTCTCCCTCAAAGACATATGATGTTATACTATTAGCATTCTCTCTCCCTCTCCCTCCCTATCCATCCCTTCTCCTCACCCAAACTAATCATGGTCATTGTGTAACCACACGAACTCCCAAGCATCAAGATTTTCTCAATTTGACCTAATAAACGTTCCGTTTTATTTTCTTGGTGCAGCTTCCCAAAACTTCAACTATCTCAAGAACTCTCCAACATGAGCACGCTTAACTTTGAAATTCCTACCGAACTCCAACCACTACACCAAAGCGCATATTGATGTTTAAGAGTTATGCTTTCTCATATTTGAGAGAGACCTCACATTCATCTGCCAATATGAATTTCAATGCATAAGAAATAAATATGCGATATTTCAATAAGATGAGCTTCGGATTCCTGCGAATTTCGCTAGCATGGAATTCCGAATCTTAATACGGCATGACCTACAATTTCATGGATATTTTTGAAGGGGAGCTTTGGCGCACCGGTTGAGGTGTTGTCGTGTGACCTTGAGGTCACGGGTTCGAGTCTTGGAAGCAGCCTCTTGAAAAAATGAAGGGTAAGGTTTGCCTACATTTCACCCTTGTGGTGGGACCCTTCTCCGGATCCTCGCTGCGCGGGGATGCTTTGTCTACCGGGCTGCCCATTTTTAATTAAAGCTTCTCTTCTTCCTGTCAAGTTTATGTGCTGTCTAAACAAACTAAATAGTGCATGCATGCATCATAGTTCTAGATATCTTTATCCAGCTTTGTTCAGGAAGACTGTCATAATAATCATTTCTTAGAACAACAAACTTTTGAGGGTTGACTTATTTTCAGGGGCTGCCACTTACGACATTGGCCGAATTCGAGAATATATTATCTACAGTCAGCAGTTTAGCCATGAAAGGCTGCCCTTTCATTGGAGAGTTTCCCGGCCTGTTGCTTGGCGACAAATTTGAAGACAAGGCAAGTATATGATTATACTAGCAGCCGTGCCGGGGATCTCCTGTGCGCAGTGCGTGGTTGTGATAGTACTCGACCGTTACTTGATGCTCCTGCAAAACCATTTTTCGCTGCATACATTAGAAACCGAGTACTAACACGGCAGCACACTGCCCACGTAAAACCCGTGCATGATTGTTTATTTATAATATACTATGTCACTTATATATTTTAATATTTCAATTATATTATAGTACTTTCTATATAATTTCTTTGCTTAACTTTATTATCATATTATAAAGAATAGCTGTTAAAATTTGTAATTGGAGGAAATGATATTGGTAAAAATGTAAATAGAAAAGCATTCCAAAAGAATATTTTTTTAAAATATATTGTATAGATAGATAACTAACTGGAAATGTAAGCATAGAACTGCTGACATATGCCAATACGCATAGGGGCAAAATAGTAATCCTGCATTGTCGCCGGATTCGGTGCTTGAGCATATCTAAGTCCAACACTTTGTTATTTAGTTGTAGATTACTCTCTTCTTTCGCGGTCCTTCTTATTGCCGATGAACTCTTTCCCTCTTGCAGCTTGCCACACAAAAATGGATGGAAAAACTTTTCTCAAGTCATGGTTTCAGAGCCAGTGTGGTTAACTATGATGAGGTGGCAACAAATGTGCATGACGTGGCAAAAGGAGATTCAGCTAATCTGCTATTCGTTGCGAGGCAGTTGAGGTTTTCGGATGCGCAGGTGATCTAGTTATAAGTTTGTAGCTACTTTAATTCAATTTTTCCCTGTCACTGTTCACCAACCATAAAATGGGCAGCCCGGTGCACAAAGCATCCTCGCGCAGCGAGGGTGTGGGGAAGGGTCCCGCCACAAGGGTGAAATATAGGCAAACCATACCCTACATTTTTGCAAGTCTGCTTCGAGGACTCGAACCCGTGACCTCAAGGTACACGGCAACACCTCAAACGGTGCGCCAAGGCTCCCAAATTTTCAAATTCATGTATATTATGTTTTTTAATTGGTTGAAGATACAATTCTAAATAGGATTTGTTAAGAAATTGTTTCGGTTTGGAATCATTTAGGCCCATTAATTCTAAATGAATCAAAATAAAAAAGAATTCTTACCAAATCTTATTTAAAACTGTATTTGCAACCAATTAAGTTTTTTTTTAAATACATAGGCTACAGGTATAACTCGATCAGGTGCAATTTAGAAGTTATTTAAATTTTAATTGGCAAGAATAAGAGAACTTACCACTATTAGTATGAAAAGGTAATCATCACATTAGTTCATATTTCATGAAAGTATAATAATACCACTGACCCAATAGGTTTTCTTCTTCAAAAATGGAAATAGAAGGCAAACACAAAAAATCAATCTCATATAAATAGTTCTCATGGCGGCCAACTACTCATCATCCCCTTAATGATAGCGGTCTGCTAGGTATTTTTCCCTTGAAATTACAACCTCCCTTAGTCCCTTAAAGTCTTTTGGTTTTCATGAGTCTTAGGTTCTGTTTGAGACAGCCATGATGTTTAGGCTCCGTTTGGTGTGTTTGGACAAGAACGCCACCATCATAGAATGCATGACAATGGTTATGACCGCCCCAAGAAAAGAAAACTAGTTCTGAACATAAAAGTGGATGAAGTTCCTTAGGTGAGGTCGGGCGTTCACGAACGATGGTTCATAACCGCCGCATTCATGACCGCTACCGTTGTGCCAAACGGAGCCTTAAGATGCGGCGGTGTGAACCATGGTATTAAAAGCGGTGGTGGCGGTTTAAATGCCTTTGGAACAACAACCATGACAAATTTCTTAGCCCAAATTCCACTCTCGGGGTACAAGCATTCATAACCACTAAAGGCTGATGTTATGCGCACGACTTAGCGGACCTCTTTGCATCTACAAGAGAAGAACATGTCTTGCGTGTACCATGCTCATGTTCAACGACACTCGGCGGAAGCGGCATTGGGATCCTCCATGAATGTTCGTATGATTTTGTAAGTGGAATATTGTAAGTAAAGTTTTATATAAAGGCACGTGACAATTGAAAATAACTGAATATTTTATTTCCAAAAAAATATGAATATTACAAAGGTATGACCTCCTTTATATAGAATGGAGGAGGTGAGAGAGATTACAAATTGGAGATGTGAGATTAATATTATACAAAGCTACACATACGGTCACAACGGTCACAAATATCCTGACCGTAGAAGTTGTGCGGTTAGACAAGCTAACTGAGCAGACCGCAAGGTGCGGTCACATGATTAGACCGCGCAATCACATCCTGCCAGTCTTCATCACACAACAGGTGGTCAATCAAAGGCTAAACGATCAGACCGCAAGGTGCGGTCACAGGCAGAGACTGCACTATCACATTCATTTTCTAACACTCCCCCTCAAGCTGGAGCATATATGTCAATCATGCTCAACTTAGAACAGATGTCATAAAATGAGGACGATAGTGGTTTGGTAAAGACATCTGCTAGCTCATTAGCGGAGGTGACGAACGGAGTGCAGATTTTTTCCTTCAATATTTCTTCTCTGATGAAGTGACAATCAACTTCAGTGTTTTGTCCTCTCATGAAATACTGAATTTTTTGATATGTATATGACAGCTTTGTTGTCACAGAACATTGGTAACGGATAGTCATAGACTTCTCTCAAGTCATGCATAATGGGCTCGCAACCACTTTAATTCACAGGTGGTTGAAGTCATACTTTTGTATTCAGCCTCAACACTTGATCTGGATACAACAATTTGTTTCTTGCTTTTCCAACTAACTAGATTCCCTCCTACAAATGTGCAAAAAACCTGATGTGGACTTCCGATCTTCTTTGTCATCAACATAACTAGCATCAGAGTAGGCTTCAATCCTCAAATGGTTATTCTTCTGAAACAGTAATCCATTCCCTAGAGATCCTTTCACGTATTCCAGGATTTTTAGAGCTGATTGGAGATGACACTCGCTGGGGTTTTGCATGAACTGACTTACCCTGCTTACAACATAACAGATGACCGGTCTTGTTACGGTCAGATAGATAAGCTTGCCCACTAGTCGGCTGTACCTAGTAATGTCTAAAAGAAGTGGCGAGTCCTCGTTCCAAGATTTGACTTCACCAACAGTCATCGGACATCGAGCCGGTTTAGCTCCAAGTAGACCTATTTCTTTTAAAAGATCAGTGACATATTTTCGTTGTGAGAGCACCACTGAGTTGTGTCTTCGTGAGATTTCTATTCCCAAAAAGTACTTAGGAGCTCTCGTATCTTTTGTAACGAAGTTTTGTTGAAGATGTTTCTTTGTTAGAGCAATTTCATCATTATCATCGCCAGTAAGGAGAATATCATCTACATAGACAACAAGAACAACCAGCCTGTGAGAAGTCCTTCGTATAACGAGAGAGTGATCTGCAGAACTTCGAGCAAAACCAATGACGGAGATCACTTGGCTGAATTTGTCGAACCTGGCCTGAGGGCTTTGCTCGAGGCCATAGATTGCCTTCCGCAGCTTGCATACCTGAGACTCCCCATGAGCAACATACCCAGGAGGTTGCTCCATATATACCTCTTCTTGGAGGTCTCCTTAGAGGAAGACATTCTTTACATCCAACTGGGACATTTCCCAATCTTTGTTGATAGCTACAGGAAAGAGAACCCAAATTGTGTTGATGTGAGCAACTGGGGATAAAATGTCAAAGAAATCCACACCATATGTCTGAGTGAAGCCCTTGACAACCAGTCGAGCCTTATAACGACCTGCAGTGCCATCAGGATGAAAATTTACCACAAACACTCATCGACATCCGACCACATCTGTTGTAGGAGGAATAGGGACAAGAATCCAAGTACCCCTTTCAGTCAAGGTAGTCATTTCTTCATCCATGACAGCTTTCCAGCGTGGTATGATAAGAGCTTCTTGGTAAGTGGTCAGAATGATAGTGGCTGAAAGGGCTAGAGCAAAATCCCTGTAAGGAGTCGAGCATACGAGACTACATCATGAATGGAATGTTGAGTACACATTCAAACTCCCTTGCGAAGAGCAATGGGAAGATCAAGGTCCGACCTGTCATCTGTATCAGATCCGCTCGATGAAGAGAGTGCTGGCCCGAGAACTGGCAAAGACGGCCTGGAGGTGGAGAAGAGGTGGCGGGAGATGGAGAGGAAAAGGGTGGTGTGGGAAGAGAAAGTTGAGCGAGTTCGGGCAAAGGGGCAGAAACAACTGGTAGAGTGCGGTTATTATCAGTTGGTGAGGTTCTAGGGTCTTGCGAGAAGTAAGAAGTATTTTCAAAGAATGTGACGTAAGCGGAGACATACTGTTTTCGGAGAAGAGGGTCATAACATCAATATCTTTTTTGAGTGGGAGAGTAGCCAAGAAAGATGCACTTAATGGAGCGA
Organism: Dactylorhiza incarnata; assembly: GCA_033032865.1. NCBI lineage: Eukaryota > Viridiplantae > Streptophyta > Magnoliopsida > Asparagales > Orchidaceae > Dactylorhiza > Dactylorhiza incarnata. The sequence continues at coordinate 5,217,423 of JAWHQI010000110.1, read as the reverse complement.
GGAGAGAGTTTACCTCGACTAGCTGAAGGAGAGTGGACAAATGTCGTGCAGCTGAAGACTCGGGGGGTTAAAGGAAAAAGTGTGGCATCTGGGTATAGGATGGAGAAGGGGGTCTGGCCTTGGAGGACCGAAGAGGAATACGGTTGATGAGATAGCAAGAGAGGAGGATGGCATGACCCCAGTACGAGCTAGGGACATTCATCTGATAAGAAGAGTACGAGCAACGTCGAGGAGATGTCGATTCTTGCGTTCCGCCACACCATTTTGTTGGAAAGTATACAGACAACTTGTTTGATGGATAATGTCATGATGCATAAAAAAGTTGAAAATTGATTACTAAAATACTCTTTAGCATTATCAGTACGAAGAACTTTAATCGACACCAAATTGTGTGCTAATTTCATTATAAAAAGAGGAATACAGAGAATAGATCAGAACGTTCTTTTAAAAGATACGTCAAAGTACATCAAGAGAAGTCATCAATAAAAGTAACAAAATACAGACAACCACTACCAACAGATTTGGTAGGAGACGGACCCCAGATGTCTGAGTGAATAAGTTCAAAGGGACGAGAAGAGCCACATCCTTGTTTCGCTGGATAAGAGGAGCGATGGTGTTTTTCGAGTTGGCAGGCTTCACAGTTGAGAGAGGAGTCTTCCTTTAACAGATCTGGGATGAGCTGGTAGAGAAGGCGAAGATGCCACTGTAGAAGAGAGGTGGATGCAGAGATGGCAAATACAGTATCCAGGAAGAAGAGGCCGCCGCTTTCAGTCCCAGTAATAATCGTCTCCTTGGAGTGTGGATCTTGAAAAGATCAAGTAGTAGAGGTAAATGTTACTGAACAATGTAGTTGTTTGCATAGAGAGGTAACCAAGAGCAAGTTGCATGGAAAAGTTGGCACGTAGAAAGTGTCTTTTAGTTGAAGAGGCGGAGTGACTTGGACTATATCGGTCACGCATACAGGAGATGGAGAACCATCCACAATCAAAACCAGAGGTGACCGACTATGCTTGTCCAAATGAGAGAAAAGAAGAGGATTTTCTGTCATATGATTTGTAGCACCAGAGTCAATGAGTCACTACCTGAAGAGGTGGCAAGAGAGGCTGACTTCTTGTTGACCGAAAAAGTTGCTTCACTTACTGGAGGGCGAAGATGAGGATACTTGTCATAGCAACGATCCACAGAATGTCATGTCTTGCCGCAATGAGAGCAGAGGTATCGGGACAGACCTCGCCCAGGGTGACCTCCACGGCCACTAGTGTTGCTTCGAAGAGCCGAATGAGCAAAGGTGTCGGAGGGTGGTGGGGAGGCAAGCTGAGGTCGCTGAAGAAGAGTGTTGACAGCACAGATGCGAGCAGCGGTAGCAGCAAGGGTGGGAGAGTCGGCATCTCCTAGAATTTGTTACCGGACCATATCATAAGACTCTGGGAGGCGAAGAAGGTAACATACCACCAGGAGTTCCTGGAAGTGTTTGTGTTGCTCGACAAGATCAGCGGAGAAAGGGCGATGTTGAAGAAGTTCGGCACCACGAGCTTGCACCTCTAGATAAGCATTTGCAGGAGACATGGAGGGGCGAGCAAAAAGATCGGCATATAACGTGTATATGCGAGAATTCTTCGCCCCCTTGGAATAGAGAGCAGCAAGATTAGTCCATGCAGCCTTAACAGTCTCATCATGACGAATTATAGGCATTCATTCATCAGATAGATTGTTCGCAAGCCATGTTCGAACTAGAGCATCACTGGCATCTCAGTCATCAAAGGTAGCAGAACCTCTTGGAGGAGGGTCATCAGTCAGGTGATGACGTTTGCGATGGGATGTTAACAAAAATGTTAATGAGATACTCTAGTCTGGATAGTTTGGTCCTGTCAGCTTTGAGGTGGTACCTAGATTTTCTAAAGCAGTGGAGACTGGAGGGGGCGATTAGAACAGGTGGAGCGATCAGGATAGTTGAAGAAGAGTTATCCGTGAAATATAGTTGAAGAAGAGTTATCCGGAGTACCCATAGAGGGCGCGCAGTCAGGGAGAAGAGAACTCAAGATGCAAAAATCGCTAGAGAGCACTCAGGCTGAGACCGGTGAAGAAGGCTGAGACCGCTCAGGCTAAGATCGGTGAAGAAGGCTGAGACCGCTCAGGCCACCAAGAAAACAGGAAGAGAAGAGCGGGCGGTTAGGAAACCGAAATCCGCTTAAGAGGAGAACCGGGCGACGAAACAGAGAGTTCACAACCGAAGGATCGGTGTTACCTCTGATACCATGTGAGAACTTGGAAATATCTTATCAGAAATTAACAAAGACACGTGGCAATTGAAATAACTGAATATTTTATTTCCAAAAAATCTGAATATTACAAAGTTATGACCTCCTTTATATAGAATGGAGGAGGTGAGAGAGATTATAAATTGAAGATGTGGGACTAATATTATACAAAGCTACACATGCGGTCACAACGGTCACACATATCCTGACCGCAGAAGCTGTGTGGTTAGACAAGCTAACTGAGCAGACCGCAAGGTGTGGTCACAAGATCAGACCGTGCGATCACATCCCGCCGGTCTTCATCACACAACAGATGGTCAATCAAAGGCTAAACGATTAGACTGCAAGGTGCGGTCACAGGCAGAGACCGCGCGATCACATTCATTTTCTAACAATAGCCTAGTTAATTGATTGGTATTAATTAATTATATTATTTTATCTTGTTGTCATTCCTGTCTTATAGTGGACATTTGCCATATATAAGGAGGCCTTAGGATTAGAGAACATCTTTGGATCATTAGGTTTTTTGGGCTCTCATTTGGGAGATGAGTTCTTCCGAGATCATTAGCTAAGCAGGAGCTTGTCTGCAGAGTTGTATCCTATTATTATTACCATTTAATGCGCTCTGAGCGCTCTCTTCCGCCTCATTCTCACAATCGCTTTGAGTGCTCGCTCTATCTGAATCGTAAAAAAAATATCGTTTGAAACCGTTGACCACACCATCATGACTTCATTTTGAAGAAGAAAAAAGCATTTGTGATTGCACCTACCTAAGGGCTCATTTGGCGTGGCGTTTTTGCTCCGGTGAGTTTGGATAAAAACTCCACGTCATAAAATGTGTTTGGTAACAATGGCTATGACCGTCATAAAAATTACTAATTTTGAACGTAAAAGTAAATGGAGTTCCTTATGTGAGGTCAGGCCATTGTTGTTCATAACCACCGCGTTCATGATCGATGACGTGTATTCTTTTGACCCTTGTGCGAAGCTCACATGTGCGATAATGGCTTCGATTTTTTGATGTTTTCGACTCTCGCCAGCATGTAATCCATATGCATTGCCTGAGCTGGATCTCTAAATATCTATGTTATGTTGATGTATCAGATGGAAGCCTGGAGGGCGCACTTTGAAAGGATTGACGAAGGGGGAGATGAGGAAGGTTTCGAGGAGCTATAAAACCTATCTTCATACAAGAAGAAGATTTCACGCAGAATTCCGTGCAGCGGAATCTAATAGGGTCACATCCATCAAGATGCGTGCATAAGTACACCTCACTTTCGTCCGAATGGAAGTTCATGCGCGTGATGAGCCTCGAAGATTAGTTGTAGATGAATTTGAAGTTCAATGATAAAATATTTTTCTTCTGGGCATGTTAAATTTGTAAGCAATTCTTCCAGGAAATTCCAGGTACATATTGTGTGAACATGCACTGAAACATTGTGTACTGAAACATTATGGTGAGAAAGCTGTTGTGTGAACATGCACTGAAACATTATGGTGAGAAAGCATATGTGAATGTTTTTTGGCATTTTGCATCCCCGAAATACGGGTTTTTAGCACTTTGCCCCCTGAATATTTAAAATTGTCACTCTGCACCCCCCCTCCCCCCCAATTTCAGATTTCTGGCACTTTGCACCCCTAGCCGAATTTTCAAGAGTATTTAAGTCCGGTCAGCAGTAGAAATTTAATATTTTTGGTGTGCAAATATAAATTTGACAAAAATCGGTGCAGTGTGCAATAAAAATTTAGCATTTTTACTGATGCCCGGACCTAAATACCCTTGAAAATTCAGCTATGGGGGTGCAAAGTGCCAGAAATCTTGAATTTGTGGGTGCAAAGTTCCTTTGCAACATATTGTGAAATATATGAGCATTACTTTTGGGGAAAAAAAGTTCCAGGCTGGGTTTTTGTTTCCTTGTGTTTTTTAGATACCAAGGGGGGACATGCGCACGAGAGATTGCATCCAGAAGATGAATGCATTGACGCTCGAGAGGCATGCTTGTGCTAAATACAGACTTCGTGGCCGGTTTTCTCGCGTAATATACGAGGTAGGGGATATTTGAGTTATTACCTAAGATTTCTTAAAATAAAAGCACGAGCATATTAAATTGAGAGCATAAAAGTAATGCAGTGTGGGTTTGTTTGGCCGGGTGATAGCGGTTGGAGATGAAGACTTTGTTTGAGATGGTGGTGGCAGCGAGAAAAGTTCTATTCTCATCGCCACAGCTATTTTAGCGGCGTTTGAGTAGTGAGAAAAGTGTTTTTGCCAAAAAAAGGTGAACCCTCTCACTTTAAGAAAAACTAAAATGAGCTTTTCGCATTTTCATACTTCTGTTCTCGCGGGTCAACATCTCATTTATATTCTCACTATTTTTTCTATCGGTGCGTTTCTGACAGCTCTAATCTCACCGCTGGTTTACCCACCACGGCTTTTCCTATCGCCACAGCCTTCCCAAACAATGATTATCCAATGTGAAACACACGTTCGCTCCGACTTCATCCAAATATTCTATAATAACACGGAAAAATCAGCTCAACCCTCAAAACAAATGCTAACACACATTAAGCATGCACCCATTAACATTGTAAGAATATTCCTCAATGATGTCTATCTTGGCACAAATGTATTTTCGCTCACCAAATGATTATCCAATGTGAAACACATGTTCGCTCCAACTTCATCCAAATATTCTATAATAACACGGAAAAATCAGCTCAGATGAACAAATTACTGCCAAGCGCAAATGGATACAAAGTCGATGTTTATGACTATGATGTTACTCAAATCATCAAACTCTTTACGAAAAGAAAACGTTGGCCATATAAAGTGCTAGACAACCCGCCGATTATGAATCTAAAACCATTTGTACTCTACCAACACCCATTTCAAATGAAGAATATGCTATACAATATTGATGCAGGACGGCACGTAGGGTTTGCGCGCCTGTCGGCTACTTCTAGGAATTCCTTAATGCGTGCAATTAAAAATTTGAAATTTGAGCGGGCGTGCACGAACTTTAAAAACTTAAGCAACTAGATTTTGTAAAGCATAAAATTACTACTTTTGTTCAAAATGAATTTTCTTGAAATTATGGTTCAGTTCTAAATCCGGGGAAGAAAATTCGCAATTGTCGTTTCGTTCCCCTTGTTGTAGCAAACGGAAATCGTGAACTCCAAATACGTTTCCGTTTGGAGTTTTCGACGTTGCGTTCGCTGACAAAATCCGGGCGAAAACCCACGATGAATCTATTAACCTAAAGAGAAAATATAGATGCACACAAAGGAGGAGGAAGAAACAAGTTACCCACAGAAAGAGGCGTCTTTCCGCAATCGAAGTCGACGGCGATCCCGCGAGGAATTTCTCGTCACCTTCAATCTCCCGCGAGGTTGAACTTGCTGTTTCCGTGGGATTTCCCTGCTGCTGTATATTTTGCTTCGATTTGATAAACAGCAAGTTCAACCCCGAGGAGAGATCGTGGACGAACTGGCTTGGACCTCAACCGTCGGAGAGGAGGTCGTGGCTCGACGTGGGGCGGGAGCTTCTGGAGCAGCGCCAATGGCGGGATTTTCGCGTGCGGCTTCCTTCTGGCGATGATGAACCGGCGAGTCGAAGCCTTCGTGAACCGGCGAGTCGAAGCCTTCCGTGGGTTCCTTGTTTAACAGATATATATATATATATGAAGAAAATAATAAAGCTTCAAACAGGCTACGCGCGCATTCGTGCAAAATTAAAATAGCTACAAGTGCAAATTAAAATAAATTAAAATGCAATAACTCAAGGCCGGTAGAGGTCCGGACGGGTGCGGCGTCGGGCACTTTTGCGTCGACCTGATCTGGGCTAGTCTCCACCAACTCTCCCCTTCTCGAAACCACTCATCTCTGGTGAGTGTTCCGACCGGTAGTGTTGTAGAAGATCGGCATCCATACACTGTAAGTCCTCGGTCAAGACCCAGCTGGTCTCGGTCTCTGGTTTGCCATGCCAACGAACCAAGTATCACTGAAAACCACCATCAGTAGTGGTCACTGTCTCATCATCCAATATCTGCTCGGGAACCAGTATCTGTCGCGGAAGTCTGTCAGCGGCTCTGGGAACTGGTATAAGAGAATCACCTAGTGTCTCATACTCATCCTGAAAACTGTCAGTGGAAAAAGGTAGAACTGTAGATGGTGTGTCAGTAACTGAATGAGTGTCGGTATGTCCGAAATGTGGCTCCTCACTAGCACTCACCAACCCAGAAGCAACAAATGGAGGAGAAGGTAATGGAAAATCTAAAGACTCATGCGGGTAATCGTGGAATAAAGTCAGATCGGCTACGTTAAAAAACGGATTTGCTCCCCAAACGGAAGGCATCTCAAGTTCATACGCATTTTGCCCAATCCGCTTGACCACTCTAAAGGGTCCAGTTCTACGGTCAGCTAACTTCTTTACGGTACCCGAAGGTAGCCGTTCCGAATTTAGCCGAACCATCACCAAGTCGTCCACTTTGAACCTAATAGCCCTTTTATGCTTGTTAGCTTGAGTTGCGTATAAATCATAAGTATTATGCAATTTCCGCTCAATTTCTTTATGCAAATCATGCAATTGCAATGCATAGTCGTGTGCAAACTGGCTAGTCCTAAAAGTGGGTGGTAGTGGGGATAAATCTAGCGGCACTCGTGCAGTGTGACCATGAACAACCTCATTGGGAGATAAACCCGTAGATCTATTCTTCGAATTATTATAGGCTAATTGAGCGTGGGGAAGAACTAGATCCCAATTCCCCTGGTGATCTCCTACCAAACAGCGCAGTAAATTCCCTAAACTCCTATTAACAACCTCAGTTTGACCGTCGGTCTGTGGATGATAGGCGGTCGAAAATAGAAGTTTAGTACCTAATAGTCTCCAGAGTGACTTTCAAAAATAACTGGTGAACTTGACATCTCGGTCGGTAACGATAGTCTTAGGTATCCCTCGGTGCGCGACAACCTCTTTATAATAAAGTCGGGCAACATGAGAGGCGTCGTCGGTTTTGTTACAGGGAATGAAATACGCCATTTTAGAAAACCGATCGACCACTACAAGAATGGAATCGTGCTTCCTAAAAGTGTGCGGCAATCCAAGCTCAAAATCCATGCTAACATCATCCCAAGGAATACTGGGCACCGGTAACGGTGTGTATAATCCAGCGGGCTGTCTATTGCCCTTCGCTACCTGACAAGTGCGGCAGCTACTGACAATCTGTGCGATAACCCGCTTCATCCCGGGCCAATAGAATCGCTCCTCTACTAAGGCTACCGTCTTATCTCTCCCAAAGTGTCCGCCTAAGCCTCCGCCATGTAATTCCAATACAATGAAATTCCGCAACGAGGTGCGGGGAATACACAGACGGGTTCCACGAAACAAATATCCGTCTCGAATGAGGTAATCTGTCTCATCGTGAAAGGGATCATAGCGTATCGCATCATAAATTCCGCTAAAATCGGGACAACTAGAATAGTCATCTTTGATACGCTCAAATCCTATCACCTGAGTGTGCATCTGTGATAATACGAGGGTGACTCGACTAAGGGCGTCGGCAACCCGGTTCTCCGTTCCCTTACGGTGCTTGAGAACGAAGGTGTACTCCTGCAAATATGATACCCACTTAGCCTGTCGAGGGTTCAACTTTTGCTGCGAATTGATATAACGCAACGCCTGATGATCGGAGTGGAGGACAAACTCATTGGGCAATAGATAATGCCTCCAGTGACGCAACGTTTGCACAATCGCATAGAATTCGCGCTCGTAGTTGGAATAATCAGCTTCGGGCCTGAAAGCTTTTCACTAAAAAATCCAACGGGGTGACCCTCTTGACTAAGTACACCTCCTATCCCAACCCCAGAGGCATCGCAGGATACCTCGAACACGTGACTGAAATCAGGGAGTCTCAAAATAGGTGCAGTGGACATCTTATCTTTGATGATCTCAAAGGCTCTAGCTGCCGATGACGTCCACTGGAAATTTCCCTTCTTCATACACTCAATGACTGGTGACATAATAGGAACTGAAGTTCTTAATGAATCGACGATAAAAGGTGGCTAGCCCATGAAAACTACGGACATCGTGAATGTTCTGGGGTGTAGGCCACTCACGAATCGCTCAGACTTTCTCGAGATCCATAGTGATGCCAGCGAAGCTCACTATATATCCCAGAAAGATAACAGACTCAGCCATAAAAACGCATTTCTTCAAATTGATGTATAGTCGCTCAGCTCGCAGGAGCTCGAAAATAGTACGCAGGTGAGTCAAATGCTCACTCTCAGTCTGACTATAGATCAAAATGTCGTCGAAATAAACAACTACGAACTTCCCAATGTAAGGTCTGAAGACATGGGTCATCATCCGAGCGAAAGTACTAGGGGCATTGGACAACCCAAAGGGCATCACAAGCCACTCATAAAGTCCATCCTTCGACTTGAAGGCAGTCTTCCACTCGTCTCCTTCGCGTATACGGATCTGATGATAACCACTACGAAGGTCGATCTTAGAGAAGATCGTACCCCCAGTCAACATGTCTAACATGTCATCCAGTCGGGGTATCGGGAATCGGTATTTCACTGTGATCTTGTTGACAACACGACTGTCAACGCACATACGCCAAGTACCATCCTTTTTCGGGGCAAGGAGGGCAGGCACCGCACAAGGGCTAAGGCTATGGCGAATAAAGCCTCTATCTAATAACTCTCCAATCTGCTTCTGCAGCTCCTCGTGGGTGGCAGGGTTCAATCGATAATGTGGTAGATGAGGGAGAGAAGCTCCAGGAACAAGGTCTATCGCATGCTGAATACACCTCATGGGAGGTAACTCAGCCGAAAGCTCATCAGGGTGTAGATCCTGGAACTCCTCTAAGAGTCTCCTAGCAGGTATAGGAGTAGACTCATATACCTCTGATAAATCAGATGCCTGTAAAACCACTAAGGCATAAATAAACTCACCATCAAAACTCTCTCGATGGAACTCAGTACCTCGTATAATGCTAAGAGTCCTCTTCCTTTCAGTGGGAGGAAGAGCTTCTATCGCACTACTACTCGCGCGGAATGACGGTGCTTTGGGTCGCACCGGGGTCAACACTACTCTCTTCACGTCCAGTAGAAAGGAGCAAGTGTTGGACCTGCCATGTATGGTGACATCCCGGTCGTATAACCAGGGTCGCCCAAGTAATACGTGGCACACATCCATAGGCATAACGCCACACCAGATCTTATCGGAATACGTTCCGATAGTGATGGGCACTAAACATCTCCCAGTCACCGATAATGTAGTCTTGGTAACCCAAGCTACCTGAAATGGGGATGGGTGCGGCTCAACAGTGAGTCCCATGCGGGCTAAAGCTGTCTCAGCTATCACATTCATACAACTCCCGCTATCCACTACTAAACGACACACTTTCTCCACAGCCTTAAAGTAGACCTAGAAGATGTTCGTCCGCCAATAATCGGCCGACTCTTGTGGTGTAGATAACATGCATCTCACCACTAGAACGTCGGGATCTATCTCCTCATCACTAGGCGTACCGTACACTTCGTCGTTCAACACATGTGAGTCCCTCTCGACTCCAGCTTCTTCTACATGCTCATCCTCCTCAGTCACCTCATGAATAACTAACGTGCCTTTCCTCTTGGGACAATCTCTCGAAATATGGCTCATCTACTGCCACTCATAACATCGGATCTGTGAAGGGGTCACAGTTCCCATGGGGGACTTCCTGTTCTGATCTCGGGAGTAGGTCGAGGTAGGCTTCGACGCACTCTCCTTACCTTTCAGTTCTTCTTTCTTGTAAGAAGTATTCGTTTTAGGTTGAGATTTGAACCGGGCGGTTCGCTTCTGGTGCTCTTCGATATCGATGGCGATAAATATGATCTCAGGGAGAGAATAGTGGTCATATCGAATCAACTCATCTCGGATCTCAGATCGTAGCCCACACTTAAATTTGGATAAGGTATCACGTGGGTGTTCTACTACGTTGCACCTAATCATAAGATCCTTCATCTCAGCTAAGTAATCAGAAACTGATTTGGACCTTTGACGTAGAGACGTCAGCTCGTCTCGTAGACGGGACTGGTAATGCTGGGGAATGTACTGCTCCTCTAATATGGCCTTCATGTGGGGCCAAAGTGTAATGGGAGGGCGTCCATTCCTCTCTAGACTACGCTCTTCACCTATCCAAAAGATCTTCGCTTGCCCAGTCAATCTCATTTTGGCGAACTGAACCTTTTGGTCCTCCGTCATACGATACCACTCAAAATAAGTCTCTATGTCAATAACCTAATCTGAAAAGATTTTGGGATCCATAGAACCATCATAAAGTGGTGGATCAAGTTTCACCACTCGAATATGATCTTTGAAACACCATCCTTCATTAAGGTCATAAGGTGGTGATTCAAACAAACTTGAAAGCGCGTGTTCTCTCATTCCATGCTATTATTTACGTAATGAGCGGGAAGGCGATATTAGTTATCTAGCAGAGAGACGTCTGGCTTGTAAGTTGCCCCCCTTCAAAACAAACAACTTCTTAACAAAGATTTGTTACGCGTGGTAATACCGACGACTTACTACTAGGAGTCGTGGGTGGCTTGGAACTTCTCAAAAACGTATCATAATCATCTCTCTCAACCTATGACGTGGCCATCTCCCTCAATATGACGGAGCCGCCCCCTCGAGTCCTTCGCTGCAATTGACTCCCTCAAGCTCCCACACACAATAATCTCCCTTAAAATATATGTTGCAGCCATCTACCCTAGTACCTATGTCACAATCTTTACTCTAAAGATTAGCCCGCACCTATATCTTGAAATATCTTGTGCAAGAGATGCCTTAGGGTCCATTCAGTTGGACGAAATTGTGGCTTCAAATTTGGAATTGGAGTTGGATGTACAATTTCAATGAAAATGAACCTCCAATTCAGATTCCAGGACTTCAATTCTATTGAAATAAAAAGACCCTTAGGATTCGTTCGGTTGAACAAAGTTGGGGCTTTGAAATTAGAATTAAAGGTCCATTTTTTATGAAAATAGACCTCTAATTCTAATTTCAAGGCCCAAAATCCATTAAAAACGTACATTGTGGTTTTTTCTACTGAGATTGTCTAGTTTAGTGCCTAGAATCTCTAGTTTATTCAATTGCTTCTTTGTAAGAATGAAAAAAAATTAAAAGGCTGCGTTCGTTTGGTAGGTTTTGATTGAAAGGAATTGGTTTTGGTCGAAAACCAAAAACTCATAGGTTTTGGTTTTGGTTTTGGTCCAAAACTCAATTATGTTGTTTGTTTGCAAGATGATTTTCAGTGACAGGAATTGAACCTGTCAATTTTTCTGTTCGGCTACAGGATGGAATTCAAACGTAGGATTTGATATTTAAGCAACGAAAACTCGTGAAATTCTAATAACAGACACACAAACAAATTTACATACACATATACACACATACAACATGTAAACAACAAATTTAGATATAATGGAGATGTCGCATACTACTGTGTAGCAGATGCCGTCGGAAGGAAGAGTTGTCAGTGTTCTGGGTCGCCGGAGCATGAGTAAATGCCGCCGGAAGGAAAAATGGCGGTCTCCTAGGTCGCCGAAGCAGGAGGAAATGCCGCCTCTCATTAGTCACCGGAGAAGAAGTAAGAGATGCGTCGCCGTAGAGGAAACCTCGCCGGAAAGAGGGCCAAGCGCCGGAGGAGGCGGAAAGGAAGGGGCGATTCGCGATCGGCAGAGAGTGACGACGCGATGGGGAGAGAGTTTCGGCCAAAACCGATGGAAAAGGCAAGATTTTCATTTGGCCTAAGATCTTAACGGATCTGACCCGATAAGAATTGGAGGAAAACCAAATCCATCCAATAAATTGCTATACGAACAACAACGAATGGAATTCAAAAGCTCAAAACCAATTACTTTCCTGAAAAACTTCCAAACGAACGAGGACTAAGACAAATCAAGATGGACTCTCACTCCATTGCCCAACTAGAAAGTTAAAACTTACGAGCAACCAAAAAAATGAAGAACTTTTTTAATTTAAAAATATATATAAATTACAAATATATAAATTAAAAAACCTTGTGCTCCCACGAAAAGTATGATAATCTAACAAATAATCAATAAAAACCTAAAAATGATATATTAAACCTTTCATAGACTCAAAAAAATGTAAATTTTCTTACAAAGAATCAATGGAAAATACACTCCTATAATAAAAAACTCCATTGCTTTCTAGCCAAAGAAGTTACCTTTAAGCTCTAAAACATGGATTAGAGAGCAGAATCACCAGTAATCCCCACAAGAGCAAAATCCATCTTCAAAATGATGGAACCTGTTGATGTCTCGAACGATTATTTTCCTCCCGGTAATCTTGCAGATGAACTTGAATGCCTCGTGGCAATCTCTGCAAACCCGAAGATTCTTCATAATTCTAATGGGCGCACCGGACGGAACGCTGATCAGCCCAAACGCAACTGCAAGTTTCTCGCTGTGCTGAAGAAGAAGAATCTCCTTCTCCCACTTCTCCACATTGTGAAGATCAGTTTCTACCATGGGCACATACCCTGCCTTCTTCATCAAATCACCCAACTCTTCCAACTTTGTATATATCTCATCGCTCCTCTCATGGCTTCTATCCCCAACAAAAAAGGTGTGGACTTTCTCCTTCCCCTCAATCCAACTAACCCCAGGTTCCTTCTTCACCATGGCGTCCTTCATCAGTCTTCTCATGCCGGCAACCTCGCTCCACATACCCGCAGACGCGTATATATTCGCAAGAATCACGTGCGTTCCCGACTTCTCTGGCTCGAGAACGAGGAGCATCTCGGCAGCTTTCATTCCTAATTTGACATCACCATAGACTCTGGAGGACCCAAGCAAGGCTCCCCAAATGGCGGTGTTCGCTTCGAATGGCATGCTTTCTACAAGCTCCATGGCTGAGCTCAATCTACCAGCACGGCCGAGGATATCGACCATGCAAGCATAATGCTCTAAGGTTCGTTTGACTCCGAACTTCTCCTCCATGGAGTTGAAGTAGCTCTCAGCCTCATCCACAAAACCCGCATAATTGCAGGCGCAGAGAACACTCGTGAGCGTGATGTGGTTCGGAGGCACCCCCTCGTCGAGCATTCGGTAGAAGTATTCCAAGGCCTCCTTTCCGTGGCCGTGCTGCGCGAGACCTCCGATCACCGCCGACCACGAGACGATCCCCCGTTCGGGAATCTCGGAGAAGGCTAAGGTTCCATCCTCTATGCTCCCGCACTTGGCATACATGTTTACGAGCGCATTTCCGGCGAAATTATCGAGTATGAAACCCATCTTAATCACATGGGTGTGAATCTGCTTCCCTTGCTCATGGGCAGATAGGATTGCACAAGAATTCAGAAGGCTGCTGCATACAAATGAATCTGGTTTGAGATCCATTTCCAGCATCTCCACGAAGAGTTTCACGGCTTCCTCCCCCTGCCCGCTTTGAGAAAGAGCCGTTATCATGGATGTGAAGGACACTATATCACCAGAAGTGCTTTCGTGGAAGACTCTCCGAGCGTCTTCTAAGAAACCGCACTTTCCATAAGCATCGACGAGGCCATTAACCACGTGATGGTCGACGAGCATCCCGGATTTTAAAGCAAGTGTATGAGTTTGTTTGCAAGCAGTAGGCAGCAGTGAATTAGCTGCAGATTTCAATGCTGCCGTTAGAGTGGTTCTGTTGAATTCAAATCCATCATTTCTCATCTTAGAGAAGAGAGAGAGGGCTTCCTCGTCATCACCGTTGTGCGAAAAACCAGATATGAGGGCATTCCAGGCAACTAAATCATGAACTGGCATCAAGTTGAAGGCTTTCAGCGACTCTTCCCCGTACCCGCACTTTGCGTACAAATCTACGAGCCCGACCCCGACGAAAACGTCGAAATCGCTTCCCGATTTGATCATATAAGCGTGTATTTGGCGGCCCAAATCCAGCATGCTCGCCCCAGCGCAAGCCTTGAGAACACTGGAAAGAGTGAACTCATTAGCCACCATTCCTGATTCTTTCATCTTGTAAAAGAGCTCCACAGCAAACATGTCCTTCCCCTGGAGAACACAACCAGAGATTAAGGCATTCCATGAAATTATATCAGGATGATATATCTGTTCGAAAATCAGGGCGGCGGACTCGATATCTCCCAACTTTGCGTACAAATCCAGAAGCGCATTGGCGGTGAATCTGTCAGATTCATAGCCGAACCGAGTCAAATAACCATGGACAATTCTACCTTGGACCAAGTCCTGTGAGCCAGTGCAGGCATTCAAGATGATGGAAAACCCGTATTCGTTCGGCCTCATTCCGCTCACCACCATCTCGCGGAAAAACCCGACCGCTCTCCTGCACTGGTCGTTCTTCGCATAGGCGGCGAACAATGCGTTCCACGAGACCATGTTGCTGATGGATATTGCGTCGAACAGCTTCTGACAGCTCGAGAGATCGCCGAAATCGGCGTAGAACGTGATCAGGGTGTTTGCCACAAATGGATTGGATTCGAATCCGGTCGCAATTGAGATGGCGTGGATTTGGCTGCAGGCGATGAAATCCGACAGGGCTGAGCAGGCCTTGAGGACAGATGGGAGAGTGAACTCGTTGCAGCCGACGCTGGAAGCACGCATAAGGGAGAAGGAAAGCAGGGACTCGCGCCATTGCCCGTTGCGGGTGTAAGCAGAGATGAGGAATGACCATGAGACGACGCCTGGCTGGGGAATTTCGTCGAACAGCTTGGAGGCAGAAGTGGGCGATCGGTAGAATGAGTAGAGGGCGATGAGATGGTGGCGGAGGGTGTGGACGGAGACGAGGGCTCCGGTTTTGTTGAGGTGGGCGTGGATTTGGACGGCGGCGGAGATGGATTGGGCGGAGAAGAGAAGCGATGTTATGGATGGGAGAGATGACGGAGGGGAGTTGGAAGAAGAGGAAGAAGAATAGGCGGTGGTGGCGGTGGTGGTGGATTCAGGGTCTGGAAGGAGTAGAGCGGCGGTTTGGAGGGATTTGGAGGAAGAGGAGTGACGGCGGAGGAGGAGGCGCCGCCAGGAATGCATGACCCATGGGCAATAGAGAACCGTTGATTAACGGTCGGAAAAACGTCTCCGGGGGTCCGAAGAATTTTGAATTATTTTTCAACAGCCTTCCAGAGATTTTGCTTCCGGTGGCTAACTTCAGATGAGTGTTAAGTGTAATCTATGCACATTTTTTTCTCCTTCAAAAACACACTTCAAGTGTAATTTCGGCTCTGTTTGGGACTCCGGCGGCCGCTGGGAAGGGAGATGAACGCCGCCGAAGCTTCGGACCGGAGGTAGGGGCGACGGTATTTCGCAGTTTGTAGGGGACGGCGGGTAAACAAACCGGGACAACATATTCCTAAATAGAGCCTAAATTGAGATTCACGCACATATTCATTTTTTTGTTCTTTTACCGATTCTTGATTGAATCAGTTTTCGGTACGTATGTGCATCTAATTTGGGAGGTGCGCAAGCAGATCAGACCGTAGGATCTCGCGATCAACGGTCGAGATGCAATACATCTGAATTACTCCTCTATTACTACTATCATTTTCCCGCAATACGGTCTGAATATTAATCTGCACAGTTGAATCTCGCGATCCTACGGTCAAATCTGCTCGCGCACCTCCGGGAAGTTCACTTACGTACCCAAATATTTTAGTTCTTGATTTGATTTGTACATAACATTTAAGTAGTTCATATTATTCTTCATATTTTAGTAATTTGTATTTGTTCATCACCTTTATACTAGTAGATTCAATGACTTTACAAAGACATAAAATTGTTGACCTACATCGAGTTTTCCATCTAGTTTGGAGTTAGTCGTGAGCCCGAAATATTGTGAAAGGATTGAGATTTGTCGCGGCGAAAGGTGATGAGTTACACATAAAGAAGGGAGAGATTGTAAAGCATAAAACATGATTTACGTTGCGGTAACATTTCCTCCTTTGCCCTCTCAAATAATTCAATGTTTCGTGACAGAAGTAAGCACGTCGCACCGTGATACCATTTTATTCGTCAGCAAATTGAGAAGGGATGCGTTGAACGAGAATATTGTAGATTCGATGACAAGCTAGCAGATGCCCTAACCAAATCGTTCCCTCAACTTAAGGAGAAGGATGAAGGTTGTGCGTCATGGATTGACGAACCGTATATCGGTAGGCGATTGGTGAACGATATTTGATCAGCGCTCATTGTTTTTTGTATCGGCCAGTGACAGTTGAACCAAATCTCATCCGACGATCGACGAACCATTATGCTCTTGAAGAAGTTGATGCAAGCGAGGTCTATCTTAAATTTAGTTCCAATGCACATGTTATTTCCCCATATTTATGCTCCGTTTGGCACGACTTTCTTACTCCGGTGAGTTTGGACAAAAACACCACCATCATAGAATGCATGCTTGACAGACAATGGTTATGAATGCCACCAATAAAAGAAAACTAGTTTTGAACATAAAAGTGGTTGAAGCTCCTTAGGTGAGGTCGGGCGTTCATGAACAACGATTCATGACCACCGCGTTCACGGCCGTCACCGTCGTGCTAAACGGAGCCTTAATAAAACATTTAGGGAATTGATAAGTGGACTACGATTTTGACTATATGCATTTTTTTAAAAGCACCGCACAATAATAAGAGCACACATAATTGCTAGAGGCACCGCATTATTGTTAGCAGTAAATCACAACCTTATTTCGGCTCTGTTTGGGGCAGCTTTTTCTATTCAAAGAGTTCTATTCGGACAGCAAAAACTATTTTTTAGTCGTTTGAATGAATAACTTTTTGAAAAGAGCTTCTTCAAATAAGCTGTTTTAGAGACTCTTTGAAAAAGTAAGTCCAACCTAACTTTCTAAAAATCATTTTTTATGTTTTTAATTTGTTCTCTTTTATTAACCCCATCTGGCTAAATCTTGCACATATTTATTATCCATTTAAAATAATAATAATAATAATAATAAATTAATAATAATAATATTTGGGCCATCACTGTGATCGAGACACTGTGAGAGGCCGCGGGTGGGCTGCCAAGCGCTCTCGTGGTGGAGAACAAATGGCGCGGGGATCCACACGATTCAATCGGCGGTCACTTTCGTTCCATGCTATTTCGGATAATAAATCGCGGGAAAGATCAAAACCCCCAATCTCGTTTGCAGGTTAACCTTGAATTTAAAGTTATTGAGCATCGACATAGCTGCATGATCGAATTCTTAGGTCGCGCGGAGTCTGTAGATGCATCCTCTTTTCCGCCTCTCGGCGTAGAATGTCAGTTTGAATTCCAAGTTTAACCAAGATGCTGCCCGTCTGCTCCGCCGCGCCCTGCAGTTCTTCTTTCCGTCAGGTGAATTCTGCATTCTGAATGCATTTCCCAGCTGCAATCTTCTCCTGTTTCCGTATTTCTGTTATTAGGGTTGTTTCTCATATTTCTGCAGTTTGTTTCTGAAACGTTTTGATTCTTTCTGAAAGAAATGGGGATAACAGAGCTTCTTACTCGTTCTTTGGAAATTGCCATATTTGATAGAGAAGGTTTGTCAGCTTATGTAATAGAGGGAATTGCTGACATAGCAGCGTTTCGTGTGTTGGGAATTGAAGGGGAAAATCACATTCATGACTTTTGTGGCCTGATTAGTAAAACTGTAGTGCCTTCCATTTGACAAAGAAACAAGGCCGTAGAGCATTCTTTGAAGATCCTAATAATGTCGGCTTGTTGCTTGCTTGTCCAGTTGAAATTATGGGTGCAAATAAGTCGAGCTCGAGTCAGCCTCGTTAAAAAATGTAAACTCAAGCTCGACAAGCTCTCTTTAAATGACTCGAGCTCGAACTTGCCCAGCTCGACTTGAGCTCGAGCTTGATGACAAGTTTGGCACTGTTTTCATTTCTTAATTGGAATAAACTATATCAAATATATTTAGTAGGAATAAATAAAGCTCGCAAGCTGAAGAACAAGTATAATTAGGCTCGAGCTTGGCTAGCAAGTAAGCTCAGGCTTGCCGACATGATCTTGAGTCAAAGTTTTTTTGAGCCGGCTCAACCCAACTTACACTTCTACTGCTCAAATAGAATATAACACGTGTTCTTGTTGAAGGGTACTGAACGAGCACCTATTCTGTCCTTAAGCGTGATTTATAGTACACACGCACACACACACACACACACACACATATATATATATATATGATATGTGTGTGTGTATGTATATATATATTGCCTTCATCTTGGTGAGTACAAAAAATTACTTGCATGATTGAATCACCCACGAGCATCGCATTAGAGTTTAGGGCTAACCTTCATTAGTTCATGGGATTGCGTGCATTCACCAAAATCTTCGTTTTAGGGTTTGTCGTGGTTCCATTGCATTCGCTGTAATCGCTTGCATTGGATCTAGTGTTAGGACATCGCGTGCTTGTCTCCTGTAGATTTGTCCTGCGCTATATAGGTTGATGAAAAACAACTGGAAATTCATATAAGCAATCAATATTGTATGAATTTCACTCTGATACTACATTGATTTTTGGTGCCCGGTGAAAAGTGAAAATCAATATAAAATGGAAAGATATTACAAGTAAAAAGCAGTACACAAACAATCCCCAGGTTGTTGTTGTTGATTCAATGAACATCGGAATGTCAATAGCTCGAGGTAAGAAAACTAGAAGACAAAAAAGTGTTGCAGGAATTCTTTATTAAATTCATTGTAACAATTGCCCAAATTCATCATGTCCATAAATATGATCTTAGTTATGTAGAAGAGAAAACCCTAATGAAAAATAAACCTACCCTTATCCTAATTACATTCAAACTAATTCAAGAATATGAATAATAACAACACTCAATCCTTTATCCCACCATAGTGGGGTCGGCTATATGGATCCTTTGTCGCCATTGCGCCCTATCTTTAATCATAGCCTCACTAATGCCTAAATTTGAAAGAATAAGAATAAAAGCAAAAAATTTGAAAGAATAGTTGGCCAGGAAAACATAAAACTTATGCAGTTCGGTTCATTTGTTGCCTGATTTGATTCCTTAGGGTTGACCTATTGTGAGAGCCTGAGCTCATATCTGACCATATCAGCAATGTTGTTTCTTGAGTAATGAATTTTTCCAATTTAATGAAAATGCTTTTCAAATGGATATTTCATTATGCCTTGTTAATTTTGTTTAGGGTCGATAGTTTATGTGCCTGCTCAAGCATTTTGGTAGATTTAATTTTATATGCAATTAAATAGATTATAGAAGATCCAAAATCTCATAATATCTTGTTTCTAGGTAATTTCTCATGTAGGCGGCAGAGTGCTTTACCCATTAAGAAAAGTTAGCGAAGGTAGGCACTTCATTGATGAAAGGCAAGCCTTTTATGTCCAAGATGGTAATCATGTTCAAGATATGTCCTTCAAGACCAAGGCTACTCAATTCACATATTCTCTTGTTGTGGAAACACCCGACTTATCATCTTCCCAGGATCCTTCCACTTTTCCTCCTTTCCCGAATGGTTTTGATGATATAGTACGTGGTTTTCCAAATGAATATGTTGATAAAGAGCATGGGACCTGGAGTTGTTTAGCAAGTGATATAAACAGTTCTTGTCATCCGTTCGAGGATCTAAAATATGTTGAAGATTCAAACTTGCTAGGATTGTATGCTCAAAATCATGGACTGGACAGTGAATCTGTCAATAGAATGAACCATTGGAGCAGCTCCTTGGAGGCTTTGGCATCTCAGGATGTCAATCTAACTGTTACTGATTCAAACGCAGAAGAGGTTGTGAAAATTTCTAATTTTCTTGGTCAAAATCTGAATGGACTATCCACTTTTGCTCCTGAAACTTTCTCGGCCTCTGATGCCATGACAGGAACTTTACCTGGGAGCCCACCGGTGATTCCTAGTGCACTAGAGGTGGTTTCTAAGGAATCTTCAGATCTAAAGGAAAATATTGCGAGTTTTTTCTCTGGTATTGAGGAATCCATGTTCAAACTGCTAGATAGAGCTGATGACTCTGTGGCTACATTATTCAATGCATGGAAGTTATCACTGTCAGATGGGAAGAGTGTTGTCACTAAAACTTATGATAGTGCAGTCAGCAGCTTATTTTCTTTTATTGATAGATCGAAGGGACAAACCAGTAGTCAGTTAACCGGGTTCTCATTCAATTTGGACAAAAATATCTCCAAGGCAGGTGCTGTAGTTATTGACATTCTAAGATGGACAATCATTGGTGTAGAGGATGCTATCTCAAAGAGTGCAACATTTGTTGTTTATAATTATGCATCTGCAAAGGCATTCCTTCCACCAGATATAAGAAATATATTAAACATGTTCGAAGATGAAGTTACTCAGAGTCTAAGTCCGATTGAGGCGGCTCTTCGGCAGGTATTCATGTTGATACGCAATTCACTGCAGTTTCTTTATCTTTTAAATACAATTATTGACTCTGTATTATCAAATTCAGGTTTATAAGGCCATCGAAGAAATAGAGAGAAATCTTGGCTTAGATCCTAATGATCCATTAGTTCCATTCTTACTGTTATTTGGGACCACAACCACTATCGGGTGAGTTCTTCACCATCATAGCATTTCCAGACTAACAGAGCTAATTCCATCAGTCCGTTTTGAAACTTGAAAGGTGCTGTTGTGAAATTTTTCTCAGTTAAAACTTTTTTGCAGGATTTCATACTGGTTCTTCAGATACGATGGGTACTCTTTGTCCCCTGAAAGAACTTTGGAGCTTCTTAAGAATGACAAAAATGTTGTGCTTGTCGATGTCCGGCCCGAGGCAAGAAACTGTAAATTTCAGCAGCCTTTTTCTGTTCTAGTACAGTCAACCGATTTACATAAAAGGAACCTGCTATGGTTAACCGACTTCTCTTACAAAATTTCCTTTTTTCACTAGTTCTAAGCCATGTTTTTATTTGTGTAGCAAATTGCATCTTGGTGCCTATATATATAGGGCCTAATCGCAAAAGATCCTTTATACTAAATGCTAGACTGCTAGTGCTAAAGCCAGGTTGTATCTTGGTATTTAAAGCAAAATTTGCTAACAGTTAATTTAAAATCTTAATTAAAAAGGTGTATGCGTGCATTGGATTTCTATCAATTCAAATTTTGGAAGGCGTTGATGTGCACAATCTTTCCTTCACATTATTATGGAGTTGTTTCCATGTGCCAAAGCTATGACCACTAGTTGAGGAAATTTAATCATTGCCCCATCTAAGTATTGTCAGATAGCAACAAAGCCCAGTCAACAAAAAAGTTTAATATATCAAAAACAATTGTTATTGTTATCAATTTGGAAGACTCAACGGACAAACAATGTCAAAATCCATCCAGCAATTATAACCATTTTGGAAGATTTAAATAAAAAACACCCGAGAACTTCGTCAAATCATCCCCAACGTCCAACACTGTCATAATAGTAGCATTAACAACATTCACTACTACAAATTAAGCGGAAAACACCCCCCAAAAAATACCAAAATTGCTCCAACAGCAAGTTTATATTTGGGACTGCGCCTGCAAGAAAACCTGGGAGAAAATCGGAGAGATGGGTGTGATACTTGCTTGTCAACGGAAGGGATCTCTCACCACGCCTGAGAGAATGATCATCAATAAAAGACCGAAAGACACGTAGTAATTCAGAGCGTGCACGCAGCAAATACAACCATGTCATGCGAGATTAATCATTAATAAATGTAAGAAAGTAATGATATCCAGATAAACTAACAGTTTTATAAGAACACCAAATATTGGAATGATCTAAATCAAATGAAGCTGAGCTCCTAATACAATAAGTGGAGAATGTAGAGCGATGTTGTTTTCCGTAGATACTGGATTCACATGTAAATTCAAAGAAAGAAAAATCAGGAAGATCTTTCTATAGGATAGGAAGAGGAGCATAGTCAAGATGTCGATGCCAATCAACAGAGGTGACAGAGGAGAGAGATGTGGTGGGAAGGTTCAAAGGGTATAACCCATTTGAAAATCGTTCTCTACCAAAGATATTCCGCGTTCGTCGATCTTGCACCACAAAAAAAGAAGAGGAAAAGGTAATGAAGCAATCATGATCATGAGTAAGATGACTAACAAAGAGGAGTTTGAATTAGTTATCTGGGACATGAAGAACATTGCGGAGAGAGATAGATGGAGTGAGAAGCATATCTCCAGACCGGCAAACCGGGGTAGTTTCTCCATTGGCCACCGTGATAAACTCGGGACAAGCAGAGTCTGTGTACCGAGAAGATTTCTGCTGAGCAATATGATTTGTGGCCCCAGAGGCCACTATCCAAGAGGGACTATAGGAAAAACATGGTATACCTTCATACTGATGTCACTTGGTGAATATGTGATGTCGATTATCTTAAAACTTTGCGAAATAGTAAAATTAAAAGCCAAAATCACACAGTAAACACATCACAAACACAAGCTATTTTTAGTGGTTCCCCAAGACAATGTGTCATTGAGTACTCAACTGTCCCTCTTCGTCGATCTAGTAGTGTGCTAGACTCGGCAATCTCTGCCAAAACTCAGATCTGTATATTCTACAACTTAGAGATAGCATCTCCTACCTCAGGTCCCACAAGACCCTACAACAAAGAAGCCCTATCCAAATTCCTACCTCAAAGACCAAGTCGCCTACCTCAGATACCGCAAGATCTTACAACTCAGAAGCACTCCTGGCTTCCTACCTCAGAGACAACATCTCATATGCTCAGGCTAGACAAAGCCTTGGAGTCTTCTTGAAGCCCTGATGAAGATTGGCTTCGACTAAAATCTTCCTGTAGATGTTGAAGATGAAGCAGTAAAATTTCATCTGCACATATGAAGATTCTTCTTTTAGCTGAACGATCCTTGATCTAAATCAACAACTATTTGATCGACCTTTCCTCTTGGAGAAGATTATTGATTTTGCTTTATGACTTGTCTTCTCCTTCCTTAAACTTTCCAATGGAGCAAAGCTTTTAGCGGAGGAAAAGCTTTTCTGATTATAAGATTATCGATTAGGGTTTGCATCAGTATCGCATTCCCTTTTATAAGACAAGAATATCTAACGGTCGATTCTAGTTCTGACATCAGTATGATTTGTCTTGACACAATGAGTACACAGGCGAGTGCTTTGCCACTTGGAGTGCTTACGTC
Source organism: Dactylorhiza incarnata (assembly GCA_033032865.1). Classification (NCBI taxonomy): domain Eukaryota; kingdom Viridiplantae; phylum Streptophyta; class Magnoliopsida; order Asparagales; family Orchidaceae; genus Dactylorhiza; species Dactylorhiza incarnata. The sequence goes on along the minus strand of JAWHQI010000110.1, from coordinate 5,194,025 downwards.
CATTGCGTTCACTGTCTCAAGACCCATGGTGACATCCCCGGTGCCCAGTAGGTGGAGGGCGAGCGTCAGTAGAGAGTTGGAGTAGGGCAGGAGAGGGGAGTCATCAAGACATCGGTGGGCGAGTCACCTTCATAATCATGGATCACACATCAGAGAGAGGGAATAGTGGGAGATGATTAGATGTTCACACGGACACTATGAAGATGAGGTGGTGGACTTGCCATCATTAACGCTATGCCAATAGCCTCCTTCTGTGCCAGTTGGGTAGCAAAATCCATCGTTGGAGGTTGGTACTGAATCCAAGCCTCGACGAGAGTCTTGTCTTGTATTGTCACCATCTGAACCAAGTTCGACCGTCTGGAGATCTCTAAAGAGATCGAACAGATGTTGAAGGTTGCCCTTCCCGGAGTATATGGACTTCGGTTCATCCCACATAGCCTTCACAGTCTCGTAGTGCATTGTCATGTGATATGACTCACTTTCCATGGAATTTAAGATCCAGGACTGGACTCTCCCATCATCCCGAAGCCATTACTCGGTAGGCTCAATAGGTGGATCGCGAGTCAAATGGTGGAGAAGACCCTTGGTATGGAGTATACGGCGTACAGAGTGGACTCACACAATAAAATATTTCTTTCCAGTGAGGGTGATAGTGGTAATTTTGAGTTCGTCATGAATTTCATAGATGGGAGCTGGAGCGAGCGTGGCCGGAATGGTGGACGAGGCGGATGCAACATTCGTCCCCATGTTATAAGCAAGTGCTGAGAGGAAGGGGTCGGCGAGCTCTAATCGTCGATGCAGGATTCACAGAGGGGACCTGACGGGTGATGGAAGGAGAATCAGCAAGCTCTGAAGGAGTTATCCTATGAGAAGTAATATGCAGGGAGCGGCGAAATGATGAGCTCAAACCGTGGGCGAGCTCAAGTCGTCGATGCAGGAGTCGCAGTGGAGACCCGACGGCTGCGGGTATGAGGATTGTCGAGCTCCAAAGCAGTAATGCTGCGAGAAGTAAGCGCAGGGAGCGGCGAATTCGAAAACGACGAGCTCCCGTCGATTAAAGAGTCGTGGAGGAGACCCGGTGGGTGCAGGAAGGAGGATCGTCGAGCTCCGAAGCAGTGATGCAGCGAGAAGGAGGTTGCAGGGAGCGGCGAGTTCAAAACGACGTGCTCTCGCGAGTTTAGGAGACGAAAGTTGATCCCAGCGAAACCGGAGGCGGCGAGCCTTGCTGGTGATGCAGTGTTGGCGAGTCCAGGCGAACAAGCATGGAGTGTTGCAGAAGTTGGAGGCTATAAAAGGCGGTGCAGGGGGGCATTCCAGCAACAGAAAAGGAGAAGAAATTTGGCGAGCTCCTTGGGGCAGTTGTGAGTCCCAGCGAAAAAAAGGCTCAATCGTCGAGGGTTTTGTGTTAGGAATCGAGTCGCTCTAATACCATGTTGAAAAATGTATGAGAAGCAAAATAATTCTTTTCATCTCTTAATATAAGGAAGAGGCCCTTATAAAGAGAGTGCTTAGTAGCAATGGTTAAGTTGTCTTTGGAAATCATGTGTGCAAATTATAGAATAAACTCTCTGCAAGACAAGACTGTTGTATCAATCTCTCTACAGACTCCTAAATTTGTGGGACCTTATGCATTGGGTATGCCCCTTAATGTTGTCATCGCATTCAGCACCCTATGGTATACTCTAGTATTTATTTTTATTTGTAATTTAATATTAGAGTCAACTGTTTTTTAATGCATAGCTGTAAAATGTTTATGAAAAAGAGGACTTCAAATGAGATTGTTTTAGCTTTTATCTTAAAATTTTGTTTTATTTAGGCTATAAAAGAAAGAGATGGTATACCTGATCTTCGGCGGGAAGCTAGATTTAAATATGCAAGTGTAGATCTCCTGGAGGTTAGTCAATTTCTTTTTTGGAATTTATTAAATCATGTTCAGCATGTATAGCATTCAGTGTATTGAAGCTTGTTTATTTGAAATCCCATGTCCATATTGATGTTCTTCAGTGGACTATTATCATCTTGAAGTATTCCATAATTTATTTACATGCTCAGGATATTTTATATAGTTTGCATAGTATGATATAACTTTTAGCTTTCTGAAGGATTGGCTTGTCTCACAACCCCTGCTCTCTTTCCCTTTTTTCATTCCATGGCGCAGTCTCAAACACTAGTTTAATCCTTTGGACCCCCTCTTCTAATGCTTAAATGCAGTGTTCTTAAATTATGAGTCCTACTTTTTGTTATATTTTAATGACCAAATGATGCAGAATGTTTTGGATGGGGTTTCTAACGCAATCTAAAATGATGCATAAACAACACAAGTAAATAAGTTCACGAATTGTCAAAACTAATAATTTTAACAATTGTAGATGTTGTCACATGAAAATGTAAATGAGACCAAGGAATTTTTGTCTATGAGAAATAATTTGCGAATTTAGATGAGAAAAGGGAAAAACAATGACTAGAACTTGTGATCTGGACTTGAGTACTTTGGTTGTACTTAATAAAATCACAATCATTCTCATAATTAATAACATGTAAAACAGACGAGCTCGGAGATCACCAAAAATAGTAGCTTCCATATTTATCACCTGTGCAATAAGGACTATTGCACCAAACGCATAAATAAGTTTCACAAGCATTCAAAGAAAGAAAACTTGCGCATTCAAACCATAAGAAATTTTATTAACAAAAATGTGAATGAATTTTACAAAATCAAACCAATTTATAAATTTTGAATCTCTTGGAGTGTTCAGTTCTTTCTTATATGGGGGCTGGTGGAATCAATAACAGGTATGTGTTAATTGGAGGTTTCTTTGGAGGTCTCTCTGTATTACCCTTACAGTAATGAGGCCGGCGGTTAGAGAGAAGAAGGGAGGAGGAGGAGAGTTGAGAGAAGAGTTAGGGTTTGGGAGAGAAGAAAAATAAGGGAGCAGCCCTTACCAATTCAAAATAGATGATCCAAAGATAAAGATAATACAAGGTAGAGAATCCCTTATATAGAGTTCGGGATTAATCATAAAGCAACATATAAAATAAAGCAAATAAAATAGGCCAAGGGGGGCCGGTCGGCTATGCTGAGCTGAGTTCCACCCGCCCGGTTTCCTCCTCCGGTTCACGTCCATCTCTTCCCGTGCGCGCCCTCCTCGAGTAAACTTGCCAAGCCGGTTCCTCCGCATGCGCATCGGTAACAATACCTCCGTCGGGGAAATTTGTCTTGTCCTCAAGGCAATAATCTGGAAACTGCCGGCGGAAGTCGTCGCGCAGCATCCAAGTGGCGGCGGTGAGAGGCCGGTCGCGCCAGGCGACGCGGATCTCCTCTGGGGTGGTATCTCCGAAAGTATGGTGGCGGCTATCCACAATGGATGCCGGGTACAATGGTGTAGAGTCGGAGTGGGCCACGTCGGCTGGAATGTGGTCGGTGACTTGATGGTCGCCGATCACCCTTCGGAGCTGAGAGACATGGAACACCGGGTGGATGCGGCTAGTATCCGGGAGTCGAAGGCGGTAGGCGACGGCGCCGATGCGGCTGATAATCTCGAAAGGGCCGTAGAAACGAGGAGCCAACTTGGGGCAGGTGCGGCGTGCCACCGTGAGCTGGCGGTAAGGGTGGAGCTTGATGAATACGCGCTCGCCCACCTGAAACGAGAGGTCGCGACGCTTCCGGTTGGCGAAGGAAGTCATCTTGGCTTGAGCGCGCCGAAGATGGTGTTTCAAGCTATCCAAGATAACATCTCTGTCATAGAGGTGGTCGGCCAAACTGGCCACGGGGCATTCACCCGGAATGTGCCGTAGAATGGATGGGGGAGGCCGCCCATAGACGGTCTCAAAGGGGGAGGTGTTGGCGGCATGATGGTATGCGGTGTTGTAGGAGTACTCGGCCCAGCATAGCCACTTCGCCCAGGAGCCGGGTCGCTCGCCAATGAAGCACCTCAAGTACGTCTCGAGACAGCGGTTCAACACCTCTGACTGCCCGTCCGACTGGGGATGGTACGTTGTACTCATCCGGAGGCGTGTGCCCTGGAGGCGAAACAAAGATGTCCAGAAACTGCTAAGAAACAACGGGTCCCGGTCACTCACAATCGAACGGGGAAACTCATGGAGACGCACAATCTCCGAGATGAAGCTGTCCGCCACGGTCGCGGCTGTATAAGGGTGTCGGAGTGGAACGAAGTGGGCGTACTTCGTCAGGCGGTCGACGACCACCAGAATACAGTCAAATCCTTTGGAACGCGGAAGGCGGGTGATGAAGTCCATGGCGATGTCCTCCCAAATGCGCTCGGGGATCGGGAGAGGCTGCAGCAGGCCGCTAGGAAACATGGCCTCGTACTTCGCCTTCTGACATGGCAGGCAGGCCGCCACATAGGCCACCTGTCGTAGCATGTGCGGCCAGTAAAGGGAAGCAGCTATCCGCCTGTACGTACGGAAAGCCCCCGCGTGGCCCCCGGAAGGTGTGGCGTGAAACTCTGCAAGAAGCTGTGGAATGCGGGAAGACGAGGCGGAAAGGACGAGGCGGACGCGATGAAAGAGTCGACCTCCAATGAGGGAGTATGGTGGGCGGGTTGCGGGATCAGCGAGCAAGGCAGTGCGAATGGCGAGCAAATGGGGGTCGGCCTCAGCCTCCTGTTGGAGAATGGTAGCATCCTCCCACACCGGCCGCGAGATGACCGCTAACTCCGGGGCGTGGGGATGGCGGGAGAGAGCATCGGCCGCCCGATTTGTCTTGCCAGACCGAAACTCGATGGTGAAGTCGTATCCGAGAAGCTTGGCGACCCAAAGCTGCTGAGTGGGGGTGGCGATCTTCTGCTGCAGCAGGTAACGGAGGCTGTGGTGGTCGGCGCGGATCACGAATGGACGTCCAAGTAAATACGGTCGCCAGTGTTGGACCGCCAACACCAAGGCCATGAGCTCCGTCTCGTAGGCCGATCGACTGCGCACCGCCGGAGAAAATGCCCGGCTAAAATAGGCTACGGGTCGTCCGGCCTGCATCAAGACTGCGCCCACACCGGAGTCGGACGCATCGCACTCCACGATGAATGTCTGCTGGAAGTCGGGCATGGCTAGAACTGGCCCCTGAATAAGGGCGGACTGAAGCGCGGCAAAAGCCGCCAAGGCGGCCGGCGGCCAGGAGAACGGTCCATCCTCGGACGCCTTCAACAGCTGGGTGAGAGGACGGGCCAACCCACCGTAATCTCGAATGAAGCGTCGGTAGTATCCTGTCAAGCCGAGGAAGGCTCAGACGTCTCGGATCGAAGTCGGAGTGGGCCAACGCGTCACTGCTTCGATCTTGTCCTGATCCATAGCCACGCCGTGAGCGGAGATGGTGTGCCCCAAATAGCTCACAGTCGTCGCACCAAACGTGCACTTCTTCTGGTTGGCGGTGAGGTGGTGGCGCCGGAGAGTAGCACACGTGTCCCGCACGTGAAGGAGGTGTTCCTGCCAAGAGGGACTAAAGACAAGAATGTCATCAAAGAAAACAAGCACATGCTTACGGAGGACTGGGCGGAAGATATCATTCATTGTCGCCTGAAAGGTGGCCGGGGCGTTGGTGAGCCCAAACGACATCACCAGGAACTCAAAGTGTCCGTCATGCGTGCGGAAAGCCGTTTTCGGCACATCCTCCGGCCGTACCCGGATCTGGTGGTAACCGGCCCGAAGGTCGATTTTCGTAAAGAAAGCCGTCCCATGCAGCTCATCCAACAACTCCTGAATGACCGGAATGGGGTATTTGTCGGGGACCGTTGCCTTGTTCAGCTCCCGGTAATCCACGCAAAACCTCCAACTGCCGTCCTTCTTGCGCACCAAAAGGACCGGACTGGAAAAGGGGCTCGCGCTTGGCCGGATCAGGCCGCCCAAAAGCATCTCGCGCACGAGCTTCTCGATCTCGTCCTTCCGAGTCTGGCCATAACGTTAGGGCCGTACGGAGACTGCCGCGTAGTCCTGAACAAAAAAACCGGGCCTGACGGGCCGGCCCGAGCCCGGCCCGGTCAAGGACCGGTCAAGCCCGGCCCGGTTCAGGCCCGAACCGGGCCGAGCTCTTACCCGGGGCCCTAAAAGGGCCCCGGTTTGGCCGCACTACCCGGCCCGGTCCGGGTCGGGTAGAGCCCGATAATCGGGCTAGCCCGAGACCGGGCCGGGCAAAGCCCGATCCGGTCTCGGGCTAGCCCGATTGAGCCTAACGGCTCTTATTAGAGCCGTTAGGCTCATTGCCAGCATGGCTGCCATGTGGCAGCCATGCTGGCACTCATGGTAGCCAACGACTCTTCTTAGAGCCGTTGGCTGCCTTTATATATAATATATAATATATTATATTATTATTATTATTATTATTATTTTAATTAAAAAAAAAACTAAAAAATCCAATAAATACCCCCCTCCCCTCTCTCTTTTCTCACACCTCATCCCTCTCTCTCTCTCTCTCTCACTCTTAGCTCTCCCAATGACGTCGTCCTCCTCAGCTCCAGCGTTGTCTTCCCAAAGTACGGCTTCGGTGGTGGAGCACAATCGTAGAGCGGGTATTTGGGAGCATTTCGACATGGTCCAAGTCGGCACCGAAAGAAAAGCGCGCTGCAAGATGTGCTTGAAGTTGTTATCCATCAGCGGCAACTCGACGCTCGTTAGACACCAAAAATCTTGCGAGTCGAAACAAGCTCCTCCCGAGTCAAGTCAAGCTCAAATTTTTGGAGCAGGACAGATTTGGACGTACGATCAAATGCGACAGCGAGAGATGCAGGCGAAGTTCGTCATCAAACGTGGGCTGGCATTCAGCGTCTTCGATAATGACGACGACACAGAGTACATACATGGGGGGCTTCAGCCCAAATACCAAAAGGTTAGTAGAATTACTTTAAGGCGCGACATGATTAGGTTATATTTAGAAGCAAAACAAGAATTAATTACGTATTTTGAAAATTTCGAAGGACGTGTGAGTCTAACGAGCGACGTTTGGACGAGTAATTTAAATTTAGGATTAGCTTATCTTTGCATCACTTGTCATTGGATTGATCCCATTTCGTGGGAGCTAAATAAACGCGTAATATGTTTTACGGGTTTTGAATTCCCGCACACGGCTATAGCTTTATATAAGGTTATTATGAAATGTGCGCGGGAATTTAAAATTAACGATAAAATACTTAGTTTTTCTCTTGATAACGCCTCCAATAATGGCGCCGCAATTGAATTGTTAAAACGAGATTTAAAACCATTTCTCAACGGCGCGTTTTTTCATACTAGATGTGTTTGTCACGTCCTAAATTTAGTGGTACAGGATAGTTTAAAGGCAATGTCAACATATATTAATAAAATTCGCGACATGTTAAAAGCTATTTATTGTACTAAACAACGAGCTCAAGATTTTAGAAAATTTTGTAAAGCACAAAATCAGAAATATTTGAAACCACAATTAGATATGCCTATTAGATGGAATTCAACCTATAAAATGTTAAAAAGAGCCCTTCTACAAAAAGATCTTCTAATGGAATATTATAGTTTACTTAATATTGAACACGGTTTAGGTGAAACTGATTGGACCATAATAGAATATTATGTAGATTTACTAAAGTGTTTTTATAGGGCCACCGTTGCTTTATCTGGAGTGTATTATCCAACGAGCGCATTAGTGATTGAACATTTCGTACATATCACAGAAAGATTTAGTTATTATAGAAAACACCAAGGTTGGGCTTCTTTAATTAAAGTAATGGAAGAAATTTTTTTAAAATATTATAGAGAAATACCGCCTATGTTTTCGTGCGCCGCCGCTTTAAATCCGCTACTTAACGTAGAAGGCGTAGAAAATTTGATCGACGAAATCAATACTAATCTAACCTTAAATATAAATTATGATGATGCTGACCCCGTTAGTAGTACAAGTTTTACTAATTTTTTTACGCAAAGTTATAATTATTACAATAACTCATACGGGTCACGACCCCGCGAAGAAATAACGCAACCCAAAACGAAGGATAGTCTTAAAAATAAAATTTTAGATTTAGCTTCTAGGAAAAAAACGCGCACATCTGGTAGTTTAGATGAATTAGGATTATACACAAAAACTCAATTTAGCGATTTTATGAGTTCGGACGAGATCGAAAACTTCGATATCTTAAATTGGTGGAAAGGTAAAGCTAATACCTATCCTGTTTTGGCATGTATGGCCCGTGATTTATTAACTGTCCAAGCTAGTACAGTAGCTTCGGAGTCTGCTTTTTCTCTTAGTGGCAGGGTTTTGAACGAGCGGAGGAGCCGGCTTAACGAAGATTCGCTGGAGGTTTGCATATGCTACAAGGACTACTTGGACAGCGTAAAGAGGAAGCAACACATAACAGCTTTGGAGGATAGCTCGGAGGAGATAGAAGACGAAATGGACGCGTTGAACTTGAATCTACAGGATGATTAAATCCGCAGTCCAATCTAAATGTACTTTTTTTAAAATATGTAAATTTTTTAATTAAATTTTATAAGAATCATAGCTTTTATAGGTTTGTATTTTCAATTCTGTATTTTGTACAAATGTACGATTTAAATTTTGTAATATTTTAAATTTTTTGTACCAAATTTTCAATATTAATAAAATTTTTTGTTCCAAATTTTAGTTCAAATTTTTGTTCAATATTAATAAAATGTCATTATTTATTATTTATAAAAATAAAAAATTAAAAAAGTTATAATTTAATTAAAAAAAAAGAAAAAACCGGGCCGGCCCGATTCCAGGGGAGGACCGGGCCGGCCCGGCCCGATGCAAGAAAAAGCCCGATCGGGCCCGGTCCAGGCCGGCCCGATCGGGCTTTATGTTCAGGACTACTGCCGCGGAGCCCGGCTGTAGAATGATAGTGTGGTCGGTCGGCCGCGGCGGTGGAAGGCCGGGAGGGGTGGTGAAAATCTCTGGAAAATCGGCAAGCACTGCGTGCATATCGGCCGGCAGCGGGGACACCGGCGAGGTGGGGGTGGACTGGAGTGTCCACAACCAGGCGGAGAAGTCGATGTCGGTGATGCGGGTCATCGCCCGGAAGGAGACCGGCGAGCGGAGGAGAGTGGAGTCGCCAACCAAACGGCAAGGCCGGCCCTGGTGAAGGAAGGACATGCTCATGGAGGCCCAATTCACACGCACGTCACCCAACGTCTGTAACCACGCCACCCCGAGAATGGCGTCGAGTCCCCCAAGCTCGAACATGTAAAAATCGGCCGTGACTGTGCACGGTCCCAAGGATAGGGTGACCCCCTCACACTGGCCCAAAGTAGGGCGGCGACGACCATCCCCCAGGCAGACGGAGAAATCGGGGGAGGGATCGTAAGGCAACGCCAATTCCCGCGCTAGCTGCGCCGACAGGAAGTTGTGGCTAGCACCACTGTCAATCATCACGATCACGGGCCGATTCTGGATCAAGCCCGCCAGCTTCATCGTGCGGGGCCCCATCAAACCGCCAACGGAATAGAAGGGTAGCTCCAACACGTTGAGAGGCACCCCCTCGGAATCCTGGGGTGGTTGATCAAGTACCGCCTCCGAAAGAGGGCCCTCCTCGGCCAAGGTGTCCTCGTCGCCATCGACAAAGAGAGCATGAAACTCCTTTACCGGGCACACGTGCTGCGGGGAGTAAGGTTGGCGGCAACGGAAACATAAACCGCGGCGGCGAAGGTCGTGGTAGTCGACGCGTTGTGGACCGTCCGGGCGTGATGGGCGGCCCTGACCCGGCGGCCGGGGCCGGCATTGGCCGGAATGGGGGGGGTGCGGCCGGTCGAGGACCGAGGTCCACTTCGACGGCCCTTGCGAGGTCGAGCGCTTCCGAGACGGTGCGGGGATGATGAGTACGCAGGCGAGAGCGGATGTTGGGACAGAGGCCTTGGAGGAAGAACCCTAAGTAGTGATCGGGCGGAAGGCCCGGGAACTTGCGTGACAAGGGAGACAAATTCGTCGATGTAGGCGTCCACGGTGGACGATTGGCGTGTCGTGCAAAGACGCTCAATCGCGGAACCGGCGTGGCGGGAGTCATAACGGGTCATCATCTCTTGTTTGAACTCGGTCCACGAAATGGCGGGTTGGATTTGGCGTAACCATCGCGCCCAATGAAGTGTCGAGCCTTCAAGGCCAACCACGGCGGTGCTTACTTTATCCGCCGTTGACGTCCCATTGAGTTCGAAAAATTGCTCCACGCGGGCGATCCACCCGAGGGGATCCATCCCGGAGAATGACGGAATGTCCAAAGCTAGGGCCGATCGGCCGGCAGGAGGTGGCAGGGGTGGTGGAGATCCAAGGATGGAGGCGGCGTCCCCGGAGAAGGCGGGACCGGTGAAGGAGGTTGCGGGATCGGCGAGGCGGGCGGCGGGCGGCAGCGTGCCCGACAGCTGGGGCGGAATCGGCCCGCTGCTCGCGGTCGAGGCGGAAACCCGAGCCAGGATTTCCGCCTGGCCGGCGGTGAGGGACGCCTGTCCGGTGGCCAGGGATTCGACCAGCGCTTGGAGGGAGGACAACTGGCTCCCTTGGGCGGTCACGCGGTCGGCGAGGTCGTCGGTTGCGTTGGGCTTCGGCGGCATCGTGGAAACGGGCGGCTGGGTCGACGGGGAACGGAAATAGCGAGACCGGCGGCACGAGGTGCAGGCGGGGGAGGGGCAGGTCGGACCAAGTATTACCCTTACAGTAATGAGGCCGGAGGTTAGAGAGAAGAAGGGAGGAGGAGAGTTGAGAGAAGAGTTAGGGTTTGGGAGAGAAGAAAAATAAGGGAGCAGCCCTTACCAATTCAAAATAGATGATCCAAAGATAAAGATAATACAAGGTAGAGAATCCCTTATATAGAGTTCGGGATTAATCATAAAGCAACATATAAAATAAAGCAAATAAAATAGGCCAAGGGGGGCCGGTCGGCTATGCTGAGCCGAGTTCCACCCGCCCGGTTTCCTCCTCCGGTTCACGTCCCTCTCTTCCCGTGCGCGCCCTCCTCGAGTAAACTTGCCAAGCCGGTTCCTCCGCATGCGCATCGGTAACACTCTGCCTATATGGAAGGAACGATGGCTTCTTTCCATGGTAGGATGTGGTTGCTTACAAGATCTGGTGGAGGGAAAGAAAAGTTTAGGATTGACGCATAATTTAGGGAATTGGGCGTAGATTCGCGAGCGCTCTGATGTCAAATCTTACAAGATCTTTTGATTGAGATCTCGTGTATTTAGTGGAGATGCGGGAGAAAATTGAGTACACGTATGAGGAGGTTGGTGAGTGAATTGACTAGTTAGTGTCACAGACTCTTTTATTGGACGCTAACGCCGCAGAGCGACAAAGCGCAGTTATGCGTAAATCCAATTTTTATTTTGCATTTAGTTCTTTTTGTCGCATTTTTGTTATTCCATTATGATCGCATTTATTTTTGGGCATGGGTTGGACCGGACCACATGCATTTCAGTTTATTTAAGACTTTGTTATACATGGGTTCGCGTTAGAACCGAGCATGATTGAGTAAGAATTTCATTTGGGCATTTTGTGTGGTTTTAGGGCTCCCTCTACATTCCATCATCGAAACCTTTTCCCCCACGCCGCTCAGCTGACCGACCTGGGTCCGCCTTCTAGCCTCCCTCCTAACGCCAACCTCCTCCTAGTTGGCGATCACATTTCCAGAGTTGGGCTGATGCGCCATTGCTTAAAACAACAGTTGCTAGCTCCCATCAGCGCGCTGACGCACACTGGTAGTTGGTTGTTTCCGCGTTGTTCACCCCTCCATTCAGTCGAGCACCAAGACTTTTCAAGCACATGGTTCCCCTTTCGCTCCATTGGTCGACGCCCCCCCCCCCCCCTCAAACATCACGGAAAGGCTCCTACTGTCAACCCCATCATCCATCTCCACCGAAGCTAAAGGGGGAAACAATATTCTCACCAACTCTCATCCCTTTCCTCCATCGTATCTCGTCCATTGACTCGATCCGTCGCATGGGCCTATGACAACTTGGTATCAGAGCCAACCATGACGGGATCCAATGATCCCATTAGAGGCTATCTTCAAATGGATGCAGAAGATGATGATGGCTCAACTCGGTGCATTCGAGAAGTGGCAACAAGCGGCCTTAACCTTTCTTTCGGCTCACATGGAGAGCCTTATTCTGCCTTGGCGCGTTAGTGGTGACTTTTGTCGCGATAGGGTTAGAAATAGTCACCATGGAGATTCCCATTTCCATGAAGCTCGGGAAGGATTTCACGGGGGCATAACAAGAGCAATGCCCTCTTGCGCTACTTCAAGTTGTTTCTGACGCATGACGACAAGAACGATAAGTTGGGTTGGCTGACCCGGTGTGAGTAGTTTTTCGCCAACTAGAGGACGCCGACCATGTAGTGGATCTCGCTCACCACTTATCATATGATAGGTGCGGTCCATATGTGTTTTTTGAGCTTGAACGTGGAGAAGCCCCATATGACATGAGACAACTTCAAACAGTTCTACCACATGCATTTAAGGACCCAATGCGGGGAAATCCTTTAAGATACTTAATTCCCTTAAACATTTGGAGAAGTTCAGACTCTCGTCTCACATATGCTTGACATCCGACCCGAACTGCAGGTCTCCATCTTTACCTCGGGACTTCAGGAATGCCTTCGCTTGGATGTCGAGTTGAGACATGCCCCTTCCGCAAGGTGCAAAGTGGAGCTTTGCACGTGGCTTAATTTGAAGTTAAAATAGCGTACAAGGATACAATCCATCTTCATATGACAGCATAAAACAGAAGAAAATACGTAAAACAATAAAATTGCACAACTCTCTCTCAATGCGACATTTTATGTTTTTGACAGCCATACACTTTCAAATTGCTTCACCAAGTATTTTACATTATTAATGCTCGTTTTGCTGGCATTTGCAGATTAATAATTCAGTCAGAAAACAGCTGAAGAGGGAGAAAGACGTTGAAAATGGCTTAATCGCTGTGGTTATACAAAACTTGAAAAACATTAAGGTATTGTGTAAATCCGGTTTAAGTATCTTATTAAAATTCTGTTTTGCAAAAATTAGTATTATACTTTTCTTATTATTTCTCTTTGAAATAGAAAGGAACAAAGATCATTATCATGGATTCGGATACTGGTAGGTCTAAAGCCATTACAAGATCATTAAAGAAACTCGGTGTGAAGGCAAGAAACATACCAAAAAGATCATGAGCTTCATGTTTAAGAAAATTTCATTACTTCACATGCTTAATTTGCTTTGACTCATGTTTAAGAATAGGAACCGTACTTGGTCGAAGGTGGTTTCCAAAGATGGAGAGGGCAAGGTCTACGATTTAAAGAGCCTAAACCTGAAACTGCACTTACTATACTAAATGAGGTACTAAGATTTCCCATACATCATTTCCTTTCTTTTTTGGCATACAATACTTGGTTAGGCATGAACAAGTGTCATCTTCCTCCCAAGGTGTTCTGAAGATTTCAATCTTTAGATTAGTGGTGTTACTCCATATTTGTTTTTTTGCTATTGTACAATGTTAAGCTGCATCTAACATTGTAAACACACACACACACACACACACACACACACACACACAAGGTCATTTACCGGGACCTCCCCTCTAAGTTTGCTAAATTACAAGTTGCACCCCTCTTACTTTTGAAATTACAAAAACCTCCCTTTACATTTCTTAACATTCATGCACAAAAATACCCCCTGAAGATTTACTCCAAGGGGGTACTTTTGTGCATGAATGTTATGAAATGTAAACTTACAAGGTAGGTTTTTGTAATTTCAAAAATAAGAGGGGTACAACCTTTAACTATATGCTAACTTCCCGTGGAGTAAATCATTCTATAAAGAGTCCCATTATGGTGCAATGGTTAGTCATATTCAGTATTCTAGGTACATGCCAAATGATGCCCATAACTTTGTTTTCCATTTCCTTACCAGATTGAAAAATTGTCTTGAATTATCAAGCTCTAGTTTACCATAATTGCTTAAATGATATATAAGTTCAATTTTTTATTCTCTGAAATTCCTTCCACACAAGCGCATTACTTTTTAATTATATCCAGGAAGTGGAGGCAATCTTCGAAGATATTAAACCTTCCCCGGTACAATTTGTTGGATACGGGCTGGTACGATCCTAATTCAAAAGTATAGTTTTTTGAAAAAAAAAAGTCCTTCTGCAGAGAATCTTTGTTCTTTATCATCAACTGCTCTTTCTTGAATACTAGAAATCATTTTTTTCGTTCGAGAGAACTACTATAAAACAGATGTTGAAATATGATTTTTGTTTATTCGTTGGAGCTCATAATATCATCAGAATCTGTAGTTGTGTTCTCTACTATGGCGTTACTAACTTAAAATGCTTGTTTGTAGGGCGCTCTTGCGGCCATCTATGCTTTGCTAGGTGAGCACTTATAACTGTTTAGGTAAAACAAGAACATACAGGAAAATACATGGAAGTCAATTTTCCGTTAGACTTTCATCCGAAGAGAAATATTTTATATAATGCAATAACATGGAAAAAAAAATGAAATCTTTTATGAAATCTTTTGATTATTATTGTTCAGTTTACATCATAACAAGTTTTTATTTAAATACATTGTCTTGTTCAGAGTTTATTGGTGACCCCTAAGCTTTTCATGTAAGCATTTTATTTACAATTTTTTTAGGGGAAGTTCAAAAAAAATTTGTATATTGGAAGAATGTAGCATTGAATAAAGCATTTCCAAGTAAAGATAGGGCATGGAAGTCTTTTGCAGATGAATTTATTGAAACTAAATGGCTTAGTTCGATTTAATCTAATGCAATCTTTGAAGATTCCAGCAGATGAGGGTTTGTATTCCCAATGTATATACAAAAAACTCCCTGCGGATTTTGCATAATTACAGCGACCTCCCCTCTATCTTTCAAAATTACCAAAATCTCCCCTCTCCATTTACATTGTTAACATCAACAACAACAACACGAGCCTGTATCCCGCCAACTTTGTTAACATCAATGTACACACAAAAAACAGAAGACCCTTCTAGGTTTTTTTGGTACATATATGTTTAACAATGCAAACTTAGAGTGGAGGTTTCAGTAATTTTAAAAGATAGAGGGGAGGCCCATGATTATGCAAAGTTGAAAGGGATTGGGGATTTAGAAAGAATGTCCTTCCTTTGAAAGATTCAGACACTATTAGAGCTGGGGGAAATTCTAATCAACTGCTATGAGCACTGTGCTCAAATGATTTTTCCTTGTAATAGTTTTCTTCACACCTTGAGTTTTGGAATTAATTGACTCAATCGGCATTAAGGATTAAAACATCATAATTCTTTTGTGTATGAAATCCTATCTGACTAAGATACAAACTCTCATGCAGAGTGGGAGAAGACATTGCAACTTATTGGTATTGTTGGTATAGGACAGGTATTTGTTTTTAGAACTGTGGTTTTCCCAATTTGTTTCATCTATGTACATGTTTTCTGTTGTTCTTCAGAAACTTAGATATTCTTTCTTCGTAAATTATTTTTTTGACGGCAAGTTGAACATACGAAAGTCAATATCCTTTCCTCCTGAAAGTAGGATAGTTTTTGTTATCTCATACCGTAATGTTAATTCATTACTTTGTCATGTTTTCCGTTTTGTATTAATATGATAGGAGACCCGGATTGAGACCTCGTTCGTGGCCATGAGGAGGAGATTGAAGTTCCCCTTCTTAGATCCTCGGGAACCTATGGTAGAAGCTTGGAGGCGGAGGAATCCCGCAAGAGAGGAGGCGCGACGGGGAAGCACGGAGTGCGGCGTGCGATCGAGCGAGCGTCGGCCGGTTTAGGTTTAGGTCACGGAAGAACTTTAGGAAGAGAGGGAGTGAGGAGAAATTAGAGAGAGAAAGAGTTTTGATATTAATTGCTTGCCTTTGTCATTCACCCCATTCCTTCCTAAGCAGGAAGGAAAGATTACAGGTCCATTTAAAAAGTGCGGCATTAAATGAAAGTGCGACATGAAATAAAATGCGACATACAAATAGATGAGACAAAATATAAAATAACAACAATAGATATCCCTCAACGGTAACGAGATGACGCTCTCCCCTAGTCCACGCTTGTTGTCCCGCGGTGGTAGGTGATGCCCCAGTGCGGGTCCGTAACAGAATACAACCTTACCTACTGTTAGGGAATGTGGGTTTCTTCACATTCATATCAGCATAGTTTGCATGAGTGGTAAATTATTATCATCTTAGATCTCTATTTGATGCATCTTTTATCAAAATCATTTATGAGTGTCATTCAGATAATTTGGTGGCACAGAAAGTTAAACAAAAAAGTGTAGATCTTAGAGCCACATCTATATAAATGCAGAGCACAAATATTGGATATTATTGTAACTTGTAGTTTCCTCTCCAACAATGATACCGTCAAGAATTTATAAGTGGAGTCGTTCGATGTACTTATTCTAAACAAGCATCCTCACACGCGCACTAGTGTTTCTACGCTGATGTTTAAGAAACGAGACAACCTCATTACAAGCACGCGTCGAATGAGCAAGTCTCCACAGAATCATCGTCTTCTTTCTCGATAACTTCCGACTTTGGAGCTTTTAGGATCATACCCTGGAGGCATTTTTTATCATCACCATATGTGTCGTCAATGTCATGCCCCCTAGTTATCAATGGCCCAAGGATTTCAACCTATATTCCTTTGCGGTTATCAAATAATCATGATTAAACATGAATGCGGCTTTTGTTGATAATGAATTTACAACTGTTTATTAGAAGAACAAGCCGACAAATTACAATCTCATTGACTCGCCGAGCCTTGGTCTGTCCATGCGTTCCAATGATGCGAATGGGCTTCTTATTCCATATGTTTTTTGTGCATGTGGGCGTTGTTGAATATTTAGTCTCGCATTGAGAATCTCATGTTCTTGGGTGGTTTTAGCTCAAATGTCTTGGTTATAATATCACTTGTAACCCAAAAGCAGCTTATGCGATAGCATCGAAGAAGAGTCGTCTTCATTCGGGTATCTCTTCAAGTTTTATGGTATCAGAGTCAGTATCTCCTTTCACTAGCTTCCTCTCCTCTAATTTTGCAGTATACATGGGATGTAGAGGAAACCAAAGCTTTGATAGCGAAGTTTGAATATTTATTTTGAACTTTAACATCCGTGCATGAATCTTTTTTAAGCGATAAATTGAACGGATGAGCTTCATTGCCGCTTACTTAAATATAGTATAGTTAGGGCAGACTGATTTGCTTATACGACAGCCGATCGGTCATGCCAAAATCATTTTACTGTATTGCATGTCGACAATATGTGGCGGTGACGGTATTCTAATATTGTTGTTCTATCATTTTCTACGAATTTAATGTGCATTTTTTTTTCTTTTTACTAGGCTCTATACCGGCATGTCGCTTCATACGAAGACTCCGATGATCTAAAGCGAGATGTGAGGTAATCTTGTATTATTTTTCAAATTTTTGTAAAACTTTTTAGTTTATTTTACCAAATCTCTATATGAGCTTGGGCATAAAGGCTGAACCCTACCCATTAGTCGACTTTATGAATTCTCATTTTTCACATTCATGTTGAACACACTGACTCCTCTGAGAGAAGCCACTTTGTGCATAGTGCCAAAGGTTAGGTCTGTTTCCAATCTTCCCCCGCCCGTACCCCCAATGACTGGGGACTATATGGGTTCTGTTGTTGTTATGTTGAACACACTGACTTAAGAGTTTTACTTAAACTTCATAATCATCTTCAAAAGTTTTCATCCAAGTTACTTTGGATTTACCTCATCTTCGTCCCAATCCGCTCTAGCTCTACCAACTAGTCTTTGTTGGTGCATTTTCTACAATTCGGAATATCATCAATTTTAAGTTGTTACTCCTTATTTTGCCTCTCATCATTTTTAGAATTCTCGATTTCAACATGCTCTACTTAGATATCAGTGAGTTTTATTGTCCAACACTCCGATC
This sequence comes from Dactylorhiza incarnata, assembly GCA_033032865.1. NCBI lineage: Eukaryota > Viridiplantae > Streptophyta > Magnoliopsida > Asparagales > Orchidaceae > Dactylorhiza > Dactylorhiza incarnata. The sequence continues at coordinate 5,176,138 of JAWHQI010000110.1, read as the reverse complement.
CATATACTATCGTCGGCCTCATCTTCGTCCCAATCCGCTCTAGCTCTATCAGTGATTTTATGCTGCGAGAACCCTTGCATTGTGTTTTCAAAACCCGTCGTTCTTATGAGCAATGACCCTTAGATTGTGTTTTCAAAACCCTAGCACTGTATGCAATTGCTTGAGAGAGTTCTCTCCGGCAGCTAGAGCATGAGCCGGGCTGTGGTCATTTGTTCGCGACAATCTGGAGTTTTTGAGATTTACGTCGGGCGGTATTAGAGCCTTCAACGTGATTGAGGCGCTATGAGAACCAACAACGATCGAGAAGGCCAACAACATCTTGGCGATGAGCAAGGTATTGCGGGCTTCTTCCGTCTTTGGGCCGTATTGAGTATTCTTTGAGGAATTTGTCCTTGCGCTCACGGGGGCAAGAGGGAAGCCATATATGCGTTCACAAAAATGGCGTCACGTGTGAATCGCCCCCGTGCCTTGCTGGTGATCGACATGGCATTCACCGCTGCCACGGGAAACCTTGCCAACAAGGAAGGCACGGGCACGATAGAGGTTTTACCCCCACAAGCGGTGGAGCGTGTAGTTTGATTCGATGCGTAGCGAAGAACTTTACCAGAGTTTGACATGTTAATCATCTTGAAAGAGAGATGCTTTCAGGAACCAGAACACAAGTTGCTGTCATTAACTCATGACATAAGGGGTTGGGCTAAGTCCAACCATATTTTGCCACCATTTAGGCTCCGGTTGACGCGGCGGTGACGGTTCGTGAACGCGGTGGTTATGAACTGTCGTTCGTGAACGCCCGACCTCACATAAGGAATTTCATCCACTTTTATGTTCAAAACCAGTTATATTTTTTTGGTGGCGGCGGTGATAACCCTTGTCAGGCCAAACATGCATTGTATAACGATGGAGTTTTTCTCCAAACTCACCGGAGCAAAAACGATGCCCCAAACGGAGCCTTAGTTTGTAGCTCTGAACAGTCGTCAAGTCATCATGGCCCTTTGTCCTGGTCACATGTCACGATGACCGGTGCGAAAATGGAGATTGGCTTGTTGGCGATTGGTAAAATCAACGCGGCGGCGATTCAATCACGAACAAAAAAAATCCAAACCACGAATAATTAGTCTTTACCAAGACCTCCCTCTAAGTTTGCAAAATTACAGATTGCACCGCGCCATCTTTTGAAATTATATAACTCTCCCATATAAGTTTACATTTCATAGCATATATGCACTAAAATAGCCCCCCCCCCGAGAGAAGCGCCGGGGGTTAACTACCTCGCGCGCGCGAGAGATTTGGGTAATTAATAGCGAATAGTTATTTGGGTTATTCATTCTCTCTAGTTGTTTTTAATCTCTAATCCTGAATATTGATGTGCACAAAATTATTTGTCATATAACCCCTGCAATCAAGATTTTTTTTCCAGATTGCTGCTGGCTCCAGTCACACTAGGAGCGAATGCAATATACTGGGTCACAGGGAAGCTAGAGCCCAAAATAATTAGACTGCCGACGGCGCCTTCGTCGACGGCGGTTCAAGACCGCGTCCTTCAGGCTGCTGCGAAGCATGAGTCCCAGCCATCGGATCCCGACGTAAACCAAGGACAGGCGGGCGAGTCGGCGGGCCAGGCGAACGAGAAGCCGGACCCCCCTGAAGCATGAGATATGGAAACATTCACTTGTAATTAGGGTTTTTGTTAAATATTAAAGCTGCAAAAAAAGGAAAGTTCACCTTTGGGAAAACTTCATAATATCAATACTACCTTTGTTTTTTTTTAATCTGACATCAAATTCTTTTAATCATTTTAAAATAAATGTAACTTTGAAAGGAAAAAAAACAAGAAAAAAGAGAGAGGGTGTCATGAGTGAGTAGTGACGCTGTGAGCCACAGGAATGTCATCGTGTTGTCACGCTTTTGCGACGGAGGTATTATTACGCCCTCAAAGGAGCACCTGTGTGCTGTCATTCGTGTATGTATGTGTGTGAATCATTAATTAAAAACTTCAATATTTTAAAGTGCTTCAAATTTTATAATCAACACCTAAATTATCTGCCAAAATTAACACTTAGAATTAGGACATAATGCATGTTTATTATTATTATATTAAAAATGATAAATTGTTAATAAATTATATAAAACAGTGATGAGTACTTGCATCAATAAATAATATTCTTGAATTAATGAACACTGCATTAATGATGAGAATGTCCGTATTAAAGAAAAACTAATAAATTAACTATAATATAAAATTGCTGATTAACAGACAATTTAGTTACAATGTACCAAATAATCATGAAATATTAATAATATTTATACTAAACACCAAAAAAGAGACGGGCGCAGTTCTCTTACCCAAAAAATAGCTCGGTTCTGCACGGAGTTTTTGCTCCGGTGAGTTTGGACAAACGCCACCACCATAGAATGTCACCACCACCGTAGAATGTATTATGCTTAGCATGACAACGGCTATGACCGCTGCCAAGAAAAAAAAAAACTAATTTGAACATAAAGGTTGATGAATTTCCTTAGGTGAGGTCCGTTAATAACCAATGTGTTCACAACCACCACCGCCACGCCAAACAGAGCCTAAGGCTCAATTTGGAGCGACATTTTTGCTCCGGTGAGTTTGGATGAAAACACCTCTATCATATAATACATCTTTGGCATGACAACTGTTTCGACCATTACCAAGAAAAAGCCGCTTTAGGAGAATCTGCATCTTTGGCATGACAGCGGTCAAGAACGCAATGGTTGAAAACTGCGGTCATAAACATAGTTGTGGTGTTAGGAGAATCTGCATTTTCTGTGATGTCACGAACGTGAACACGATTTTATCTATTTAGTGATACAAAACAGAGGCTGTATGTAATGAAAAAAATATATATAATAAAAATTATTCTTCTGGAGTCTTGCTATTATAATAAGCTCTACATGAAAGATGACACCAAGAATACTATAAACAATGCACATTTGTTCTGATATAACAATAGTATTAGCAATTCACATTTGTTCCGACAATACAATTAACCTGCATGTTTCAAAGTGAATAAAGTGATCAAGGGGACAACATCGGCAAAAACTGAATAAAGAGACCAAAATTGATTTAAGGGGGAATAAAGAGATCAAAATTGAATACCATGCCCTAATTCCTATTTTCACATGTGCAAAATCTGGATAAAGAGATCAAAATTTGAATAAGAGATCAAAATTTGAATAAAGAGAGCAAAAACTAGAGTAAAAAAGTCCTATTTTGACATGTGTTGAACTCTCATCTAGCGTGGAACTCGGACAAAGAAATGGACAGCATCCAGCAGAAGAAGGAATCGGACGACATCCAGCAGAAAAGCGATGTCTGCGTGCGGAAGAAGTTTCAGCAAGCCCGGCATCTGGTGTCGAACAGTAGGCAAGCCCGGGATCTGCGTGCGGGAGGAAGAAGACGATGCCGGCGTGGATCTCTGCGTGCGAGAGTGAGGTGGACGAGAGGTCGTCGGAGCGCGAGGTGGGCGAGAGTGACGCCGGAGTGGAACTCTGCGTGCGGGAGGAAGATAGCGAGTTGGAAGATTGGGGGATCGGGAAGAAGCCGGGGCAGATAGCCCTTTTCGCGTGAAATAAATCATGTGTACTGATACGCGCACGCGAAAAAACGCGAAATATAGCGTTTCGCGTTTTTATCTGCTGCCCACAAACAGTTATAAAACGGCGGTGACGTTTATTTAAACGGCGGTGACGTTTATTTAAACGGCGGTGACGTTTATTTAAACGGCGGTGACAGTTACAAAACGGCAATTAGGGGGCATGCATAAATTGACGAGCCTAAACAATCTTACACGGACCCGAACAATGAAGGGCGGTTTCGGTCTTCTGCCAAAAAAGGAAATTTGAGCAGCCTCTGAGACATTTCTTGACATTCATACACCAAACACTTGAAGTTTACAGGCAAACTGGAGGAAATGGGTGTGTGCAGCAAGAAAAAAAGATTAAAATATAGTTTTCTTTTTTTAATAATAAGCATGATCAAATAATCAAACGGTTGTGATGAATTTAATATCATCACACCCAAATATAATTATTCTAGAGCAGATAATATTAGATAAAATTTGTGATGAACCTGTAAAGAGCCCAAATTGTGGTATGTAGGATGATCCTGAAAAATAAAAATTTGAACTTTCAGAATTAAACCTATACAAAATCAAAGTCTCATGATGTTAATAAGGGTGAGAGGAAAACATAAAATAAGCGCAGACCGGTGCACAAAGCATTCACGCGCGGCGAGGGTCCGGGGAAGGGTCCCACCACAAGGGTGAAATGTAGGCAAACCTTACCCTGCATTTTTGCAAGAGGCTGCTGCTTTCAGGACTGAATCAAAAATTCAAACTTTCAGATTTAAGAAAAAGTTGCACAGCAATGCTGTCATTACCGCTAAAACTCTCACCAATCACTCTTCCTCCTCTCCTTCGTTCTCGGCGATGTTGAAGTAGCGCAGCTCGTAAATATTGCGACCTTTATTGGAGGCAATGACTCGAAGCCAATCTCGCTCGTTGTTATTGTAATATTTGCTTCCAGTATTTTGCCCCTAAGATCGCTAGGGATAAGCAGGCTTTAACCCTAATGTTATCCATAATTCCATGGCATACCTGGGGCCTGGGGGTGGTTTGATTTGGGCTCTGTTTGGCACTGCGGTGGCGGTCATGGACGCGGCGATTATGAACCGTCATTCGTGAACGCACTTACCTCACCTAAAGAACTTCAGCCACTTTTATGTTCAAAACTAGTTTTATTTTCTTGGTGATAGTCGTGACCGTTGTCATGCCAAGGATACATTCTATGACGATGGCGCTTTTTGTCCAAACTCACCGGAGAAAAAAAATGCCGCACCAAACGGAGCCTTGGTCTGAACAAGAAAATTTGCATAAACGGATTAATTTGATTTGGTTTAGGTTTGATGTTTTGATAAACTTCAATGAAAAAGAAAAGAAATCATGAACCGGTTCAACAATTTATCATTATTAGAACCATGAACCGGTTCAACAAAACCCGGGACCAATTTCTCTTCACACACCATCAAGTAGATCATGGGAGTCAAACATGTTCAACTTGCCAATAGTGAGGAAGAAGGAAGCCTTGTTAAGCCCTTTAGTGAAGATAACTGCCAGTTTATTTACTGATGAAAGTGTTGAAATTTTAGAGACAAATAAAAGGTGGAATTTAATCATCCCTCAAAGGGGGTATTTAAAGGGTTTAGAAGGACTCATAAATTAGAATAGTCAATGTGGGACTAAACCCATAGACACTCTAATACATATACCGGAATATAAAATGTGATAATATAAACCTACAGCTTGATTCATCATAAAAAGAAAGGTAATGGCGGTGGGCTAAGTGGGATACAACATAGACGGGTCACCGAGAGAAATAATATGTCGGGGATAATCAGTCGGGAATAATCCGCACAAAGGGCGGTCCCACACGACACAATCTGCTGGACATAAGTCAACAGATGGGCCACCAGAGACACTCCCACACGACATAACCCACTGGAAAATAGGTCAGCCACCATAGCCCATACCACTTACCCATCAACGAATAAAAAAATGGGGGGACTCAAACAACACAAGATATAAGCCTGGAGGACCGTGTGGTACTAAGGCGAGAGTCGGAAAATACCATATGAATCGTCTTCGCCTCAAACACTCCCCCTCACGTGGGTCACACATGCACGCAGGTATAACAAAGACCATACTAAGCAAATATTAACCATAACCAAACAAAGATAATTAAAGACATAAAAAACAACCAAACTATCACAAAGTTTCCTCATCGGTGAGAGATCAACACCCCGGAAGGGATAGCAGCGGTTGGAAGTGGTAGTAGTCGACGGGAGAGGCAATAGTCGACGGGAGCAGCAAACAGGATCGGGAGAGTCACCACACTCTGGGACAACATCACAGATTGCCTCATACATGCTCACAACCTGGAAGATACTCTCCAGTGAATGGCTGGAGGAAGCTATGACACCGCCGAATCGTAGAAGATGAATGGTTGGACGACTTCACGTCTCAGCATAGGATAGCTTGGCAATGACAGAGGCGAGACTCGCTGGGAAAGAGTATGCGGAACGCCATCCAACGACGGGTATGTTGTCAATCGAGCTCGGTGGGAGGGGCGACGGGAAGCAGACGGGATCTGCGATGAGAATGGCAGATGGACTCGTCGTCGGGAACAGAAGTCGGACTAGTCGAAGTAGCGGCTCGAAGAAGCATGCGGACGAGATCTGCAGCGGGATCGCTATGCAGAAATTGTGACAGGATCGTCATCGTCGGTAGGAGGCGGGATCGACTGCAGGAACCACAGTTATCAAAGGCGCAAGGCGCACTGAGGCACAAAGGGGTCCTGGAGCCTAGGCGCAGGTTCGCGCCCAAGGCACGTGAGACGCAAAAATGAATTGGGTGCCCAATTCACTGAAAACAGTGAATTGGATACCAAATTCACTGAAAATTAGTGACTTAGGCATCCAATTCATTGATTCTCAGTGAATTGGGTGCCCAATTCGCCGATTTTCAGCAAATTTAGTGTCCAATTCCCTGAAAATCGGCGAATTTGGTGCCCAGTTCATTGAAAATCAGCGAATTGAGTGTCAAATTCACTGAAAACCAGCGAATTGGGCATCCAATTCGTTAATTGGGTGCCCAATTAGGGCACCCAATTCACTGAAAATCGGTGAATTAGATGTCCAAGTGAGCTAGGTGTGCCTCGGGCACGTCTGAGATCATGTTTTTGCCCCCCCCCCCCCAAAAAAAATAGGTTGAAGAAAACAACTTGAAAAGCCTAGGCGCGCCTGGGAGTTGGTAAGGCGCGCGCCTGGGGCACTTCGCCCGCCTCTGCCATGCAAAGGCGATGGCCGGTGCGCCTGGTGTGCCTGGCGCCTCAGGCGCGTGCCTTGATAACGTAGGCAGGAACTGCTGACTGGATCGACGAAGAGAGCGGCAGACAGAATCAGCAGAGGCAACCTTCGTCGTCGAGGCCACAAAGGCAGTGAGCGGGCTTGATTTCGACGAGATGGGAAACAGAGGCTCATAGGAGCGGTCGCGACAAGATGAGCGACAGGATCGTCATGTGGGATACGATGAGCAGCAGCGGGCTCGACGAGATTGAAGATGATGAGCAGCGACGGGATCGACGGGAGCTGCGGTAGGACATCGTCGCTCAAAAACGTCGATGTCGTGGGAGATCGGGAGAAGGGCTCGGGAGCAGGAGCAGAAACCGCCGACCAGAAATTTCATGGCGCCAACATTTTAGAGCCAGAAATTTCAGGGCGCCAACATTTTAGGGCGAGAAATTTCAGGGAGGAATAAATTCCTGCTCTGATACCATGTTGAAATATTAAAGACAAATAAAAGATGCAATTTATTCGTCCCTCAAAGGGAGTATTTAAAGGGCTTACAAAGACTCATAAACTAGAATAGGCAATGTGAGACTAAACTCATAAACACATTTCTCGAGGACTCTAACACATGGACCGGAATATAAAATGCGATAACATCAACAACTTCTCTTCAAGTAAATCATGGGAGTCAAACATGTTCAACTTGTCAATGTTGAGGAAGAAGGAAGCCTTGTTAAGCCCTTTAGTGAAGACAATTGCAGGTTTATTTTCTGACTAATGAAAGGAATGCATATAGTACTCGGTTCAATCTTCTCTTTAATGAAATTTCTGGCGATTTCAATATGTTTTGTATGATCGTGTTCGACCGGATTTTGAGCAATGTTAATGGTTGTTTTACTATCATGATATATTTTAATTGGTTTTTTGTTAGGAGTTTAGGATCTATCATTAGTGTTCTCAGCCACCAACCCTCACAGATACCCACAGTCATTGATCTAAATTTCGCTTCTACACTTGAACGGGCCACAACATTATGTTTGTTACTCTTCCAAGTTACAAGATTGCCATCCAAAAAGGAGAAGTGCGATCTTCGATCCGATGGATCATGCCTAATTTGCATCAGTATAGACCTTCAAACTTAGCTTAGTGTGGTCATTAGCCACCTTTGAGGAGAACATGATTCCTTTCTCTGAATAGGTTTTCAAGTGTCTAAAAACCCTATGAGCAGCTTCCTCGTGTCTGACTTTGGGTGCATGCATGAACTGATCGAGGATTCCAACAACATAAAAAATATCTGGTCTTGCGCGAGAGAGATAAATTAGCTTCCCCACAAGGCGTGGATAGCTAGCAACTTCATCAATAGGCTTTATCTTCTCTGTCAAGGCAATGATTTGTTTCAATATGTGATTAAATAAGTTTACATCCCCGTATCATTGTTTCTTTTAACAATTCCAGGAGAAACTTTCTATGAGAGATGGAAATTCTCTGATTAACCTTGATAACCTCGATGTCAAGAAAATATATTAATAGGTCAAAATCTTTTACCTCGAATTCAATTATTAGATGAGCCATCAGATAGTATCTCTCTTTCACAATGTTCCTTGTGTTAATCATATTATCAACATGACAATATAGACAATCAAGATTGTCAAGTGCCACTCTCTATGATTGATAAAAAGTGTATCCTCAGCCACAATTTGTAAATATCCCGCACACTTCAGCGCACACTGAATCACCCAAATCAAACTCTTGGTGATTGTTTTAACCCATACAGAGATTTTTTTTCAACTTACAGACATTTTGTCCTGAGTTTCTTGCAACAAACCCATTTTTCCTATGTTTCTTACAATAAACCCCGGTGGAGAATTCATAAAAACTTCTTCTAAATAAATGTGCATGGAGAAAATCATTTTTCACATTAAGTTGATGCAATTCCCCTCCAATAATAGGGGCATAAGAAATAAATACTCAAACAGCGCTCATCTTAGTTACCGGTGCAAAGGACTTTGAGAAATTAACTCATGATATTTGAGTGTATCATTTTGCCACCAGTCTAGTTTTGTATCGCTCAACCGCTCCTTCATTATCTTGCTTAACAGTAAACACTCATCAGCACCGAACTGCATTTTTTCTTGTAAGATGAGTAACCATGTGTTAAGTATAATTTTTCTCCAGAGTATTTACTTCCTCAATCATAGCATTTTTCACTTAGGATTCTTTAGAGCGTCCTGTGAATGAGTTGGTGTAGAAATAAGGGCAAGAGAAGCTATAAAAGTTTGGTGAGATGATGATTGAGAAGTATAAGATTTAAAATGAGATATAGGATGTTGAGTATAAATACGTGCACCTTTACGGAGGGCAATCGGGCGATCATATGGAAGCAGGTATCTGATAGAGGTCTAGTAAGACATGGCTCATGCTCTTGTGTCGTGGAGTATACGGGTTTGTTTGGGAGAGCTTCAGCTATGACAAAGGGAATTGTGAGAAACGGAGTTTGTAGATGGAGTTGTCTGTGAGAAATGGTTGCAGAGAAAAATTGCTTTGATTAAACTCTATTTGCAAAATTGTCCAGAACAGAGCAATAGTGAATTTACCTGGTAGAGCAACAATCATCGGCAGAAACACTGAGGAAAGAAACGTGAAAAGAAGAAATGAGAAACACGATAACCGGGAAGATGGAGATCGTTGACTCGGTGAAGGGCTTCGCTAGAGATTGACGACTCTGTGATGGGTGTTGTTGACTCGGTGAAGGACGCCGATGGAGATTGTCAACGTCAGAGGGGAAAGACGCTAGGGAAGAAGATGACTCACGACCCTATGTGTTTTGTCGAGTGTCGTTCTGGGGAGAATGGAGCCCGGTGGTAATTAACCCTAGGACCTTTGTTCTCTAATAAATGGAATTTTAACTTTGAATGTTCCCAAACAATATTTCTGAGAAAACTTCATTTCCGGCTCACCAAAAAGGAGCAAAAAAGTTCCCCCAAATGGGGACTAAGTCATTGCATCTGTAGAAGGCATGCCACAAGTATTGGGAATGGAATCGCTAGTAGATATTATTTGAGTGGTATGAGTGGAGACGCTAGTAGGTATTACCAGAATGGTAGGAGTGGAGTCACTACTAGGTAATATATGAATAGTAGGAATGGGTCTAAGCTACCCATCACTGTCCTCACAGAAGAGCTCACTTCACTCCTCTTGAAATGAGGCGGGGAAGGTTCATATTACAAAAGATTGCATTCATATACACATGTCTTGCAGGAAGGAGGACGGTAGCGTTTGTACCCTTTAATCCTTTATGAGTGGGGCTATAGCCAATAAAGACACATTGTAGCGGACGAGGATCAAGTTCCCCACAAGTCAGTTTGTTAACATGGACAAATGCCACACAACCAAACACATGGGTGTGAAGATAAAGAGAAATCCCAAGTGTAGAGGCAGAAGTAGTGAAACTAAGGACACTGAAGGGAAGATGATTAATGCGATGAATTGCAGTAAGAATTGCTTCGCCCCAATATGATCGGGAAAATGCATAGTAAAAAGAAGAGAATGCAACCTCAAGAAGATGTCTATTCTTCCGCTCAACAACCTCATTCTAAGCGGGACTAACCACAAATCTAGTTTAGTGAACAATCTCATTTGAGGATAAATAAGAATAGAACAAACTCTCACAATACTCAATACCGTTATCACTCCATAAAATCTTAACTCTAGTATAAACTAGGTAACAATCACAACATAAAATAATTTGAAATAAGAAAACACTTCATTCTTAATATGCATCAAATAAACTCAAGTGACACGAGAGTGACAATCGATGAAAATAACAAACCAACGATGACTAGATAAAGATAAGGTGGGACAAGGCTTCCAAACATCAGTATGGATCAACGAAAAAGGCTCAATATGAGACAAAGATATATGACTAAGTGGAGAAATTTTTGGAACGTCGCAGAAAAACTTTTGGAACGTCGCAGAGAAACTTTTGGAACGTCACAGAAAAAAAAAAGGAAAATGGTGATGCATATAGTGGATGGATTTATACCACATCTAACGATGTCAACACATAAGATCCATTGAACAGGTGGAAGAGCACAAGTAGGAGCACAATCTAGAACATAGAGGTCATCCCGCATCCTACTAGATCCAGGGACCCATTTCATACTCAAATAACATTATAGGGGTGAAAAATAACAACACAAATCAAGTTATGAGTAAGGCTGCTAATAGAAAGGATATTAACGAGAAAGGCAAGAACATGAAGAACAAAGGGTAAGACAAGAGTCGGGTTGCAAGGAATATTTCCTTTGCCTTAGATGGTTATATGGCAGGCGTCCGCAAGACTCACTTTATCCTTCCCAAAAAGAGGAATATATGAGGTGAAGCTATGAGAAGAACCTGTCATGTGGTCTGCAGATCATGAATCATTAATCAACTCAATAGGTGGTTGGCTACAGAGGTGTGTGCTAGAAGAAGACGGAGTGGCATGGACTGAGTATGCATGGCCGAGTACGCAGTGGCCTGTCTGTAGAGAGGCATGTCCATGTAGTCATCATTGTAAGAAACAACACATAGTCTGGAGTTCTTTGCCAGTTAAACTGCCAGCGGGAGGGTCAGGAGAGTGACTCCCTTGGGATGTTGTATCAGTAAAGTGAGTTACATCATGTCCAGTCAATGATCGACCACGTACTCGTCCCCAACCACGAGTGGTGTTCCCAGTGTGAGGGGGAGGCCATATAATTTGTAACAACTCTCCAGCGTATGTCGAGGCTTGTGATAGTAATCAAGAAAGAAACAATTCCATGAGGGTGAGTGAACACATGGGATCCATGAGTATCACTCATTGCTAAGGTAGAACGTTGTTGCAGAATGTTCTAGGTAAGAGACTGACATCGATCAAATTCTGTTGGATTAGGCTGAAGATCTCAGCAAGAAATGTCACAGGCTTCCATCTAAGGATATGAACCTGAATATGGTCGAAGTCGGGATCTGGGGCATGGAGCCAGTCAAATACACGGTTCTGATCATCTCGCTCATGAACGAAGGTCATATCATCTGTACATCTTAGTTGAATGGGATCAAAATAATCAGGCTCTCAGTGTAACTTCTCAAAAGCAGAATAATATTGTGCCACGAAGAAATTTCATGTGCAAGACGAGCAATTCCAGACTATGTTTGGTATCCTGTGGGCAATTTCCCTATCTAGAGTGGGTAGCTTTTGCCTAATTCCAAATGGTAGTTGTAGTATCCAAAAGGGCATGGTTCTGATAGACAGACTTGTCCAACAGTGTTGTACAAGGTCAATGGGGTAAAGCGGGAAGTAAAGTAATTTGTGTTGTCGAGACTCGAGAGACGTGATAGTAATAGTGGCAGGATGGGAATGGTGTTCCATATGAGAGATATGCACAAGAGGTACCTCCTCCCCCCATGTAGAGAATCCATAGGAGGAGCCTAAAGACCCAGACATATATCATCAGGTGAGAAAATCATTACAGGGAGAGACAGTTCCGTCGAAAAAGAAACGATACTGGAAGGAGCAGAAGGGAGGATCCCTTCAATCGACCCTAACACTGTCAAAAAAGATTGTTGGAAAGGCGCTGGAAGAAGCATACGAAGGCAAGATTCGATCGCAGGGATGGTCGACACTGAAACGGGAGCAAGAACAATACAAACACAATAATCGACGCCTATTTCCATCGTTGGAAGACCTCAGACGATCATAGAGCGTACATCAGAGGCATCAAAGGCAGGCGGGATCAAGTCAAGTAGCGGAAGCACAAACATGATCAAATTGAGTTGACCAGTGAAATTGTGGATGGGATTGAATCAAGCAACGAAAGATGGGAGCATTTGATTTCAATCCTGGACGATGTCGTCAATCGACGAAAAGCAAGAACGTCCACAGGGACAACTCAACGATCTAGAGTATTTTTTTATCAGAGACGGAGGAGTGGCTATGATACTGAGCTGAAAATAGGAATAGTTTAGAAGTTCACTCTCTTGAGTTTCGTTGTGAGGCGGCTTGGTCCTCCTTAAATATATTGTTGCTAGAGCCATGAACCAGTTCAACAAAACCCTAGACCCATTTGGCCTTACAAACGCCAAATCCTAAATTAACAACCTCTAAATAAACTTTTAGTACTAATACATTCACTTGAACCCAAGTGAATTCAACCAAAAAAACCAAATTTGAAACCAAAAAATTCAATCTGGTTCATTTTATCCAGATTGGGTTCGGTATTCAGTTTAAATGTTCAGCTCGCTTCGGTGACAACCCATTGTGGTTTTGAAACCAAATTGAGCCAAGCCCACCTCTCAACATGCCATTTACACTTTGTTTTGTCAAAGGGATATCAAATTCATTAGAAGGCTTGCCAACATTCGTAAACTGTTTGAAACTTCATCTGGCCAAAAGATAAATTTGGACAAAAGTAATATTTATCTCTCCAAAAGAATCCTCATAACTAGAAAAGAAAGCATTGATATATTTGGGGTGAAGGTTGGGTAATTCCCATTTCATTATCTAGGAAATGCCATATACAACTCAATCAAGCTGGAAGAATTGCTCTTGTTAATTCAACCATGACAAACATCAATGTCATTCCATTGCTGGTGGCATCATCCCTATACAAATCCAAAAGGAGATGGATAAATGCATTTCAAACTTTATATGGGACAAAGAACAAGGAATTCACAATTATCATTGGATATCTTATTAAAAGGTTGTCTGCCCATAACATAGGGTGGCTTAGGTTGTCTGAGTGTGAAGGAGCTCTACAAATGGTACAGGTTAAAGGATATTTTGAATGTCATCAAATGCCTCATCTAAAGGGCCATGGAGAGCAAATCCAAACATCTGAATAAAATCAAGAACTAAATCACTGTTATGGACAATGAAGTGATCTGGAAGGCAATGGAAAATGGATTTTTTTTCACTGAAAAGCTACAGGAAACAGGTTCACAACACCAACAATCAACAAGACTTTCCACTCAAATGGATTCGGAACCGCATGACCACCAAAAATGAGTCTTCTATCTACAAAAGGCGTTCTTAAAAGAATCCCTACTCAATCTAACAAACAAAAAATGGCATCCAGATAGACTCTAGATGTGTCTGTTGCTACCATCCAAATCTAGAATCAAATGATCACCTTATGTGCCAAGGGGAGTTGGCAAAAGAGATCTGAAATCATTTTGAGGGTTCATGTTTACATAGAACATCAAACCTCCTCACGGTTCAACACAAACTGACTGAATGGAGTCTCCAATGCCTCAAAAATGTGTAGGAAAATAAGAAAAATCGTTAGGGTCATCCCTATTGTCTGCATGTGGCATATTTGGAAAGAAACATGTACAAAAGTATATTAAAGAAAGTCCAGCAACACTCAATACATCATCAAAGAGATATTCAAATTTTGAACCCAAATCAATGGAGGCCTAATACACACAATCATGTTGAAATTTTACTGATGAAATTCCTGCACAATTCCATACAATGCCAGCATAGCTAGGACTCAAATTGTGAAACGGCGTGTACGTAGGTCCTCTTTTCCTACACGGCTGCTTCTTCATGAAGGCAAATATGCCATTGGATATAGCATTAAACAAAGCAATGGGTCACTTATAGAATGCACTGTCAAAGGGCTCCATAGCATCGAAAATCTCACACAATTAAAGCCAAATTCTATGGGGTTTGCGATACATTCCCAGGTGGCAGAGCATCGCAAGGAGGATGCGGGCAAGTTGGCAGGAAGGGGGCGTGCAATAATTGAATGAGGGAAGGGGTAGTTTTGTCTATTTTATGGCTTTATATATTGTGTTGTGACCCTAGATGTTTTGTCATCTATCTGAATGTTATGTTTAGTGTGGCTGTAGAGTGAAGACGGTCTTCCTCCCTTACTGTGTGGTCATCCTCAGAGCAGGCTCTCAGGAATCACCCCTGTTTTCTCTATGTTTTGTTGGGCTAAAGCTGTTGAACCTTGTTCCCTTGGAGTTTATCCATATAAAGGCTGTGTGTTTTGCTCTCTCCCTTGTGTTACCACTTACCACTGATTTTCAATTGCTCTTATCAAGTAAGTTCTTATCAGTTTGGAATGGTATTAATAGGTGTGTTTAGCTTGGCCTTTAAAATGTTTGCATACTTACTGACTCTAAGACATTTATTCAGAAAATAATACACAAAGACTATGGTTGGGACCTCCATACCTTTGGGAGATGAGACCTCCAAAGATATATGATTGAGCATATGTAGAGAGAGGGAAATAGTATGGCTGATTGTATTGCTAAATATGCTCCCGATACAAAACAGAGCAAGACAGAACGTGGAATGACACATCAATGCTGACCTCCTCGAATAAATGTCTACTGCCTGGATCTTAGTAATACCACATATATTAGAACTGCTTAGAATATTTATTAATCTTTTGGGATAATATTTTTTGATGGCTAAGTTTTCTTTCGATTTGAGTATGGTTTATCCACTATGTATGTTGTTAGTTTTCACCTTTACTAATATATAAGATATCAATCTTTCCATTAAAAAAAGGATAAGTGGACAGAATCAAATTGCGTGAAACATGATTAGTAATTATGCAGCAAATAAAACAGCAGAACTAATAGCTTATGCAACCCTCAACAAAAACGTGTAAAATTTAAAAAAAAAATATAAATGCTCAATGATTAGAATAAAGAGACTTGTTCAAGGATAGTATTGCCTAAATACTAGATAAATGCTATAAAAGTCGCATAAATCCATCAAAAAAATCTAGATATATAGGATCAGCTGCATACTCATCTGGCTCATAAACTCGAATTTATGAGAATGGAGCAACTATTTCCTTTAAACAGCGATAGAGAAGTGCCTTGGCAGCTAAGGCTCCGTTTGGCACAGCTCTTTTGCTCCGGTGAGTATGGGAAAAAAACGCCACCGTCATGGAATGCATGTTTGGCAAGACAATGGTTATGCCCGCTACCAAAAAAGAAATAACTAGTTTAAAACATAAAAGTGGATGAATTATAACCACAACGGGCGTTCACAAACGACGGTCAGGCGTTCATAAAAGTGGATGAATTATAACCCTAAACGCCACCGTCATGGTGAGGTCGGGCGTTCACAAACGACGGTTCATAACCACCGCGCAGCGCCACCCGTTGAGACAACCTTACAGGCCTTAAGGTTGAATTATTGTATTACGGGCCCAATTCTTCTTAGTATAATATACATTCAAATGTCTGGTATGTAAATATTCAAGGGATGCAGCAAAATTAGAAGTAACAATATAATTCAAATTCCAAAATAATTGTCACGGTTTTCCAATAAATAATTAAACAAACCCTTTGCTCACCATAATCTTCTTCGATTCATAACGAAACAAGCAACAAAAATTGCATCAACTTGTAATTTCAGATGACTTGCACGAAGCCATCTGATGTAAATTATACTAAGACATTTGAATGTAAATTATACTAAGAAAATTGATCCCGTAAAACGATAATTTGAATGTAAATTACCTACCAGACATTTGAATGTAAATTATACGAAGAAAATTGATCCCGTAAAAAGATAATTCAACCTTAAGGCCTGTAACCAGACGCTTTTCTATAAGATTCAATATATTTCAAATTCCAAAATAATTGTCACGGTTTTCCAATAAATAATTAAACAACCCCTTTGCTCACCATAATCTTCTTCGATTCATAACGAAACAAGCAACAAAAATTGCATCAATTTGTAATTTCAGATGACTTGCACGGAGCCTAAACCAACCATGATAAACCAAAAAGTTAGGTTGCGGTGATCCGGACACCAGATCATGGCAAAGAGAGAAACAATTATCGCAGAATCCATGAAAAATCGCCGTCAAAATGGACTCGGATACCATCAAGAGCAACATATCTATACCCAGCGGTAGAAAAAGTAGAAATGAGGGTATACCGCTTGGAGAATGGGCCTTCGGAGGATACGGTAATCTTGTTTTTTGTCGCGGGTGGCGGAGACGACGTCGCCGAGAGTTCCGGCGAAGCGATGAAGCCTTGATCCGTTCAAGGAGGAACTTCTCGAGGGATGCTACGTCCATGATCTTGTCCTCCACCGGCTTCGATCAGTCGATGACGAAGATCGATGCCTTCTTCTTCCCGCCTTTCGCGCCAACGCGCTCCGTCGACTCATTTTTCTGCCTCTCACAAGCTGAGCAGAACTTTTGTTACCTGGGTTGTGTTGATCTGGATATATATATAGCATATTGGGGGCAAAATGAAGGGTAATTTTTTTCCAGGTTTTCAAATGTTCCGGATCAATAAGTTGGGGTCACGTATACTACAGAGTGATGTTAAAGTCAGGTCAGTTTTGGCTGCCACAGATTTTAGCTATATGTAGGCCACAGTTTTTTTTTTAAATATCATTTTTTCTTTTAAAACTTCAGGAAAAATGATTCAAGTAGTTTAATACTTCATGTATTATGTGTTTTTTCTTTAAAGGCAATCGTGTCCCCAAGGAGTTTACTCGTTTGTCCGAGTCCGATGTGTTTTTAAATTACAACTGGCCTAAAGCTATTCATGGGTATTTGCTACGACAATGGCGACGGCGGCGATGACGACGATAGCGACGTCGGCCATGGCGGCCATGGTTATACTTCGGGTAGTTACGTCGCTAGTGGGGGTTCTTTGGATAACCGCACCCCCATGGATGGGATGCGGTTAGCGCCTTTAGGGATACTCCATCAATAGCTCTCCCAGATTTACTGACGAAACAGTGACAATCAACGTAACCTCGCACGCATGATATTTTACTTACTTATTTTATGAATGTTATTTTGCTTGGTGATTTTTTTAGAAAAATATTAATTTGATTTTTGAAAATGGTATGTAAATATGAAATTTGGCCTGCATGAATAATTTTTTGTCCTGCATATATTCGCGGCCTGCATATAGCCAAAACCGGTCTGCATTTAACATTGCTCATAATATATTGTGTGGGAGTCGGAGAGAGAGGAGATGCCAGATCTTTTGGAAATCAAAAGATGACGTGGGAGATCAAAAGGATCGCGTAGGAGATTGCAGGGACTAAAATGCGAGACTTAGAAAATGAGAGACTAAAATGTCCCCCCAAAAAATCGCAAAATAGAGACTAAGGCTTAATTTGGCGTGACTTATTTTTGCTCCGGTGAGTTTGGCCAAAAACGTCATTATCGTATGTTTGACAAGATAAAGGTCATGACCGCTATAAAGAAAATAAGTTAGTTTTGAGCATAAAATGCATGAATTTTTTTTAGGTGAGGTTGGGCGTTCACGAACGCAGGTTCATGACCACGGCGTTCATGACCACAGCGTTCATGACCACAGCGTTCACGACCGCCACCAGCGCGTTAAAGGAAGCCTAAAATGTGGTACCAAGAAAGAATTTTCAATTTATACTCCATAGACTTCAGGAGCTAGATTATGACTTATAGGCCATCTTCAGCACTTATGTATGAACTTTTGAGTGATTGTTTAAATTCCAGTTCTTCAGACTTATGTGATTTATATTTTTAATTGGCTATGTGAATGAAGTTTGAGGTATTCATGTAACCCTAAATTCACTCCTTTTCATTTTCGTTGTATACTTTTGATATAGCTTTCATCTTTAGTGTACTATATCAATTTATTATTGCTTAGTTTGTTTCTTGTCCGTGACCCGCCCACAACAAGCGGGATGATGGTGGCTTCAAGGCCCTCCAAGAAGCGAGCATAACTAGACTTTAGAGTCAGCTCCTCAGTCGAGGCATCCCTCGAGAGGTGGAGGCAACCTCGCATCCGGCAGAGTCTCGGGGGAACATTCCTAGAAGAGGACGGGGTCTTGAGTGCCTCACCAAAGACTTGAGCTGAACGTAACCCAATCAGCAAAGGTATAAAGTATTTCTTCCTTGAACACAAAACACTGCTCACTACGGTAGGCGGTGAGGTTTGTCCCCGCCTCGCCTGAGGGACATTCCTCATTCCCTCCTCGCAAAGGATGACATTGGCAATGTTGTAGTCGTCCACGATTAGGTTCGTGACAGCCCAAACGCACCTTGAAAGGGGTGTTAGCAAAGAAGAGATAGATCAGAAATGGTGTTAGCAAATGCTCCAAGAGTCTCCATTAGTCCACGCCTCTGTAGTGGTGGTCGAGATTAGCTCCCTCCTTACATGTTGGTAGGGAGGACTGATTCATTGTCTAAAAAGTCTTATAAGAGACTGAGTACCCAACAACTGTTAAGGAATTTCTCTATAAAGATACTTTTTAGCACTCAATAATTCACCGAAAATACCTACAGTTGGGTAAACGTTAAAGAAAGTCAATCAGACGCGGCTTACATCAAAGATAACTTAAAGTAATATTGATAGCACATGTGTTTATTCTTGACTCGGTTTTATTAATTATATGAAGTTTTTGATGCATATCAGCATATGTTTTCTTTCGTTAATGGAGTGAAGTCTCGAAAGGAAAAGGTATATCGAGATAGTCTCTTTCTTGAAAAAAGTACGAGATGGTGAAAGAAATGATGCCTCGGGTTTAGTGCGTCATCCTAAGTCCAAACTTCTGAATTATCGAGAGAGATCAGGTCCCCCTTCCATGTTGGTTGATCTGCCCCTCGAGTGTTGACTCTCTTTGATTGTCAAGGATTAAGATTTCCAAATTAGATGAAGCCTCGGGTAGGAGAGTCTTCATAAGTCCATGCCTCTATAGTGGCGGTCGAGATCAGCTCCCCCTTGCATGTTGGTCGTATGACCCTTCGAGTGCTCTCTCCACGTTCTAAATCAGATGAAGCCTCGGGTAGGAAAGTCTTTATAAGTCCATGCCTCTGCAGTGGCGGCCAAGATCTGCTCCCCTCTTGCATGCTGGTCATCTGACCCCTCGCATACATACTCCCTGTTCTAAATCGAATGCAGCCTCTGGTAGGAAAGTCTCCATAAGTTTATGCCTCTGTAGTAGCGACAGAGATCAGCTCTCATCTTGCATGTCTTCCATCTAACCCTCATAGTGCTCACTCATAGTTCTAAATTGGATGAAGCCTCGAGTATGAGAGTCTCCATAAGTCCATGCCTCTGCAGTGGCATCAGAGATCAACTCCTCTCTTGCATGTTGGTCGTCTGAGCACTCGAGTGCTCACTCCATATTCTAAATCGGTTGAAGCCTCGGGTAAGAGAGTCTTTGTAAGTCCATACCTCTACAATGGCGACCAAGATCGGTTCTCTCTTGCATTCTGGTTGTCTGAACCCTCAAGTGCTCACTCAATGTTATAAATCAGATTGAGCCTCGGGTAGGAGAGTCTCCATAATTATATGACTGTACAATGGTGGCCAAGATCAGCTTGCCTCTTGTAAGCTGGCTGACTGACCCCCCAAGTGATCGTTCTATGAAGCCTCGGGTGTTGTAATTCTCCATAAGTCCAGGCCTCTATAAAGGCGGTCGAGATTACTCCCCCTTGTATGTTGGTCGACTTACCCCCCTGAGTGATCGTTCTATGAAGCCTGGGGCATTGCGAGTCTCCATAAGTCCAGGCCTCTTCAAAGACGACCATGATTAAATCCCCCCTTATATGTTGGTCGACAGACTCCCCCCCCCCCCCCCCCCCCCCCCCCCCACCCCCACCGAGTGATCATTCTATGAAGAATTGGGTGTTGTGAGTCACTGCAAAGGCGTTCGAGAATCGAGATCGTCTCCCCCTTGCATGTTGGTTGATTGACCCCCCCCCCCCCCCAAACCTAAACCGAACCAAACCGATCAGTGCAGACCAAAAATAGGTTCAGTTCAGCCTGGTTTGGTCGGTTTCGGTTTTTTATGCACACCCCTCCTTGTCAGACTCATCCTCTAACACCTCAGGGAGTAGGGGTTCGACGAACAAGACCATGTCTCCTCAGTAAGTTTGCCCATATGCGTTAAGCATGTGAGCATGTGCTCACCACCATCGTGGATGTATTGGAACTGAATTGACCTCAGGTCAGCCGCCAAGCAGTAAAGGAGAGTCCCCTCTTCTTCATAGAGGCCTCCAAAGCAGGAGGAGCGATTGACTATCACTGCGTGGTGGCGAGCTGGATCTTTAAGGATTCCATCTTGTCCTGGAGGCTCGCATTCTTCTGCTCCATGGAGAGGAGCTCAGAAGCCAAGTCGCGGAAAGAGAGTTACGTACTCTCGCACGTGAGTTGCGGAAAGAGAGGCAACCTGAGTTTATCATGACTATATCCTGGGTCGTCTGTGTCTGTTAGATCTTGGTCAGCTCAGCCTTGATCTTGGTCAGTTTCTTTTCACCCTCGCCACGCTTGACCACACTCTCGTCAGCGACGGAGAGGGTGTCCTTGGTGTCACGCGGTGCTTTGACGTTGTGTATATATCGCCTCACCAATGCATGGAGGAGCTCGACCATCTTCAAAACAGAGTGTGAAGCCTGCTAGGTGTGGAATTGAGGGCCTACCCCGACAAGAAGCTCGACATTGTCGCGATTGTAGATGCTATATAAAACATTAAATGCATCATCATCCGACTCGCCATTCTCCACCCATGACGACATGAAGGTACTTAGGGACACCTTATTTTGCAGAGAGTCTCATGCGACCAACGACTCATGGATGATGTCCCACCCCTCGCTATCGTGCACATAGTTAGGGCGGGACTTTGGGCCATCATCATCAGGAGCACTGACCTCGAAAAGGTTTCGTTGCACGACCGTCTTCTTGCGCTTCTTCTTCGGCACCTCCAAAGAGCTCGCCAATAGGTCTGTAAGCCTCTTGCCCTTAAGATTAACTACTCTCCCCTCCTCGCCAACCACAATCAACTCGATGGCCTCCAGAGGGGGAGGATAACTTGCCCAACAAGCGAGGTGCTGACCTCGATAATCATCACCCTCCAGGAAGGGAGCAGAGTCATGGAAAAAGTGTAACAAAATATGCAAGTTAGTCGGTTAGATCGCCAGTGGCGGGCAAGGTGGAAAAGAGCTCGCTTATACCTTCTTCCAGGTTGATGTAGGGTAGCTCGTCAACATGTATCCACAGCTTGAAGACATCATGCTTCTTTCAGAACAGCAAGGACTCAGAGTGTATAGGGGCTTCGACTCCATCGATAGGCGGGGTGCCTTATAGATCGCCGGATCCCACTGAACGGGATGGAAGGGAAGAGGGCCGAAAGGACCTCGCACGATGACAAACTTTTTGGTCTACCTGTTGACCTTTTTTTGCTTCTCCATGAACTTTACGGAGCCACCGCTGAAGTAGGCTACCCATTAGAGGTCGCCTTCATAATTACAAGCTTCTGAAAGACGACAAAGTCAAAGACAACTCCGACCTCACGTAGAAAGCAAACTGATGAGTCTCCATTATATACATGTTTTAGGACTCATTTGGGCTTATTATCATGCATAGGTACTGCATATTAAGTTGATTATCGGTCATATTGGTCTAGTTGTTCATTTGCGTAGATAGTACCTTCCATAGCCTAGTTCTGTGTGTTATCTTGGTTGGTTCCCTTTTATTCTTTTTAGTGCATATTTTATGCCGCTGGGGAGCTTTGTTTCTATACCCCAGCGGGTATGTTTGAGTTAGCTGCAGGTGCAATGATCATGTGAACGCTCGGAATGGTTTGGGGCGAATTTTAGCCTAAAAAGCCACTGATCGTGCGTTTTCCTTCGCGCACGATCAAGCGCACGACTACTGACCATGCGTTAATTCCCCTTACCAGACAGAGCGGTTCGCACGATCAGGCACACGACCACTGGTCGTGCGCCACTGCCCGTGCGTTAATTCCCTATTTTTCCCTCTGCTGCAGGTTGGCCGCGCACGATCATAAGCATTCCTTCGCGCACGACCACTGTTCGTGCGCCCCTGATCGTGCGCTGTAATTTCTCTGCTCCGTATTTAAAGACCGGCTCCGCGATTTTAGGGCATTCAGCACAGTCTTGGGCGCGAATTCTTCCGCAAGCTCTGCCGTTTTCCCTCTCCAAGCTCCATCCATCCCCTTCCTTGGGAAAACTTCTTTCATCGATCTTAAGCTCCATCAAGGGTTCCGGAAGCATTCCCTGCCATCTACAACAAGTATTTCAAGGTGTTGCATCTCTATTAGGCGAAGTGGAAGAGACCCAGCTCTGAGAAGAAGACGGATGATGGTTGGAGGTAGTGACAACCTCTGAACCCCGGAAGCAACCAAGGACTGAGCTCGGAGGAGGCGTGACGATCCCACATTCCGGCCAAGATCTACGGCGAGGTTTCTCATCTCGTGGTTTCCTCTACCCTCTCTCTTTTTGGAAATGTAATCTTAATTGTTGTATTAAACTGGTTTAATCTCTATTTGTCTATGAATAGGAGTTTATTCTTGTTTTAATCTTCACTTGATGCTTTGTTGTGATGCGCTCCACCCCCACTCCACTTCCATACTCACGTTCTAGCTAGCCATCTAGCAATTGCTAGTGGTGATGTTGGCGAATAGGTGAACACGACCCTCGCAAAACCCCGCACTATAGCCATTTCACCCACATACCGAAGCACGACATCGCGGCCGCTGCACTCACCCTCACTTTGCGAAGAGGTGTGTGCGACCCTCAATCGTCACAGTTACTTTCCGTCCGCGCGCTTTCCGAAGCACGGCATCGCGGCCGATGCATCCATCCCGCCTTGCGAAGCGGAGTTTTGACCCGCATCTCATTTCTGTGTAATAATTTAGGAAACCAAAATCAAAGCCCCTATTTTTTCCTTTAATTTACTCTTGTAATTATTTTCTCAAACCGAAGAGTCAAACTAACCACGCGCATTCCTTGAGAGACGATATTCGGGGACGTACTCCCAACTTTATTACTTGTGTGACCGGTGCACTTGCCGAACACGCATCAAGTGTTTGGCGTCATTGTCGGGGAATGCAGACGTAGTTTGATTTTGGTGTTTGAGTTAATAGTTTCAGGAGTTGTTGTTTTTTGTTTATTTCTATTATTTTCGGGTTGTGTGTATGCAGGAGCGATGTCATGTTCTTTACTGCCTCTGTCACAACATGATGAGGATACAGCCTATTTGGAGGAGAAATTCTTCAAATTTGCTCAAATTATAATTCAAGGCCTTGAAATGCGGCAATAGTATATTGATAGATTGACTATGCAGGTTGAGACTTTGGTGTCTCTTGCCTCGGCCGTGTTGCAAGAACCTCCTCATGATGTGATAGTGGTACAATCAGAACCTGCAGGGAGTGAAACCGGGATCACTCCCTCGACTAATGATTCTTTATGTTCTTCATCTACTTTGTTTCTTGACCCTCTTTCATACAATTCAACAGGAAGAGTTAGCGTTGGTCATCCAGGTAGAATCTGATCATCTCTCACGGGAGGATGTCACTTGTGACATTTCTTCCTCCTGCTTTGCTCCTACGGATGTTGAGTATACTCTCGCTCCATCTCTTCCTGTTATTTCTAACATCGTTTCATTTGTGCCCCCGCAAAATTTGTAATATGTTGACCCATTTTTGGGCAGTCGGATGAGGCATTCCTGGCCAGATAAGCATGTTGCAGTGGCAGACGATATTGCTTTGTCCACTCCAGCGTCACCGCATGTGCTTCCCCTAAAGGACTGGCTGCAGGGGGGAAAGCGATTTTTCTTTGAAGAAACACTCTTGGAAGAGAGAAAGAGAGCAAAAAAGGAGGAGACTTGGGATGGAGGCTAAACCTCTTACTTCGTTGCCATCAGTTGTGGGTCTCCGGACCTTTTTCTTCTATCTGCATTTACTATTTTAAATCAACGTATAGTTGATTTCTCTGGATGGTTGTGTAATAATACTGCGTAGACTTGGATGATCTCCTCTCTTTAATTTTGCGTGAACAATTCTATAATCTGCTAATACAGGTATTTGGTCCACCTTAAGGACGTTAAACAAAAGGGCTCTTGGTAGACAACCCATTGGGGACCGCTTGGTTCCGCTTTTTCGTTCTTGTTTATTTTCTTTATTACATTTTTGTTGTGCCTGGAGAATTCTTTAATCGCAGGTCCGTATTTCTTGGAGCATGGCGGAACAACCGCATTCAGGACAAAATGCCAATTCTTCCGGTATGCTCACTTCTGAGCATGGGGTACACTCTCCCTTTTCTCCTTAGTTTAATGTTTAAAGAATCATATTTTAGATTATGCTTTCATGTATGTCTGGGGGAGAGTGAGAACCATGCACGTGCACGCACGCACGCATTCCGGTAGTGTTATTATTCTAGCTTTCAGTTTAGTTCATTTTATCAATTTTTAAGTGGCACGCACACACTACACCCACTATGCACGCACTTACTTGCGAGTGCTACCGTGCCAAGTTTCCTTTTGGAATGGAGCCGGGAAGTCAATTGTGTTAGCTAGGAATTGTGGTTTGGAGTACGATGTTGACTCCAGTAGTGCTCTAATCGAATACTCATATTTTGCATAGAATTTTGTGTAGAAGTTATTTCTATTTTCATACGTTGTAGCTTTATTCTTATCTAATCTAGTAATTAGAGTTTTACTTTACTCAAAGCATGAACCTGTGTCGATCTACCGGTAGTGTAGGTTAGTTGGTATCGAACGCTGGATTCGTATTTCTCGAGTCGGGAGAAAGAGTTATATTTCTCGGTGGCTAAGAACTCGCCCCTAGCGACTCTCGAAACATAGGCATCGGGTAGTTCTAACGCATTAGCATGATGTAGGTCATTCCTTGGACCGTTTGAGCTTTGAGCCAAAACAAGAAATTCACCCTTGCTAACCAATTTTGTGTCTATCCCACCTTTTCTATTTAGCTACACCGCTCTCGCTTAAGCCAAGATTACCAAACCTGTATGCGCACGCGTTTTGAGCTTTATAGTATAACTGATTACTGTGTTGTGCTGTTATGTATGGATACATTATTGGATTGCTTAAGTTGAAAAAAAAAAGAGAAGAAAAAAAAAACTGAAAAAGTATTTGTGAGCTAAAAATTGAAAAGATCAGCGCTCCAAAAGAAAAAATTCTGAGCTTTATATTCTAATTCAGAAATTCTGAATTGTTTGATAAGAATTACTTTATATTGGGTGTTGGCGATGAACACATCAGCTTTATTGGTTGCCGGGGTTTACAAGTTGTATTGCTCAAATGTGTTAGGTGCATTAGCCTCCGAGTTTTTCATTGTATATCCTACCGCAACCTAAGCCACATATTTACCCGAAAGCCCTATTGACTTGTGTGTAGTTTTACCTAATACTGTGGAGAGAGTGCGAAAGTGCGAGCTTATGGCTCCCAACACCGATGGATTTCGGTGGAGTTAGTTCCGTATCCCGTATTTTTCGAAATACTCGTCTGAGCGCTTCCCTACATTCTCCCTACACGTGACTGGTAGATCACACTTGGTTCAGCTTTTGAGTAAACTATTCTCTTATTTACTATTTTAGATATTTGTAAATTACTTTGCATAGTAGAAATTTCTTCTACAAGAATTTTATGAACATGATTATTTGATTTCGCATACTACTCCTAGCCACAATCACCTTTCTAACCTTTGTTTTTCCCGTCCGCCGAGAGTAGTTTGCTCGGGACGCGCAAACAGGTAAGTCTGGGGGTGTGATGAGTCTCTATTATAGACATGTTTTAGGACTCATTTGGGCTTATTATCATGCATAGGTACTGCATATTAGGTTGATTATCGATCATATTGGTCTAGTTGTTCATTTGCGTAGATAGTACCTTCCATAGCCTAGTTCTGTGTGTTATCTTGGTTGGTTCCCTTTTATTCTTTTAGTGCATATTTTATGCCGCTGGGGAGCTTTGTTTCTATACCCCAGCGGGTATGTTTGAGTTTGCTGCAGGTGCAATGATCATGTGAACGCTCGGAATGGTTTGGGGCGAATTTTAGCCTAAAAATCCACTGATCGTGCGTTTTCCTTCGCCCACGATCAGGCGCACGACTACTGACCGTGCGTTAATTCCCCTTACCAGACAGAGCGGTTCGCACGATCAGGCGCACGACCACTGGTCGTGCGCAACTGCCCGTGCGTTAATTCCCTATCTTTCCCTCTGCTGCAGGTTGGTCGCGCACGATCATAAGCATTCCTTCGCGCACGACCACTGGTCGTGCGCCCCTGATCGTGCGCTGTATTTTCTCTGCTCCGTATTTAAAGACCGGCTCCGCGATTTTAGGGCATTCATCACAGTCTTGGGCGCGAATTCTTCCGCAAGCTCCGCCGTTTTCCCTCTCCAAGCTCCATCCATCCCCTTCCTTGGGAAAGCTTCTTCCATCGATCCTAAGCTCCATCAAGGGTTCCGGAAGCATTCCCCGCCATCTACAACAAGTATTTCAAGGTGTTGCATCTCCATTAGGCGAAGTGGAAGAGACCCAGCTCTGAGAAGAAGACGGATGACGGTTGGAGGTAGTGACAACCTCTGAACCCCGGAAGCAACCAAGGACTGAGCTCGGAGGAGGCGTGACGACCCCCCATTCCGGCCAAGATCTACGGCGAGGCTTCTCATCTCGTGGTTTCCTCTACCCTCTCTCTTTTTGGAAATGTAATCTTAACTGTTGTATTAAACTGGTTTAATCTCTATTTGTCTATGAATATGAGCTTATTCTTGTTTTAATCTTCACGTGATGCTTTGTTGTGATGCGCTCCGCCCCCACTCCACTTCCATACTCACGTTCTAGCTAGCCATCTAGCAATTGCTAGTGGTGATGTTGGCGAAGAGGTGAACACGACCCTCGCAAAACCCTTCACTGTAGCCATTTCACCCACATACCAAAGCACGGCATCGCGGCCGCTGCACTCACCCCCACTTTGCGAAGAGGTGTGTGCGACCCTCAATCGTCACAGTTACTTTCCGTCCACGCACTTTCCGAAGCACGGCATCGCGGCCGATGCATCCATCCCGCCTTGCGAAGCGGAGTTTTGACCCGCATCTCATTTCTGTGTAATAATTTAGGAAACCAAAATCAAAGCCCCTATTTTTCCTTTAATTTACTCTTGTAATTATTTTCTCAAACCGAAGAGTCAAACTAACCACGCACATTCCTTGAGAGACGATATTCAGGGACGTACTCCCAACTTTATTACTTGTTCGACCGATGCACTTGCCGAACACGCATCACAAACCAGGTCCATAATGGTCACGATCCCATTTGGTTTGATATGGGTGGGGACGAGGTCAAAGTGAATCGGAATCCATTGGACTTCTGTCCATATATAAATGTGAAAACCCATGTCAAAGTGTGCTAAATGGGATATGAGCTCGTCTGTAAAGAAGGTGTTGAGAGGTGCTCCACAAGCCGAGTACCTGAGTGCAAGTTCTTCGTCATGTAGCGTAAAATCTCCTCATTTGGCATGATGTGTTCGGTCATCCTCTCCATGTTCCTAGGAATACCCACACTCCTAGAAAGCTTGTGTAGGTCATCCTCCAACAACAATTCTTCCATTGCTCCACCTCGTACATCCTCCTCTCCAGGACCGGGATGTCGAAGTACTTGCGCTCGACATTCTCAAGTCGAGGCTCAAACTCCTCCACCAGAGCCACACAATATTCAACCACGTTAACTTAGCGATTTAGCTCGCTCGCAGTTAAGGTCTTAACCTGCACGTTGAGAGAGCCAACTGTTGTGAGCATGAGAGCCTTGAAATCACTGGAAGGAACATCCAGTGTGTCAAAGAGCTTGCTAACCGTCGAGGTTTTCCAGAGTCGAGAAGGTTCAACAGGAGGATCTAGACCTGGAATATGGTAGAATGTTAAACTTTAGGAAGTTCTCTAGTCTACAAGAGCAGTAAAGTTCAGGACCATTATCTTGTCAGCAGTCTAAGGTCTCACCACCCCGAAGAGGAGAACGAGGCTGAGGTCGCTCGTTCTCGTGATCATGACAACATCCTCGGGAATCGTGGTGCCTGCGAGACTCACTTGTCTCGCCGAGCTCTAGAAGAGGCAACAATGTGGCTACTTCCTGCAAGATGAGGACCTGGTAGCGAGCATGCCAGAGGAGGCCGCGACATCAGGAGCTCGTGATGAAGTCAGTAGCCGAGGAATGGTGGAGCTCGTTACTAGTACCCGCCAAGTTACCGACGAAGGTGGTCCAAGAGGAGCCGACAACAAAACCACCTCGGCAGGTGTAGCAATGGTCGAAGTTGCGATAATGGTGGTCATCGCAGGTGGATTGGGTTCTTGAGGCCCTTGGGACCGCATGCCGCCACAACGGGCGGGATGGTGGTGGTTTCGAGGTCCTCCATGAAGCGAGCATGCCTAGACTTCAAAGTCAGCTACTCAGTCGAGGCATCTATGCGAGGTGGAGGACCCCTCGCATCCGGTAGAGTCCTCGTGGGAATATTCCCAGAAGAGGGTGGGGTCTTGAACGTCTTGCCATACACGTGAGATGCACGCAACCCAGTCAACAATGGTATAAAGTATTTCTTCCTTAAACACAAAACACTACTCATTGGGTGAGGTGTCGAGGTTAGTCCCCGCCTCGCCTGAGGGAGCTTCCTCATTCCCTCCTCGCATGGTAGTGACCACGTCGTAGTCATCCACAGTTAGGTCCACTAGCATAGGGCCTAGGGTGGCAGCCTATTAGGCACTAGCCTAGGGCCTAGGCAGGCAGCCTAGGCACTAGGCTAGGGCCTAGGATGGCAGCCTAGGCCCTGGGACAAAAAAAAACAAATCGTGACTGACCCAAAGGCGCCTTGAAAGGGCTATCAACAAAGAAAAGATGGATCAGAAATGAGGTCAAATCAAATTGAACCATACAAATTGCGACCTCGAAGTTACCTCGCTAATCTACTCCAGACGCTGATCCGGAAGTGAGTCAGGAGTGAAGTAGTGGGGCGACCTTCTAAGCATGGGTCTCTCTCCCTTCTCCGAAAGGATCAACTTCGCCCAGACCTTGTTCTTTTGATGATGATGCCTCGCCTGACTTCCTCTTTTTCTTTCTTTCCCTCCTCCCGCGTTTACAGTCGTTGCGAGAAGGAGTTCCCGTGAATTGAGCGCGGAGTCTCGCGACTGTCGAGGCCTTGACGATCAATATCAAGCACACCCCAATAGTCCGGCCTCGCTTCACCTCGACGTCCGATGCAATTTTCTTCTCAACTCCTATTTATAGGGGAGGGAGAACCACAACCCTAACCTCGGTAGATCTCAACTCGCCGAATAATGGTTGGACAGTTCTTTTTGAGTTCTAAGCGAGCTCACAACGGGAATTGTGTACAACACGTATTCGATGAGGGGGACCCAGACCTAATTCTGGGCCCTAGGTTTCTGAAGGTTGACCGTTGACCCGATGGGAGGATGTCGTTGAAGACACATGGAGTTCACCAGGAGCTCCCCATTTCAGCAACTCAATTCGCTTGCGAGCTTCTTCCAGGTTTGCCAGTAAGCTCGTCTGACGACCTCTAACTCGTTTGCGAGCTCTCTTCACCGACATATGGAGCAAATTTGAAGCTAGTTTGTTCATTGGCTACGCTCGTCAGCTAGATCCTCCCGAGCTCGCCCATGAGTTTACCTGGCGCCCTTGGATTCATCCGCGAGATCATCTGTGAACTCACCCTGTAATTTCAGACTCTACAGCAAACCCCAACCAGTCGATCTCTCCATTTGCGAGCTCAGTCCTAATGACCTCACTCATGTGACCTCACCCAAATGGAACTTGGCTCAGGAGACCTCGCCTAAGGAAATCTCAAATAAACTCGCTGCCTCCAGAGGTTCCCAAATGTAAGGTCGCCTAGGAAACATGTATCTAATATCTTGCAAAGCGGGCGGTTATTCACATACAATACCCCCTGGATTGCCTCTAAAGCTGCGTTTGTTTCAGCGTCTAGGTTCCTTTTCATTTTCGCCAAAACGGAGTTTATCCGTTTTTATGTGTTTGCGGGGGGAAACTGTTGGAGACGTGCGTTTCTAAAATAATCACGTCTTCGGTCTTTTAGGGTAAAAATCGAGCCGCAGCTAATAGGTACTTTTTGCACCCTGCTTTTCGTCTTCGCCGCTCGCGATATTCTTCCCCATCCCGATCCCTGACGGAACAAGCTCGCAAGTGTCGTCCCCATCGCCCAAGCCTCTCCCTCTACAGAGCGAGGGTTTTTTCTCTTCTCACCGGCGACCTCCTCCAATTGCACGCAAGGTATGCATGCTTCCATTTTTTTTCTTCCGTATCTTGCTTCTTCTTCCTGTTGTTGAAGAATTTTTTCTTGTTTTTCCTGCAGCCATCCCAGTCTTTCTTCTCTCGCAAGGTTTGCCTCGTCCGTCGGGGATCCTTGTCCATCCCTGTTTTTCTTCCTGCTTCGGCCACTGGAGTTGAGGATCCCTGTTTTTCTTCCTGCTTCTTTCGCAAGGTTTGCATATCCTCCTCATTCCTCAAATCTGCTAGTTTGTGCAGTTATGGTTTTGTTCAAAAATATCTAAAGATCGCAGGCAAATCTGCTAGTTTGTGTAGTTTTTTTGTAAACAAAATCTGTATTTGCAGAAGCCATTAATCGACACTATCAACAGCCACCATCAAAAATATCTGTTTTTCTTCCTGCTTCTTTCTTTGTTTTGTGCAGTTATGGTTTTGTTCATAGATACATTATCAGTTTTAAGGTTATGGTTGTGTTCGTAGATGCATTATCTGTGTAAGGGTTGTGGTTGTGTTCATAGATACATTAATCGACACTATCAACAGACAATTTTTTCGCAAGCAGTAGACTTGCCACCGATGAATAGTTTGTTATTTTATGTCGTACAACTTCAAAAACTTTGATATTTTATTTTATTTCATACTCTGGTCGTAGTTTGGTATTTAAAAAAATTAATATTTCACAAAACTCTATTTTTAACAAACGTTATTTATGCACTGCTTTTCGAACAACTCTGTAAACTCCATTTTACACAAACAGTTTTTTCCTGCAAACTCCATTTTTCAGAAACAACTACTTTTCCAACATCCATCTCTGATCAGCAGCTTTTCATCAGCAACAGCCAAAACAAACGCAGCCTAAATAGAACCTCATGGCACAAGTAAAAGACACTTTGACCCCCTAAGGTTCCATTAATCCTATGAGCTCGGCTCTCTTATGTCTAGCTCAATTTTGACTTTGGGAAAAGAAGTTCCTATAAACTTCCCTATGTGTGGTGAGACCTCTTCACTGTAGCACACTGGTCTTGTTTGTAGGCAATTCAAAGCTCATTCTTAGCCCTTTGACTTCTTCCCGTAGTGTTATGCATGGGTCGATCGCTGGACCAATAACCTTTGGTCACCCCTTGGTCCAAACTTGGTGAATCGAATTATCCTAGTTTCAACACAACCCATTTCTCCTGCCAAGACTCAAACACTACAATCCATATCGAATGTAATGGTGAAGGCAGATAAATCATTGCTCCATAGGAACAATAAGAGATAAACGAGCAGCACAAGCTGACGGCCTCAAAATGAGGAAAATCTCAACCGCAACGCAATACATGAGCGACA
The DNA here is from genome assembly GCA_033032865.1 of Dactylorhiza incarnata. Taxonomy (NCBI): domain Eukaryota; kingdom Viridiplantae; phylum Streptophyta; class Magnoliopsida; order Asparagales; family Orchidaceae; genus Dactylorhiza; species Dactylorhiza incarnata. Next base: position 5,143,880 of record JAWHQI010000110.1, on the reverse strand, counting down.
AATGTTCGAGCCAAGCCACGTAGAAAACCAATGTACCTTAAAAATTTCATTTAAATCCAAATGAATTCCTCCTCAAATAAATAAAAATGGTCTTTAAATGACAGAGTACCTATAAATAACCCCCACCTAGAGCAGAGGCAACAACAAAAACAACAACTAAATTTCATTCCAAGTTCACTTCTATTTGATCCTCTTCTCCTTCTTAATTCTTCTCTGCCCAAAACTCCCAAGCCTATATCTCTCTCGTCTTCTCCCCCCTTGTTCCTGCAGTCCAAGCAAACATCACACCAACATCCCATCGTGAGCCATCTCGGATCCAAATAACCTCGACATCGACATCAAGAATCCGACTACATTTATCTACCTCGAGGCGAACTTACATCGACGCGTAAATAGAACAATGGAGGAGATCTGGGTAATTAGTGAGATATACTCGTTAGAATAGATAGTATGTGCATGCAGTGGCGGAACTAGGATTTTAGCGCAGCGAGCACAATAAATTTTAACATACAATCATCGTTGAAAATATTACTTAAATTTTTTTACTCTTTCCAGAATGCAAAACGAAAACATAAAAGTTCAATTAAATTGTTGCAAAATCAAAACATACAAGTTATAAAAACAAAATATCACAAAAAACTTACATATCAACAACTCAACAAGATACTTTGCGCACATGCTCTGGAAACGTGAAATAATTGTTTCAGTTGTAATTGTATCTGCAACATCTTTTTCAATGTAAGCTATCAAACAATCATTCATCCATTCATCCCCCATTCTGTTTCGCAAACAGTTCTTTATTATCTTCATTGCAGAAAACATTCTTTCAACACTAGCCGTAACAACTGGTAAGAGACATGTCAACTTCAACAGTCTAAAAACTAACTGATAATGATCTTGCTTTTTTAATTCCACTACTTTCTAAGTAATCAACTGATTCCTTTAACTTCAGAAAATGTATCCATCAGTGTATAGCGCATGTCAAAAATATATGTATCAAGTTGACCTTCAAGTAACTGCAATTCTATCGAAGTAAAATCATACGGATATAATTCAGCCAGACGAAGTAATTTTTGTTTAGCGTAAGAACAAAATTGATCCATTGGGTCGAGGCAAGCGACACATAAGTAATTCTGTGTTTACTTCGTCAAAACGATCATTTAACTCATTTAGCATCCAATCAAGCAATGTATTAAAAAATTCAATTTTGAAATAATGTAGATTGGTTCTCGCGTGCATTGCGTCTTGATCTACCTGGCCGAACAAACTTATCTTCCATTTTCGGAACTTCTATGATATATTTATTACAGAAAGTGGAGACTTCAACCATGAAGGATTGCCACTCAACTTCATCATTTCTCATCCTTAGTAATAACAGCTTTGACAATTTTACAAAATACATTGCGTTCACAATATCCTGATCTTTCTTTTGTATGACTTGAGATAATTCGTGTGTTTTGGCCAAAATATTTTTCATTAAATGAATAGCAAATGCAAATTTAAAAGTCAAGATAACTTGTAAAAGTGGGCTTGTCATTCCTCTTTGATTTCCATCTGCCCCATCAACAGTGATGCAACAGACATCTGCTCTTTTGTTGATACATCACGAGATTTGTCCACTAAAATTGTAAACCAATATTCTCCAACATCTTGAACGATTCATTTTGTTGTCTCCATTGTAATTACTGATACTATTTCCTTTTGAATCTTTGGCGATACAAGTTGACAATTGTTAGGAGCATTTTGTAAAACAACTAATTTGATGTCATCATTATGTGATGCAAGAAATTCCAGCAGCTCAAGGAAGTTCCCTCGATTGATAAACTCTCTAGTCTTATCATGACCACGAAAGGATAATCCTTGACGTAAAAGAAATCAAACACAATCAATCGATGCACATAAACGAACACGATAGTCTATACTTTATTGTTCTTCTTGTCTAGCAAATGCAATTTGAATACCTTGTTTTTGGTTCATCAATGTCTCACACATCTTTCTAGAAATATTATGTGGAGTCGTGTGATTTCCAACATGTTTGTCAAGTACCATTTTATCATAAAGAGTGTTTATTGCAGGCTAGCAACATCTATAAAAAAACGGCAACAAATCTCAAAAAATGAAAAATCTAATATTTGCAGCAATTAGATTAGATTTGGCATAAACACTGCATAAATTAGATTAGATTTGGCAGACATTCTGAAAGTTATAATTTGTGACTCAAAAACATGTATTAAATAATTTGTGACTTAAAAACACTGCATAATTTGTGACTTTCTCATCTGCAAATCTAATATATGCAGCAAGCATCTGACTCAAAAGCACAACGACATCTTGACTTGAAATGTAAAATTGAAAAGGGGGCTAGAACTTGAAGTGAGGATACCTCACGGTCTGGAAGCTCTTAATCCAGCATTCAGCAATAACAATGCTCTGTACCTTAATCCAACAAAAAGCATAACTGAAGAAATATGGAATCGCAAAGTATCTTGTTGAGTGAAAAGTCCAAACAATGATAATCTGAACTCAAGAAAAAATATGAATCTGGAATGATAATCTGAACTTCAATCAGAAGATGGAATGATAATTTGGACTGTAGAAACAGAGCATAGAATGCATAAATGAAGATTGAAGAAGCAAATAATAAGTTAAGAACTAACCCTAATGATCCGCTTCCCGTCCCGCCGTCCAGGTCCTCAATAACCCTAAGAATGAAGAGAACTTAGAAGCTACGAAGAGAAGAGAAGCCTACGAGGCTATGATGTTTGTCCTGTTGCCTCCTCAGCTGCCTGACATCCTCGTCTCCACTCTCCAGAACGATGAAAATGGCGCTGAACGGGAATGGCGCTGAACGAAGAGAATGACGCTAAACCGGAATATTAGGAGAAGTGCGCACGCGAGGAGGCGACTTATCGTGATCTTCACGATTTTACGCTCGGGCACGTGCCCATGCGTGCCTGGCATTGGGTCTGCCCATGTGTGCATGCAAGTAATATCAACCAGAATCAAGACTAATTTGAAAGGATTTATTTAGGGTGCTGTTATTGTAAGTGTAAATTTGGATCAATATCGGGTTCAGAGACTTAACAGGTCTAGTATGGATACCGGGATATCCATTACCCGCTCAAACCCTAGGGTTTCATATTTATACCTAGCTAGGGGCAACGGGTAGTGTATTTCACCTTGATGTGCACCTGAATGCTTCGAGCAACCACTTTCAATCTCGAAGTTTAGCCCTTGGTTGCTCAATCTCCCGCGCATGCACGTCAAGAGTAACGCCAAAAAAATCCGCCGCTCCCATGTGCTACCGCCATTCGCTCCTCCCGTTCGGCCCTCCCTCTCTCGTGCGACGCCGTCGTTGCTATAAGGTGTCGCCAAAGTCGCTGTCCTTTCCCTCGAGCGCCACGTCCAGTCGCATCCCCGGTCTCCCAGTCGCAGCCTCGGTCGCTCAGTCGCAGCCCTAGTCGCCTCCGTCGCAGATCAAGAACCACTCGGTTCCGCCTGGTCGTGGTCGCCTGGTAGTGAGCCCCGGTCGCCTCCGTCGCCTGGACGTGATCCTGCGCAGCCGCCTTTCCTGAATCTAGCGTTGGACTTAGCGTCAAATCTAGCGCCGCTTTCCGCTTAGGTCTTGCCTTGCCCTATCCGGAGCTGGAGCGTCGTTCCCGTCCAAGATCCCTCTCAGCTGCCGCTGTCCGGCATCGCGTCGCTGCTGTCCGGCATCCCTACGTCGTCGTCGTCCAAGTTCATCGCTGCTGCCCAAATCCCGCTACCGCCCCGGTTACCGCCCCAGCTACCGCCGACGCTAGCGACATAATTCTAACTTCTCTGTCTCGTGGTCGTATCTCTGTTGCTGGGCGCACAATGATGAAGGGGAACAATTTCTCATCCCCCGTTCCGATGATCAAGTTGGAGAAGTTCACGACGACTGAGTTCAATGACTGAAAGCTGAATACTCAATTCGGGATGAAGTATCTGAACGTGTTCTACACAATTCAGTCTGATCGTGCTGGGGTCGTCGGTACTGATGATGAAGCTCAGTGGGTTGCTGATGGGGGCTTCTGCCGCTACTACTTGCTGAACTGCCTTTCCTCCAGTCTGGCAAAAACCTACCTGAAGATGAAGACTGCTAAGGAGATCTGGGAGGCACTGGAGGAGCATTTCAGGCAAGAGGAGGATCTGTCCAAAACACACTTGGTGGACAAATTCCATTCCTTCACGTTCGACGAGGAGAAAGTCATTCTCCCTCAGGTATCTGAATTTAAAAATTTAGTAGATTCCTTGCATAGTGAGAATATTTCATTACCATATAGTTTTGTTGCTGGCACAATAGTTTTTAAATTTCCTTCCACGTGGTACAATTCAAAACTGAAATGTACCGCAAGAAGATGCAGTTTGGTCTAAACGGCCTCAAGCGTTTTATACGCATTGTGGACGAAAATACGACACGAGATGCTTAGAAGTTGTTATCAAACAAAAAGCTGCTATTAGCATGATTTCAAACTCTAAATGCATGTCTAACCCTAAGAAGACCAAACCCATTTCAAGTAGTTCCCATGTTGCAAGCCCTAGTAAAAGTATCAAAAAGTTCAAGGGCAAGTGTTTCGACTGCAATAAGTTGGGACACATTGCATCTGATTACAAGCTTCCTCGGAAAGAAAAGGGCAAAACACCACAAGAAGACAACCATGCCAATATGGTTAGTCTTATTGAGCCATCCAACTTTGTCGCTATGGTTAGAAATGAAAATTCCAGTACTGAGTGGTACCTTGACTCGGGGGGGGGGGGGACATGCCACATATGCAACAATCCTAATCTGATGATAGGGCTCACTGTTACAAGAGAATCGGTGACCATTGCGAACGGTGATATAACTGATGTTCTGAAGGTGGAGAATGTGATGCTACTGCTCTCCTCAGGTAAAACTTTGACTCTTAAAAATGTTAAGTTTATTCCTTCACTAGCTGCTAACTTAGTGTCTATTAGCTTATTATGTGATGCTGGTATGTCTTTTACTTTCTGTAGCGGTAGAGTAACACTGTCAGTTAACTCACACTACTTTGGATGTGCCTACATCCAAAATAGAATGTTCTGACTAAGTCCAACAAACGAAATAGTTCAACAAGTTCAAACAAACTTAGTTAGCCCTAAGACTCTTCATGAGAGACTAGGACACGCAAACTATAGGAAAAATGTTCCAAATTGCTAAAACTCACCAGATCACTTTAGACACTACAAACAAAACAAATAAATGTGAAGTGTGTGCTCAGACTAAGATCACTAGGAAACCTTTTAGTATGGTTACTAGGAGCACCGCACCCTTAAAACTAATACATTCTGACATATGTGACTTCAAAAATTTTGTCACTAGAGGATACATTAAGTATTTAATCTCCTTTATAGATGACTGTTCAATGTTTTGGCATATTTATCTTCTAAAAACTAAAGATGAAGCGTTTGAAAAATTTTGTCTTTTCAAAACCAGGGTAGAAAACCAACTTGACATGAAAATCAAACATTTTAGAAGTGATAGAGGAGGAGAATATATGTCCAGTGAGTTCAAGTGTTTCCTTGCCCAACATAGAATCATAGCAGAAACCACTGCTCCTTACTCACCCCAATCTAATGACATAACTGAGCGTAAAAATCGGACATTAACAGAAATGTTAAACTCATTGCTCTTGACTGCAGGCATGCCTTCTGGTTATTGGGGAGAAGCAGTCTTAACTGCAAACCACATTCTAAATAAAGTTCTTCATGCTAAGTTAAATGTAACACCCTACGAGCTTTGGTTTAAGAGACCCTCATCTTTTACTAGACTCAAGAACTGGGGTTGTATAGCCTATGTCAGGGTTCCTAACCCTATACGTTCTAAGATTGGACCTAGGACCAATACCTGTGTCTACCTAGGTTGTGCTAAAGATAGTGCTGCAAACAGATTCTTAGATATTTCTAATAATGTCGTTATAGAATCTAGGGATGTTGTGTTCTTTGAAGATAAATTTCTTAAAGATAAGAACCTGTCACTCCCAGGTATGCAAGTAACTATTACTGACGAAGATCCTGCATCAGTACTGAACACCTCATGTTCAGTGCATGTAGACAACTTTGGTCTAGAGTCTAGGAGAACTTCTGTAAGAGAGAGAACTCCCAAAAGCTTTGGTAGTGATTTTGTCACTTGCCACGTTGAGACTGATCCATCCACTTATAAGGAAGCGATGAGATCAATGGATTCACTACTCTGGAAAGAAGCAATTGATGAAGAGATGAACTCTCTACTTCAGAATAACACCTGGACATTGGTTGACAAGCCAAAATGGGCTAAAACCGCAGGCTGTAAGTCGATTCTGAAAAAGAAATTGAATCCTGATGGTAGCGTAGCTAAGTACAAAGCACTCCTGATAGCTAAAAGTTTCACTCAAGTAAGCGGAGTAGACTACTTTGATGTCTATTCAGCCGTGTGTCACCTAGCAACCAATAGAACCATACTTGCTATTGCGTCTATTGAGAACTTTATTGTTCATCAAATGGATGTTAAGGCTTCGTTTGGGGCGGCGTTTCGCCGCCCCGTTTGGGGCAAACGCCATCGGAAGGCGGCAAAGCAAATGCCCCTCCGGCGGCGTTTGCGGCGTTTGGACCCTCGGAAAGGAGGAAAAGGCGGGCTGCCGCTCCGTCTCCAACCTCCGCTCCTCCCCTCCGGTTCCAATGCCGCCGTTCCATCCGCCGGGTAGAGACGCCACCGCCGCGCCAAACGATGCCTAAGACTGCGTTCTTGAACGAAGATCTGACCGAAGAGATCTACATGAATCAACCTGAAGGTTTTATTGTAGAAGGTCACGAAACAAAGGTCTGTAAATTACTTAAATCTTTATACGGACTAAAACAAGCACCGAAATTATGACATGAGAAGTTTAACTATAGTGTAAAGAACATGAGATTCATGTCGAGTATCTCGGATAAATGTCTTTACATACGTCATAGATCAAATAAAGTCGCTATAATATATCTGTATGTAGATGATATACTCATTTTAGGGTCTGATCAATCCGAAGTGGATGTCGTTAAGTCATACTTAATAAAATAATTCAGCATTAAAGACCTAGGTGTAGTTGACACTATACTAGGCATGCAAGTGAGCTTTGGGAAGAATGACATCTCCCTAAGTCAAAGCCACTACATAAAGTCAATGTTGGATACTTGGGGATACAATGACAGTAGAGCATTTAAGACATCATATGACTACAACAACCGCCTAAAGTCTAATGAAGGAGCTACGGTTAGACAGTTAAATTACTCTAAACTGATTGGTAGTCTCATGTATGTCATGGTCTGCGCAAGACCTGACATAGCCTTTACGGTCGGCATGTTATGCAGATTCACTAGTAATCTTGGCCAAGACCATTGGGATGCCTTAGATAGGCTGATGAGTTACTTAAAGCACACCCAAAAGTATGTTTTATGTTACTTTGATCATCCTTCAGTTCTTGAAGGATATTCTGATGCATCTTGATGCTCGGAATTAAACGACAGCAAGTCCACTAGTGAGTTTGTATTCACACTAGGAGGAGCAGTTATAGCCTGGAAGTCCAAGAGACAATCATGTATTGCTCTCTCTTCTATGAAATCCGAACTCTACGCTCTAGCTTCAGTAGGAGAAGAAGCAGAGTGGTTAAGAGATTTAGTGATGGACATTCCACTGACGAGCCTGAAACTGAGTTCTGTTGCAGTTTACAGTGACAATATAACCACCAAAACGATTGCTACGAACTCTTTGTTCAATGACAAAAGAAGACAACTACGGTTAAAACAATCCTGGTTGACCTCACTCACAAGTCAATGGATTATGACCCTGATTGATGTGAGATCAAAAGATAATGTTGCAGACGCTTTGACAAAATGCCTGAATAGAGCTCTCACAGTAAACACATCGGGGGAGATGAGACTAAAGTTCATAGAAATATGAAACTTTCTTCCTTTGTTTATGTTTTGATAGTGAGAATCTATAGCCACAACATTCAAACATCTAATAAACAAACTGAAAACCCCAAATAATCTCTTGATGAAAACCCAAGATGGTCATGTGCTAGTCATTCCACTTTTGATGGCTTAATATCTTTTTCATTACAAGTTGATTCAATAATTATTCAACTGAGAATAGAAAGTCGTTTGCAAAAGGTTAATCTATCATTGATGATCATAACACATTATTCCATCGTGATAATGTGTCAAATGTTGTTGTGCCAAATCATTATACATTTGATGATGATGTACATAATGATCACTAATGAGTAAGATAACAATGTTTGATTTACAAAATCAACACTTGACTGGTCCTTTATAGATTAGATAGAGATGCTGATAGTGTTACTTCACTACTGCTACAAGTACTAAGCTCATTCAGGCACTGGTGGAGTTGAAGAAGAGAAATGGGTCTTTGACATAGATGATGATGATCTACTAGATGAGTAGAATTGTTATATGTTTTATCCATTACTACTGTGTACTTCAGACTTTTATCCTTAGTATGACACTTTATGTTGAGATGTTTGTTTTCTGTATAAACAAAACTCTTTTTATGTTTTAAGTGTGCTTTTCTTCTGAGGAAAATGTGTTAAGTCTGAAATTTAGTAGAGACTACTCTCTTGCACTCTGATACGTGTACAATATTAATCACAAATATATGAGGAGATTGTAAGTGTATATTTGGATCAATATCAGGTTCAGAGGCTTAACGAGTATATCATGAATACCGGGATATCCGTTACACGCTCAAACCCTAGGATTTTCTTATTTATACCTAGCTAGGGGCAACGAGTAGTGTATTCCACCTTGATGCCCACCCGGATGCCCACCCGGATGCTTCGAGCAACCACTTTCAGTTATATGCAGGTCATTTCCGACTATGTGCAGTTTGAAGATAAATGCATGTCAAACTAAAAAATCATAGAAAACTGTGAACCCATAAAGACTTGACCTGCTCATAATCGTTATAAAATTACACGCCGTCGGCCTGCTTATATTCATCACTTTTATTTATTTGTAGTACATCACTTTGATTTTAGAATTCTTAGTGTGATCGAATGAGCTTCAATCATTATAAGCCTTAACCTCATCAAGCATCGTATCTAAACACGCAACTCTCGTGTAAGGAGATCACCGCCGTGGATCTTAGCGCGGGCCCCACCACCAAAAACTAGTCGGGCCCCGCCACCCGCGTCGAGGTAAATCTCGGTATGAACATGATCGAAAATCCAAATTATTTCCTTCCCCTTCGGTCGTCCAAGTCTTCTCTACCCCTCTCCTCCTGTCACCTTCAACTCCTCCGGCGAGGTTTACGGCCGCCGGAGCGTGCCGATCTCGATCGCCCGTTCCTTTTCCAACAAGCTTGGTCCCGGGCGTAATTCACCTCGTTATCTGCTGTTCGATCAGCATGGAGGACCTGGGCATGCTCGCACGGGACTTCGGCATCCGACCACAGGGCAAGTCCGCTCCCATGGCTGCCGCTAGGTCCCCCGCTCCGTCCGGATCCGTCCGAGCGCCCTCGTCCGCCCCGTCCTGGAACAAGTCAAGATCCGGCTCGGCTCCCGATGACCCCTTATTTGGCGGCGGAGGCGGAGGTGGCGGCGGAGGGGGTATCTCCGCCGATCGGATTCCTCCCTCCTACGAAGACGTCTTCGGCGGACCTCCCCGCAAGTCCTCCCCGCCCTCGATCGATTCCATTTTCGACGGGTTTAAAGATCCGGCTCCGACATCCTCTTCCATGCCTGTTTACGACAAGCCCGTGTATGATGACGACATCTTCGTTGGAGTTCCCGGAGTGAAGAGCTCCTCGACCGCCAAGTACGTCGACGTCTTCTCTTCGTTGGGTTCTGCTACGGAACGTGTTTCGTCTCCTCCGTACGAAGATCTGTTGGAGAACCTCGGTAGAGGAATGCCGGAGTCCAAGGGCTCTGGTGAGAGGCGATCGACGGAGAAGAGTGATAAGAATGCTTCCGGATTTGAGGAGCTGATACCGGGGTTTGGTGGGAGCACTCAGCCACAAAAGAGGTACTTCTCCTGATGCATAGACTGATTAGTTTGTATAAGTGCTCCTTTCATGCCTCTTAAATTTGTGCTTTGTGGTTTTTTTCAGGCTAAGCAGTGACATTTCTTTTCTATCATGATTTTGTAGCATGATGCTGGCTTCCCAGTCCAGACATTTTTATTCTGTTTATTTTGGTGGAGATAAACATGATTTCTTCCCCTTTCTTCTTACCTTTTTTTGGATTAGTATATTTGATTTTCATTCAAAATAGTTTTAGGAATGAGTCAAGCAGACAGCAGGATACTGGATTCATTCCCTAACTAAGGCTCTGTTTGGCACGGCGGCGGCGGCCGTGAATGCGGTGGTTATGAACCATCGTTCGTAAACTCTCGACCTCACCTAAGAAACTTCATCCACTTTTATGTTCAAAACTAGTTTTCTTTTCTGGGTGGCGGTCATAACCGTTGTCATGCCAAATGTACATTCTATGATAGTGGCATTTTTGTCCAAACTCACCGGAGCAAAAACGCTGTGCCAAAGGAGCCTAAGTAGCCTGCAAGGATTCAAGTGTGTAACCTATAGTGAGCAAAAGTACCATCTACACAGCAATAAAATTCCACAAATGCAGAGACCTAAATTTATACCTAAAAAACCCAAACCATGGGTAAAAATTATGGGGCAGAGTCTAACTTGAAAAATACTTTAGTAAAGTTTTCTCAAACAACAGTTTTTAATGACTTTCACATTGATCCGAGATCGTATCGCCACAAATTCAGAAGAACAAAATAGAAGTGAACAAAGTACAAGCTCACTGACAAAGATCCGTAGACTAATAGACACAAATCTCTCAAAAACATCCTAGAATCGATCTTGAACTCTTCAATCTTTTTTGCTCTTTCACCGTGGTCGGTTCCCTCCTAAGTATCTCGGAATCTGCGAACTAGATCACACACACAACTTGTCACTTGAGGCAATTGCCCCATCGTCCAAGAACAGGAAGAAGCCCCGCACTCCCGCTGCACTCTACAACATGAGTAAAACCGTCCAAACTACACACTAAGGAATGCTCAAGTCCACTGACATCCACGATATGCAAACATTGCCAGAATACTACCCCACACCTATGTAGTTTTTCCTTATAAGCCTCCTCAACTTAGGCTCCGTTTAGCGCTGCGGTGGCGGTTGTGAACGCGGTGGTTATGATTCTTGGTGGTGGTTGTAACCATTGTCATGCCAAACATACATTCTATGACAATGACATTTTTTTCCAAACTCACCGGAGCAAAAATGCTGTGCCAAAGGAGCCTAAGTAGCCTGCAAGGATTCAAGTGTGTAACCTATAGTGAGCAAAAGTACCATCTACACAGCAATAAAATTCCACAAATGCAGAGACCTAAATTTATACCTAAAAAACCCAAACCATGGGTAAAAATTATGGGACAGAGTCTAACTTGAAAAATACTTTAGTAAAGTTTTCTCAATCAACAGTTTTTAATGACTTTCACATTGATCCGAGATCGTATCGCCACAAATTCAGAAGAACAAAATAGAAGTGAACAAAGTACAAGCTCACTGACAAAGATCCGTAGACTAATAGACACAAATCTCTCAAAAACATCCTAGAGTCGATCTTGAACTCTTCAATCTTTTTTGCTCTTTCACCGTGGTCGGTTCCCTCCTAAGTATCTCGGAATCTGCGAACTAGATCACACACACAACTTGTCACTTGAGGCAATTGCCCCATCGTCCAAGAACAGGAAGAAGCCCCGCACTCTCGCTGCACTCTACAACATGAGGAAAACCGTCCAAACTACACACTGAGGAATGCTCAAGTCCACTGACATCCACGATATGCAAACATTGCCAGAATACTACCCCACACCTATGTAGTTTTTCCTTATAAGCCTCCTCAACTTAGGCTCCGTTTAGCGCTGCGGTGGCGGTTGTGAACGCGGTGGTTATGATTCTTGGTGGTGGTTGTAATCATTGTCATGCCAAACATACATTCTATGACAATGACATTTTTTTCCAAACTCACCGGAGCAAAAACGCCGCGCCAAACGGAGCCTTAATCACCATGAAGAAAGATTCTTCACTGTTAGTATTATGACCAGTAATGCACAAAAAAATTGAGGTATACATAACTACTAGAGAAAAGTCCCCTTGTAGTTGATACCACATGCCTTATCATATGCCTTTTCTATAAGATGCTCCTTCCAAGCACTAAAAATTGCCAACAACATTCATCTTCTTAATAAACACCCATTTACAACCAATCAACTTCTACCCGTGAGGTAAATATGTAAACTCTTAAGTTTGATTGTGGCGAAGAGTCAACATCTCCGCCATGGAATCATGCCAATCAAAATTTTTCAGGGACTCAACCATTGATACATATTATTAGCATTGAGAACACGTCTCACACACACGCTCGGACGATCGACCTCACCTCGCGGGAGTCGCTCAATGGCTTGCTTATTTTATTGTATTAATTAAGTATTACTTTATCCTTTGAGTATTTTGTCATATAGTGTGAGGCTCTATCTATGTAAGGAGCCCTAGGGTTGGAGTCTTGGTATCTTTTGAGTCTTAGTGTTTTGGGCTCTCTTGGAGAGTGAAGTGTCAAGGAGGACCCAGCCTCCGGACGCTTGGTAGGAGTTATCTTCTGATTGTGTCTTTATTTTTGTTTAATGCAATGCAAGTTCCTTGTTCTCGTTCTTGATACGACTACGACATATCAACTGGCCCGACCTACTGTTCTTCGGCCGCCGCTTAGGCCACCGGAAACCATCACTCTCCCAGTTTCCTCCTCCATGGTCCTATCTTCGGCCTCACTGTATGCTCGCTTCAATCGCTTTGACGCTACCGTGAATGACCTCCTCGCCATGGCATCCGAGCTGCGTCGTCGGATCCGTCCTCCAACGCATGTCCAGTCGCTGTCCCATAGTCCCGTCAGGATGCTGCTCCACGCCCTGCCCGCAAGCATTCCATTACCGTCACACACCAACCGTCCCTGCCTTGGCTACTTGACATCCTTTCCGTCGCAGTCAAACCCACCGAGCCCTCCACGCTCCCCGAAGCCGATCCTCTCCCTGCTGTCGATGAAGCAGCCGCTCATTCTCTGCGCTGACGAAGCAACTGCTCCTCTCCCTGCTGTCGACGAAACAACCACGCCTCTCCCTGCTGCCGACGAAGCAGCCGCTCCTCTCCCTGCTGCCAACGATGCAGCCGCTCCTCTCCCTGCTGCCGACGAAGCATCCGCGCCTCTCCCTGCTGCCGACGAAGCATCCGCGCCTCTCACTGCTGCCGACGAAGCAACCACTCCTCTCCCTGTTACCGACGAAGCAGTCACTCCTCGCACTACTATCGACGAAGCCGCCACTCCTCTCCTTGATGCCGACGAAGCAGCCGCTCCTTTCCCTGCTATCAAGCCCCGAGCCTCCTTGTCTCATTTGTGCGTGAGTTGTCCCCTTCCCAGACTGTTTTTCCACATAGCTCTGCCACCCGCTCGTATCGTCTGCCACGACACCTCGAGCCCCCGCTGTTTTTCGTTGTTTTCCGCCGTCATGCCTTTAATTCTGCGGCTACCGACATGTCTTCATTCGCTCGTTTCTCGCGACGCAAATCGCGTCGAATCTTCTGTCGGCTAGGGCAACCCCGCCCCTCATTCCCTTAATTACCCCTGTCTGCGGGGCCCACCTTTTATTTCCCCCTCTCATCTCCTTGTTCTTGTCAGATTAAAGCTATCCCCCACCATAGACTTCCTTTTTCGCTTCGCGCGCCCACCATTTCCATTCCACTCCAACTTTTTCACGACGGTTACTGTTGCTCATCCATTCGACCACGACCCATTCAAAAATTCTCTGTTGTTTTTCAGCGCATTTCACCTTCGTCCGAAACCGTGGCCCACCTGACACGTTCTGCGCCCTGGGTTTGCCTGCACGTCTGCTTCGTCGTGCATCGTCATGCTCTTCGTCCTGGAACCGATCATTCTAGCCCCTACCACTTTCTTCTGACCTCTGTTCGCTTGTTTCAGCTTCAACCGAGGCCCTGGCCCACCCAGCGTACCCCTACCGCCGTGGCAACCTTCTAGTCCGACACACCTCGCTAGACCTTGCGAGTGAGCTTTTTTGGGGGCCCGCCATTGCTTCACCTCTCAGATCGTACCGTGCCCAGCTGTACACCAATTTTAGTCAGGTTTACCATAACTCTGTCGCACCCAGACCGACACGGAGGCATTACGCTTCTGATGTTTCACCAGAACCGCCCACCAGAGGAGCCGCCCGAGTCTCCACATCACGCTCCTAGGACCCTTACCGACTCGACCTTGAGGACAAAGTCAATTTTCAAGCCGGGGGTGTTGATACATATTTTGTTACGGAGCTGCACGACGATGAGCCACCTTGGAAAGTTTACATGCGCCGGGCGCGTATAGCGGATGGGCCCACGATTTCCGCAGCGAAAAATTAATAATTAATTATCTACCTTGTTTGCATATGGCGTTTAATTTGTTGCTTTGTTTGCGTGTGTCATTTTAGGTATTTCCGCATTTCCTATTTTAAAACATTTCCTTATTGTATTCGCCCCTCGCCACTATAAGAGGACGCGTAAGCCTTATATTGTGGTATCTTGGAATGAAATTGTGTTTCCCCTCTCCTCCTCTCTAACCCTATTCCCCCCCCTCTCTCCCTCTCTCTATCTCCCCTCTCTCTCCCGTACTCTCTCTGGCCGACAGCTCCACCGCCCTACCGTGGATCGTACCAAACTGGTCCGACCTGCCGTTACCGCCCGCAAACAGCCGCTGGAGAATCTGCGCAGTCCGCGCTCTGCTCACTGCAGCCCGTCCGCCTTCCGCTCCGTCGCACGCGTCGCAGCTGATCCGTCCCGACCGCGTGTAGCCCGTCGCCACTGACCCGCTCCTTCCGCGCCGACGCACGCACGCGTCGCCACTGACGTCCGCTCCGACGCGCCTCGCCGCCACTGCCATGACACCAACCACTCGTTCCACCACCGAGGCTCCATCGAAGGATGCCAACGAGGCCCTCCTTCGCCGTGTCAGCACACATGAGTCCATCGCGGCCTCCTTGCAGTCCTCTTTGCTCGCTATACACGCCAAGCTCGATGCATTACAGCCTTCCGCTGCCTCCACCGCCAGTGGATCCGCGCAACCGGCTGCGAGCTCGTTCATCCTAGGGGCGGCACCACCGTCAATCACTGGGGATGCCCCACCCATTGGTCTTTTCGGCCGTCCGACCCTTACCGTGGATCTTCCAACCTTCACCAGGGTTGAACCGATTGGGTGGATCGCCAAGGCGGAACAATAATTCGATCTCCACCACACACCTGAGCAGGACAAGGTCTCTACCGCCGTCGTGGGACTCGACGGCTCCGCCCTCCACTGGGCCTCGGTCAGACCAATCCGTTCATCTCATGACCGGAAATCAAGCAAGAAATGATTCGCCGCTACGACACCCGTTATTCCGGCTCCGCCATCGAAAGATTATGCGGGGTACGACATTCCGGTACGATGGAGGACTACATCGATGAGTTTGTGGCCCTCGTAACTCATGTTCCGGGCCTACCACCGGACCACTATCTTGGCTTCTTCATGCAGGGCCTTCGCCCCAACATACGGTCCCGGCTCCGCACCCACCACCCCCGGACAGTCTCCGAGGCCCTCGACATGGCCCGCCTTGTGGACGCAGATTTGTCACCTCGACCGCCACCGATCCCCGGTGGGCTTCCGCCAGGCGGCCGGGCTTGGAAACCACTACTCCGGAAACCCAAGGTCCTCGCCCCCCACCGGCCGCCCGGCCAGGACGCCCAACCCCACCACAACGGTTCTCCAACCGCGAGTTCGACGATCTCCGCCGCAAGGGGCTATGTTTCCGCTGCCGTCAGCCCTACTCCCCGACCCATGTCTGCGCGGTCAAGGAGTTCCGCGCCATCATCGGCGACTTCGAGCCGGAGATCACTTTAGCAGATTTTGAAGACCTCGAGATCACTGCAGAGGACACCACTGTGGCCGCCGTTGACGCAGACCTTCACCGTTTGGAGCTTCCTTGTTTTTCCGTGGGAGGCATTTCGGGCCCCCAAATCATGAAGTTGGCAGGCAAGTTGGGCGGCCGCCACATAGTCATCATGGTAGACAGCGGGGCGAGCCATAATTTCCTTTCATCTCATCTGGTCCAGTAGCTACGTCTTCCTACAGAACCTTCTCCAGATTTCACAGTTTGTTTAGGCGATGGTCGTCGCCGCTCGATCCAAGGACGCTGTCCGACCGTTTCGCTCTCAGTGGGACCCTACTCGATGACGACAGACTTCTACGTTTTCGGCCTTGGCGGGATCGACGCCATTTTGGGAGTAGCATGGCTCTGCACGCTCGACGACGTGCAAGTCAACTGAAGGTCTACGACGATGCAGTTCCTCCAGGACGGGCGAGAGTGTTGCCTTGTGGGAGACACCGCACTTCTTCGCTCCCCAGTCTCCGCCCACGCCATTCAGCGGACGACGGACGTCGATTTTTCGCCTTGCTATGGCCCATCTCGGACGCCGCTCCATCATCCTCCACACCGCCTCCAGACTTTTAGGACCTCCTATCAGAGTTTGCAGACCTATTTGCTCCACCAACCGAGTTGCCACCAGCTCGGTTGCACGATCATGCCATACCTCTGCAACCCGGCGTGATGACAGTCTTGGTCCGTCCATACCGCTACGGGCACGTGCAAAAGGACGAGATTGAAAGACTAGTAGGCGACATGTTGATGGGGGGCCTCATCCGCCCAAGTGCCAGCCCCTTCTCCAACCCGGTCTTGTTGGTCCGAAAAAAAGATGGCAGTTGGCGCTTCTGCGTAGACTATCAGGAGCTCAATAAAGCTACTGTTCCAGACAAGTACCCGATTCCGGTGATTCAGGAGCTTTTGGATGAGCTCCATGTCGCGACCGTCTTCACTAAGCTGGACCTCCGTGCCGGCTACCACCAGATTCGCGTTCGGTCGGCCAATGTAGCCAAGACGGCCTTCCGGACCCATGATGGCCACTATGAGTTCCTGGTTATGCCTTTCGGCCTGACCAATGCACCGACCACCTTTCAGGCCACGATGAACGATATCTTTCGCCCGGTACTTCGTCAGCACATTCTTGTTTTTTTGATGACATATTAGTCTATAGTTCTTCTTGGCAGGCGCACCTCCAGCACGTCCGCCAGACATTGGCCACTCTACGACGCCACCACCTCAAGCTCCACCCAACGAAGTGTTCCTTTGGGGTTCCAGAGGTGTGCTACCTGGGACACACCATCTCGGTGACAGGAGTCGCCATGGATAGCGACAAGATCGAGGCGGTCCTCCAGTGGCCGACACCATCGTCACTCTGCGATGTCCGAGGATTCTTGGGACTGACAGGGTACTACCGCCGGTTCTTTCAGGGGTACGACACGCTGGCCCGACCCCTCACCCATCTTCTGAAAAAGTCGTCCGAAGGGCCCTTCGAGTGGTCGGTCGCGGCTTCAGCCACTTTTACCGCTCTACGACATGCCTTAGTTCGAGCCCCGGTGTTGGCAATGCCGGATTTTTCACAGCCCTTCCTCGTGGAATGCGACGCGTCAGGCGTCGGTGTTGGAGCCGTTTTAATGCAGGCCGGTCGCCCCGTGGCCTATTTCAGCTGCGCTTTTTCAGACACAATCCGCAGCCATTCCGCTTACGAGAACGAGCTTATGGGCCTCGTCCTCGCTGTGCAACATTGACGACCTTACCTCCTGGGCCGACGGTTCGTGGTCTGCACCGACCACCACAGCCTCCGCTACCTCCTCCAACAGAAGATTGCTACGCCCGCTCAACAAGTACGGGTGGCCAAGCTACTAGGCTATGACTTCAGCATTGAGTTTCGGTCGGGGAAGACGAATTGCGCGGCCGATGCCCTCTCGCGCAACCCCATACTCGTAGCCATTTCCCGCCCGGTTTGGGAGGATGCGGATACCCTCCAACGGGAATTAGAAGCAGACCCGACGCTCAACAAGATACGAATAACACTTCTCGCGGACGCCACAAGTCACCCACCATACTCCTTGGTTGACAGACGCTTACTCTACAAGGGCCGCCTCGTACTCGCCCCCTCCTCCCCGAGCATTCCTCTGTTGTTGACCGAGTTCCATGCTTCACCAACTGGGGGACACGCCGAAGCTTACCGGACGTACCGACGGCTGGCCAGCTCGCTCTATTGGCCTCATATGTTCCGACATGTCAAGGCCTTTGTGTCCACCTGCCAGAAAGCCAAGTACGATGCCATGTTTCCCGGTGGCCTGCTTCAACCCCTTCCGATTCCCGATCGCATTTGGGACGACATCGCCTTGGATTTCATCACACGTCTGCCCCGATCACAGGGGCATGACTGCATCCTGGTTGTAGTGGACAAGCTCTTGAAGTACGCTCATTTTATTCCACTCCGCCACCCATACACGACGTCCATTGTGGCCGACAGCCTCGTCCAGGGGGTCGTGCGCCTCCACGGGTTTCCTCGGTCAATCGTCAGCGACCGCGATCCGCTCTTCCTGAGTACGTTCTGGACCACGCTGTTCCGCTTACAGGGCACCTGTCTCCGCATGAGCACGATATACCACCCGCAGACAGATGGCCAATCTGAGGTCCTCAACCGGTGTTGGAGACGTACCTCCGCTGCTTCGTGGGGGAGCAGCCTCGCAGTTGGGCCAAGTGGCTCAGGTGGGCCGAATACTCGTACAATACCGCCTACCATTAGGCGGCTGGCACTACCCCATTCGAGGCCGTTTACGTCCGCCCTCCTCCGTCGATCGTCCGCCACCTTCCAGGGGAGTGCCAGGTGGAGAGCGTGGCCACCACTCTCCGTGACAGAGATACCATCCTAGATCATTTGAAGCACCACTTACGGCGGGCCCAGCAGAAGATGGTCTCCTTCGCCAACAAGAAATGCCGGGACCTCTCCTTTGAGGTTGGTGAGAGGGTGTTCGTCAAACTCCACCCCTACCGACAACTTTCGGTGGCCCGTCGGCCCTGCCCGAAACTGGCTCCTCGTTTCTTCGGGCCTTTCGAGGTCCTTGCCTGCATAGGGGCAGTCGCCTCCGTCTTCGCCTTCCAGCTGGGAGCCGCATTCATCCGATCTTTCATGTCTCACAACTCCGACGCGTTGTGGCCGACCAATCTCCCGCAGATCACATTCCGTCCGACATCTACCTCGCAGGGGAGGCACCCTACTATCCCACCTCAGTCCTCGATCAGAGATGCCGCACCCCAGGAGACCGTACATCGGAGGAAGTCCTTGTGGCCTGGACCGGCTGGCCAGACTCGGATGCAACATGGTTGCCCCGGGATGATTTCCGCCGCCAGTTTCCCGATTTCTGCCTTGAGGACAATGCACATTTCCCAGATGACGACATTGTTACGGAGCTGCACGACGACGAGCCACCTTGGAAAGTTTACACGCGCCGGGCGCGTATAGCGGATGAGCCCATGATTTCCGCAGCGAATAATTAATTATCTACCTTGTTTGCTTGTGACGTTTAATTTGTTGCTTTATTTGCGTGTGTCATTTTAGATATTTCCGCATTTTCTATTTTAAAACATTTCCTTTTTGTATTCGCCCCTCGCCACTATAAGAGGACGCGTAAGCCTTGTATTGTGATTTCCTGGAATGAAATTGTGTTTTCCCTCTCCTCCTCTCTAACCCTATTCCCCCTCTCTCTCTCCCTCCCTCTATCTCCCCTCTCTCTCCCGTACTCTCTCTGGTCGACAACTCCACCGCCCTATCGGGATCATACCATATTTGCATTGGGGAACACGTCTCACACACACATTCAGACGATCAACCTCTCCTCTTGCGAGTCGCTCAATGGCTTGTTTACTTTATTGTATTAATTAAGTATTATTTTATCCTCGGAGCATTTTGTCATATAGTGTGGGACTCCATCTATATAAGGAGCCCTAGGGTTGGAGTCTTGGTATCTTTTGAGTCTTAGTGTTTTGGGCTCTCTTGGAGAGTGGAGTGTCAATGAGGACCCAACCTCCGGGCGCTTGGCAGGAGTTATTTCCTGATTGTATCTTTATTTTTGTTTAATGCAATGCACGTTCCTTGTTCTCGTTCTTGATATGCCGACATATCAACCACCACTAGAGGAATAGATAAGACTTCATTTGACTTATCACAATCAACACAAGAATGGCTACCTTTTTAAACAATGATTAGAAGATCAAAAGGGGGCGGTAGATGACCATCTAACAAGATATTTGACGTGGGAGGGGCATCTACAATAGGTCCTCGTTGTTGTCAATTTGTCATTATAAGTAAATTGAAGTGCATGTTGATTTAGAACGGTTGGAGGAGGGGATACATATGCATCCACAGTGTCAACATGATAAATAATTATGTAAATGGTGAATTTAATTTCAGTCAGAAAGATCCATAGATATACTTAGAGAATTATATGTTTTCTCAACAAAGGTAACAACAAAAATGGCAACCACATGTTTCAAATTAGGGAGTAACATTGATACCTCATATGAGTCCGCGAATGCACACATATTCAATTTGGGCACTTTGTCCCTCATATAGCAATACATATAAGTTTAGGTGTTACAATGCATGCTATAATGATGTTTCACAAACACATATATTTTTTGCAAGATGAGAAGAGATGAATGTCCAGTTGTATTGTGTACTAGTACTCCCGGTCGCTTGCCTCATCGTTTAGTCCTGCAAAACACAATGATCGTGGAAGAGCGTTGCAGTATAATTCGAGTTCTTAGTTCTGCGATGAATAGACAACAAACTAATAGGAACATTAGAAATGTGGTAAGAACTCCATAGACACAAACTAATAGTTTAGGTGTTACCAATTGAGCTGCAGCTCAATTGGTGACGAGAAGTGGAAGAACTCCATAGTTAAGTGTGCTTGGGATGGAGTAGTACTGGGATGGGTGACCTTCTGGGAAGTCCCCGTGCTGCACACTTAACTATCGAGTTTGTCTCATCAAAGGGAGGCTGTGGCCGCTAACAACCCGCCTGTGGATGGAGAAGGGTTGGGTGCTTGGGTTGCAGCCCGGACGATGCCAGGTGAGGCCACAGTGATCCTTGTGTGATCCAGAGTGGGCCAGCCCTGGGTCATCACAAAAAAAAATGCACTTAAAAAAAAACTAATAGGAACATTAGAAATGTGGTAAACATTCTGAAAATAAACATGTGGCAAAGTTCAGACAGTACCAACACCAAATAGGGGTGGTGTGTATCCACTAACTCTTGTCATACATGAAAGATTGTTAGAAGACTATGGAGCCAATCGTGTGGAGGAAGATACCTGAATCAATGGTCTAAATCATCCTAGTAAACACAGAAGCAATAGGAATACCAATATAAGCAAAACCAACAACATAATATCCGCTAATCTTAGTCAAACAATCATTTTAGTGCTGACTCTCACATATACCACTGATGTTACCGTGTTGTTTCTAAGATGGTGTTGGTGGTGATAAACCAGTCGACTTAGTTGACTTATGATCAAAATAAGCTAAAGCAGCATGAGAAAATTTCCCATGTATTGATGTTACCAGATAACTTCTAGCAAGGTTCCCCAACTACTTGCATTGCTAGCATGTTTGATCACTATACTAGACTGACCTTAATAACTACCATGACCCCTTTTCCTTCCTATCTAGACAGAATCATGGGCTCCTGCTGGCAATTTGTTTCGAGCAAGAGTATGCTCATAGTCTTATGGGACTTTTGAAAGATTATAAACACACAGAATGCAACCACATGCACATAATATCACTTGTTATAACCTGGGAAGCAATCACTTAATACTAAAAATGTAGAAAAAGCGATCCAACTTGTATCTTTGTTTCTTCATTTAGCAATGTTTGTGTTACCAAGGTGAAATTACTTGCAATAAATTAATGAACTTGGATACAATCACGAGGTATACCTGTGCCAAATCTCACGAGGTTGGTTCCTCCTAGAAGTCCCCCTCCAAAGGAGAGATCTCAAAACCCTAAAACATCAAAGATAACTAAATCTCCCCAAGCCACCTCTTTATATAGGGAGGGGAGGTTCACACACATTTTACCTTAATGCCATGCAGCTTAAAGATACAAAATACAAATAAGATGTTACATGCGCACGTGTAAAAATATATCCTGCTAGAAAATCGACCTTGACCCCAAGGTCAAGATGCCACCCGCCGTTTAGTAGTGATACGCCCGCGGGTGGGTTGCCGTAGAGGTGCCTGGGGCTCCGTCCGACGGTACATCCGTGATCATAAGGGTGCCAAAGTCAACAATGTCGATCTCCTCCAAGTCATCCTCGACGAGGGCTCAGAACTCCTTGACAGGACAATTATATGTAGGCGAGTAGGTCTGCTTGCAATGGAAGCACATGCCCTTACTACGCAAGTCATGATACTATTGGTTGGAAAGACGGTGAGTAGGGATATGACGGTTGTTGCGTGGTGGCATAATGAGTGGGCGAGATAGAGGAGGTGGCGGTGGTGGAGGTTTAGTAAATGGGGTAAAATATGTTTGGTAGGGGGTTTGGAAGGAGGCGAGGTAGAAGGAGGGTCCCCGAACGTCGCAAGGAATTCAGCCTCCACGAGTAGGGAGAGGTCCATGGCTTGGTTGAATGTAGACAAATGAAGGGTGGAGGCGAGCACGGATATGAGGCTGTAAGCTGTGCATGAAATAGCCCAAGTAATGGTCAGGTGGGAGACCTGGGATGTGGGTGACTAACTCGATAAATTCATCCACGTACGAGTCAATGGAGCCAGTCCGATGGACCCCACAAAGGCATTCATTCACGTTGTCGGAGTAGCGGTGATCATACCATTGAATGAGTGCCTCAGTGAGTGCTGTCTAAATGAGGCTGATAGAGGACTGACGGAGCCAGCGTACCCAATGGACGACGGACCCTTCCATGTCGGTAAGGGCCACGGAGACCTGCTGCGCTTGAGGAGTCTGGTGAATGTCAAAATACAACTCGACGCGGGCAATCCAACCTAGGGGGTCAGTCTCGTTGAATGGGGAATGTTGAGGCGAGGGAGATGTGGAGGAGGCAATCCCGCCAAAGCGGGTTCTTTCAGGGGACAATGTGCTGGGAAATCCCATGGCAGAAGCGGCGTTAGGCCCAGAGTGCTGGCCGGGTTGCAGGTTGTAGAGCAGGGTCATAATTAAAGCGAACTGCTTAGCTTGGCCCTCAATGCGAGAGTTGATGGTGGTGAGGGCATGTTCGAAGGCCTCCCATGGGATTCCATCGAGTGACGGGCCTTTGGCATAAGAATGGACGACACGGGCGGCGACAGAGAAGAATGGCGCAACAGTGGGAGAAGCCCACTATCGGAAGGCCGTGCGCAGGAGCGGGAATTGGAGCCGTGCAAACTTTGTTGTCAGGGCCGGACGCGAAAGTCGGAGCATCAGTCTACAAGGAGCCAGGAGCGGATGCACTGGAGCAGTATTGGGATAGCCTGGACGGAGCAGTTGCGACGCGCACGGGGTGGTCGAAATGCAGGCCCGCTGACGGAATCAGAGTTGTAGGCGGAATCAGGAATCAGAGTTGCAGGCGCCAGGCGGAATCGATCGAGCGAAAAAAAGCACAAGATGTTGCCGATGATCGGTGCGGTCAAAGGAGGTGGGAGGCGCACGAAGCGGACTGGGCGTGGGAGAGGCGCGATTGGACGCGGGAGAGGCGCGACTGGACGCGGGATGCACATATCTGGAAGACGCAGGAGGCGCAACGCGATGCGGCGCTGGATCTAGAAGATGCGGGCTGGACGCGAGGCGCGAGAGGGGCCTTTCAGAAGTAGTGGGCTGGAGGAAGTGCTACCCGATTGGGAAGCACCGGGCGAGATCGTGGAACTGTGCAGCGCTGGACGCGAGCGAGGGTCGTAGAATCCCGACGTCTAAGAAAATAGCTGACAAGGCGACATGTCAGACCAATGTTACCAAGGTGAAATTACTTGCAATAAACTAACGAACTTGGATACAATCACGAGGTATACTCGGGCCAAACCTCGGGAGGTTGGTTCCTCCTAGAAGTCCCTCTCCAAATGAGAGATCTCAAAACCCTAAAACATCAAAGATAAGTAAAACTCCACAAGCCACCTCCTTATATAGGGGGCACACATTTTACCTTAATGCCATACAACTTAAAGATACAAAATACAAATAAGATGTTGCGCGCGCTTGTGTAACAGTTTGTCGACAAAGGAATCAACGATTTTAACTCTTCAAACAATGGTCACACTCAATAAAGTTTCTTATCAAAATCTTATCTCCTTGAGATATTCTACATACCCTTTGAAGTATAGTGAATACTCATTTCATATTGAAAGTGCCACCATAAGTCATCTGAAGGTATTCCCATCCATCTTTGAATGTATGAGTGCGAATCAGGTTAAGTGTTATATATGAATCCATTGCATTCAATAGAAATGTACGTGCACACATTGTCATCTTCTTCTTCTTCTTCTTCCCAATTATCATATTCTTTGGACTGTCATCTTATAAATGGCGGCTCGGTCATATGAAGAGGTCTCTTCTGCTCATGTTGAGCTCGATAAACTATATGACTTCACCCAAAAAAATATCACCAGTAAGCTTCAAATCTATAAGCTTACTTGAGATGATCTCAATCACATGGAACTTAATATCATTATCTATGATTTCGATCATATGGAACTTAATATCCTTATCCATGATATCTGATGTAACCCGGAATTCTAGAAATTGATTTTAAATTAGTAGACTTAAGATTATTTTAAATTAAACAATGAAGCTCGCCGGGCGATAAAAGGAGATAATTAACTTAGGCCTCGTAAACACGAATGAAGAGACTAACATTCTTTCGCATTCAACATTATGCCAAGTTCATCCACATGCATTTTAATGAAAGAAGAGCAACACTGGATTTTGAAATTAATGACAAGTATGTATAAATGAAAACTATGACAAGCTCTGAATTTTAAAGATCAAATAATAGTACTGCATAAAGTCATACTAACATGAAATGTGCAAGATATGAGTAATACCCCAGGTTTCAGTCACGACGTTGAACCCCAATTCCAATTGGAGCTATTGCAGGGAATGGAGATTAGATGGGTGGGAATAAGGTTCAAAATTTGGTTGGGGCAAGCTTATCGGAGGAAGGGATCTTCCTCTTGTTTTTCTTCATCCAGGAAGCATCAGGTAGGCCAGCAGGGATGAGGATACTCAACAGGAAGCCTAGAAAGAATGGGGAAAAGTTGGAGGTGTATGTAGTCGATCAGAGGTGGGTGGCGGTCGCTATCGCTGTTGGCGGAAAGATCAAAGCATAATGGGAGGCGACTGAGGACATTGTAGGTCGACGAAAGGTCCACTGAACTCATCGTCAGAGGATGAAGGGTGGGTCGCCAGCCCCTTGGGAGGACTCTGCTGCCGATTGCGACAATAGGAGAATGGTGGGAAGGCGGCGTAGATCAACTTTGGCCTCTGTTGGGGCGAGGAAGGCTCGCTTGGTTATCGAAAGAACATAACAATGTCTCCGTTCTTTCAATTTTTCCCAGCTCGCGTTTCCAGGAGGGGGGATCAGTTACTTTATAGGAAAGAGGAAAGAGGTAAGATGTTTTCTTTTTTCTTTGTTGTTAATATAAGATATTAAATGGGAATCCAAGGGGGATTCAAAAGTTGCCCCATTTATAAAAAATTAGCATTTTTCAAAAGTTGCCCCATTTATCACTTAACCTAATTTGACGGACCTTTTCATTCAGGGTCTTATTGGTCGGTCACACCAATAAGCCATACAAGCGTGCACAAGTGAGCTAATAACAAGCGTTGAAAATCAAAGAAATAAACGTACCCGAAATCATCCGCTACACAAATAAAAATGCAGGAAATAAAATAAAATAAAGATGCGACATTGGTTGCACCAATATCCAAGCATAAAGCTCACATAAAAGTCAAAGCCTAGGATCAAATATCATATAGCAACCAACATTCACATAGGTTCAGTAATACAATACGTAATATCACATTAGGTCACTATACTCATCAACAACCACACGGTCGTTATGAAGCTAAAAATTCAGAAAGAAATTGCACATAAGTAAAAAAATACATAATGAAGAAGATCACTGTTGGATCATCTCTGATGGAGGTGCGATCAACCAGCAACGAGATGCTGTTGGATGGCGATGTCTGTGTTATGAATCCTCATAACGGCCGGTTCGCGGGACAGACATATCAGAGACGGCGAAAGGAGGCGGCATCAAGCGGGGGCTGAACCATCCGGTTCAGCCCGCCTTAATTAAAACAAGAAGGCGGTTGGGGGCTGACTCGGACGGGTTCAACCATTAGGGGGGGGGGGGGCTCCTTGACCCGAGGGGTATAAATACCCCTAGGGTGCGTTCGTTTGGCAAGAATTGACACAACAGAATTGGAATTGGGTTTACCAATTCTAATTCCGTTGTTCGTATGGCAAGAAACGTGCTGACATTGATTTTCAGCCAAAACCTGTAGGTTTTAAGTTTTTGGAAAATCGCCTATCCCCAAAACCTATCCTTTTTGCTCGGTTTTGCCGCTCGCTCGACGCAGATCGCGGAGCTCTCCTTCTCCGACATAACGACCGCGACGAGAAGGCCTCCGGCGACGAGAAGGCGTGAGCCTTCCTCCTCCGGCGAATCCACTCCTTCCCTGCTACCTAATCGGCGAATCTGCTCCTCCTCCCCTCTCCGATCTGATCGGCGAATGTGCCACTCTTCCTCGCCGGCGACCTAATCGGCCGAACAAGGGCTTCTTCCTCATCTCCGGCGACGAAGGCGAGGATCTTCTTCCTCCAACCTACAAGGGCTTCTTCCTCTCATTTGGCCCACCTTCAACTAGGTATAATTTTTTTTTGTTCCTCCAGCATAAATTTGTGGTTGAATGTGTGTTTGTATGGTTGTGGTTGTGTTGTGTGTGTTGTTATGTGTGTTTGTATGTTTATGTTGTGTGAGTTGTTGTGTGTATGGTTGTATGTGTATTTTGGTTGTGCTTTTGTGTGTTGTATGTGTATGAATGCGTTAAGTGTGTGGTTGTATGTGTTTTGTGGTTGTATGTGTTTGTGGTTTAAGTGTTTGGTTGTGTTTTGTTATGTGTATGGTTGTATGTGTTTTGTGGTTGTGTGGTTGTGTGTGTTGTATGTGTGTATGAATGTGTTAGGTTTGTAGTTGTATTTGTTTTTAGCTTGTATGTGTTTGTGGTTAAGTGTTTGGTTGTGTGTTGTTAAGTGTGTGATTGTATGTGTTTTGTGATTGTATGTGTTTGTGGTTAAGTATTAGGTTGTGTTATGTGGTTGTATGTGTTGTGTGGTTGCATGTGTTTTGTGGTTTTGTTCTTGTGTGTGTTGTATGTGTGTATGAATGTGTTAAGTGTGTAGTTGTATGTGTTTTGAGCTTGTTTGTGTTTGTGGTTAAGTGTTTGGTTGTGTGTTGTTTAGTGTATGGTTGTGTATTGTTAAGTGTATGGTTAAGTGCTTTTGTGTTGTGTGTATGGTTATGTGTGTTTATGGTGGTGTGTGTTGTTTGCTTTTTATTTTCAAATATCAATTCCTGTCTCTGAATTCCATCCTGCAACCGAACAACAATATTGGAATATTCAATTCCTGTGACTGAAAATCTTCATGCAAACGAACACAAACATTGGTTTTGACCCAATTCCAAAACCTCTGTGCCGTAGGTTTTCGGCCAAAACCAATTCCTGTGAATCAAAACCTACCAAACGAACGCACCCCTAGGGTTTCCTGGCGGGATACAGGCAAGTATTCTCAGGTATTCCTTTCTTCCTCTCTTATAACCCTAGCCTTCTCTTTCTCTCCCAAATCTCTTCTATCATTTGGTATCAGAGGAGTTCCGTTTCTCCACCATGGTGACTCGCTCCCCGGACGAATCCAATCGACTAGCAACCCTAGAAGAGAATTGCATCGGGCTGTCCGACACGATGGCGGCCATCGAAGAAAAGTTGAAGGCACCGGAGAAGTGATTGGAAGAACGGTTGGATCCGCGCATGGAGTAGATTAAAAGTTTGTTGACTCAAACCATCAAGAGCAAGGCCATCACAACCGAAGAAGGCAGCGGGACCCCGCTTCCGATCCCGTCTCCAGCGACGGGTCACAGAGACCCGAATGAGTTATGCGCGGGAAACGATCGCCCCGATTGGCTCTCCAGCTTCAATCAAGGGGATCAGGATCGACGGAGGAAGGGCGGGAGGCTCACGCCGGCAACAGGCATGGCTCGACGCATCCCAGATGGCCGGCGGAGACGCGTCGGGTCTGGATTTCCCTCCTTACGGCGGGGACACACGCCCCGGTTGGGCCCGAGAAGGATGCTTGGAGGGCCGACGGGCCAGGGGAATGGGGTACCTGCAACTGGAGGGACTCCTTCCCATCCCTGTGATGTCAGGACAGCCCGACAGCAGCCGAGGAGGAGGCAGATGGGAGTTTAGACCCCCATTGGCGCCCGAAAACCCTTACAGAGAGGATTGGAGATACCCCAACGTGGCCGAGGGACGGACAACAACAACCAAGAGCCTACATGCCGCCTAAGGTGACACACCTGAACTACCCCAAATTCAAAGCGGGAGACGCATTGAAATGGGTCCAAAAGGCAGATCTATTCTACAATTATCAAGAGATACCAGAAGACCAGTGGGTGAAGTTAGCGTCTTTCCACCTTGTGGAAGACGCATTCGAGTGGACCCAGTGGTTCCTCCGAGGACGGGAACACGCGCCATGACACGAATTCGTTGACGAATTTACGGCTCGCTTTGGCCCATTAGAGAACGAAGACTTCAAGGCTCTTCTTCAGAAATAGAGGCATAAAGGGACGGTGATGGAATACCGAACAGAGTTCGAAAGATTAGCGAACAGGGTGCAGTGGGAAGAGAAGACATTAATGAGCTGCTTCATTTCGGGGTTGAAGGAGCACATCAAGGATGAGGTGTATGCCTACATGCCCTGCAGTTTGACCCATACTATAAGCCTGACCCGGATTCAAGAGGAATTACTCAACCGACAAAAGTCCAGATGGGGGAATACGAAAAACACTACAAACCCTCCGGACACCAAGAAAGATCAAGGAGCTACTGGAAGGGAGACTGTGAAGAAATTGACATGGTCAGAGTTACATGCAAGAAAGGAGAAGGGATTGTGATTCAACTGTGATGAGAAATTCACCCCAGGCCACAAATGTCAGATGATCCAGGTGTACATGTTGTGGGAGGAAGACGAGATACCAGATGAAGAAGAAGTGGAACAGGAGCACTTCCCGGACATATCCGAGTTCAGGGTATCTATCCATGCCATGGAGGGAGAATCTACCCCGCTCACGATGCGGATTGCAGGGTGAATCTGCCAACAGAAGGTGACTATTTTGGTTGACAGCGAGAGTACTCATAACTTCATCAACCCCGCGGTGACACAGAAACTAGAGCGAGAGATCACCAAGGATGCCTCTTTCCAGGTCATGGTGTCAGACAAAAATAAGTTGCAGTGGGAAGAAGTGCTCAAGGGAGTGGGGTTCAATGTGCAAGGGTACACCTGCAGGATGGATGTCTACTTGGTACCCATCCGGGGATCAGATATGGTCCTTGGGGACTAGTTGTTGCGACAACTGGGTAAAGTAACCCTGGATTGTGATAGTTTGACCATGGAGTTTGCTCAGGATGGGAAAGAGTACTGCATGCACGGGATCAGATCTTCACCGGTGAAAGAGATCTCTCTTCGCTGCTTAGAGAGATTGTGGGAACAAGAGAACGACATGGTTGTGATTATGGAGACCGCGCCTCAGGCGATACCCGCACAAGAAGTCCCGGAACAGATGAAGTCACTACTTCTTTAGTACCCCGATGTCTTCCAGGAGCCCCGGTCATTACCTCCCTGACGATTCCGAGATCACCAGATCAACCTGAAGGAAGGGACGGAGTCGACGAACATTCAAACCTACCGTTACCCGTATATACAGAAGGACGAGATAGAACAGAGCGTGAAGGAGATGCTAGCTGCAGGGATCGTGCGGCTCAACACCAGTTCATTTTCCTCATCCATCATCTTGGTGAAGAAAAAGGACAGGTCATGGAGATTTTGTGTTGACTACCGCGCTCTGAACAACTCTACCATTAAAGACAAGTTCCCTATTCCCATGATCGAGGAACTCCTGGACGAACTGCACGGAGCACATCTGTTCACTAAGCTGGATCTGCGTTCGGGGTACCACCAAATCAGGATGAAGGATGAGGACATCTTTAAAACAGCTTTCCAGACTCATGATGGACATTACAGGTTCGTCATGATGCCGTTCGGACTCTCAAACGCACCTTCGACATTTCAGGCAGTGATGAACGAGATCTTCCGGCCCCTCCTCCGCAGGTCTGTATTAATTTTTTTTGATGACATTCTAATCTACAGTGCCAACTGGGAAGATCATCTCCAACATGTGGAATAAGTGCTCGTGATACTCCGACAACACCAGCTCTATGCCAAGCGCTCTAAATGCTCATTTGATCAAGAAGAGGTGGAATATCTGGGTCATATGGTCTCGACACAAGGAGTCAAGGCTGACCCCCGAAAGGTGGAGAGCATGCAGACGTGGCCTAGGCCGCGCACGGCCCGTGCACTCCGGGGTTTTCTCGGGTTGACGGGCTATTACCGGCGATTCGTGCAAGATTATGGGAAGATAGCTCGACCGTTGACCCAACTGCTACACAAGGATGCCTTCTGCTGGCAAGAGGAGGCGGAAGCTGCTTTCCAAGCTCTCAAGACGACTGTGACGACGACACCAGTGCTGGCTCTCCCCGACTTCACCAAGGAATTCAAACTGGAGATTGATGCTTCAGGCGTAGGGATCAGGGTCGTGCTCATGCAAGAAGGTCGACCGATTTTGTTTTTCAGCAAGGCGTTGGCTCCATGGACGTTGGGCTTGTCCACTTACGAGAAGGAGATGCTGGCCATCATACATGTCGTGGCCTTGTGGCGGCCCTACCTTCTGGGCAGACACTTTAAGGTTCAGACCGATCACCAAAGTTTGAAACACTTTTTGGAGCAACGGGTGGCCTCTCCTCTACAACAAAAAGTGGGTGACGAGGTTGCTGGGCTACGACTACGAGATAGTCTACAAACAGGGGAAGGAGAACGTTGCAGCCGACGCACTATCCCGCATACCAGAGGGAGCACTCCAACACATCTCAGGGCCCCTGATCGGCGCTTTGGATGATATACAGAAAGAAGTCCTACAAGACCCCGAGCTGCGTCCTATCGTGGAGGCACTTCGGCAGGGACAAGACGCCCCTCCCGGCTTTCGACTACAAAACAGGCACTTATACTTTCACGACCGGGTGGTCGTACCTTCGTCGTCGCCATGGAAGGATACTATGTTCCATTCCTCACTAGTGGGAGGACATGCAGGAGTTCTACGTACCTTACAGCGGGTCAGTTCCAATGTTTTCTGGAAAGGCCAACGAAGAGATATCCAGAGGTTTGTGCCGCAATGCGACATTTGTCAACGTCAGAAATACGAAACCACCTCACCAACGGGCCTTCTTACTCCTTTGGAGATACCACGACAGATTTGGGACAGTTTCTCTGGACTTCATCGACGGGCTGCCGAAGGAAGACAATTATCTTGGTAGTGGTGGATAAGTTATCCAAATACGAGCACTTCCTGACCCTGAGCCACCCCTACACAAGTGAAACAGTAGCAGACTTGTTCGTGCGGGAGATATTCAGACTTCACGAAATCCCACAGTCCATCATCTCTGATCGGGATCCATTCTTCGTGAGCAACTTTTGGAAGGAACTATTCAAGCAGCAGGGTACACACCTATGTATGAGCACTGACTGCACCGCAAACCATCCACAAAAAGACGGTCAGACCGAGGTACTCAATCGGGGAGTTGAAACCTTAGTTATTAAAGGCGCAAGGCGCACCAAGGCGCAAAGGGGTCTTGGAGCCTAGGCGCTAGGCTCAAGGCGCAGGCGCGCGCCTAACGAAGACAAGGCGCAACCATATTCGGTTTAAAGAATCAGCATCAAACATCACTTCATCTTCTTAATCAGATTTTTCATCTATTCTACTCATTAATAATTCATTACTATCATTTATATCTCTTAAAAAATAGAATCAATGTGATCACTTGCATCATATCTAAGTCTCAACGCTCGATTATGTTTCATAAACACTAAATCATGCAAAAAAATATTGAGTTCTTACATTATTTCTTTCTTTATTTTGAAAAAAAAAAGTTTACAATAGAAATTGCACATAGACGTACCTTTTATGCTCCAAATGCGTAAAAAAGGCGCACAAAGGCGCAAACCTCTGAGCCTGGTGAGCCTTAGGCGCCCCTGAGGCGCACATGGACTCGATGGTTGCACTGGGCGGAGTACTGCTATAATACCTCCTAACACACGGGCAATAAGTTTACTCCTTTTGAAATTGTCTATGGGCGCTCCGCTCCTAGTCTGGGTACATATGAGCATGGGGGCACGACTTTACCGACTGTTGATCGTGAGTTGCGCGACCGCACCCTCGCCATATTACGAGAAAATCTCCTTACTGCCGAAAACAAGATGAAAATACAAGCAGATAAACACCGGTCCGAACGTCAATTTGCAATTGGTGATGAAGTCTTCTTAAAATTCCAGCCCTACAGACAAACCTCAGTGTCCCGAAGGACAAATCAGAAGCTAGCACTTCGTTATTATGGTCCCTTCAAAATCATTCAACGGTGGGACCGGTTTCTTACACCTTGAACCTTTCCGCGGGCTCGCGTATTCATCCCACATTCCATGTTTCCTTGCTTTAGAAGAAAATCAGGGAAACAACTCATGTGTGCTCTACCCTCCCGGAAGCAACCAACGAGGGGGAATTATGACCACTCCCCGAGGAGGTGTTGCTCACCAAGTGGACGAAACGCGACACGGAATACCGTCAGAAATTCTTGTCAAATGAAAGAATTTATCTACAACACACAACACCTCGGTCGACCTGCTTAAGTTCCAGGAACTTTATCCAGAATTCCACCTTGGGGACAAGCTGGCTCTTGAAGGGGAAGAGAATGTTATGAATCCTCATAACGTCCGGTTCGCGGGACAGACATACCAGAGACGGTGAAAGGAGGTGGCATCAAGCGGGGCTGAACCATCCGGTTCAACCCTGCTTAATTAAAACCAGAAGGTGGTTGGGGGCTGACCCGAACGGGATCAGCCCCTCGGGGGGGGGGGGGGGGGGGGGGGGGGGCGACCGGCTCCTCCTTGACCCGAGAGGTATAAATACCCCTAGGGCCTAGGGTTTCTTGGAGGGAGACAAACAAGTATTCTCAGGTATTCTTTTCTCCCTCCCTGAAAACCCTAGCCTTCTCTTTTCTCTCCCAAATCCCGTCTCGTTCCTATCACTATGTGACACCGAAAATTGTGGATAATAAAAAAAACAATTGCATCGAAGAGACAGGTTGGAAAAATAGTATAATTCTTATACCACACGTACTAGAATGAGAAAATCCTAGAGCACACATTAGCTCTCTGTTTTGTATGCATGAACTTATAATGTTTTTATAATCATAGGTTGATTTTATCCTTCCACAGTTGCAACCATCATATTATCTTAATGTTTGAGTTTGTGTTAGCCATTGGTTCCATTGTTATATCCCTTTGACATCTACGATGTTGCTTTGAAGATTATATTTATGTATGACAAAGTCTTGATCATCTTTTTATGTTAACACAATATTTTTTTACTGATGATAGATGTGCATTAACTAGTTCCACCTTT
The DNA here is from genome assembly GCA_033032865.1 of Dactylorhiza incarnata. NCBI lineage: Eukaryota > Viridiplantae > Streptophyta > Magnoliopsida > Asparagales > Orchidaceae > Dactylorhiza > Dactylorhiza incarnata. The sequence goes on along the minus strand of JAWHQI010000110.1, from coordinate 5,110,071 downwards.
TTCTCCACATGATCCGGGAGGGTTGATGCAGCTTAAAAAAGGCTTCCTTTTGTTTTGTTATTTAATTGAAATATAATTTTTTTGAATTTATTTTAACTAAATAAACTTATTATCCCTTAGGATAATTGTTAGATTTGTTTAAACAAATAATTTCATTTTGGATAATGATACGTATTTGCATTGGGGAACACGTCTCACGCATACGCTCGGACGTTCAGCCTCACTTTGCGGGAGTCACTCAATGACTTGTTTCTTTATTGTATTATTTAAGTGTTTTGTCTTGTAGTAAGGAGCTTGTTACGCCCGGCGTCGTTACCAGGTTATCCGATTACTGTGCACGTCGACCAAAGGAGAAGGCGGAGGAAGACCGGGCTGAACCATCCGGTTCAGCCCGCCAATATTAATATAAGGAGCACCGGGGCTGAACCGCACCGGTTCAGCCCATATGGGGGCTGGCCGGCCCTAGGGGTTGGGTGGGCATAAATACCCAACCCCTCCTCCTTGGTTGATTATCAAAGATCATTAGCAAGGTATTCTTCCTCTCTTCTCCCTCAAACCCTAACCCTATTCTCTAGGTTTTCTCTAGATTTCTCTAGTTCTTCCCCTTTCTCTAGTTAGATCATAATATTTGGTATCAGAGGATCTTCCCTCCAACCATGGTAACACGCACCGAAGCCGAGAATGCGCGCTTGACCACCATCGAAGAAAACTACGCCGCCTTGGTAGATTCGGTGGTCGGGATCGAGGAACAAGTCAAGACCACCACCAAAAATCTGGAAGAATGGATGGAAGGATGCTTGGATGAACTCAAAGCGTTGGTAACGCAATCCCTCCGAGGAAAATCGAACGGAAACAGTGAATACACGGGAGAAACCTCAAATCCAGCGCCGACAATCACCGGAGGAGGCACCGGGGGGGGGGGGGGGGGGGGGTCGGGCGTGATGCCCTATACCCACCCCGGCCCGGAGCCAGGACGGACGGGCGGCCACGGGGCGCCAGCAGCCATCCCGAGCCCGCTAGGGCCGGCGGCCCTGTTTCCGCCCAGCGCCTGGGCGGGCGCTGCTGCCGCCAGACCGCCGGTCGGACCGGCCTCCACCCCCCACCAGCAGGTCGCCGGAGGGTGGTCCAGCCCTGGAGGGGTGGCCGCCGGTGGTGGGATCGCCGGAGGGGCTGCCGGACGTCAATTCGGAGCCCCGGAGCAGAATTTCCGGCCGCCTCCACCTATGGGAGGTCCGATTGGAGTTGGAAACGGACTTTTACCCATGCCACCACCCCTTGGGGCCCCGATGCGGATGGGGCAAGGAGAACCATGGCGGGAAAACCCTCCAAGACATGTATATGAGGAGGAAGACCCTCCAATGGGGCATCAACATGATTACTATGGGCGACCAAATCTTATGACGGAACCATTCCGACATGGAGGACACGAACCGGATCTCGGGAGGAATGGAGGGGCTAATCAGCGGGCGTACATGCAACCGAAGAGGACTCAGATGAATTTTTCGAAATTCCGGGGCGGCGACGCCTTGGAGTGGGTGCAAAAGGCCGAGCTTTTCTTTACCTACCAGGAGATTCCCAAAGATCAATGGGTGCAGCTGGCCTCGTTTCACTTGGAGGACGACGTATACCAGTGGGCGCAGTGGTTTGTCCGCAACCAGGGCTACGCCCCATGGGATTATTTTGTGGAAGGGTTCACGACCCATTTCGGGCCCCTGGAGTATGAGGATGTGGAGGCGACCTTGCAGAAGCTCAGGCAGAAGGGAACCGTCACGGAATACAGGACAGAGTTTGAACGATTGGCCAATCGGGTCAATTGAGTGGAGAAGACGCTCCTCAGCTGTTTCATATCCGGCTTGCGGGATGAGTTGCGGGACGAGGTCCACGCCTATTTGCCACGAAGTCTGAGCCATGCAATCAGTGTGGCAAGGATACAGGAGGAGAGATTCAACCGGCGGAGGACCCGTACAGTGGTGAGAGCTCCTGCGGCTGTACATCCTCCTCGGGGGGCTTCCCCGGCTGAGGGCGGGCCAACAGTGACAAGACTGACATGGCAGGAACTTCAGGCCAGGAAGGAGAAGGGGTAATGCTTCAACTGCGATGAGAAGTACACCCGAGGGCACGCTTGCCAGAAGGTCCAGGTATTCATGCTGCAGGAGGAAGCGAAAGATGTTACTCGCACTGAAGAGGAGGGAGAGTTGGTTTTCGACGACTTTGGAGTATCCATCCAGGCCCTGGAGGGGGATACCCCATCTCCGACCTTACACCTAGCTGGGAGGGTCGATAGGGAGACGGTGGCGATCTTGCTGGACAGCGGGAGCACTCACAACTTCATCCAACCCGGTGTGGCCCTGAAGACGGGGTGTCTCATAGATCGCAGCGCAGCTTTCCCCGTCAGGGTAGCGGATGGTCGCACACTGCAGTGCAAGGGCGTGATGAAAGGAGTGGAGCTCCAGATACAGGGGTACACGGGGCCTATTGATGTTTACTTATTGCCGATCCAGGGTTCTGACATGGTGTTGGGCGTATTGTGGCTGCAGCAATTTCAGCGGGTGACCTTCGATTGGGACCAGATGACCATAGAGTTCAGCCAGCACGGGCAGGGGTACTGCTTGGGAGGCCTCAAGTGGTCTCAGGTAAAGGAGATCTCACCCCGCAACATGGAACGACTAGGGGCACCGGATAGTACGATGACCGTCGTCACGGCGAGTAGAGCGGAGCCTACGGCTCCAACAGAGGTCTCGTCTCAGATGCAGGCCAGAGCCGACTTGTCCCAAGAGCCGCACGCTCCCCGTGTAACGACCCAATTTTCAATACGTGTAAAAATAAAATAAAAGGAATGTAAGAAATAACTCCCCATGAAGATTGTGCGTGAAGAGTGAGTGAATGAGATGAAAATATAACTATATATTTGTGTGCACTAATGACACTTAAAGAGTTTTAATACAAACATGAACTTGGTGTGCGAATAGTAAAAACATTGGTGTGCGTATAGTGAGATTTAAGAAATTCGGTGTGCCAATAGAGAAATAAGGCTTAATTACATATTGTAGAACTACATTGTGTGTATTCAGAAATGGGTTGAGTTTAATAACATTTGGTTTGGACTGCCATTAGAATATTATTATAATGTTAAGAGCGGTGGATATTGGATTGATTAAACATGGGTATAATTTACAGTGGGCTGAATTCTTGTGGGTTCATTTATAGTGGGCTGAATTCTGGAATGGATATATAATCAAAGGCCTAAAAAGGTGGCTGAGCTATTTAATTAGTAGTGATGGTAGTTGGGGTTGGTAAGGACACTTGGCTGATTGGTGGCTGTTTTAAGAGGTGGCTGATTGTTGTATTGTTTCATTAAAGGACACTTGGCTATTGGTTTGGAATGAACATAACACTTGGCTGATTAGTTGGGAGGGGATTCAACACTTGGCTGTTGGTTTGGTGGCTGTATTGTTTCTTGTGCTATTAAAATGGCACATGGGTTATGAGTTGGCTGCCCCTCACCAACCCCACCGCCCCTCCTCTTCTTATAAATATGCAGCCCCCTCTCTCCTTCTTCCCTCACAAACCTTACCTTGCTGCCTCTACCATTGGACTGCAGCCCCCTCTCTCCTTCTGCCACCTTGCCTGCTGTTGCCGTGGCTGCTGTGTACTGCTGCCCTTCCTTGTGCTGCCTTGTGCTTCCTTGTGCGTATATGTTCTTTTCTTCTTGTTGGGAGTGATGATCTGACGCTGGCTTTGGAATTTCTATGTTAGGGTTAAATTTCTGTTTTGGTTGTACTGCGTTGGGGACATGACGTTATTGGTATTATTGATGGTCTTGGTGGGTGATTTGAATGTGTTGGCCGGCTGTTTCCTGTGGGTTCCTATTTTGCTTGGCTGCCATTTGCTAAATTGGTAGTTGGTTCGAGGATGGCGTTCAGAGATAAACTCGATGAAAATAAAATTACGATTAAAGGAAAAAGAGGAAACCAAGGTGAGCACTTATCGCTTTAATTATGCTTAGCTACTGTATTTTCGGAATATAAAATTGCATCACCTTTGTATGTGCATTAACATAATTTGGATGAAAAATAAAGAGAGAGAGAGAGTTTAGATAAAAACAATGGAAGAAAACATTTAAGTGTTAAATGAAAATTTCGCATTTATGAATTTAATAGAATAAGATTTACGAGTTAAACGAAAGATTATAGATTGTATTAGGAAAAGATAAAAGATGTTAAAATTCTGCATAGGGAATTGTGACGGATTTTGAATCATATGTAGAGGTTATCTACAGATGGATTCGCCTATAGGCTATAGGCGGTGAGCCTATGAAAAGCCCTTAAGTGGGTGTGGCCAATTCAAGTTGCATGATGCCTTAACAATTCCTATAATATGTAATTAAAATAACGTTTAATGGATATGTATTGAAATATTTTGCCCTAAAGGGGTGTAACGGCATATTATGGTGTTGTTGCTTTCATTTATAGAATTATGAAATTAAACTTTATGCATATTATTATTGGAATTTTGTGCTTGTATAGCAGTTAAAGGGGTATGTTGTTCGCTTAGTCATATTTTTATGACTAAGCCCGTCGTCATTTTTGTTTAGGTTGCTATGGCAAGCAGGTGTGCGTAAATGTTAAGTTGATCAAGACAGAATAATAACGACAATAATTTATTCCAAGGTATGAGAGAAGTTCTTATTATGTATTTTATTTTGTACTCACTCACCTTACTTCGTCCTGGGGCAATTATGGTAAAAAGTAAATTAAGACACGGAGATCTTGTGAGGTCCAAGATGGGGCCTTACAAATGGTATCAGAGGGAGGTTTCCAAGAAGTTCGGTTGCAATGAGTACGAAATAAATTCACATAATGTGATTTTGAGAGGATCGCGCATAGAAGTTTAGGTATATGAAACCCGTGCAAATCAATTACCCGTTCGTTCAAGTTAACCTAAATATTAAAATTTGAGAAAAGCTTAAGCAAAACAAGATGTAATAAGAAGCAAACAGATATAGATGAGTTGAGAATAAAGCGAGATGACTTGGATGTTAATAAAATTTTTGTAATGAATGTTTGAGCGACATCTAATGAGAAATTAATTACCATGAAAATTATTGTGATAGTTTATTCGATGAAGGTCTTCATTAAAAATTGAGATTAATTAGAATACTAAAAGCTGAAATGAACAAGTGCGATATGAGAATAATAATGCAATAAGAATTGTAATCTCACTTTCGTTCTATGTACTGTATTTTGGATTTTGGCCAGATCCTTTATATAGTAGGTAGTTTGGAAAGAGTTGTTACAGAGGAAAAGATAATAATAAGGGAATAAAGATAAAGCTTCATGAACATTTGGTGCGATAAAGGTAAATACAATATCCGAATTAAGGATTTGAAGAGTTGAAGATAGAGAGAGTTTAATTGAGATTGCGTAAGATTTTCGAGGACGAAAATTCCTATAAGAGGGGAAGAATTGTAACGACCCAATTTTCAATACGTGTAAAAATAAAATAAAAGGAATGTAAGAAATAACTCCCCATGAAGATTGTGCGTGAAGAGTGAGTGAATGAGATGAAAATATAACTATATATTTGTGTGCACTAATGACACTTAAAGAGTTTTAATACAAACATGAAGTTGGTGTGTGAATAGTAAAAACATTGGTGTGCGTATAGTGAGATTTAAGAAATTCGGTGTGCCAATAGAGAAAAAAGGCTTAATTACATATTGTAGAACTACATTGTGTGTATTCAAAAATTGGTTGAGTTTAATAACATTTGGTTTGGACTGCCATTAGAATATTATTATAATGTTAAGAGCGGTGGATATTGGATTGATTAAACATGGGTATAATTTACAGTGGGCTGAATTCTTGTGGGTTCATTTATAGTGGGCTGAATTCTGGAATGGATATATAATCAAAGGCCTAAAAAGGTGGCTGAGCTATTTAATTAGTAGTGATGGTAGTTGGGGTTGGTAAGGACACTTGGCTGGTTGGTGGCTGTTTTAAGAGGTGGCTGATTGTTGTATTGTTTCATTAAAGGACACTTGGCTATTGGTTTGGAATGAACATAACACTTGGCTGATTAGTTGGGAGGGGATTCAACACTTGGCTGTTGGTTTGGTGGCTGTATTGTTTCTTGTGCTATTAAAATGACACATGGGTTATGAGTTGGCTGCCCCTCACCAACCCCACCGCCCCTCCTCTTCTTATAAATATGCAGCCCTCTCTCTCCTTCTTCCCTCACAAACCTTACCTTGCTGCCTCTACCATTGGACTGCAGCCCCCTCTCTCCTTCTGCCACCTTGCCTGCTGTTGCCGTGGCTGCTGTGTACTGCTGCCCTTCCTTGTGCTGCCTTGTGCTTCCTTGTGCGTATATGTTCTTTTCTTCTTGTTGGGAGTGATGATCTGACGCTGGCTTTGGAATTTCTATGTTAGGGTTAAATTTCTGTTTTGGTTGTACTGCGTTGGGGACATGACGTTATTGGTATTATTGATGGTCTTGGTGGGTGATTTGAATGTGTTGGCCGGCTGTTTCCTGTGGGTTCCTATTTTGCTTGGCTGCCATTTGCTAAATTGGTAGTTGGTTCGAGGATGGCGTCCAGAGATAAACTCGATGAAAATACAATTACGATTAAAGGAAAAAGAGGAAACCAAGGTGAGCACTTATCGCTTTAATTATGCTTAGCTACTGTATTTTCGGAATATAAAATTGCATCACCTTTGTATGTGCATTAACATAATTTGGATGAAAAATAAAGAGAGAGAGAGTTTAGATAAAAACAATGGAAGGAAACATTTAAGTGTTAAATGAAAATTTCGCATTTATGAATTTAATAGAATAAGATTTACGAGTTAAACGAAAGATTATAGATTGTATTAGGAAAAGATAAAAGATGTTAAAACTCTGCATAGGGAATTGTGACGGATTTTGAATCATATGTAGAGGTTATCTACAGATGGATTCGCCTATAGGCGGTGAGCCTATGAAAAGCCCTTAAGTGGGTGTGGCCAATTCAAGTTGCATGATGCCTTAACAATTCCTATAATATGTAATTAAAATAACGTTTAATGGATATGTATTGAAATATTTTGCCCTAAAGGGGTGTAACGACATATTATGGTGATGTTGCTTTCATTTATAGAATTATGAAATTAAACTTTATGCATATTATTATTGGAATTTTGTGCTTGTATAGCAGTTAAAGGGGTATGTTGTTCGCTTAGTCATATTTTTATGACTAAGCCCGTCGTCATTTTTGTTTAGGTTGCTATGGCGAGCAGGTGTGCGTAAATGTTAAGTTGATCAAGACAGAATAATAACGACAATAATTTATTCCAAGGTATGAGAGAAGTTCTTATTATGTATTTTATTTTGTACTCACTCACCTTACTTCGTCCTGGGGCAATTATGGTAAAAAGTAAATTAAGACACGGAGACCTTGTGAGGTCCAAGATGGGGCCTTACACCCCGCCTCCAGCTTGAGGACAAGCTGGTCCTTGATGGGGGAGGGAATGTTACGCCCGGCGTCGTTACCAAGTTATCCGATTACTGTGCACGTCGACCAAAGGAGAAGGCGGAGGAAGACCGGGCTGAACCATTCGGTTCAGCCCGCCAGTATTAATATAAGGAGCACCGGGGCTGAACCGCACCGGTTCAGCCCCTATGGGGGCCGGCCGGCCCTAGGGGTTGGGTGGGCATAAATACCCAACCCCTCCTCCTTGGTTGATTATCAAAGATCATTAGCAAGGTATTCTTCCTCTCTTCTCCCTCAAACCCTAACCCTATTTTCTAGGTTTTCTCTAGATTTCTCTAGTTCTTCCCCTTTCTCTAGTTAGATCATAACAGAGCTCCATTTGTATAAGGAGCCTTAGTGGTAGAGTTTTGTTCATCTTTGGAGTCTTAGTGTCTTGAGCTCTCTTGGAGAGAGGAGTGCTTTGGAGGACCCAGCCTCCGGATGTTTGACGGGAGCTTGTCTCCTGATTGTATCTTTATTTTCATGCAGTTATAAGTTCGTGTTATTGATTCTTGTTCTTGATACATCTACTGCGTATCAGATAATTATTATTTTGAATTAATATTCATGATATAATTAGATTCAAATTGGCTACGATTATATTTTGAGATTAACTTGGACCTTATTTCTATAAATTGGGACTTGTGGATTGAAATTGACTCATTAATGAATGAATGAGTTGCATGAGTCAGAATCTCTTGCTATTTATTCTATAATCTTTCTCCTTCCTAGTCCCATCCTCATTACCTGCTTCTCTAGTTCTACCGCCCTAGATCTACGTCGATATTTATCTTACACCATATGTATCCACACCCTTTAGATTATATAATTCTGTTTCAACTACATTTTATAACTTTCCATTTTTTTTGTATATTCTTTATTTTATTGATACTCTATGTTATCCACTTTTGTTTGGATAATTTGCTCCTGTGAGGAATCCTATTATTTTAATTGTAATCATTGAGTTAGGGTTGCTCCAGAATGTTCTTCTATTTATCCAGGTTTGTTACAGCCTTTGTTTTTCATTTGGTGGTGTTTTTTTGGACAAGTAGTGCTTTTAAGAGGAACCTAATTCTAGATTTTCATGAAGAATATCATAATGTATTTCTGTAAATCATATGCTTACCTTTTGTTACGATAACATCAACTAAATGGCTATTTTTGTTACTTGCTTACAACCTACTTCTTTCTCACTATAATGTTTACTTTTTTAGGCAAGAGCCAGAGAACCACCAAAAACCAGCCAGAACTTCCACCACATCAGTAGATCCATTTGTACATTTGCAGACTACATCAGTACATCAATCCTCTGGGTCATATGATGATCCGCTGGAACAAATCAGCAGGTCTATGGGCTCTGGAAACACAAGTGTTAGATCTGCATCGGTTGGTGGAGTTGTTTTTGATGATTTTGATAGGTTTGGAAAGTCGGCTCCCTCATTTTCATCTGATGTCAATGAAACTAAGAAGGATAATAGCTCTTATGAAGTCAATCAGAACACTAGCTATGGATACAATTTTAGTGAGTCACCTAAGAGATCGTCTGCCGATACAGTTGAAAATAACATGAAGGGTCAACCAACCAGATATTCCGAATCAAAAAATTCTGTTGGCAGGTACAGTTCTCAAATGACAAATGCAAATGAGCAAAATTTTGCGCGGGATCAATCCCCAACTTCTCATCAACATCCTGATGCAGCTGATGATCTGTGGCTCACTGTTTCAGAAATTCCTCTTTTCACTAAACCTACTAGTGCCCCGCCACCTTCTAGGCCACCACCTCCTATTGCTGGTAAGAAGTTACCATTTGTTGGGACAGATGAACCTGCTTCACCTGGCTTACGTGGCAGGAGAAAGGATAATGATTCTTTCACACAGCCCAATCAAAGCTACTCGTATTCTACCGACTCCCTAAATAGATATAATATTTCTTCGATTGATGAATTTGAAGATTTTGCCAAGGTTAAGACTCAGAGATATCCCAATGAACACACTGAAGTTTTCACCACAGAAGAGGATATTGATGCAAATTTGAGGGATGCAATGGGAAAAGCCGAGGCGAAATTTAGGCATGCTAAGGAGGTTAGGGAGAGGGAACGAGATACAAAATCTGCTAGGAATACGGAGTATGTACCTTACATCAGTACTGAAAATGTAACCACAGAATCTCAATCTACGGACGACGGAGAGAAACAGGAGCAATTGGATCGTGAAAATTTACAAAGGGAAAGAGAGGAGAAAGAGAAAGAGCAAATGAGGATTGAAAAGGAAAGAGAATTAGAACTAGAGCGAGAAAGAGGTAGAGCCAGACAGGCTGTTGAGAGAGCCACACGAGAGGCTCGTGAAAGAGCAGCTGCAGAAGCTCGGCAGAAAGCTGACAAGGCTGCTGCTGAGAAAGCTCGTCAACAGGCAGACAGACTTGCATTTCAGAGGGCGTCTTCTGAGGCTCGTGAAAGGGCGGCAAATGAGGCAAGGGAACGAGCTGAAAAGGCAAAGGCAGCTGCAGAAAGGGAAAAGGCTGCTGCCGTAGCAAGGGAAAAGGCTGCTGCCGTAGCAAAGGAAAAGGCTGCTGCCGAGAAAGCTGCATCTGAGAAAGCTGCAGCAGAGGCCCGCCAGAGAGCAGCTGAAAGAGCTGCTGTTGAGAGAGTTGCTGCGGAGGCGAGGGATAGAGCAGCTTCTGAAGCCAAACAGAGGGCAGCTGCTGCTGCAAAAGAAAAGCAAAATAAAACTGAAAATGACCTTGAGGACTTCTTTGGCTTGGGGTCTCGGGCAAGCAGCGCACCTAAGCAAAGGGCCGCAACCTCGGTAATACTATATAACGAGTGATTACATTTTTTTTAATTTATATCAGTAGGCCGTTTCTTATTTGATGATGTTTCAGGATAATCTTTTTGATGCACAATTCCAAAGCAGAGGTGCTCCAGAGGCAACAAGGAGTACTTCCTCTGGTTCTAATACTAACCTGAAAAAGACGTCCTCTGCAACAAACATTGTAGATGACCTGTCTTCCATTTTTGGAGGTAATCTCTTTCTTTATGTGGAGTTTGCACTTTGTGCAACTTGTTTGTGTTCAACATTTCTCTTAACAGTAAGCTTTCATGTAATTCTCTTTCTTTACAGCTCCCCCAACACACGGAGAATTTCAAGAGGTTGATGGTGAGACTGAAGATAGAAGGAAGGCTAGATTTGAGCGGCATCAGAGGACACTCGAGAGAACGGTCAGCACTTATGTACTGTTGTTTTGAATGTTACTTTCATAATAGAGTGAAGACTGGTATATGTAATCTTTCCCAGCTACTAAGTTCTATTATGAAGTATACACTAGTGATTCTTGGTTTTTCTATCCAGGCAAAAGCTCTAGCCGAGAAAAATGAGCGTGATATGCAGATTCTAAGGGATCAAGCTGAAAGAAATGTAAGATTTCAGTCAAATTACGCCACATTTGAATTTCATGTATTTGAGAATTAAGTAGATGCTTTTCAAGGAAATTGTTTAGTGCAAATGATCTAGATTAACTTGCTAAAATGTGTCCTGTCATATCATTTTCATTTTGGTTATTGTGTTTTGTGCTGATCTCAGAGAATTGCTGAAACATTGGATTTTGAGATAAAACGTTGGGCTGCTGGTAAAGAAGGCAACTTGCGTGCTTTGTTATCTACATTGCATTATGTGAGTTGTTTTGTAATATTCTTATTTTTATTGTTATGCTAACAACACTCCTTTGTGCTTATTTTGATGTTAAATCCTTGACCGTATTATTTGCATGTATCATTCGTGCCGTGTATAGTAGCATGCACAGTAGCAAGTATTAGTATCCTGGGTGGTTATTACTCTTTTTTTATCAATCTTGCTTCAAAAGAGCTTTTGTTCCTTGAGTTGTCATGTAGTTTCTAGGTTTTTTAATATTTTGCTATTTCTTCAATTATATATTTTTTGTAAATTTGTTGATGGTCTCCCAGTTTACTTTCAAGATTGTTGAAAGTTTAATTTCGTGAATTATGAATCATTACAATAGGTCTCACTCTAATATATGAGTTAGGGGTCATGAGGAGAAATACACAAATTAGAGAAATACAGGAAATAATAAAATACACAATGCTGACACCCCCTAGTTGCGCGTGTAATGTTTACCATGCCTAACTTGGTAATGATTCTTTTAAACGCACTCATACTCAATAGTCAATCCTTTCGTGAGGATGTCTGTTAGTTGTTGTGCAGATGGAACAAGTGGAGTACTGTTGCCGCTGCGGGTAACGGACAGGCGATAGGAGCGATAGGAGCGGTCGGGGTATCGGACGGGAATGACGCCCGGCGATAGCGACGGCGGCAGCTGGGTTCGGCGGAAGAAACGAGAGGGAGAGAAGTAGAGAAGGAAAGAGAGACAAGGGGAACAGCCCCTCCTAAAATTCGATTGATCCAAAGATAACATCAAAACCCTAGGTGCTCCCTTATATAGGGGGAAACCACCACATCATTAAAAGGTTCAAAATGAAATAACATAATAAAATTGCTGAAATTGAACAAGGACCGGTCGGCCCTTTTAGATCGTCTTCTCCCCGTTGCCCGGTTCGGCGCGGGGCCTAGTGCTGTCGCTTGGTCCTGCTCGAGCCCTCCTCGAACATACCTGCCATTCCGGCTCGTCGGACTGGAGGTCGGTAACAATACCGCCATCTGGGAAATTGGCCTTGTCCTCAAGGCAGTAGTCGGGGAACTGTCGTCGAAAATCATCGCGCATGAGCCAAGTAGCGGCCGAACGGGGACGATTGCGCCAAGCCACTCGTACCTCCTCCGGGTGGGTAGCACCGGCCGTGTTTTTGCGCTGATCAAGAATGGCTTCCGGATAGAGTGGTTCTGAACCGGCTATGTCCAAGTCGGCCGGGATATGGTCGGAGACGGGATGATCTCCTATCACGCGCCGCAGTTGCGAGACATGAAATACGGGATGAATGCGAGCGGCGTCCGGGAGGCGGAGGCGATATGCCACTGCTCCGATGCGGCTGAGGATCTCGAAGGGTCCGAAGAAGCGCGGGGCGAGCTTGGGGCAAGTGCGGCGGGCCACCGTGAGTTGGCGGTATGGGTGGAGTTTAATGAACACCCGCTCTCCTACTTGGAATTGGAGGTCCATTCCTTTTCGGTTTGCAAAAGATGCCATCTTCGCCTGGGCCCGTCGAAGATGTTGTTTTAAACTCTCCAAGATAACATCCCGATCGTGGAGATGATCCGCCAAACTAGCCACCGGGCATTCCCCGGGTAGGTGGCGGAGCACCGTCGGCGGCGGCCGGCCATAAACGGTCTCGAATGGCGACGTGTTGGCGGAGTGGTGGTATGCGGTGTTGTAGGAGTATTCCGCCCAGCCCAGCCATTTGGCCCACGAACCGGGCCTCTCCCCGATGAAGCAACGCAAATACGTCTCCAAGCACCTGTTGAGTACCTCAGATTGGCCATCCGATTGCGGGTGATATGCGGTACTCATCCGGAGTTGGGTCCCCTGCAGGCGGAACAACTCAGTCCAGAAGCTGCTGAGAAAAAGTGGATCCCGATCACTGACGATCGAACGGGGGAACCCATGAGGTCGGACTATCTCCGCGATGAAGCTGTCAGCGACCGTCGCCGCAGTGTAGGGGTGGCGGAGGGGGACGAAATGCGCGTACTTCGTTAGGCGGTCCACGACCACCAAAATACAATCGAAGCCGTTGGAGCGGGGCAACCGGGTGATGAAATCCATAGCGATGTCCTCCCAGACACGCTCGGGGATCGGTAGGGGCTGCAAGAGGCCGCTGGGAAACATCGTCTCATATTTGGCCTTCTGGCATGGTAGGCAGGCCGCCACGTATGCCTTCACCTGTCGAAGCATGTGGGGCCAGAAAAGCGAGGCCGCCAACCGACGGTATGTCCGATACGCCCCGGCATGTCCTCCGGCCGGGGTGGAGTGGAACTCCGCAAGTAAAGCCGGAATCATGGCCGACGATGCAGATAAAATGAGTCTGTCCCGGTGAAACAGGCGGCCCCCGATTAACGTATATGGCGGCCGTGACGAGGGGTCGGCCAGCAGGGCGGCCCGAATATCCTGAAGCTGTGGGTCCCGGTCCACCTCGTGCTGAATGGCCGCGGCGTCGTCCCACACCGGCCGGGAGATGGCTGTCAATTCTGGCGCATGCGGGCGGCGGGAAAGCGCATCGGCCGCCCGATTTGTCCTGCCCGGACGAAACTCCACCGTGAAGTCGTAGCCTAGGAGCTTGGCCACCCAAAGCTGCTGTGTGGGTGTGGCAATCTTTTGTTGGAGCAGATAGCGAAGGCTGTGGTGATCAGTGCGGATGACGAAGGGCCGCCCCAAGAGATAAGGCCGCCAATGCTGGACCGCCAAGACCAGCGCCATAAGCTCATTCTCGTATGCGGAGCGGCTGCGCACTGCGGTGGAAAACGCCCGACTATAAAAAGCAATTGGCCGACCGGCCTGCATCAAGACGACGCCAACGCCGGTGCCCGAAGCATCGCACTCGACGACAAACGGCTGGTGGAAGTCCGGCATTGCTAACACCGGGCCGTGGATCAAGGCAGACTGGAGCGCCGTGAAGGCCTCCATGGCCGCCGACGGCCAAGTGAAGGGTCCCTCCTCGGATTTCTTCAGCAACTGAGTGAGAGGGCGGGCCAAGCCGCCGTAATTCCGGATGAAGCGCCGGTAGTATCCCGTCAACCCGAGAAAGGCCCGGACGTCGTGCACGGAGGCGGGAGTCGGCCAACGCAGCACCGCCTGAATTTTGTCTTCATCCATGGCCACGCCGTGGGCCGAGATAGTGTGACCCAAGTAGCTGACCGTTGCCGTACCGAAGGTGCACTTCTTGTGGTTGACCGTCAGCTGATGTAGGCGGAGAGTGGCGAACGTCTCCCGAACATGACGGAGGTGATCCTGCCAAGTTGGACTGAAGACAAGGATTTCATCAAAAAAAAACAAGCACATGCTTACGCAGAACGAGCCGAAATATCTCATTCATGGTAGCTTGGAACGTCGCGGGGGCGTTGGTGAGCCCGAATGGCATGACTAAGAACTCGAAATGTCCGTCGTGTGTCCTGAACGCCGTCTTGGGCACGTCTTCCGGCCGGACCTGAATCTGATGATAGCCGGCCCGGAGGTCCAGCTTGGTAAAGAAAGTCGCGCCGTGGAGCTCGTCCAGGAGCTCCTGAATAACCGGAATGGGGTACTTGTCCGGGACCGTGGCCTTGTTGAGCTCCCGATAGTCCACACAGAACCTGCAGCTGCCGTCTTTCTTGCGCACTAGCAGCACCGGGCTGGAAAAGGGGCTCGCACTGGGCCGTATGATACCGCCCAATAACATCTCTCGAACGAGTCTTTCTATCTTATCCTTCTGGGTGTGCCGTAACGATAGGGCTGTACGGATACCGCCGACGACCCGGGATGGAGGACAATGGCGTGATCAGTCGGGCGGGATGGTGGGAGGCCCGAGGGTGCGGTGAAGACATCCTCGAAATCTGCGAGGACGGCGCCCATGTCGGCCTTGAGGGGTGCTTCCGCCGCGGACGGGCTCGCCTGAAGGGGCCATAACCAGGCCGAGAAATCGACGTCGGTGACGCGTGTCATCGCCCGATATGACAGCGGTGAGCGGAGGAGGGTCGGGTCACCCACCAGACGACACCGTCGGCCTTGCTGTTGAAAATCCATCGTCATCGAAGCCCAGTTCACTCGGACGTCGCCCAGGGTCTCGAGCCAAGCAACGCCGAGGATAGCGTCGAGGCCTCCCAGCTCGAACATGCAGAAGTCAGCGGTGACCCGGCACGGCCCCACGGTCATGGTAACATCCCTGCATTGGCCCAAAGTCGGACGGCGGCGGCCATCGCCCAGGCACACCGAAAAGTCTGGTGACGGATCCACCGATATGGCGAGCTCCCGTGCCAGATGAGAGGACATGAAGTTGTGGCTCGCCCCGCTATCCACCATCACGATGACGGCGCGGTTGTGTAGTTCGCCGGCCAACTTCATGGTGCGGGGCCCCGTTAATCCCCCCACGGAGTAGAATGGCAGTTCCAGTAGGTTGAGGGGGGCGTCCTCGAGGTCGGCCGTAGGTGGGTCGGGTGGCGGCTCCAAAGGTGGCATGTCCTCGGCAAGGGTGTAACCCTCACTGTCGCTAAAGATAGCGTGGAATTCTTTGACCGGGCAAACATGCTGTGGCGAGTATGGTTGGCGACAGCGGAAACATAAACCGCGGCGCCGGAGGTCATTGTAGTCGACGGTGGAGATGCGGTTGGGGCCATCAGGCCGTGGCGGCCGACCGTGGGCCACGGGGGTCGGGCGAGGACCGGTGTCCCGCATGGGTGGAGGACGGAATGACGGTGGGCCGGCATGCCGAGGGCCGATGTCCGCCTCAACCGCACGGGCAAGTTCCAATGCTTCTGAGACCGTGCGTGGGTGATGAGTGCGAATGCGCGAGCGGATATTGGGAAGGAGGCCTTGCAGAAAAAATCCCAGGTAGTGGTCGGGCGGGAGGCCGGGGACTTGTGTGACGAGAGCGACGAACTCATCGATGTATGCTTCCACCGTTGTTGATTGCCGGGCGGAGCAAAGCCGCTCGATAGCGGAGCCGGTGTAGCGGGAATCGTACCGGCTAATCATTTCTTGTTTGAATTCATGCCACAGAATGATGGGTTGCACTTGGCGCAGCCAACGTGCCCAATGGAGGGCCGAGCCGTCCATGCCGACCATAGCGGTGCCGACTCGATCCGCCGGGGGAGTGCCATTGAGGTCGAAGTATTGCTCCGCACGGGCAACCCATCCCATAGGGTCCGTCCCGACGAAAGGTGGAACATCCATTGCGAATGTGGGGCGAGTAACAGTAATCGGCGGAATAACTGAACACGGCTGGGACGCCGCCGACGCACGGACGCCTGCCGCGAACGGGGAAGGGGGGGTGCCGAGCAGCGAGGCCGCGTCCGCCGTGGTGACTGGTGGCGGCGGCGTGCTCGACGGCGGCTGCAGGGCGTCGAGGCGCAGGATGATGGAGGATTGAGTTGCTAAGACGGCCTCCATCATCGATTCCATCTTGGAGATCTGCGAGTCTTGGATCGCGACGTTGGCCGCGAGGGAGGAGTCCTCGTTGGCGGCGGAGGAGGAGTCGGCGGGGTGAAGACGGGTGTTGGGGGCCATTAGGGTTTCCGGCGGCGTAGATGTCGCGGGCGGAGATGGCAGGTCGGACCAGTGTTGCCGCTGCGGGTAACGGACAGGCGATAGGAGCGGCCGGGGTATCGGACGGGAATGACGCCCGGCGATAGCGACGGCGGCAGCTGGGTTCGGCGGAAGAAACGAGAGGGAGAGAAGTAGAGAAGGAAAGAGAGACAAGGGGAACAGCCCCTCCTAAAATTCGATTGATCCAAAGATAACATCAAAACCCTAGGTGCTCCCTTATATAGGGGGAAACCACCACATCATTAAAAGGTTCAAAATGAAATAACATAATAAAATTGCTGAAATTGAACAAGGACCGGTCGGCCCTTTTAGATCGTCTTCTCCCCGTTGCCCGGTTCGGCGCGGGGCCTAGTGCTGTCGCTTGGTCCTGCTCGAGCCCTCCTCGAATATACCTGCCATTCCGGCTCGTCGGACTGGAGGTCGGTAACAAGTACATACAATTCCTAACTATGTTTTCTTTGACGTAGTGTCTGTCAACCTCGATGTGTTTGGTGCGATCATGTTGAACAGGGTTATGAGCAATGCTAATGGCTGTCTTGTTATGACAATATAGTCTGATTGACTCATTTTTTTCAAGAACAAGGTCTCTTGTGATAGTTTGAATCCACAGTCCTTCACAGATTCCATGGGTCATGGTCCTGAATTTATGGCCACCACATGTTTTTTGCTCCTCCATGTAACCTAATTCCCACCAACCCAAATGCAATATCCTGAGGTGGACCATCGATCATCAACTGATCCAACCCAGTCTGCGTCTATGTTGATAGTTATAATTAATATAGTTTTATCGTTCAAATCGTTATTTATTTGGTATTACCAGATTGGGTTATTAGTGTCTTTTAGACTCCTCTTACTCTAGTATATGTATGAGTAAATTCCTCTTTCTCATTAATCTTATTATTACTTTCTTCAACGTCCCTCGCTGCGTCCGCTCTCTCTGCGTCCCTCGCTGCGTCCGCCTCCTCTCTTTGCACAACCCGCTCCGTCTTCCTCTTCCTGCTGTTTTGCAGACTCCTCACATGCAGAGCCAGTGCGGTTCCTAATCAGGTCGGTTGCTGCGCTCACTGAAGGAGTTTTCCGCCCCTCCTTGTGATGCTGGCCGCCTCGCCTTCGCCTCCTCCTATTTTTCCCAGATCTTCAACTTCTTCCGCTCGACGTCATTCCTACTTCTGCTTCCGATTGACGACGACGACCGCTGCTTCTACTTCCGCTGCTGATCGACAACGTGCTCTCCATCATCGCTCGCTTCTGATATCGATTGAAGTTGTTGTTTCCGATTGACAACTATGATTTCATATCCATGTCACTTCATGCCCTGGTAACTTCCTGTCTATGAAGCACCGGTACGGGTACGATACGTATCCGGTACGTCGGTACGACAAAATTTAAAAACCAAGGATACCGGTACGGTGGGATATGTTGTATTAAATATAATAAATATATATGTATATATTAAAAATGCAATTATAAATTCTCAAAACAATAAAACATGAAGCATAAATAATCAATTAAAATACAAATCCATAACTAATGCAATATAACATGAAGTTCTTAGACATGAAATATTCATAATCATTTTAAATTTAACAATGTTCATCACTCATTTTCTTCATCTTACTCCGTACTGTTGGAGATCAAGGCATCTTCAATTTTTGGCTCATCTAAAGACAAGTTGGCAATTGTAAGAATGCCAAATCCATCAAAAGTACTTGCACATGCATCTCCTCCTATATCCCATATTCCGCTCCTTCCTTGATTGTAGATTTTGTTTCTCCTCGATAATAGGCGTAGATTACTATGCACATACGCCAAATCATCAGCTCGTTGTGGTAGAATTTTGTTTCTTCTCAATGAGTGAATGAATGAGTATGTGCTCCAATTTCTCTCACATCAGGACGATGAAGAAGGTTGACCTAAAAGCTTCAAAGCAATTTTTTGCAATTTAGGTACTGAAGTTCCATAGTAACTCCACCAATCTTTGGGCAATAATGAAGCTCTGCTCTCCAAATTATCTGGCTCACTAAAAGCTTGACCAAGCCCCGTGAACCTAGAGAACTCATTGATTACTATATTCCTCTCCACCACATCAGGAAAGTATCTTCTTAAGCATTTATTCCTCTCCAAAGAAATCTCCTCATCCGTATTTGGAGCAACTCTATTTGGCCCTCCATCAAGTCATTCTCGACTATAATACCTACAAATAAAAGCATATAGTAAATAGATAAATCATTGTAAATGTTAAATATCAAATAAGCAAAAAAATACCTTGGATTAAGAGAATGAGTCATACAATGCAGTGGTGTGCAACTTTTGGTCCATCGATCAACGAGGACATCATAAATTGCCTCATAAAGAGGTCAATGTGCTTTCAAGTTCGTTAACTTTTCATGTTTATATATTTCAATCTTCACATTTTCTATCATAGAATCCCACATGACATATACCAAATGAAGGTTTGGTTTGCTGGTATCATAAACCCTAAGCATATTATATATGGGTCTTACTATATCAAGGATCTTGTCCACATCATCCCACCATTTGTCATTATAAATGATGTTTTTAATCTTTAGTGCTTTCTCAACATCATCTGCTCTATACATAGTCCATTCGGGACATCCAACCATATTAAGCAAAATCTCAAAGATCAGAGCAGAACAGAAAATCTCATGAGAAATTTCTGTACAAAATCTCAAAGATCAGAGCAGAACAAAAAATCTCAAAGAAATTTAAGAACTTTCTGCACACAAAAGCAGAGATTCCGTACAAAATCTCAAAGATCCGGACGTGATTGAGGAATCGGACGTTGGGGGTTTCGACAGGGTGGTTCACGATCTCATAATACTGCCTATTATACGGAGGTCTATGAAGAGAATACCTGCCTTCCTCCAGAACATTTTACCGCACATGAATTAGATGCTCTCCGCCGTCTACTTCACTCCCAGCCTGACGCTGCCTTCGGTGCTTCTACTTCCTTTGCTACTTCTGCAATGCCCAATGCTCATGCTGCCACCACTCCTCCTTCTGATTGGATCATTGACTCGGGTGCTACCAATCATATGACATGATCCTCCTCATGTTTTGTTTCCTACACACCTTTGTCTGGTAAGGACAAGGTTGTCTTCACTAATGACAACTTGTCCCCCATTGCGTGCAAAGACCACATTCTATGTTCTTCGCCCATTTCCCTTTCTTCTGTTCTGCACGTTCCTTCTTTTCCCCGTAGTTTATTTTCGATTAACAATATCACTCGATCCCTTAACTGTTATGTAACCTTTTTCCTGATTCGTGTGTTTTTTAGGAACTGGGTATGATGTCAATAGCAGGAACCGCGGTTGCTTGTACTACCTGGATTATCAGGTACCGTCTCAGACTCTCTCTTCTACTGTTACTGCTGCTGATGCCCGACGGTGACATTTGCGTCTTGGACATCATTCTCTTGTTTATCCTCAGAAACTGTTCCTGCTTTGTTGTCTTTTATTAAAACTTTGGCTTATGATGTTTGTGAAATGTCTAAACATGTTAGACATTACTCGTCACATTTATCTTCTCCTAGTAACACTCATTTTGCTGTTATACATTCTGATGTTTGAGGATCATCCATTATTTTATCTTTATCTGGTTTTCGTTGGTTTGCCACTTTTATCGACTGTTCTTCTTGCAACACTTGAGTCTATCTTTTAAAAGAGAAAAATGAAGGTTTCCCTTGTTTTCAAGCCCTTCATAAAATGGTGTAGTCTCAGTTCAATGGTAATATTTGCGTCCTTCGTAGTGACAGGGTGGGGGATATGATGATTGTGGAGCGTTTGGTTCGTATCTCATCAGTCATGGTATTTTACATCAAATCACTTGCGTTCACACCTCTACTTCTGATACTACTATTCCTCTCCCTCTGATTCCTCCTCATAGCATCCCTTCCACCCTAGCAACATCTCCTACATCTCCTACACCTCTTACATCTCCTACACCTCCTACGTCTCCTGCGCCTCCTACGTCTACTCAACTTCATCTGCCTCCGTCTCTGATTCCTCCTCTTCCTCATGTATACCACAATCGTCAAACAAGTAAACATGCCGCTGTCGTTCCACCACCACCCATGTCCTCTTTGGACTCAGATTCTGGTGATGATCTACATGTTCCACTTGCATTGCTGACAGGTAAAACTATATGTACGCAGCACCCTATTTCCAATCATGTTGCTTATCATCACCTTACCCATGCTCATCAGGCTTGTCTCTTCATTGCCCTTAATTACTATTCCAAAGACATGGCATGAAGCTTTGGGTATTCCTATATAGGCACGGGCGATGGAGGAAGAAATGTCTGCCTTGGACAAGAATCACACATTGGATGTTTCTCCCCTTCCTCCCGAGAAGAAAGGCATTGGTTCAATGTGGGTTTTCTCTGTTAAGCAAAACCAGGATGGTAAGGTTGAGCATTACAAGACTCGCCTAGTGGCTCGAGGATACACCCAGACTCAGGGAGTGGACTACCAGGAGAATTTTGCTCTGGTAGCAAAGATAGACTCCATTCGTGTTCTTCTGTCTTGTGCTGCTTGCTTGGGCTGTGATCTTCACCAATTGGATGTTAAAAATGTCTTCCTCCACGATGAGCTTGATGAAGAAGTGTTTATGACAGTCTCTCCTGGATTTGTGAAAAAAGGGAAAGAATGGTTTGTCGGTCACTTAAGGAAGTCGTTGTACGGCCTGAAGCAGTCCCCCAGGGCTTGGTTTGGCAGGTTTCTCAAGGCCATGCTCAAGTTTGGCTACAAACAAGGACATTATGGTCTCACTATGTTTATCCAAAGATGTGGACAAAAATGTGGTACTTATTGTCTACGTGGATGACATTGTGATCACCGGTGATGACACAGAGGAAACTGTAAATCTCAAGGGCCTCTTATCTGCTGAGTTCGAAGTAAAGGACTTAGGAAGATTACGATACTTCCTGAGCATTGAAGTGACCAAATCTAATCAAGGTATCTTCATTGCTCAACGTAAGTATGTTTTGGATCTGTTAAAATAGTATGGGATACTCGGTTGTGTACCAGCTAACACTCATATGGAGGAGAATCATAAGATTTATGAAGACAGTGATGATGACCGCACGGATGCCTCGAGCTATCAGAGATTGGTTGGGAGAATCTTATACCTATCTCACACACGTCCAGATATTACATATGTTGTAGGTATTTTGAGTAGATATATGCAGGCTCTCAGGATCAGACATTAGGAGACCGCATATCGTGTACTATGGTACTTAAAGAAGCGCATGGTCGTGGCCTCATGTTCTTCAAGAACAACCAATTAATGTTCGAAGTCTTCACTGATACTGATTGGGCTGGAATCCGTGACGATATGAAATCCACAACGGGGTATTGTACCTTTGAGGATAAAAAATTTGGTGACATGACGTAGCAAGAATCTAAGTATTCCCCCACATTGTCACTATGATTATCATATTCCCCCCATGACTGGTGAGAGAAGTATCCTATTCTCACTTCCAACATGGGAGAGGAACCCCCTGAAGTGAGTTCTCATAGTAGCTCTTAGATTCACGAAAGGTGACTTCTATGGTTTCAAATACCTTCTTGGTAATAGGGTCAAAACATTTATAACCCTTTTGAGTCGGGGAATACCCGATGAAAACACATTTTAGTGCATGTGAGTCAAGTTTAGTTTTTTGATGTATGTGAATGAAGCACACACATCCAAAGACACGGGGATGAGATAGTTGGAGTAACCAAAAGAGTATTGAGGGGCGTTTTGTTCCTGAGAACTCGTGTAGGCATACAATTAATGAGGTAAGCTGCTGTGAGAACAACCTCCCCCAAATAGTATTTTGGAAGGCAATAATGCCAAGATCACTGGGATGTCATTTAAACCGTGAATCGATGTACTCACGACCATTGTTAGTATGAAATTTTTTAATGGTGGTATTGAATTGTGTAGCTATCATTTTTTAAAAACGCTAAAATAACAGAAATACTTCACTTTTAGCTTTCATTAAATAGACCCAGGTAGTGCGGGAAAAAAAATCAATGGAAGTAACAAACCAAAAACACCAAAAATTGAAGCAACAACCTAAGACTTCCAAACATCACTATGAATAATATCAAAAGGTGTAGTATTAGGACAAAAAAACTGTGCAATGAAATGTGACGATGCTTGCCTAGTTCACATACATCACAATGAAAATTGTGCAATAATAATGAAGACATAGTTGGCAATAAATTTTTTTTATAGAAGGGATAGAGGGATGTCCGATGCGACAATGCCAGGAATCAAAACAGAAGACTGGTCAACATGAAGAGCTTGCGGTGGCAACGCAGGGCTGCAAGAGTCAAACACGTAGAGTCATCACACAGTCTACTAGAGCCAATCACCTTCCCCGTCTTCAAGTCCTGAAACACACAAGAGGTGGGAAAAAAGTCACAAAGCAATTCATAGAGTTAGTTAAGTGACTAATGGAGAGAAGTTTACGAGTAAGCTTAGAAACATGAATACAAGAAAGGGTGAGAGAAGAGCAAGAGATGGATCCTTTCCTAACAATAGAAGAGAAGGACCCATTTGTAGTATTCACCCTGCCTCTATCAGACAAGGAAATGTAGGACACAAAACCTGTATCAGAACCGGTCATATGATCTGTTACTCTAGAATCAATGATCCAGTAGGTAGAAGGGCGAGTGGACGTAGTATGAGCACCTGGTAAGCCTTGATGAGCATATGAAGACAAAGAGGTGGATGACTTAGTAGACTGTCCGTGCATCAATCGACCGAACGCCTGTATCTCATCAGCAGATAAAGCCATCGGAAGGCTCGTAGTATCAGGGTCAGCACAGGGCGAGGCCTTCTCTGAGGCATCAGAAAGCCGAGCAAACCTAGATTGAGATGATCTTCCCTGAGAGCGACCATAGACGCGACCCCCTAGAATCTCCTCTCGGAGGTGGGAAGCCATGAAGCCGGAGGCATCTGTCTCGAAAGTGGCGGGAATTCTCGCAGTAGTCACAAATTAGATGATCTTTATCAGTGGACTTCGATCTTGGGTCACGGGAAGCACGACTACCAGAACCATACTGAGCAGCAAGGGCAGAGCCCTCAGAAACATTGTCCGGTAGCCAGGCTTGTCGCCGATCATACTCTCACTGAACAAGACTATACTCTTCTGGAAGAGGAGTGGGGGAGCGGCCAAGAATCTGAACACTGATCTGATCAAAATCACGATGTAGCCCATGCAAAAATTCAAAGACTTTGTTGCGTTCTTCCCGGGCTCGAACAAGAACCTCATTCTCGGGAGTCACTATGGTGAGCGAATCAAAGTGATCATACTCCTGATAAGACTGAGTGAACTTTAAGTGGTACACGAGGGGGGGGGGGGCATCCCTCTGTCCCAGAAGGAATATATTCCGCTGAAGTTGGAAGATCTGAGCAACATTCCCTCTGCATGAATAAGTGACCTCAGCTCTCTCCCAAATATCTGCAGCTGTATCTAAGAACAAATAGTTCCGAGCAATATATTCCACCATAGAGTTCGACAACCATGACATGATCAGGGAGTTCACAGACTTCCACTACATCCAATCTGGGGAAGTCTAGGTGGGCTCCGGTGCAGTGCCTCGAACATAACCAAACATCCACCGACTTTTCAAGGCAAGGGTAATAGATCGAGCCCATGGGAGGTAATTAGATCCATCCAGGCGTATTGTAGTAATTTGAGGCTTGTTGTGGTCATGATTTGCACACATAGATCCCCCAGAAGTCAAGGTAGAGGATGAAACAATAGGAGATTCTCCTTTCCCCAGCATAATTATCCAAGAATATAAATCAAGGAGTCAAAGGGAAAAGAGAAATGGATATTAAGGGTCTCTCATACAAAGAGGAAAGAAACAAGATCCATGAAGATCCCAAATCGTACCCACGGAACCACACCAAGGCACAATCAACGATGAGATAGAGGAAGAGGCATCCCCTCGGGAAAGATGAGAAAACGATGCCGGAAACAGGTTTAGATCCCCATTTCCGGCTCCTGTTGAAGGTTCGACCAACGTCTGACTGTGTCAAAGCCGGATACACGCTCGGGAGTTGTCGAGAGGTGGTGTCGACGCCGGAGAAGCGGTCGAGAGGAGGAGAGGGCGTGTGGACAAGAGCAAGGCGTGGTCAGAGATGTCGAGCGACGCCGGCTGGATGCGGGACGAACACGTGCGGGAGGGTTTCGCCCTAAGGCTCCTATACCATGTTGAAAGTTTGATTTCGTGAATAATGAATCATTATGATAGGTCTCACTCTAATATATGAGTGATGGGTAATAAGGAGAAACACAAATTAGAGAAATGCAGGAAATAATAAAATACACAATGCTAACAAAGATATTAGTATCTCTCAGTTAATGGTTTTATGTTTTCAACAACATAATTTCCGGTGCTATTTAGTTTAAATTATGTTTTTTTACTACACATAGATAGCCAACCATGCTTCCAAATTTCCATCACAACAATGAATCTTCACTTCCAGTAGTATTCATCCTATACATAAGAACTCCAGACATACTGTTTGTTTGAGACATGATGAACACACACTCAAAGACGATGGGGCACTGCATTGTTGTCTTGTCCTATCTTATATTTATTTTTGTTACCCATTTTTATTGGTTTGTACCATTTATTATAAATATTTTTCCATATGCCGATGACAGAACATTAGCTTGTTTAGTTTTGAAGTTCACATCTTCTTATTTATCCTAATTTTGCAGTGGTTCTTACCACACCCACTCTTCTAGCGAATGAGCCTACAACTCTCAACGTGAAGCTCCCAACTCACTCTTATGTGCAGTTCATACTCATTTCTTCACCTGTCCTGCTTCATCCTACTTGCAGCTAACCACTCCCTAATGCATGCTAGCATTGAACCATGCACCTTCAATACATCACACACCTGCCCGGCTCACTCCCACGTCTAACTTTATGTAGCGAATCACCTACTTGAATTTGACTCATCTACGCGACAACCCACATTCTCAACTCTACATGATTTTCCTCACCCTCAATTCCCCTTTCTCCCCTGAAACACATCACGACACAAACACATACTGGTTGGGAAAAAATAGAGAGAAGAAAACATAAGAGAGGAGAAACAAAATAAGCGAGCAAGAGAGAATACTCATTGGTGCCAATATGTGAGAAGAGGATATCATTTCCATTGTTACCCACAATGATACTTAAGGATAATCTCAACAAATAATGTTTCTTTCGCCCTACCTCACTCTACTATGATAGTTGTTCAGGTGTGTAATGCAACCTTTCCCACGATGAAGTTGCGTCGTGCTCCACTACACATGTTGGAGCACGCCTTGCTTCTGTCTTGATTTAAAAAAAAATACAAGTGGAGATACTGTCAAATTTTCCCTTTGTCAAATTTTCCCTCTGCCCATCTTCGACACTCCAGGGCACTTTCACAGGATTCCCAACAAGCTGAAATCATTCACCTTCCCTTATCTTAACTACTGATGTTCGTCTGTCAATGAAGAAGAGGGCGAGGCTTCCCATTCCACTCCTATTTTAATTTTATCACCTCATTGTAGTTCTTCTCGTAGGGAGAAGTAAATGAGGGACAATGACTCCCACCTCTTAGAACAATAGCGAAAAGGTGAATAAAAAATAGAAAATAAGCAAAATAAGAAAATAAGTATGACAAACCTGGGAAACAAAGTTATAAAAAAGTATAAATAAAGTAAGTTTATTTTAAGTAATTGCAAACTAGTTTATCTTTATTAGAATTTTTTTTTGGAAAAGTCCTTAATATTATATTTGACATGTAAATATGACAGTTCATTGCCAACCTTTAGCTGGCATGACACAATAGGTTTATAAAGTATGCAAGCCCACTTAATATTTTGACCTTTATGAACCCTATGTTCACAAGAAAATGTACAGATGACATTATACAAAAAATCATGACAATAAACAAGTATTGTTTCGAAAACACATTGATGCAATAAATACCTCAAAATACTAAGACTCTGTTTGGTTGGGCTGTTGCTGATGAAAGGCTGCTGATTTGAAATGGAGTTTGAAATAAGTGTTGTTTTTGAAAAACAGAGTTTTGTTAAAAAACTGTTGGAGTTAAATGAAGTTTTCAGCGCTGATGAAAATTGAGTTCTGAAAAAATTGTTTGGAAACAAAATGGAGTTGTGTGATTTTTTTTCCATACCATGATAACCAACACAAAAAAACACGATAATACTTAATGCAAAACATAAAAACACGACAATTTTTTTTCTCCGTCCACGATCTCTAGATTCATACAATTGTTGTCTATACTCTCATGCAGAGCGACCAACTCTTCTACACCGTCTGCAATTTCAGAGCATGTTTCTCGATGTCTTTGTGAGCCTACCCCATCAACACCACCCCCATGCTCACACTCACTGAAATCAATATCCACACGCGAAGGGTGCCGTCGAATGAAATTATGCAAAGTCATCGTGGTCATCACAATATCTGCATGTTTGTCAAAGTTGTAGCTCGGCATGTCCCGCAATATGACCCACTTCTTCCAAAATGCCAAACGATCGTTCAATCACACTTCTAAGCGATGAATGCGCATAATTGAACATCTCTCGACGTTCTTCTGTCGGACAAGCAATATGAACATAATAATATAAACAAAGAGAGATCCTTTATTAAAAAAAATTCTTAGCAATGAACAATGATCCAACATTAAAAAAAAATCTAAGCAATGAACAATGAGAAATCTTTACAATAACACAAATATTTTCTATAGCAAGAACTGAAATCTGTAAATGGGGATGGAAATATGGGGAAAGAGTGGATCATTGCATTCCTAAAAAATATCGGGTCGAGTAAGATGTCGGTCAACGACGAAGGAGGATATAGCAGTGGCGGCGGAGGAAGAGGACTGCGGAGGTAGAAGAACATTCAACACCAGATATAGCAGTGGAGGTGAAGAGCAAAAAAATGGTAGCTGAACGACGCATGAAGAGGATACACGTACCTGAGAACGACGGAGGTCGGGAGTGACGAGGAGCTTCCCGACGATGAGAATAGGGGAGACGTAACCCTCGACCGTCAGCGGGGAAGAGAAGGGGGAAGGAACCCTCGATCGTTAGTGGGAAGAGAAGAGGATCGGGAGGAAGAATTCACCCTTGATCGGGAGACGAATGTTGCGGCTAGACTGAAGGCCTCACCCGCGTCTGTGATTATAGGGCAAACCACTGTTTATTAATAAACGGAGTTTGAATAAAATAGAACCAAACGCTTCTTATGGCCCGAACTCCTTTTTCTTCGGGCCGGACCGCGCCCTAAACGCCACACCAAACGCCACCTAAATCATCATTTAAAATACTCTGGACTATCTTTGTACTCGTAAATAGCCTATTTTGCAACAATATTCGAGCATCACATTAAATTCATGCTAGTGTAATAACAACATGCTTATGCATCATAAAGCAGGCTAGCAGTCCTCATAAATTCTTCAACCAACACCCAAGTTTTAATTGAATCTTTGAACATCATAAGTGTGCAATACCTTTCGGTTGATAAGACATAATGGCCATCAGCCCAAGCATAAATATAGTTGACTCCGTTGAGAAGACATATAGTGAAGTACTTGAGTTTGACTTTGAGACCTTCCGATTGATCCAAAGGTCTTGTATGAGCTATCGAGTCATATTCACACTAAGGTACAAATCATAAGTCTAAATGATGTTGATTCGTGGTTTATGGGACTAAGCCAAGGAGCCACATTGACTTTATGTGTATTTAACGACGTTAGTATTATTTGTCATATTCAAATATGTAAACCTTATCCGCTGTTCCTTCTTCCTCAAGGTTATAAATTCCATTCTTGGGCTGCCTTCATCCTCTTGATTGTAAATCTCATCCTTGTGTCTTCTCCAAAAATTTAAGCCCCAACACTTCAACGAGGTCAACACAAAGCTATTTAGCCCTTTGACTAAATAGTTTGAATCAAATACCCTTAAGCCTTCCTCAGGGATGTAAGCCCACACTTTCATGCACATACACTAAACCTAGAACTAGCATGCTAATGAATAAACCCTGAGGGATAAACTAGGGGTCACTCAAATCCTAACTGAATTTTCTCCATGCTTAATGTGTTTGAGCTATTAAGTCTCCTGGTATGATACACACTCTATCAATAATGGTGTTCCACCTTATGCTGTAATTTCCTTGTCATATTGGACTAAGGTCCTCAACTAACAATTATCAAAGGCTCGAGCTAGCCCAATCACGTTTACTAAACTAAAAAATTCCACCAAAATTGGGGTGTGTCTCAGCATGGATCTTCGAGTCTTAGCATTGCTAGCAAAACAACAGATGGCCATACTACGGTTCTGAGCCCTTGTTGGCCATGTCCAATTCCATTGAACCACAAGTGGGTATGCTTCGGGCCTCTGAACCATACAATCAAGTTGGTATTGCGAGCTCACTGCCAGTGAACGAATCAATTTTTCCTTCATGTTGTTTATAGATGTGGACATGAAATACATTCAAAGCTGCAAAGAGGGATATTTGAAAAGTTAAAGTTCAAATAAATTGTAGATAAAAGTTCATGAGGTTTTCTATTCCACTTTTCAAATATCCCTCTTTGCAGCTTTGAATGTATTTCATGTCCACATCTATATGTAAGGACAATTTACCTTGGAATGTCTTTGGCATGCTTGATTGAAAAAGAAGGTCTTGAGTAACATCAAGAGCATGCTTGCATTTTCTCTCAACAACTCGGGTTTTTGTAGGGAGAATCAAGATTAATGAACAACAGCTTCCTTTTAAAAGGTGGTGAGGATATGATTATACTAATCCTCAATATTATCATGCTTTATTTTTTTTGATGGGTATCCTGAAATGAGCATGAATCATTTTGCAGAATGATGGGAGGAATTTGGTAACTTAAGATTTTTGTTTCATTTAGTATATTCACCTTGTCTGAGTATGATCATCAAATAAGAAATAAGTCTCCATGCTCTAGATAGATTATGTATTCTAGAGGGACATCGGGTATCAATGCTTATTAATGAAAGATGCTGAACACATTTTTTATTACCAAGGAAAAAAGGGCATGATTGTTCAGCAAATTGTCAAATCTCATAGTAAGTGGCCCTGAGAATACGATGTCAACCAAGATAATCTTTTATTTTAGGTCCTCTGTAACTTTTTCTATGTAAAGCAATTTTGTGTATCACTGTAGGATATGTAGCACATAGTGCAAATGAAGTGCTGATGTCAATTTGATATAGTCTTGGCCATAGATCATGTGGTTCGTAGCTTCCGAGTCTATAGAGTTAGAGTGGACCAAAGAGGTGATCGAGTAATTAAATGAGCCTTTGGGCATGCACTAGACGAATTAGACGGGGTATTGCGTCAACTTATAATTTTTGCACAATGAAGATTAGGTTAATTGCATGTGTAGTGAAAATGAAGCCAAATTCGAAATGAGAAGCTACTATTGTTCAATCACTACTGAAGGATGGCAAACAAGGAAGCTTTTTTGTAGTCATGAGTTATGATACCATGAACAAGAATAATTCTATTCATATTATTTGTGATTTTATTACCTCTGTTATATTCTATTGTCTTAAGAGGTTTGGTGTCCATGTGACACTGTACTTTTAATCACATCCTTCTAAATAAAATGACACAAAATAAAATAAAAAATACAAAAGGATACAAAATAAAGTAAATAAAATAAAATAAGGTAAATAAAAAAAAAATGAAAGTAAAAAAGATAAAAGATGTAAAGTTCAAATATTTTTGCACATGACGAAACTGTGTGGCGACTGAATGTACATTCATTGTAGGACATTGCTCACAGGGAACATCTACGGCGATGCCATTGTTGGCCAAATACTATGCATGTGGACCCATGTCTGTCCCGCTAATCAATCTTATATCAAGGTTGTAGATGTCGGATATCGGAGACACTTCGATTTAGGTTTTTCATGTCGGGTGATATATTGGGGATATTTCATATATCGGGTTTTAATATTTAATTATTTATATGTGTAATTATATATAAATTTAATCACTTTTTAATTTTTATATATTAATATATTAATAATTTGATATTTATTAAGCTCCTAAATTATCAAACTAATATAAATATTTTATGCTACACAAGTAATAATAGTATAACACGTGAAATAAAGTAAGAGAAAACATGAAGTTAGAAAGTTGTCGATGACAATGGAAGATAATGAATCTTTAGTCCATAATTCAAAGATCTTGCATAATTGAAGACGATGACGTACTTGAGCAAGGAAGAAAGCCATAGGAAGGACAAAAAATAACCTAAACAATGAAACAATTTTGATTTATTGTCTATTAGACCATAGACACTAATTAAAATAAGTTGAAAAAAAACAAGTCGATAAAATGTGAGGATATGTCGGCCGATATATCGGCGAATATATCGGCAAATATATCGATCAATAGAAAATATATCGGAGGATATATTCAAAAAGGATATTTTGCAAAAAAAAATCGGAAACGTATCGTTTTATCCATGAAACCTTTATGTCGGGCCTACATGTCAATGAAATTCCAGCTGTATCTTGGAACAGTTTGACTAGAATAAAGGAGAAACAAAACAAAATTAATTTAATAACTTTTTGTATGCACTAGCTATCCTGAAATTAAAGTGAAGAAGAGAGTACTACTGTTTAACACTAATCATAGAACCACTGAATAAAGCTTACAGGTGACTTTTTAAATGACTGATGTAAACCAAGATGCAAAGATTTTTATATTTAATCATAAATAAATATAGTTGAGATTAAATTAAATTGAGGAGCGTGTGTTAGTGGTGCAGATAAAGCCCGTGCTTGGTTACCTGGCCTGGGTCTGGTTAGGCTTGAGCCAAGCCTAAGGGGCCTCACCAAGCCCCTTTTTTGCTTGGGCCCGACTTGGTGCCCGCTGTAAAGCTAGGCAGCCGCCTAACGCTCAACATTAATTGCTAGGCGCTGGTCTGGCCCAGCCTGCTTGGGCTCGGTTCGGTGGGCACTGGGCAGGCCCCTTTTCTTAGGGGGGCCCATCCTGGGTTCGACAACAAATAGGCCCTGGCGCAAGGGGACCTGGGCCCGACAACAAATAAGCCTGGGCGCAGGGGGCCTGGGCCCGAGAGCAAATAGGCCCGAGCGCAGGGGGCACGGGCCCGACATGATTTTTGTTCACCCCTAGCGTGTGTCCAACTCGATGTGCAAACAAACAAGGTAATTAACATATGCTTAATGTGACGCTCTCATATAGCCAACATTCAAACGACGAATGTATGAAATTATAATCCATGGTAAGAAAATGACGGAAAGACAAATCAATATTTCTAATTAACAACAAAGAGGGGCTATGATAATTTAGGGCAAGCTCTGGATTTTTAGTGATCGAATAAATAAAGCATAATATTATTCTAATATGACCTGAGCGAGAGAACGGCGAGAGGTATATCTTCGGGTCGCAAAGGAGGCATTAAAATCAATCCGGGCTCGGGATGGAGGTATACTTAATTTTTATAAAATACTTGTTTTAAAATTTAATTTCTTTGTTTTCCCAAATTATTGTTAAACCTAATGGATCATTTTATTCAACGTCTTATTGGTCTATCATGCCAATAAGTCGCAATAACGAGTGTGAATGAAATGCGTATAACAAACATGGATACATGAGCGCCACTAGCGCGCACAAATAGTAAATATGAATGCGTGAAGTCATTCGTTGCATACAATATAAAGTGCATAAAGTAAAGTAAAGGTGCGTCTTGAGTTGCATCACTATTGAGTTGTGATAATTTTATATTGCCGAAAGGATGAAATATTGGATCTGTGCATAATTTCTGTTTTTTTTGTTCTTGTTGTATGGGGTGGGATTAGGGTGTTAGTCCTTCTGAAGAACTATTTGGTTCTCCTTTATGCATAGTTTCGAGGGATAACATCATGGGTAGGGTTTGGCTTTGCCAACATGCAGCTGGTTATTCTTCAAACAAATGTACATGAACAGTACCATATTTACCATGCTTGGGTCGATCAAAATAAGTTCAAGACTTATGGGGATTGTAAATGGTAAATCATTGAGATTTTATCAAGCTTTTGGGGACAGCAAATTAAAGTTTTCTTTGAGAAATGAAGCAACTCATTCTAAGTAGTCACTTTATATTGTTTTTACTCATTCCTTTTTTCCAGCATGTAAACAAACAAACAGTTATAATTGTTAAAATGCAAGCTAATTTACTCTCACCGGGTGGTGAGTGTACCCAAAGGAGCGGCTAATTGGTTTAAAGGCTACCGGGCTTTGGTGAATTCGTCGAGAGAGAAAGAACCCTAAGGTACGCTCTCGCTCTCAACATGGTATCAGAGCAGCGTTTCTTCCCGTTGACCTGAAGGCTCGACGCGCGTTCCTCCTTTCTTCTCCGCCTGTGTGTGTTCTCGTCGTCGTCGTGTTGGGACGTCGATTGTCAGCTCGTGTTCGTCTTCAGCCCTGTCCTGCGCTGCCGTCTCCCGCCGTCGTCGTTCCAGCTGTTCTGCGTATCGACTGCCGCCGCTTCCATCCGCTGCCCTTCCCGCTGTCGTCGATCCAGCTGTTTTGCGTATCGACTGCCGCCGCCTCCAGCCGCTGCACTTCCAGCCGCTGCCGTCTCTGTCGCTGCTTCCTGCCGCTGCTTTACGCTGCGCTGGTGTCGTCCTGGAGCTTCGTCCCTGCCTCCGTTGCCGATTTGCTGTTGGCTTCCTCCTGGAGCTTCCTGTTGCTGCCGCCAGTCTGCTTCCAGCCGCTGTTGTTGGTTTCTTTTTGCTTTCCCTTGCTGCTGTTGTCTCCTGTGGGTTCCCAAAGGTCCAGCCGGCTTGTGTGCCCGTATGGAGAAATTGAAAAGTGCTAGTGCCTCTGAAGGGGTTGTTGATCAACCCAAACACTATAGTGGAGGGAGTTCTAACATGGATTTCAATCAAGGGGTCACTCGCATCAAGCTCAATGGGAGAAACTACCTTCTATGTGCCCAATCTATGCGGATATTCATTGGGAGTCGTCGAAGACTTGAGTTTATCACCGGATCCAAGATGGCCCCAAGCACGATTGATCCTCTTTATGCGGAATGGGAAGGCGAGAACCTTACTGTGATAAATTGCCTTGTCAATTCTATGGAACCCAAGATTGCAAGTCACTTCCTATTCTGTCAAACTGCAAAAGACATGTGGGAGTTAATCGAGCGAAATTATTTAGAAAAGGACTTGGCTAGAATATATCAACTCCAGACTGAGCAGATCCACATGGTAGGGATGAGTGATTTTGAGGAATATTATAGCAAACTGACCCATAAGTGGGCGGAACTTGATCAATATTCTGCTATCCAGACTATAGAAGATTACAAGATGGAACTTATGCAACGGAGAGTGTTCGAAATGCTTTCTGGTCTTCCTCCAGAACTTGAATTTCAGAGAGTTCAGATGCTGGGAAGAGACTTTGTGCCTGATCTGGAGACAATGACCCACTATATTAGAGGGGAGACAAGCCGCATAAACGCCATTCGTTCAGATGTTCATATTGGCCATGAAAAATCTGCTCTCGTCGCTGAGCAAAGGAGGTGACAGTCAAGAAATATGAGACAAGAAGATAAGAGTCGAATGAAGTGTCCTCACTGTGGGAAGAAAGGACATGGGAAAGAGAAATGCTGGGATCTTCATCCTCACTTGGTTCCTTCAGGGTGGACCCGTGGTTCTGATGGCAAATATATGAGACCCCAAACAGTTATGTATAGCAATTTAGAGAATATAGGATATCTCCTGGCGGAAAACGAGAGTCTGACTAGGGAACTCAAGGCTCTGAAAGCCAATACTTCTGGAAGACATTTTGCTGGTGACTTGGCGGGCACTGCTGTCATGTTCACACTACTTCTGTGTCCTCAAAAGGACCCTCTCCTCCTTGGATCATTGATTCGGGGGTCTCCGATCATATGACTGGGTCTTCTGTGGGGGTCTCTTCTATTTCTCCTGCATCTGGCAGTGTGAAACTCGCGGATGGATCCTCGGCTTCTGTGACTGGTAAAGGGGTTATTCATCTTTCACCCTATGTTTCTCTCAAATCTGTGGTTATTGTTCCCTCATTCCCTACAAATCTGTTATCTGTGAGCAGTTTAACCAAACAACTCAATTGTTCTATTACCTTTTTCTCTTCTCATTGTGTTTTTTAGGATCTGGCGAGTGGGAAAACGATTGGTGGTGGACATGAGTCTGGTGGTGTGTATGTCATGGACAACCGTCAAGCTTTTGGTGCAGAGCTGCCAACCAATCATGATCAGTTGATGCTGTGACACAAGAGATTTGGGCATGCTAGTTTGAAGACCCTAAATACTATCTTTCCGCATTTTATTGATGTTAAGAACTCTATGTTTGATTGCCAGTCTTGTGAATTGGCTAAGCATTGTAGAACCAACTATGCCCCTAGCCAGAGTCGAAGTGTAAAATGTTTTGATTTGATACATTCTGATGTCTGGACATCTCCTATTTGCTCTGTGAATAGATTTCAATATTTTATCTCTTTTATTGATGATCATTCTCGCTTTACTTTGGGTGTATCTTATGAAAAGGAAAAATGAGGTTTCAGAAATTTTTCAGTTATTTTATTATCATGTGCTGACTCAGTTTGAAGTTAAAATTAAAATCCTTAGAAGTGATAATGGAGGTGAATATTTAAGTAGTGATCTTCAGAGATTCTTGGGAGATCATGGTATTACTTTCTAGACTTCCTGTCCGGGACCCCTCAGCAGAATGGGGTAGCCGAAAGAAAAAATCGACATATCATGGAGACGACTCGTTGCCTGTTGCAAGAGATACACGCCCCTAAGGGACTGTGGGATGAAGGTGTCCTCACATCCATTTATCTAATTAATCGGATGTCCACTGGCTCCTTGGAAGGGAAGTATCCTCTAAAGCTTCTTTGCCCCAATATGCTTCTATTCAATCTTCCCCCTAAGATATTTGGATGTGTTGCCTTTGTCCATATTGTGGGGCCTCATAGGGATAAATTAGGCCCTCAAGCGATAAAATGTATCTTTGTGGGATATGCTGCAAATACCCCCTATTACTCCGATGAGGGCAAAACTATTACTTTTCAGGAAAAGAGCAAAGAGGAGAGTGATTCGATGCCCCCTTACCTGTGTTAGTTGATGTGATTGCTCAGGGCAGTATAGAAATTCCGGTCAGGAAGGAAGCGCCCACCAATGGCCTTCAGGTGTACAGAAGGAGGAAGGATCTTCAAGTCTACAAAAGAAGGCATAACAAAAATATTGGGCAAGAATGTCACACTCATGCTTCACCACCCACCACTACTCTGCCAGATCCAAGAACCAACTCCACTCAGGAGTCCACTTCTGCTCTTCAAATTCATAGTGGTCATACCAGATATCTTATTGATAAGTATGTTGGGCATAAATCCATCTCTCACTCCTTGAAAGCTTACCTTGCTTCTGTTTCCCCTATTTCTATTCCTAACAATTTTTTAGAAGCTAGCTTAAACTCTCATTGGGTAAAAGCTATGGAGGAGGAGATGGATGCCCTCCAATGTCAAAAGACTTGAGAAATTGTTCCTATCCCTCACGACGTCATCCCGTTGGATGCAAATGGATATATACTACTAAATTTCTTCAGGATGAAACTCTCGATAGATATAAAGCGAGATTGGTGGCGAAAGGCTTTACTCAGATTGATGGAGTTGATTTCCAAGAGACATTTGCTCATGTTGGTAAATTGAACTCAGTTAGAATCTTGTTGTCAATTGCAGCTCATAAGTCTTGAACTCTGAACCAGCTTAATGTAAAAAATGTCTTCCTTCATGGTGAATTGGAGGAAGAAATCTATATGACGCCTCCTCCTGGCATGGATGTTCCTAAAGGACGTGGATGTCGCCTCAAGAAAGCTTTATATGGTCTCAAACAGTCACCTCGTGCCTGGTTTGCCAAGCTAAGTAACAAACTTTTGGATCTAAACTTCACTCGTTGTACCTCTGACCACTCAGTCTTTGTCTACAGAAAATAGGAATGTACCACTATTCTCATTGTCTATGTAAATGATATCATTATTACTGGAATTGATGATTACCACATTGCTCAAGTAAAAGGAAAATTGGCTTCTACCTTTGAAATTAAGGATTTGGGCCTCCTTCGATACTTTCTCGGAATTGAGATCGCTCGATCCGCCGGGAAGATTATGATCTCTCAGCGCAAATATGTCTTGGACCTCCTCAGTGAAGTTGGATATTTGGGAGTCAAACGTGTGGATAGCCCAGTGGATCCTAATTATGATATTCACAAGGTTACTTCTCCAGATCTTGAGAGAAAGTTAGAATTTCAACGTATTGTGGGAAAGCTGATTTATCTGACAATTACCCGACCCGATATCTCCTTTGCTGTTAGCCTGGTCAGTCAATTCATGCACAGTCCTAAAGTTCATCATCATCAAGCTGTTCTTCGAATCCTCAAATACTTAAAAAGGGATCCTGGAAAAGGTATTCTGTTTCGTGGCCATGGTCACCTTAAAGTCCATGGATACTGTGATGCCGATTGGGCGGGTTCTTCACTAGACAGAAGA
Organism: Dactylorhiza incarnata; assembly: GCA_033032865.1. Lineage (NCBI taxonomy): Eukaryota > Viridiplantae > Streptophyta > Magnoliopsida > Asparagales > Orchidaceae > Dactylorhiza > Dactylorhiza incarnata. The sequence goes on along the minus strand of JAWHQI010000110.1, from coordinate 5,072,767 downwards.
TCTACGAGTGGTTACTCTATCTTTGTTGGTGGCAACCTTATTTCCTGGAGAAGTAAAAAGCAAAATGTTGTTGCTCGTTCCTCCACTGAAGCAGAGTACCGTGCCATTGCTATCACTACCTGTGAACTCATCTGGGTTAAATTTATCTTGGGGGAAATGGGCTTCCCTGTTCTTGAGGCCATACATCTTTACTGTGATAATCAAGCTGCGATTCATATTGCCAACAATCCGGTCTTCCTTGAGAGGACAAAGCACATCGAAATTGATTGTCACTTTGTGCGGGACAAACTTCAGGATCAGTCTATTATGATGGTGTTTGTGTCATCTGAAGACCAACTTGCAGGCATGTTCACCAAAGCCATTTCTGGTAAATCTCTTCAGTCAAACTCCCTCAAGCTCGGGATGTTGGATGCTTATGGTATTAGCTTGAGGGGGGGGGGGGTGTTAAAATGCAAGCTAATTTACTCTTAGCGGGTGGTGAGTGTACCCAAAGGAGTGGCTAACTGGTTTAAAGGCTACCGGGCTATGGTGAATTCGTCGAGAGAGAAAGAACCCTAAGGTACGCTCTCGCTCTCAACAATAATGCAAATTAAAGTAGATGAGGATTTTGGACCCCTTCTACAGACTATTTCCTGGTACTTGTAAAAAAACTTTCCAAGGAGATGTGATACAGAATTTATTGTATATCGGCAATTCTGGTAAAATTAGACAGTTAAGTATTTGTTATGAATTATGACATGGTCATTTCTACTAACAGGATTTCTACGCATGTACGACTTTGCCTCTGGATTGGGTGTGTTTTGCATATGCATAAGGGAACGTAGGCACTACTGATTTCCAACCAATTAGTTGCAAAACGACTGCTCTTCTCAACTGTGTTCAAGAATAGTTATTATGTAATGCTGAACACATATAATCAATTCCTTCTCTTAGACTTATTACATATCTTTTTACCAATTTATTGAATCATTTGTAGTAGGAACTAGTTAGGAGGAAACATTAGCAATTTATCCTATGCATAACTGTATAGGCGTATAAGTAAGTTGTATACATGTTTTTGGACCATCTTTATAATTTCCTAGCTGATTTGAATACATGACTTTGTATTATCTTCTAATCTCTTTTTGTTAATCTTCAAACAGGTACTTTGGCCAGAATGTGGGTGGCAACCTGTGTCTTTAACCGATTTAATTACAGCTGCTTCTGTTAAAAAAGTTTATAGGAAAGCGACCTTGTGTATTCATCCTGATAAGGTACAACAGAAGGGAGCAAGTCTTCAGCAAAAATATATTGCCGAGAAGGTGTTTGATCTCCTCAAGGTACATACTCTAATGTAACTAATTATGCATTTTTATACGACAAAATAACTAAAATTGTCCCTCAGCTTTAGCCTAAGTTTGAAATGGGTCCGTACATTTTTATTTTTCTCTTATTGGTCCCAAAACTTTAGGCGAAGTTTGAATTATGTCCCTAGATTCTTCCGTTAAGTTTTTGACCATTTTAGATGATGTAGCGGTCCTGAAGCTGTGATGTGGAGTTAATGTGGATATTATGAATTATTATTTTACTGTAAAATAATAAAAATTATTCATTATTTTATTTTATTTTATGTTGCGTATAGCATTTCGGTCATAATTAGGCACGAAATATTAATATTTTTTATTATAATTTTTATAATAAAATAATAATCCTCAATATTCACATCAGAGCCACATCACGTCCTTAGGACCGTTACATCACCACCTTAAGAGTGCGACATTATCTAAAATCGTAAAAAAATAACATAAGTTAGTCTAGGGACCTATTTCAAACTTTGCCTGAAGTTTTGGGACCAATATAAGAAAAATAAAAACCCATACCTATTTCAAACTTATGTTTAAGTTGAGGGATTGATTTAGGTATTTTACCTTTTTTGTATTATGCAAAATGTAACTTGGGTTCTATCAGTTCATTTTTTTTTGTTATACGGATGTCTAGATTTCAGTGCAGCAATATTATGTTATTGTATATATGTTGAGAATTATATTGGTTAAGCTAAGTGGTCCCTCCATTGATGGGATCTGAAGTGTAATGAGGAAAAAAATGTTAGGGCAACAAGTGTGGTTGTATATGAGGTATTTCACGCAACAGATCAGGCTATCTCTGCAAGGGATCTCTAATAACCTCTCCTCTTTCTACATGGTATCACAACAAGTCGCCCAACCGTTCGTCGATAGTTGGTCATAAGAGCCCACATGATCAAGTATCCAATTCATGATTTATATTGTAACGATCGTTTTTGTTCGTCGATAGCGGTTTAGGAGATATGATCTTGTCCATCTTGGTAGCTTGATGTCAATGAGTTCTAACATCGACCGTAGGGTTGCAGGTTTGTGTCCCAGAATTCCTTGGTAGCTCATGTCTTCAGCTTCAGATGATGACAAAGATCGTAGTTTCTGCTTCAAATTGTGACGTAGACTGCGTCTTCTGCTTCAAGAGACGACAGTGGTCACGTATTCTACCTTATCTGTCTTGTCGAGCCCTTGTTTCAGCAAGGAAGTTTTGCTCATCCCTCCCCTCATTTCTCTACTTCTGCGCAGCTTATCCCCAGTCCGTTTTCTTACTTACATATCTTTGTCTCTAGACAACGGTCGGTACCGGTATATGGAGCCAAATATGCTCATGGATAAAGGACAAAAACATCACTCATGTCCCTAGCCGAGTGTTGACTATCAAAAGATGGGGGGTCACCAATTACATGGAAAAACTATTTTCTTCGGACGTACTCGACAAAAATGTTATTGGGAGCAAGATGAAGCTGGGATATATAACTGTGACAAAAATTATCTCCCATAATGGATGCCACTTATGAAGAGTGTCAGCCTGCAATCTAACAATGAGGACATGAATGATTCATTCTATGGATTCTGACATTGCTAGACAATTCATGTTTTATCAGAATGTCAAACCTATGTGGGACTTAGTTGAAAAACAAAACTCCTCGAAGAGACATGATCTTGCTCGGGTCGATCAACTGAATACTAAGGTTATCAATATGAAAAGGGTAACTTCCTTTGAAAATTACTATTGGAGGTTCACTCAAAAGTGGGAGGATCAAGGTATTGACATCAAAATTTGCCCTACATGTATCAGGTGTGAAGATAGAAAGAGCTGAGCCAAAGGAGAGTGTTTGAATGACTTGTTGGTTTTCCTTCCGAGCTTGAGTTTCAAAGGTTTAGATTCTAGGAAGAGATGTTATTCTAGATCTCAATACTGTGGTTAATTACCTCCATGGGGATTCACAGAATTTTGATCAGCAAAATTAATGTTGTTGGTAACTTTGGGAGATCAACTATGATAGCTGACAAGAGAAGGTGGAATAATGATTCTAGAAGTGGAACAAGTATGAATTGAGCTCGGTTGACTGATTCTGAAAAGGCCAAACTAGTCTGGTCTCACAGTAGGTCTAAGAAATGGAGAAAGTTGTTGGAGTTATATCCTCATCTTGTTCCCACACACTTAATGAAAAATGTTGCAAGGAAATTTGTGGTTAAATCTAATTTGCTTACTCAGACATTCTCTATTCTCGGTAGGGGAGATTCTAATGTCCGCTAGGATATTCTATCTATCCAGTAAATCAACAGGAAACACGTTGCTCTTGAAGCCTCTTTTAGAAGACAGAAGGCCACTCAGTTATCCGTTGTAGCTGCTCACACTGATGTTGTGCTTTCTTATGAAGACAATACACAGTGGATTATTGATGCTTGCACTTCTAGCTATACTACCTCCACACCCCATGTGTTGGTAAAGTCAAAATTGCTGATGGGTCCCATGCTTCTGTAATTATGTCTTTCATCCGGGATCTATTTTGATTCTGTTATATATGTGCGTTCATTTGCTACCAATCTTTTATTTGTTAGTTGTTTGACTAAACAACTTGTTGGAAATGTTATGCAATGTCGGTCTATTAGTGTTTTGTAGTAGTGAGTGAGTTTCCCACAGCGTGAGTCGAGTGTTATGTGTCCATGTAAACTCCTATATAATGCCCCATTGTGGATGAATATGCATGTGAGCACTGTCTAATTATTTCTCCCTTCCAACATGGTCTCAGAGATGGAATTGACTCCTTGAAATTTTGTTGCTCTAATTATGGGCAATGTACATTTTACGGTGGCTTCCTCTCTCGATTCTTTCTGATTTCTCCTATTCCGTTTATTTCTCCGGTCTCCCTTCTCGCCCGTCGAAGTTTCCCGCTTGGCGCTACTTTTTCGGCTCCCAACTCACTCGACGATGACGACGTAGACACTCTCCGTCGATGCTGGCTTCGTCGATCTCGTCGTCCGACTGCTGCTTCCATCGACGTTGACGACTGGGTCGCTGATCCCGCTGCTTCCTATCGCAGATCCCGTCGCTGGCTTTCTTCTCAACGGCCCGACTGCTGTGTCCATCGTCTTCAACGACAAGTCTCCTTCTCCACCCGCTGCTTTCAGATCTCGTCGGCTTCTTCCATCGATGTTCTTCCTCGATGCTTCATGCTTCTTCTTCGTCAACCCAATCATTCTTCCGCTGATCTGGCGGCGTCGACAATAGGGTACTGCACGATCACCTTCCTGCTTAGCATCGATGGCTTCTCCCTGTTGTCGCTTCTATAGATTTTCCCCTCACCTCATGTCATCAACATCGACGAACCCAGTTGCTGCTATTGATCCCGCAGACGATCCCTCTGCTCCTCCAAATATGTGCTCAAGCTTCCCTCAGCCCATTCCAACCACCTTCCAGTCGCTGCCCATTGTGTGTCCGTGCTACCAGCCGCTGCAGCCGCTTTCGGGGTGCTGATCTTTCGCAGAAGTTGAAGTTTTTTTGTCCTTTTCAGTCATTTATCTGTGGTTTTATTATTGTATTTGCTTCTTGTTGCTGGTATGCCTATTTGCACGTGGTTTTCACGCGAGGGGAAGTGTTGGGATGAAGGCGACTCAGATGATCTTTCCCGACTTTTCGCATTCGTTCCACATGACCTCCAGACTTATGTCATATGTGTCTCCCCATGTTTTCTTTCGAGTGGTCGTGTGATGGGGAGGCGATTGATGTTGATGCTCTAAATCTCAGCGGGTTGTGTCGCGTGGGACCGTGTCGTGTGGGACTGTGACGTGTGGGACCGCTCTCGTGCGGATGTATCCCCGACAGATTATCCCCGACGGATTATCTCCGGTTGCTCGGTTGATGATGTGCTCCTCGTTTTTTGTTCCTTTTTCGCATGTTGTGTGTGTAGGTGATGTTGGTTGACCTTTCTATCCAGCGGGGTGTATCGTGTGAGAGTATCCCCGGTAACCTGTCTGTTGTATCGTACGAGTCCACGTCGTGTGTGGGACCTGCGTCGTGTGTGGCTATGTCCCCGACTTGATTTCCTGGTTTGGAATTTCCTCCCGTGACTCATTTGTTGTTGTCCCGCATCGCATACCTCAATTGTCGTTAGTTGATGTGTCCAAGCTGAAGGTTCCCCCTTCAGCTTGAGGGAGAGTGTTGGAAATGTCACACAATGTCGGTCTATTAGTGTTTTGTAGTAGTGAGTGGATTTAGTCCCACACCGTGAGTCGAGTGTTATGTGTGCATGTAAACTCCTATATAATGCCTCGTTGTGGATGAATATATGAGCACTGTCTAATTATTTCTCTCTTCCAACACAACTCAATTCTAGTGTCACCTTTTTTCCCCTCTCATTATATGTTTCAAGACCCTTTGAGCAGGAAGATGATTGATAGGGAGAATGAGTCATGCTGAGATCTATCTGATGTACCTAAAGAGGATTATGCATGCAAAGACATCCACGTGGAGAGATAAAATGGGTATATGCCATAACAAATTGGGTCATGCTCCTTTGATAGTTCTGGAATCTGTTTCATTTCAACTCTTCTGTTTGTAATGTGGACTTCTTTTGTGAATCCTTTGAAATGGCAAGATAATGCGGAACTACTTATTCTCCTAGCATGATTAGAGCTACAAAATATTTTGATCTTATACCCTCTGAAGTTTGGACTGCACCTACCTCTTCTCATGGTTTTAAGCACTTCAATTTTTTTAGATTTACTTGATTATACTTGTTGAAAATAGCGAATGAGGTTTTTCATGTTTTTCAGATTTTTTTGCTCTTCTTGAAACTCAATTTGAGAATAAAATCAAGATCTTAAGATCTGATTTAGGTGGTGAATATTTTTCAAGGGTAGACAAACTTTTCTGAGTGATAAGGGGTTTATTTTTAGAGTGCATCTTCTCATCTCTACAGAATGAGATTTCAGAAAGAAAGAATGTACATTTATTGAATGTCACCATGGCTTTGTTATAGGAGACGAATCTCCTCATGAGTTTATGGGATGAAGTTGTCTTGACTTATGTGTATTTGATCAATCATATACCATCTTTTGTAATTGGAGACAAAAGCCTTCTACAAAATTTTAAAACTCGTGAGACCGTCTTTCTTTTACGTACTAAAGTTTTTGATTGCGTGGGTTTGTCCATGTTCTTGGTAAGGTTGCAAAGTCAGATGTTGGGGACACATCAATTTTAGTTTTTCATGTTGATTTTAATAAATGAGATATTTCATATATTGGTTTTCAATATTTAATTATTTGCCTACATAATTATATATAAATACAACTATTTTTAGCTTTCTTGATTTTTTGTGTATTTGATCAATTGCATGCCATTTTTGTAATCGGAGAAAAAAGCATCTAAAATTTCTTAAACATCATGAGAATGCCTTTCTTTTATTTGCTAAAGTTTTTGAATGTGTGGCGTTTGTCCATGTTGGCAATGTTGTAAATGTCAGATGTCGGGTACACGTTAGTTTGTGTTTTTCATGTTGATTTTAATACATCGGGGATATTTATATCGAGTTTCAATATTTAATTATTTATATACATATTTGTTTATAAGTGTAATCATTTTTTAAAATTTATATATTTATGTATTCACAATTTAATAATTATTGAACTTCGAACTCTACCAAACTAGTATGAACATTTTATGTTATACAAGTAATAAAATATTGCTATAACTCAAGTAGTAAGCATACACAAATTTTAAAAATAACACTTTGTAAGTATGCTGATGTTTTTGAATAAATATTTTACTTGTAACTAAAACATCAAACTTTAAATAGTTAAAAATTCTCAAATTTAAACATACCTTATTTTTTATCTGTCTCGTAATCATCAGTACTCGGGAATGTAGACAGAACATGATCCTCATCCGACAAATTTGATAAGATTTTCTGCCTCATACCTTTCTGATACTTTTCTCTTTCCTTTTACTCATTTAAGTAATGGCTTTGCTCCTGATAATTCTAGAAGTCCTCATATCTAGATCGGCATTGATAATATCTCTAACTTGTGCCCACATCCACTTTTGTACCTTCCCTGAATCTAGGCCCTTGGCTGCCAAAGCATCTCAAGATGCATCCGAATATTCTGACTTTAACATAGCATTGAACTTTACAAAAATTAAATCAGACAATCTTTTGCTGCGAATATATTCCTGAATGTATTCATAAAATTAAAAAAGTATAAAGTATTCATACACTCATACACTTAAAAGTAGATATTTCTATTAGAACATTGGTGATCTAACTATCTCAAAAGTGCTTTTGTCCCCTCTCTAACCAAAGACTTTATTCGAGTTGATGGAGTAGACTATCAAGAAATATTTACCCTAGTTGCCAAATTGAATTCTGTGTCATACTTCTATCCATCACAACTTGTTGGTAATTGGTGTGCGTATAACACCAATTGGTGTGCGTTTAGCGCCTTCCCTCTTTTTGTAATTAGTCCCACATCTCTAATTTGTAATTAGGTTCCCCCTTCTGTATGTATAAATAGGGAATCGATGTAAGAGGAATGTAAGTTTTTTGTGAATAACGAGAATATCGTTTATTCTATTTCTACTTAGTATGAGAGCGAGGTTTCGAAAAAATGATCTGGAGAAATTCCACTTCCGTTCCCACAACTTTGATTCTCCCACACTCGCGGAACATCCACAACAAGCGGCAAGACGACGAGCGGCAAGGAACCGCGCTCGCATGACTATTTGCGCAGGAGTGCATAGGAGGAGCGGGAGTTGTAGCAGGAGGCGCTACGCAGTGCGAGGGCTTTTCGATGAAGTAGCTTGGTGCGGCGTGCAGGAGTGTGGCGACTCGAGAGGTGGAGGTGCGCAGGAGGAGCACACTGTTTGCGTGCGTAGGTGGAGGAGCGCACTGTTCGCAACTCCCACAGGAGGAGTGCACTGTTCGCGTGCGCAGGTGGAGGAGCGTGTTGTTCGCAACTCGCGCAGGAGGAGTGCGGCGACTCACATATCAGAGACAGGAGTTCGCATGCGCAACTCGCATGGGCAGAAGGATTCAATGCGTGCGTCGTGACCTGCGTGCACAAGGAGTGTGGCGACCCGAGTGCCCAGAAGGAATCACCACGTGCGCCTGGACTCTGCGGAAGAAGCATGGTGCTGTGGTACTCAGTAGGCTCGTGTGTGCCTTGGATTATGCGGAAGAAGTTGCTCACGCGATTGTTTATATGCGCGTGCTAATGGAGAAATTAGTTGCCAAGATGGAAGCAGACTTGAAGGTGTTTTTCGAGTTCTTGTGGATAACTAATGGCGAGGGATTGGCTCAGTCGCAGCCGCCTTTGGTGAAGTTAGATCTTCCCCCTGTGGAGCTGAAACTCGATGGATATGCTACGTACTTAAGCTAGTCGCGACGGGTAAAACGGGCACTCTCAGGGAGGAACCTGAAAGGCTATCTGACTGGCGAGAAGGGGGAGCCAGTGAAGGACTCAGACAAGTACAATGAGTGGAAGACTACGCATAATCTATTACACACTTGGCTCCTAAACTCGATGGTCGCGTTTATCACTATCACGGTAGATGACATAAAGACTGTAAGCGATGTTTGGGGGAAGCTACAAAGGCTCTATGCAGTTGCCGACAACAACATGCGCGTGTTTAACCAGGGAGATCGTTTGATTTAAGAGTATGCCGCAGATCTTAAGCGACTGTAGGTAGATTATGATTATTTCTCACCAACTGCATGTTGCAAAGATCCCGAATGCACGAAAGGGGAGCGAGATGCTCAACGAAGGACTATGCACTTTATGAGGGGGTTGCACCCGACATTCGAGCCAACGAGTGCAATGTTGCTCGCTCAGCCAAAGATATCTACCCTGGATGAGACGATCTCAGCTATGATGCAGGAGGAGAGCCGGATTCGGCTTCAATCTGGTACAATTGCACCCGCCGGGGCGAAATATGCCCTAGTAGTAACCAATCCTGGGCACTCGGGATACAAGGGTGAGACACGGCAATGCTACAATTGTGGCGAGATAGGTCACCTACGATTGGCCTGCCCTAAGCCACCAAAAGAACGGGATGCAAGTGGACAGGGAAAAGGAGGCTACCATGGTCGCGGTCGTGGGGGACGTAGAAGTGGTGTAAGAGGAGGTTACCATGCAAATCTGATCATAGCCGAGGATAAGGTAGACAGAAGTATGACTGATATGGGCTACTCAGAGGAGCAGGAGATTTTGAATGCTTACTCCCAGCTGATGCGGAGAAAGCAAAAGGGAGTGATTGACGACGCACACACTCCAACTTCATCAAGGGGTAATATTGCCTCGTTCGCTCATCCAATCACAGGTACTGGTAAAACCCTCGCCCTTGCATCTATATCTAATACTAGATCACCATATTGGATAGTCGATTCAGGTGCTTCTCAATATGTCACTGAGGATGCTAGGGAATTCCTTTCATATACTCCCCTAGCAATCCCAGAGCGCATCCAGACTGCCGATGGCACAACTCAGCCAATGGTTGGTAAGGGTACCGTGCAATGTGTCAGTGGTTGGTAAGGGTACCGTGCAATGTGCTGGTGGTTGGTAAGGGCACCGTGCAATGTGCTAGTTGTTGGTAAGGGTACCGTGCATGCTCATTCCTTTTCTGTGAATCTCTTATCCATTAGTGTCATTTTATCTCAACTAAGATGTATTGTTTTATTTGATATCCCGAAGGTGATCTTCCAGGAGAAGGAGACCGACAGAAGACTTGGGACTGACACATGACAGTGGCTTGTGGTACCTGGATAGAGAAAGTATGGGCTCAACTCTCTCAACCATTATAGAAGAAGCTGCATAAGTTGTGAATAGTGCGGAGGACATACTACTACTTCATCATCGGCGTATGGGTCATCCTTCTTTTATTGTCTTGTGTCAGATGTATCCCCTTTTATTTAAAAAGGTTAATCAAGAAAAACTTGTATGTGATGCGTGTGAGCTAGGAAAACACACTAGAAATTCTTATTCTAGTTCTGGGAGTAGAAGTTCTTATCTATTTAATTTGATACATTCTGATGTTTGGAGATCCTGTCCCACACCCACTATAAATGGATTTCGGTATTGTGTCGTTCATTGATTGTTTCTCTCGTGTAACTTGACTCTATTTAATAAAAAACAAAAGTGATGTGTTTGTCTGCTTCAAAGATTTCCACAAAGGGGTTCAGACTAATATGGTGCAATTGTAAAAGTGTTGAGGTCTGACAATGTGACAGAGTACACCAACAAAGCATTTGGATAGTACTTGTCCTCACAAGGAATACAACATCAAACGACTTGTCCGTACACACCAAAGCAGAACAGTGTAGCCGAACGGATGAACAAACACCTTTTGGAAGTAACTCGAAGCATGATGATATTGATGAAGGTGCCAAAATACTTGTGGGGGCAAGCTGTCCTCACAACGTCGTATTAGATCAATGGAATACCCTCACGAGTATTGGAGTGGAAGTCCCCGGTTGAGATACTACGGGGGAAGAATGGAGATATTCTTCCCCTCAAGACCTTTGGTTGTGTGTGCTTCGTACTAGACTGGAGACCAAATGTGGGAAAATTGGATCCAAAGGCTCTGAAGTGTGTTTTTGTTGGGTATTCAGCTACCCAAAAGGGGTATGCGTGTTGGAGCCCGGTTGAGAGAAAATCACCCATTAGTATGGATGTCACATTTAAAGAGTTTGAGTCTTATTATTCCTCTCCGGTTGACTCACCTTTTGGGGACTCACTCGTTACAGATAGTATGAGGCAAGAGGGGGAAAATAGCAGTAGTAGTGGGAAGCAGATAGTGAGTATCCCTTGTCCTCCTGTATAAAAGGTTGTGGAGTTGGCTGTGGCGCCAGTACATGAGGAGAATAAATTTGTCACTGGTGAAAATCTGGTTCAGGGGGAGCTAAAGGTGTATACACGAAGAGGCCTGCAGATTGAAACTACAGTGCCTATAGTGCCACTTGTGTCGAGTCTCTTGTCTTCTGCTACTCTTCTCCTGAGACACCTACTCCATCCACTTCCGCCTCTGAATCCACAGGTGCCATAATTCCTCCCCTTCCTACTTCCTCTCCCATATTGGTAAGGCGGAGTTCCCGCAGAAATGCAGGAGTCTCACCTGATTGGTATGGCTTTTCCCGTGATATTGCCCAGTTTGTCTCTTACTCTAAAATATCACCTATACATGGAGCATTCATTGTATCTTTGGACAATGTCTCTATTCCTAAGTGTTGGCAGGTTGTCAAGGAAGATCCACAGTGGAAAGCTGCAATGCTAGAAGAACTTGGGGCATTAGAAAAGAATAAAACCTGGGATCTCATGGCGCTACCACCAGGAAAAAGACAGTAGGGTGCAAGTGGGTTGTCACTGTAAAACAAAACCCAGAGGGTCGGGTTGAGCGCTACAAGGCTCGATTAGTAGCAAAGGGATACTGTCAGACTTATGACATTGATTACGATGAGAACTTTACACCTGTCGCAAAGATGAGCACAGTGCGGACACTGATATCCATGACGGCAAATGGGGGATAGAAACTACATCAGCTCGACGTGAAGAATGCCTTTCTTCACAGAGAATTATTAGAAGAGGTGTACATGGAGGTACCGCCGGGCTTTGGCACGAACCAAATTACAGGAAAGGTGTGTAAACTCAAGAAGTCTATTTATGGGCTAAAACAGTCTCCTCGAGCTTGGTTTGACAAGTTTAGAAGAGCTATGGTTAACATGGGATATCAGTAGATCTATGATGATCATACAGTGTTGTTTAGGCGACGTGGAGCTCACATCACAATGCTTGCTGTGTATGTGAATGACATGATTATTACTGGTGATGATGATAGCGAAATTGTTCAGTTAAAGATGAGGTTGGGCAAAGAGTTTGAGGTAAAGGACTTGGGGAAGCTAAGATACTTCCTGGGGATTGAGGTAGCTCGTGGCGCAATGAGGATTGTTCTATCCCAACAGAAGTATGCGCTAGATCTGCTCAAAGAGATGGGGATGTTGGAGTGCAGACCTGCAATACCCCTATTGATCAAAAGAACAAACTCAGTGCTGAGGCAGAAGAGACGATTAATAGAGAGAGATACCAGAGGTTGGTAGTCCACTTGATCTATCTGACCCCCACACGTCCCAACATAGCTTTTGTTGTGAGTGTGGTGGCCCGCTATATGCATGATCCTAGGAAGGGTCACATGGATGTCGTGTATCAGATCCTTAGGTACTTGAAGAGTGCACCGGGAAAGGGACTGATCTTCCAGAAGAATGGACATTTAAACATCGAGGGCTATTGTGATTCCGACTGGTCTAGTTGTGCTGATGACAGGAGGTCCACGTCAGGATATTGCATGCTTGTGGGAGACAACCTTGTCTCCTGGAAAAGCAAGAAGCAGACTGTAGTTGTGAGATCTACAGCCGAGACAGAGTACATGGTCATGACCTTGGGTGTAGGGGAGATGGTTTGGCTGAAAGACCTGCTAGTTGAATTCAGGATGGATCAAGGTGGACAGATGATGTTGTGGCGTGATAACAAGTCAACTATTAGCATTGCAAACAATCACATCCAACATGACAGAACCAAGCATATAAAGATCGATAGGTTCTTCATCAAAGAAAAACTGGATGGTGGAATGCTAAAGCTGGGTCATGTTGCTACGAAAGAGCAAGTGACTGATTGTCTAACCAAAAGATTTAGCTCACTGGACTTATGTAGATTATGTGATAAGATGAGCTTAGTGGATATCTTTCGCCCACCTTGATGGAGAGTGTTGGTAATTGGTGTGTGTTTAACACCAATTGATGTGCGTTTAACGCCTTCCCTCTCTTTGTAATTAGTCCCACATCTCCAATATGGATTAGATTCCCCCTTCTGTATGCATAAATATGGGATCGATGTAAGAGGAATGTAAGCTTTTTGTGAATAACGAGAATATCGTTTATTCTATTTCTACTCAACTCAATGATCATGGCATCTTCCCAAATTAAATATCAAAAATGCTTTCTTGCATGAGGATCTTTGAGAACAAATCAGTATGCCCTATGATTTTTCCCTACATACTTTTGACTATGTTTGTTGGATAATTTTTGTCATGGCCTCAAGCAATCTCCACATGCTTGGTTTGAGAAACTTAGCACTGCCACTAAGCCTCTTTTAACTTTGTTTTTAAAGGAGTGCATATTATCACTCTGTCTTCATGCACAAGAATGATTCACATACTAGAGATCTAGTTCTTTATGTGGATGATATTATTCTCACTGGTTCCAGTGACAATCATAATACCGAAGTTAAAAGGAAGCACATATATGCCAAAAAGAGGCACGTACCCATACCAGGTACGATTCCGGTACATGTACTCGTAACCGCACAGGGCGATACGCTAAAATCGCGCTTTTAGGTTAATCGGCCTCATTTCCCTGCTCCCGCGCTGTCGATCCCGCTCCCGCTCCCTGTCGATCCCGCGGATACGATCCCGGCTCCTGCATCCCATCCCGCCGATCGACCCGATCCTATCTTCTTCTTCTTCTTCTTCTTTCGATCTTGTCTTCTTCTTCTTTCAATCCCGTCTTCTTATTCTTCTGATCCCGTCTTCTTCTTCTTTCGATCTTGTCTTCTTCTTCTTCTTCCGATCCTGTCTTCTTCTTCTTCTTCCGATCCTGTCTTCTTCTTCTTCCGATCCCTTCTTCTTCTTCTTCTTCTTCTTCTTCTTCCAATCCTATCTTCTTCTTCTTCTTCCGATCCTATCTTCTTCTGCCGATCATGTCTTCTTCTTCTTCTTCCGATCATGTCTTCTTCTTCTTCTTCCGATCATGTCTTCTTCTTCTTCTTCTTCTTCTTCTTCCGATCATGTCTTATTCTTCTTCCGATCATGTCTTCTTCTTCTTACAATCCCGTCTTCTTCTTCTTCCATTCCTGTCTTCTTCTTCTTCTTCTTCTTCCGATCCCATCTTCTTCTTCTTCTTCTTCTTCTTCTTCTTCTTCTTCTTCCGATCCCGTCTTCTTTTTCTTCCGATCCTATCTTCTTCTTCTTCTTCCGATCCTGTCTTCTTCTTCTTCCGATCCTGTCTTTTTCTTCTTCCGATCCTGTCTTCTTCTTCCTCTTCTTCCGAACCTGGCTTCTTCTTCCGAACCTGGCTTCTTCTTCCGATCCTGTCTTCTTCTTCTTCCGATCCTGTCTTCTTCTTCTTCTTCTTCTTCCGATCCTGTTTTCTTTTTCTTCTTCCGATCCTGTCTTCTTCTTCTTCCTCCGATCCCATCTTCTTCTTCTTCTTCTTCCGATCCTGTCTTCTTCTTCTTCTTCTTCTTCTGATCATGTCTTCTTCTTCTTCTTATTCCGATCCTATCTCTTCTTCTTCTTCTTCCGATCCTGTCTCTTCTTCTTCTTCCGATCCTGTCTCTTCTCCTGCTTCTTCTTCTTCCGATCCTGTCTCTTCTTCTTCTTCCGGTCTTGTCTCTTCTCCTGCTTCTTCTTCTTCTTCCGATCTTGTCTCTTCTTCTTCTTCTTCCGATCCTGTCTCTTCTTCTTCCGTTCCTGTCTCTTCTTCTTCTTCCTCTTCTTTATGTGCACTGTGTAGCTATTGTAGATTTATTACTATTATTATTGCAGTAATTATGTCTCAATCACAATCTCCTATCAGTGTCGCTGACTCAACTTCTACCTCAGCAAGAATTAGATTTATTTCTGATGACGTAAACAAGGACGATAATGCTCCGCTCTGGGCTTATATATTTATTATATTTAATGCAACCTATCCCCCCGCACCAGCATCCTTGTTTTTAAATTTTGTCGTACTGTCATACTGGATACGTATCATATACGATACCCGTACCCGTACTGGTGCTTCCTACTGGCTGGTTTATGCCTTTGATATTAAGGATCTTGGTGTTTCTTAGTACTTCTTGAGGATTGAAGTTGCTAAGTCTACTAGGAGGATATTTATTTCTCAATGAAATTATATTCTCGGCCTACTTGAAGAAACAAGGTATTCTTGAGCTAAGTCTGTGGAGTCATGTTGATCCGAAGTATGATATACACAAACCGGAATCTTTAACTCCGAATCAAAAATTAAAGTTTCAAGGTTAGTGGGTAAACTAATTTACATGACTATAACTAGATCTGACGTCACGTTTGTTATATCCATGATGGGTCAATTTATGTACGAATCGTAGGCTCATCATTATAAGGTTGTCCTCGGGATTGTGTGCTACCAACAAGAAAAGTGTTGCATTCAAATGGAAAATAGCAAGATATAAATCACATGGGATACTCATCCCTACTCCAGAAGGTTGGTTTCTCCTTAGAGTCCCTCTCCTGGAATGAGAGACCCTAAAGCCTAGTGATCTAAAGTTAACCTAACACTTACATGTGCCCTCCTTATATAAAGAGACTTACAATTACTATATCATCGTCGCCGCGTGTGTGTAACAATACATCCCCCCCCCCCCCCCCCCCGATGGAAAATAGCAAGATATAAATCACATGGGATACTCATCCCTACTCCAAAAGGTTGGTTTCTCCTTAGAGTCCCTCTCCTGGAATGAGAGACCCTAAAGCCTAGTGATCTAAAGTTAACCTAACACTTACATGTGCCCTCCTTATATAAAGAGACTTACAATTACTATATCATCGTCGCCGCGTGTGTGTAACAATACATCCCCCCCCCGAATGAAGTCTCCGCCATGCTTTAGTAATGGTACACCGGTGGATTGGCCTTGCGGATGTGCCCGGAGCACTGTCTGCTTGTGTCCTTGATTGCAAGGGCCTTGAAATCAGTTATGTTGATGTCCTCCAAATCATCCCCGTTGATGGCACTGAACTCCTTGACGAGGCAGTCGTGGGTAGGAGAGTAGGGTTACTTGCAGGGGAGGTGAGTGGTGGTGGGACGATTATTGCGTGGAAGAATAGTGAGTGGGTGAGGTAGAGGTAGTAATGGTGTCTACGGTTTAGGATTAGAGACAATATGGTTGGTAGGGGGTTTAGAACGAGCAGAGGTAGAATTAGGATCCATGGAGGCCGCAATAAATTCCACTTCTACGAGTATGGAGAGGTCCAGAGCTTGGTTGATGGTGGAAGGATGGAGGATGCAGAGGTGAGCTTGGATATGTGGTTGTAAACCATGCATAAAGTAGCTCTAGTAGTGGTCGGGTGGAAGACCCAGAACATGTGTGACCAACTCGATAAATGCATCCAAGAGTCGACAGAGCCTGTTTGGCATATCCCGCACAAACGCTCGATCACGTTGCCTGAATAGCGATGATCATAGCGTGGAATAAGTGTCTCTATAAGAGTTTCCCATGTGAAGCTTGGAGAGAACTGGCGGAGCCAACAGACTTAATGGAGTGTAGACCCTTCCATGCCAATGAGGGATGTGGAGACCTTTTGTGTCAGCGTGGTATTGTGAATGTCAAAGTGCTACGTTAGGCGCGCAATCCAGCCCAGTGCGTCGGTACCGTTGAATGTTGGAATGTCAAAACGGTGGTGGATGGGTGGAGATAGCCTTGTGAGAGCGGGTTCCCTAGGGAAAGACTTGCTCGAGGAGCTGAGTGCAGAGGCTGCGTTGGCCATCGATGATTTTACTTTCTGCTTAGTGCGGAGTAATGCCATCATCGAGGCGAACGACTCATCTTGGACATTGAGGCAAGCGTTGATGGTGGTGAGAGTGCGTTTGAGGGCATCCAAACAGTTGTCCGTCATTTGTTCTCATATTGGGTGTAAGGGATGGAGGGAGAACGATCTGTGGTGGACTGGCAACGCCGCAAAAGGAAGGTCTCAAAAGGCCGCTTGGGCAAGGGGTGCATGCAGAGGCATGATCTACTAGAGCAGGGAGGTGCGTGCAGAGAAGCTTGCAAAAGTCGCCTGTGGTAGGGTCCGTATGGATGCGCCGAGTGGGAACCTGGAAAGAACCGTCAATCTGAATGGGGGGTTTGCACGGGATCTGGAGTGGGTGCCAGGTGCGGAATCTGTCGTTTGTGCCGAACACTGGATCCACAATTAGGCGAGGAGTCAGGAGCGGTGGATGATGTAGAGGCCAAGGTCGCTGTTACAGGAAGTCGTCGAGCCCGCCGACTGAGAGCTTGGACAAAGTGATTTACGCTCCTAATTGCGTCTGAACGTGGGCAGGCAGAAGGTGAAGAGATTGGCGGTGTATTTGATGCTCGCGTGCACTACGTCGAGTAGCAATGAACAACGTGGAAGCCTCGATGCATAAATAGCTGACAGAAACATTGGCGGATCTCCTCGCGTCCTCAGATCCGGGGACCAAATGCGGGCGGAAAATGAGCAGGCTGGATCAATGTTACCAACAAGATGGGAAATAACAAGATACAAATCACGAGGGATACTCGTTCCCTATTCCAGGAAGCTGGTTTCTCCTTGAAGTCCCTCTCCCGAAATGAGAGATCGCAAAGCTTAGTGAGCGAAAGCCTAACACTTACCAATCCCCTCCTTATATAGAGACATACTCACAATTTACTATACTACCCTTCAAAATTAAAGAACACGGTGACAATATAAATAAAGAGGTCTATAGCGCTTCGCCGCGTGTACCAATGTTACCAACAAGAATTCCGTTGCATTCAAATGGAAAATAACAAGATTCAAATCACGAGGATACTCGTGCCCTACTCCAGGAGTCTGGTTTCTCCTTGAAGTTCTTGTCCCGAAATGAGGATTCCAAAGCCTAGTGATCCAAAGATAACCTAACACTTACAAGTCCCCTCCTTATATAGAGAGACTCACTTACAATTTACTATATTACGCCTTAAAATTAAAGAACACTTAATGGCAATACAAAATAAATAGTTTTATATCATCGTTGTTGTGTGCGCATAACATTATAAAATACTTAGACATGATCTCCAAGGAAGGGAATTTTGTATAAATATTAAGGACACTAATGTGATGCTGACTGTGTTGGATTCTCAAATGATATAATGTTCACCAATGGGTATTGTATGTTTTTTGGTGAGAATGTTTTTTCATGTAAGAGTAAAAAATAGAATGTGGTAACATAATCGTCGGCTGAAACTGAATACATGGATATGACTACTGCACCTTTGACTAATGTGATTAAATCTATAAGTAAAGAACTTAAGTTTGAGGTCCAAGGAGCTATGATGTTACATTGTGATAATTAGTTTGATACCCATATTGCCTCTAATCCTGTTTTTCATGCCAAAACCAATCATATTGAGGTGGATTGACATTTTTTACTTTTGAGAGAAAAAGTTCAACATAAAAGTTTATCTACTCCATTTGTTACTTCTGAAAATCAACTTTTCGACATGCTTACTAGTGTGCTTTATCGGGAAAAAAGCTACATGATAATGGTATGAAGTTGGTCCTCATTGATCTCTATAAAATTAGCTTGCGAGAGGGTCCTGTGAATTATATTTGTAACTTAAGTAGGACCTCCATTTGGTGGACTAAATTATAATAAGGCAAAAAATTAGGGCAACAAATGTTGAGATATAAGGTATGTCACGCAACAGATTGAGCTATCATGACAAGGGATCTCAGGTATCCTCTCCTCTTTCTACAAAATAGAAGCCAACTTTTGCTGTTTAACTCAACCTATAAAGTTACATAAACATTAGCTACTAATAAATGATTTTATCCAAATAATATACTTGTTCATTTACTATGTCTATTTCTTTACTGCACCTTAATCTTCTTTTTTGAAGTTTTATGATCCTTAAAATATGTTTTAAAAAATAGTCTTAAAAATATGCTAATAAGTTTTTTTAGCCACTGAATCAGTGCACTTTTAGTTTATTTCTGCCAATAAGGGGCATTTGTACTACGTGAGCTTACAGTTAACTGCATTTTTTGGGGATTTTCTATGCAGTTCATTTCTCCATTTAACTTAGAGCATGCTTAAAATAGCGAGTTGTTTTCCATTTATTAGTTCTCTCTAGTTCATCCTACACCCGTAGCCATAGGGAGAGTACAAGCGAGCACAAGATGCCATCTTGACCAACGCAAGGGATGGCACCTAGAATCAAGGCCACGATGGGCAAACAACTCAGCATAGGCGGATATATGAGCATCTTCGCATTCAAACATATGCATCTCCAACCTCAATAAAAAGAGATGAAACCTCCATATTTTAACTCATTTAGCATGTGAAAAGGCATAGTGGAAGCATAACTACCGCACACACCATCCAAGAGCTTCCCATAGATGTCTGATATTTATGATTAGCTGGGATATAAATATTATTATCTTAAGATGGTACCGGTACCAAATTTAGGTCTAAAAAGGTCCCCTGATCCTTCATCCATACTTCCACATTCATGTACTTCCTTTTTCTTGATCACATATTTTCTTTCTTCTTAATATTTTGTGTTTTGTTGTGTTGCTTTTTATGACCAAGTAACATCCTTGTCAGTACTTCTCAATCTCCTTACATATGGTGAGAATTTACAATCTTACTCCTCCCCATCGTGAAAGATTTGGCAGCACATTTACAACATCTATAGAAAAATTCCATTTATTGAAGAAAGCAACTGGCAAGAAAGTTGAGAAGTTGCCAAATCTAAACTATTACCTACTGGTCTCAAGGAGAAAATATAAGACATCTCGTATTAAATTGGGTCAGTATACCTCTTGGACGCCGATTTGTCAATAGAATGCACCAATGTATTTCTCAATCCTAGCAGTTGTTTAAGCCGTAGAAGGCATACCAAGAAGAGAGAACAGATAAAATTGTTTAATTGATGATCGGAGGACTTACTATTGATCCAGGAGTGAAGAACTCCCTCTCCATAAGCAAAAAAAAGTAGCCAAGTTAGGTTCAATGAGAGAAGGATCAGAATATTGGGTTCCAAACCCCTTCTTCGATTTTACACATATTTATTAGGTTTTGTTGAGTACTTAGGTCTAAATACAGCCTTGCATGCAGGGCATTTACTAGTTAGTTGAGAGAGTCGTTCAACTGCTTGGTTATCAGTTCGGCTTTGAATAAATCCTCATGTAGAGCAATTGTCTTCCTTGAAATTATCCTATCTTTATGAATACTTCTCAGCCGAGCTTCGCAGACTTGGTATGCCCAAAGGTGTCTCGGGTCGCCTCCTTGGATAGACGATCTGTTGATAGGATACAACAGTTTGGCCTCTTCAGGTAAGGGTATCTGCTGACATGATAAGCCTGCCTTGCCTTCCTCTACGGGAAAGGCTGTTGGGAGTACTAGCATGTTGAGTTGGTTTCTCTAGTTGGGGTGACCTTGAGATGATATTATAGTTTATGTATCTCTCCCACTTTTTTAGGATATGGAATGACCGCTCAACCACAAGAATTTTCTCTAGGACTTAAACCATCTGAATCTTCCTTTGAACTTTGCGCTTCTTGAGATCTCTATAAATTTTTGTTGTTGTTTGATTCAGCACGCTCTTCTGAATCTTCGAACATTTGTCTTCCTCATTCTTTTCTCCTCTTCCCGCAACAATCTGGATGCTGCGAAGTGCCATGAGGTTTTTTAGGAAGTGGAACTCGCGGTAGCACTCGATGGTGATTACGACAAAGCTCGAGGGTCTTCACCGTCACTTCAAAATCCCTCATGAGTTTCACTTCGTCATTCATGCATCTTCCAAACATCCCATCTCGGTACTGAAGGTCAAATGATTTTTTTTCTGTGGTCCAACTCTTTGTTGGACTTCGTTTCCCCTTGGGAATCATGTTGGTTGAGATCTTCAATCACTTTCGGTGTTTGTGCAAATAGACCCATCTTCCTTGAGGATGTTGGTTACCTTCATCATAATTTTGCACCGTGAGAAGTGTTCTCGGACTTTCAATATCTTTCACCATCTAATTTTCTTTTGATGCCTACATCTGTTGTGGATCTCCATTTCATGTCCCTTTCCCTAGTGATTTTGGGGTGCTCTGAAACCCCAAAACTGGATTGAGAAGTTCTTTTTTGTAGGTCCCAGAGAATGACATCCCTCAACGACCATTTGGACGACCTACTGCTGAGTCATTGTTAGGTGGGGCCTTTTTAAGAATGTATCTTATATGTGCAAGGCATCTTACTATCTTAGAGTATTTGCAGTTTTCTCTTATTTCGGCGACGGGCTCTTTGGGGGAACCAACCGTCAAGAGTTTGTGGAAAATTTCTTCTTTGGGGAATCAACCCTTGAGAGTTTACCTGTCAAATTTGTATGCCATCTCCTTTCTCCGCCTCATTATTTCCAACTGATAACTATTCAACCTCCCACTCTCCACTTGTTGGCAATGTAGTTCCCGTATATCGGCTCCTCTTTCACCGAGCAATTCACTACTGACAAAGTTTGGCAAATGGCTCGTCTTAATGACATGATGTTCACCCTTAGTCATATCGAGCGAAACTTTGGCCTCTACTAACTAGCACCACCCCTCTAGACACCTGTACTATCGTGCTGCACCTACTAACACCAGCCCAATTGTTCCCTGCAGCCTCCAAACTGCGCCTCCGCCACAACAATCCATCACAACAACACCAGCCCTGAACACCGAACTTAGACACGCTCTCCTGCACCCAACTTTATGTCTCCCTCACAACGACCACACCAACCTCAATTCTACCCCCCCCCCCCCCCCCCCCCCCCCCCCCCCCCCCCCCCCCTCCAACGACCACAATCTTGACACCCTGCTTCCACTTTGAACCCTTCTTCTACTCAGAACCTTATTTCCTCTATGCCTATTCTTTCCCCGCTCGAACTGTCTCCAAGGTCCAATCCATGGTCAACTCTGGCCCCACAATCCCACGTAAAATAGATCCTTGCCATCTCTTCTTCACTCAATGCATCCATTAACGTACCTCACTCTCTCCCATTAAAGCTAATGACACACATACACTAGTGAAGACCCAATACAACCTCTTCACCACCGAGCGCCCCTTACCGGCACGTCTGGTACTCGACAACTTCCTCTCTACTATTTTCCAACGTCACGTTGAACCCGACTCATCCCCTTGTTCTGACTATCAGTGTCATCAACTTTGTGCCTTCAAGATCATGCCATCGAGTTCTAACATGACAACACAAGTGCTCCCACATCCTACTGCCTAACTTTTCTCGTCCCACATGTAACCCTTTTTCGTCACTCACCGGGCCCCACACATTCAACCTCAATGCACCTTTTTTCGAAACATCCCCCCTACCTCCTACCACACCAAAGCTTTTAATTTACAATACAACCATTTTAACACTTCCAAAACTCACACCTAATTTCACCCGGAAAAAATCACTACCATCTTTCTATCCATAATCATCACACCCACCGGTCACCTCAAGGTTCCTTAAAATTTCACGCAACTACATGACCCCTCCATATCTAGTTGTATAACCTTTGACCCTCTACATCGTCTATAGAACAACCCCTGATGAACTACAAGATTATCTTCATCGTCCAAGTCTTTAGAGATTCAGATAAAAGGGTTCACTTAGCATGCGATAATGTCTTCCACTTACAACTTCTTTCATCTCACCTTTCCGTGAGGGCAAGACATTTTCTCAACTAGTGGGCAGTACCACAGAGATATCTACCCCAAGATCCTGGTCAATGAGACTTGCTTAGATACATGCATGCCGCACCACTCATTCTTCCGTTGTTGAGGCACTACAACATACAGGATTGCCGTCTGTCATGAATGATGTGATGCGGGCCCTCAGGCCCTCTGGGCCAATCGTTCTTAGGACCTCGTGTCTCTATGGCACTATTATGTTGGTTGTCAGTGAGTGAACACAAGTTGAATGGTTTTGTTGTGTGCCTTAAAGCGCTTTGATGACATTTTCTTTACAACAGTCTGATTGAACATTGTTCAAGTCCTGGTACCTCTTCTTGTTCATTGGCATTGGAATCTATAACAATTTGATTAAAAAAAATGCATTTGTTGACTCCAATCTAAACTCAAAATCAATTTTGAGTGAATTTTAAAAAGTCTAACATGTTCAAATATATATATAGAAATAATTACCCAAACCTCCCCTATAAGTTAGCATAATTACTGAGAGCACCCCTCTTGTTTTTGAAATTACAAAAACTTCCCCTTAAGTTTTCATTTCATTACAAAAATCTCCCTTGGACTTTTCATTTCCTAACATCCATGAACAAAAATACCCCCTGAGAACTGTACACCGAGGGGGGGATTTATGTGCATGGATGTTATGAAATGAAAACTTCAGGGGTGGTTTTTGTAATGAAATGAAAATTTTAGGAAAAGTTTTTGTAATTTCGAAAATAAGAGGGGTTTTGTCAGTAATTTAGCAAAGTATAGGGGAGGTCCCGGTAAATGGCCCTATATATATATACATACGAGTGACAGGGCACGGGGGCCCCCCGTGCGGGCGGCGACATTCGGCAGGGGTGACGGCATTCGGCAGGGGCGGCAACATTCGGCGGAGGCGACATTCGGCTGGGGTGACATTCGGCAGGGGCGGCGACTTTCTGCGAGGGCGGTCTATTTTTAAATCAGTATATATAAAACTTAATTTAATTTTGTTCAACAAAAACTATATGGTGTGATGGTTGTTATCTTTGGTTGACATAGTGGAGACCTGAGTTCAATTCTCACCATTGACAAATTTTATGAGATTAAAAAACAGGTCATGACACTTATTTTTCAATAAATTTAAGTGTAAAATCGTAATTTCATGTTGTATGGTACTCTACACCTTCATAGTTTTATGTCACCCCCTAGTAGATTTAGGAGACCTATGAAAAAGTGGAGAGAGAGAGAGCGGTTTGATCCGACGGCTGATGAAATATCATGTCAGATTCAACGGCCGTAATCATTTCAACGGCTTTAAAATTCATGGGTTTGATATTTCTTTATATATGGTAAAGATATATTGGTAATATTTATGTTTATATATATGTATACTAATTGAAATTTATTTTCGAGTCATCTTGAAACCAATTTCAGTTCAATCCATAATCGTATCAGTTCAAATAGAGTTATTGAGTTGAAATTCAAAAGATAGAGGGATAGAACCTGTAGTTTAGCAACCACATATATATCAAGCACATATTTTTCTGTTGGTGAAGCAATTTAAAATAAATTTGTGAAAATTTTGGCCGAGCCCTGAAAAATTTGCATGCGGACGGGGTATGGACGAAAACATCGTCTCGACGTTAGATCGCGCTCCTTCAAACGCCTTCCCCGCCTTAGTTTCGTAAATTATAGTTGCTGGCTTGTAATTTTTTTTCCACCATGGTCTTAGTGTAAATTGAACTTCACATTTACTATGGCTTAGTTATCAGTGACCCTACACCAGAAATTATTTTTCATCCATTTTTTCCTCTAACTTGAATTTTCATGTGTAAAATAGGAAGCTTGGAACAAATTCAACTCCGAGGAACTCTTCTAGCGTATCTACATAAGATTTCGCTGGTATAAACACCGCACGAGCGGTCGGCGAGAGATGTGCATCCCGTAGTCAGTTGTAGTAAATTTTTTTGCAATTAATATTGTTTTATTTTATTTTATTTTGTCTTGCCCTATATATATACATTATATATATCATCAATCATTGATTTTAATGGTGCTTCCAAACTACATGCAGCTCTTTATCAGACCAGAAAATTGTGAGGAAGAGGTACAGAACTAATTTCTCTATGCCTGCTTGTAAAATTTGACCGTTGTAGAGTATGAAAAAGCCTATTTTTCAAGTCTCTTATGTGTTCTGTTCTGCTCTAATCGTAGCATTTTTCGCTCTCCCATTTCACCTGGACTTTTTCGCTCTTTCAACAACCGGACGATTCTTTTTTTCTTAAAACTGTGCTGCGCTTAGCGAAATACTGTCTTCCTAAGAAAGGTGGAGTGAAAGACCTTCACGGTTTCGCCCCTTTCGATTTCGATGTGTTAGGGTTGAATTGGAATTTTCTTCTGCTTCTATTTGATTTTAGGAAGCAGTGTAGACTGATTAATCGCAAGCATCGGATATGGGATTGTGCCAGCGGATCCATCTCTGCGTTCAGGATACGAAATATGATCATTTTTGTGCGCTTATACGATCGTATTTGCCAAAAACATTTGTTTGTATGATCATAGTTTTTGGCATGTGCTGGATTGGGGCATTGATTGATAAAAAAAAAAAGAGAAATGTTACAGGTACACCAATATTGGCTATTCACAGCCCAAACAATTATATTTGCACACCATGTTATTGGCAAATCAAATTCAAATTTTTATATTTGATCTAAGAAAGGATTTTGGGTACGTATGCGCACCTCCACGAGGTGCGCGTGCACTTGCAACCGTAGGATCGCGAGATCCAACGGTGCAGATTAATATTTGCACTATATTACAGGAGTATTAGATGATCTTAGACCGTTGATCGTGAGATCCTACGGTGGATCTGCTCGCGCGGGAGGTGCGCATACGTACCCAAAAAATTTTTGTTGATCTAAAGTTGCGCCTTTGTATCCGATCTAATTACTTTTTTTGTTGAATGTATACTCTGTTTGATAGAATCGACTACGAATGAAAGCATTTCACAGCTTTTCGCTCTGACTCTCCAGCCTCACAAAGACTGAATGAAAGCGTTATACTGTTTCGCTCTCATCACAAGTTTCACCAAAACGACTGCTCTTCATATAGCACCGCAAAGATCGAATATCTGTACATAAATTGGGCTCTATCCCTACTGCATTTGCCATCAGGATTGATGTGGAGAGGAATGGGGGAGGTCGGTGAGGCGAGCACGTAGTGAATAGTCTTGGGCTGGGGTGCAGATAAAGGAGCTTGGGAGTTAGAAAAGCAAGAATTTTGGTGCTTATTTGGTTACTTTGTGGTGTGCGGATAGTGATTTAAGTAGTCATTATATTCGTTGAGCTTAGTGGGTTAAAGGGGATCCGGATCCTCTAGATTTGGTGCGAGAACTCCACCATGGAGTTCAATCCAACGGGCGAGAAAGCATTATGATCATCAATCCAACGGCTGGTATATTTATTCGTTAGAAGACAAAAAAAACAAAAACTAAAAAACAAAAAAAAATCTAAAAATAAGGGGGCTCTCGCCCGTTGAATTGAAATCCAACGGGCGAGATCGCGGGAACTTCACCCCTGGAGTTCCCGCACGAAATCTAGAGGATCCGGATCCGGTTAAAGGACTCTAATTTAACCTTTTACAAGTAAACTATGCGTGCATATATTTTATAGCATGCTTATAAATTAACAGAAACAATTCTAATTAAATTTCTATGTAGCTGTATTTTCCTTAATGTGTCATTCGTAGCTCTTAGCCTCCCCTCTTATGCATTACTTTGGGAAATTCTTGGGCCCGGGTCTCTCTCCAGATTTGGAGACGGGGCCGTTGTGATGCTGCCACATGGCGTAAAGTTTATAATATGATCGTAAGATTTACATAATATGATCGCAAGATTTACATAATATGATCGCAAAGTTACAAAATTGATAGCAGGAAGTTCAACTTTAATCGTAGGATGTCCAACTTTTATTGCAGGAAGTCTACGTGGCAGTATCGCAACGGCCCCGTCTTTAAATCCGGAGACAACTCCAAAAGTTTTCTCATCACTTGAGGGAAGGGGAAATTTCCTACTTCGTGGGTCGGCGAATGTGTAAGAGAGATAGAGAGAGTGGAGAGTCGAAAAATAGACTATGTTTGGGTGGGGAGCGGCGGTTGGAGATGGAACGAAATTCGTAAACGCTGCTCTCTTCGGACCCTCATAAAATAATCCTAAAAATCATAAACCCTAAAACCCTAATACCCAGACAAACTAAAAATATTTTTTTTTCAAAACTGCAAAAAGAAAAAAACCTAAACAAATGGGGCCTAAGAGAGGAGAGATAAGTAGGTGCGCGTGCGCACATAGCTCTATGTGTACAGTGCAAGTGATCCATCCAATCCTTGATCCAGTGGTTTGGAAAAAATGGGCCTTCAAAGAAAAGTACCCTCCGCCCTCACAAAAAAAGGCGAGCGATGAAGGGCTTGGATTTCTTCCAGCGCACACAGCTCCTGTGCGTCGAGCGCACGAAAAAATGAGTCCTAAGATAGGGTGTGGTGGTGGTGTTTGGAGATGAAATAAACCATCTTCCGGAACGCGTCTCCTTATAGATGGTTGATATTCAGTACTGTGTCGAGTAAACCGATCGGGTGGACTTGCCGAGGAAGCCTCTGTGATTGCCGCTCGTGATCAAGGCGTCAATCTTCACAAGTGGAGACTCGAATGAGTGCTAAAATGTCAGGGTGGAGCGATTATTGTGTACGACCCCAGAGCTCGTCCAGGACCAATGAGAATACACCGTTTGCGTGCACAGAAGGGCCCGCGGTTTGCTGCATTCCCATTGGTCCCAGACGGGCCCGCGTACATAATTCTGCCGCCAAGGTGGCATCTATAGGTGCAGTACCATATTTATAAACAAACTTTTTTTTTGAAAGTTGGGAAGCAAACTAAAAATATAGATTGAGAAGGACTTGGTTTATACTTGTTTTAATTCTCCTTCTTTCTCCCTCTCTTTTTTGTCTCTCTTCTCTCACCCTTTTTTCTTCTTCTAATAAAAAAGAAATAAAATAATGTTAAAATAGTGTTTTTATATATGGTTAGACTAGCAGTCTTGTACTAGATTTCTTTTCGTGCGACGCCATAGCTCATGCGCTACTAAATACTATTGCAACTGCACAATGCGCCCGTCATATCCTTTGCAAGGCCTGCAATCAGGGGCAGATCTATAGAGGGGGTCAAAGGGACATTGACACTCTCATTTTTTAACGTTTTATTATAAGCGGACTAAAATTTTGCTATTCATAGACTAATTTGTCTATTTGTTGGCCAACTTTGATTATACGTAGACTAAGCTCAGCTAATTAATTGCACTCCCAAATTTTATTTCGAATCTGTGTCTCGCGGCCCGGCTACTCACCCTCGGTTAGTTGCGAAATAGATCGAGGTTTCAGGAATTAGGGCAGAGCTTAATCTTGAAAAGTGCTTGGGCATCCCTCTTCCTCTTTTTCGACGTCGAGAAGCGCAACAGGAATCCTCGGCGCAGATCCTCGAAGGCATAGATGGACCCCACGGGGAGCTGGTGGAACTAATCCATTGCCTTCTCCTTCAGGGTAGTAGCAAAGAGCTGACACTGGAAGGCATCCGGCATAGGCCTGATAAAGACCATGTCCTCGAATTACTGCTGGTGCTGAACTGAGTCATCCTTGCCGGAGTAGTAAGACATCTCCGACCCCCTGAACCGGGGCCGATAGGATCAACTCACAAAAGGGACTCCCCCCCCCCCCCCCCCCCCCCCCCCCCCCCCCCCCCCCCCGGCTCGTCCACCCGCATCTGCTCGACCTCTTTTGGGGTGGGGCGAATGGGGGCCTGATGCCTCCCCGCTCGCCCCCCTTGGGGCTGGGCGAGCGTGGGAATGACACGTCCCCACTCGCCCCCTAGGGGCTGGGCGAGTGGGGGAATGACACCTCCCCACTCGCTCCCTCTTTGGAGGCCGGGCGAGTGGGGGTCGGATGCCTCCTCACTTGCCTCCCCCCGCACCTCCTTCCTGGATTGCTGACCGGGAGTGCTCTAGCCCATCCACTGGGGCGGGACCTCCGGACCACCTCCTCTCCTAGCTTCGCCTATCGTGGTGAAAGCTACCTGCAAGGTCTGCAGGACCTCCCGCTTGAAATTTTCAAACATCTCCAACGTCACTCCAGCCACCGGGGGATGCGAGTGGCCAGGGTCGGATCCTCCTCCCCCCCCAACCATAGAGCTCAGCTTGAGATTTTCCGTGCTGGTCACTCTCCACGCTCACCGCACCATAATGTTGAAACCAATAACTTGGCTTCCGTGGAGTTCAGGGTCCCCAAAAGAGGGGGTGACCTCACACCTACTTCTCTCAAGGGAGAGCGCTAGGTTGAAGACTTAGGAAACTAGGAACAAGACTAAGGGCTCAGCGAGGAGGTCCCACCACACACCCGGAAGATCTTAGAGCGTTTCCCCTCCCAAGCCAATGCGGAGTTTGGGGCACCTTTGGAGGCACTCTTCCCCCACCAAAGAAGCCTAGGGGGGAGAGTGGCCTAAAGAGAGAGATCTGTCTTCAAAGGTGCCCCCTTGATCCTATTTATAGATTTCTGGACTTGGTCTGCCAATAGCCACATTCTGGCCTACGAGATTACGAAAATACCCCCGGATTTGGCCTGCCAACAGCCAAATCTCGTCATTTTGAGACGTTAAACGCAGACCGCCCCCTCTCCTCGGGGCTGGGCGAGAGGGGGCAGGCCTCCCTTACCAGAGCTGGGGCGAGAGGAGGCAGGCCACCCTCTCCTCTCGCACCCCCCCCCCCCCCTTGCTGGGACAGGGGCGAGAGGGGGCCAGCGGCCCCCCCTCTCGCCCCCCTGCTGGGGCGGGGGCGAGAGGGGGCCAGCGACCTCCTCCTCTCGCCCCCTTGCTGGGGCGGGGGCCCTTGCTGGGGCGGGGGCGAGAGTGGGCCAGCGGCCGCCTCCCCTCGCCCCCTTGCTGGTTGGGCGAGCGGGAGGCTCCCGCCTCCACCGCTCGCCTCCTACACAAGCTGGGCAAGCGGGAGGCCTCCGCCTCCACCGCTCGCCCCCCCTCTTTCACTGCCCTGGACCGTGCTGAGAAATAATGTCTTAAAAGACCCCTTGGGTCCCGGGAGCCCACTCGGCGAATACATGGTTGTACATGGAGGCTCGCGGGAGAAGGTGGGAATCGCAAAATCTGACCTCCGTAGTTCGTATTTGGGAGGGGGTGTTTTTCTCCTACATGCGATTTCCATGAGAATTCAAATGAATTCCAATTCCAAGCTCATTTTACGGCCGCCGAACGCCAGAATTGAAATTACCAATTGAATTCCAATTCCAACGCCCCAATTCCAACGAAAAGAGAAAAATGCACCAAATACCGAATACCGCCCAAATCTGTGGGCGGCTCTCTGACCCGTTTCTTCGCAGATGGACAAATTCAAAACGGCAGGCTAATCTGCTGCACCGCCACGATACGCATGTGCTAAACCCGCGTTCATTTCCCACGTGCCGATCTCCTCCACATTAACGCGACACGTGGCATTTATACCTTCGCACCTTCTTCTGTTTTGCTATTTCCCCACACTTTCGAGATTCCGGTCATCGACCGTCGCCGGTGGACTCCGCGCGTTTCGCTCGAACCCGCCGTCCCGCCCCCATTTATAAATCGAGCCAGCCCCGTCTTTTGCTCTCCCGGCCTTGCATCCATCTATATTTGATCGACCATTTCTCCGGAGTCGGGGGAGATTTCTAAAATGGCGCAGGAACAGGGGACGATTTCCTCGATCAGGAAGTGGATCGTGGATCACAAGCTGCGGACAGTAGGTAATCTTCAATTTTGTATGGTTTTGTTTGTGATCATGTGTTGTTTTTCTGCGCGAATCTGGGTGATTTTTTGATATTTGCGCTCGGATTGTTCTTTGTTTGTGTGAAAGGATGCCTATGGCTGAGCGGGATCGGGAGCTCGATCGCGTATAATTGGTCTCAGCCCAATATGAAAACCAGCGTTAAGATCATCCACGCTAGGTATGCTTCATTGTTCTTATTTTATCTGAATTCGATGATTTTTCAGGTTCTTCTAGGGTAGTTTTAGGGTGAAATTGCCCATCTCGTCGAATTGTTTGTTTTAATTTGGTAATCTTCCCACACCATGAGACTCTAGAGACTCGGAGTATACCGATTCGTGTACCTATAAAAGCAACATCACCATTACCGCTAGTAATCGTACCCTTGATGAAATAGCATTCGCCTTCTTCCTCAAGCAATAATACTAATCAGTAGACATCAGGGCTGCCTGAAACAATCTCCCCAGACCACAAGAATCTACGCAGACTGCATCCATATGGTGATGTTCCAAGCAAGCTCACCGCATTTGCCATTTAATTAATGCTAGGATGACCAAACAATTCTTCATATCATTGCAATTTTTTTCCTTTTAATGCCATCATGTCATTTTGATTCTAACTTTCAGAATTAAAATGCCTCTTTGCTAAAAAAAAGCAACCATGCCATGATCACGATGCATAGTGCCATATGCCCCAACTATAACTACAAGATCGAACATGACAAATCTAAATTTTTTTCATCACAATATATCATTCCCTCATAATACCATAATCTCTTATGTTCATATGCAACTATATTATAAGGTCGAATGACAATATGCAATTACAGCCATTAGAGCTCCGTTTGGTTCAGTGGCGGCGGTCATGAACGCGGTGGTAAAATCGTCATTCATGAACGCCCACTTAAGGAACTTCATCCACTTGAACAGTTGAACATAAAAGTGGATGAAGTTCCTTAGGTGCCCGTTCAAGAATGACAGTTTTACCACCGCGTTCACGACCGCCACCGTCGTGCCAAACAAAGCCTAGTTGTCATGACAATATGAAGTTACGAGGTGTTGTATCCTCTTAAAAGCACCATCAAAGCCACATAAAACCGCAATCTCATGAAATATCAATACAAGCTCAAGCTCATGTCAATTACGGAATTGACAAATTTTACACTAGTACTCATACCCATTGCTTGTTGCCCATTGAACATTTAAAATTATGGAAGCGTCTATTTTTTGCATGCTAGGCATGAATGACACGACATTTCATAGTGTAATGACTCATAACCTTTGCTATGGACCTATGGTCACCACCTATGCCTTATAATTTTTTAAGTAATAATTACCAAAACTTCCCCTGGGAGTTAGCATAATTACTGGTTGCACCCCTCTTATTTTTGAAATTACAAAAACCTCCCCTGAAAGTTTACATTTCATAACATCCATGCACAAAAATACCCCCTCGAGTAAATTTTCAAGGGGGGTCTTTTTTGGCATGCTATGCTTGAATTGACATGACATTTCATAGTGTAATGATTGATAACTCTTGCTATGGACCTATGGTCACCACTTATGCCTTTTAATTTAAAAAGATGTTTCATGTTTCAAAATTTATTAATTACATATGATCTCAATTTCATGAATAAGCATAGCAGTAACAAAATATTTCTTTTTTATGAATTACTGAGTAAAATTGAGGGAGCTAAGCCTATACTGGCGTCATTAGTGTCAATAAATGACACTATTACTGCATAATTTCCTCATGTAATACAAAAAGCTAATAACTAATAAGATAGAATTCTTAGTGTTAAAATAGTAGTATTTCACATGAGAATGTGTAGATGTTCACATGGAGACTAAGAGCCACCTAAATCTTGAAGGCTCAAAAAATTCCGAAGGAAAGACGCTCTCGCTATGTGATTGCACATTCTCCTCGGACCGCAGCGAACACTCAAGTGAGAGAGGGTGGAAAATAGAAGGCTTGGCGAGGGTTTATATTTTTGTAAGGGGAGATGTGAAAAAATAATTTTCCATTGCTCGACACTTAACTATGCATGGCATGACTGCTCCATCCTCAACCATGTAGTTAGAATCTAGCTATCTATTTTGTATTATGGTTTTACATGAAGGAGGACTAGGGTTTAGGGTAGTATCATGTACTGGCACAAATAGTGGCAGAAAGACCACGAGCTTAGTTAAATTATCGTGCTATTACCACGCTTATATATGATATTCAAAGAGTAGTTGTAAAGAATCTTTATTATTTCTGTAGAATTTTCATGTTTTATCTTCCTTCTTAAACCGTCTAAATGACAATCTAAAAGATTCAAAAATGTGTTTGGGTGTGTGGTTAATCACTCCATCAAACTATGAAAACTATTGTCCAGAGATTTTACTTATAAGTCGAGTGAAGTTGATGGATCATGGTTTAACTGAAGCTACACAACCTGAGATTGTTCTTTGCCTTAAATTCATTAAAGCATAATATTTTCTACAACTGAACACATTCACCACAAAAAGGGCAGAGGGGGAATTAAAGGAAAAATGAAAAAAAAAATATATTAGAAATATGAATAGCAAGGGAAAAGGGACAAAACATCTACTTTTGCTTGGCAACTTTAACATTTGTTCCTCTCTCCCTCTTGTAGATACACTACCAATTCCTTCGATGTTCGATCTCTAACTGGGATCTATAGGAGTCTGTCTTAGATTTTACGACTTCAATTCATTCATAGTTGTCATTGTCGAACATTTTTCCTTATAAACGTAGGGACCTTTTGTGATTATCATTTGAAACTCGCACAAAGTAGGAACTACACAGCATTTTGGCCACTCTACAATCAAATGGGAGAACTCATTCTATTAGTTCATTAGTTACCTTTCTATGCCTTTTGGAATTAATCTGGCTCTTAGGACAAGATATTTTGATATTACAACTCGAAGATCCATGACTGACTTTGGCCTTCAAAAGAATATATATTCTACCTATTTTTGATCTACATTCCTTTTGTTCAAGTGTAAATGTGTATCATACTTGAATCTAGTTTTTAGTTGATACTCTTTAGCCTGCGTAACTTCTCGATGAAGCAAATAGCAATGATGACAACTTTAGATTTTATGCCTTCAATGCACAGATTTCTGCCTGCATGTGCAACACGAAAATAGCGAGTTTTCCCAAGTCTTTTACAGTTTGCGCATGTATGTTTTCCTTACAATACTCAAGTCTGACTAATTATGCTACGAACCGAGCTTGTGGGAAGACTCTAAGAGGCTAGGCAGTAAATTATCAAATCTCAATGTATGCCAATAACCTGTTTCATTCGGTTTGCACCGACGGGGGTATGAATTTGAACCAATAAGCTTGCTCTTTTATTACTGAAATCATGTGATGAAGTTGCAAAATTCATTAATATACATCCTTGTGTCTTACTGAAGAATAAAAAACATAATCATATTTTGGCAGGTAAGCTAATCTTTGTTAGTATTTTTCTAATGTTTCGAAAAAAATTTCCATTTCCTTCCACTCAAATTTCTAAAACAATCATTTGCCGTTCCCAAGCCCTGATGAGAAATGGTGAGGGCTGCTTTAGGTAGACGGCCAACGTAAAAATTTAGTCACTCTTATAAATATCTCTCACTATGGTGGGATAAAGGCTTGAGTGTTGTTGTTGTCCTTCCACTCAAATTCCTACCATCCACACAACCATCATGTTATATTACATGGGAAACTGTACGGGCCAGAAATCCATAACTCGTCTGAGGTGAAAATGGTAGCGGCAAGGATACTGCGGCTGCTTGCGGGAGCTCTAAGGGAGCATCAAACACCGACTAGAGAAACTAAGAGATAATTCTTATCTACCATTTCCCTAGCCCAATGAGGTCTTTAAACAGAGTTACATATGTAGACAATTCACAAATAAGTTCACACACAATATACTAATTACAAAAATACTACAACAACACTCAAGCCTTTATCCCACCATAGTGGGGTCGGCTATATGGATCCTTTGTCGCCATTGCACCCTATCTTTAATCATAGTCTCACTAATGCCTAAGTACATCTTATGTCTTTCCTTATAGTTTCATTCCAAGTCTTTTTTGGTCCACCCCTCCCCCATTTAACATGTCTAGTGACTAAACTCTCACAACGCCTAAGAGGTGCCTCTAATGGTCTCCTAAGTACATGTCTAAACCATCTTAAACGAGCTTCTCACATCTTGTCTACAATTGGCGCCACTTCTGTCTTATCCCTGATACATTCATTCCTAATTTTATCCAGTCTCGTGTGACCACACATCCACCTAAGCATTCTCATCTCCGCAACTCTCATTTTTTGCTCATGTACACCTTTCACTGCCCAACACTCAGAACCGTAGAGCATTGCTGGCCTAATTGCAGTACGGTAAAACTTGTTTTAAGTTTTAATGGTACTTTACGATCACATAAGATCCCAGACGCGCCTCTCCACTTCAACCAACCTGCCTGGATTCTATGTACTACAACATAATAAAAATGCACAAAAGACAAGTTAAATTTAAAAGCACTAATTAGATAATTCCAAGCAGTTTTTCTCGACTGCGACCATAACAAAAACTTCGCAAGTTCGGTTTTGTGAAAGCTTATAAATTGTCTCGACTGCGACCATAACAGAAACTTCGCAAGTTAGGTTTTGTGAAGCTTATAAATTGCTAATGAATGGTAGGTTGTTTAAACTGTACACGATTGTTAATTTCATCAAAAAAATTACTAATTCCATAAAATATGATTAAATTATCTAACCTGGGCATTTGAATGCAGGAATTAAGATCAATTTATTATCAAATAAGTAGTATGTTGTATGGGCTTTGTTTGGCATTTAAATCATTTAGTTGTCAGTGGTTCTTTGCTTAGTTGGTCTATTGTGTGGTTATTCCATTTTTTTTATAAAAAGATTCTTTCAGATACTTGTAATAACTTTGGAGGGGAGCCTTGGTGCACCGGTTGAGGTGTTGCCGTGTGAATTTGAGGTCACGGGTTCGAGTCCTGAAAGCAGCCTCTTGTAAAAATGCAAGGTAAGGTTTGCCTACATTTCACCCTTGTGGTGGGACCCTTCCCCGGACCCTCGCTGCGCGCAGGGGTGGATTCAGGAATTTCAACAAGGGGGGCCTGAACCTTTTAAGAAGTTTGAGAAACTCGTAGTCAACGAAGACAGTGCTGGGGTTTGACTTTCAAAAATAAATGAAGTCACATAACAACTTATTGTGTATGCGTGAGAAGCACTAATTAAAGATACAATAAAAAGAATATTTATACATTTAGTGCATATATCTATATACTTTTTTTTAATTAGAGGATCATATAAAAATACACTAATTAGAAAGTCATCTCAATTCTAGAATCATTTGCAGGGTATCTAAGTGATTCATTTATACGAATATGAATTAAAATTATAAAATTTTCTACATATATACACTGAGGAAAAGAGAGTTTCACCTCTTCAAATGAATTTATACAAATCTTCTCCTTGCACCAATATTTGTTTATACGAATGAATCTAAATTTTTAAATTTATTTATAATATATATTATTTACTAATAAATGATTACCAACCGAAGATAATGAAGGAATTCCACCAATTCAAGGTTAGGAAATAGTAATTTTTGTTTGCTTGAGCTGAAACATGAAGGGGTGTTTGGTAGGACCTCCGCAGACGGAAACGTAGATGATTGTGTGGTGCATTAAGATGTCGCGCTATTTTGTGCCGAATGTGGCAGTGTTTCTTTCAGAGATGTCGAAGAAGCTATGAGTAGAGAAGGTGGAGCCAACAAGGTCAAAATTGGTTGCAGCTATCTCAACTAAATTTGCACATGTCCAACAACAACAACAACAATTAGTTAAGCCAGTTAGCTGTCATGTCATCTTCCTCTTCTTCCAACAAAAAAGAAATTTGAACGTCTCCACCTTTCTAGAGTTTTTTCTCCCTCATTCGGCCACCTTTTTTGACGATGTAGTCAAAATTCATTGTCTCGACGAGAGGAATCCAAATTCATCATCCATTTTGCTAAAATTCTTGAGGGGGCGGATCTGCCCCTGGCTGCGCGAGGATGCTTTGTGCACTGGGCTGCCCTTTATACTTGTAATAACTTTGTAGTATACTTATGACACACCGACCCATTTTAATCATCTATTTTGATTATATATCTTCATTGTTTTGGAATGCAAATGTGATTTAAATTGACCTACCTAATCCCAACATGCTAGATGGTTTGGCACAAGTTATAGATACATTATCAACATTGAAAATTGAAATGTGCAAGAATTTGGACTTTGATGTAGGTTTGAAACTTAATTATTATATTGAATTGCACACTCTTCATACTTATATTTGTTCACATGTTATGCACAAATACATATAACCTTATATACTTATACATTTAAATAGTTGAATTCTTTTGTTATACAAAAAATTTCATTCTCACGGCGTGTATTTTCCATCATATGAAATCGCGGCCATCTGGTCGAATTATGAAGCCGCTCGACGAGCGACGGCCGAGCACTTTTGTCATCGTACACTGCCCAAAATGGGCCCTGTGCACGCCCACTGCATTTATTTTTTAATCTTTAAACCATCACGGTTTTTGTTAGATTAGAGAGATTAAAATCAAAGGGCTAAGATTATTTTGATGGTCCCATATTTTTTTTATAATATAGTATTTTTTCCCATAAATGATTTTTTTTTTGGAAAATGTAGGTTGCATGCTCAGGCGCTGACCCTAGCCGCTCTAGCCGGAGCCGCAGCTGTGGAGTACTACGACCGTCGTTCTAATCCCGAACCAAAAGTCGACAGGTTTACGCGCCAGTACCTGCCTCACACCCACAAAGATTGAACCGTATCCTGCTAGAAGCGCGCTGATCAGTTCTCGACCAGGTCAAGTGCGGGTCGCGGGTTATGTATTCTGCTCATTCTAGCTCTAAGCCTTACATGGGCTGAGCAACTGACAGGTTTATTATAGGTTTTGGATTGTTTATTTTGCTTTTAAAATATATAATATTTTAGCCTATTATTAGCTGTGGGGGTTTTGAACACAGCAAAATGGCATGCTAATATTTGGCTGAAGCCACTCTATCTTAATGTAATAAGTATTTTTGTTTCATGTTCTTAGTAATTTTATCACTGCAAAGGATATATCTTTTCTGCTTCCTTTTATGCATTTATTGATGTGATCTTCTTTTGTCTTCATTTCATGATTTTTTTCTATAATTTATTTATTTGATGAGAAATTTTCTATGTTGCATTTTTCAAAAACCGCGAATGCTATTTGTTGCCCTTTGAATAGCTTTCATTTGGAGTTGACGATCCTCCGAAACGTTGTTTTATGTTTGATTCTGATCGCATGGAAGGAGCTTCATTCAAAAACAAGGATCCTACGAGACCGTTTTAGTGCAAAATTACAACTACAATGGCATTTGCAGTTGTAAATAGACTGTATTTTCAGCTGCAAATTACAGTCGTAAAAATAGTTCAAAATTTTACTTTTTTTACAGTTGTATTTTTACCTCAAAATATATACATATACAACAACAGAACCCATATAGTCCTCAATCACTGGGGGTATGGGCAGGGGAAGATTGGAAACAGACCTAACCTTTGGCACTATGCACAAAGTGGCTTCTCTCAGAGGAGGAAGACCTAACCTTTGACAATAAATACACAAAGTGGCTTCTCACAGAGTACCTATGAAATATTGTCCCCATATACCGTCGTGTTTGTTGCTGAATCATGCCTCAAATCAAAGCCAAAGACACCAGAGAGGGCGGATCATGCTTCCCCTTTTCTTCAAATGTCCGTAAAAATACATGGATCAATATTCACTACTTATTTTGTGAAAAAATAAAAAACATAGCAGAAATTTAAATTTGCCGCATGATCATCTATATACGTTGGACGCATATAAAAATTAGGGCTCAAACGGACCCTAAGGACCAACCAGACCAACTTGGGTTGACCAACTTTGGACAACCATCCCCTCTTCTTTATTTATATCTATATTTATACTATATTAAAAAAGAAAAATTATGTGTACTCTCGTGTAATGTGAGGATCATAGGGTTAAGCTTAGTCGTTCAATTTGTTTTTAAATTAAATATTTTTAAAAATATTAATAAAAATATCAAAATATGACAAGGTTTAAACTTGAGGTCAAGAGTATTTTACAAATACTTTTTTCTAGATAGTTTTTATGAAAAAAAAGTGTAATAAATTTTCAAATATTTGTTAGAGCAATAGCGCATTGGATGTATATAACATTAGTAAGTGTACCGTCACGGTCGCACTAGAGTCCATCGTATGCACCGTCACAGCAACATAAGTTAAAATTTGTTATGAAATTGGACCGAGCACCGCGGTAGCGCAATGAAAAAAATCGAGCACAAAGCAATCACAAAATAAAATGGTACGAGTGAGATATCAAGCACACACACAGACGACAAGAAAATTTACGTGGTTCGGAGAGGAGCTCCTACGTCCATGGGGAGATCGGAAAAGATCCACTGATAAAATGAGGAGTTACAGAGAGGTTACACAGAGACCGAATCACGGTCGTAGACAAACTCAAGGTTGAAAACAGAGTACTGATGGAAATCCGATAATAATGGAGTCCCGGAAGCAGGCCGTCGGAATAGAGCCCGACCAGATGTCGCTCCACCTGGAGCCGACTGGATGCGCCGCCGCTAGCTCGGCCAGATGTCGATCCCGCCTGGACCGACCGGAGTTGTCACCGCTAGCACGACCAGATGCCGATCCCGCCTGGACCGACCGGAGTTGCCGCCGCTAGCTCTGTCAGATGTCGATCCCGCCTGGACCGACCGGAGTTGCCGTCGCTAGCTCAGCTAGATGTCGATCCCGCCTGGATCGACCGGAGTTGTCGTCGTTAGCTCGACTGGATGCCGCCACCGGAGCTTGAAGCCGCCGCTTGAATGGGCCTCCTCCTTCCGCACAATGACCCTCTGCCTCCTCAGAAATCGAATTGTTTCATACTTAATATATGGCTGCTTGCACACTTATATAAGGCCATGAAACCACCTCTAATTAAGGTGAAAATATCTTTAATTAGGGGATATCCAAAATCAGACTTTGCTGAAATAGGCAGGGCAGCCAATAAAGAATATTCTGCTCATAATATTATTCCAATAATATGCTTCTCTCCAAAAATAGGATTCGCTCTAATTAGGAATTACTAGAGCACACGGATCGGTGAGGTGGTACGATCCCAACAAAAATTCTCATCTAAAATTAGTTCATAAATTTTCTACGAGCAAACCATAAGCCGCACGCCGCCGCCAAAAACCCACCCCGATTCTCTTATCTTTCAGAAATTTCCAAAGGGTAATATAACATAACAAATGTCTCTTGAGACTACAGTGTAAGAAAATAAAAATAATAATTGTGCAAAAAATTTAATGATCATATTTTACGCATACATAAATTGAGATTGTCTGTTAACTTCTGTGGTTAAAGCATGAATGCTGAAATCAGAATTTTTATTTCATTCTGGATCAGACCTTGGTTATTCAAAAAGCTAAACTAGGTTAACAATCTTTTATGTCTTTATAGATGCAAGAACTCACACATTTTTTTCCTTTGGGCTACTTTGATTAGCAACTATCCTCAAAACCCTCTCAATGGTTGGAAAATAATGACAAAATGACAAATTATCTAATTTTAAACTTGATTTGATGTTAACAATATCGGTTTGTCGTTAACATATTTATTTGCACCGAGTAATTTCCAAAAAATATGATTTGTTGTTATTAATGGTGTGCGGATATCCATTTTTGGTTTGCCTTTAACAATGCCCTTGATTAATGTTGGATCTTACGACGCCCTTAGATGGGGGGGGGGGGGGTGAATAAGGGTTTTATGGAATTTAGATCTTAATTAAATTTATCAGAGTTTGAGACTGAAGTTTCAGAATATTTTATAGAAAAATATATTTTAATATTCCAGATAGGATTGAAATGAAGATTCTTTTTTAAATATTTGAAACAAAATTTTTTGTTGACTGTTGCTAACGCCTGACGTTAAGTCTTAACGCTGGGCGTTAGCTCTCCAGAGAATATTCCTCAGAACAAAAAGATTGTCACAGTGATTTTACTTATGAAATCTTAAATGAAATACAATTCCAGAAAATCAAAGATAATGAAAATAATTATTGTATTTCAAAGATAATTATACAAATGTTAATTTTACTACTTTGATGAAAATAGAAATTAAAACATTCTTGAAGAGGAAATAAAATCAATTGAATAGAACATTAAAAGACATGATTTTATTTCATAATAAATTGAATACACAAATGTTTAATTTCTATAACGCTAGAAATCAAGGCGAAAATATGTAAAAACACTTTTTGTTGTTTCACCGGTCCTTCTCTCAAGGACCGGTTGTCTATAGCATATCTATCCCCAGATAAGGCCTCTAGCCACCCCCTAGATCTACCCTCGACCTAGTCGCCACGCACAAGGCGGCGAATTACCCCTAAGCCTCACAAGGACCTAGTCGCCAACACAAGGCGAATTTACCCACAGAATCCTTCCCGGAATCCGACGTTCTAACCGAACGATTTCTCCACACAAAATATAAAAGAAAAAATAAAAGATTACAAAATAAGTAAAGAGAAACTCCCCAAGAAATTCTGAAGGTGAAGACGAAGTCGATGTAGATGTTGGCGTTCTTGAAACGATTGTCCTTCGTATGGAATATGCGTTGTAGACCTTCTCCTTCAAAATATTCTTTAGATCTTCATGTTAGCCCAAAGGAGATCTCTTAATTGATGTACACGAACCTCTCTCCAAAGTATCATAATTCTGGAATCATCATATCTCATTGAAAATGAGAGGGGCTGTACATTAAGTAGCCCCGGAAGCTAACGCGCGCGTTAAGGATACCGCCCGGCGTTAGTGAATCGTGTACGGCAATTGCTGACATCGTGCATAAAGTTGGGAGCGTGACAAAACCAATTTCGTCGAACGGGACTGATTTCGTCGAACACGCCTTCGTCGAACGCACCCTTCGTCGAACGGAAAAATCGCAACCGTCCGGATCGTGCAAATCGCCGGGATCGTGACAGAACAAACTTTCGTCGAACGGAAGCAATTTCGTTGAACGGAACTTCAAGTTCGTCGAACGCAGTTGTCGGGCGCAATGTCGTCGAGCGCAGGCTCAGTTCGTCGAACGGAACTCCTCGTTCGTCGAACGCAGCTTGTCGAGCCCAAGTTCGTCGAGCGCAGA
Source organism: Dactylorhiza incarnata (assembly GCA_033032865.1). NCBI lineage: Eukaryota > Viridiplantae > Streptophyta > Magnoliopsida > Asparagales > Orchidaceae > Dactylorhiza > Dactylorhiza incarnata. The sequence continues at coordinate 5,030,881 of JAWHQI010000110.1, read as the reverse complement.
AGATTTCGTCGAACGGAACCCCTCGTTCGTCGAACGCACCTCGCCGAGCTCAAGTTCGTCGAGCGCAGGAGATTTCGTCGAACGGAACCCCTCGTTCGTCGAACGCAGCTTGTCGAGCTCAAGTTCGTCGAGCGCAGGAAATTTCGTCGAACAGAACTCCTAGTTCGTCGAACGCAGATTCGTCGACCTCAACTCGACGGCATTCCTCCTCTTGTTAAATCGGGGCGTTAACAATACCGCGAGCGTTAACTCTCTTTCGTCGAACGCAACTCGACGGCTTTGTTCTCGACGACATTCCTTCTCAGCGGCTTTCTTCTCAACGGAAGTTAACGCGTGGCATTAACAACTAGCGCGGGGCGTTAGCTATCTTTCCAGAGAGTCATTTCCAATCAGCAAACTATTCATAGGGATGTGTAGCTATAGTTCCTGTACAACCTCCACACTATAAACACACAAAATACTAGATTAAATACAACACGATATTTGTTATTCTCAAACCAAGAGATGCGGAACATAGGCTCCAACAATCTCCCTCTTTTGATAATAACAAATACCTGTATGAGTAATTAGTGAACTTAAAACCATTTGTGTTTATAGATAAGTGCGGTAATAAGATATGCATGAATAACAGGTTAAAAGCATGATAGATTTGATAGCGATAATGCATACTCTTTCTATATGAAGTTCTCCCCTTACATAAGTTTTTTCTTATAATTTACTCCCCCTAAATATCTATTTTACTAGATTTCTCAATTTATTCTCCCCCTTTGTTATTAGCAAAAGTGGGTATGGATGAGTGTATATCTTCTAAGATAGATAATGAACCACTTATTGAAGGATTGTCATGATCGAGCATAGTGTATGCAACTCCTATATGATTACCCCCTACAAATATACCCTTTTTGTTTAATATTATTATAATGCACTCCTCCTAAATATTAGATTTATGCAATTTAATCTCCCCTTTTGGTAGAATCAAAAGAGGGTTTAGGAGTGAATATGTATAATAAGGAGTAATATATTTTATGTCGAGAAGAAAAATAAGATGCAATCAAAAATTTGATAAATACTACTTGTTGAGAAAAAAAATATAAGCATGATGTAACATAAAGTAGTAAGCAACATAACAGAAATGATAAAGTAAGCATTCTTATTTTAAGATACCACTTGTTGAAACCATGGTGTTAAAAATAATAGACATGAATGAGCATAAGTGGTAAACTTAGCAGAAGAATAAGCACTTTTAAACATAAACATCATTTTTAGAAGATAAAATCATACAAAGGATAATGAGTTTTAAATTTGAAAAGATGATGTTTGAGTTAAAGATTGAAGAGATGTTATTCCATTAAGATAATATTGCAAGCATGATTTCATAATATCAAGAAAAGATACACAAACTACAATGTAATAAAATTTGCATTTCAAGTAAACATAACATTGTAGCGATCATGCTTTGTTATCTAGTGCATTTACTTAAGTTTGTAGAGAATTGAGTAGATGAGCATTAGGATCCAATTCTCATGAGTAGAAGTTTTATGAAAGATAATGATGTGTACAAAGTAGTGTTTTGATAAAGTATACACGTGAATCAATCAAAAACACATGACATATATAATGAAATAACACAACATTAAAATACACAAATACTATTACTTCCACAATATTTCAATGCACATGAATAAATAGTACAACTACCAAGGTGCTCTGCAGACACAATGCTTATTAAGACTTATCAGGGTGCAAAGTAGTGCTTGGGGGATCACTTTTATACTTTTTAGCTTTATTTTCAATATTTTGTATGATCCGGTGTACTAAGAGAAGTGGTGTATAAATTGTTTGCTACAAGACACTTTACAATTCTTAGCCAAAGTGCTCAACCTCACCATGCTCATTAAGACTTATCAGGAGGGTGAGTAGTGCTTGGTGGAGTTTTCCTTGTCATTTATTATTTGCTTTTTAATTTAGTAACTAAGGACTCCGAATTCACTTGTTTTGCAAACATAGCATTTTAAACTACATTTCTCTAATGAATAAGTGCATGAAAGACAAATAATTGTAATAATCAATTCAAAGTTGTGTAGGTAATCTATTTAAGAATTTTAATTATTTATGTTATTACACTACACAATCATGTAAGAATAAAATTGTAAACACATGTAGGTTATCAAAAATAAGTGAGTGAATAAATCATTATCAAACATAATACATTACTCATACTTAGAGGCATGCTAGGCGTTTCTACACATGTTTATCTACAATCAATTTTATTGCACATAACAAGATAATATTCAAGGCATGATAAATACAAAACAATGTCTTTTAAGAAACTTGAAAGTTAAATTAAACATTGTATTTAATCTTTAATTAATATAATTAATCATCCTTGATAATGGCAATGAATAATAATCAGTTTTTATAAATTTTTTTATTTTTTTTATATATGCACAAAACAATATACACATAAAGAAAAATATATTTTTATTCTTTGAAATTGTTTTGTAATTTTGTATTTATTTTTTTATATATATTCTCTGAAAAACATAGAAGTTTTTAATAGCCCTTTCAGTAAATGATATTCTATACTAGAGAAATAAACAAAAATAATGCATGAGAAAATACATATATTTTTTTTAAAGAAATAAAATTTTATTTTAAAGGAAATAAAAAGATAGAAAACTTTTTACAGACAGAGAAATAAAATACACACAAAATATTAGAATAATACCAGAAATAATTCAAAAAAAAAAATATTTTGGAGCAAAGGAGCTAACGTCATGCGTTAACTTCTTAACGCCAAAACAGAACACTAAATTTTGATGTTTTGAAAAATCTTTTTTATGATTCATTTGTATTATAAAGAGACCTTCATTCAGTTGAAATTTCAAAGTATATTGATTAGATTTGAAAGCTCTTTTAGCATGTTTTTAGTGATTTTTCAAGTACTTGTGTTTGGTAAAATCATTACAGCTCAAAATGATACAATATGCAAACACAAGATGCAATGTTAGGACAAAGATAAATATGCATGATTTATGTATAAAGAGTGAGATAATGTTCATGCAATGAATATAATATAAGTATATCTAAGATCAAGATACCTTAACTACATGACTACACTCTAGCCCCGTACTAAGTGACGGATGGGCATGAGGAGCTGCACACATGTCATAGGTTGGGGTGTTAATCCCATATGCATACAAAAGACGACGTTCAACCTAGCACTCTTTCCCCCCAGTGCCTCGTAAGGCCCCACTAGAACCCTCCCCGGTTAAGGACAAGACATGACTTAGAGGTTATGGTCTCTAATGCACACAATCCTACGCCCTCGCTATTGTGAGACACAAGTCATGGGTTAATGATTATAGATATACTAAGCGTGTATGCCTTAAATATATTAACTATAGTATAATTGCATGATTAGTTTTGGATTTACAATTATATCGATGATTGTTGATTTTAAATCTATTTAGAATAAATTTTATTCATGCAAATAACTACAAAGGAAATTATAATATTCATATTTTAGTAATATAATTTACTTTAGCATTGCAAGATATATAACTAGCATGGACATTAATTTCTACCAATGGTAAGTGATGATGCTAGTATGATGAATTACGACAACAATGTGCAAAGCTAAGTAAAATTTGGACAAATATATAATTGAATTGCATGTATTCAAACATAGAGTTTTAAATTTTCATAGACCTAAAATGAAGTGACAATTCTATTTGATTTCATCTTGGTGATATCAAGTTAATTCATAGGTCTAAAGATAATGAGATACATGCAAACAATAAAGATGCACATCACACACACAAAATAAGATATGAAACTATAATACCAATTGCAATCATATATTTCATAATTCCTAAGGTTGATAGAATTAGTTGATTTAAGATAGGTCTTGATGGATCATGAATTATGATATATGATTAATAATGAATTTTAGCATAGGATATTAATAGATCAAGATGGAGTGTGTGAAATCATATTCATCATTTTTGTACTTTTTTAATTGATTTTTCATTATAGTGGCTATCATATGCAACAAAGAAAATAGGCAAATATCCAATTAGTTGCGCATTTAATATTTTAGCCTAAGACCCCTAAAAATGTATTTAAATCCAATTTTGAAAGTAATTTCATTAGTCTTGATAATATCATTTAACAAATTTAGCATTCAATTTATAATGATAATATAAGACATTTATAGACAATGGATTTAAAAGGGATAAAACATATAAAAAGAAAAGATAGAACACTTAAAAAAATATGACTTTATGTTCAATTTAATTCAATTTGATTTGTTGAACATTAGGCTTAAAATGAAAGTCATATCTCATGATACATAAAGTGATCATAAACAAGTTGACTCAAAATAAAAAAAATAAACAAAAGAAAAAATAATTAAGCATATCATGAAGTAGAGTAATAATATTTCATTTTTAATTTATTTCTACTTCATGCAATACAATGATTCCTAGTGAATGAGAGATTTAGGTATCCAAAAGGGACTAAGTGTGATGGTTCCTTTGGGTACACAAATACATCGTGTTGGCTTTTGGAGAGATAGTGATGAATAGGCCTTTACAAGTGGAGTCAGTGTTTCATTTTTAATTTTGAGTCTTTATTCATACTTTGGTTGTTTTTCTTTTAAATTCATATTATGATTATTTGACATCTTTTTATAATGATAGTTGTTTGAAAAATAATTCATTTGAGATTTATGTTTATTTAAATTATTTTTCAAAATACATTGATGTTGATAATCATAATGAATTTTATTATATTAATTTTTTTAGAGTTTATAAGAGTGATGGTCTTTCTTAAGAATTGAATGTTGAAAGAATGAGTTACAATATGTTTTAAATGATTGGTTCTTATTTTGATGATTTTCATTTCCACTCTTTCTTATAGACATACTCTTATAATATGAAGTTAAGCTTTTTAAATTTAGATTTCTTAATAAACTAGAGTTAAGAGAATTTTTATTACTTGAAAGATTTTCAATAAACAATTTTAATGATTCTAGTTTATCCTTTAAATTATCATTTTCTTTTATCAATTTTTCATTATGCTCTTTTGAAATTAAAAGTCCTTTTTCTAAAACCTTGAGTTCTTCTTTAAAAGTATTATAATCAAAATAAGATTTAACATTTTTAATTAAAGAGCACGAATGAGAATTTAACACATCAATACTTGATTCTACTTTAGCATTTGCTTTTAAAGTTTTATTTTCTAAACGTAGTTTGAAATTAACATTTTTCAAATTTTTAATTCCACGTTTAGCAATATTAAGCATATGTAGTGTAGAAATAGAATTTCTTACAAAGAGAGAGGACTTAGAATTTCTTACAATGCTATGGGATGAGACAAGATTTGAACCAAGGGTTCCTTTGACATTTTTTTCACATTCCTCTTCCATAGTTGAATTTCCATCTTCTTTTTTGCTTAATGTGTTGTCATCAATTGAGTCCAATATTGTGACGTTGTCTTCTTATCTTGGATCCATAAGGAATTGCTCATATTCATCATCTACGGAAGAAAGACTATAAGAATTCTCAAGAAATTTCCAAACTTCATAAGCATTAGGAAGTGTATAAATAAGTTTGAAAATATTTTGATCTAATGCACAATATAGACTATTCATTGATTTGGCATTTAAAAACATTTCATTTTTATTTAAATTATTTGGGGGCATTTTAATTGTAATATTCCAAACTTCAATATCCAAGGATTTAAGAAATTTTTCCATAAGTATTCTCCACCCATTATAATTTTCACCCATAAATAATGGTGGACATAATGATTTTTCCTTTTCATAAAAATTATCCCATCTAGAAGATGCGAGATCATGAAGCGCCATTATTCCCGGTTGTGAAGCCATATTGGAATAACCTACGCTCTGATACCACGTGTTGGATCTTACGGCGCCCTTAGAGGAGGGGGGGGGGGGGGGGGGGCGGTGAATAAGGGTTTTATGGAATTTAGATCTTAATTAAATTTATCAGAGTTTGAGACTAAAGTTCCAGAATATTTTATAGAAAAATATATTTTAATATTCCAGATAGAATTGTAATGAAGATTCTTTTTTAAATATTTGAAACAAAACTTATTGTTGACTGTTGCTAACGCCTGACGTTAAGTCTTAACGCTGGGCATTAGCTCTCCAGAGAATATTCCTCAGAACAAAAAGATTGTCACAGTGATTTTACTTATGAAATCTTAAATGAAATACAATTCCAGAAAATCAGAGATAATGAAAATAATTATTGTATTTCAAAGATAATTATACAAATGTTAATTTTACTACTTTGATGAAAATAGAAATTAAAACATTCTTGAAGAGGAAATAAAATCAATTGAATAGAACATTAAAAGGCATGATTTTATTTCATAATAAATTGAATACACAAATGTTTAATTTCTATAACGCTAGAAATCAAGGCGAAAATATGTAAAAACACTTTTTGTTGTTTCACCGGTCCTTCTCCCAAGGACCGGTTGGCTATAGTCTATCTATCCCCAGATAAGGCCTCTAGCCACCCCCTAGATCTACCCTCGACCTAGTCGCCACGCACAAGGCGGCAAATTACCCCCTAAGCCTCACAAGGACCTAGTCGCCAACACAAGGCGAATTTACCCACGGAATCCTTCCCGGAATCCGACGTTCTCACCGAGCGATTTCTCCACACAAAATACAGAAGGAAAAATAAAAGATTACAAGATAAGTAAAGAGAAACTCCCCAAGAAATTCTGAAGGTGAAGACGAAGTCGATGTAGATGTTGGCGTTCTTGAGACGATCGTCCTTCGTATGGAATATGCGTTGTAGACCTTCTCCTTCAAAATCTTCTTTAGATCTTCATGTTAGCCCAAGGGAGATCTCTTAATTGCTGTCCACGAACCTCTCTCCAAAGTATCAGAATTATGGAATCATCATATCTCATTGAGAATGAGAGGGGTTGTACATTAAGTAGACTCAGAAGCTAACACGCGCGTTAAGGATACCGCCCGGCGTTAGTGAATCGTGTACGGCAGTTGCTGACGTCGTGCATAAAGTCGGGAGCGTGACAGAACCAATTTCGTCGAACAGGACTGATTTCGTCGAACACGCCTTCGTCGAACGCACCCTTCGTCGAACGAAAAAACCGCAACCGTTAGGATCGTGCAAACCGTCGGGATCGTGACAGAACAAACTTTCGTCGAACGGAAGCAATTTTGTTGAACGGAACTTCAAGTTCGTCGAACGCAGTTGTAGGGCGCAATGTCGTCGAGCGCAAGCTCAGTTCGTCAAATGGAACTCCTCGTTCGTCGAACGCAGCTTGTCGAGCCCAAGTTCGTCGAGCGTAGAAGATTTCGTCGAACGGAACCCCTCGTTCGTCGAACGCAGCTCGTCGAGCTCAAGTTCGTCGAGCGCAGGAGATTTCGTCGAACGGAACCCCTCGTTCGTCGAACGCAGCTTGTCGAGCTCAAGTTCGTCGAGCGCAGGAAATTTCGTCGAACGGAACTCCTAGTTCATCGAACGCAGATTCGTCGACCTCAACTCGACGGCATTCCTCTTGTTAACGCGGGGCGTTAAAAATACCGCGAGCGTTAGCTCTCTTTCGTCGAACGCAGCTCGACGACTTTGTTCTCGACGGCATTCCTTCTCAGCGATTTTCTTCTCAACGAAAGTTAACGCGGGGCGTTAACAACTAGCGCGGGGCGTTAGCTATCTTTCCAGAGAGTCATTTCCAATCAGCAAACTATTCATAGGGATGTGTAGCTATAGTTCCTGTACAACCTGCACACTATAAACACACAAAATACTAGATCAAATACAACACGGTATTTGTTATTCTCAAACCAAGAGATGCGGAACATAGTCTCCAACAATTAATATCAAATAACAGAATTTCAAGTTTTTTGGATGCCTGAAGCATGAAACATATCCCTTCATGAAGCTCTTGTGCATAATGTTGAAAGGTAAAACAATGGTAAAAGTGAATATAAACTTTATAGAACCAGCAAAATTGGGAAAATTTAGTATTGCTGCGGTCAAACTCGACGCTCTGGTAGAGCGCGCAAACAATCACAGAAATTGCTGACGGCAGGCAAGAGAATTTTTAGCGTGGAAAACCCTGGAAAGGGGAAAAAACCACGTGGTCGGGTCTGTGCCGGCCAAACTGTCACTATATCTTGGTGTTGTTACAAAGCTTTGTAGAAAACTCGAGGGAGAAAAGCCGCCTCTCGTTACAATTGTAGAGAGAGAAGAGGAAGAAGCTTCCTAGGTGATAGGTCACCACTCTTGAAAGCTAAGTATTTTTCCAAGTTGTTACACTAGGGAGCAATGTGCCCGTTGCGCTTCAGTCTTCTATTGATGCTCGAAAGCTGGAGTGGAGCGCTCGGCACGATCTGGAATCTTCAGCTTGTCTTCTGTTGCGAGCGGAGGAGTATGGGGCGGTGTGCTCGTTGCACGGAGCAGGATGCACTGTGCACTGTGCAATTTGCATGGAGTGAAATGTGCGCAAGGTGACATGTGCACGAGCTGAAACGCGTGCAGGGCGGAACGTGCATAGGGCGGAACGTGCGCGGGTGAATTTAATACATTTGCTTTTGTTTGGCGCCGCACTTTCAGCTGCTATAAACAGAGCGAAAGATTGCAGACAATGCAACTACCAAGCAGTGACGGAGCCAGGAAATAATGTCAGGGTGGGCAGACTCCTTTCATAATATAGTAAAAAAAATTAACTTAAATGATTCAAATAATTATATTAATACAAGAAAATTACTGCATGAATATTTAACAATATTTCAACTAATTTAAAATAAAACAATTATGGAATCAAATGATTGAAGTGAATCTAATAATGAAAAAGTCATTGTTTTATGATCAGAACTTGAATGTGGATCTTTTTCAACAATCTCGAGAACATCGATAATGGAGGAAAACATCACAATTATGTTAAGCAATGAACCATAATGTGATCCCCATCTAGTATCACCTGATCTTTTTAAAGTCCTTTCTTGGTTTAAACCAGTACCACTTAAGAGTCCACCTTTTTGTAAACCTTTAGTAATCTTAACAAATTGAGACTCGCGTAAAAGCTCTTGACGCTTACATGAGACATTTATTATATTGGTCAAAGTGGCAGTCAATTCAAAAAGCCAAGCAACTTGAACATGATTTTTTGCAACTGCTACTAACGCTAATTGAAGTTGGTGTGCAAAACAATGAACATAATATGCAGATTGGCTGTCTTTCATAATTAGAGCTGTAAGTCCATTGAACTCTCCTCACATATTACTTGCACCATCATATCCATGTCCTCGTAATTTTGAAATGTTGAATCCATGATATAAGAAGAATTCTTCTAATGCTCCTTTAAGAGAATGAGCTGATGTATCTATCACATACACAATTCCAAGAAAACGTTCAATTACATGCCCTTCACTGTTAACATAGCGTAAAACAATAGTCATTTGCTCTTTACTAGATATATCCCGTGACTCATCTATCATTATAGAATAAAAAAAGCATCTTCAATATCCATTTTAATACAATTTATTGTCTACACTGTCATTGCATTGATAATATCTTTTTGAATTTCAGGAGCAGTTAACTTGTTATTTTCTGGCGCGTTATGCAAAATCACTTTTTCCACCTCATCATTATGATCTCCAAGAAATCGTAAAAGCTCCAGAAAGTTTCCTTGATTTGTTGAAGACTCTGATTCATCATTACCACGTAATGCTAAGCCCTGTTGTATTAAAAATCGAATGCAATCAACTGATGCAGTTAGACGTGTCTTGTACTTGTATCTAGCGAGATCTGTTTGTTTATGAAACCTGGCCGCAATATGCTGACTTGATTTCATTAAGTTAGTGCACATAACTGCAGCTTGATTGTGAATACTATTGGGACCACCAGCATGTTCTCGAAGTCTACTTAAACCATCTTTCCAATTTCTAAATTCATCAATAATAAATGAATCTCCCTTTGATTGTTGTCCCATTTCAGGCTTAAAAAGATAACAAAATATACAAAATGCCCTGTCTTTTGCTATGCTATATTCCAACCAAGAAGGAAATTGCTCAAACCATGAAGAATTGAACCTTCTAGTTCTAGGCCCAAACATTGTCTGTGGAAATTGATGATGTCGCGGTTGACATGGATCCTTCAATAAATATTGTCTTCTAATTCCATCTCTATCATTAATATTATAATCTGACATTCTAACTCGTAACCCTGGATCGGCTATTATATTATCTACATTAGCTTCAATCCGACCCCTCTTTGAAGATAATTCAGCAATTAGAAGTTTTTAAAAAAATTATCCATTTCTGTAAAATAATTGCACATGACATTATTAAAAAGTGTGGTAGGACAGGAACTAGAAAAGTAGATCTTAAGCAGTTGAATGCAGGGATCATAACAACAAGATCCCTCGATCTTGAGCAATTGAGCAATTGAAAGCCTCTAAATCTCTATTAGCCCAAACCTCCAAATCTCTATTAGCCCAATTGTCTTTTTCTGCACTGCATTAACTGGCTAACTGCACAAGCAACACAACATAAGTAAGATTAGAACTTCATCAATATTAGTTAAGAACAACAATATGCAGTAAGATTAGAACTTGCTGAATCCCCCCTTTCTTCTTCCCCTTTCTTCTTCCTGAATCCCCCCTTTCTTCTTCCTCGTCTCATCTTCCCCTTCTCCTCTCAGCAAAACTTCATCAATATTAGTTAAGAAGTAAGATTAGAACTTGCGGTTGTCACTTGGCCCGGTTGCAGATTACAAGTTTACAACTTACCGAAAGTCGAAAGAGGCGAAACTGTGAGACAGCGAGAGGTGAGGGATCTGGCACTTTGGCCGTTCGGCGACCTGCTTCACTGCTTGGCGCTTGCGACTTGAGACGATCTGGCGAGTGGTGACTGGCGGGCGGCGGCGCCGCGGCGATGTAGCACAGCGAAGATGCGGCCTGGACGCGGCTACGGTGAAGAGCAGAGTGGCGGAAATCCTAACTCGCAAATGCAGCCTGCGGCCCTGCGGGAATGGCCGAATGGGAAAACCTAACTTGCGAATGCAGCATGCGGTCCTTTCTTGCCGTCCGTTAGATTAGAATTAGATCCAAGGGTTAAAAAAAATTAAAACAAAATTTTGATCTTGGGATTCGAACTTGAATCATCACCAAAGCCACCTAAAATTTATACCACTGCACCGACTGAAAACTTATGTATATTTCTTATATATATATATATTAAAATTTTAAAATCTTGATCATAAACTCACAACCAACCTTTTATTTCGCAAAATTCAGGGTGGGCAGCTATGTAGATCCGCCCCTACTACCAAGGAACATAAGAACATAATAGCAGTCAAGGTAAAGAACATCCTCCAAGATGGGAGAAATTTCATCAAATCTCAGCAAATTTAATTTGTAACTTTACTTTACTGTAGTTCCTCGCGAACTTACAAAGAGTTTTTACTTAAATCATTTTATTTATTTTAATCTTTTATGCCGGAGATTTTTAAGTAAATATATAAACTCACTCAATAGATTATGAAAATAAATACTATTTTTCATTTTTTCTAAGATATAGTAAATTTTATTAATTTACCACGGATAATAAAAATATCTGTAAATAATAATTTGCGTTCTCTTTAGAGGTGCGGATAGTAAAAATTTACAGATGTACGATTTTACTCTGCGTATAATAACTCCCTTCCTAAATCACTTATATTTATATATTACGATATTCACTAATTCTAATGCTGTTTTTCTTTCTAATTTTACTAATATTTTCTTTCTAATTCCACTAATATTTTATTCGAATTAGTATTTACTATTATTAATTTATTTTTATTTATGCTGTATATTTTCTTTCTAATTTTACTAATATTTTTATGCTATTTTTATTTAACTTTACTATATATATCACGATAATTTACTAGATTAGACTTCTTCGTTTTTGTCAACATTGCCCATCCTATTTTAATATAATAAAATTTCCTATTTCCTATTAATTGTATTATAAATAAAATTAATAAATTATTATATAATTTAATTTTTTTAATATTTATATTATTTTTACTTTTGTTAGGAATAAAAATAATTATATAATAAAATATAAATAGTTAATACATTTTCATTATAAACAAAAATAATTATATTAAATAATATTTTTAATTTAATAAACTAATAAATGATGCAGAGTGTCCTTGCACAATGTTTAGTGTATGACACATATCCCTTGAGATCATAAATATATGTGAAAGAGATGAGCAACAAATCAGTGTAGCGGCCTTGGCAATTCAGCTCGACAAACTCACATTTCAGCTCATCTACCTTCGCAATTTAGCTCGACGCACTATGTAACACAGCTCGGCGAACTCCGCAATTCAACCTAGCCTACGGAATTCATCTCGGTGACCTCAACAAATTAGCTCGTCGACATCTTCAGTTCAACTCGTCGAGCTCATTGTAAGGTACCTCCATAGGCAGATTCAGGAATTTTAACAAAGACAGATTCATCTGTTACCAAAAAGAAATATGAAAGTCTCTATCTAATCGAAGTCGTTTATTCATCATCATGTCACCATTTTGACGTGTAAGTAGTCAAAATTCATTATCACGGCGGGGAGAATCCTAAACCATCATTCATTTTACAAAATTCTTCTAAGTGGGTGGGGGCTTAGATCCGCCCTGGATATCTCTCATTGTCTTTAACTATAAAATGACCTCGTCGTAATAATTGGAAGTCAGTTTACACCCTCTGTGAATGCTGCTCATTTGAAGATTGACCACCAATCCTACCTTCTCTCAAACTCTCACAACACTTGGTTTGAGAGGAGGGAATGAATCCTATACGCTTTTGGGTGTGTGTGGGACCTCCGGAATATAACACAACTGTCTGTCAAGAAATAAAATAGTTGTTTGTCCTCTGTCTCATGATTTCGCGATCACTCGCGAATTACAAGACCTTCGTCCTAGCGAACAACAAATCCCAAATGATTGTACATGCAAAATTTAAAGGACAATATTAATTAAGGGGTTTTCATCTTCTGCGCCCCTTCAAGAACTCAAAGAACTTAGGCTTCGTTTGATTAGGCGGGAGGAGACGCGGCGGGAGGAGACGGGGCTGCTGCTCCAACTGGAGGTGGGGAGGAGGGTTTCCAGCCGCTGCTTTTGGCTCCATTCCTGAGGGCGCGGCGGGAGCAGACGCGACAAACGCCGCCACCACGCATTTGGTTACGCGCATTGCGGCGGCGTTTGCCGCAAACGCCGCCCGCCACCGCCGCGCCAAATGAACCCTTATAGTAATATACTAATATGTGAGGTATAAAATTATGGGCGATGTTATTATCAATCTTACGACGGCTATTCACAATCATAAAAACACTTAAAATGACTATTCGCAATTCTAAACATACTTAAATTCATTGGACTGTGAATATAGTGCTTATAACATTGCCCAAAAATATTTACAATACAAAGCTAAAAATAGCAACAAAATAAATAAGTAAATAGTAATAATAATAATAATAATAATAATGATAAAAATAATAAAGCGCCGGAACCCTAGGCCGCCCTGGAGATTCGATGGTTTTGCCTATAAATTGACGGTGCCGCGTTACTCCCCACTCCCTCCGTCTCCTTAGCCCTCACGCTCGTCATCTTCGATCCCTCGGCGCTAGGGTTTGTTGCGTAATTTTTGTGAGAACCATGTTAGTTTACCAGGATCTCCTTACTGGTAAGCCTTCTAGCGCCTCAATCTTCCTCTCTAGTTTCTAGGGTTGCGCCCGCGTTGATTTTTTTTTAAAGTTTGATGCAGTGGATTTGATGCGCAATTGATGGCTAGTGAGGTTTTGATTTTTGCGATTTTGTAGGTAGAACTGCTTCAAATTTCACGCCGCGTCCTGTTTAGATAACTCGCCGGTTATGCGAATTTGTTGTTTTTCTTAATTATGATCTATGTGTAAGATGTGCTTCTTAGTTTGATATTTTGTTTGATTTGATCGTCTGAAGATAGGGATTCGGTTGTTTTTACGAAGTTAGTGTACATGAGTTTGGATCTATCATATATGCGAAACAGAATTATATTTTCTTGTACTGATTAACCAAAATCTCTCTGTAATTTGTTTCTTAATTGTGAAATTAAGTGGGATTCTGTATGATTATCTCAGATTAGGATGATTTCTTCTCATCAGGAAATTGAAGTGAAAAACTTTGTTGGTAGTAATAATTGAGATTCACAGACTTCAGGTTCTTATGCATTAGTTTGCCATAAAGCATTCAAAAAAATTAATTTTTGAACTCAGAACACGCATCCGCAACCCTAGATCATAAGTAGATTGGGCATACCGAATTAGACTCTCTCTATTATCCTTATTTGATAAACAAACTACTGAAGTTTATGTATTGTTGCTATCTGATAGAACTACAGTCCTTTGAAGCATCATTTAGGGTCGGTTTGGCACGGCGGTTGTAAGAGAGGTGTTTACGAATCGTCATCCGTTTGGCGCGGTGTTTTTTCCGCCGAGTTGGGAGAAAACACCGCCATCATGAAATGTGTGTTTGGCATGACAACTATGGATCCACTATCATGAACACGGTGGTTATGAACTGTCGTCATGAACGCCCGACCTCACCTAAGGAACTTCATCCGCTTTTATGTTTAAAACTAGTTTTTTTTATTGGTGACGGTTGTCAAACCAAACATACATTCTATAATGGTGACGTTTATGTCCAAACTCACTGGAGCAAAAACGCAGCGCCAAACGGAGCCCAAGTGTGATGATAGACGTGGTAACAAATGTCGCTAATCTTTTCATGTCTTTGTTTGTTTTTCCTAATCATCTACATGTCAATAGATGCATGCAAAAATAGCTGAATTAAACATTAGTGCGAGATCGATTATTCAGTATTAATGTGTTCAAATAACATACAGGCGATGAGCTTTTATCAGACTCATTCCCTTACAAGGAAATTGAGAATGGCATGCTATGGGAAGTCCAAGGGAAGGTAATCAGCATTGATTTATATACATATAAATATATAGTAATAATTACCAAAAGTTCCTCTAGAAATTAGCATAATTACAGGTTTGTACCCTCTTACTTTTGAAATTACAAAAATCTCCTCTGTAAGCTTACATTTCATAACATCCATGCACCAAAATACCCACCCCCTTGGAGTGATTTTTCAGGCAGGTCTTTTTGTGCATGGATGTTATACAATGTACTCGTACATGGGTGTTTTTTGTAATTTCAAAAGTAAGAGGGGTGCAACCTGTAATTTAGCAAACTTAGAGGGGAGGTCCTGGTAAATGACCCTGTAAATATATAATATATATGTTCTTTTTCCTTTCTGCGTCATTAATATTTTCCGGAATTTTGATTTTACTGTGAAGCACATCATCTAATTTTCTTTGGTAACAGTGGGTGGTGCAAGGTGCCATCGATGTGAATATTGGTGCAAACCCTTCTGCCGAGGGCGCTGGCGATGATGAGGGTGTGGACGATCAAGCAGTTAAAGTAGTTGATATTGTTGACACTTTTCGTCTTCAGGTTATTTTCCATATTTGATTTTATTTTGGAGCGGGTGACGGGGTTTAAATCTGTCTTTGTATGAAGGATGAACCCTAAATTTTTTTATAAAATTTGTGGCAGGAGCAACCTTCATTCGACAAGAAACAATTTCTCGCTTTTATGAAGCGTTATATTAAGGGTCTTACACCAAAACTGGAAGGAGAACAGCAAGAGTTGTTCAAGAAGCATATCGAGAGTGCTACTAAGTTCATTCTTTCAAAGTTGAAGGACCTGCAATTGTAAGTATTCCTTATTGTCTTTTCTATTTTTGTTAGTATTATATATATAGACACTGTTAATTACCCAAACCTCCCCTGTGAGTTGGCATAATTACAGGTTGTACCCCTTTATCTGTTTAAGTTACAAAAACCGCCCTTATAAGTTTCATAACATGCATGCACTAAATTCTCCCCTGGCGCTTTCCTCCTGGGGGTATTTTTGTGCATGCATGTTATGTAATGTAAACTTAGAGGTTTTTGTAATTTCAAACATTTCATAACATGCATGAACATAATTGTAAGTATTCCTTATTGTCTTTTCTGTTTTTGTTAGTATTATATGTATATATATAGACACTGTTAATTACCCAAACCTCCCCTGTGAGTTGGCATAATTACAAGTTGTACTCCTTTATCTGTTTAAGTTACAAAAACCTCCCTTATAAGTTTCATAACATGCATGCACTAAATTCTCCCCTGGCGCTTTCCTCCTGGGAGTATTTTTGTGCATGCATGTTATGTAATGTAAACTTAGAGGTTTTTGTAATTTCAAACATTTCATAACATGCATGAACAAAATCCCCCCTCCCCCCCTGGCACTTATGTCATGTAAACTTAAGATAGAGATGTGCAACCTGTAATTATACAAACTTTGAGGGGAGTTTGCATTTATGTATAGACACTGTTAATTACCCAAATCTCCCCTGTGAGTTAGCATAATTACAGGTTGTACCCCTTTATCTGTTTAAGTTACAAAAACTTCCCTTATAAGTCTCATAACATGCATGCACAAAATTCTCCCCCGGCGCTTTCCTCCAGGGGGCATTTTTGTGCATGCTATGTAATGTAAACTTAAGAGGTTTTTGTAATTTCAAACATTTCATAACAAACTTATGTCATTTAAACTTAGAAGTTTTTGCAATTTCAAAAGATAAAGATTTGAAACCTGCAATTTTACAAACTTAGAGGGGAGTTTGCATATATGTAGGGTTAATATATAGGAATCATTACAAAGGGTAAACAGAATATCATAAAATAATTTAAATCCCCCTGCGCTCATGTCATGTAAACTTAGAACTTTTTGCAATTTCAAAAGATAAATGGGTGCAACCTGTAATTTTACAAACTTAGAGGGGAGTTTGCATATATGTAGGGTTAATATATAGGAATCATTATAAAATTCTCCCCCGTCGCATTCCTCCAGGGGGCATTTTTGTGTATGCATGCTATGTAATGTAAACTTAAGAGGTTTTTGTAATTTCAAACATTTCATAACAAACTTATGTCATTTAAACTTAGAAGTTTTTGCAATTTCAAAAGATAGATTTGAAACCTGCAATTTTACATACTTAGAGGGGAGTTTGCATATATGTAGGGTTAATATATAGGAATCATTACAAAGGGTAAACAGAATATCATAAAATAATTTAAATCCCCCTGCGCTCATGTCATGTAAACTTATAACTTTTTGCAATTTCAAAAGATAAATGGGTGCAACCTGTAATTTTACAAACTTAGAGGGGAGTTTGCATATATGTAGGGTTAATATATAGGAATCATTATAAAATTCTCCCCCGGCGCATTCCTCCAGGGGGCATTTTTGTGTATGCATGCTATGTAATGTAAACTTAAGAGGTTTTTGTAATTTCAAACATTTCATAACAAACTTATGTCATTTAAACTTAGAAGTTTTTGCAATTTCAAAAGATAGATTTGAAACCTGCAATTTTACAAACTTAGAGGGGAGTTTGCATATATGTAGGGTTAATATATAGGAATCATTACAAAGGGTAAACAGAATATCATAAAATAATTTAAATCCCCCTGCGCTCATGTCATGTAAACTTAGAACTTTTTGCAATTTCAAAAGATAAATGGGTGCAACCTGTAATTTTACAAACTTAGAGGGGAGTTTGCATATATGTAGGGTTAATATATAGGAATCATTATAAAATTCTCCCCCGGCGCATTCCTCCAGGGGGCATTTTTGTGTATGCATGCTATGTAATGTAAATTTAAGAGGTTTTTGTAATTTCAAACATTTCATAACAAACTTATGTCATTTAAACTTAGAAGTTTTTGCAATTTCAAAAGATAAAGATTTGAAACCTGCAATTTTACAAACTTAGAGGGGAGTTTGCATATATGTAGGGTTAATATATAGGAATCATTACAAAGGGTAAACAGAATATCATAAAATAATTTAAATCCCCCTGCGCTCATGTCATGTAAACTTAGAACTTTTTGCAATTTCAAAAGATAAATGGGTGCAACCTGTAATTTTACAAACTTAGAGGGGAGTTTGCATATATGTAGGGTTAATATATAGGAATCATTATAAAATTCTCCCCCGGCGCATTCCTCCAGGGGGCATTTTTGTGTATGCATGCTATGTAATGTAAACTTAAGAGGTTTTTGTAATTTCAAACATTTCATAACAAACTTATGTCATTTAAACTTAGAAGTTTTTGCAATTTCAAAAGATAGATTTGAAACCTGCAATTTTACAAACTTAGAGGGGAGTTTGCATATATGTAGGGTTAATATATAGGAATCATTACAAAGGGTAAACAGAATATCATAAAATAATTTAAATCCCCCTGCGCTCATGTCATGTAAACTTAGAACTTTTTGCAATTTCAAAAGATAAATGGGTGCAACCTGTAATTTTACAAACTTAGAGGGGAGTTTGCATATATGTAGGGTTAATATATAGGAATCATTATAAAATTCTCCCCCGGCGCATTCCTCCAGGGGGCATTTTTGTGTATGCATGCTATGTAATGTAAACTTAAGAGGTTTTTGTAATTTCAAACATTTCATAACAAACTTATGTCATTTAAACTTAGAAGTTTTTGCAATTTCAAAAGATAGATTTGAAACCTGCAATTTTACAAACTTAGAGGGGAGTTTGCATATATGTAGGGTTAATATATAGGAATCATTACAAAGGGTAAACAGAATATCATAAAATAATTTAAATCCCCCTGCGCTCATGTCATGAAAACTTAGAACTTTTTGCAATTTCAAAAGATAAATGGGTGCAACCTGTAATTTTACAAACTTAGAGGGGAGTTTGCATATATGTAGGGTTAATATATAGGAATCATTATAAAATTCTCCCCCAGCGCATTCCTCCACGGGGCATTTTTGTGTATGCATGCTATGTAATGTAAACTTAAGAGGTTTTTGTAATTTCAAACATTTCATAACAAACTTATGTCATTTAAACTTAGAAGTTTTTGCAATTTCAAAAGATAAAGATTTGAAACCTGCAATTTTACAAACTTAGAGGGGAGTTTGCATATATGTAGGGTTAATATATAGGAATCATTACAAAGGGTAAACAGAATATCATAAAATAATTTAAATCCCCCTGCACTCATGTCATGTAAACTTAGAACTTTTTGCAATTTCAAAAGATAAATGGGTGCAACCTGTAATTTTACAAACTTAGAGGGGAGTTTGCATATATGTAGGGTTAATATATAGGAATCATTATAGATGGGTGCAACCTGTAATTTTACAAACTTAGAGGGGAGTGCATATATGTAGGGTTAATATATAGGAATCATTACAAAGGATAAACAGAATATCATAAAATAATTCAAATCCCCCTGCGCTTATGTCATGTAAACTTAGAACTTTTTGCAATTTGAAAAGATAGATGGGTGCAACTGTAATTTTACATAATTAAGAGGGGAGTTTGCATATATGTAGGGTTGGCTGATTTCTAACGAAAGGGTCATTTTTGTAAATTTGATTAACTTAGAGGGGAGATAAATGTAATTTCAAAAGATAGAGGGGTGCAACCTGTAATTATGCAAACTCCCGGGGGAGATCCTGGTAATTAGATGCATAATTACGTTCCAGACACTTAGCATCTTCATATTTTCTTGTTGTAATGTATTTTTCATGCAAGTATCACATAATTAAATCATGAATTAGTGATTGATGATGAATATTTAAGTACCAGTTCCCTAATATAACCTTGTAAGCAGCTTTCTTTAAAACACTGAAATTGAATTGCACTTTTGCATTTATACATTAAATTTCAATTTCAATTTTGTTTAAGCAGCGAAAAGATAAACTGAAGCTTTGCGACTGGGAGTAAATTTTAATCTTTGTAGCAACATTTAAATGCAAAATAAATCATTTTTCCATCATAAAACAATAGAATTCAAACTGAGAATATGAAACCCCCATCATATTTCATAACTATCTTGCTTGGTTTTCATTTTTCTGGTAAATTATTTAGAAAACAGAACCCTAAACTTTGATCAAAGAATTGAAAACATCAGTCAATGCGTAATATTACAACAATTCTATTCTCCTTGAGAATTTCCCTTTTTGGGGGGTAAATTTCTTCGGTGCTGCAATCGACCGTCTTTGAATAATTTTCAAGCACCTGCAATTTAATTCGAGCATAAGTTCAAATACCCTGGCTTATCCTCGTATTATATTTTGGCCTTCTCATCATCGCGCGATAATAATTATATTAATTTGATTGCTGAGCAGCTTTGTCGGGGAGAGCATGCACGAGGACGGAGGTCTCGTATTTGCCTACTACAAAGAGGGAGCGACCGACCCGACTTTCTTATATGTTGCTTATGGATTGAAGGAGATCAAGTGCTGAGGGAGACTTTCATGCTTTACTCCACTATTTATCTAAACTCTTGTGTGTGGAATTTTTGCATTGTTTATGCTTTGTCTTAGTTTTGAACTAGTTGAGCTGAATCAAGTACTTTCTTTTATGGGTGTTTAATAATTATTATTATTCTTGTGCTACAACTTGTTTGGGATTGTCTCTTTGTTGTATTGGAGGTGAGATTAAATGAAGGATTTGTTTGTATTTGAAAATTTTATGAGCATTTTCTTTGTAATATTATCTTGATTTAGTTAGATTAGATGATTTATTGATCATATATCTCGCTAGCATTCAGACTATGCTGCTGTGTGCGACAATGTTTCTACCCAATCGTCCCTCGCCATCGTGTATTTATTGTTTGATTTGATGTCTTTTAAACAAACGACTATTCGGGATGGCTGAGATTTCGCTTTGATGGTCTTAATTGAGGACGATGACAACGGCTGAGATTGTATTGATTTTCCCTAGTTATTCTTTATAATGTAGTATGGATGAAAAGACTTGCTCTTAGTTCACTTACCTTGCAAGTAGATTTTGGGAACATTAAAAAAATTAGTGTAATGGGAGCATCGATGGTTTAAAATACTCCGTCAAAGTGTCGACGCTCGCCCGTGAACCAACGGGTCGGTGCCAACGTAATTCTCTGCTTCGCTCAACTATCTTTGTTCTTCTTTTGGAAGTACGAGTTTATCTTCGCTCAACTAGTTGGCGGCGATAGTTAGCTTTCCATGATGAAGAGTTCTCTGAATACTAAAGAAACTATAATGGTAGCTTGAGCTCTCCCTCCCTCCATCTCTTGTGTAGAGAGCATTAGATTCACTTCCCTTTATAATGCATTAACTATGAAGGTTAGTGATGATGGATGCCCCGAGGAAGGGCCAACTCGAGATTATCCCCTTCCGCTGAAATTTTGCGTCATATTGAGGGGAGGAATTTCCTTATTTTTGTAAAGGGTTTAAATCAACTTGTGATTTTTTGATTATGGCTTTGATATTATACATTTCCCTTTCTTTTGTAATCAATTAGGTACCGTTCGTTTTGATGGAATTGAATTTGAATATTGGAATTGAGATCAATTTCAATTCTTCTAGGAATTGTTATTCACAATCCATAATTGTCTATCTGCAAACCAATTTTAAACTTGAGTAGTCGATGTCTTCGTTCTCCTGAGCAGGGCCCTGCAACGAAGGAACATCTCCGACGATCTTCTGACCACTTCAATGTGTGCACGGATCGTGATTCATAAAATGAATGCGCGGATAGAGACTGAGTTGGGGAAGAAAGATGATTTCTTCGTTGTTTGGGAAGATTTAGATAGCTGGAGTTTGTTTGGGAAGATTTAGATAGCTAGAGTTACTCTCTCCCTGTGGTGAGGAAGGCGAAGAAGACGATTTTTTTTTCTTTACTAATATGTGAAAACAAAAATATCTGCGAATAACAAATTTCACTTCCTTTAGAGCTGTGAATAGACAAACATGATTTGTGAATAACAACCGCCTATTTATAATTGAAGTAGATAAAATGCATCACATATATAAGTTTGGAATGAATTAATTGAACATTAGCTTCATAAGATCCTAGTTGACTATCAAACTCACATTTCTTTATAACACTAGGATCCCTTATTGGGATATATCATGTACTTAACATGTGAAAAGAGAAGGCAAAGTCAAATGAAGTGAATAAAGTTCAATGATGTTGATTTATCCTTGAGAATCATTTTTTTCGCTTTTGTAGCTCATAGGAAATTCAATAGAGTTTGATTTTTAATCCAACGTTTTTTCGTTATGTGGTTACCCACAATTCAATCGAGTAAGCTTTTTTGTAGGAAATGCAGTAAAATTTGATTTTAATCCAATGAATTTTCGGTATGTGGTTACCCCCATTTCAATCGAGTAAGCTTTTCTTGATGATAGTTTCAATAACTAGAATTGTTCAAGTTGTGTGAGCTAAAGGCTATCTTAACGGGGTAGGAGAAAGGCTTGGAGCTCACATGCTCTATATATTCACCCTTAAAGAATTTAGATGCATAAACACGATTACAGAGAATGAAATCATCACACTAAGGTGTGATTTATGGCTTGAGCTAAGGTACATAGGAATAAGAATAGATTCGTTGGAGATCCCAATCTAGAATACGAGTCGATACTAGATTTGACAGTCATGATAGGGCTTGAAGTATTTTAGTACTCATTGAAATTGTTTTATTCTCGTGGATTTCGACCTTCTATGCTAACCTTTAGGAGCGCAAAGACGTCATCAAGAATTATTATTCCTTGTACATAAATTGGATTGTTGATATGCCTCCACATATCCATTCAAGATTACTTATATGGTGGGCATGCTTCATGAAGTTGGAAATTAGATTGTTGGACCAATCATGACTTAAATTGGGCTTGGTCATATGTTGGACTAGCCTTGGTCTCTCTAAGAGCAAGAAGACTACAATAAGGGGCCAATTCATCCTAAGGATGCCCTAAAAAGTAAGAGCGGCAGTTGTCACTTCTCTAGGAGTTAGGCCTACTAATGATCTTCGTAGACGATGATAGAAGATGATAGTGGTTGAAGACTATGCACGATTGTCTTTTAAGGTACTTGATGATAGTGTGCAACAGTCATTGTGTGAATTCTATTAGTATGAGAAGGGACAGTGTCCTCTTTCACATTTCGTGTAGAAAGCCACAATCCAAAATCCGCGGCAAAATTGCCTTCACGAAGTTTTTAAAGGGCATGAGTGCGGAGAATATAATTCCCATACCAAGATATTTATGTTGTTTTGTGCACCTAATATAGATCATGATTATGAATCCATACACATATAACCAAATTGTTTTAGGTTTGATGTGTGTGTTCTAGTATGGTATTAGAGCAAGATAGTCCCAACAATTCACTTTCACATCACTCGATTAATAATAGTTAAGTTAGTTTTTAAGTGTTCAAAGAACTTGCATGTGAGTAGGGTTGATTTGGAGTCGAGTTCGAGTGATTTGGGCACAGCTTGAAATCGAAATTCGAGCCGAACTCGGTTCCAAATTGACTCGAAATCGAAATTATTTCTAGTCAGCTCGACTCGAAATGGCTCAAGTTGACTCGAAATGGAATCGAGTTAGCTCGAAATTGAGTATTCTTTTTCTTTATTCCGAGTCATCACAAAATTAAATTGAGTAAATAAAGTCTTTTAAGACTTTAATCCTTTGGTTTAGGTTTAGACTTCAGTGTTTTTCATTTTAAAATAATAATATGTTATTAAGTACATAATTTTTTTATCAATTCAAGTTTGATTCGAATCATTTTTTGAGCGATTCATGGCAGACTCGAAATCTACTCAAAATGTGATTCAATCAAATTGAATTGACTCAAATTGTGTGGAATCGATTGTAACCGACTCCGAATCAACTCAATATCCGAACAGTTTTCGAGTGACTTTTGAGTTTCGAATAATATGCTCAGCCTTACATGTGAGGGCATATTGAGAATATAGTCTCATATATGTAGTCATGTACACTTAATGATTTAGTAGAGATCTTGAGCCCTTTCATCTATAATCAATTGATTTAGGTTGGATGTATAGTTCTAAAATGGTGTCGTGTATGTTGGACCCCATGACTCACTCTTATGTCTCCCACTTAAAAAAAATTCAAGTAATAGAGGTCAATGAATAATGATTATAAGCCCCCTCCACCTAAAACCAATTCGTGTTTAGTTGGATGCATATGTTTTAACATAGTATCAAAGCAATTTAGGCCTAACGACTAACTCTGTGTGTCACCCAATTAAAGGAAGATCTAATGTAATGTCAGGGCTAGCATAAATAAACATAAATGTAACATTCGTGGATATGCCCTTCCGCGGGTAGTGTGCATCGTCAATAATGCTCAATCATCACTCCAGAGACGGTCGTGTACTATCACCGTTCCACACTAAGCTCATTGGGAGCTGGTGTACGACCGCTAGTGGTTTCATATTTAAAAGCTCACGCACACTTGTGCACTAATTTAGATCCCAAACCCCTCCGCCTGGAAACAATTGTTTTTAGTTTGGAGGTATATGTTCTAACAAGATGAGATTGTAGTGGTGGGTAGGATTGACATTCCATTTTATCCCTAGAGTTATAGTGATCGAACTTATATTGCGTCACTAAAGACGTGATTTTAGTGACCGAGCTTATGTTTCGTTACTAAATGCATATCTTTAGTGACCGAGCTTATATTTCTTCACTAAATGTATGTCTTTAGTGACGAAATATATTTCATTATAAAATTTCTATCACTAAAGATCAGTTTTTTCTTGTAGTGAATCTAGGGGACGAAAAATTACAAAACCATTGAATTTAGAGAGAACACATAGGTAAGGGGAGAACATACTTGGAAGAGTTTAGTATTATTGCACTCTTATACATCCAGATGATCATTCTAAATGCTTTTCTCGTGATTATCATTTACCACACAATATTATAAACAAAACACTTATATAAATGACTGAATTCTCATTCATTTGATTTGTTATTATCAAAAGAGAAAGTTTGTTGAAACATCGGCTTCGCATCTCTTGGTTTGAGAATAACAAATCTTAATCTATATTTAATTTACCCTTGCTTATTTATAGTGTGCAGGATACAAGTAAAAGAGAGCCAAGTACGTACATTGAAGGGGCTTGGGACAGGGGATGCCTTAATGAAGGCGGATGATGAGCGACATTCTCTAAATAGTCTCTGAAACAATATAAAATTACTAGCGAAATCAGTGTTTTTCACATGTCGAGAAACTTTTGAATAAATATATTTTCGGATACATTCATTTCGTTCTTCTTCTTCATAGAATTAAGCGAGACATTTATAAATAGTTTCTAAATGAAGTAGGGAAATTATTTTTTATCCATTGGCTTCTTCACCACCATCACACTGCACCTTGCATAGTGAACACAGTAATCTTTCACACTCCCCATCACAGCCCTGCGAAAAATCAACCATGAAATTATATTTCTATACTAATATATACAGATATCTCTTATGGTGTGATGATGTGCACCATCTGTTTCATCACGTCCGTTCATTTTAATTCAAAACCGATCCTCTTCAAGGGTAAAAACAATCTCGGCCATTGATTTAAAATAATAATTACCGACGCTCTTATTTTTTTCGCCAGGCCACGACAATACCTTTGTCCGCACGGCGGTGTAATTGTGTGCACGAGCGAAGGTACTGTCGTGACCATAACTTCTGAATAGTTTGAATAGACGAGTAATCTATACTATATTAAAAGGGAAACACTCTTTGGTTAAACATTTCACTTTCCGATTTTACCCCTCTTTAATAAAGATAATTCAGTTTTCAAAATTTATGTGTTTTTTCTTTTTGTTTTAAAAATGTGCTCTCGTATAAATAAAGTCATCTATGTATAATAGAAAATATGTTCTCCCCGCCGCTCGCAAATTCCTGTGCACACCGCAAAAATGAGTGACGGGCGGAGTATTGCATTCAGGGGTTTGCGAGCGGCGGGAGCACCGTCACGACGGGACAATGTCGTGGCCGGGATAATGTTGCGCGGGGCATGGGGTCCCCCCATGCACTATTACAGTTGCTGTACTGCCACGATTGGCCGTAGGGGCGGAACTCCATACCTTTTTATTGCCACGTGGCCATAGGTTCCCAGGACAAGCATGTCTGCGTGAAATTTCCCAACAGCTTCACAGAGAACGGTGGAAGCTTCTCCTTCCATCACCTCATAGACAACATCGCTTACCTGTATATATATAATTATACATATAAGCTCTAATACATTTTATTTTATTTTTAAATGAAAAATTGTAAAATTAGATTATATATTTGATTTAAAATATATTGTTTTTAAATTATGAAAGTATAGAGCCCTTTGTTTGGGTAGTAGTAGTAGTTAGTTATCACTCGAGCACAAATTGAGGTTTGCCGGTTTGGCCACGTACAATGAAACACGGACCTAGAACTACGGGATTGCGCCTTTCATTTAGGGTGGCGAATGTATCGTACGATTCGTGCGTGTTTTTCATGCTTTTACCGGGGGTTTGTAGACGACAGGATTAGGGTTTTCCTAGTCCCCCTTCCCGAAAGGACGGACTTGAAATTCTAGTAAGAAGGCGATGTAAGTGAACTCTTGAGATGAAGAGGACAATGAAAGAGCGAATTTTGGGTAGGAAAAGAATAGCTTAGGTTGAGAAATTTGATGGGAAATTTGAGAGAGAGAGAGAGAGAGAAGAGAGATTTATCTTTTAAGTCTTCGTAACATCCTCGGAAAATATGATTATTCTTCGGAATAATCAATGAAAAATGTAAAATCACCAAATGAGGTTTGACATAGTTGGCTAAGTCGAGGCCTCATGACATAAAGGTCATGACTAGGGGTGTAAGTCGGAACCAATCGAACTGCCAAACCGAACCGAACCAAACCTAACCACACGGTTCGGTTTGATTTTAGTAGGCTGCGGTTCGATCACGGTTCCAATTTTTGACATGCGGTTCGGTTCACAGTTTTGAATGTCAAACTGAACCGTATTAGCATTTATATTACCATTAGTAATTTAGTACCATAATATGTTTGATTTACTTAGGCATCACGGTTGGCACGGTAGCAGTTTAATAAATTACATGAAGTTATTAACTGAGGTTATGTACTGGTACGTTCTCTTCTCACGCGAGTCACGGTTTGGTTCCAATGATTTGCACGATTCGGTTCGGTTTCAAATTTTTGGAACCACATAGGAGTCGTTCGATATGTGATTTTACTTAAAAATCAAACCAAACAAACCGTTACAGTCATAGATGAGTTCGATTCTCACCTTGGTGCGAGTCTATCTACTTATGTAGTAGTTTGTTGATTGTTTTGGATGCTGATTAAAGCTTTATCTTCTAAATATAATACTCTTTGTAGTTGTCGATGCTTAATATTCCTCATGTAATGATGTTTTTATACTTACTCAAAAAAAAACTTAAAATCACATCTATTACATACTTAAAAAACAATTAATAGAAAAACAACACATGCTTTAATTAATAGGAAATTATTAATAATACCGTATTGGCGACGCAGAGCTCCCGAGCCTCGTCGATTACGTTGGCGGCAATTTCGTTCAAATTAGACTCGACAATGGGGAGAACATCAACACTTCCTGCATTCAAAATTTCTCATCAAATTAAATTTAAGTTTGACCCCAAATTGAAAGTCAACTATTTATGTTAGCAATCAATAAATATTGAAGCTTTTAGTATAATCATTTGCAATAATATTGTTTTTAGTAAAATCATTTGCAATAAATTTTGATGCTAATCACATGTCTTTGATTGAACCAATCGCTACAAGCTCGAAACAATATATATATATATATATATATATATATATATATATATATGAGTGACAGTGCACGGGGGCCTCCCGTGCCCCACGCGACAATACCCGTCCCGCGGCGGCGTGCTTCGCCCGCCCCCAATCAGCAGGCTTATTTTAAAATTTTGGTTTAATTTATTTTTTTAAATAATTTTATTTTTTAAAATTATATCATTTTTTTGCCTTTTTTTTTAAATTTTTTTTTCAATTTTTAAATTTTTTATACGCTACTTTATTATAATTTTACGAAAAAAATTCTACGCAGGTGGTCTGTGAATAGCCAACTGGCGCAAAACTGTTTGACTATTCGCAGACTATGATGGTCTGCGAATAGCCAACCAACGCAAAACTGAAAGGCTATTCGCAGACCACCTGCAAATGGATATGATCATTTGAATTTTCATTCGACGACTTATATTCGTTGGTGGACCGGGTTACACCATAACTTAATATCCTTATATATTAGTATAGATATATAAAAGTTGACTATCCTAAATATTCTAATTGTTTTAATAAAATAACTTCATATATATTATAATTTATTTCAAAAAAAATACAATCTTCATTCAATTAATTACATCTTATTCATAAATACAAAGTATCTATAAAAATTAATAAAATAAAATAAATAGCAGAGCTCTTATACCTAATATATAGTATTGATAAAAATATGCTTTGTACGTGCATTTTTAGGAAAAGTATTCAACACGAAAGTTGTAGATCTCAACGAGATCTACAATTTTTGTGTTGAACACTTTTCCTAAAAATGCATGTACAAACTACAAAGCATATTTTCAAAAGGCGCGTAATAACTCATAGAAATTGGTTTTCTAGCAATCAAAAAGGGTTTGCTTATAACAGCACCCTTATTTTTTTCGACGACAATACCTCTGTCTGCACAGTGGTGTAATGATGTGCACGAGAAAAGACACTGTCGTGACTTAGGTACAGTCGCTTTCGCACGAGCACTCGTGTGTGTAGATAGAAAGAGAGACATATGGGTACTTAAATTGACCGTCACCTCCTTCGCAATGAAGTTCGCCCATATAAAAAAAATTGTTTAAACCAAAGGCTGAATTTTGCACGATATTCTTATACATAATCACGGGGTTTACAGCCGTCACCGCCACGCCAAACGGAGCGCAAGTCCAGCCACTCTGAAAGTTTTGATTTTGACCTTTGAGTATTATGCAGAGAGAGATTATTGTTGCTAAACAATGTGGAAATGGTGATCCCGATGAACGGAATGAAAGAAAGCAGAAAATTTATAGGAAGAAGAACCTAAACCGCCGATGCCGATGACGGAGGACGGGGTGGGTTTGGCGTAGATGACGACGAGCTTTGAAGCAGCTCCGATCTTGGTGTCGCCGGAAAAGTGGTGGCGCAGAGTCCATTGCAGCGCGTAGAAGGCTTCCTTGCTGTTGTTGATCCCCACCAGAAACACCGTCCTGCCATCCTCGCTCGCCGCCGTCGCCGCCGCCGCCGCCATTCTCCTCTTCTCCGGCGTTCACGTAAAGCGAATTGGGCGTTAAAAAGAAATTTTGAGCAGCGAGGGGCCTCATTGTTATCTTCGTCCGCGTGGCCCCCACATTGATTTATTTATAATAAAATAAAAATATTTCCAGACGAAATTTATACTAAATAAGTAGATATTATTAATTAACAAAACAAAACAGCTAATAATTGTAAGAATTATTATGTGTACGACGCGTCAGGGGAATAATAATTTTTTTTAAAAAAAAAATAGGTGTTTATATTGGCAGCCCCAATAAACCAAAAAAAAATACATAAAATCTAATTTAACTCTTTTCTAATAGCAGCCCCACTGAAAGACTCTTTATTTCCGCTCATTTTTTCCTGTTCTCGTCGAAATTCCCCTTAAACTTGTGATTTCTTTCCGTCAGTTGCCCACAACCGCAGGAAAAAAAATCCTTCGATACCGTCGAACTCCTCAAGATATTTTTTGGCGACACCGACGAACTATTCCAAAATCTCATATATTTTCTCCTACTTTTGATTTTTTTTGTATCTCCTAAATAATATTTTTTAATTTATTTTACTATTTAGTGAGAAAATAGATGGATTTTTTCACTAAATATTATTTGTTTGGCTTAAATTTTATTTTCATTTTGGGCTGTCTATATTCATCGGGCTACCATCGTTTTGTTGGGCTGCTATTATCATTGAGCTGTCAATAGCCATTCACGGGCTGCCAATATAAATACCCTTTAAAAATCTCGATCCATATGACTTTATGGGAAACAAAATCAAATTGTATGATGCGAACCAAATTTCAAATTATGTCAATTAATAATTTCGAGTGATGATATTACGGGTTTGATCGTCGTAAGACTCTGTTTGTTTGAGCATTTTTCTCCTTTGCGAAAAAAATGCAAAACGTTATTTTTGCCTGTTTGAATATGATCGGTTTATTTGGACATTTTTGCTCTATTTTCGACGGAAATAAGGGTCGCTACTCAAATAAATCGTTTAGTAAAGCTCTCATTCTCATTGTCGCAGCTCAAAAACATTATGTTTGGTCTTATTTGAGACCGCAGCCCCTCCCTCCGTCCCTCACCACTACATTCCCCCCGCTCAAACTCGAAATTCATTTTATGGAACCACCGATCCACCAAAACTATGTTTTAGGTTTGATTCAGCCGCAGAAGGGAGCTCCATTCAAAAACACTGTTTTATACGTGCGCATGGATACCAAGCATTGCTCATTTTAAGATATTTGAGTGTATTTGTTACATCTTGAATAATGGTAAGTCAATCTAAACTAAATTTGAAGTCAAAACTGACGAAAGAATATTTCTTCACTGGCAAGACTTATACGTGTTATAATAAGAGAATCTTATGCGTTGGAGAATTTATTCGTATCACATTTGATGAATCTAATATTCTCTTTATGAAGATCACGCACGTGAAAAAAGTCTCGTGAATTCCGTCGTTCATTGTAGTATATGTCGAGCATCCCTTGCTTGAATGTTGTTTCTTGATGATGTATTACTCCCTTTTTTTCCCTTCCTTTCATGTGCTAGCTAGAGCTACTCAATGTACATATTTGGAATATCTCTAAAGATTCCTTGAATTTGACCAAATTACCCTTCCTCTTTGTTGTGGTTTTGACCGGCCACATCGTGACTTGAAGTGTGTCAGCACGCTCCTTCTTGGGATCGGTCTTTGAACTCAAATGAATCCTGCTCAGGCATGCGCAAGCTCTGCTTGATGTGAGTCTTGGTCTATATTTGCTCCTCTGCGAAGAAAATTATGGATTTTGCGTGATCTCCTTGAAGATTCGTACCAGCATCGTCATGCTCAGACTCTGTTAATTTTAGTTGTCTTGGGATCAGTGAGCACATCCTTCTTTAGGCTTGCTCGGGTTAGCAGGGGCCTTTTTCTTCTTTCGTGCGTGCTTGGGCCGATAAGATGCGCCTTATCCACGACTATGGTGCCATGTAATTCATGCCTCAAAGGAATAAAAATAAAAAAAAGGGAGCCTTGGCGCACCAATTGAGGTGTTGTCGTGTGACCTTGAGGTCATAGATTCGAGTCATGGAAGCAGCCTCTTGTAAAAATGCAGGATAAGGTTTGCCTACATTTCAACCTAGCTCATGGTGAGGGAAAATTTTTTGCTACGAGTATCGTTCCCTCCTCTAGGAACGCCAGTCAAATAAAATTTGCCTACATTTCACCCTCGTTCCCTCCTCTAGGATAAAGTTTGCCTACATTCCACCCTCATGGTGGGAGACCCTTCCCCAGACCCTCGCTGCGCAAGGATTCTCTGTGCGCCTGGCTGCCTTTTTTAATCAAATAAAGATCGAATATTCCGATGTAATTTCATTTTAATTTCAATCTTTGGCTTCCTTCAAATCAAACAAGAACCTTTTGAGGCAATTTGATTGAGAGTAGCTTTTGAATATATTCTTCTACAAAGTTTATTCCGGCCGGCTCAACCCTAAACCGCCAAAAATGCAACAACCCACATATTATATGCACTGCCAATATAGTTTCTATCATGAATTTTATATATTTGAATTATTATTATTATTATATATTTATATGGGGGATGAGACATTTTCTATTATTAAATGAAAACTAGAAGCTCGCACGTGCCAATAACACACACGAATAGTTGATCCGGCTCCTGTGGCAAAACCTGTAATTGAAGGCAAAACGAAGGGCACTTACACTGATGATCTATTCAAATTATAAATTCATTGTCAATAAGACTTCCACACTTTGGCACGGCGGTGGCGGTCGTGAACGCATCAGTTATGAACCGTCGTTCATGAGCGCCCGACTTCGCCGAAGGAACTTCATCCACTTTTATGTTCAAACCTAGTTTTCTTTTCGACTGATGTTATGTGCACACCGGTTTTGGCTACGTGCAAACCATCAAAACTCGCGCTTTTTGAAAATACGCCTTATAGATGCATTTTTAGGAAAAGTGTTCAACATCAAAGTTGTAGATCTCGTCAAGATCTACAACTTTCGTGTTGAACAGTTTGCCTAAAAATGCACCTATAATGCGTGTTTTCAAAATGCGCGAGACTATTGTGAAATGTTTCGCGCCTTTTGAAAAGACGCCTTATAGGTGCATTTTTAGGCAAAATGTTCAACACGAAAGTTGTAGATCTCGACGAAATCTACAACTTTGATGCTGAACGCTTTTCCTAAAAAATGCACATATAAGACGTATTTTCAAAATGCGCGAGTTTGATTGTTTGCACGTAGCCAAAACCGGTTTGCACATAACATCAGTCTTCTTTTCTTGGAGGCGGTCATAATCGTTGTCATGCCAAACGTACGTTCTATGATAGCGGCGTTTTTTCCCAAACTCGCCGGAGACAAAAAAACACCTAGCCAAATGGAGCCTAAAATTTTCAAGTCTAAATAAATTCTATTAAAATTAGGCAATGAGACAATTTAGATGTAACATACAAACAATGCTTATCATGTTTGAAAACCGAGTATTTCCCGCCTAAAGATTATACGCAGTTTTTGTCCTCGCGAGCAATAACGGGGGCGATCTGCGCCCGACCGAGACAGTATATATTGCGACGAAGTTTATTTTTGCATTCTTCTCGAATTTCTCTTTCTGTGAGCATTCTGGGAAATTCATATGTTCTGCTTAATGATACAGAAACTCCATCTATTGAAAAAGATCTGAGGGGTGCCAAAATTGCAGCAGCCTGCGTCGCTTCTCTCTGTGACCCTAATTATTCGTAGCGAGCATCTGCTGCCGCCGCCTGCGGACGTATCTACAGCTTTGGGTGTTGTCTGCGAATATGTTTTCCTTCTTAATTCGCTCGATTATCCGTATCAATTTCTTCAGTAGATTTCGCGAGTTCCAGCAACTTGATGATTTCTGGCACACTAATAGAAGAAATTAGGCCCAAATGATAATAATTTTCATTCTATAACATATTTATATGGTCAGAACTATGATGAGATTGTATTAATTGAAACATGTTATAATTCACGTTGATAGCACTGAGAACACAATTTTTCCAAACGGTACAATTGTGTTCATGACTGCAATTTCCAACCACTGTGTTCATGATCGCAGTTTCCAACCACAGAGTTCACGACTGCCACTGCAGCCCCAAACAAACTCTGAAAACGTGGAAGAAATGCCCCCAAGACTCCTTCCCTCCTTCCCCGGTATGCCCAGTCTATAGAAAGAGGAGAGAGAGAGAGAGAGAGAGTGAGTGAATGTGTGGAAGAAATAACCCAAGCTTCCTTACCCTTTTCCTCCTGTATGCATGTGAGTGAGTATGAGAGAAGAAAGAGAAAAGAAAGAAAGAGAGAGGAGGGAAAGGGGAGCGCGTATGTATGCGAGTCATGATATGTGGGTGTTTAACATTTTTCTTGATCGATCTCGTAATCATCAAAACGATATTCTTTTTTCTCATGATATATCGACAGACATAACACAAAATGACATTTTTCTCACGGGTGAAAACGCCGAGTTCATTCTTCCCCCTAAATGACATACTGGCAAGCATGTCAAATGTGGCAGATAAAATCTACAACAGAAGTTTAAATGTCATTCGCAATCTAAAGAATAAAGAAAGGACGAAAAAAACAGTTCAATCCAACTAAATGATGAGAAAGCCAAACCGTTACTAGAAGTTTAATGATTATTAATTCAATTCGCATCGACAAACCGCACCAATTTGAGCTACAAATCAACTAAAATTCCTGTGTTTTTATATAATTACAATGAAAAGACACCTTTTTAAAGTAAATGATGTCAATCTATAGCCACGAATCGCCAAAAAAAGCTAACATTACAAGTAAAAAACAGAAGGTAAAATCCATAAATCAGTCCCTAAAGTCATCCTCCTTTATGAAATAAGTCCCTCAACTCTCATTTGCTTGAAATCAGTCCCCAACTTTAATAAAATGTTGAAATCAGTCCTAGTTAAAGGCATATGCTAACAGAAAATAATTTAAATGATGATAAATTGACTCATAAATTAACAAAATAACATGATGTGATGATAAATATTCTAAATAGCATTTCAGTTACAATTAAAATATATTTTTAATGTTCTTTCGAATATAAACTTTTAGGCTTCATTTGGCGCGGAGTTTTGCTCCGGCGGCGGAAGGAGACGGCGGACTTTTGGAACCGGAGGGGGGAGGCCGCAACCGCGTAAAATGAAGCCTTAATATATGACAATTTCTGTTTTATAATTTCTATTTTTTATATTTTGAAATAATATGCTAATGAATATTTTTTTTATAATGACAGAAATATAGTGACAGAAAATATAAATTTAGAATAATTAACATTTTAAAATATCATAGCCATAAACTTACATAATGCATAAATGAACGAAGAGCTGTAAATTAGGAAAATAAAAATAATATAAGAAGGAGAGCAGAGCTCGGTCTCGACGATCCTGCTCGAAGGCGGCCATCTTTCATGTTCTTCCTCCCTGCTCGACGACCTCCTCGAGCTCACAGAAAACTCCTCCCTGCTCGACGATCCCCCTCAATTTCGCACAAAAGCCCTCTCAAATACTTCCATTTAGTTTATGTTCAGTTTCTGTCCATGGAAATAAATGAAGATACAATATTTTTTTGTAAAGCTTAGTTGGGCAGCAGTGACGGACGCGGAAATTATATTCAGTGTAACCCCATGAAAAACATGAAATATAAAAGTGTATCATATGGAGATGTAATGCGAGGACGCGATTTATAAGTGCATATAAAAATTTGTCATATAAAAATATATCATATAACATCAAATGAAGTTATTTAGAAAATTTAACGTCAAATGACGCTATTTTGTTAATTTTCAGGCCTATATATCATCAAATAAATTGTTTTCCATTAATACTTTCTGTTAACTAGGACTGATTTCATTATTTTGTTAAAGTTGGGGACTGATTTCTTGCTTTTATAACTTGGGGGACTGATTTCATAAAGTAGGATAACTTGAGGGACTGATTTAATGATTTTACAGAAAGTAGTTTAAAAAAACAATGTTAAACAGAAGATAGGAAATAGACAGGTGATGAAGATGATAAAAAGTTAAAATACCTGAAAAAATGCTGTCGATCAGCGAGTCCTGAGTAAGAGAATGTTCCAAAACTTCCAGCAATGGATACCCGATCATAGAGACTCGCAATTTCTTAGTCATCCCATCCCTTCAAAAATTTAATGAACTTTGACGACAACAATATGACATTAATTACGCTGCAGAACAGAAGGGAAAGGTTAACAAAGTTCTAAGATTCCATGTGTTGTAAGATTCAGTAGGAACCATTTCATCAAGTTATAGCTGTAGAGAATAACAGAGTGGCAATGAAAATAACACGATATTTCGCTATGAAAATTCTTCACATGTCTGTGTTATGCACGTGTTGCGGGCTTTTCGGTAGCATGTTGATATCTCGTCGGAGAGGTGGCCAGAGGTGGTGAGGGTTGCGAAGATACAAGATAGTAGGGCTCAACCTAAGGAGGACGAGGAAGAACGGAGCTCTGTTCAGCTCTAACCCTAACTTGAGGAGTGGAAGAAGAGGAGAATAGAGAACTAAGAGATTGAAAGAGGAGTAATTCATGTTTGCCTTCATTCATGACCCAAGGTGTATTTATGCAACTTATGAAAGACACTTTTGCAAAGAGGACCCCTAACATTAAAAATACATACAAACTCTAAATATAAAAGAGATTCCTAAAATACGACTTAAAAAGGACATGACAGCATACGTGACTCGACTGACTGATACTTAAGACCAATGTTCCAGACGTCGGGGACACGTCGGTTGAGATTTTTTATGCCGGTTTTAATATGTCGGGGATATTTCATATGCCGGGTTTTAATAATTAATTATTTATATACATAATTATATATATATATATAAATAAAAACCTAGGGCAAGGGAGAGCGAAAGGTGGGCGAGCAAGCAGCAGCTGCGGTCCTCCAGGTTTACATCGCGAGAGGCGGGCGGGCGAGGGATTGGTTGAGGATGGCTTAGAGCGAGACGTCAACAATGGTGAAATGAGAAGGAAGAAGAAGGGATTGGAGCGAGATGGAGGGGAGGCAGTCGGGCGAGCCGCAGGAAGAAATGGGGCATATGGATTTTAAGTGCCAAGCGGAAGATTTATCTGGGATCGGGAATGAAGAGAGAGAGGGAGGGAGATGAGGGTTATGAATCAACGGTTCTTATATTATTACGCCAAATTTAATGGTCAGATTTTTTGGGGGAATTTTGAACTCATGTTATTCGCAGGTCATACCATATTCCTTTTTAAGTAGTATAGATGTAATCATTATTTATTTATATATATATTAATGTATTAATAATTTAACATTTATTGAACTCTAAATAGACCAAACTAGTATAAACATTTTATATTATACAATTAATAACAGTCTAATGCATGGAAGAAAGCAAGAGGAAGTCAGGAAGTCGTCGATTACGATGGAAGATAAGGAACCTTCATTCTAAAATCCGATGGCCAAGCAGAATTGGGGTCAATGACGGACGGGGGCAGGGAAAAAAGTCAGAGGAAGGATACAAAACAACCTAGCAACGAGACAAGTTCGATTTATTGTCTATTAGACCATAGACACTAAATAAACTAAATTGAATTAAGTCAGTCGATATAACGTCAGGATATATCGGCGAATATATCGATTGACAGCGAGTATATCGGATGATATATTCCAAAATGATATTTTGTAAAAAAATATCGGAACCATGTCATTTTATCCATGAAACCTTTATGTCGGCCGACATGTTCGCCATGTCGGAAGATATCCACAACAGTGTAAGAAATTTCAGCACGAAAACTTTTTTCTAAGCTGATTTCTGGGGAACGAGCAGGGTTTGTTAAGGCAGAAATTAAAAAAAAAAACCTAAAAGTCTATTTATCTCTCACAGTCTCTATACTGATGACATCTTATTCAACAAGCTAATCTTAATTCTGCTACGAAAATTGCCAAACATTTTCTTTCATACGAAGATAGCTCAAGGAAAAAAGTCAATAAAGAGAAGAACACAAAATTTAACAGGATCACATGTCATAGAATTTTTAACCTCTGCAATATTATTATGCTCTACGGTTCTGAGTGTTGGGCACTGAATGGTGTACATGAGCAAAAAATGGGAATTGCGGAGATGAGAATGCTTAGGTGGATGTGTGGTCACACGAGACCGGATAAAATTAGGAATGAATGTATCAGGGATAAGACAGGAGTGGCGCCAATTGTAGAGAAGATGTGAGAAGCTCGTTTAAGATGGTTCGGACATGTACATAGGAGACCATTAGAGGCACATGTTAGGCGTTGTGAGAGTTTAGTCACTAGACATGTTAAATGGGGGAGGGGTAGACCAAAAAAGACTTGGAATGAAACTATAAGGAAAGATATGATGTACTTAAGCATTAGTGAGGCTATGATTAAAAGATAGGGCACAATGGCGACAAAGGGTCCATATAGCCGACCCCACTATGGTGGGATAAAGGCTTGAGTGTTGTTGTTGCAATATTATTATTAATTTATTAAAAGGTTGGTCCATATTAGATTTAGGCTTCATTTGTTGCAGCGGTGGCGGGAGCAGCGGGCGGGTGGAATCGGAAGTCTCGAACTGGAGGGGGAGAGGCGGGGTTGGAAAAGCGGCGTTTGAGGAGCTTTTCCTCTGTCTGGCAGGTGCAAACGGAGCAAACGCTGTCGGGCGCTCGTTTGTTTACCCGCCGTCCGGCGGCGTTTGCTCCAAACGCCCGGCGAAAATGCCTAAACAAATGAACCCTTAATATGGGAACTACTGGCCAATTTTGAAAAAACAACACACAAGAGAATGGCTCAAGCAAATCTCTGCAATATTGTTGGTGTCCAAGCTCAGAAAATGCCTTTTCAATATTCAGAACTCCCAATCTATAATGGCAGATTTACTATGAGAACCTCCTCATCAAATTGCAAGCTAGATTCAACAGTTGGCATCACAATCATGCAGGAAACTAAAGCCCCGTTTGACAAGTGGGAGCGGGGGCAATGCAAATCCGCAACTGCCGGACTGGGACCATTGGCCAAAATCCCCGAGTTTTGTGAACATGGGGTAGGCGGAAAGCAAGACCATGGCGCCGTAAACGGCCGCGGGCCACCGTGGCGCACCGCCTTAGCTCTAATCGAGCAAGAGATCTCATGATTGGAAGGTGTAGATATGCCACATTTATCTCTTTATTTAGTTGTTTCTTTGGTTTTGTCATTTTTGTTATTTATTTATTTCTTGTGATCTTGTTTTATTTTGTTTCTTTTATTTATGCATTGTAATATTATATTTTAAGCATTGTAATCTTTGGTTTATTCCGGAATCCAGAAGGTGTCTTATGAACCGGGTACGAATAAAAAGTTTATTTGTTAAGAGATATAGAGCTCCCTCTACAACCAACTCCTCTCACTCTCTCCCTTCCATTGTACAACAGCCACCCATATGGGGGGCGTGCGCCCTCCTCTCTCACCCCGACCCCCTCCTCTATCCCGTGCGCTGCTCAGTCGGGCGTCCACAAAGGCCAGCCCACTGGCCTCCCCTACTGCCGTCTGCCTTCTAGCAGCCCGCTGAGCATGGGGCCGTTGGCTCCCAAACCAGCGGCTGAAACAACTGCTGGTTGTAGGGGTGTGTGTAAGCTACATGGCTCTCCTCTGCCTCGTTCTCAGTCTCCGACCATTGTCTCCTAACAACCGTCCATCCTCTCATTGACACCCCTGCTTTGGAAGCCGCGGAAAGGCTCCACCAGCGACCTCATCATAAGTCGACATTGAGGATCCCGGGGAAAACAACAGTCCCATCCATTTCCGACTCCTTCCTACGGCGCATCCCTCCCTTTGACCCGATCCTACGCATGAGCCAGTGGCACAAAGCAACTCTGCCAAAGTTGCCCATCCACGCAGTGAATGCATCATCCATTCCTATTAGTATACTTAAAGAAACTGATTAAAAATATAGATAATTCCTCGGGAATAATTCTAGGGAGGATTCTGAGTTTCATTTTCTAAAATGGCAAGACTTTTTTGTAATGGAGGTTTGGCGATTCTTATTAAAACTCATGGCATGAGTCCAAAGAAAAAGAACCTGAAAATGCTGTGGGATATGGTATACTGGGAAAGGAAAATAACACTTTCTGGAAGGAAAAATGGTGTGAGAAATTTGAATAATGCTGCTATCTCCCCCAACAGAAATTTGAATAATGCTGCTATCAACTCTGAACCCATCAGAAACTACCTAAGCAACCACAAATTGAGCTGACTGATGATGCTGATCATCTCATTTGAACACAACTCTGCAGGAATGTTTGCCGCAAAAATTTTAGGCAAAAATATTATTTTTTTAGCTATGCATCGCCGAACAAGTAATATTTCATGGAGAAACTCATCCAAGCCTAGATATCACACACTTACTACAAAGGAACATTTCATATAGCATAAATGGAAGTTTCACATCAGAAAATTAACCTGCATATGTGCATACACACTATGCAAAACAAAACAATTCTTCGTGTTCTGACAAAATTTTATAATTTTTTTAAAGTTTTTCAGATTACCATCTGCTGTGTTATGACCATATAAAACCAAAATCAGTTCATTAAAGATCTCAACTGTACAAATACACCATACATAATTACAATGAACTGCAACTTCCATTCAGCAATTAAATAATATTAGATCATGAGTAGCATTATCAGTTCTTAACCTACATTAGTAATCAAATTGGCACACAAAAAATCAATGGGATGAAAAAAATGGAATGAGGAGAAGAAATCTATATACCTCTGAGCTGGGGATATTGTATCTCAACTTCCACATCAAATCAACTTTCATGTGTTGAACATAAGCCCGCTTTCACTAAAAATTTGCAAAACTCAATAATGATCAAGTGCAGATTTTTCAGGAAAGATGACCACATTCGAAGCACGGCGGCGGATTCATCCGCCGAAGCTGATTCTGTTCTCAGTTCAAAGTTAGAATTTTGGTAACGTTGGCCCAATTTGGGGAACCTTGGCTCATCGTCTGAGGTGTTGCCATGTGACCTTGAGGTCACGGGTTCGAGTCCAGGAAGCAGCCTCTTGCAAAAAATGCAGGGCAAGGTTTGCCTACATTTCACATTTGTGGTGGGAGCCTTTGGTATGGGCCTTCACCATAATAGAGTTGCAGCCCGCGCACCCCAACCAGCTCTTTGCATTGGATTTAGTCCGGGTAGCTAACTCTTAGCCTTTCGGCAATGCAGTAGGTTGTTGAGACCGGGTCTCGAACCCTTTACCCCATTGATGAGAGTCCTCCATTCTAACTCCCATCAAGGGGGTAAAGGGTTCGAGACCCGGCCTCAACAACCTACTGCATTGCTAAAAGGCTAAGGGTTAGCTACCCGACTTAAATCCAGTGCAGAGAGATGGTTGGGGTGCGCGGGTTGTAGCCTTGATATAGGGAAGGCCCATAACATAAAAGTGCACTTTTATGTTGTGGGCTTGGTAGCTAGCCTCACCCACAACAGGACTGCAGCCCGTACACCTCAACCCGTCTCCGCCAGTGATACAATCCAAGCAGTAGGTTGTTGAGGGAGGGTCTCGAACACTTAACCTCCTTGAAGAAAGACATCATGTTGGATCCCTTCACCAACTGAGCTGCAGCTCAGTTGGTGATGAGAGTTAGAATGGAGGACTCTCATCAAGGGGGTAAAGAGTTTGAGACCCGGCATCAACAACCTACTGCATTGCCGAAAGGCTAAGGGTTAGCTACCCGGCCTAAATCCAGTGCAGAGAGTTGGTTGTGGTGCGCAGGCTGCAACCCTATGTTATGTGTTATGGTCCACCGTCAGTTATCATATTATATTCGTAGTATGTTATGTCGAGTCTTTATTACGATTGAGTCAAGTTAGAGTATGTTCAGTGTTTTAGTAGGTCTAGTCTTATTATATTAGTATTCATGCTTTAATATTTTATGTGTTGAATGTAATTACGGGATCGCCCCCGGAGGTTCTATATAATAGACCCGGTCATGTATTTGGAGATTAAGATATGAAATATGAAAGTTTCCTTCATCTCTCTAAATTCCTCTCTCTCTCTCTAAGCTCTTCTCTCCTTCCTCCACCCTCTAGGGTTTCTTCCTCTCTCATCCCCTCCACCATTCTAGGGCTTGCCCTTTGTATCTCCGCCTCCAACAATCCGGCAACGAACCAAGCCCATAACAACTTGGTATCAGAGCTAAAACCGCCGCCATCTTCCTCCGCTACCGCTGCTTCGCCACCTGACGTCATTCATTTGTCGAAGTCCCCTCCTGTTCCCTTCCTCCTTATCGCACGCAGAACAGGGCTCAACATTCCCCCCCCCCCCCCCCCATCTCTGTTGTTGGCGTCTCTTGCCCGCCGCTCCCGCTATTTCCGCTATTTCAGTCTGTCGACGCTACTTCTCGGTCGATCTCCGACCTAGAGCCCAGCCGCAAGCCTCCTTCCTCACGCCTCCCTCCCTCTTCATCGTCTTCGTTCTCGCTTCCATCTTTAGCCGAAGTCGTCGCACCATCACCGACAACCGCTTCACGTTCCTCCGCTCGACGCCGACCCTCGACGGGTTTTCATCTGCGCTCATCACCCGCGTTTATGTCGGTATCCTCCAAATCGAGCCCCCTCTGCTTCTCGTTGCTTCTGCCACATCCGCTGCTATCGAGCCGCCCTAGTCAGACCCGCCTGCTGCTCTGTCCCCATCGAGCCCCTTTTCGTTCCGATCTCCCACGACTTGAGCCCAGCGCCATTTCCCCCTTTTCCCTTTTCTTATTAATTATTATCTGCTCCTCCTATCCCATCAGCCAACATCACATCCCCCAACCCTCTTTTACTTTATTTTATTTTACATTCTTGTCTCTTCCTAACCGCCCCCCCCCCCCCCTCTTCATATTTCACTGATGAACATTCAACTTAGCGCCGCGGATGCGGGCGTCCTCCACTCGATGTTGCGGAAGTGGTCAACGACTTTTCAAGCCTCCATGTCTCGCTTCGAGGCAAAGCTTGATCAATTGGGATACGTTGACGTTCCGCCACCGGCGGTTCCGCCACCGGCTGTTCCGCCTCCTCCGCCATCGGCTCCTGCCTTGCCGGTCCCACTCCCCAAGCCTGCACAATTTGGGCTGCCTAAGCCGTTCTCGGCGCCGCCGCCGCCGTCGTCGCCGTCACCGCCGCCGCCATCGCCGCAGACCCCGCCTCTGTCTGCCCTTGCCCCGCCGGCCCCTACCTTGTCAGTCCCTCCAGCCTCGTCGCTTTCTGCTCTGTCGGCCGCCTCACCATCGGTTTCCGCTCTGCCACCTCCGACCACGCCACTGCCTCGGCTACCGGCCACTACTCTGTCGGCCCTTTCAACCGCATTACCGTTGCCGCCTCGCACCGCATCGCCGGTCCCGCCGGACCCCTTCCTTCTGTCGGACGTTGTCCCTTCGGTTGCACTGCTACTCCGGACGTCCGCCGCTCCGCCGGACCACTCGACCTCCGTCCTTGCGACACTCATCTTTCCGAAGGCGCCACCATTACTCCTCGCCGCCACTACCACCGTGACGGACTACCAGGCGCTATTTTGGCGCGAGATCAAGGAGCCCGAGAAGCCGAACATCAAACTGGAGCTTGAGCTTGAGGACAAGCTCAAAAAGAAGGACGGGTGGAGTGTTATGTGTTATGGTCCACCGTCAGTTATCATATTATATTCGTAGTATGTTATGTCGAGTCTTTATTACGATTGAGTCAAGTTAGAGTATGTTAGGTGTTTTAGTAGGTCTAGTCTTATTATATTAGTATTCATGCTTTAATATTTTATGTGTTGAATGTAATTACGGGATCGCCCCCGGGGGTTCTATATAATAGACTCGGTCATGTATTTGGAGATTAAGAAATGAAATATGAAAGTTTCCTTTATCTCTCTAAATTCCTCTCTCTCTCTCTCTCTCTAAGCTCTTCTCTCCTTCCTCCACCCTCTAGGGTTTCTTCCTCTCTCATCCCCTCCACCATTCTAGGGCTTGCCCTTTGTATCTCCGCCTCCAACAATCCGGCAACGAACCAAGCCCATAACACCCTATTATGGGGAAGGCCCATAACACCCTTCCCCGGACCCTTGATGCGCGGGGATGTTTTGCGCACCGGGCAGCCCTTTGCCCTTTAGTCCCAATTTGGGAGAGCAGTTAAACACTCTTATTCTGTCTAAGGAGAGTTGGATTTGAAATATTTGTGCGGGTAAATCTAATGGTTTAGAATGGTTCTGAAACATCAGATGCATACCTGGAACATCAAATGTTGCGTCAGGGGCGCTGTCCCTTGAACCCTGTTAGGGTCTCTGCCCCTAAGACACCGCAAGGGGCGCAGCCCCTTGGAACCAGTCAAGAGCGTCTTAAATTTTGATGTAAGTTGTATGTATATCTGGGATGTATCTGTTATGAACTTGCTAGGGGAGAAAGAGAGATCTAGAGAGAGGCTAAGGGGAAGAGGAGAAATTAGGGTTTGAGAGGAGGGAGAAGAGAATACCTTGAGAATAATTATTTGAATACCCTCCTCATGAAGGGGACCGGGGTTATATAATCACCCGGGTCCTGAGGGGGCCGGCCGTCGTGAGGTCGAAGGGCATCACAAGGAACTCGTAGTGCCCATCATGTGTCTGAAATGATGTCCTGTGGATGTCCTCCTCGTGCATGCGGATCTGGTGATAGCCGGGCCGCAAATCCAGCTTGGTGAACAATGAAGCGCCGTGCAATTCGTCTAACAGTTCTTCAATCACAGGAATGGGAAACTTGCCCTTGATGGTCGAGTTGTTCAGGCCCCGGTAATCAACACAAAATCTCTAAGACCCGTCCTTCTTCACCAAAATGATGGGAGAAGAAAACGAGCTAGTACTGGGGCGTATGATCCCTGCTGTAAGCATCTCCTTGACGTTGCGTTCAATCTCGGCCTTCTGTATGTGCGGGTATCGATATGGCCTGATGTTCGTCGGCTCTGCTCCTGCCTTCAACTGAATCTGGAGATCTCGGAACCGCGGTGGCGGCAGTGTACGTGGCTCCTGAAAAAAGTCAGAATACTGATCCAACAGAGCACGCATCTGGTCTGGAATCTCCGCCGGAACCGTAGGATCCACTCTAATCTCCATGACAACGGTCATCGTATTGTCATGTTCCACTAGCCGTTCCAAGCTACGGAGTGATATCTCCTTCACTTGAGACGACTTGAGGCCTCCCAAGCAATACTCTTTCCCACCCTGGACGAACTCCATAGCCATCTGATCTCAGTCAAAAGTTACCCGTCGCAGCTGTCGCAGCCAATGTACTCCCAACACCATGTCCGAACCTCGGATCGGCAATAAGTAAACATCAGTATGCCCGGTGTACCCCTGTACCCGAAGCTCCACCCCTTTCATCACCCCTTCACACTGCAGTTTACTTCCATCCGCTACCATGACGTGGAAAGCCGCGCCTCGATCTATGTCGTACCCTGCCTTCTGAGCCACAGCGGGATGAATGAAGTTGTGAGTGCTCCCGCTGTCTACCAAGATC
Source organism: Dactylorhiza incarnata (assembly GCA_033032865.1). NCBI lineage: Eukaryota > Viridiplantae > Streptophyta > Magnoliopsida > Asparagales > Orchidaceae > Dactylorhiza > Dactylorhiza incarnata. Next base: position 4,986,050 of record JAWHQI010000110.1, on the reverse strand, counting down.
GTCAACTTCTCCCGGCCAACCCTTTCTGCCATCCGCATAGTAAGGGGGGCGCTATACCCCTCCATCACATGTAAAGAGACCCCGAACTCTGTCAGGTCTAATTCCTCCGCTAGGTTAGCCTCGGTTGAATCCTCCTCTTCGGGCCGTATTTCTCATCACAGTTAAAACATAGGCCCTTCTCCTTCCGAGCATGCAACTCTGGCCATGTCAATCTAGTAACGGTGGGCCGGCCAGCTGCCGGGGTATCCAGCCGTACTGGAGCCGGTTTCACGGCCGCACGGGTAGTGGTGTGACTCCGTTGTCGAGTGAACCGCTCCTCAACTTGATTTGGCCGGCCTTGGTGGTCGAAAAAATGCATTCCCCCATGCCCGACGCCCATTTGTTGTCCTCTGCCTTGAAATCCGTTCCTCGGAGGTCGCTCGTTCCATTGCTCGCCATTTCCCGTCCTCATCGGGGCCCCAAAAGGTTGTGGCGTAGGTAACAGCCCGGTTCTGCGCCCGAAAGGAGCGGCAATAGTCCCGGTCGGCTGGAACTGCGTTGGTAAGGGTTCCCGGCCCCTCCCCGTGGCCATTCCGGCGGCCTCAATGCCGGCGGCAGCCCCCCCCCCCCCCGGTTGGGCCTCACTCTGGTAGACTGAATCCGACTTAATATTAATAAAATATTCGAAACTTAATATTAATAAAATAAAACAAAGAAGTCCCTCTCCCATCAATCTTGCACCCGTTCAGTTTCTATCCCGCACAGGTTTTCTCTCACACTCTGGTAGCTCTCTCTCTCGCAGCGCATCGCTAGGGTTCCTTCCGGCGCCTCCTCCCCCATCGACTCCGGCTAGATTCCAACTACTCTCCGGCGCACGTTCTCCCATCCCGATTCTCACGGCACAAGAGCTTCTGGGACTCGAGATTCATCTCCGCTTAGTGTTCATCTTCTCCGTCATTAGCTTATATCTGTGTCTCCATTTACGGCGAGAGAAAACATGGAAGGAGAGTGTATATCTTCTTTGCGGAGAACCCTTGGATCTCTGCGGAGAACCCTAAACCCTTCTCTGCGGAGAACCGTTGGATCTCCGCGGAGAACGTTTAGTTCTCCACGGAGATCTCTTGGGTTCTCCGCGGAGATCTCTTGGGTTCTCCGCGGAGATCATTGGATTTCTGAGGAGCAGAGCCAGGTTTCCACAGAGAACCCAAAAGATCTCCTCGGAGATCCAAAGGTTCTCCGCGGAGAACCCAATAGATCTTCGCGGAGATCCAAAGGTACTCCGCGGAGATCCAAAGGTTCTCCGCGGAGGTCCAAAGGTTCTCCGCGGAGATCCAACGGTTCTCCGCGGAGATCCAGTAGTTCTCCGTGGAGATCCAAAGGTTTATGGGTTGCTTTGGATTGTCTCCTGAAAACATCCTCAATGCCCTAAACATAGTATAAAGAACTACATCTTCATTCATTTTCAAGTGATCATGCTTCATTGCAAAACCTGGTAAATCAGTTATAAAGAACTCTAAAAAATGACATCATGTTTGGTAATCATGAATGATGCTCTCATTCACCTCTACTGGACATATCTATTCATAACATAAAACATAACTCCAAGGGATCCGGATCCGTTTTGTATACTCTCATCCTTTCTACTAATCTTAATTTTAGTAATAATTACTAGATTGTCTGTCTGTTCGTCATTGATTGCAATGAATGGTATTGACCTTCTGCTGCGGGACATTGCGAAAACACAACGATCAGTAGAGACCCTCGTTCATCGCTGCCCTGAAATTTCACCCGAATCGATTCTGACGCAAACACCTCTATTCTATTCATCAGCATTTGACCGCTCCACTAGTGAGCCGTGCATTTGTGGCAAGCAATCTGGCACGTTGAACAAAATTCAGGAGGATTGGATCAAAATACAACAGAAAACGATGGAGGATGGCATGCGCCCTCCTATCCGAATCGATCCGCCCGTGCCACTGTGGAACAAGCGTCCTGACATGAATGCGTATCTGTTGAAACCGTTGCTCGTGATCGATCCGGAACGGCAGTACGACGTCAATGTGGCAGCAGGTGCATGTCCATCTTGCAACAAAGTCGGCTTTCTTTCCCGCAAGCAATTCAGTGTCCCGCGAGTTGTAGATTGCATCGACACCACTGCATTTTCTATCAGTGCTCGATACGTGTGCAAGAAGTAGAACACCTCCGGCGGCTGTGGTGCCACGTTCCATGTCATGGACGAGGCCAAAACCGAGAAGTTGATCCTGACACCCATCGTCCTTAACTATCCTGTGCAACTGTTCGAACAGAGCGCGCACGACGTCGGTCTTGTTCAAATGGCTTACGACTTGTACACATCCCGTTCCGGCATTGCTGATGCCGCCAAGGTGATTCGTTGTGCCCGAACGACTCGATACATGCGTCAAGCCGCACTATATCGTGGTCACGTGTCGTGGTATTTGGATATGCGCTTATGGGATGCAGCACTCGGGCAAACGTCATCGCAGCAGGATCCGGCAGTGTTCCCTAATTTTCCATCGTTTTTTCAGCATTGCAACGGGTACAACGGCACTCTCGGTCCAGTGGAATCAACGTGGACACGCCTAGTCCAAGACTGCATTGCTCGCCAACTTTCGTTCTTCAACCGAATGGAAGGCGTCATAACCGGGACTCATCTCTCAGCTGACCATCATCACAATATGTCGGGACGCATGAAATTGACGGATGAGTTCAATGGCAGGAAATTTTCCCCCGTTGATGGATTACACTCCGTCGTGAACGAGCGCCAACAAATTCTTTCACATCAATTCACAACGACGACGGGCAATGCAGAGCGGCGATTTGTTGGTCGGAGTTTGCAGAACCGGTACAACGCTTACGGAATTGATACTTCGCTGCTCATCATGTACCTTGACAAGTGTTGTGATAATCGGGAATGGCTACAAGACTTCGACAACATCTTTGTTCTCCTAGACAATCATCACCTCATCACGAGGTACATGGACAATTCGAACGACACAGATCGTGCCCGGCAGGAACAATTTATGGCTGTCGTGGCCGAAATCATTGTTGGCAATGGACATGTTTCAATGCGGGAAGGCTCCATCATTGAGGTTAAATTGGATGCATTGTTGAATCGAATTAAAAAGTGGGAAATGGAGAATGATGTGCAACCTTCGAAGCGCATTGTGACTACCAAACTTCTAGCTTGCCACAAGACGCAGAAAAAGCACATCAGAAATTGCTTAACGCCGCCAGCAGGCGCGTCGAACACCGTCGTGGATCGCTTCTTTTGTTCGACTCTACGACGTGGATCAGGGAAGAACGAAAACTTATGACGTCAAGGACGAGCCATTTGCCCGGAGACTATGTCCCTGGATGGAGGGTTCTTGCTGCTCCATGTCGTGGTCGCTCAAATCAACTTTCGCGGCGAACTCCAATTTGATCCTCGCTGGGCGTATTTGTCAATCTCGGGTATGCATATCATTCTCACTCAGTATCTCGCACTGCTTTCGACCGATGGCATTACTCCCTCACCTACGTCTCTGTCGACAATGTTTCATATATTGCCTCTCTCGATTGATAATTGTGACGGCGAGCTTGGATTGACGACAGCGTTTGGACAATCCCTTCCTCAACTGCCAGAAATTTCTGCCGGGCAACTGGAATCTGTTGGAATGATCGCCGAATCAATAGCAGATAATGCAATTTGGTCGAGTAACACGTTCGATGAGATTGTGAAGGATGCACTTGATGTTGCCGCAACTGCTGTGGAGAGGGCTCACGATGATAATCACATAATTGGAGAAGACGAAGCTGCACCGCGACACTATACTGATCTGAATCATACCGAAGACGTCGATATAAGCAACACGCCCCATTCCATTCAGTCCAGTCGCAAGAGCCGAAAACCCGGACCAACATCGCATGGGCAAAGCTCTTCATCAAATCACCATAAGAAATCTCGCAGCCTCAACGCATTGGGCAATGAACGTCAATCGGCATTACAAGGGCTTAATCTTTGGGAAGCTGTGATGAGCACTTCACCAATGATCAACCCCTTCGAACGACGCTTACTCTGAATGGTTGCTCTCAAATTTCTTCAGCCCGATGAACTGCTGGATCTGAAAGATTTTCTCATTGAATCCTTGCATATTCCACAATTGCATCGAATATGGTCTGTTCTTGTCTCGGCTTTGCATAGCACCAATTTCGCTTTCAAACGGTTCATTCGGCCGAAATCAGAACAGGTTCTTAAACAGCACTTGGAGGATATGGTTGCCCAGGCTCGATTCAGATTGCCCATTCAACGAGCAGCGCCCAAACGCAGCATCATTACTGCCTTGAATCAGGTTGCATCATTGATTGCTCCAATGCAGGCGCGCTGTGAGGATAGTTTTATGCAGTTGGAAGAGACTATCACCACAACAATAACTAGAACCGTCACCTTGACAACCGGCGCCGATCACTGTTCAAGTCAACCTCGTGCAACAGATATGCAATTCGTGCCCGAACAAGTAATTGAAGGATCAACGGACGATATCATTGATCGACTTGTTCAAAAAGAGATTGATGTTGGGCATGCCGGCAACATTCACTGGACCAAAGTGGTCGCACCAGCTTACGCCCGCATTGCTGCGCGTCATGAGGATCTAGTTCAGATGACCCACAAGGAGATTCAAAATCGTTGGGAGTATCTTGGACGTCTCAAAAGGAAAGGGGCATCAACCTCATCGATAACACCAGGTCGTCAGCACAGTTTGCAGTCGCTTACCGAAGCCAAAAAGGACCTCAGTGATCAAGACTCCATCCACATTCCACCGTCGTCACTTCTTACACAACCATTGCCAGCCGAAACTCCGACCACTCAGAATTCAACTCAACCAGCATCTTCTGCAGTCATCACGACGATGGAGGAACCTGCTGTGGGCAGCTCGTCCGCTTTCAGCGAGATTGGTTCACGTCCTCCATTCATGGTCAATCAACAATTGCCTACTTTGAATCAAATCATGGAGGCCATCGTCCCCACCCCATCTACAGGGGAGCCGTTTTCGCAATCGGAGAAGGAGCTGCTCAATTACTTGCTAACTAGTCAAGCAGAGCGCTCCCATGTGAAATCGACGACTAGTGATCAAACGTCTTAGAAGAGCCTGGCCAAGCGTTTCTTGTACTGGGCGTGAGTCGCACGGGTGTTGGGGATGAACCAGTTTCGGGTTCGATCCGATGTGCAACTCAAGCAAAAAGTGAAGGATAATAACAAGAAAAAGAGCTTGCAACAGTCTATGTGAACCCGGACAGGCATGTTTTTTATTGTTTATATATATCCGAGAATAGAGACCTCAACTACGCCAGTAGCACATTTTCATCTCTGCGGAGAACCATTGAGAGAGCTAAATGGCTCTTTGCGGAGAGCCAAAAGGTTTTACGCAGAGATCCATTTGGCTCTCCGCGGAGATCCATTTGGCTCTCCGCGGAGATCCATTTGGCTCTCCGCGGAGGGCCAAAAGGGTCTCCGTGGAGATCCATTTGGATCTCCGCGGAGAGCCGTTTGGCTCTCCGCAGAGAACCTTACAGTCGATTTTCATATCTTCATACACTTGCATCTATGATTTATTGTAACAATTGTTTATAATTTTGACAGATCTATGAGGCAGAAGAAAATTCATGTTTTGAGCTCAAGGTGCTATTTGTCGGCGTTTGTGAGTCAAACATCAGCCATCCTTGAACGAATGGAGGAGACACAAAAGAAGCTGCTGATGGATGCCAACATCTGGCATATTTTCCATGCACCAAAGGTGTCGCAGAACACTCCCCTCTTATACAGTCTGCTCAGCTGGTACGACATTGAGAAGGACGTCTTCGTCATTGGATCAAGGGAGTTTACCTTCTCCCCCAATGACGTGGCGTTGATACTGGGTTTACCCAACCATGGGGAGGAAGTCATCCTGACCTCCAAGCCTTTTGGAGCGCTCACGAAGACCGAATTGAAAGCGGAGCTTCAGGCAATGGAGAAGGGGTCGTCCCCTGTGACGACCAATTTATTGGTTTTGCACCTTCTGTGCAATTTCTTCTTCCCCTCGAGCGCGGAGAGGTTCCCAAGGTTCTTTGATGAGGTCTCCAGCTTGGAGAACTTCCAGAAGTTCAATTGGCCAGAAGCCATCCATACATTTCTAATGAGGTCGTTCAGGGTGATGGTGGAGAAGCTGCCACCAGTTTCAGAAGAAGACCAACTGCAACAGAGGCCAGAGTCCTCATTGGGATACATCTACGGATGCACCCATGTTCTTGTTGTAAGTATCTATATTTTTAATTCTTAAAATGAAATTTGTTTCATATAATCTAAATTATTGCAATGATTCATATAGATTTGGTTCCTCGAGCACACCACCAGCATCCCTCCGCACTATCCGACATTGAGGCCTCGACTATTAAGATGGTCGGAGAAGGTCTCATTTACATTGAAAGAGCTGGGGGTCACTGTTCCATCTATCTTGGATGAGCAGATAAATAATTTACTTTATTCGATTAACTACTAATGTTGAACTATCCAATAGAATTGTTGTATTTCTTCTTTATAAGTGTTGGAAGTGCTCGAAGACATAACACCGGAGGAGAAGCTGTTATGTTCAGAGCTGACAACACAGAAGACACCGCCACCTCCCCCATCTAAGAGAAAATCAATAAGCCCGGCTTCTAGGGCAGAAAAAAAAGTGAAGTTTGCATCACCACCTCCCCTATCGTCGCCACCTAACGCATCATCATCACCTCCCACACAACCTAGCACATCATCACCTCCCCCACCACCTAGCACACCATCTCTCCCTCCTGTACAGTTTTGGATAGATTTACAAAATAGGATGTTAGAGCAATTTGCATTATTAGATAGCAAGATAAATAATTTTGTAGGAACCTTTAATAATAGGCTAGATAGATTAGACAAAAAAGTAGATAGAGTACATAGTGATTTAATTAATTTTATTCACGGTGTAGGTGACCGTCTTGATGCAATAAGTGCTGATATAGACGCACTCCTTCATCGATCCTCGTCATTATCTAGCCCTGGTAGCTTTACACCTCCCACCCACCACGCCTCTCACGATACTGTCATTACTACTATTCCAAACTCCCCGGTAAAACAAGAAAAACTTATACCTTCAAAGGCGGCTATAGTTGATGTGTACCACATTGACTATCCGGGGAGACCGCTAATAACAGAAGAAGAAAGAGATCATCCATCGGCGTATGAGCGTCATTCCATCGAGGTGCTCTATTGACATTATACACTTTTATACAGTTTTATATTTTCAAAATTTTGATCTATGCACATTGATATTGACGCTGATTTTCTAATATTTCAGGAACGACCAAGCTTTCAATAAATGGAATGTAATCGGATTTCGAGATGGCATGGATGCTCTCCTAACGGACAAATACATTGAAGATTGTCACGTTGATGCCTACGCAAAGATCTTGATTTTGCGTAGAGAGCAGGATGAAGAAGCATATCGTCCGTTTATGTATATCAGCCCTAACCTTTTGGTATGATCTCTACTTGTTCTTTGTATATTGTTAATTCTGTCTGCATTGCTAAAAAACTTTACAATTTATGTAGTTGCACTACCCACGGTCCAAGGACGCAGAATATACAGTTGTAGTTGCATTCCTCGAGGACGTTACCAAGGAGAATCTCGCCAATATCCCAATAACTATAATGCCAGTATGTTATAGTCAACACTGGTTTTTATTGGTGGGTCTTGTTAAAGAGAGGAAGTGGCTCATACACGACTCTCTACGTAACCCCAAGCGGAAAGATACAGCTAAAATGGTTGTAAGTACAGTTCGTTGTCATGCAATATACTAGTGTACATTACGTAGTTACTAATACACAAACATATTTGTGTTAATGCAGATTTCTGTGCTCCAAAAGGCGACCGTCAAAAAAGTCCACGCAGGATTTTCCAAGTGGACTATCCCTTGACTGCTGGTATACCACAGCAGGAGAACTCCGTGGACTGCGGTGTCTTCGTTATGAAGTTTATGGAGCACGTAGCGAAGACAGGGGTGATAAGCTGGGAGAGTTGTGCAGACTGGCAGGCAAAAATGCCTATGTTTAGAGCCCAGATCTGTGCAGAAATCTTTAAATATTTTGTGGATGATTGATGTAAATTAAAAAACATTATTCTTGTACATTTGAAATGTGTCTATAATAGCTATTGTTACATGGATGAATAACATTTTCAAATGGGTCGAAAGGTGCATAATTATAGGTTTAAATAAACTCCTCAGAGATCCAGAAGGAGATCCAAGTGGCTCTCCGCGGAGATCCAAGTGGCTCTCCGCGGAGATCCAAGTGGCTCTCCGCGGAGATCCAAGTGGCTCTCCGCGGAGATCCATAAGGTTCTCCGCGTAGATCTTAAAGGTTTACCGCGGAGAGCAAGGAAAGCAAATGGTTCTCCGCGGAAATCCATTTGGATCTCCGCGGAGAGCCAGAATATAATCCTCTTCGGGGAAATCCATAAGGTTCTCCGCGGAGATCCTGTTGGTTCTCCGCGGAGAACAAAGGGTTCTCCGCGGAGATCCGGAAGGTTCTCCGCGGAGATCCGGAAGGTTCTCCGCGGAGATCCAAAAGGTTCTCCGCGGAGATCCAAAAGGTTCTCCGCGAAAAACCATTAGGGACTCCGCGGAGATCAAAATGCCTCTCCGCTAAGTTCCAAATTATGGCCGCGTTCTCCTCCCTCCCATTTTTTTCTTCTTTTCCCTCTTTTCTCTTCCTCTCTCCCCCTTTCCTTCTCCTCCCCCTCATTTTTCTCCTCCCCTCTTTTTCTTTCTCTCCCCCCCTCCCCCCTTTTCCCCCCTCATACCAGAGTAGAACCCAGCGGCCCCCCCTCCCCCCACCCCCCAATGGGGCTGAACCGTTGGTTCAGCCCCCTGGCCGATTAATTAGAAGTGTGGGGCTGAACCGTCGGTTCAGCCCTCTTGTTGTTTGTGTCCTCCTTCATACGGCGACTGTAGTGTTGTCCGGAGAAGCGACCCAAGGGGGGCGTAACAGTATCTGCAATGTTAATGTTGTAATTTTTATTGTTTTGTTAAAATGATTTAAATAAAAGCATGATTAAATGTTAATCATCAATTTTATTTAAAAAGATTTAAGCATGTGCACAATTAAAAGTTAATCATATTTTCATAAGAATCTCATAAAAGACTATTAAGTGTTTGGATGTCTTCCAATGGATGACATTCTTCCTTCCTTGATCGATGAAGTATGAGTTTGTCAAAGCAAGGTACATCAATTTATCTTGGCAGACTAACCAATCATAAAATAGCAGTTATGCACTTTTATTCTTTCAAGCAGTTAGACACTCTTATTCTTTCCCATATGGCATCTCATTTTCTCATTGATTTTATCTTATAGTTTATCTATGGGTTTATCTAAGAGTTTATCTAGGAATTTAAAGGAGAATTTATCTAAGGGTTTATCTAGTTGATTAATCTAAGGATTTATCTAGAGATTTATTTAAGAATTTATTTAGAGATTTTATTAGATATATTAATGGTTTAAATAAGGAAGCTACCATGATAAATATCTAATGATTTATCTGGTACCTATCTAGGTTTTATCTTCTAATTTATCAAAAGATTTATCTAGTGATTTATGTATGGATTAATCTTCGGATAATTCTCGTTATTTATCTTGGGCTTTAGTTAGGGGTTTATCTAGAGTTTTATTAAAAAAATTATGGGGATTTATCTCAGAGAGTTACTTGAGATTCATTTAGTGGTTTATATAGAGATTTATGTAGGTATCTGACCAAGTAGCAGAAAAATTGCAAGTTACCGACAGTGGTGGACGAGACGGATTACACAAATTCTCTCCAAGATGCATCTTCGAATCCTTGCCCAAATCTGCTCAAGATCCAAAAAGTGTAGGCGAAGTATTTCTCGTCAACATCGCAGAACGACGTTCGAAAGCTCTCCCAAACCAAGACCGATTGCCACAGAGGCCTCTCTAGAAAATCTTCCAATGCTTGAGTTGGGAGAGAAGTGAATATCTTCCTCATCCTCTATCATGACTATTTATAGGGTCAAATCCATGGAGGTAGTGATGGTAGATGGCATGAGGTAGATGTGGATGAAGCTTCCCTTAGCCTCTTTCTTGGAAGCTTCTTTCGGTCAAAAACACATGTCATATTCCATGGTCAAAGACGGCTACCGTTTTTCCCACTTGGCATGAAACACGTGCTTGAAAAACATGGTCAAAAGGTGGCAAGCCGCTTTCACACTTAGAAAAAAAATATCTCATCAATATTGTCTTGCTACTTTGCAATCTTTCGCTAGACGAAACCATCAATTTGTGTATGAATCTTGTTGAAATCCTGACCAAGCCTGTTCTGAATCAAACTCGTCGAAACCTCTATCAACTTGAGCTTGCAGTTGGGTGCTCCATCAAGACGGGAACCAAGCAAACACAATGAATTTAGTACTTCTTGAGCAATATATTGGGTTAATCACATTTGATGCAAATTGTGTATGGATGGTATTATATAAATATAAATGACATGTAGATGAGATATTTTTTTCTCCTAAGTGTGAAAGCGGCTAGCCACCTTTTTACCATGCTTTTCAAGCATGTGTTTAATGCTAAGTGGGAAAAGGGGTGACCGACTTTGACCATGAAATATGACGTGTTTTTGACCGAGGGAAGCTTCCAGGAAATAAGCCAAGGGAAGCTTCATTCACATCTACCTCATGTCATCTACCGCCACTACCTTCATGAATTTGGCCCTATAAATAGCCATGATGGAGAATGGGAAGGCATCCACTTCTCTCCAAACTCAAGCATTGAAAGATTTTCTAAAGAGGCATTTATGGCAATCGATCTTGGTTTGGGAGGGCTTTCGAACGTCATTTTGCGTTGACGAGGAATATTTCGTCTCGTCCGCCACTGTCGGTAACTTGCAATTTTTCTGCTACTATTTATTTTTTATTATTATGTGGTGCGAAGTTGATGAAGATCCTAAGTAGATCAAGTAGGAAAAGTCTTGTAATTGTCTATTTGTCTTTATACATCATTAGTGACGGCTTTCCGGGTTGGACTCCGATCGTTCCATGGTTTTTCACCCTATTTGATTTTCATGTTAAATATGTGTATCACTTTTATTGTTGTTATTTTGTGCTGTATTTTGGTTGTGTATCGGCATACCGCTAAGCGAACATGTAGGTACTTGCTCGAACTAATTTGTAGGTGCTCTGATCGGACTTGCGTGTTATCTAGCCCAACAAATATGGGTTGACCAGATGATCGAGTCTTCAACCAAGTGGTTTAATATATATATATATATATATATATACGAGTCGAACGGCACGGCCCGCCGGCCGTTGCACCCGTCGCGGCAGTACCGTCGCCGCAATAGTACTACGGGCGCGGACCTCCGACCCTACATGAGTGCAACAGTACAGGCCTCTGGCCCTACGTGTGCAATCGGCAGGCTTCGCCCTCCCATACGGCGATATGCTTTGGAATATATACACCGGTGAATATAAATAATAATGACATTTATTTAAATAATGTTAAGAGAAACAAAAAATAATAAATATTATTTTTATATCAAATATTAAATACTATTTTTATTTTTATTTCGGATAGGATTAACTAAAAAATAGAACACAAAAATTCATTAAGTTGTATTGGTTCAGTTGGTTGTATCATTTGTCATTGTGATAACTTACCTGAGTTCGAAACCCAGCGCCTCTTTATTTTGCCTATTAAACTGACCGCCCGATTCAGCTCTTTTTAGATCACTCCCTAGTAGGTTTAGGAGACCTTTTTTAGGTCGCCCCTAGTAGGTTTAGGAGACCTACAAAAAAGTGGAGAGGGAGGGAGCGGATTGATCCGACGGCTGATGAAATATCATGCCAGATTCGACGGCCATGATCTTCCTAATGTCTTATTTACCTAGGCAATCTCTTAGCCTTCTATATTTCTTTATATATGGTAAAGATATTAAAACTCATGTCATGAGTCCATAGAAAAAGAACTTGAAAATGCTGTCTAAGTTCAGAGACTGTCATATATGGCATACTGGGAAAGGAAAAATATCATTTTCTGGAAGAAAAAATGGTGAGAGAAATTTTAATAATGCTTGCTATCAACTCTGAACCCAACAGAAACAACCCAAGCAACTACAAAAATTGAGCTGACTGATGATGCTGATCATCTCATTTGAACACAACTCTGCAGAAAGGTATGCCGCAAAAATTTTAGGCAAAAATATAATTTTTTTTAGCTATACATCGACGCCGAACAAGTAATATTTCATGGAGAAACTCATCCAAACCTAGATATCCCATACATAATTACAATGAACTGCAACTTCCATTCAGCAATTAAATAGTATTAGATCACGAGTAGCATTATCAGTTCTTAACTTACATCATTAGTAATCAAATTGGCACACAAAAAATCAATGGGATGAAAAAAAATGGAATGAGGAGACGAAATCTATATACCTCTGAGCTGGGGATATTGTATGTCAACTTCCATATCAAATAAACCTTCATGTGTTGAACATAAGCCCGCTTTCACTAAGAATTTGCAAAACAAAACCTCAATAATGATCAAGTGCAGATTTTTCTGGAAAGATTACCACATTGGAAGCAGGGGGGCGGATTCATCCGCCAAAGCTGATTCCCTCTCAGTTCAAAGTTAGATTTTTGATCACTTTGGCCCACTTTGGGGAGCTTTGTCTCACCGGCTGAGGTGTTGTCGTATGATCTTGAGGTCACGGGTTCGAGTCCTGGAAGAAGCCTCTTGCAAAAAATGCAGGGTAAGGTTTGTCTACATTTCACCCTTGTGGTGGGACCCTCAATGAGCGGGGATGCTTTGTGCACCGGGCAGTCCTTTGCTCTTTAGGCCCAATTTGGGAGAGCAGTTAGAGAGCGTTGGCGGTTGTGAACGTAGTTATGCAGGTGACGTTTAGGTCAGAACACCACAGTGACATACGTGTGGTCAAGCCTTGGTGGTCGTGAACGCCCAAACACTAGAAAGTGGAATATTGGCCAAATAAATAGCAAGAAAGTTTTCAAACACGGGCAAACTATCAGCGTCATGTTTACGACCACAGTTTCACACCACCGCCGCTCCAACACCGCAAATGTCACAAACAAAGCCTCAATCATCAAATGCTACAATGGTCGAGACGCATACTGAGATTTTGCCATCTCTCTCAAAACAGCACCCACAATCGCAGCCTGTTCAAGGCACTCGGCCTTGTGCAAGGCATCGAGAAGAATAACACAAGTCTTGGCATTTATCTTACAACCCCTCCGCCGAGTTTCATCAAATGTCCTATATGCTTCCACTGCCCTATTGGCATTGCTCATGCCCTCTATAAGAGTGTTGTAACAAGCAGAATCCGGGACACCCCCACTTGCCTTAAACTTCTCAAAAAGCGTGGCGGCCTCCATTATATTACCGACCTTCGCGAGCCCTGCGATCATGGTCGTGTAGGTCACTACACTAGGAATGAGACCTTTCTTCTGCATTTCTTGCCAAAAGACAAAGGCTTTGTTGTATTTCTGAACTCTACAAAGACCATTTATAAGGATAGTATATGTGAAGATGTTGGGGGCACATTTCATCTCCTTCATGGACTGAAAACACACAAGAGCTTCACTAACCTCCTCAGCTTTCACAAGAGCATCAATCAAACAATTCCATGTGTACACATTGGGAGTCAATCCTTTCTGCATCAACTCCTCCAGGATTAGATATGCTTCATCAATCCTTCCCACCTTTCCAAACCCATCAATAAGACTACTATATATGACAACATTTACCTCTATTCCCTTCGATTTCGCTTCTTCGAATAGCATGTAAGCCTCATCGAGCCTATCGATCTTCGCAAGTCCATCGACAATAGATCCATAGGTAACCACAGTTGGAGGGGTGCCCTTCTCCTTCATCTCCTCGAGAAGTTGATAGGCTTTGTCAACCTTACCAGACTTACAGAACCCATGGATGACTGTGTTATAAGCTCGAGCATCCAATTTAAGGCCTTTTTCCTTCATGTCATAGAACAACTTGTAGGTCTCCGTTGCTTGGCCAGATTTTGTAAGGCCACTGATCAAAATAGAGTAGCTTCTCACATCAGGGGACAACCCCCAGACCTGTATCTCTTCAAATATTCCTCTTGCTTTCAAGGTTTCACCTGCCTTAAAAACACAGTCCATGTAAGTGTTCAAAAGGGTGAGATCAGGACGATAATTTTTACGCCTCATCTCCTTGTAAATCTTATGCCCGTCTTCCTTCCTTCCATGCCTGAAGAAGCTCTGGATGAGGGAAGTATAAACAAACACATTCGGGACATGGCCTGCATCCGTCATCTTCTCGAAAAAATCGTATGCCTCATCAACTCTACCGTTCCTTCCCAAACCATCTATCAGAGAACAATACGTGACGCTGTCGGGACCGCAACCCTTCTTCCTCGCGCTCTCGAACACGTCGAAAGCCTCGTCGAGTCTCTGAACTTTGCACAGCCTATCAACCAACACATTCACAGTCAAAATGTTGGGAAACAGCCCAGCGTCCTCCATGAAGTCCCGAACTTTGAAGGCGTCCTCGACCCTTCCCGCCACGCAAAGCATGTCAATCATGAGATTGTAAGTGGACATGTTGGGCTCTGCGTCTTTCCTCATCTCGCCGAACAACCTCAAAGCTTCGTCGGTCATCCTCCTCTTCTTGAGGCACGTCAGGACGGAATTGTAGGAAACGACGCTCGGGATGCATCCCTTCTCCCTCAGCCTCTCCATTAGCCCGTAGGCCTCGTCGAATCTTCCCGCCGAGCCATACCCGAAGATCATCGTGTTGTAGGCATAAGCGCACGGAACCTTTCTACCGAATTCCATTTGATCGAACAATTCGATCGCCTCGTTCAGCCGGTTTGCATTGCAGAGAACACCAAGCATGCTAGAGTAAGTCACATCATCTGGCTCAATTCCTTGGGCCTTCATCTCATGGAGAAACTTCCATGCCATTTCAATCTTACCCTCCTTGCCAAAACAGTCTATGCATACATTATACAAAACAATGTCGGCATCAAATGAGTGGTGGCTCTTCATCTCCTCCAGTAATGACAGAGCTGTGTCCAGCCGGCCGTCTCTGGAACAGAGACGGACCAGAGTAGTGAACAACGGGACGTTGACTTCATAGCCCATCTCCTGCATTTGATGAAACAAACCGAGGGCCAAGTCGGGTTCGTGGGCATCGGCGAGGGCGCGGATCAAAGTCGTGTAAGCTGAAAAGGCTGGCCGGAATTTGTGCGCCCGCAATTTCTGGATCACATCCACGGCCTCCCTGAGTTTTCTGTCCTTCATCAAACTGGTGACAAGTTCCAAGCAAGCGTTTGGCGATGGCCCAAATCCAAGAAGACTCATCTCCTCCAGAATCTTATCTAAGAAATCATAATGCTTATGGTTTGCCATTGATAGAAGAAGGGAATTGTAGATCTCGACGCGGTGCGGTTCTCCGGTGATCTTTTCCGACCAACGAAAATAATCCATTACGGAAGAGAATTTTGTTAGTCTTCTCAGAACACCAATTACGAGTTCTGGAGTGGGTTTAGAATCGATTGCGGAAAGAGCAGCCTCGGATTCAGATCTCGAGGGGGAGAAATCGAGAATTCCGCAAATTTCATCCACAATTTGCCGCACACCAGACCAATAATTTCCCGTGCCTCCCGCCGGCGGAGAGAGCCTATCCGAAGAGAAGCATCGAGCGAGATTCTCTGAGTTGAACTTTGGCCATTTGAACAATGGAAAGGACGAAGAATGTTCGCTTCTTTGCTCGCAGGGACACTCCATTGTTGAGAAAAGGCATCGACACGGGAAGCGTAGTGGCCGAGCTGAAGCAGTGGAGGCTAGTCGCCGTGCCTCAGCGCCGGAGTATACAGTTTGGACGGCGGCGGTGCAACGAATAGGTGGAGTGTGAGAGATAAATAGCCGGGCGCAGGAAAACACCATGTTCGGCGGGGGGAAGGGACACGCTCCTTCACAAAGCTATAAGTTGGAGCTCCGGCGAGAGTGAAACACCGGATAGTTCAGAAAGACGCTGCGAACACAAAACATAAACCCTACATAATTACATGGAATAAGCGAACATTTTTGGAACCGGTTTTAAAATTTAGACACGGTTGAAATAACAGTGCAATACATGTCACAATTTTGAAAGCACGGAAAATTTCAGCAATTTTTTTGTCTAAAGGGCGCGGGAATGCGATTTTCTTCTCTAAATTTCAGCGAAATGATCTCCCGGGAGACCCAAAACGATCTCCAGGAGACCAAAAACGATCTCCCGGAGACCCAAAATGATCTCCCTGGAGATAAGCAATGAAACTTGCGTTAAAATAACATAACATTAGTGGACTTCCGAGATGACGTCATGTGTCGAGACGCCACGCGTCGGCTGTTATTTCACCCGATTCTAGATTTGAAAACGGAGTCCAATTTCAAAAAAATTTCCTCCTCTGCGGAGCATGGGAGCGCGCACGAGAGAGCAGAGTGCGGGGATGTGCATTGGAGCGGGGGGCACACCGGAGGGGAGCGCGAGAGCGCGCACTGTTACGACACCAAAACACCTCCAATGAAAGCTCACGAGCCTCAGGCGCCGCTCCCCCGAGCACGCTCCGCAAGGTAATTGGAGGAAGAGTACGGAATGTGCTTGCCAATTCGATGTTAATGGCGAGATAAGCTTCATGGCAGGATTATTTTGGAGGTTGTGAGAGGCGGGCCGATCGACGTGGGAATGCAGCGAAGGGCGTCGGAATGGCGGCGGCGGGTGTCGAATTGGCCCATGAACTAGATCCGGTGAACTATTGGGATCATTCTCGTGGCTGCTCTCGTCCTCGAACTTCGATTTCATGCCTTCTTTCTGAACCTTTCTTTTATTAGGGTTTGATTCTGAAATTAGGGTTTATCCTCTCTTTGCAAGTATTTTGATGCAACATTTTGGTGAAGTTTTAATAGGTTCTTTTGAGGGTGATTGTTATCCGTAGAGCAGTTTTGGCTATTTGTACTCTATTTGTATGAGTTATATACGCGCCTTTCGGAAATACACTTTGTACATGCATGTTTAGGAAAAGTGTTCAACACGAAAGTTGTAGATCTCGTCAACGAGATCTACAACTTTCGTGTTGGACCCTTTTTCTAAAAATGCACGCACAAGACGTATTGTCGTCCCGATTAAAATGTGGGCGTAATTATAGCGATTTTTTGGAAATACATATTGTACATGCATTTTTAGGAAAAGTGTTCAACACGAAAATTATAGATCTCAACGAGATCTACAACTTTCGTGTTGAACAGGTTTCCTAAAAATGAATGTACAAAGTGTATTTCCAAAAGGCGCGTATATAACTCATACAAATAGAGTGCGGATAGCAAAAACTGCGGGTAACAATCACCTTTTTGAGTTTAAGGCTTCTTGGTTGATTTGCTTCTCAAGTAATCTATTATCCATTTAAGACCGTGGCTCTGTTTGGCACTCTATTTTTGCTCCGGTGAGTTTGGACAAAAACGACTGTCATAGAATATATGTTTGGCATGACAACGATCATGACCTCCACGAAGAAAAGAAACTAGTTTTGAACATAAAAGTGCACGAAATTCCTTAGGTGAGTTCGAACGTGTTCACGAACGGCAGTTCATAACCACCACATTCACGACCGCCACCACTGTGCCACCAAACGGAGCTTCGGCAAAAAAACAGTAATTGACTGATTTTTGTGTCATGCCCCTAAAATTAATACAGAGAAAATCCATTAGGGTCCGTTCGTTTGGACTGAATTGGCTTTCGGGAATTGACATTGGAGATTAGAAATCCAATTCTAGTGTTCGGCGCAACGAAATTTAAGCAGATATTCGCTTTTATGTGAAAACTCATGGCTTTTACTATGAACTAAAAAATCAAATAGTAATTCTTACCTCCGCCCATAGGTTTTCCGCATAATCAAATGTTTACACTATAGTTTTTCGACCTATGCCCGAGTTTTTCGTCCGAGCGTGCGTTTTCCTGCAAGGTGTGTTTTTCAGTCGGGCACGAATTTTTCGGCCGAGCGCGTGCTTTTCGACCGAAAGTTCATTTTTTTCCCAGGCAGGCGTTTTTCGACCGGGAGCGTGATTTTTTGCTCGAGCGTGCGTTTTTCAGCCGGGCGCGTATTTTTCTCCCGGACGGGCGTTTTTTCGGCCGATCGGGTGTTTTTCGGCCTGTCAGGCATTTTTCGCCCGGACGCTCTTTTTTTGCTCAGGCGCACGTTTTTCGCCCGAGAGCGCGTTTTTTCGGTCGGGCACGCGTTTTTCGACTCGAGCATACATTTTTTACCAGCGCGTTTTTCGGTCGGGCGCGCATTTTTCGCCCCGGCGCGCGTTTTTTCGCCCGGGCTCGATTTTTTCGCCGGGCTCGATTTTTTCGCCCGGGCTCGATTTTTCGCCCGGCGCGATTTTTTTCGCCCGAGCGCGTTTATTTCGCCCGGGCGCATATTTTCACCCGCGCGCATATTTTCGCCCGAACGTGATTTTTTCGCCCTGGAGCGATTTTTTCGCCAGTGGGGCGCGATTTTTTCGCTCGGGCGCGATTTTTTCGTCCGGTCGCGTTTATTTCACCCGGGCGCATATTTTCGCCCAGGCGCGATTTTTTCGCCCGGGCGCGTTTTATTTCTCCCGGGCACGTTTATTTCGTCCGGGCGCGATTTTTTTCCCAGGCGCGATTTTTTCGCCCGGGCGCGATTTTTTCGCCCGGGCGCGATTTTTTCGTCGGGGCCTGATTTTTTCGCCCGGGCGCGCTTTTTTCGTACGAGCGCGTTTATTTCACCCAGGCGCAAATTTTCGCCCGGGCGCAATTTTTTCGCTCGGGTGCGATTTTTTTTGACCTGGCTCGTTAATTTCGCCCGGGTGCGTTTATTTCGGCCGGGCGCGATTTTTTCGTCCGGGCGCAATTTTTTCGCCCGGGCGCAATTTTTTCGCCCGGGCGTGATTTTTGCGCCCGGGCGCGATTTTTTCGTCGGGGCGCGATTTTTTTCGCCCTGACGCGTTTATTTCACCCGGGCGCATATTTTCGCCCGGGCGCGATATTTTCGCCCGGGCGCAATTATTTCGCCTGGGCACGTTTATTTCTCCCGGGCGCGTTTATTTCGGCCAGGCTCGATTTTTTCGCCCGGGCGCGATTTTTTCGCCCAGGCGCATTTATTTCGGCCGTGCTCAATTTTTTCGCTCGTGCGCGATTTTTTCGCCCGGGCGCGATTTTTTCGCCGGGCGCGATTTTTTCGAAGATATTTTAGCCGAGGCGCGCATTTTTTGCCCGGCGCGCGCTTTTAAAATTTTAAATTTTAATAATTTCAATTCCAGAAAATCAATTCCATCGTGCAGCCGAATAACTTACAGATATTAATTCCAATTCTGTTCACTGAATTTTATCCTGCAACCGAACAGCAGAATTGGTTTTATGCACAAAATCAATTCCTGCAGATATTGATTTTCTGGCCAAAGCAAATTCCAGAAAGTCATTACCTGCGCGCCGAACGGACCCTTAGCTTTTTTCACATATGAATAAATTATATTCACAGCTCAAATAATTATATTTGCACACCGATTTTATGCAAACCAAACAAAATAGCTGTATAATATATTTTTTCTTAATTTTAAAACCATTTTGCATTATTTCTGCTTGTGATCTATTTTAATTTCGCTAAGGCTCCATTTGAGGGGACTTATTTTTACCGGTCAAGCGGTTACGACCGCATGAACCGGACCTTAATTAAAGTCTGATTCATGCGGGCGTAACCACTTGACCGGTGAAAATAACTCTCCCCCAAAAGGAGCCTTAGTCTCTCTAATTTAAAGGTTGTAAAATAAAATTCTACACATTTGTAAACTTCACAAGTGAAGACTTGCGAACGACAAGAACAGAGGCCGGGATTCGATTGTGAAGGGGGTGCTGAAGACGACCGCGCTGGACGGACGACAAATAGCAACCTTAGTCTTGGTTGCAGATAGCCAACGTATGTGTGTGCAAATAGCAAGTATGTGTGTGCTTACATTGCACTAACAATTAACAACACAAACAAGAACGAGGGATTTTGATAATTTCAAAAAGGACATAAGGGGACACATATTTACGCAAACTCGTGGAGAAACCCTTGCACGCGACTCTTGTGGTGCATTTGGCGGGGCGGGTACAACACGGAATTTACCACAATTGCGCCTTTTTTTTGCAGAAAGATAAGAAATCATTCGCAATTACAATAAGCAGAAGAGGATGCTGAAGGGAGGTGTGGAGGGGGGGGGGCAAAATCTGTGAGAAAGATACAACGGAAGAGGTGGGAAGAAAAGGAGGCAGTTGATGTGCCTGCTTACTATCTCGAACCCTTCCTTCGACTCAGTAATTCATGCTCTTTTACGCGGTGCTGGAACCGGGCGAGCCGAGCCTGGAGGCTGACCAGGCCGGCCGCCTTGCGCGAGAGTAGGAAGCTGAGCTGCGACACGTAGCTGTCTATCTGGCTCCCCGGCCGGTCGACCTCCGCCAACAAATTCATCTCCTGAGCAGCAGCACGCAAGATTCGTTACCAAATGGCCTCATAATTTCTATGAATGTGATGTTTAGAATAAGTTGGACTGTGTTTTTCGTATGTTTTCGTGTGTTTTCGAGAGAAGCATCGGTTTGAGAGTGAGAACTCTGCACGGTGAGTTCAAAGGCTCTGTTTGGGAGAGAGGTGGTGGTTGTGAACGCAGTGGTGAGGAACATAGCTGCGCTCACAGACGTCATCTCTCCAACCGGAAATGTGTGCGCATGCGTTGGCAGTCGCGAATGCCCCAGCCACAAAAAGTAAGTTTTGGGGCAGAAATGATGCCTAATTCATGTAATCTGCGTAGGCCGCCGGTAACACCTCTGTCCCAAAAATAGAAGTTGGTGGGTTGGTGGGCAAAACTTCACCCCTAAACTTTCAGACACAGCGAAAAGGTTCAAACAGAGAGCTTACCCCACGAACAATCTCCATCGTATTTTCGATTTCCTTCCGATGAGCTGCAATCAAAGCCTCTTCTTCCTGCAACAATTCAAATATATAACAAAATGTGAAGAGGAAGACACCGGACAGGGGGCAAAAAGCTGAATAATGTCACGAACCTCGAATAACGCATTAGTTTCTCCATCGGCGAACAGAACCTCCTGTTCACTTGGTTGCTTATGGCTTGTACTCTGCCCATCTGAGATATTTTTTCTGGGCCAGCCAGTCTTTTTCTCCGTTTTTTCTTCTCTCGCAGCCTTCCCAAGTGGTGGAGAGACCTTCGATGCCTTCTCTTCATCCTGGCCGTCCATCGAGGCCTGTGCGGAAGAATACAGTTGATGACTTGAAGGGCCACCATAGATTGGCTTAGCCTCAGCCTCCTCCCTGGCTTTATACACGTAACTCGGAACAATACCGGATCGATTTCTGTCAGGAACTGTAGCAGAATTATACGCGGAGCTCTCAACAATCTTCCGAGGTTCGACGGGTTTGAAATCATTTCGCTCATAGAGATCTTCAGCTTCATCTACGAAGGGAAAGGATGAGGACAACGATTCCTTGGAGGATGTTATTGAAGGTCCAAAAGACGAGTCCTTTCTGGAGCTTCCACCCTTCGATAGGCTTTTAACCCTGTTAATTTTAAATAAAATAAAAAAAACAATCATGTCTTCCTCAAATCACCCGATTTAAGGATGTAACGTGTTATGAGTACCTGTCGGCATATCTCAGTGTATTTAGTGTATGCTCGCAAGAACCGGCATTGGGAGAAATACAGGAAATCATGACGGTCTTCGAGTTACCGACAAAGGAGTCTCGAAGAACCTCCGTGAGTTTGCTACCTCTAAAAGGGATGTGGATTTGATCATTATCGAGCGCACGGATGCATTCCTTTAGAGCCAAAAGGCTCTTATTTATTTCTGCTCCTTCAATCCTAGATGTGTAAAAGAGAACAGATGCATCAATTTTTGAATACTTAACTACTAACACTAAAAGGGGGGATTTACTTGGGGAGAAAGTGATAAACTGAGGATCCAAAACAGGAAGCTTAGGCTATATTTGCGAGAGATGTGGCACTTGAGTGGTGGCATTCCGCGTGTTTGGAAGTTTGGGGCATTGTTTCGTCCCCAGAACTCCATTTGGGGGTCTACTGCAGTAGCATTTTGGCCGTTTGGAGGAAATGACATTTGTGGTCGCGGCCGCTCAAATGCTACTTGTATTTCTCACCATTGCATACACAGCCGCAAACGTTCTTCTACTGCCCTCCCAAATAGAGCCTTGGTCCATGATCCAACGGTGATCTCTCAAGAATTTAAGGGGAAGAGGTTGGGTAGTGTTATCAGTAATGGCAGGATTAGTAAGAAAGGTAACTTTGTTGTGTTTCAAAACAAAAAAACACTGATTATAAACTTAAGTGATAATAATAAAAATAAAACAAAAAGTTTCCACGAGGCATACCTTGTCTGACGATCATTATCAGTTGTGTCTGCACCGCGCTCACTACCAGCAAGATCAATAAAAGAGATCTTCCCAATCACCTTCCCACTCTTAGCTTCATTGGAATCACTCTGCCTTCTAGTGTCAATAATCTCTTTATGCTTCTTAATTGCAAGTTGTAAGATAGCATGAGATCTTGATGACTCCTCATTTGCTCCAGTAGAACCTGTACTCCGTGCGGAATTTCCTTTCTCTATAAATTCATTAACTATGCGCACGTCTGAAACCTCAAATTCTTGCAATCCAACAATGCAAACCTGCTGCCTGCCATCTTCCCTCATGCAGAGTTTCCTGAAAAAAAATTTGATCAAAAAATTTTTGGGTAATTAAATTGGGCAAATATTTCAAATACATCAACAAAATTAAGCTAAACAACAACAACAGAACCCATATAGTCCCCAATCATTGGGGGTATGGAGGGGGAAGATTGGAAACAGACCTAACCTTTGGCACTATGCACAAAGTGGCTTCTCTCAGATGAGAAAGACCTAACCTTTGACAATAAATGCACAAAGTGGCTGCTCACAGAGTACCACTGAAATAGTGGCCCCATATACCGTCACGTTTGCTGCGGAATCATGCCCTCAAATCAAAGCCAAAGATATCAGAGAGGGCAGACCATACCCCCAATGATTGGGGAAACTCTAAAATTAAGCTAAAGCATCAAATAAATACAATACCAGCCTCATAAAATGTAGTCCTGCCCTCCACTAATCAGGATAACATAACAATGTAGTCAAGAAGGTATGGAGCTAGGAGACTGAAAGTAGATAGAAAAATCAGCCCACACTTGAAAGGGTTGACCCAAAAAATGCTTATGCACCCCTTCTTTTGTTGTAAAAAAGTTTAGGCTTCTTTTCACTCCTCTTTTTGTGTAAGATGCTTTGAGAACCCCCTCAATCCTTTTATCTCATGCCAAGGTTCTTAAGAACCACTTCTTACTAATATCTTACATCCTAACATGCATTAAAGGAGGTACAACCATGCCTAAGAAAATGAATTTTCACGTGCCATTATGCTATTGAGATCCCTTAAGTGATTACTCTAGTTATTATAGTGAATATTCCAAGCTTTTCCTTCCACTTAAAATCTTTAACCATTTTCTTAAGGAGTAAGCCGGCTCCATAAAAAGAGTACAACCACTTCATAGCCAATTCTTAAACTTTCTCATAGATCTATTTCATGGAAACTTCCAATTCCTTCGTGAACTAATGGGAAACAAGAGACTTGTGTCAAAGCGGTATTCCATAGGTATTAGTGAGGGGAAAAGAGAGAAACCACCTCCTACTAACGAGGAGGAAAACAAATTATAATGGAAATCTCAATTGCCATAAACTAAACAATTGAACAGTCCAACATCCAGACTTGGCTCTTTTCTGATGGCAATGTTGAAGGAATAGGAAAAAGTATGATATTTGGTTACAATGTGTGTGCCTGAGGAACTTTGCACTTTACGAATTCAAGTAAAGCGGGAGGTAGAACATCTCAATATAAACACAAGAGTCAAAAAAATATTAACTTTACAAGTCTTATACAAGGAGTAAGATTTTATAGCAATCCTCGTCCCAATCCATATCTGTTTGTCCATTACCCGGAAGTGCATCGATGAAGTTCTATAGGAAGAGAACTCGGACGACATTTGATAAGTAAACTTTAAAAGCACTTATTTATAGAACTGAGATGTGAACTACTATCGAGATGCTCCACAATGTCGATACACAAAAAGAATGAAGATATTATATTATCAATTGGAGTGGGCATTTTAATCCCATCAAATGATGGTGAAAAGCTGTTAAAGCAAGACTGGTCTTCATTCGCCTGGAGAAGCCGGACAAAAATGATCCTTATGTACTAGGAAGAAAGAAAGATATACTTCAGCTAGTGGACATGTATGAAGCACTTCTCTAAGAACTGAAGGGACATCCACACCAAGCTGGTGACGCATGAAATCCAAGTCATGTAGGATGCCCACTTAGTCTTTATGTGGTACTCCAATTATTATAATGCTCAAAGATGGATGGAAATTGATGCATGAGCATCAAATATCATGAAATCAACAAAATCACCATAAAAACTGTGCATCGCATTCATGAACAACCTTGGTGATACTCTCATCTATGTCCAAACTACAGAAACTTCACTCCATGAATATGTTTGACATCCTATATCAAAACAAGCTCCACCTTAATCAGAAGAGATGTGATTTCGACAAAAACCTACTACCTAAGGTTCAATGTCGGTAATGAGAAGATGAAAGTAAGTTGTAAGAGAATGTGTGCCCTCAAAACTCAATAATCAGCTTGATGCTTGTACATATAAGATACGTTCATCTTCATTTCTTAAAATAATTGAATAAGCTTGAACAAAATTTTAAAGCTCAACTTATAAATAAACAAATTTTAAATATTGTCCTACTTGTGCGTTTATGCTCATGAACATGTGCGTTCTTTTTTAGCTCCGTAAGAGATCAATAAAACGAGCAAATACTCATGGCTTAATTGTTAATTTGAAGGAATAAGACATGTTTAGGAGGGTGGTGGCGGCTGGCGATGGAGAAGTTGGAGATGGAGATTAAATGACATTCCTAAACGTGGTCCCCTCCCTGCAGCAGGAATTAGGCATACAATAATGTTTTGGGGGATCTGTGGTTCCTCAATGGAATTAGCATTTTTTCGTTAGCATTTTTTTCAAAAAATTCAAAACCTCAATGGAGAAAAAACATCCAAACAAATGGGGTCAAATTCTATGTTCTTGTATCAACTTTCTTACAACTGTATCATTGTATAAATTATTAGTATTGAATGTAATAGTATATTTTCAATGTTTTTTAGCAATTGAACTAAATGAATAAATGAAAAGAATACTTTGTAAATTACCTAAACTTTGATGACAAATTAGGAATTTTAGTATATTTAATGCAATAATATCTTAAACATAGTTAGGCTCGATTAAACCTTGATTGTAGCTCAAACTTGGTAAGGCAACAAATAAATAAGCTTGAACAAGAATCTAAAACTTGGGTGAAGTTCAAGCTCAACTTGAGCCCGGTAAGTAAATAAGTAAACAAATATAAACAAGGGAGTGCATGATTCGACTCAATTCATTTACAACCCAACATGAAAGCGATCACGTAGTGGATGCAACAACAAAATTTCACCAATGTTCAAAATCTATAGGAGCATGTCAATATGTTTGAATGTCCATATGAAACTCATCTTTGTTAGCCACTTCATTTTCTGACAGGCCAGCCATAAAGATCATTTCGGAGAAGAAACATGAGGGCATGTTAATATTAAAAAGGAGCATCAAAAGTGCGTTCATCTTAGACTTGCTTATTATCCAAAGTACAATTGAGATAGAAGTTGACACATCATTAATGCTATTGACATGATCCTTATGATAAAAGGTCCTAATTCAGTACATGATGCACAAAAACTACCCGACCACAAGAATTTTCTAATGCTTCGTCAAGCGATGAAGCAGTGATGCCGATGAAGTATTGCTGGCCAATACCATTTAGGGGAGAACTTTGTCATTGAAGTAAATCAAAAGTCACTTGAATACCTCCAAACACAATCAAAACTCCAACAAACACCATACGAAGTGGATGTCTAATTGGGGGAAAAAATCTTATCATTAAGTACAAAAAGGGAGATTAAAACAATAAGGCGGATCCGTGTATGTGCTCTCCCTTTCATATATTCTCCATTATTACACCAATGTTCTCTAACCGACCATGTATGAAAGACATGGACAATTGTACAAAGTTGATGAACATTGTAAGTAAAAAAACCTTCAAAGTTGAATTGCTCTACAAGGGGACACAACTTTGTGTTCAAAGATGTGGAGTTTGATTGAAGTGGATAAGAGAACCACACCGTCCGAGGAATTTTGACAAAGACACATGGGCATGATCGAATTCATCAAAGGATGCATATTATGTTGCATTTGAAGCCCTCCAAAAGGAAGCAAAGGCTTTACACATAATTGGCAATTCCAAACCAGCCATGGACTTGCATCTCCATAGATTTCCTAGAGCTCTGTCTACAGATGGCAAGGTCATAGCTCTATTTATATGTTGGTAGATAGATTTTCAAAGTATATCAATCCTGATTAACATTCATGAGAAAGGAGTTATGATACAACTTCTCCCAGGATGTGGGTTGACATTCTACTATTTGAGTCCATCATCTTTGATTGAAACTTCCACTTTTTTAGATATTCTAGAAGATATTTATCCATAATGGTTACTCCATTAAGGGGTATAACATTCTACTCAAAAACAAATGGCAAAATTGAGGTTGCTTATAAGTCTGTAACCACATTGTAGGGCACCTTCTGGGAGAATTCAGTTTCCATCCAATGTCTTGGAATGAAAACCTTTCATATTGAGTCTGCATTCAATCGCATCATTCATGGCTTCACCCAAACCGAGCTTCAATTGAAGTAAATTTGTGATTTCATCATCGACCTTATGATTGTCATCTAATCAACACAACCAACTGTCAAGGTCCACCAACCGCAGTCCAAAGTTCACAGAAGGTATCTGAAATTACAAGCTTCAACGAGTTTGTAATCGACACAAAAGGAAATTATATGAGGTAGGTAAACTTGGGTCCACTTCATCAAGGAGAACCTTAAAGCTGAAGGTAGCAAAAGCTCAAAGCTATCTAACATGAACTGCTCAAAATTATCAAGAAAATTAATGATATTGCATATAAAATGGAGTTTTTCACCTACATGGATAAATACTTTACAGTAAATATGGAGAATTTGAAGTCATTCGAGTCATCTATGATGCACAAGCTAGCAGCTATCTAACCCTAAGTCCCATTAATGGGCTTAATGAACAAGAAAAAATCTTGGAGGAAGAGAAGGTATTGGAAAATAAGATAATCACTACCCGACAAGGCACCAAAATTTCTTACCATCGACAAGACGGACAAAGGGCTTCGACCTTTAAAAGCTACCAGGAGAGCGGGATTGCCTCATCTCCTTACATCCAACAGGATTGACATGAGCGAATCCATTCTTAAAGAGGGACCTTGATCAAAAAACATACAATAAGACATAAATTATGGGCCTATAAGATTGCAATTAGCTAGAAGAATTTGACCCGCACATTGGTTTTGTAAGGCAACCAATAAATTGGGGACCAATCCAACCAGTAAGCCAACATCACAAGCTCATGGAATAATCGGTTAAATAATCGACCAACCTTTCCATTCAGTTTAAAGGCAAATGGTGCATTGTTCAACAACTCACCAATAACATTTGAGATATTGCCTGTTTTGGTTCAGCCCAACCTATATTAAGTTAAACCTCACAGTATTATCAATTTTCTGAAGTAGCATACGAATAATTCTCAAGAGGCCCCCATCCAAGAATTACTCTTATGAAGAGCTTACTTCTTGGAGTTTCTAACAGGGCTTACTCTGAAAATGTCTCTCTAATATTTGGAGCTAAAATTATTACAAGTATGGTAACCTCCAATTTCAATGTGAAATTCAGTTCATTCCACTACCTCATTTTGCCAATAATCCGGACATCCTAGAAATCTACCAAGAGTTTCCCTTTACCTAGGATTCTCTACCCCAAAGACACTCGACTCCTTCATCAGATTTAGGATGATGCAAGCTCAACAACTTTAACTTGGTTCATCCTCAAACCACACATCATACTGCAGACGATCGAGTTCTGATATCATTTGTACCAACTTAGGTCAAAATATTTGAGTTATTATTCATTTTGGTTCAACTCAACTGATATAAGTTGAATCTCGTTCTCAGGTAGACTATGAGTATTTCATAGGAGATTGCCAATCTGCAAATTACTCTCACCCAAAGCTCACATATTTGTGTAGTCCCTAGCAAAACTTCACTATTTGATCTGAAAATGCGCCTCTAAAATTTGGGATCTAAACTATTATGTAAATCTAATAAATTTTCCTACAATTTTGAAATGAGTTTCATTTTATTTATGCACCTTTTTAACCTAGAAATATGATATCCTAAATCTTCCGGAAGCAGCTCTACACAAAAGATACTCTCCTCCCTCATGATTCAAAATGTTACATTTTCTCCACCCCTTCTTCACTCTTTTCACTTAAGCTGATATATTACCTATAATCCATCATTTTTATGTCAAAGTGCCACACAATTCACTCTTATATAACTTTTTCATTTCCTTTCTATAAAAGGAAGGGAGCGGTCACTTCTAACGAAAATGAGTTCCATAGATATCTAATAAAGTATTTTCGCTATTGTATGCCAGTATAACCGAGAGATCCTTAAGGGATCGATTAGGCAAAGGATCAAAATCCCAAGGACGTCGATGAGACAACAAATGAGAGAACCAATCCCTTTCAAGCCTTCTTAAAGGGATGAAAAACAAAACAATAGAAAACCCATTTCCAAGGCCCTATTTTTCTCATTGGTTCCTTATTATGGATCTTTTCTAAGGGCCTTCATCGTAGTTAGGGACCATCCACAAAGGCAAGATGTGCATCAAAATTAAATAATGAATGACTAAATATTCTTATTAAAAATGTAATCTTCTTTAGGAAGTCACTTTAGGTGGCAGAGAAAAACGCAAATCGTGTAATTTTCCTTGTAAAATCACCTGGTGCAATGTAGAAGTGAGTCTATCTACATCACTTTGAGAAAAACGCAAATCGTGTAATTTTCCTTGTCAATCTAGATCATTTGAATTTTGTCTAGTCTGGTTTGCTAAGGTATTCTGGCAATAGAAATTTCTAATTTTATGATTTAGTTTAAATTAGATCATGAGAGCACAAATTTGAATAGTTTTTTCAGAAAAACTGCATTGCTGCTAGCCTGGCTACACATAATCAAATAGGAATACGATAGATGGCTTTCAAAATATAAATTTCATACCCTAACCTCTAAGGAACTCTTAATAATCGCACTAACTGGTGATTCAACATAAATGTTTGGTCTTGGAATCTCAAGCCACTTTGAGAATGGTTTTTTTTATTATGGAGCTGGTAAACAAAAAACATTAGCGGCAAATAAAGTTCTCTTCCATCCAATAAGTATCCAAACACTAAAGGGTAGCCCGGTGCACAAAGCATCCCCGCACAGCAAGGGTCCGGGGAAGGGTCCCACCACAAGGATGAAATGTAGGCAAACCTTACCCTGCATTTTTGCAAGAGGTTGCTTCCAGGACTCAAATAAGTATCTAGACACTAAGTGCAAAAAAGCACTGGAATCGTACAACGCGCGGTGATGATGTTTTCCTGAAAGAAGAGAAGAAAGGAGGGTAAGAACAAAGGAGATGTGTTTACAATTTTGAGAAATTATGGAAGATAAGAGATCTCATTTTATTTTTAAGAGTCATTACATCCATAAGATCATATTTCTGAAATGCTCTTGCAGTCCTATTCTTCAAAGTAAAGCCTTTGTACTATGGAAATATTCCATTCCATTAATCTCCGGTTTAACGAATACCGTAGGAGTAAATAATTGATCCCATGACTTAATTTCACCAATTCAAGCATCCTACTACATCAAATCAAGGATTTAACATCTTTAAATGTACAGAAAATTTACCTTCTATCACTGAGAAGATCAAAAAGCTTCCCTCCGTAGATTTCAAAATAGCTTAGCCACAGTTTAAACCTCTGATTAAAATAGCTAGGTTGGCGCAACAGCCGAAGAATATCTTCAACGGCACGGAGAGGTAAGGGTTTCATCGTAAATGTCTTCCCACTGCCTGATACAAAGAAAGAATAAGATCTTGATGTAATGAACTAATGCGTGCTCTATGAATGAAAATATGCAAGGAGATGAGGACAGGTGCAGGATGATAATTTTATATAAGAAGAAATATTTGGTGTTACAAAATAATAATTGGATACAATTATAGATGTTATAAGAAGCTTGCAAAAAAGGACATTTATCATCATCCTGGTAATAAATATTGATGATTAAAATCATGGTTCAAATTTTACAATTCCGGCAGCTAATACATGCCAGCTAGACTTGAAGACCATATGCCCCCTTATGAAATTTGTTATTGCTCCATAAATTTGATATTGTTTACGTTAAACCAATTCTAGCATAAAAACAGATGATAGTTCACATTTCTACACATTACCACTTGGATTTCAGGTCAGACAGATCTATGGAGAGCAGCCTATCATCTTGCAAACCAATATGTGATACAAACAAGCAAGCAAACACTTACAATATTACAATGAGGAACGGAAGGAAGATACAATTAACGAGACATGCTCGTTAGTCGTTACCCACTCTTGAGGGCAGGGTCCCTCTAAGAGCCACTCTCCTATGAGAGCCAAAACTAAGATAATCTCCTCTCATCCTAAGGGCTCTTTATATAGATGGAGACTCTATATAGATGGAGACCGGATACAGGACAAACTACATAAATGAAAAACGCATAATTAATTGGGAATACAAGATAATCCATAAAGGTCAATCATCTGAGCATGTGTGTGACTTGTTCGCAAAGCGTATATGTATCAACACACCCGTCCTAAAAATCGACCATGTCCCAAGGTCAAGCGCGTAGAAGCGGAGATGAAAGCCCTCGTTGCAGTGGAAGCACGCCAGTCGGGCCAAGGCCTCGGGCGGAGGCCTGACGATATGAAGACTGATGACATAAACTTGTCCGAATCTTTAACGATTGTCGTGGGGCTGAACATGAGGACGGTGAGGAGTAAGCAGTGTTGATGTGGAACAAAACCCGATGTGAAGTTGAGCAAAGTGGGAGAGTGACGATATGTGATGGTGGGTTCAAAATATGTGCACTTGTTGAACGAAACATTGGGGAAAATAGTGATTGGAGAAAATATTGGAATAAGGGTTGGACAGTTGTGTGAGATGGAATAGGAGGAATTGTGGTGAAAGGAGAGAAAAAGGATTGAGTGTTGCTCGCATGCTTCAGAAAGCACCGTGAAGGGTGGGAGTGGGTGTCGTATCGTGGGGTGAGAATGAGCTCAAGACATTTTGGAAAAAAGAAGTGGGGAGACAAGAGAACTGATAGGTGGACGGGGCTCTATGAAATGGAAGGGAGAAGAAAAGCCTATGGCGCAGTGTGAAAAGATGGTGAACCATCAATTGGAGCCTCTTTCACGGATTTGTCTGGAGGTGAGAGGATTCGATGGTTGACAGTGCGGATCGTAAGGTGTGCGGGGACCGGGGGACTCGTGTTGTTGTCGCCGGTGGTAGAATGAAGTGGGTGTTGGGGAAGGAGGAGGCTTCAACGTTTCCTATAGGCAAAGATCCACTGTGAGGTGGTGGCGCATGAAGGAGCCAGGTGAGGCGAAGATCGCAATGGTGAGCTAGTGTCGATGAGAAGATTGATTGTGGAGGGGTATCCCTGGATGCCGGCAAGATGCAGCGAAAATACGCGCCAGAAGGATGAGGAACGAAGTGCTCTGGACGGTACGTTGGATCGATAGTTGTCGGCGTCAAACTGAAGTTGGACGGTGTCTGGACGAGGGAGGGTTCGGCGATCGATTGCTTGGAATGTTTCTGGTGGGCAAGGTCGTGGTGGGCAACGACAAAAATATCGGATGTCTTGGTGTTGGCGATGGAGTCCATAGGACAAGGAGGCTGGATTTGACCTCCAGTGTGCAGTGTAAGGTTAGGCATCTCGTCGGAGACAGAAAAGTGCAGAGCTCGTGGGTAGTGCTGGCTCGAGCGGCTAGTTGTCGACATGTGAAAGAGTTGCACGGAGCGACATAAATCCACAGAGAATTAGCGGATTTCTGCATGAATGGTGGTCATCACATGAGGTGGAATCCGGACGCGAGTTATATCCATCACGAGGAAGAAAGAGCGGTGGATGGTTGGTTCCCCACGGCCGAGAAGTGGCAGGCAGAGAGTGGCAGGTCGGACCAGTTGATACGAAGAAGCAAGCAAACACATACACTATTGCAATGAGGAACAGAAGGAAAATACAATTAACGAAGCATGCTTGTTACCCACCCTTGAGGGCAGGGTCCCTATAAGAGTCACTCTCCTATGAGAATCAAAACCAAGATAATGATCCAAGATAATCTCCTCTCATCCTAAGAGCTCCTTATATAGATGGAGGTCCGAACAAAAATACATAAAAGATAAATACAAAATTAACTATGAATATAAGATAATCCATAAAGATCATCGCACCTCTGAGAGACCTCTCACACAGTGAGGTCCGAGCGCGTGTGTGACTTGTTTGTAAAGCGTATACGGTATGGTTAGACTGTGATATTGATATCTCCCAGCAACGATTAAAGGGCCTTCCCCTTACAATTATGCCACTGAAAACCTTGACTGAGTAAGAAAGTGGAAGCCAACAAGTTTATTCAGGGTGAACCAAAAGAATCACTAAGTTCTCGCTTGTGTAACACTTAACTTTTAGTACGTTTTCATGGATATAAGCTTTTAGATGAGACCAGGTTCTTCTTATCACTCATGTTAACCAAGAATAAGGTAGGTCGTAGAGAAATGAGGTTCTCAAGCTCAAAGAAGGAATAGGTAAGAGATATCCTCTTTTCTTTTCATTTTCCCAGGATGAGAACACCATATCTATATATATAATCCAAGAGTGTCCTATCAGCAACTCTTCCTTGGAAGGATGTGCACTGACAGCTTAAGTTAGATGAATCGACTTCAAGTCATGAATATTTATGGAGCATAAAACAGAAATCTAAAAGTTTTTGATACGCCCTAGTCGTATCAAAAACAAACACGAACGAGAATTTAGATTGCAATAAAGGAACACGGATACAATCGGGAGGCAGACTCCCGCCAAGTACTTGGAGGCTGGGTCCTCCATGGTACTCCCCTCTCCAAGAGAGCCAAACAACTAATAGTCAAAAGAAACATCAACTCCATAAGGGGCTCCTTATATAGATGTCTTGGTGTTGGAGAGTTCTACAGCCGTTTCGATCACTTGTACCACAGTTCTGCAGCAACTTGCCCGCCCTGATGCCTCTACGCTTGTGATGTTTCACCTGGTCCGCCCACCACAAGAGCCGCCCGAGTCTCGCCGACGCGCCAATGGGATCTTGCCCGGCTCGACCTTGAGGACAAGGTCGCTTTTCAGGACGCGAGTATTGATATGCACGCGAGGTGTATTCAGTCATTTATTCTTGTCATGTAGTGAGACCTCCATCTATATAAGGAGCCCCTTAGGGATTTATGAGGTATCTTTTGACTATTAGTTGTTTGGCTCTCTTGGAGAGGGGAGTACCTTGGAGGACCTAGCCTCCAGGTGCTTGGCGGGAATCTGCCTCCCGATTATATCCGTGTTCCTTTATTACAATCTAAATTCTCGTTCGTGTTTATTCTTGATACGACTAGGGCGTATCGGTTTTACCATATTTTTCCTGAGAATGATAAAATAGAAATCTTAAAGATTTATATATGATCCAAGAGCGTGTCCTATCAAAAACTCTTTGGCGGAAGGATGTGCATCGGCAACTTCAGCTGGATGAATCCAAATCAAATCATGAATTACTATGCATCATAAACCAGAAATCTTAAGGTTTTACCCAAAAAAAATCTCAGAATGGAGCAAACGTTCAAAATCCAGAGAAACTCGAACAGCAATAACTTTAGTTAAACACCAAAATTCTCACACAGAATATCAAAAACTCATTACATTCATAATATTCCACACAAAATATTTGAGAGAAAATGTTAGGTTAATCTAGGTGCAAAATTTTACTGAAATTTAGATACATTCATGTATTTCAAGAATAGAAAAAAGAAAACTGCCTGAGTAAAAATATTATCAGAGATCTAATTTCTTCACCCACCTGTTTGACCATATGCAAAGCATGTGGCCTTTGTATGCTTAAAAATTGTAGGTATTATTGGTTCAACGGTAACACGATACACCTGCATGGTGTAGTCCAAAATAAATGTCAGAAACAATAAAACAGGTACATGAACAATGTAGATGATCCAGCCAAAAAGAGCATACTAAACAACCAAGAATACAGCTAACTTAAAATGGCATGTCTGAGAAACCAATACTACCTCATCATTACTGATATGTTCATCAATAACAGCATCAAAGGCAAACTCGTGTTTCTCCACATATGCGGTCAAGTCCACCTTCCATGCAACAGATAAAAAGGGAGATGAATATGATTGTCAGAAATGGATCCATGACAGAGCTCAAATCAATCAAATAACTGTTAATGTTGAGGACAAAGATGACCATGGTTAAGTATACATGGATTCAAAAATCAACTAATTCCTCGATTTATTTATTTTAAAGAAAAGGAGGAATAAAATCTGTTACACGTTTAGGGGAAAATAGCAATAAAATGCTTCGGAATAAATAAAATGTTCTGGTAAAATATGTTATACATGATAAATCAAAAATATATCTGGCAAGACATGACCCACTTGAAAAGACAATCAGTATTTATTTCAAAATCGTAAACACAATTACACAAGCATTATACATATATTTGATAACAACTTCATTGCTTTGTACAGCCTCTCAAATAAGAAGCCAAGTGGTGCAATTCAATTTATCAGCATGTCACACTCTAGTGGCTCTTCTGCGCCGACAGCTGCCTTACAACCCCTCGTCGGTGCCAACCACTCACGCCGTCAGTACATCGATATCCAAGTGTTTGACCGGACTGACCCCCTCGGATGGATTGCTCATGGTGAGGAATTTTTCAAACTTCGGGGCACTCCAGAACTTCAAAAGGTTTGCATTTCCACTATATACATGGAGGGCTCCGCTCTCCATTGACTTCGTTGGACCGTCAAACTAAATCGACCTCAACACGGACGATGTTCAAGAAGGAGCTTATTCGCCGATACGATGGCCGCTAAGCTAACTACACCGATGAGCGACTTGGGACAGTTCACCAAGCAGTATGCCAGTATGTCACCACTTATATCGACGACTTCATCAAGATTGCCGCACGTCCCAAGCCCCTCAGCAGAATAATACTTGGGATACTTCTTCACTGAACTCTAACCCCACATCAGGGCACATCTTCACATCCTCAATCCAAGCACTCTTCCTTGTGTCATGGAGCAAGCCCGCTTTGTTGAAGAATAGTTTTATGCCGACTCGGGCAGTACGCCATGACGCTACCAACCCCTGACCCCCATACCGGTACTCCCATCACCTCTCCCCCCAACCCTCAGACGCAACAATAGGAAACCCTACCGCTACTGGTACCGTCGACACCCCCTCTACCATCACTCCGACCCAAGTCGCAACCCCTAACATATCGATTATCCCACCAAGATTATCTTGACCTCCGCAAACATGGCTTCTATTTTAAATGCAAGCCGTCTTACCCCCCACTCCACCCACCCACCCACACACAAATGTCCAAATAAAGAATTGGGTCTTCTACTCAACACTGAAGACGATGAGATCATCAGTCCTCAACCACGAGGACGAGGTCGATTTTGAGAAGAGTATTGATACAAAGACACGCGGCAGACAACCCACCCGCGAATACGAAAAATTTGGAGCCAACACTATGTGTATCGTCAATTAATCTTGTATTTTGTTCAGCATAATGTCCTTATGTAATTTCCTCTTTAAGGGAATTTTACTAAATTAGTTCTTAGAGTGTCTCCACTATATAAGGGAGAGCGGAGGAGTATTAGGGATCTTTCCTCAGGTCTTCTGTAAATTCTCACTTATAGAGGGATCCTTGGTGGGAACCAACCCCTAAGAGATTGCCACTAGCATACCTCGCAGAGTTATTTCATATGCTCTAATACGAAATGATGTGATTGTAAACAAATGATTTAAGACTAATTTTATGCAACCCTAGCCTGAATCAATTAGATAATATTTAAAAACAATAATTCAAGAAACTAAATCAATTTAGAGACAAATCATTCATACATTGAACCAAGAAATAGACCCAACCAATAAATGGCTTAAAGGATATATATGTGAGTGGAAAACTTGGCATAGAACCCATCAAACTCGAATAACAAGTCTTTGCCTCATTTAGAATATGGGCATGCTAAATAGGTCACATCATAAGGAATACACAACGCTTCTCCGTCATACATAAAATGTGAAACAATCAAATATATAAGCAAACAATTGATCGCCCCCAACTCCCCAGTGTTTGCAAATGAGTCGTCCTCCTTACTCAGTCTACTGATCGAGAAGGGCCTGATCAATCTGATGATCGTTGATACCCCGCTCATGCCCTCGGTTGCCTTAAAATGCCTTATTTCAATGGATATGACCCTACGGGATGGACCACGAAATCCAAGCAATTTTTCGACATTCAATGTACCGCGGAAACACAGAATGTCCGCATTATCCTCCTAAGCATGAAAGGATCCACCCTCCATTGGCTTTGTTGGCTTATCTCAAATGGTCATGGTTTAAGCAAGCATTAATAAGCGCTGCGACTATTATTACTCGGGCATTGCAAAGGAACGGCTAGCAAGGTTCACCAGACGGGCTCACTCTACAATTACATTTATGAGTTTATTGAGTTTGTCGATCATGTTCCTGCACTACCACCCAAGCACTACTTGAAGCTCTTCATGCAAGGAATCTGAAACCACATTTGTTCCCGTCTTCGCACCCACCATCCTACCACTACCACCACTGCATAACCATCCATGAAACTAACCTCCTTCCTCTCCACACCACGACGCCTAAAACCACCATTCCCAAATAGCCCTCCTCTCCCTCCACCAACACTAACTTTTTAACCATGAATACAATGATTTACGAAGAAAATGGTTGTGCCTCCGCAACAAGTTATCGTACTCTCCAACTCACCACTATCATATGAAGGAGTGAGGATGATCATCAAGGGTGACGATCTGGAAGTCATGTTGGTCAACTTCGAAATCTTAGAAGTGGACAATAGCACGCCTATCGATAGTCTGGTGAAACAATTCTATCGGTTAGGTGTCCCTTGCTTTTCCATTGGCGGTATTTTCAAACCTCACACTATAAAGCTGAGAGGGCAGATTCACAATTTCTCCTTCCAAATTATGATTGATAGTGGTGTCAACCACAACTTCCCCTCTCAGTCTCATAAAATGGCGAAGCAATCATATGGTTTCACCATATCAAGTATGGACCCCAAAATCCATAGAAGGGATTTCCTATAACCTTCACTTGCAAGCGGGCACTTGCTCAATCACGACCAACTATTATGCATTAGGCTTAGGTGGTGTAGACGTGATCTTGGGGGTCACTTGGTTGCATCCATTGGGAAATGTAAAGGTCAAATACGCGCATATGGTTATGTCCTTCGAGTTGAGAAGGCAATCACATATGCTTCAGGGTGACACTTCTCTCTTACGAACCCCTGCCATCTTTAAGGCAATTCAGAAGACTGAATAGGTTGAATTCTACACCTTAAGGCATATGGAGGAAAGGACCCCATCGGATATTAGGGCAAGTGACAACACTAAGTTGCATCCCCACCTGCAGTCAATTCCTGACTTGGCAACTCTTCACCGCTCCATAAGAACTTCCTCTTGACTGTTTGGTCCGGTGTTGGTCTATTTATGTCCAACCATATCACTAAGGTCACAACAAAAGGACATTAGTCACAGATATGTTGGTCATCAGTCTCATCCAGCTGAGCGTCAGCCACTTCTCCAACCCAGTGCTCCTCATACACAAGTAAGATGGTAGTGGGCGTTTTTGTGACGACTAATAAGAACTGAATAAGATGGCGGTGGTTGATAAGTACCCCATTCCATCATTCGGGGGTTGGTAGACAAGCTTTGTGGTGCTAGATACTTCTCCAAACTGTAGCTTGCATTTGGGGTTACTCTTAGACACCATCCATAAAATTGTGTTCTAGATACATGGCAGGCATTATGAGTTTCTAATCATGCCCAGGTTGACCAATACTCATGCCACCATCCAAGCAACCATGAACAAAATCTTCTGAATAGTGTTGCGGAGGTACATTTTAAACATTTTTGATGATATACCTAAGCATAGTCTCATATGGTAAAACCGTTTAAATCGTCTCAAGGCGACACTCAAAACCTTGCAACGATGCTCCCTTTACGTGAACTCAAAACAAGTGTTCATTAAGGTAAGAAGAGACCCAATATTTGAGCCACGCCATTTCGATCCATGATGCCTCCATGAAAAATACAAGATCATGGCGGTCCTCCATAGGCCGATTCCACGGTCTATTTGAGATGTGCCAACTTCCTTGGTCTGACCGTCTACTATCGCTGATTCATCTACAATTACGACAAGATTGGTCGGCCGCAGACGGCCCACCTTAAAAAGAGAGTAGACGTCGTTTTTTGGTCTTCGAGGTTGCAACGATTTTGATCAAACTCCAACAAGTTTTGATCGCCTGATTTTTCTCAACCTATCCTCATTGAGCCTATGACAGGTATTGGTGCAGTCCGCATACAGGCAACTCCCACAGTCACTTATTTAATCAGTTTCTCCACAGACAATTGATCATGCTTGGCTTACAAAAATGATGTGATAGCTCTCATCCTTGCAGTGCAACATATATTTTGAGCCACCACTTCAACATTTGCATGGGTCATCATAGCCTACCCCTCAGTCAGAAGATTTATACCTAATCTTAGTAAGTTGGGTGGCAAAAAATCCTAGGCTATGATCTCACAGTTGAGTTGGAGCCAAGAAAGACCAACCAAGCGGTTGACGCTCACTATCGACAATTACAGTCGACATCTTTGATAGCGGCCCCATGGTCGGACGATGTGAGAGGGGGCAAACACCATCCACCTGGATGTAGAAGCAGATCTGACATTATGTAACACATGGAGGTTGTGCGTGCCAATCCAGCCTGCACTCGCCCTTCACCTTGATTAGGAAGTGGCTCCATCAATGCGACCTAGTGGTCCTATCAGCTACATTGAGTGGCATTCCTAGAATTTTGACGGAGTTTTAGCACAACCCGATCGTCGGGCCTACAGGAGCGTTTCGTACATACCAATGTCTCGCAACACAATATTGGTAGGCATGCTTCACAACATGGAACGGTTTGTTGCATCTTCCTCGCCGAGATAGGTTGATAGCAAGTTAAGCAACAACATCTGACTTTCATTTGTCATCCCATGTTCATTGTCATGAATCACTTTTTGTAGAAGGGGACGGTGAGCAAAAATCAAGTATTGTTTCAATCATACACCTGCGCAAGAGAAGGGATGAGGGATAGCAGTATGTTGTTGTTGGCGCACAAGGGGGGAGGGGTGCATGATTGCTCGTCTCTATAAATGGGGACTTTTATGGCTTCTAACTCGATTTTTTAAA
This sequence comes from Dactylorhiza incarnata, assembly GCA_033032865.1. NCBI lineage: Eukaryota > Viridiplantae > Streptophyta > Magnoliopsida > Asparagales > Orchidaceae > Dactylorhiza > Dactylorhiza incarnata. The sequence continues at coordinate 4,946,265 of JAWHQI010000110.1, read as the reverse complement.
TGTAAAATAAATTCGAAAGGGGTTCCTTTCCTCTACTCTCTCCTAACAAAAAGCAAACATGATCAAAGAAATTTATAACTTTTAACTTCTCCAAGTATCTCTCTCGTACATTCAAATAGATGATATCTCCAACAAAACTTGAGAAGAGAACAGGACTCCTTCCAGCCATAGACTCTTCTTCTGATACCTTCCCACACATAAGTCTCTTCGGCAAATGAAACATATATTCAACTTATTCAAAATTTCTCTTGGTTTCATTCTTTACTTTACATTAGTAGGTCTTAACACTTTATTTCTTGAATAATACCATCATAAAGTATGTTATAGTGTAAACACGCAGCATTTGATAAATTTTACATTACAAGTAAAACTTTCTGGATCAAGATTTGAGTAATCTGAAACTCACAAGGCATGTCATACAAAGTAACATACACACTCTTGGGAATAAACTATACTTCTAAAGAGTAGCACATCAAAACATGAAGCTGAAGCTGCTTACATTGATCAATCTTAATTTTGATTACAAAGAATTTACATATGTATTTCCAAAAAAACAACCATGAAAAATTCTATTCATAAATATGCTAAAATGATATTTGAATACAAAGACAGAATGACATTCATGAATCATTGATTTACCTATTGGGGCTGACTTGTGTTGCCTTACTACATGTAATAAGCATCTAAAGTTTTGTGGAAATTTACAAAAATAAGGTTCCCAATACTTTATTTTTTGCAAGACTCCTAATTTATATTTTTGCATGACCACTACAACTTCTGACGGTACAAATTCAGATGAACTAGCTTGAGTTTCAATGCACCATGGAATTAACATTAAGACAACAGCTTGAATAATAGCTTACTTCCACGACTCTTAGATACATTACTGTTTGAATAATAGCTGTGAACTATAATTTAATACTCCATTATGTATGTATTACACCAGACTAATGTCTGAGTAAAGAAGTTCGGGTAAAATCAATTATGTAACTACTTTACATACATTACATAGGTACATGCTATGTACCAAATATATGAATTAAAATTATTAAATTTGCGAAAATGTATAACCACAACAATCATCAACATTATTATTAGCTCGTGGATAGGATGCTAAAAACACCACATATGGTGGCACCAAACCTTTAACTTGGGCTCATGGACAGTCAAATATGAATTTTCATGTACTGAGACAATATCTTCTTCTTTCCGAGAAATCTCCTTCTTGTTAAGGGGTCTTTTGCGGACCTGAAAAAGTACAGTCAAGGAAAGTAAAGAATCTCAAGTTTAGACAATTATCTATGCTATATATGAATTGATGCACAAGGAGAGAGAAAAGTGCAAGGAAAAAGCTTTCTTGATAAGACACATTTCTACAGAACTTTGTTTTTTTTAATAAATATGTATTAACCATTTCTAAATATACAAAACAAACTTGGACGTTGGGATGTGGATACCAGTCGATCATAAAAGGAAGAAGTGAGGCACTCAAATCATCTGATAAAAAGAGACAAATAATAGTAGCAAATTATTAATTGGCAAAAACAACAAAATATAAACAAATAAAAAAATGTGCCTAGTTTGAAAACAAGCTAGGAAATTTTAAATAAGTGTATTTTATTAACTTTATGCGCATGACTTTATGAATGATTTTAGTTTTAGTTAAAATATAGCTACGGGCAGCCATCAAAACGACTTTAAAATGACAACAATCTAGATAATACTTAGATAGCACATCCTAAGTATCATTATTTTCAAATTTGGAAATGACACATGACACAAAATACATTTATACCTTCATCATCCCAAAACAAAGGAAAAAATAATAGCAATTTATTAATTGGCAAAAACAATGAAATATACAAAAAAACATTTCGGAGATTTTAAATAAGTGCAATTTATTAACCTTATACGCATGATTTTAGGAGAAAACATACATCTACTGACTATCCGGCTGCCACAAATCACATACAATGATTTTAGTTTTAGTTAAAACTAGTCGCCGACTCGCCGTGCATGGGCACCCCTATGTGCAATGTAACAATACCTAACTATGAACACAGGCCACTACATTTTTATTTCTATTTTTATGCTCGCCAACCCATTTTGCAAGACCTGAGATATTAAAATCGAATGACTGAGATTATTTTGATGGTCCTAATTGAGGAACCATGACCAATGGTTGAGCTTGTTTTGATGATTTATATAATATAGTATGGATATAGTTATGGGCAACCATAAAAATGACAACTATTAAATTAATACTTAAATAGCACATTCTAATATCTTTTTTTTTTCAAATTTGAAAATGACAGTACAATTTAGATTTAAAATTTACGTTACTAGTAAATAATTGACTATCGCATAATGTGTCATTAATTTAAATTTGAATTGATATTGAAATTTACAACAGTTTTATTCAATGCTCAATTACTAAATGTAATGCCATTGGTTCTAAAAATAGAATTCAAATTTAGCTATATCTTCTACTAATTTACTATAAATAATAATATTTCCAATTTATGTCTAAAGTAACAATATTCCTAACATAACTTTAAATTAAGACAGTAAAATAATGAGTGATATGATGTAATAATTTTATTACTTCTCATTAGTAAAAAAAAATATAGGTGCATGTACACATATATAGGTGGGAGGAATGCCACTTTAACTCCAAACCACAATGTGAGACTAGTCCATACAACAGAAGTATATATCCTAATGGGTCGGACAAGTGGGCCTTTATATTGGGTTTTTACATATTTCTTCTTTACTCCCCCGCAAGCTGGAGCATACAGATTGTAAGTGTCATGCTTGGAAATGAACTGTCGGCAGGGGGCGGGGTAAGGCCTTGGCGAAGACATCATAGATTTGATCGACATCGGGAACAAGTGGCAAATCAAGTTTGCGGAATTGAACTTTTTTTCCCTGATGAAGTAACAATAAACTTCATTATGTTTGGGGCATTTATGAAAAACTAGATTCTCACCGATATGGAGAGCAGCGTGCTTATCGCAATAGAGAACTGCAGGAGAGGGGAAAGAAACACCAAGATCAATAAGAAGATTCTCCAGCAAAGTGAGTTCAGAAACCGCGGATGTCATCGAACGATACTTAGCCTCCGCATAGGAGCGTGTCATAACCATTTGTTTCTTGCTCCGTCAAGTGACAATGTCCCTCAAAATATGTGCACTAGTCACTCGTAGACCGCCGATCATCGAGGGAACCAGTATAATCCACATCAGAATAGGCAATCAATGAGAGGGAATAGGAGGGCTTATACACGAGCCCGTATCCCGGGGCTTTCTTCAGATACCGGAGGATTCACTCGACAACATGAAGGCGTGATATGTAACTGTTGGAATTATGCTTTATTATTTTTGGTTTATTATTTTTGCCTTGTATCTCTCTCCTATATAAAGGAGAGAGCTTCTTTACTCAATAATTTTTATCTTTGCTTCTCTCCAACATGGTATCAGAACAGGGCGTGAACTAATTTCCCGTTCGTCTCCCGTTCTTCCGTCTTCCGCGTCATCTCCCGCGTTCGGCGTTCTCCCGCGACTCCAGCGTTCTCCCACGACTCTCCAGCGTCGGTGTTCGCGTTCTCCCGTCGCGTTCTCCCGCGTTCTCCCGTCGGCGTTCGCATTCTCCCGTCGGCGTTCGCGTTCTCCCATCAGCGTCCAGCTTCTCCAGTGTCTTCCTCCAGTCGGCCAGCTACTCCAATCGGACAGCTCCTCTAGTCGGACAGCTTCGGCTCCGGTCTCCAGCCCTGTCGCCTTCCTTCAGCGCCCGTCGGGCGGCGCAGTCCTCTTCGCATGGTTGTTTGAGCCTTTCCTGGCGCCGGATCTATGCAGGCTTGAGTCCGTGATTGCTCTTCCGACGTCCGAATGTATCTTCCTCTTATTGTGTATTGTGTCCCTCTGACGCATCTCCTCTTTCTATGAATGAGCTATTTCGTCTCTAGGCGCCCGGGGTTGGATTTCTTTCCCTCGCTTGCTATGTCTGGAAGGGGTGAGACTCCGGATGTCTCCTCCGATGGGAGTGCTCCTCATGATCATCTGCCTTCTACTGGGTCTCTTCGTGCCAACCACGATCACGGGACTCCTCAAATTACTACCATTAAGTTGGATGGCACTAATTGTCTCACTTGGGCTCGTTCCGTTACTCTGGCCCTCAAGAGCCGCCGTCTATTTGGCTACATCAACGGCACTACTAAGGCTCCTACTACTACCTCTCTGGATTGGCCCCAATGGGATTCCGAGAACTCCTTGGTGATGTCTTGGCTGACCAACTCTATGCAGGAGTCTATTGCCCGCAATTATTTATTTCTGGATACTGCGGCTGACATTTGGAAACGTGCCGAGATTACCTACTCCTGTCGTGGGAATGCCGCTCAGATTTTCCAATTGCGGCGACGGATCTTCCTCTTGCGCCAAGGGGATCGACCTCCTGTTGCCTATTACCTGGAGTTTACACAGCTTTACCAGGAGTATGACCACTTCGACGTGCTTACTCTTGTCTCTCCGGAGGATGAAGTGTTGGGCCGTGCCCGGGAGGAACGCAATCGGATTTTCGAGTTTCTTCATGGTCTCCGTCGTGACCTCGATTCCATCAGTGTTCAGATTCGTGGTCGTTCTCCTCGGCCTTCCTTACCTGAGGTATATAGTTTGGTTCAACAAGAATACGATCGTCGGCAGATTCGTCTACCAGACACTGTTGTTGAGGGCACTTCCCTTGTCGCTCGGTTCAATCCCGGTGGTCGCTCTATCCGGGACACTAGGTCTAAACCTATGGACAAGGACCATTTGACGTGCAATTATTGCGGGAAAGCACGTCATACTCGGGACACTTGCTTCAAGCTCCATGGCTTTCCTCCTACTCGTGGTGGTCCGGCTCCTCGTGGTGGTTGTGGCTTTGGTCGCACTCTGGGTCGGTTTACTCCGTCTCGCTCGGCTCATCTCTCTGATGTTGTTGATGATCCTGCTTCTTATGAAGGATTTGATGCCCATGCGGTTCCTTCTGCCCTTTCTGCTGAGGAGATTCAAGCCCTCTGCCGCTTCATGCTTGGCCACTCATCTGAGTCTGCTAGCTCTTCATATGCCCACCAGGGGACTCCAGGTGCTCACTCTGCCTCCGCTTGCTCTCCCACCCAGTGGATCATTAATTCTGGCGCCACAGACCACATGACTGGTTCTGCTACAGGTTTTGTATCTTATATCACTTTGTCTGGTAAGGACAAAGTGAGCATTGTTGATGGTTCCTTGCCTCCCATTGCCAGGAAAGGGTCCATTCATTGCTCCTCCCTCACCCTCTCTTCGGTGCTTCATGTTCTAAAATTTACCCGCAACCTGCTTTCTATTAATCACCTTACAAATTCCATGAATTGCTTTGTAACCTTTTTTCCCTCCTCATGTGTCTTCCAGGACCTTAAGACGGGAACGGTGATTGGCTCTGGTAGACTGCGGGATGACATCTACCTGTTTGACCCCTCCAGCTCTGCCTCTTCTCCGAAGGCTCTTTCTGCTGCTCAGATCTCTGTGGACTCCTGACACTATCGCCTAGGCCATCCTTCTCTATCTATTATGCATCTTTTATTTCTGAATATGTCAAATTTATCTTTGAATACTTCTAAATGTGATGTGTGTGCTCTTGGTAAACATCATCGTGCTTCTCTTAATCATCTGTCTACTCCTAGTTCTTCTTCTTTTGTTGTGGTTCATACTGATGTTTGGGGTCCTTGCCCTGTTGCCTCTATTTCGGGTTTCCACTGATTTGTTACGTTTATCGATTATTTTTCTTGTTGCGTGGGTCTACTTAATGAAAAACAAGAATGATGTCTTTCCCTTATTTCAACGTTTTCATAAGATATGCTTGAGGAGATGTGGCCACTCCATTTAATGTTGTCATTAAAGTTTTGCGCAGTGATAACGGTCGTGAGTACGTTGACTCTTCTTTTGAGCGTTATCTTAGTGATCAGGGCATTATACATCAGACATCTTGTATCTACACCCCAGCTCAGAATGGGGTCGCCGAGCGTAAGAATCGCCATCTTCTAAAGGTCGCTCGATGCCTCCTCCTGAAGATACACCTCCTGAAGCATTTTTGGGGGGATGTTGTTCTCACTGCGGCGTATCTTATTAATCGTTTGCCGACTCATGTCCTTGATCACAAATCCCCTCTTGCGGCTCTTTCTGTCTCTCCCACACATCTCCTTCCTCGAATTTTTGGGTGTGTGTGTTTTGTCCATGTTCGCCCCACGTCCAAACTTGACCCTCATGCCCTCAAGTGTATCTTTATTGGGTATTCTCCTACCCAGAAATGATATAAATGCTTCCATCCAGCTTCCCGAAAGATATTCGTTATTATGGACGTCACGTTTCGGGAGTCGGAGTCCTTTTACGAACCCTCACTTCAGGGGGAGTCTTGCCCAATGGAAGTGAGCGCTCTTCCCCTACCTATTCCTCCTTCGTATCTTCCTCCTCCTGTGCCTATGACTGTTATGTCTACATCCTTGCTTACTCCTGCTCCTACTCATGTGACCGATCCTCCTTTACAGGTGTATACTCGGCGAAAAAGGGTTCAAGGTACATCGGCATCTCTCATGCTACCCGCTCCAACATCTGATCCTTCTTTGGGGACTCAAGGTAGCTGTATCTCTACCCAACATCCGATGTCCCACTTTATGTCCTATAACTCATTATCTCCCTCGTATAAACTCTTTATTGCCTCTCTCTCCTCCATTTCTATTCCCTCAACTTGGCAGGATGATATCGCTCACCGAAAGTGGCAAGATGTTATGCTTGAGGAGATGTTGACCCTGGAGAAGAATTGCACATGGGACTTGGTCTCGTTGCCACTTGGCAAGACTGTGGTGGGGTGTAAGTGGGTGTTCTCCATCAAACAGAACTCTCAAGGTGTTGTTGAGTGATACAAGGCTCGCCTGGTGGCTAGGGGCTATACTCAGACCATGGGGATTGACTATCAAGAAATCTTTGCCCCTTGGCAAAGATGAATTCTATAAGAATTTTGCTCTCGTGTGCTGCCTGCAACGGGTGGACTTTGACCCAGTTAGATGTGAAAATGTCTTTCTTCATGGGGACTTGGAAGAAGAGGTCTGCATGTCGTTACCATCTGGTCTTACTCTAGCCGGATTTGGAGGAAAGGTATGCAGGTTGAAGAAAGCCTTATATGGCTTAAAACAGTCTCCTCGGGCCTGGTTTAGAAGATTTCATAGAGCTATGGTCGCATTTGGATACTCCCAGAGCAATGCTGATTATACTTATTTGTAAGGCACAAACATGGGAGACTCACTGCTCTTATTGTTTATGTGGATGATATCATTATCACGGGCGATGATAGTGAAGAATGGCAAAGAAGTTTGAAGTAAAAGACCTGGGAAATCTCAGATACTTCCTGGGAATTGAGGTCGCTCGATCAAATCGTGGCATATTCATATCTCAGAGAAAGTACATCCTTGACTTGCTCCAATCATGTGGGATGAGTGGGTGTAGACTTGCTGACACCTCAATTGAAGTTAACCACAGATTGGGTAGAGATGATGGGGAAGTGGTAGATGATATCACTGGGTTCCAACGACTGGCAGGTCGTCTTATCTATCTATCTCATACTCATCCGGATATTTCATATGTCGTTGGTGTTATTAGTCAGTTTATGCACTCATCAAGAACCCGTCACTTAGAAGCTGCTCATCGAATCCTTCGGTATCTCAAGTCCTCTCCTGGAAAGGGTGTCCTATGTTAAAATACAAAATAATACTGTCTCATCGGGTAGTGAGTGTATCCAAGAAGGTGACTAATTGCTTAAAAGGCTCTGGTCCTGAAGATTTGAAGGAAAGAAAGAAAAACCCTAAGTTTTGCTCTCTCGCTCTCAACATGGTATCAGAGCGACGTTCCTTCCCGTCGACTTGAAGGCTCGACGTGCGTTCCTCCTATCTTCTCCGCCTGTGTGCGTTCTCGTCGTCGTGTTCGGTCGTCGATTGTCGGCTCGTGTTCGTCTTCAGCCCTGTTGTGCACTGTCGTCTCCCGCTGTCGTCGATCTGAAGATCTCGGTGTCCCTCTGCCGTCTTTCTGTGCCTGACCTAGAAACTGTGGCTCACTATATTCGAGGGGAGACAAGCCGCATAAACTCCACTCGTTCAGATGTTCATATTGTCCATGAGAAATCTGCCTTCGTCGCTGAGCAGAAGAGGTGGGAGTCAAGAAATATGAGACAAGATGATAAGAGTCGAATGAAGTGTCCTCGCCGTAGAAAGAAAGGACATGGGAAAGAGAAATGCTGGGATCTTCATCCTCACTTGGTTCCTTCAGGGGAACCCGTGGTTCTGATGGGAAATATGTGAGACCTCAAACAGCTATGTATTGCAACTTAGAGAATACATGATATCTCCTGGCAGAAAATGAGAATTTGACGAGGGAACTCAAGGCTCTGAAAGCCAATACTGCTGCAAGAACTGTTTCTGCAAGACCTTTTTCTGGTGATTTGGCAGGCACTGCTGCCCATGTGCACACTACTTATGTGTCCTCAAAAGAACCCTCTCCTCCTTGGATCATTGACTTGGGGGGCTTCCGATCATATGATTGGGTCTTCTCTGGGGGTTTCTTCTATTTCTCTTGCATCTGGCAGTGTGAAACTCGCTGATGGATCCTCGGCTGCTGTGACTGGTAAGGGGGTTATTCATCTTTCTCCCTCTGTTTCTCTCAAATCTATGGTTATTGTTCCTTCATTTCCCACAAATTTATTACCTGTGAGCAGTTTAACCAAACAACTCAACTGTTCTATTACCTTTTTCTCTTCTCATTGTGTGTTCCAGGATCTGGCGAGTGGGAAGATAATTGGTGGTGGACATGAATCAGGTGGTGTGTATGTCATGGACAACTGTCAAGCTTTTGGTGCACAGTTGCCTACCAATCATGATCAGTTGATGTTGTGGCACAAGAGATTTGGTCATGCAAGTTTGAAGACCCTAAAGGCTATCTTTCCGCATTTTGTTGATTTTAAAAAAACTACTCTTAATTGTCAATCTTGTGAATTAGCTAAGCATTGTGAAACCATTTATGCTCCTAGCCGGAGTCGAAGTGTGAAATGTTTTGATTTGATACATTCTGATGTCTAGACATCTCCTGTTTGCTCGGTGAATGGATTTCAATATTTTGTCACTTTTATTGATGATCACTCTCACTTTACTTGGGTGTACCTTATGAAAAGGAAAATGAGGTTTCAGAAATTTTTCAGTTATTTTATCACCATGTGCTGACCCAGTTTGAAACTAAAATCGAAATCTTTAGAAGTGATAATGGAGGTGAATATACTAGTAGTGATCTTCAGAGATTCTTGGGGGACCATGGCGTTACTTTCCAAATTTCCTGTCCGGGGACCCCTCAAAAGAATGGGATCGCCGAGGAAAAAAACCGGCATATCATGGAGACTACTCGTTGCCTATTGCAAGAGATGCACGTCCCTAAGGGGCTATGGGATGAAGGTGTTCTCACATATGTTTACCTAATTAATAGGATAGTCACTGGCACTTTGGAGGGAAAGTATCATCTACAGCTTCTTTGCCCAGATATGCCTCTATTCAATCTTCCTCCTAAAATATTTTGATGTGTTGTCTTCGTCCACTTTATGGGCGCTCATAGGGATAAACTAGGCCCTCAAGCGACAAAATGTATCTTTGTGGGATATGTTGCAAATCAAAAAGGGTATAAGTGTTATTCTCCTACTCTTTGAAGAAAGTTTATATCAAAAGATGTCACCTTCTTCGAAAACACTCTTTATTACTACGATGAGGGCAAAATTGTTACTATTCAGGAAATGAGTAAAGAGGAGAGTGATGTGATCCCTCCCTTACCCGTGCTAGTTGATGTGATTGTTCCTGGACGTATGGATATTCCGGTCAGGAAGGGAGGACCCACCAATGATCTTCGGGTGTACAGAAGGAGGAAGGATCTTCAAGTCTACAAAAGAAGACTAAACAAAAATATTGGGCAAGAATGTCACACTCATGCTCCATGGTGTAACCCGCGTCGAAACCATCTAGCGTGTTTTATTTGTATTGCGTTATTAAGTATTTCAGTTTTACTTATGTATTTCAACTTTGCAATGTTAGTTCGGCATGTGAGTCCGACCACCTCACATGACCGTAAATAAATGGTCCGGCGTGACGTGTGTGCGATGAGAGGATAATACTACCCCTAATTAAAATCACCTTTTGGATTGCATTTAACGAAATCTTCTTTATTTAATTCTTAGGGTTGGAGAGTGCTATAAATAGGAAGGAGGATGCCTAGGGTTCTCACGTTGGCTGGGAGAAAAGAATTTTCTTTTCTCACGGGCGGCTACTTCACGCGTATCCCTGCTTCCGTGCGCCATTCCCCCCCTCCATCGTTTCCACCGTCTGATTGCTTGTCGCTGCTCCTCGATCGATTTAGGCGTCGACTTCGGAACCCTTCTCCGCTTGAATCGAGTGCAGCCGAGCCTTCCTCGAGGCCGTCCGACCACCGCACCGCCCATGCCAGGTCTGGACGTCGACTGCGGCTCTTCTTCCGTCCGGACCGGTGTTTTCTCCTTGGTTTCACCGAACCTGCGACACTTCCCCTCCCTCGTCCAGGCCCAGACGTCGACCGCAGCTCCTTATCCGTCTGGACCCCGCTGCCGCCACTCCTTGCTGAATCCAGAACCGGCAACCTCCTTCCGATCCGCCTCCAGTCCTGTCGTTGTTGGTCCTTTGGGCCCTAGGTGAAATCCTCTCCCACTCATTCTCCAATCCAGCAAATTTGTGAATCGTTTATGCGGTCAAAATTAATTTGCAAAACAATTAAGGGGTAGCATCATCCTTGTCGTTCATCGTCTCGTCGTTCTTTTTCTCCAAACACGATCGTTAAATTTTCTTGTTGTGGAAGGAAGTATAAATTAGCATTGCAAAGAGTGTTGCCCATCACAACGAAGCGAGGTATCTTAAACTCGTTGATTTTCGGAGTCCGTGAGGGTTGTTACCACACTAACGTAGTTGAGCATACTATTTTATCGCGCGCCAAATTAACTCGCACCGTTATTTAGAAAGTTTGAACTTGGTTTTACATCAATTTGGTGTGGCTGCTGGGATATCTCACTTTCATCGTGGGATAGCCGAGCGTTTCGGTGTTCAAACTCTCTAAATTTCAGTTGTGTTTAAATTTAAGCCATGGAATCAAGAATGACCAATGTCGAGGGAGGATTAGCGGAGCTCACCGCCCGTATGGGAGACCTTATGACCGCTGTCACGACACTCTCCACATCCATGCGCGACACCAACCAGGTAATGCTAGGACTGCGCACCTCTGTCAACAACATAGAAGGCCTCATCCACGTTGGGGGTCTTCCTGCGCAGCCTGCAGTACCACCTCGAGCGCCACAAAACCATATGCCCCAAGAACCAAATCCGGTTGAAGTAGGTCCCCAAGATTCTAGATTTGCACCTAGGTGGGATGCGGGAGTCAAACTTGATGTCGGAGACTTTGAAGGCACCCTCGAGCCTGAGAAGTGTCTCGACTGGTGCGAGCGGCTAGAGAGGTTCATGACCTGGAAGCGCACTCATGCACACCAACAGGTGGAGTATGCTTCTTTAAAATTGAAGGGACCCGCCATCACTTGGTGGGGACAAACGGAGGTATGTCCCCGCTGATTTCTTGCAGACCCTGTATCGTAGGTACCACAACCTGCGACAGGATAAGATGACAGTGGACGAGTACACAGACGAGTTTCTTACACTTCAGGCTCGGTTAGACTTACGTGAGGAGGATCACATGGTGGTGGCTCGTTACCTCAACGGGTTGCGATACGCTATTCGTGATCAGGTAGAGCTACACGATTTTCAGAACTTGGAAGGGGTTGCCAGTCGCGCACGACGTGTGGAGGCCCTCCAGAAGAGGACCGGAGGACAGAGGTCAGTTGACCGAACCTCACACACATCACCTCTGGCTTCGACTGATCGGTCTAGTTTGGCACCCTTTTCGAGATCCCCAGCCCCTACTAGACCCCTATTGCCAGCCCCTACTAGATCCCTATTGCCAGCCCCCACTCCTCCCGGCACAGCACCCGTTGTCGCCAAGGGGAAGGAGGTAGAGGGTTCTCGCTCGGTTTTTCGTTGTTTTAAATGTATGGAGCCGGGGCACAAGTCATCTGAGTGCCCGCGCCGCCGATTCACGGCTATAGTCGAGGCCGATGATGGCCGAGAGCCTGAGTATGGGATTTGGGACGATGACGTCACTACTGACATGACAGACGCACCTAGGATCGAGTACGAAGTGGAAGGCGAGCAGCCTACACACCTGGTCTCCGTCATTCATCGTAGCCTTTTGAGTCCGCGCGTCCCCACAGACGACGCATGGCTGCGCGACAACATTTTTCGCACCACTGCGCGTATTCGGGAGCACTTCTGTTCCGTCATTTCTGATGGCGGGAGCATGGAAAATTTTGTTTCCCATCTGATGGTGGAAAAACTAAAACTTAGCACCCAGATTTTAGAGCGAGCATACGAGTTGTCTTGGGTCACTAGCGGCACCACGATAGTTATTACGCACCGTTGTCTCGTATCATTTTCCATTGGGAGTACCTACTCAGATTCTGTATGGTGTCACGTCGCCCCTCTAGACGTGTGTCACATCCTGCTGGGCCGTCCGTGGCAATACAATCGACATGTTATTCATGACGGACGCAGGAACACCTACACCTTCGAGCATCAGGGCCGCCGAATTGTTCTTCTTCCCCAGAAGAATAGCCTAGTCCCTCAGAGACTCCCACCCCCGACTGCTGCTCACACTGATGTTCTCGCCCACCCTACACCTACTATCACTCCCACTTCCTCTCCCGCTACTGTCTACCCGTCCATCACGATGATTATGTCCGCTCGGCAATTCTGTCGGGGGGTGGAGGACGTGGGTATAGTTTACATGTTGTTGGGTAGAGAGTCCCCCACTCCTGCCGCGGAGATACACCCCCGAGTACAGCCACTAGTCGCAGAGTTTCACGATCTCACCCCTGACGAGCTGCCCGACCAGCTTCCCCCCCTACAGGACATACAGCACTGTATTGACCTTGTCCCGGGAGCTAGTTTGCCCCACTTACCTCATTATCGCATGAGTCCACGAGAGCACGAGGAGCTGAGGAGACAGGTATCTGAGCTCCTCCAAAAGGGGCTCATACGCGAGAGTCTTAGTCCCTGCGCCGTTCCTGCCCTGCTTGTCCCCAAGAAGGACGGAACGTGACGAATGTGTGTAGATAGTCGCGCGATCAACAAGATCACCGTTAAGTATCGTTTCCCGATCCCCCGATTGGACGATATGCTTGACATGTTGAGCGGTGCAAAGATATTCTCCAAGATTGACCTTAGAAGTGGCTACCATCAGATTCGGGTGCGCCCAGGAGATGAGTGGAAAACCGCTTTTAAGATCAAGGAGGGGTTGTACGAGTGGATGGTCATGCCCTTCGGACTGTCCAACGCACCGAGCACTTTCATGAGATTGATGACTCGGGTTCTACGCCCCCTGATCGGAACATGTGTTGTCTATTTTGATGATATTTTGATCTATAGTACCGAGGCGGATCAGCACATCACTCACCTGCGCCAGGTACTTCAGATCTTGCGTGAGCATAGGCTGATTATCAACCTGAAGAAGTGCACATTCCTTACTGATAGTCTCACCTTCTTAGGCTACATAGTGTCCTCCGAAGGAATCCGGGTCGATCAGGAAAAGGTGAGGGCGATTATCTCCTGGCCCACTCCCAGGAGCTTTACGGAGGCCCGCGGATTCCACGGACTGGCGTCGTTCTATCGGCGTTTTATCCGTAATTTCAGTACCCACATTGCCCCCATCACAGATTGCCTCAAGAAGGGCCAATTCACATGGACCGCCGAGGCGGAAACTGCATTTCTCCTCATGAAGGAGAAGATGTCTAGCGCCCCCGTACTAGCTCTTCCCGATTTTGAGAAAGTATTCGAAGTAGACTGTGATGCCTCACACATTGGCATAGGAGCCGTCTTGAGCCAGGAGGGCCGACTTGTAGCCTTCCATAGTGAGAAGCTTGACGATGCAAAGACTCAATACTCAACTTACGACATTGAGTTCTTCGCCATCGTTCAGGCCCTCCGTCATTGGCGTCATTATCTCATTCAACGTGAATTCGTGCTGAACACGGACCATGACGCGTTGCGACATTTGAACTCCCAAAAGGAGGTCAGACGCCACGCGAAGTGGGCTGCGTTTTTGCAGCAGTACACGTTTCACATTCGACACAAACCCGGGGTGACCAACCGAGTGGCCGATGCCCTTAGCCGTCGAGCCCACTTACTCGTATCCCTTCAGCCGAGGATCACTGACTTAGATTCCCAGCGAGACGCCTATGCCACTGACCCCGACTTTGGCACCATTTGGGAGGAATGTCGTACATGGGGTGCGGACAGCTCCAGCCACTATATTTTGAGTGAGGGGTATCTATTTCGGGGCACACACTTGTGCATCTGGCGGGGTCCTTTGCGTGAATTACACCTCACTGAGTTGCACTCCTCAAGATTAGGGGGACACTTTGGACAGTCGAAGATGTTGGACCTCGCCACCACCCGCTACTACTGGCCACATCTGAGGAAAGATGTCATTCGATTAGTCCAGACGTGTCACACATGCCAACTATTCAAGGGACAGTCCCAAAACACCGGGTTGTACTTACCGTTATCCATTCCAGAGCGACCCTGGGATGAAGTGTCCATGGACTTCATCAGTGGCGCACCCCCTACTTCCCGCCGGGTCGATGCTATCTTTGTGGTAGTCGATAGGTTCTCCAAGATGGCCCATTTTATACCTTGCCGGAAAACCTCTGATACTGCACACGTAGCGCAACTTTTCTTTCGGGAGGTCGTTAGATTGCACGGAGTCCCACGCACTTTTCTCTCGGACAGGGACACTCGTTTTATGGGTTATTTTTGGAAAACTTTATGGAGTAAACTTGGCACGAAGTTAAAATTTAGTAGTGCATACCATCCCCAAACGGACGGGCAAACCGAAGTGGTCAACCGGAGTTTAGGAGACTTACTGCGATGTTTGGCGGGTGAACACCCTAAGCAATGGGATTTATTTCTTCCACAAGCTGAATTTGCGTACAATAATTCCGTTAACCGCTCCACACAAAAATCCCCATTTGAGATTGTGTATGGGTTTCCCATTCCCCACTTCCTGGACCGTCACTCCCTCCCTTGCCATGAGCGCCTCTCGTTTGATGCTACTACCTTAATTGATCAAATTAAATTACTGCATAAATCAATTCATAAACAATTGCAGGTAGCTTCCGAAAAGTACAAGGTCGCGGCGGACATGCACCGTCGTGAACTTCACTTTTCCGAAGGAGATTGGGTGTTAGCTCACTTCCGCAAGGAGAGGTTTCCCACAGGGTCATATCATAAGCTCCAACAGCGCCGTTTCGGACCCTTTCAGGTGAGGAAGCGGTTGGGGGAGAATGTCTACCTTCTGGATTTACCATTGGAGTTCGGCACGTCCCCCATCTTCAACATCTCCGATCTTGCGCCGTTCTATGGTTCCCCGCCTGAGCTACCAATACCACCACCACCGTTGGGGACCGGCATCGAAACGGGGTTCCAACCCACCTTCACGCCCACAGTTGAGGAGATCGAGCAAGTCCTTGACGTTCGTGAGTTCCAGACTCGCCATGGCACATATCAGAAGTACTTAGTCACGTGGCGCGGACAGGACATCTTGGACAGTTCATGGATCAGCGCCACCGAACTACAGCGTCGTCGCCCGGATCTCTCCATCGCCGTCATGAACACCATCACGCCGGGGTCGAGTTCTTTCAACCCCGGGGGAATTGGTGTAACCCGCGTCGAAACCATCTAGCGTGTTTTATTTGTATTGCGTTATTTAAGTATTTCAGTTTTACTTATGTATTTCAACTTTGCAATGTTAGTTCGGCATGTGAGTCCGACCACCTCACATGACCGTAAATAAATGGTCCGGCGTGACGTGTGTGCGATGAGGATAATACTACCCCTAATTAAAATCACCTTTTGGACTGCATTTAACGAAATCTTCTTTATTTAATTCTTAGGGTTGGAGAGTGCTATAAATAGGAAGGAGGATGCCTAGGGTTCTCACGTTGGCTGGGAGAAAAGAATTTTCTTTTCTCTCGGGCGGCTACTTCACGCGTATTCCTGCTTCCGTGCGCCATTCCCCCCCCCCCCCCCTCCACCGTTTCCACCGTCTGATTGCTTGTCGCTGCTCCTCGATCGATTTAGGCGTCGACTTCGGAACCCTTCTCCGGTTGAATCGAGTGCAGCCGAGCCTTCCTCGAAGCCGTCCGACCACCGCTCCGCCCCTGCCAGGTCTGGACGTCGACTGCGGCTCTTCTTCCGTCCGGACCGGTGTTTTCTCCTTGGTTTCACCGAACCTGCGACACTTCCCCTCCCTCGTCCAGGCCCAGACATCGACCGCAGCTCCTTATCCGTCTGGACCCCGCTGCCGCCACTCCTTGCTGAATCCAGAACCGGCAACCTCCTTCCGATCCGCCTCCAGTCCTGTCGTTGTTGGTCCTTTGGGCCCTAGGTGAAATCCTCTCCCACTCATTCTCCAATCCAGCAAATTTGTGAATCGTTTATGCAGTCAAAATTAATTTGCAAAACAATTAAGGGGTAGCATCATCCTTGTTGTTCATCGTCTCGTCGTTCTTTTTCTCCAAACACGATCGTTAAATTTTCTTGTTGTGGAAGGAAGTATAAATTAGCATTGCAAAGAGTGTTGCCCATCACAACGAAGCGAGGTATCTTAAACTCGTTGATTTTCGGAGTCCGTGAGGGTTGTTACCACACTAACGTAATTGAGCATACTATTTTATCGCGCGCCAAATTAACTCGCACCGTTATTTAGAAAGTCTGAACTTGATTTTACATCACTCCACCACCCACCACCACTCCGCCAAATCCAAGAACCAACACCACTCAGGAAACCACTCCAGCTCTTCAAATTCATAGTGGTCACACCAGATACCCTATTGATAAGTATGTTGGGTATCACTTTATCTCTCACTCCTTGAAAGCTTATCTTGCTTCTGTTTCCTCTATTTCTATTCCTAACAGTTTTTTAGAAGCTAGCTTGAACCCCCATTGGTTGAAAGCTATGGAGGAGGAAATGGATGCCCTCCAACGTCAAAAGACTTGGGAAATTGTTCCTATTCCTCACGGGCGTCACCCCGTTGGATGCAAATGGATATATACTACTAAATTTCTACAGGATGGAACTCTTGATAGATATAAAGCGAGACTGGTGGCGAAACTTTACTCAGATTGAGGGAGTTGATTTCCAAGAGACATTTGCTTATGTTGCTAAACTGAACTCTGTTAGAATCTTGTTGTCAATCGCAGCTCGTAAGTCCTGGACTCTGCACCAACTCGACGTAAAAAATGTCTTCCTCCACAGTGAATTGGAGGAAGAAATCTATATGACGTCTCCGCCTGGCATGGATGTTCCTAAAGGATATGGGCGTCGCCTCAAGAAAACCTCGTATGGTCTCAAACAGTCACCTCATGCCTGGTTTGTCAAGCTAAGTAACAACCTCTTGGAGTTAGACTTCACTCGTCGTACCTCTGACCACTCAGTCTTTGTCTACAAAAAAGGGGAATGTACCACTATTCTCATAGTTTATGTGGATGATATCATAATTACTGGAAATGATAATTGTCACATTACTCAAGTGAAAAAGAAATTGGTGTCTGCCTTTGAAATCAAGGATTTGGGCCTCCTTCGATACTTTCTCGGAATTGAGATTGTTCGATCCGCCGGGAAGATTATGATCTCTCAGCGCAAATATGTCTTAGACCTCAGTGAAGTTGGATATTTGGGAGTCAAACCTGTGGATAGTCCAGTGGATCATAATTATGACATTCACAAGGAGACCTCCAGATCTTGAGAGGAAGTTAGAATTTCAACGTATTGTGGGAAAGTTGATTTATCTGACAATCACCCGACCTGATATCTCCTTTGTCGTTAGCCTGGTCAGTCAATTCATGCACAGTCCTAAAGTTCATCATCATCAAGTTGTTCTTCGAATCCTCAAATACTTAAAAAAGGAACTTGGCAAAGGTATTCTATTTCATGACCATGGCCACCTTAAGGTCCATGGATACTGTGATGCCGATTGGGCAGGTTCTTCACTGGACAGAAGATCTACGAGTGGTTACTCTATCTTTGTTGGTGGCAACCTCATCTCCTGGAGAAGTAAAAAACAAAATGTCGCTGCTCGTTCCTCCACTGAAGCAGAGTATCGTGTCATTGCTGTCACTACCTGTGAACTCATCTGGGTTAAATCTATCTTGAGAGAAATGGGTTTTCCTGTTCTTGAAGCCATGCATCTTCACTGTGATAATCAAGTTGTGATTCATATTGCCAACAACCCGGTCTTCCATGAGAGGACAAAACACATTGAGATTGATTGCCACTTTGTGCGGGACAAAATCCAGGATCAGTCTATTATGATGGTGTTTGTGCCTTCTGAAGATCAACTTGCAGACATGTTCACCAAAGCTGATTGGGCCGATTCGATTGACGACAGGAGGTCCACCTCTGGTTATTGTTCTTTAGTTGGTGGTAATTTGATAACGTGGAGTAAAAAACAACATGTGGTTGTCAAGTCGAGTGCTGAGGCAAAATTCAGAGCCATGGCTCATGGGATTTGCGAGGGACTGTGGATTAAGTCTCTTCTGAAAGATCTTGGCATAGAAAATAAGGATCCCGTGAGACTTTACTGTGATAGCAAAGTCGTCATTAGCATTGCTCACAATCCTGTCCAACATGACCGCACAAAGCATGTGGAGGTTGATCGTCACTTCATCAAAGAGAATATAGAAAGAGGAGTTGTGAGCACACCTTTTGTCCCTGCAGATCAACAGTTAGTGGATGCTCTCACCAAGTGGTTGAGTCATAACGTGTTTGGAAAAATTATGTGCAAGTTGGGAAAGCAGGATATCACACGCCCAACTTGATGGGGAGTGTTGGAATTATGCTTTATATTTTTGGTTTATTATTTTTGCCTTGTATCTCTCTCTTATATAAAGGAGAGAGCCTTTTACTCTATAATTTTTATCTTTGCTTCTCTCCAACAGTAACGACCCGCTAGACCGCCACAATTTAAAATATTTTGCTTAAGTTTATCAAAGGCGGAGCTTTATTGGATTTTTTTCTAAAGCATCGCAGCGGAAACCTGTAAAGCAATAATATGTAAAATACCAAAAGTCTTTCCATATGTGAACAACTGCAACAAAAGATATATATATATATGACTGTATAATGTACAGGATAAACTTTTACATCATCCAACGACAGAAATACACATCCCAAATACACATAAAACAAATAAAAGCAGGGGTTTCGAACGATTTTACCTACTATTGGATTTGAACCAATGACTCTTGTCGTATGAATGCAAGATTCTAACCATTGAGTTAAGTAGGTCAAGTTGAGTTAAGTCAGAGAAAAAAAAAGACCCCTATAAGAGAAAGTCGTGTAACCAGAGCTCCCCAACCTAGTAAAGGGAGGCGGAGCGCTAAGAAAGAGAAAGCGTTATCACTATACGAAATGAAGCAGCGGGTAGCACGCTAAGATCAACCACTTGGAGAACGTGGAGCTTTTCTTTCTCAGTCGTCAGTCTTAAGATAAGTGGATTCCGATTCATGCAGTCGTTCTCTACTGTAATGGTCTCCAAAACAGTGTATGATAAGCCATGATAAATTGACATTGTAATAACCAATATAGCTTATGAGCTAGCTTGTAAGGATAACTAGTAAAGGTCGGACTATGAACACATTCAAGTACTTCCTCTGATCGGGTCATAAGGAACTCGTAGACAACAAAAGAAAGAGGGTTCTGTCTGTAGACAACGAGTAAGAGAGAGGATGTCAGTTTAGCTAACTGGTTCTAAATTGTCTGTCCTAGCCTAACCCAACTCGATGAAAAAGTTAGTTAAGCCTTTGGTGCGGCAAGTCGACTTCTTAAGCTACCACTACTTCTTTTCTTTGCTTTTCTAACCTGAAAACCCTATTTGGGTTCGCCTCCTCAATGAAAGAGTCGGGTATAGCTAGAAGTTAAATAGACGGGTAAGCTTATATAGGAGGGAGTGAGATACACAAAATTACGGAAATGCCACTTAGGATTACATAAATCATAGAACACGTGTGAGACTACAGTAACAACTTTTAGCGAGGCGATTGTGCTCCTAGAGAATCGTATTTGTATCATTATCTAAATATCATATATCTTTCATGTGGAGAAGCGCTTGCCGCGTTAATGATTTTACCATGCATGTCACTAATTTTAATGTTGTTACGAAGAGCACTGAAACTTGAACGCTGAAAGGAACGGACTGATGGTTTTCATTATACATTTGAATGTGATAACATGAATATGTACTTGATGTAAGACTATGTATTTGTCTTATTCAATGTCTATATGATAGTATTTTACTCGTGCTTTTATTTCATTTGTACATTTCTATCTGAATAGACATTTGCACTACCTTGGTGTTTATTATTTGCAGATGATATTGTTTTGGTCGATGAGACGTGCGAGGGTGTAAACGCGGAACTTGAATCTTGGCGAGACACTTTAGAAAAGAAGGGTTTTAGGTTGAGCAGGACAAAGACGGAGTATATAGAGCTTAAATTTAGTAGTGCAAGAAGGTCGGATGACTCCGTCATTAAATTGGGTGACCAAGATATTTCCCGCAGTGAGTGCTTTAAATATCTGGGATCGATAATTCAAAAGGATGGAGGTGTAGATAAAGATGTGATACATAAAATCCAAGCAGGTTGATTGAAGTGGAGAGGCGCGTCTGGGATCTTATGTGATCGTAAAGTACCATTAAAACTTAAAGGCAAGTTTTACCGTACTGCAATTAGGCCAGCAATGCTCTACGGTTCTGAGTATTGGGCAGTGAATGGTGTACATGAGCAAAAAATGGGAGTTGCGGAGATGAGAATGCTTAGGTGGATGTGTGGTCACACGATACTGGATAAAATTAGGGATGAATGTATCAGGGATAAGACAGGAGTGGCGCTAATTGTAGAGAAGATGCGAGAAGCTCGTTTAAGATGGTCCGGGCATGTGCTTAGGAGACCATTAGAGGCACTTGTTAGGCGTTGTGAGAGTTTAGTCACTAGACATGTTAAATGGGGGAGGGGTAGACCAAAAAAGACTTGGAATGAAACTATAAGGAAAGATATGATGTACTTAGGTATTAATGAGGCTATGATTAAAGATAGGGCGCAATGGCGACAAAGGATCCATATAGCCGACCACACTATGGTGGGATAAAGGCTTGAGTGTTGTTGTTGTTGTAGGGTGTTTCCCCTTTTCATATACAGAAGGTTGTGTGTGAGAGGAGCAGTAACACCAAAATTTACTTCCTTGTATAGCATCAGAGCCAGAGTAGCTCGCTCGTCATCGTCTTCCTCACAATTCGACTATTGTTCATAGATCGCGGCTTCTCATTCTACCCTCATCAGCCCATCTTTGCATTTAACTACTGTCCACAGATCATAGCTCAATTCATGTTTGCAAATCAATGACTACTCCTCAACTATGGCTCCATATGTTGACTAGATTGCTCTTATGAGTTATGGTGCAGTCCACGGAGACATTGATTAGGTAGATAGGTTATATGTAACCCAGCCAGATAGCTTGTTTGGGGTCCCGTCCTCTTCCCTCTTATCACTTGATGTTTCCCCAAGTGTGTTGAGTGCTCTAATGCATGGAAGTGATGGTGTGGTCTTATCTTTCTCCGGTGGCGAGTTAGTATCTCATCCACCCTACCATTCCCTTAGTTTTTGTTGTTTGGTGTTAAGGACTTATTACCTTAGATGCCACCTAGCAATTATTCATCTTCTCATGCATCAATTTGATATAGAACTTGCATTGAAGTTGCGAGGTCTTGTGGTGATGCCGTTACCATATTTGGACTGTCTTAAGTGTACTGTTTTCCAAAGGTTGATTTGCTGTCCAGATTTTATATTTGCGGTCTTTGGAGTACTAGTGGACTGCTTTATTGATTTCTTAGCAGTTATCTTTGTGATAGATGAAGCTAGTTAATTGTATAAACCAGATTTAACATGATTTTGTAAAATAAACTGTATAATTAATTGAGAAAGTTCGCAAGGCGCACAAGTCGCACCTTGGGTTCCTCGCCTAATGCCGGCTTGTCGGCTCACGTTTTATTAACATTAGGGTTTTTTCCCTCCCACGATTCACAGCTGCTCCTCTCACCCTCACCTAGTGCCGACACTGCTGACTCATGGATTTCTTTCTCCTCCCAATTTCCTTGTTGGATTTCTTTCTTCGCCGGATTTCTTTCTTCACCGGAGACTCCTCTCTTGGATTCTTCTTGGCAGAGAGGCGAAGATTTTTCTTCCTTCAAAGATTTTCTCCAACCTAGGTTCCTCTTCCTGAACTATGGTACTCAATCATCTTCCTTGCTTTTTATACTAAATCTTGTTACATTTTTTTCTGGTTTGCAGTTTCTTGTTCTAAAACTGCTGTCTGAAGGTTTAAAACTCCTGAAATTGCTCCAGGGAAACAGTTTTAGTTAGACTCTAAAATTGTTGTGTGGATGCAATTGCAGCAGTTTTAAACATCCGCACAGTAGGTTTAGAGCCCGTATAGCAGTTTAAGTCCAATAATGTTGTCCGGAGGTTTAAAACTCCTGAAACTGCATCTGGACAGTAATTTAAGCCCTAAAATGCTGTCCGGAGGTTTAAAACCCCTGAAATTGCTGTCTCGAAGCAATTGCTTCAGTTTTAGACAACCAAGTAGTAGTTTTAGGGTCCGGCCAGAAGTTGTAAACCTTACAACTGCTGCCCGGAGGTTTAAAACTTGTGAAATTGCATCCGGACAGCAGTTTTGGACTCTATCAAACACTTATCTAAAGAAAAGAATGTGATCTCCGCAAAGACAGTCAAAAAGGGGAACACGTCGAAAACAAAGGTTCTCACTATGGTAGTCTTTATAGATGATGAAGAGGATGAAAAAGATGAATACAATGAAGAAGAAGATTATTATGACAGTGGAGATGATGATGATGAAGCCTTAGTTTTTCTGATGATGATTAGCTGATTTTGAACGAGTAAGAAAATATTTGTATTTTTATTAATAAAGTTTTTTATTCTTCGTTTGTATCACATTATTCAATGTTGACATTAGTGTTAGTGTGCTACTGTAGCAGTAGTTTTATGTTATCTGGTTTTTTGCATTAATAAACAAGATTTTTTTGTGTGTCTTGCATTCGTCATGCGCGCGTCTGTGTCTTGCACCTAGGCTCCAAGACCTATTTGTGCCTCGGTACGCCTTTACAAACATAGGTACCAAGTAAACAAACCAATGATTTGTGGGAAAATTGGGCAATTAAACAAATAGAGCAATGCAATCAGCACTAAAAAGAAAATTAATAGGCTATTGCCATCATTCCAAATACCAGATGAATAAACACAGCTACTAGTTAAAATCAGTTTTTCGCATGCACATCCTTTGAAATTTCAAGATTTGGATATATTATGATAATCCATATAAGCAAGTTCAAAACAGATGAAATCCAAGATAAGCACCAAGAAGAGCGCAAGAAAGTAGAGAGAGAGAGAGAGAACAAGGCTTGACGCTATACATAGAGAGAGAGTGTCAGTAAAAGCCAATGTCCTATCCATGACTTTTGAACAAACAATAAAATCATCTTATCTTACCTTATCTCTATCATGTTGCTTGGATAGTTTTGAACTGGAAATATTAGTATGCTGGCTATCCAAAAAGACAACTAAAAAGAACCAAGTTTAAAGAACCAAAAAATTTCAACTTACGACAACTTTGATCTTCGCTACATTACTCTCCTTTGCACTAGTTTCTTTATCATTAGATGACATCTTTGTATTTCCTTCAAATGGACCTTGTTGCTTGATTGATATTGTATCAAGGTCATCTTCAAATGCTTGAGCAGGTATGAAAGGTGACGTCTCAAATGGTTCTTCTGACATTACATGCTGCAAAAGAAAGTTACATTCTCAAGTTCAAAGTAAAAAATGTAATGACAATGTCGACAACAAGTGCATCTACTATCGCAAGCCGTCGTGCACGGGGTTTCCCCATGCATCGACGCGGCAGTACACCAGTTGTTTGTCTCCCCATGAAAATTTGTCTAGCTGAATACTAAACTTAATAGAAATTGAGCGGATGAGAGCATTTTTTTAAAATAAAATAAAAAAATACATATTAAAACCACTTATATTAAAAAATAAAAATAAAATTATAATAAAGAATAGACAAATTTGGAACGATAAATGTTTCACCAAGGGGTGTTTTCCCTTATAATTTAGGGTAGATGTCTCTGCATTGATGAGTATAAGTTTATCAACATCCAAGAGAGAAAAATACAATCTAACTAAATAACAAAATACATCACAACAGAAGAACATCCTACAAATTTTAATACTTCCTCAATAAAATCATCTATGGTCCACAATATCAAATTGTGAGCTATCTATGATAAGTATACTAATACATATGTGCACCCATGGATATATATCCAGATGACCGCTCTCGGCTAGCATAGTATTATTATGATATACTAGTGGCAATGTAGAAATTAATAATTGATAGGCCACCATCCACGTAGGCAGGTTCCTGATCGTGGGTCCCACGTCCAGGGTATACCCTTTCGAGCTCGCACTGATCCGTGGGTGCCTATCAGGGTCGCGGACCACACACCCCAACTCTTCTCCGCGTCTGATCTCAGTACGGCGGGTTCTTGAGGCCGGGATTTGAACCCCCAACCTCCTTGATAAAAGAGCTCTCCTGGCAGCTCTCATCACCAGCTGAGCTGAGACCAGGCACGGAGAGGGGTTGGGGTGTGTGGTCCGCGAACCTGATGGGCACCCACAGATCAGTGCGAGCCCGAAAGGGTATAACCTGGACGTGGGACCCACGATCAGGAACCTGCCTGCATGGATGGTGGGCCTATCATAAAAGTGCGGCTCAGTTGGTGATGAGAGTTGCTAGGAGAGCTCCTTATCAAGGAGGTCGGGGGTTCTATCCCTGGCCTCAACACCCCGACGCTCTGAAAACAGGCACGGGGAGGGGTTGGGGGGTGTGGTCTGCGGACCTAATAGGCACCCACGGATAGGTGCGAACCCGAAAGGGAATACCCTGGACGTTGTTGAGGTCGGGATTTGAACACCCAACCTCCTTGATAAGGAGCTCTCCTGGCAGCTCTAATCACAAACTGAGTGATTAGAGCTGCCAGGAGAGCTCCTTATCAAGGAGGTCGGGGGTTCAAATCCCGGCAACAACCCGTCGTGCTGAGACCAGGCACGGAGAGGGGTTGGGGGTGTGGTCCACGAACCTGATAGGCACCCACGGATCAGTGCGAACCCGAAAGGGTATACGCTGGATGTGGGACCCACGATCAGGAACCTTCCTGCGTAGATGGTGGGCATATCAATAATAGTCTCCCCTGCTATAGGAGAAGGGGTGTGAAATCTTAGAGGTATATTTGAACTCTAGCCTAGAAATGTCTCCTTGGAGATGACTATTACGGGGAACTAACCTTCAAGAGCATGGAGCGTGCATACCTCGCTATTATACCGTGTTTATATTTTAGTGCAATCCATTTCAGCAAGAATCGATCTATCTGATGAAAACAACTACCATATATGTGGCAATGAGATTATGTTTAGTATTATTTAATTTAATTTGGTTTGGGCTTGATTTTTTTTTTCATTTTCAAAGACAATATAATCACTATGGATACAAGTTTTTGTTTTGTATTCAATTTCAAAGAAAACATAAGCGCGTTTAGTGATGATTTTCTTTTGTATAATTTTCACTAATTTTATATGTACTCGAATCAAGCAATCCATTTGGCGCGCTATTAGTTTTAGGTTACAATCTAATAGATTAAAATAAAAATTAGCAGAACTGTTAAATAACTAAAAAAAATTTGATTTTCTACACAGCTATATAATTAACTAACGCAATATCTTTTTAAATTTGTATGTTATATAAATACAATCACTTTAGATAGACAAAATTAAATAAATAAAAAATCGCTCATAATTAGAATTATATTTATTTATTAGGTTATATTATATTAGCCTCTTAAAAAAATGTTATAAAAATCATATTGAAAACTGTAGCATTGGGCACTTGTTAGGCGTTGTGAGAGTTTAGTCACTAGACATGTTAAACGGGGGAGGGGTAGACCAAAAAAGACTTGGAATGAAACTATAAGGAAAGATATGATGTACTTAGGTATTAATGAGGCTATGATTAAAGATAAGGCGCAATGGCGACAAAGGATCCATATAGCCGACCACACTATGGTGGGATAAAGGCTTGAGTGTTGTTGTATAGTATTCAATAGTCTCTCCACGCCGTGAATTGCAAATTTGCATGTGTAATGTGTCAAATGTATATGCTGTACACAAATAAGAAGGAGATACAAGAAAGAAAGAGAATCTTTAATTAAATAAGAAAATGGAAGAAAGCGATGAGAAAGGGGAGAGTATTTGAAAATTTATGCATTGACATCACAAGGATAACATAATGGAGCACACTAGTGATATGATAAGGCCACAAACTAGACACTTACAACAGTTAACCATGGTGCTTTTTCATAAATTTGTCTGGATTAAGAGAGTGATGTTGGGGCAAAAGATCACTTTTGAGGTATTCATGTAGACCGTCAAATTCTAAATTCTAAATTCTTAAAGGGTTAAAAAAACATTAATGTCTATCACACAAACTTTCTCTCACTATATCCATGAGCAATGTGTATATAATGCCTTCTAGTGAATACTTACGACCCAATCAGAAATATTTGGAGAACCAAAGTACGGAAGACATAGTACATGAAAACAGCACTCGCGTTAAAATCTTTAATACATGTTTGCTTAGAAATACTTTTAGCTACCCAATTTGGCAGCGGTATGCTTCTCTTTTTTAAAAATATGCTTATTCAAGAATCAAAAGAAATTTGTAAGGTCCTCAAATTTTCCATTAGCAACTGATAAACATCGTCACATTATGTTCTGTTCTATGATCCCATGAAAACTGAAAAGGTTGATTCATATCTCAATTAAAAGGAGGTCCGATTATTATCGAAATGGCTTATTGGATTTGAAATTACAATTAAACATGAGTTAACAGGTTGAAGTAATCTGGCAACTTCCCTGGTGGCTGGATACTCAACCATTGTACACTTAAAAAAACAATCTTAGACATTTTTTTCCAAATGGTCTTTTAGCATGGTGACTTCTATGGGTTTAAATAAGTCGAGTCAAGCTTGAGCCTCCCCAGCTTGAGCTTGATTACTTAAATGGGTTTGATCTCAATCTTAACTCTACGAAGTTGTCTCTAGTTGTTTATTACAAAAGAGAGAAGATGATGTCAATCAAAATAATGAGTTGGCACATCTTTGAAAATGTCGAACACTGGGAGTTTAGTAACCCCTACATAATGTCTAAGAGCTCTAGTCACCACTCACAAAAAAGCAAAAGAGTACACACAAAAAAACACTCAAGGTTTATGTAAAAACTCACATATGTCTCTCTTAGTACACAACACTATTTATAATACATGAGACTTCGACCACAAGATTCCTCATAAAGAACTAGCAAATAAGAAAAGTGATTTTTAACGAATGAGGTAATGCAGATGGGTTGGCCACCCCTATACTATCGATTTTTTTTAAAAAGGTGCGAGAATACGCCCGGGTGATAACTCAATAGTCGAAATGGGAAACAAATGTGTTTGTGACATCCCCTGATGTTGCCAACTTCAGAAAAAGACATGAGAACGTGTCATGGCTATTGCAAAACAGTCTCCATGAAGGATTGTGAGCATGTGAGTGCGCCACAACCGATAAGGACGTTTGTGCCAGTTCCCTCTTCTAAGTAAGAACTCCCCCTCAAGTTCGCAAGGTCAAATATGAGGTCACACCGTATTCTAATGACACTAGGTATAGGTGAGTTGGTGCTCCTCATGATTTTCAAAGAGCTGAGTGTTATGGTCCCCCACAAATCCAGTTATAAATGCCGTTAATCAGTGTCGTCATGTGTTCACGTTAGGCGTCTTTTATTAATCTAGTCAGTGTACGAGCCCGTAGTGTTTTATTGTTTCGGGCTTTTCTTTAATTTTGGGGGTATTTGCACTCATGTCATTTTGTAGTGTTATATATAGACCTCTTTGGGTCATGAGAAGGCATGAACGAATTAATCAAAGTTTATCTATCTATCTCTAAGTTCTTCTTTCTCTCTCTAGTTCCCTTTTCTCTTCATTCTCATTCTAGGGATAAGGTTGAGCAAGACTCCCCTTCTTCCTCTCCCCTCGCATTTTTCGTGAGTTGAGCGCGGCTCCCTTGTATCTCCACCTCCAACGCCACTGTCGATGAGATCCTGAAATAGGTCCCTAACAACTTTGGTATCAAAGTCATCGGTCCTTCTCCAATCTAGCACGCACGATCAAGTAGATTTAAGCCTCCGAACCCAAGTCTCTGGTCAGATCGGGACTCGGATCGGAAAGTAGTCGACGAACCTCCTGCTTGTCTTCCAGTCTCACAGATGTCTCAGAAGGCAACATCAATCTGGACGACTCGACCCCTCCGACAGCAGCTCTCCCAGCCCACGATCAGTCTTTCAACACTCGATTGATCTTCAAGCTCTGCTGCTCCTCTTTCAGTTGGTCTTCTTCCCTCTGGATCGCACGTTGCAGACCACGTCAATCACTTCATCCACAAGCCTTCCACTTGTCGAAATCCTCAGCTACGTACAACTACCTCAGTGCTCGCAGACAACGCCATCAACGGGATCTCAACCGCACCAACTTTTTGCGGTCCAGTCTATCCAGAGCTTCCAACGCCGCTCCAGAAGCTTCATCGAGACGCCCTTCCCTTCCTCGAGCCCACCAAACAGTAACAGACCAACCCATTTCACGAAGCCAGCGGCTACAGCAAAATAATCTCCAGGAATTCTTAATCTAATTAATTGATTATATCAATTAATTCTTAATTGGATTAATTACTTAATTAATTATGTCATGGAGATGAGTTCGGACGAGCACATTGCCTTTCGTTCAATGTTCCAATAGTTCTAGGAGATGTCAACATCCAAGTCACGATTCTGCGACTCGCCGCCAACATCGACCGACTCTACTTTGGGGGCTCAATCCCACTAGAGCAACCACTTGTCCCACTACAGCAGTCATCGATCACATTAGCGCCCGAAGATGCTCCATCATCACCTCCAGTTGTTCCCTCCCCGCAGTTCACACAGTCGACATTGTCGCCTCCAAGCCCAGCGGTGGTACAACCACAAATTGTGCATACACCATCAGCCCTCGCAGCCCTCGCAGCCCCCGCAGCCTCCGCTCCAGTATTATGCTTAGTTGGTCCCTCTAGAGTCATATCTTATGATGATCCCTTCCCTGATGTCGCCGCTTTCGATCGCTGCCACTCAAATTCAGCTAAGGGCTCTGTCATCGTCAACTATCAGCAAGCACCTTTGTCGTGCCAAATCCTTGTGGTGTCTCGTGACATCTGTGAGCACAATGAAGACCTGCCACTCCATGTAGCCTTTACAACGACGTGTTTTCGAGAGTTATTTTGGAGCAAAATTAAGGAGTCAAACAATCAAATCATTCGAGTCTCGCTCGATTTTGCGGGCAAGCTCGATTTGAAGGACGGGTGAGATGTTACGGTCCCACATGACCAGTTATTTATGTAGTTTATTAGCGTCGTCTTCTGTTCATGTTAGGCGTCTTTTATTAATTGAGTTGATGTACGAGTTCGTAGTATTTTATTGTTTCGTTCTTTTCTTTTAATTTTGGAGTTATTTACACGCATGCCATTTTGTAGTGTTATATATAAACCCCCCTTGGGATCGTAGGAAGGTATTAAGGAAATAATCACAAAAATTATATCTCTCTCTAAGTTCTTCTTTCTCTCTCTAGTTCTGTTTCTCTTCATCCTCATTACAGGGTTAGGATTGAGAAAGGCTCCCCTACTTCCTTTCTCTTGCATTCTCCGTGGATTGAGCTCGGCTCCTTTTGTATCTCTGTCTCCAACGACACCGATAAGATCCAAGAATAGGTCCACAACACTGAGTTGTAAAATGACCCCAATGAATAGAGAGTTGGTTAGTTAATAGGGTGTCAGACATGCCAGATTTTGGAATGGGATGGACGAGTTATGTGGATGGTGTTGAATCGGGAGGGTAGAGAAAGGAAAATTATAAGAGAGATTGTGTTGAATAGAATCTCACTGGAAATCTCATTGATTTTCCTTGGATCCCCAATCATGTCACTCTCGACATTACTAAGTAAAGGTATGCCCTCCAAAGATCGGTTGCTTTGCCAACCAAGGACTTTGTTAGCAAGAAGTTGACCTTCTCATTTCCGCGGGAGTTTGAAGATGGGCAAGTCCTTCACAAGAGGGTGAGGGTGCACTTCTTTCCCCTGCAACCAATAGAATTTGTCAATTCCAACATGTTTGTGTCAAATTGTTTGGGATATTTAGCAACATATGACAATATGTCAATTTATTATATTCTCTGGAATTTTGTTATCGATGACAATGTCAAACCACTGACTGCTAATAGTGCAACATGTCCTAAAAAGTTGGTTTCCAAGGGTGGGGTATTTAAGGGCGATAGTAGGATCCTTTGTATCACAGTACGAAAAAACATCTTCCTTGAAGTCCCCATGACTACAAACTCCATTGCACGATTCCTCCCCTGAGGCTTCCTTCTTTGTAATCGACACATGTCATCGTCGTGAGCAATCGCTCAAATGATGATAACGATGGTTGCACATGAAACACTTTACGATTAAGGGTGTGGCGTAGAAATTCTTTAAGTTGGAGATAGCTTCTTTGGGATTCATTCTAGCCAACCTATTTGGTGTCTTCCTCAGAAACCCTTCAAGTTAGTATCCCGTCTAGATGGTCTTTTTACGGAGGTAGCTTCTTTTGGATTCTTTCAGGCAACCTATTCGTTGTCTTCCCTGCAAAATTTCAAGTTAGGATCCCAACCAACGGGTCTTCTTTCAGACTATCGTTGGACATTGCTCTTGGTTCAATCAAGGGACTCCAAGTACAATTGAGTTTGTTTTTACGACTACCACTATTCCTATAGCAGTCGCTCAGTATGCATCAAGCGATTCTTAGCCTCTTTGATACTAGAAATGCATTGCGCCTGATGTAATCTTTGTTTGCCAACTTAAGGACATCAATGAAATACGAGACATGTTGGAACATTTTTTTCATCAAGATGGTTATGCTCAGCCAAGCATTTGAATGACATTAAGAGTATCATGCAGGCATCATTGATATTAGTGGAAGGGACATTGCTATGCTTGCTAGGTAGAAACATGCTTTCAGCTACTACTACATTTGTTCCAATGTG
Organism: Dactylorhiza incarnata; assembly: GCA_033032865.1. Classification (NCBI taxonomy): domain Eukaryota; kingdom Viridiplantae; phylum Streptophyta; class Magnoliopsida; order Asparagales; family Orchidaceae; genus Dactylorhiza; species Dactylorhiza incarnata. The sequence continues at coordinate 4,914,779 of JAWHQI010000110.1, read as the reverse complement.
CACTCTCTCCTTTCTTCGTATAAACGATCCCACCAGCAGACTATTATGACTTTAACTAGCAAGCAACTAGCTTCCATGCTTGTCGGGAGGCACCCCATGTAATAAGTACATTAACTTCGTAAATTCTTCAATTATGAGGTCTCTATAGAATATATAGATGCATGCCCTTGGTTGGAACTCTTTATTCATGTTGCTGCATGTCTTTTCAGCAGACCACCTTCATCGATTATAAAATTAACATAGCCCTCCTATTCAATGGCATTGACCTTCACCTGGGAGTTCACAAGTTACATTCGCCTACAACAGCATTTCAGTATCATGGAAAAATTACCTCCTTAGGAATGGTTAAGCATGGACGTTAGGCCCCACTTGGTCCATCAATGAAGTCTATATGCAGCCAAATACGGTTGAGAGACCTTTACCACTTTAATCCAAATCAAATGTTGTTGGTTGCCTATATTTTCGTTGGACTGCATCACGCGTCAAAAACTTTGTAGGCTATGAAACCAACAAGGCAACAATGCAATGTCCAAAATGTTGATCACTTGAAGTGCCACAAACTCACATGCGGTCTAAGCCAGAGCTTTAGCCTCAACTATACAAGGAGCGCACACATTCAAAATGCTTAGGGTTTAGGTTTAAATTCACATATATCATTCTTACCACAGCCCAATTTATAATGCATGAGCTTTTCTAGATAAAATTCTTCATACATAAAAAATAAAAGGAGAAGTGCTTTGTGTTAGCTTCAGAAAAGGTGTAAGAACAAGCCCCGACAAGAGCTATGTAGCCGACAAGGGCGAAAAAAGCCACCACAACATCCCAGACTTCAAATAAAATTATGAGAGCGCAAACTAAGGGAAGCTCGAACATAAACGATTGTGATAATGTGATCGCAAAAAGGTTCGTGTCATGACTCATGAGTGAATTAGAAGTTGAGTAGAAATAATGAGAAATTAATTGAGGAATTAAGATAACTACATTTTTAACACCTTTAACCTTAAATAATCAAATTCAACTAATTTGACAAGTCTATTTTATGACAAGTCGAGTCCAGATTGGCTCGAGCTAGGCACATTAACTCGAGCTCCATTCACAAGCCATTTATAGTCAAGTCGGAGTGGGCTGCTCACGAAATTGGTCTGTCTCAAGTACAATTGTATACTCTATGAACATGATTATATTCTCCTTAGATTTTCTTGCTAGTAAACGATTAAAAGAGTACATCTATGCTATTCTTTTTCACCCACCACAATTAATCCTTCAACATGCTCTCGTCCTTCTCAGCTTTTGCTATCATTTTAAAAATGTTGTGGTCAAATGTTATTAGAAGTATATTTCTACTCCATTGAAATAGAATTGATATATGTTCTTTATGTCTTGGTTGCAATAGTCTCCACATGTCAATAACATCATGGTATAATGAATCATATTGCATTGGGGAAATGAATGCCATTATATTTTCTAGTGTTTAAGAAAAATAAATCATTTACTGATTCCTTATAAATTAATTAAAAAGACCCGCCTAATTTCCTATATATTTCTTATTGGTATATCCTACCTTTGCAAAATAATAACAATAATAATTATATTCACATCAAAAATCCACACTACTCTTAATTATTTTGCATAACAAAGGTCTCTTCCATACCATGTTTAAACATATGGATGATGAGTGATTTTTTTTATTTTTCATATTCCAAAGATAAGATTGGCAAGGCATTATTTCTATGCTACTTTTAAGAAACTCAACATGTGTGCAAATTTCATGACATGCCAGGAAAAGTCTAATCCCCAATTAGCCAGCCTTGCATGGTTTTATGAATTGATGAACACGTGAACTGCAAATCATCATCTCTCTGCGAGTGTGGGCAATTCATCCTTTGAATGTTAAAACCCAAATGAAGCTTAAGTCTCAAATTTCATTGTTATGTTGTTAATTTCGAGTAGCCCTATTCTCTACGTGACGTGAAAACTGAATGACCTTGGGGCCTTCTCCTAAGTTTGTATCATTCTATTTCGATCTATAAAATTTTATAAAAAAACTATATCTAGTAAGGTAGCTTAATAATCATAAGTCTTTCTGCACCGCAACTACTAACTGTGGGAAGCATTACAAGAATTCTAACCTAAATGTATTTCTAGACTGAAATTGCATTAGATTTACGGAAAGTCTACCTCTTTTGTTCAGTAACTGCAGTAGAAATTGCAATCATAGTCTAACATAAAGGTCGACTTTACCGCCAAATGGCATAAGAAACAAGTCGACCTCACTATTGAAGATAAGTAAATTACAAATGCATCCCCTGCCATGTGAAGTTATCTGACCTCGGAAAGGAGCTCCATATCATCCATAGCATGAAGATCCATAAGACCAGCTCCGAATTCTCCTCTTAACTCAGGTGAATAGAAACCATCCGTTGCAACAGTTGTTCCAAAACTATGTGTATTCATTGGATTATAAGACTCTGATCCAGACTCACCGTTGAAATTCAAATTTCTTAAAAGCTTGAAAAGCCTCTGCTTCTCCTCAGCAGATTGAGGTCCATACCCCTGCTACCAAAAACAGAAAAAAAAATTACAACAAATAGGAAAGCTTATTTCAGAACAAACAATTAGAAGAAGCCATACTAACTTAAAGCCAACATATAGTACTAAAGCACTCCAGTTCATCAAATAATAGCAATAATAACTCAAAAACATGAAATCTATCCACAGACACTGCTTCTTTTGTGCTCGGTAATACCCAATAAATGTGCCTGAGGTCGCCAAGGGAACTGTTTTGGAGCCTTTATTTGAAGACAGTTCAAGGTACAAAATTGAGTGAAAATATCAGAATGGCTGAGTCTAGTTACATTCTCATTTTATGGCATCACGTCAGAGAAGGAAAACACATAGATAACATAAATGTGGACATACAACCCGGATCCATGAACGGTTATCATCGAAAGACAATCCCTATCCCCGATCTGCAAAGCCACCGCCAAGGCTTTTAAGATCCAAACGTCATTCTCGCCTCTAAAACCCGTGCCGACACAAAAGAAAGCTATTAATATACCTGCATGAGGAGATTCGGCAGAAAACGCTGGTCGGCGGAGGCCAGCGGAGAAGCAAGGTGCTGCAGCCCGGCCGACTGTAACCACCGCGCCATTATCGCGTCGCCTGCGTCCCCGCCGGGTACCGCGCCGTGATGGTGGTCAAACACTGCAGCCGACGCGGCGGAGGCTTTACCCTGCTGCATCTGACCACCACCCATGAGGCGCTGCGACCTACGAGCCGGCGCCAATGTGCCTTCGGTTCGCAACCCCCGACGGAAACGAATCCAATCTCAGCAAACTTCAGCGCATCAACTAGTCAAGGGACTGGAAGGTCATCCGACTTGGTTTGCGGAATCTTGGGTAAGGATTTGGGGCAAGTCTAGTTGACGGATGATGACGAAAACGGGATCGGGGAAGAAACCCTAATCAGGCGCAAAGAGGAGATCTCGGGATTGCTTACTGCAGGCGTGACGGAGTCCTCCTTCCCGGCGATGGATGCAAAAACGAAGAAGGGACGCGCCTCCGTCGATCGGAGGCGTATATATGGTGGTGTTGGCTAATCCGCAAATATACGCATCCATGTATCGTCTTCTTTAGTTCTTCTCACCCTTCATTGGTGGACCGGTCGTTATTGAAATATAATTTAAGCTATTGTTAACCTCAATCCTATTTTGGCTTTTCGCAGCCCAATGTTAACCGTAACCCGGACGGTTAACCGTAACCCGATATTGGCTTCGGCGAGGGGAATGATGTGTAGTGCGGCATCAGCGAGAGGAAATGGTGACGGGCTGCTTCAGCAAGAGGAAAGGGCGACGAGCTGCTTCAGCGAGAGGAAATGACGACGGGCTGCTTCAGCGAGAGGAAATGGCGACGGGCTGCTTCAGCGAGGGGAAAGGGCGACGGGCTGCTTCAGCGAGGGGAAAGGGCGACGGACTGCTTCAGCGAGGGGAAAGGGCGACGGGCTGCTTCAGCGAGGGGAAAGGGCGACGGGCTGCTTCAGCGAGGGGAAAGGGCGACGGGCTGCTTCAGCGAGGGGAAAGGGCGACGGGCTGCTTCAGCGAGGGGAAAGGGCGACGGGCTGCTTCAGCGAGAGGAAATGGCTACGGGTGACTTCAGCGAGAGGGTTAGGGCATTATTTCGGGTTGCGGTTAAACACATAAAAGAGGTGTTTTTTTCAAATTAGGGGTGTGGATAGCTAAATACGGGTTGCGGATAACAATCGTCATAATTTATAGGCTTTTGACACTAAGGTTCTGTTTGACAAATAAATTGTTGGTGCGAGTAACGCACCTAAGATCATAGTCCAGATCTATTTCTTGTTGATCTGACGGGTTTACTAATTTTATCATTTTATATTTTCTTTTTAATCAAACAAATCTTCATCATTAGATCAAGTGAGAATGCATCCACACCACGAAATGGATACTATTCATTTCGCCCAAATGGAGAGAATCTGGATCCCGTCTATTGCCGATAGCACGGTTTTTGGCGCATGATTGATCTAAAATACGGTCAACACTTAATACGATCGTACTATACAAATACGGCCGTATATTTTCACAAATATCTCCGTCATTAGAAGCATGATCATATTCTCTATTTACTCCCGCACGGTGATCTTTTTTATCACTGTGCATTACGCACCTAAATGTCTCTCCCGTTTGAGGCGGTGGTACCGTTCGTGAACGCGGTGGTTAATGAACCGTCGTTTGTGATTGCACGACCACTGTCATGCCAAACATACATTCGATGATTTTGGCATTTTTGGTCAAACTCTTCGGAGCAAAAACGTCGTGTCAAATGGAGCCTAAGTAATAAGCACATTTCAATTGGGATAGTTTTGCACATTATATTTAAATATTTATCTTTGGAGTTTTGTATTCTCAAATGCTTTAATATTTATCTTTAAAGTTTCCAGATTTTTCAATTTATGTATTTTTCTTTTAATTTAAATTTTTTGAAGTTAATATATATATATAAGTGACGGACACCTTGTTGGATCTTGTGGTGCCCTTAGAGGGGGGTGAATAAGGGCCTTTTTAAATTACGATTTTTACTTAAGAATTTTTAAAACAAATTTTACTTTTCTAAAAAATTACTTATATAAATTTCAAGATAATTACTAAATTGTTTTATAATGAAGGAGATTGAAATAAACAATTTAGATTTAGAATTGAAAACTTAGAACACAATATAATAGAGATTACGCCAAATGATAGAAATCAAGTAAACACAAAAGAGACATGATTATATTATATGAAAAAGTGTTTACATAAATTTGATTTCTACATCGCTAGAAATCGGAGGCGTACAAATGTAAATTTCTTTTTGTTTACCAATCCTTCTCCCAAGGATCGGAAGGCTATCACTTGTCTCTCCCTAGACCAAGCCCAAGCCTATCATCTAGATCTTCCCAAGATCTAGACGTAGCACACAAGGCCACGATTTCCCACCAAGCCACGCAAGGACTTGGACGCTCCGCACAAGGAAGCGATTTTCCCCTAAGCCACGCAAGGACTTAGACGCTCCGCACAGGGAAGTGATTTTCCCTACCAATACAAAGTTAAATGTATATAAATGAAAATACAAGATAAAATAAGAACTCCCTAGAAATTCAGATCTCTGAAGGTTGAAGCCTCGAGATGATCCTTGATGTAGAAGCGCGTCCGATCTCGTCTTCAATTTCAAACCTTCTCAGCATAAATGGGAGTTCATGAGGTTCTGGAGCTCTCTGGATGGAATGCACTCAGGAAGGGACTTAGAATCTTCAGAGCCTTGAATGCACGAACAAAATGAGCCAATTTATAGAATTTCGCTGTCGCCTGGGCGACATCAGCTGTCGGAAATTTCCGACAGCGCAAAACTGTCTTTCGTCGTGCTGCCGTGGGGGAAGTAGTTTTAACTTCTCTGCTGTCGCCTGGGCGACATCCGCTGTCGCTTGGGCGACATCAGATTGAGTCGTTCTCATCTCCGAAATGGGGTGGCACATTCTGTAACTCTTCCTGGATTGAAAGTTATGGTCATTTTAAGATCAGCACACAAAACTCATCCAACCTGAGACTTGTCGTTCTCGGATCATGCCCATGAACAAGGACTTGTCTCCTCATTGAACCTGTACAACCTGGCCACTATAAACACACAAAAGACTAGATCAAATACAACACGGTATTTGTTATTCTCAAACCAAGAGATGCGGAAAGCAAGCTCCAACACACCTTGGGGTGGACGATGTTTCAGATGACGATCCTGACGTTGACATCAAGGGATGAGTTGCTTGTATCTGCGTCGTGTTTGCGCGTTGTATCTTTTGTTTGTCTTTTGCCTTTGTTGCCACATGTGCAGCTTAGTGTAGTTGTATGCACTCGTCTATGGTGTAGCCCCTGTGGCATTTTTATAGAGATTTTCTTTTGTTCATGCTATGATGTTTCGGAAGTGTTCGTTCCTCTTGCTTGAATGCGCGTGCGCGATGCCCGACATCAACTTTGGTGGTCGTTATTTGGCGTCGAGGCCGAGAGTAGATGTTCGAGCACAAGGCGGGGGGGATGTTTGCCCCCTTGCCTCGATGAGGTAGAAGGACTCGGGGTCCATTCCTGTTGGAACTCGCAGGAGGATTCAGGGCTTGTTTTTGCTTTGGGAACTAGAAGGACTTGGAGCTCGTTCTTATCGAGAGGTGCACAAATTTTTCGTTTGTTTTGCCTGAATAGTAGAAGAACATTGGGCCTGTTCTTTCAGAAGGTGCAGAAGAACATTGGTCTGTCTCGCCTGAGTAGAAGGACACGAGATTCGTTCTTTCAGGAGGTGCAGAATGATCTTTGTCCGTTCTCACGTAAGTGGAACGACACGATGTTCGTTCTTTCAGGAGGTGAAGAAGGGCATTTGTCCGTTCTCTCTTAAGTAGAAGAACACGAGGTCCGTTCTTTCAGGAGGTGCAAAATGACCATTTATGTTCTCGCCTAAGTAGAAGGACACGAGGTCCCTTCTTTCAGGAGGTGCAGAAGGACCTTTGTCCATCTCGCCTTGACAATGGAAGGATAGGGGGTCCGTTCTTTCAGGAGGTGCAGAAGGACCTTTGTCCATCTCCCTTGACAGTCGAAGAACACGGGGTCCGTTCTTTCAGGAGGTGCAGAAGGACCTTTGTCCATCTCCCTTGACAGTATAAGAACACGGGGTCCGTTCTTTCAGGAGGTGCAGAAGGACCTTTGTCCATCTCCCTTGACAGTAGAAGAACACGGGGTCCGTTCTTTCAGGAGGTACAGAAGGACCTTTGTCCATCTCGCCTTGACAGTAGAAGGACACGAGGTCTGTTCCTTCCTATGAGAAGATTGCCATGGATGAATCCAGAAATCCATTGCGTCGTTGTTGAGAAGAAGATACAAGTGTGTGTTGGTCCTGTCATGCCTCTTGACATGGGAAGCAAATTACTCGTGGTGGGGGTCTGGGGGAGCTCCTTCCATCCCATCTCCTTGAGTTCCACGTGTCAAGTTCCTGCGACATCCTTGGGAATTGCGTCTTGCGAGTACTCCTCCACCGCTATGCCTTGTGCGAGGGTGTCGGCCCGGAGCGCCCTTAGTAGTGGACCCCTGAAAATGGTGTTGTACTTCGAGCTAGCCTGCACAATGGTGAATTGAATTTCGTAGGTAACTTGTGTCGGGGGATCCCTAAAGTTATTGGGAGGACGATGCCCCGAAGATGGGGATTGCTAAGTGGTCTGTGACGTGGGTGAAGCATGCTCCTAGATGGAAGTTCCTTTCGTGGATTCCAAGTTGAAGTAGAGTTGACAGGAACATAATGCTGATAGTCACGTCGTCGTCGATCAATATCCCGCATATTTCCACGAGGGGATCTCCGTTGATTGTGCAAATGTGATGCGATCTCATAAAGATCTTCGTGCTTTCAGAGGAGTCTGTTCGACCATTGCTAGCAGAGATTCGAGGGTTGCTTTCGTATGTAGTTGTCCCCATCGGGTCTAGTTGGGGCCAATTGTCCTGGCACCCTGTTCCTTCGAAACTTTTCGGAAAACCGAGGCGTATGAAGCGTTTGATATCCTCTTTCAGGCGATTGCATCCTCCTGTATCGTGTCATAGAACTCGGTGGTAGTGGCAAAATTTATATTCATCTCCCCTGTGTTGGGTGAGAGACCGTGCCTCTGGAGCGAGGGATGACTATGGATGGCTATTAGAACCTCTGTCTGAGGGGCGTTGAGGGGTGAAGCGTTGATCCTGTTGTTGCCCCCCCCCCCCCAGTCCGTCGCACATTGTCGTGGTGCCCGCCTCTCTTCTTGGGCTCTGGGTCAAGACCTTGCTCCTTCTTTCTTTTCTGATTATTCGTCTCCTGCTCTGAATGTGCTCCTTTATGGGTGAGACCTTCATCGGTCTGTATGCCTTTAGATCCCATGTTTTTGGCAGAGCATTCAGCGCAGACAACTCCTTTAAGCGAGTATTGACTCGAAGAGAACTATGTTCGATCGGTGGCTGCAAGAGCCGCTTTGGGGCTTGGGAAGCTCCTATGTCCTTCTATGAGGTGAGCGCCTGAACCCGACGCTCCTCTATCTGTCGCATCCATTCCTCCGGCGAAGATGCTAGCGCATCTATTACCTCCTCGAAGCGCGGAGCGCTGCTTGCGGGTGAGTCACTAAAGTCTTGGTTGTCGGGATTCTCAGAGGTTGTCCAATCTGCGGTGTGTGCGCCTCATTTCGTCATTGCTGTCAGTTGGGGGTGCTTGCGCGGGGCAAGCGGGTTCTCGGAAATTTGTTGTAGAGTTGGGAACACTTTCCCACAGATAATGCCAAACTATTGCGGGTTGCCCGGTTTTCCACCAGTCCGGAGAATCGGACCGTCCAAGCTCCAAGTCAAATCGGGCGCGCAAACAGTCAAAGGTAAACCGAGCAGTAATGACACAGAGGTGTTTTAGCGTGGAAAATCTGGAAAGGGTGAAAATCAGGTGACCGGTACGGTGCCGGGCCGAAATCCACTATTTTCCTGGAGGGTGATAGATCATCTCTCCGTTTACAATCTTCAAATGCATACAAATGAGGAAATTGACTAAGTCCTCAGAGCTTTTGCGGGAGCGTCCGCGAGTGCGTTTTTCTGAATCTTCTGATGCGCTCGTTGAAGCGAAGTCCACAGAGCTGCTGAGGGAGCGTCCATTAGAGCGGTCTTTTGTGTCCTCTCTGACGCTCGCCGAAGCTAAGTACACAAAACTGTCGCGAGAGCGTTCGCTTGAGCGATCTACTGGTCCTTTGTGGTGCCTGCTGAAGCTAAGTCCACGGAGCTGCTGCGAGAGCGTCCGCTTGAATGTTGACCGTGAGCAGATTTGAGAGTGAGCTGAGCGGATTCAGAGCGAATGAACGATCTAAGTCTCATGCCCTTGCCCGAAAATCACAAAGATCTCTCTTATCTCTTGGATTGCTTGTCTTCAAATGAAGGTCTGAGTTTTTTTTTTAGTTTTATGAAGGGGTGTGCGTGTAATTGTGCTAGACTGAATTTGGAGTTGACAAATGATTTGCTTGATTCTGATCACCTGGATTACCAATTTTCCGAAAATGATGAACATGCCCCTCCTGCGGTCCGGGAGGCCCGGGCATAATTGTTCAGAGACGGCGGCGGCCGAAGGTGGCCAAAGCGACGGTGGCGGCCCGCTGGGGTGGCGCACGTGCGCTGGCGGGGAATGCGCGCGCTGGACATGTGCGCGGACTGGCCGCGCGTGGGGAGGCCGCTCGTGGCGCGCGGCTCCGTGCGCGTGTTTTGTTCGTGCGCCCTTTGAGCGGCTTTGTGACCCTTCGTGCGGGCGTGTGTCATGCACACGACTCATTTGTTAGAATGGTGCTCGAAGCATCCGCGTGAGTGTCTAGTTTGGAACACTCTATTCGTTTCCCCTAGCAGGGTATTTATAGGCAAACCCTAATTCCCCGGCGGGTGCGTGGATCCCTAACGGGTCCTAACCTACCGCTAAGTATCCGTTAACCCGATAGTTCAATATACCTCAACATTCTCCTCCTATATTGTAAATATCGGGGTCACATCACAGATTACTTTAAACAAGAGTTAATAACGACATAACATGAGTTTTCAGAAAACATAAATATGAGTTTTAGAATACACAATATCTAAACTCAAACACAAGGCTCCAAACAAGAAACAGTAAGCAAAGCTGGAAAAAACTCAAAGAACAGATAAATGAACTGTGATCTATGCAAACAATATATCATCATCATCTGGGTCGAAATCAACTTTCTCTCCTCCAATCTCCATGTGATCTGCAAACAGACATAATAAGAATGTCATGAGACAAATCTCTATGAATTCTAACATTTGCAAATCAAGAGTAAAGTGAATAGTTCTAGCAGTAAAAGAACTTAATACTCTTACCAGGAAGAAAAGAATCACATATCAGCATCTATATCCAATTTACACAAAATTAGACAATTGATTTCAAAGAATCAAACCATGTTCCTTCGATTATTAAGATTATTACCAAACGTTTCACAATTGTATTATATCATCAAGTTTGGAATGATACAACAAACTGTGACCAATATATCATCAAGTTTGGAATAATTTAAGTAATGATCATAATATCAGGACGCATATCAACAACTTCAGTATTCGTTTTTGGAATGATACCTAAATCAGCCTTTGAATTAAAAATAATTGCGTAAGTCATCAAGTTTAGAATGACTGGCAACTATCCATCCCCTGCTTTCATCAGATAGCATCTGGAATACTTTCGTGTGCTCACTCTAAATGCTCGAATGTAAGCAGACTACAGTTCTAAGATTTAAAACATAAGCAGAGTATTAAGTCATACTAAATGAACATTAATCTCATCTCCCCCGATGTTTTATGTGTTAGAACCTTACATAAGCCCTTGGTAAGGACATCTGCTACATTATCCTTCGATCTCACGTCCAATAGGGAGATTATCCCCTGACTGGTGAGATGGGTCAACCAGGCCTGTTTCATCCTTAGTTGTCTTCGCTTCCCATTGAACAACGTATTTGTTGCAATGATCATTGTGGCTTGATTGTCACAATATAGCGAAATATAGTTCATTTTTAGACTCGTCATGGGAATGTCGATAATCAGATCTCTTATCCACTCAGCTTCTTCTCCTGCTGAAGCGAGGGCGTAGAGTTCCGATTCCATAGAGGAAAGTGCAATGCACGTCTGCCTCTTTGACTTCCAAGCTACTGCTGCTCCTCCTAGGGTAAATAGAAAATCGCTAGTGGATCTACTGTCAGCAATTTCTGAACACCAGGAGGCGTCAGAATACCCCTCAAGTATAGGAGGATGTCCACTGTAACATAAAGCATACTTTTCAGTGTGCTTTAAGTATCGCATAAGCCTTTCTAAGGCATTCCAGTGGTCCTGCCCAGGGTTACTCGTAAATCTACTTAACATGCCGACCGTAAAGGCTATGTCAGGTCTAGTGCATGTTGCAGCATACATGAGACTACCTATGAGTTTGGAGTAATCCAATTGTCTAATAGATGAACCTTCATTCGGTTTCAGTCTATTGTTATAATCGTATGGAGTCTCACTACCTTTGCTATGAACGTAACCCCACTTCTCAAGTAGATTTCTAATATAGTGACTCTGACTGAGGGTAATACCCTTGTCTGTGAAGTTCACTTTCATTCCTAGGATGGTTTTCACCACGCCTAAGTCAGTCATGCTAAATTGTGTCGTCAAGGCAGCTTTCACGTCTTTCACCTCAGACTGATCAGTGCCCAGAATTAGCATGTCATCAACATACAAGCATATAATTGCAACTTTATTTGAACGTGTACGAACGTACAGACATTTATCTGAAAAACTGGATTTAAAACTCAAGGCTTTAACACAAGTGTCAAATTTTTCGTGCCACAATTTAGGTGTTTGCTTCAATCCGTATAGTGACTTAATCAACTTACAGACCTTATTTTCTATACCTTCTACCACAAACCCTTCAGGTTGGTGCATGTAGATCTCTTCGGTCAGATCTCCATTAAGAAATGCAGTCTTGACGTCCATCTGATGAACTGTAAAGTGCTCAATAGATGCTATAGCGAGAAGTATCCTAATTGTCGCATAGTGACAAAAAGGTGAGTATATATCAAAGTAGTCCATTTCACTCACTTGAGTGAAGCCTTTTGCAACTAGACGTGCTTTGTATTTCGCAATACTCCCATCGGGATTAAGCTTCTTTTTCAGAACCCATTTGTTTCCAATGGTCTTAGCCCCTCTGGGCAAGTCAACCAATGTCCACGTGTTGTTCTGCATGAGAGAGTTTAACTCTTCATCGATGGCTTCTTTCCATAATAGAGAGTCTCGAGATCGCATCGCATCCTTATAGGTGGATGGATCAGCTTCAACTTGGTAAGTCACGAAGTCTGTACCGAAGCTTTTAGGCGTTTTCTCTCTACTAGATAGTCTTCTGGTATCTAAACCACTCGTGTCTACAGGCTCAGTGTCAGAGTTACGTTGACTTGGCTCAGCAGGAGGCTCAAGACTAGTGGTTGGCAGACCTGGAAGCGTCAGGTTCTTATCCTTAAGGAACTTATCCCCAAAGAAGACAGCGTCTCTAGATTCGATTATAGTGTTGGTTGATAGATCTATAAATCTGTCTGCAGCACTATCCTCTGCACATCCTAGGTATATACACGTATTTGTTCTAGGTCAAATCTTAGCTCTTCTAAGGTCAGGTATCCTAACATAAGCGATACAGCCTCAGGTCTTAAGATTGTCAAATCTAGGAGGTCTCATAAACCAAAGCTCATAGGGTGTCTTAGTCAACTTGGCATGGGGAACTTTATTAAGAATGTGATTAGACGTGAGGGCAGCTTCACCCCAGTAGGCCACAGGCATGCCAGCAGTTAATAACATGGAATTTAACATTTCTGTTAAAGTCCTATTTTTTCGCTCAGCAATACCGTTGGATTGGGGGGAATAAGGATCAGTCGTTTCAGGGATAATGTCATTGCTAGCAAGGAAATCTCTGAACTCCCCAGAGACGTATTCTCCTCCTCGATCACTCCTTAGACGTTTGATTTTCATGTCAAGTTGATTCTCAACCCTATTTTTGAATATACTAAATTTTTCAAAAACTTCATCTTTGGATTTAAGTAGATAAATGTGACTGAATCTAAAGTAGTCGTCGATAAATGTTATCAGATACTTCCGACCTCCACGTGTGACAAAACTTTTGTAGTCACATATGTCGGAGTGTATTAACTCTAGCAAATGTATGCTCCTAGAATCCTGACTAAAAGGTGCTCTAGTTATCTTAATTTGAGCACAGATTTCACATTTGTCAAATCTGATTTTTGTGTCTAAAGGGATGTTGTGAGTTCTAGCTAGCAAGAGTAGTTTTCTATAATTGACGTGTCCTAGTCTTGCATGTAAATTCTTAGGATCGATCAAATTAGAACTAACCTGATTTACTATCTCGTTTGTTAGACTCAACCTATACATTCCGTTGACGACGTACGCACAACCAAAGTAGTGCGAGTGAACCATCAGCGTTACTTGACCACCACTAATGTTAAATGACATACCGCATCGCATAACAAACTAATTGAAATTAAATTAGCAGCTAATGCTGGTATAAATTTAACATTTTTAAAAGTAAGAGTTTTACCTGAGGAGAGCGTCAAGGTAGCATTGCCGACCCCAGCACATCAGCTACTCCTCCATCAGCAACAGTAACAGTCTCTCGGACTGCAGTGACATCCTCCAGAAGCGCAGAGTTGTTGCAGACGTGACAAGTAGCACCTGAGTCTAGCCACCACTCTGTACTGTCCTGTCCGTTACCGACCATAGCAACAAAGTCGGTGGGCGCAGTTTGATGGACCATATTGGCCCTATTATCAGGCTTCAGTGTACTAGGATCTCCTCTCTTGGGCTGCTTGCATTCAGAAGCACAGTTACCCCACTTATTACAATTGTAGCACTTGCCTTTGAATTTCTTCACCTTCTTGCCCGTGTCCACAACTGCGGGTGCACTGGGTAACGGTCTAGTCTTGCTGGGCTTAAACTTCCGCTTAGGATGCGTGACCATGTTGGCAGCATAGGACTGCTTGCTAATAGTCTCCCTAGCGTGTCTAGTCCTGTTCTCATCCTCGATGCAAATGAAGCGCTTGAGGTCTTTAAGACTGACCTGCGTTTTCTTCCGATACATCTCCGTTTTAAAGGAGTACCACGCCGACGGGAGCTTGAAGATAATTGCTCCTGCAACAAATCCATCTGGCAGTGGGATGTTCTCACTATTCAGCTTGTCCACTAGATTCTCAAAATCCGCGACCTGTGGAAGGATTTCCCTTTCCTCAGTGAAGGTGAAAGTCATAAACTTGTCCACGAGGTGCGTCTTGGGCATATTTTCCTCTTCCTTGAACTGCTCCTCCGGAGCATCCCAGATTTCTTTGGCGGTCTTCATTTTGCTGTACGTCTCAGCGAGCTTGTTGGAAAGGCAGTTCAACAAGTAGTCACGGCAGAAATCTTCATCGACCACCCACTGGGTCTCTCCAGCTGTCCCAATAACCTCAGCACGTACAGTCTGAATGGTGTAGAACACGTTCAGGTACTTCATGCCAAACTTAGTGTTCCTCTTCCACGCAGAGAACTCAGAATTAGAGAATTTCTCCAATTTTATCATCGGAACAGGAGTAGACCCCTTCGACATTTTGTCTCTCCACAAACAGTAGATTTCTACTAGCAGACAAATCACAAGCAGAAAACTAGAGAGAGATCACCTGAAACGTGTAGAGGCGAGAAATTCTTCGGATCCAATCCAGAGAAAGTTGTGCTCCTCTTCTTCGGCTGAACAAAATCGTCCAAGAGTAGATCCACGCAAACAACGACGGCAAAGAAACACCAGAGCCGAAAAACTTGATCACCAAGAAGGCAGGACACTGTCGGAATTCCGATAGTGATGTCGGAAAACGACAGCGGACAAAAACAGGAACGGAAGCCGCTGAGACGAGGATCCAACCGCTGAGACGGCGAGATAGCAGCCGCTGAGACGAGTCAACTGCTGAGACGGTCCAACCGCTGAGACGGTCCAACCGCTGAGACGAGCCAACCGCTGAGACGGCCAACCGCTGGGATGGAGGCAAACGCTGGGACGGAGCCAAACGCTGAGATGGTCCAAACTGCTGAGACGATCGGGAAGAGCAACGTGATCGCAACAGTGATCGTCTTCTTCCTCGTTGCTAGCACTCGGTCGGAAGAAGATGCAGAAAACTGCAGTGATGCGATCTCCTTCAACGGCGACGACTCGCGAGTAGGGATAGCGACGGGCGAACGACAGCAACTCGCGATCGGGAGGAGGCGAACAGGAATTGGGAAGAACAGTTACGGAAGTCTCCTTCCTTCGCGAGACGGGAACCGGCAAGGGATAATCGACGGAACGCTCAGGAGAGCGACGGGATCAAACTCCCTTTTTAGCGACGGAAACGACCTTCTTCCTCCTTGATACGACCGAAAAAACCGTCGATCTCCAACTTCAATCGACCGGAAGAACGACAGCGACGCGAGAGAGAAAGAGGGCGTGTGGGAGAGAGGTTACGGGGAAACGAACGGGAACGAGAGAGACTTCGAGAATGTTAGAATGGTGCTCGAAGCATCCGCGTGAGTGTCTAGTTTGGAACACTCTACTTGTTGCCCCTAGCTGGGTATTTATAGGCAAACCCTAATTCCCCGGCGTGTGCGTGGATCCCTAACGGGTCCTAACCTACCGCTAAGTATCCGTTAACCCGATAGTTCAATATACCTCAACATCATTTTGTCTAGTTGACTTGCTTGAGCATTTCTGTCGAAGTCTATCCGATTTGACTCTGATGTTTTTAGGGGGAACCCCATCACAACTATTGTTCATCATTCTTATAAAGTTTTTGTCTTCTCAAATGCAAAACTTAATACAATTTGAAAGGATGTATGATTTTTAAACTAAAATAAACCACATAAATTAATGGTTCATTTGGCGCAGCGTTTTGGGCAAACGCCGCCGGACGGCGGGTAAACAAACGCCTTCCGGCAGCGTTTGCTCCGGTTGGACCCACCGCACCCTTCAAAACGGGGCAAAAAGCCCCGTTTCGATCCCCTCCTCCTCCCCTCCATTCCCGATCCTCCATCTCCACCCGCCCATTCCTCCCGACACCGCCGCGCCAAATAAAGCCTAAACTAAGTTATAAAAAAAAACTGTACAAATTGTAATGAAGAAAAAATAAAATAGGAAAAATGAATGTTTCACTGAATGTGTTTTTCTCTTATATATACCGTATACAACATAAATAAATATAAATATATAAAAGCATGGACGAAGCTTGTGGGCCCGGGAGCAATTGCTCATTTTGTGTTTTATACAACATAATTCTTCAGGATGATTGGAGGAGGTAGAGATATTATTGTTGCGGGGAGAACCCCACGTTACACAAAAATTTAATTTTCCCTTTTTACTAAAAATGAGTGAAACTTGTTCTTTTAACTCATGTTTTGTTGCGGCAGAGTAAATCGATTGACGCCTCCAGCTTGAGGTAGCGCTTCGTGCAGACTGATGCTTGAGTCGGGCATTGTTTCGTGCAGACATTGATGTTTTGTGCAGAATATGGTGTTTGAAATTCAAATCAAATACGGTGATTGTTGAGTTGATTGTTTTTTGAAACTCCATCTAATACACACTTATCATCTCCCACCCACCAGCCTGTGATTGTTGATTACATTCAAGCGTATGTGAATTAGGAAGGTTCCAAACACCTCCCTCCCAACTTTCGGTAACCGCCCACACACCTTCCTGGTAGCTTCTTCTTCTTCTGTTTGGTTGAAGAGGAAAAATACACCACAGGAAGAGAGAAGCCAAGCCATGTAGAGGAAGAGGAGAGTGGTCGTGGCGCGTTGCAACAAGTGTGACAAGGCAACGGCGAGTGCAAAGAGACCGGCAAGGTTGTGGCGGGCTGCAACGAGTGCGGCAAGGCCGCATCAGGTGCGGCGAGACTATGTTGGGCGGAGAGACGATGACGAATTGCATAGATGCTGCAAGGCCAAGCCTTGGCGGGGTGCTTTTTCGATGGTGGTGGGTCGTCTAACGACGATCGAAGGTTCGTTCTGCCATGAACCTTGTGTGTCAACTGTGCTAGCGAATTGTCCTCTCTCCCGCGGATCAGGCGAGTCTGCCTTTTTCGCGACGTTTTCTGTAACAGACGTCTGTACACTTCTGTTAGAAATTTTATTTATAAAACATTTATTTCATAAATGTTTATTGGAGCCTTGTATGGTGTTTGGTGTTTGGCTCGTCATTATAGATGAAAAGCTCAAAAACCAAATTGGAGGGAATCCAAATTTTTGTAGGGAAACCTTCATGAATGAAAGGATGAACCTTTTAGTCTCACCATGCTTATTTGCTTTCTAACCAAAGAGTATTTATATGTTTTCACTCATTCTTATTTGTTCAAAAGAACATAAGGAGAAACCATGAACCACACGCGCGCGCGCACGCATCGCACCGGATCCGGATTTGGGGAATAATTGAATTGAATTGTAATTTTTGTACAAAATAGTTTTTGAGTTTTTATTCAGAGTAACGTCGATTAGAAGTCGACTTGCGTCGAGTGAAACTCCAAGTCGCGTCGACTGCCAGTGCTGCGTCGAGTAGAACTTGAACCTGCGTCGACTGGCATTCGAAGCTGCGTCGACAGGATAAACTCCAGTCGAAGCTGCGTCGAATTGATTTCGACGCACCCGCCTCACATCGTGCTGCTTTGAATGGAATTCGAAGCTGCGTCGAATGGGCTTCCACGCTGCGTCGAATAGAAGTCCAAGCACTTTCGTTTTACGCGTTTTCTTAACCGCTCATTTACGCGTGTTTCTCGCCATTATTTACGTTGGAAATATTCAACGTTTCTCTTTCCGATTATGAGCCTTCCAATTATAACCGTTAATATTTATTATGGTTTTAATATATTGCTATCTTCTTCCGCGATTTACTGTCTTTGTTATATATATTCACGTTCTTTCTGAAATCGAATAGATGCGTTGCTGCTCTCTCCGTTTTTGACGATCTTCTACGTGATTCCTTTTCTTCACATTTGCTTCATCACGTGGTTGTTCGGGTGCTCTGTGCTTCTTCGGTGTCCGCGCACATCGGAGTTTCGGGATCTAGCCGGGTGTTGTACCTTGGAGGAGTGAGCATCAGTGAAAGCCCTGCCGGAGGGTGGTGAAACTTCTTTAGGGCAGTGATCACACGTCTTACCCAGGCTCGATTCTAAACTATAGATTACTCTCTTATTTATTTCTCACCTCCTTCATGCAATATTATTAATATTGTTGTTCATATAAATAGTTCTGCTGATTCTGCAAAGATTTTAAAACCGAAAATTATATTATTTTGTATATTAATATAGGAATATAGGAAAATTATTCCAACAACTTCTTCGTATATGAATTTTGCAGTTATATATTTTATATATGCAAATGCATGATTTCGATTTTTTTTGTGTTTCTTGTATTATCATATATCTATTTGGTTGTGTCCATGGGATTGGTACTACATTATCCCCAACAAACGGGATGTTACACCCCATCAGTTAACTGATGCCGATTCGCTGCTCGGCGTTGGATCACCGAATAATTCTTGGATTGCCGACCACCCATTTGTTCGCCGGCGCTGATCATCTCCCATTTCTTCGCCAACGACGTTCATTCCTTGAAGATCCTCGCCGACGACACCGACAACGATGTTCTTTGAATAACAACAATTCCCGTGTTCAATTCTCCGTCGATCAAGCATCAATGTTACTCTCATGAAACCTCAAACTTACTCTTTTCATGTATTTCTCTTCAATTGTCTTCTTCTTCTTCGAGAAATTTGTTTCCCCTGCTGTTTGGATCCATATGTATTCATTTTTTTGCAAAGCTGATCCATGTTGCTAAACCGATAAACTGTTTCCACATTTCTGTCTGCACTAAAAATAGGGTGGTGTTAAAGGCAAATCTGAATTGGCTATTGACAAACCAATTTCTACGAGTTATTACGCGTCTTTTGAAAATATGCTTTTTACATGCATTTTTAGGAAAAGTGTTCAACACGATAATTGTAGATCTCGTCGAGATCTACAACTTTTGTGTTGAACATTTTTCCTAAAAATGCATGTACAAGGCGTATTTTCAAAAAAAATCTCTATAGTTACGATCAGGGCGACAATACGTCTTGTGTGTGCATTTTTAGGAAAAGTGTTCAACACAAAAGTTGTAGATCTCGACGAGATCTACAATTTTCGTGTTGAACACTTTTCCTAAAAATGCATGTACAAAGCGTATTTTCAAAAGGCGCGTAATAACACATAAAAATTGGTTTGTCAATAGCCAATTCTGGTTTGCCTTTAACACCACCCTAAAATTATAATTTCTCCAAACATGCCAATTGCGTTTGTTATCAATATATTTCCAACCACAACGTTCATGATCACAATTTTCAACCGCGATGTTCACAACTGTTATCGCCGCCCAAAACATGCCCTCAGTGTGGCGGCGGTTGTAAACACAAATTTGAAAACACAGTTACAGAAACTGTGTTGTATGTGTGGCCACGTATACTATTTTTCAAAAAAAGCGTCAGTTTATGCTAAAACGCCATCACAATCATGCATGCGTGATTAGATTCAGCGCTCATGAAAGTCGCACAAAATATAATTTAGGTTAAAAAAGCTGCTACATAAGTTATAAGCATAGGTGAAACGCCATCACCATGTTTACTACTACTACTACTAATACTACAGCTATGGCTCCGCTTGTTTTGACGTTTTTCTTCATTGACGGTGGTGAAAAACGCCAACGCTGAAAAAGCATGTTTGGTACCGCTCCCTTCTCAACCCTCCAAAATATCATTTTTGACATTCCACGTCAAAGTTGTCCCCTCCTTCCATTCTCACCGCTTCATTCTTACTTACTAATCTCATTTCCAACGCTCCAAAACGCCACCGCCAAAATAAACGGAGCCTAATCATGAGAATAATAATAATTTCAAATATATATATTAAAAGTGAAAATAGACATTTAGTTAAAACAATCAATATTCCATTTTTACCCTTAAAATTTAAAAAAAAATTAAGGAGAGAGATAGTGGAGGGGCCCATATTTGTTTAAGATTAAAGAAAAGAGAGAGAGAATGCATGAGTGAGAGGAAAATAGAGGAGAGAGAAAGAGTATGAGAGAGACATTAAATAAAAAATATAAATAAAAAGTGAAGGGCCCACATCTATTTAAGATTAAAGAAAAAGAAATATATATAGAGAGATTGCCGTGAGTGAAGCAAAATTTTTATATCCGGGGCCCGTTCGGTCCGGGATGATCGCTGGGTGATCGCGCGATGAGCACACATTTCTCTCTCCTCAAATTTCCGGGCACACACGCAAAAAGTGCATT
The DNA here is from genome assembly GCA_033032865.1 of Dactylorhiza incarnata. Classification (NCBI taxonomy): domain Eukaryota; kingdom Viridiplantae; phylum Streptophyta; class Magnoliopsida; order Asparagales; family Orchidaceae; genus Dactylorhiza; species Dactylorhiza incarnata. The sequence goes on along the minus strand of JAWHQI010000110.1, from coordinate 4,894,348 downwards.
GCACCCTACCTTCTCTCCGGCTTCCTATTGGTCCCGGTTCCAAATTTAGGAACGAGACGCGGACGAAAAAATCCCTTGTGAGTAAGAGGAAGATAGATGAGTGAAAGAGAGGGGGAGAGGCATTAAATAAAAATATAAATACAAAATAAGACATTAAATAAAAATATAAATAAATGCAGACGCAGCCCGCCAGAGAGAATCAGACAATGTCGTGCCAGAAGTACTCTCGAGTTCTATCACTCCCAATTTCAAATAAATAGTAATTTCGTCTGGCGAAGGTAGGGGCAACATCTCCTCCTCCCCAATCTCCAGCTCGGTGGAGGACTCCGGGACACCTGCGAGAAAAGATTCAGTAAGCCGGGCGAGAGGTATTTTGTTGATTTGTAACTAACCAACCTGACAGGGCCGCGAAAAAAAAAACCCTGACAGGGCCGCGACAGCTTTATCGGGTTGCTGGCGGGAGGAGCTCGGTCGCCCCTGGAAGGCCTCCGAGTACGGTATTGTGAAGGATTTCCCCAGGTCGGGAACGTGGGGGAGGTTGCTCGCATCCCGGATGTCGGGGGGAGGCGAGCTGCCGGGGTCTTGATGGCCCAACATGTTGAACCCAGGGACGAGGACTGTCTCGCCCGGGGGAGGCTGCGAGCCCGGCGGGTGCTGCGAGCCCAGAGGAGGTGGCGAATCTGGTGGGGGCGGAGAATCTGGAGGGGGCGCCGAACCCAGCGGGGTGGTGCGCCTCCCAAGAGTCGCGAGGAGGTTCTCTGTGAAAGACGAAAAGGCTCAGTAGGTGAACTCGACAGAAAAGATGATGTCAGAATCTTACCCGGTCGCGGCGAAGGCGACAGGTCGAGAAACTCCACGTCGGCAGCTGAGGAGTTGTTTCCCCCGGGGGAGGGAAGGCGAGTATCTTCCAGGCTCTCGCTCGCCTGGATTCCCGCCAGAGACGCGCTCTACAGATCAAAAGGTTAGCACAAAAACATGAGAGAGAAAGCATGTGGATCCGAGTATCTGTCCGGCGAGTGCTGGATCATCCATCATATCTCGAAGGGAAGACTGCGTCGCCGCACCGCTTGTGCTCGCTTCAGAACGGGGGGAGGCGGAGTCTGCCGGGCGCCCCATGGGGCGAGCCGTTTGGTGACCGTTGCCCCCTCGCGCGGGACGCTGCCAAGCGAGCTTGAGCTTCTTCCGAGAGAGGCATCTTCAGCAAATGCAGTTGCGAGTAGTAAAGAAAAATGAAGGAAGAAAAGGGTCCCTCGACGCCTAGAGACGTTGGTATTTATAGCACTGGGGGTGGGACCCACCAAAGATTCGTGCCAGCTCATCCTCGTCCGACGAACACAAAGGGTTGGATGTTTCTTCACGAGCTTAGCATAATCACGTGAATAGCGGTGATTTTGTACAACCCAATGTTCACCGACTCACAGAGGAATCAATCACAAGTATTTCAGGGAGTGCTCGCAGACTCGCGACGAGTCCCTTACCAGGGCAGGGCAAGACGAGCCAGAGAGGCGAGCCAGGGATCCTGCTCGCGAGTAGCGAGGCTCGATAGCATGAGTGTCTTGAAGGACCGCTCTGGGGTGCATTTATCCAGGGCGAGTCAGATGAGATCTCGCAGCGTTGGTCTCGGGGGGCGAGTGGGGGGTCGCCTCCACTCGCAAGAGGAGCTCTCGCGAGCCCAGCTCGTAAAGAGCCTTGTGAGTGGCGCCTTCATGGGTCACTCGCCCAGCAAGAGATGCAGGTGAATTTAGCCCTCCAAAACAGCGGAGTTTGGTTGTTAACAGACCAATTTGGGGTGCGTTTAGTAAAACCAAAATGCGGAATCCCGTTATTAGCAGACTAGTTCAAAAAAGGCTATAAATATACCCTTTGGGGCACCTTGAGAGGGCATTCTAGATCTTTGCTTCTCCTCAAGAGTTCTTTGGTTAGCTCCTCCAGCTCTCCAAGGTGTCCAGACTCAGCTTTGGCTTGGGAGGGGAAGCGCTCTAAGATCTTCCGGGTGTGTGGTGGAACCTCCGTGTTGTAGCCAAGGGTCTGTGTTAAGCTCTTAATCTCCGGTCTGTTGCTTCTGCGGGATCAGTAGGTGCTACATGCCCCCTCTAAGGGGTCTGATCTCCTCGTTGGGGCCAAGTCTTGGTTCCAACAATCATATCGAAGAAACTCGACACTACGTTAAGTTCTTATCGACGCAAGTCAAAACGACGGAGTTCTATTCGATGCAACTCGACGCTACGTCGAGTTCTTATCGACGCAGGCCAAGCCGACGAAGAACTTATCAACGCAAGTCGACGCTACGTCGAGTTCTTATCGACGCAGGTTGGGTGTGTCGAGTTCTATTTGACGCAACTCCAAAATCAGGCAAGCTAGTCGACGCTACTTCGAGTTCTACTCAACGCAGCTCCGTCTTTCATTCAACGCAACTCCGAATAAAAGTACTGGAACTATTTTGTACAAAAATACAATTCAATCATTCCCCAAATCCCAAATCCAAATCCAAATCTGGATCCGGATCCGGTGCGGTGCGTGCGCGCGCGTGTGTGGTTTATAGTTTCTCCTTATATTCTTTTGAACAAATAAAGTGTGAAATCACTTATATACTCGCAAACAAGAGAGGTGAAAAGCAAGGTGGGACTAAATGATTCATCATTTCATTCATGAAAGGTTTCCCCCCAAATAATTTGGATTCCCTCCATCTATTGGTTTTGGAGCTTTTCATCAAATATGAATAATCATACACCAAACACCATAAGGGCTCCAATAAAACAATTGTTTTATTTACAAAATTTCTAACAATCCCCCACAAAAGCGAAAAACCAAAAGACGAACTTCATAAGTTATAATATTACTAATAATAAATAAAATCAAATACAAATTTGCTTCATCAAGTTGTATCTAATGCAATGAGTATAAGTGGAATGGTTACTTTGAACCTATACTTAGTACTTATTTTCTCTACCAAAGAATATAATGTGTCAGAGGCTTTGAATTATAAAATTGAAACCGATAAATTAGATAAGCACACATAAGATTGGTTGTTCATTGGGTTATGACGGTGAGCGCGTTAATGGTCTTGCGCATTCCTTGATTTTTCATGAGTTATTTTGGGTTCAGCCCGGATCCCAAAGTTGTGGCCTCACAGCACCCCCCACATAGGTGGTGCCCCAAGAGATATTTCGTAACTAATATCTCGCAAAGATATATGTCTTTGGCAACCATTAAGAACTTAAATGTTTATGTTAAACTGTTACGTAGAGCACAACATCATAGGAATTGGGAGAATGTTTTCTCAACCTTTTAAATTTGTGCTCCCAACTACGCTACATCAACGGCTTCGTTTCTACTACATTAAACCCACTTCATGGGATCTCCAATCACATGAGTTGGGTATCCACCGTTGGCATCAAAAATTTGATTCTGTAGTAAGGGCCGTGTTGGGCTATCATCCCACAAAACCGCCTAGCAGCAGTGAGAGCCCTTCATCGGGTATTCCTTGGGAAGTTCAAGAATAATAAGATAAATAAAAACAAATAATCAAAATGATTATCACTGTTTTTTTTGTTTACATGTACTGTTATTTATTATATGTTTTTTAAATTCTAGAAATCTGTAATGACTTCTAGATCTGATGATTCTGCCGGGATCAAACCCGAGAAATTTAACGGAAATTGTTTTCGTCGTTGGCAAGCACAAGTAGAATATTGGTTGAACACCTTTGGTCTCTTGTCTGCGATTTTTGATGTTTCTGCTATAGAAACTGAAAACCCCAGCGCTGCAACTGCAGTCGCTTCCTCCCTTCCTTCGTCTTCTTCCTCCAGTGCAAACACCACTAGGACTTATGTCAGACGTATTCCCTATAGAGATCGAGTAGACATAGAATATCATTGTCGCAACCAAATTCTTAGTGCCTTGTCTGACAGCCTCTACGATGTTTTCCTTCAATATCGTACAACTAAAAATTTGTGGTATGCTCTTGAAGCACGCTATAACCTTGACAATGCGAGTATAGAACGTTTCAACTTTTCTAACCTCCACAAATTCAAGATTGATGTATCTAAGCCTATCAATCCTCAACTTCATCAACTTGATGAGTTGTTATCCTAGATCCGAGTCGATGACTCAATCCTCTCCGAAAATTATTTAGTTGCATGTCTTATTGACGCTCTTCCTGATTCTTGGTCCGGCTTTAGCATTAGACTAAGACATGACCAATCTAACCTCACTTATGTTCAAATCTAAAATGCTATCTGCATACAGGAGGAACATAAGTCTAAAAGTTCAAAGACCCCCAAAGACCATGCTCCTAAAGTGAATCTCACTAAAGCTCATGACAACCCTTCCTCTCACCATCACTTCAAAGGCAAGGGAAAGATCCATAAGAAACTTTTCCGTCTAGGTTCTCTCCATCAGAAATCTAATCATCCCAAGCTTGGTCCTTCAAACCAAAACCCAGGTAAAGGGAAATGATGTTTTATCTGCGGCCACACAAATCATCTGTCTACCAACTGCTTCTACAAGAAGACAGAACCCATCATTGGTAAGTCTCGTGGTGACAAGCCTCAGGCCAATATGATCCAAGCACCGGATCAACCTATCTTCATGTTAGATTATTCTCCTAGTATTCGTCTCACTTGTTCATCAGATTGGTGGCTTGATTCCGGAGCAAATGTTCATACTTATTTTGATCGTTCTTGCGTTGCCACCTTTCAGGACATCAGTGGAGGAAGTGTAATCTTAGGAGATGCGTCATCGGCACAAATTCTTGGACGCGAGCGAGTGGATCTTAGGTTGTCATCCGGGAAGACACTAGTCTTGCACGATGTGCTTTATGTGCCGAGAGTTAAGAAGAATCTAGTGAGTGGATCCTTACTAGTTAAGAATGGTTATAAGATTGTTTTAGAATTAAATAAAGTTGTAATAACATTTAATGATGTTTTTATTGACAAATGATATATTTGTGATGGTTTATTTAAATTAAATGTTGCTGATTTAAAAATAAATCAGATTTCATCTTCTATTGTCTCAAGTTCAATCTCTGATTTTTGACATGCTAGACTTATACATGTAAATTCAGATTGTATAAAAAGGATGATGTCCTTAAATTTAACATTGCACCAAGTGCTAAATGTGAAATATGTATGCAATCCAAATTTTCTAAAAAATCTTTCAAATCAGTAGAAACAACTTCTTTAGATTGTTGGAATATTTTCTTATATTCTTATATTAATATATAAAAATAATATATTTTCGGTTTTAAAACTTTGCAGAACAGTAGATATATACATCAATATTAGTAAAATTGCATGAAGGAGATGCGAAATAAAAGGGATCAAAATATAGTTTAGAATCGAGTCTGGGTAAGGCGTGTGATCACTGCCCTAAAGAAGTTGACCACCCTCCAGCAAGGCTTTCGACTGATGCTCACTCCTCCAAGGTACAACACCCGGCTAGATCCCGAAAGCTCCGATGTGCGCGGACACCGAAGAAGCACAGAGCACCCGAACTCCCATTTGATGTAGCAAATGTAAAGAAAAGGAATCACAAAGACAATTGCAAGAACGAGAGAGGAAGAGAGCAAATTTCCAAAAGCGCAAAGCGTAAGTCGAGAAACGATTCAGAAAAACTCTTATATATGAGTCTAAGAAAAATAACATGTAATTAATTCCAACTGTTATAATTGGCAAGAGATAATCGTGCAGATAAACGTGAAAGATTTACAACATAAAAAAGTAATGACGAGAAAAGCCCGTAAAAGAACGGTTAAAAATTACGCGTAATAATTGCGCAGAGAAAACGCAAAACGACAGAGGTCGCGTCGAGTTCAATTCGACGTTGCGTCGAAATCATATCGATGCAACTCGACACTACGTCGAGTTCTTATCGACGCAAGTCAAAACGACGGAGTTCTATTCGATGCAACTCGACGCTACGTCGAGTTCTTATCGAAGCAGGCCAAGCCGACGGAGAGTTGTCGACGCAAGTCGACGCTACGTCGAGTTCTTATCGACGCAGGTTGGGTGTGTAGAGTTCTATTCGACGCAACTCCAAAATCAGGCAAGCTAGTCGACGCTACTTCGAGTTCTACTCGACGCAACTCCGACTTTCATTCGACGCAACTCCAAATAAAAGTACTGGAACTATTTTGTACAAAAAAATACAATTCAATTATTCCCCAAATCCAAATCCAAATCCAAATCCGGATCCGGATCCGATCCAGTGCGGTGCCTGCGCGCGCACGTGTGTGGTCCATAGTTTCTCCTTATGTTCTTTTGAACAAATAAGAATGAGTGAAATCACTTATATACTTACTAACAAGAGAGGTGAAAAGCAAAGTGAGACTTGTTGCGGGTTCTTGGGTGCTTTTGGTAAACTGGTCGACTTGAACCGTCTTAGCTTTGAAGCGAGCCAAGCGTGCTAACAGTCAATTTGAGATTCGTTGAGTACACTAGGACTTTTCAACGTGGAAACACGGAAAGGGTGAAAACCACGCGGCGGGAGCTGTGCCAACCAAACTTCACTATCTTCGGGGGGGGGGGGGGGGGGGGGGGGGGGGGGGTTACAATCAGGAACTTAGAATTCGAGCGCGACAGGCCGCCGCTCATTACAATAATATATATATAGAGAGAATTCCGAAGGTGACAAACCACCTCTCAGAAAACTAAGTCATTTTCCTTCTGAGAGCGGTGAAGAATAAAAGTGAGAATGTTGGGGAGAACAAAAGTAAGAATACCGAGCCGGCTTTCGGGACTCGAAGGAGATCTTCGAGGCTTCGAAGGAAATCTCTGAAGCACGAAGGAGATCTTCAAGCACCGAAGGAGAATCCGAGGGAAATCTTCCACAGAGCTCTCTCGGGTGCAGAAGGCAAGGTACCCTGAAATGAAGGCCTGAGGCTCCTTTTATAGCTTTGGTTGGGGGTAGTCCGGTAATTTTGCCGTCGCAACCACCGCAACCACCTGACGAGCGAATCACGATGGTCGATTCGGAGCACACGGGTCGCCATTTTTCATAAGTGACCGTCTCGCCCTTCGGTCAGTTCGGGCAGTTTGGGCAGTTCGGGCAGTTTCGTTGAAGGTGAAAAAGGCGACAAGCCATTCCTACAATCTGAGAATTTAGAAAGACAAATTGTGAGCGTGTCGGGAATGCGAAAGTACTCTGAGCGCACTCAGAAGCGTTCTGTGCGCGTAATGAACGGAGATGCATTCTGAGCGCGCAAAGAAGCGTTCTGAGCATGCAACGATCACGGAAGTGTTCTGGGCGCATTGCGAGCGAACGGAGGAATGAGGAGTTGCGCCCCAAAGAGGAATTGGGCCCCGATCGCACCCGCCGAGGGGCGCGACCTAGGCCGAGCCTTCTGCGAGCCCTCTGCAGAAGGGGGGCGGGGGCTCGGCCGCACCCCGATGCTGAGAGGGGTGTGGCTTGGCCGTACCCGCCGAGAGGGGGGGGGGGGCGGTTAGCCCGCGCTTTATCGAGGCGGGGGCGTGGTCTTGGTCGTGCTTGGCGACGCCGAAGCGTGAACTGTCTGTAGCAGATTTTCCTGTTCTCCTGGTCGTGGGTTGGATTTTATCCCCACTAACTACATTCTCTCTTGGTGGGGTTTTCTCTAAACGCACCCCAAGGCTATGGATGAACGTTGTCTTTACGGGTGCACATCATAAGCCCCCAAACCTTCAGAGTCTGAATTATCACGTGGAGGAGTTCAGAGGTTTTTGGCTTTTCTGCGGCGGTTTCGACTATTGGCATCTTCGTGCGACGCGTCGGAAGTCGTTGCTCGGCTTTAGTTGCGGGAGAAACTTCTATCTCTCCTTGATCGGTTGCGGGTTTGCTGCCCAACGATTGTGTCGGAGATTGCGGCGAGCTTGCCATTTAGCGTCGATACCTGAGTAGTTTGATGGTTTTTCATAAAATAACGGATGAGTCTGCGTGAGTCTGAGCTCGCGGCTTTTTCATAGTAGATTATAAATTTGCGCGAGTCTGGGCTTGCGGCTTTTGCATAATAAAAATTTAGTTTGTGCGAGTCTGAGCTCGCGATTTTTTTATAGTAAAAAATTAGTTTGCGCGAGTCTGAGCCTGTGACTTTTACATAGTAGAATATAGATTTGGCCGATGAATAACGGGGGTATTCAAACCGTGGGCGAACGTAAGAGGGGCAGGCCCTTACGACGCCGAGACACGACGACGGAGGAGAAGGGTGAACCTTCAATCGACGGCGGTACGATGTCCCCGGGGCAGGGCCCCGAAGTGGCCGGTTAATAACGGGTGTATTCAAACTGTGGGCGAACGTAAGAGGGGCAAGCCCTTATGATGCCGGGACCCGACGGTGGAGGAGAAGGGCGAACCTTCAATCGACGGCGGTATAAAGTCCCCGAGGCAGGGCTCCGAAGTGGCCGGTGAATAGCGGGTGTATTCAAACCGTGGGCATACGTAAGAGGGGCAGGCCCTTACGACGCCGGGACCGGACGACGGAGGAGAAGAGCGAACCTTCAATCGACGGCGGTACGAAGTCCCCTGGGCAGGGCCCTGAAGTGGCCGGTGAATAGCGGGTGTATTCAAACCGTGGGCGAACGTAAGAGGGGCAGACCCTTACGACGCTGGTACCCGACGACGGAGGAGAAGGGTGAACTTTCAATCGACGGTGGTGCGAAGTCCCCGGGGCAGGGCCCCGAAATGGATGATGAAAAGCATTTTTGGGGGCGAAGAAGATAATAATGATTTTTATTAATCGAATATAGATGTCAAAACATATTTTTCATAGTAGAGGATCATTTTGTGTGTGGCTTTCATAATACAAGATAAGCTTGCACGAGTCCGAGCTCGCGGCTTTGTACATAATATATAATATAAGATAAGTTTGCACGAGTCTGAGCTCGCGGCTTTGCATACAATATATAATATAAGATAAGTTTTGTGCGAGTCTGAGCCCGCGGCTTTGCAAACAATATATAATATAAGATAAGTTTGCGCGAGTCTGAGCTCGCGGCTTTTTGCGTGATAGAAGACTTAATATTACTGATAAAAATGGTGCAGGTTCTGGGCGTTCCAGGTGCGTGGTAGAGTCTTCCCTTCCACTGTTCTGAGCATGTATGTTCCGGGTTTTACGACCGCAGTGACAACGTACGGACCTTCCCAAGTTGGTGAGAGCTTGTCTCCTTGGGGACCTTTGCCGGCCGCCTCAATGATGTGTAGGACGAGATCTCCTACATTGATTGGTCTGGGCTTCACCCTTCTGTCATAGAGTCGGGCTACGCGCCTTTGGTAGGTTGCGGCACGCTGGGCAACATCATCTCGGATTTCGGGGATCAAGTCGATATTTTCCCGAAGCAGCTTGTCATTCTTGTTGGGATCGAAAGTTAGCACCCGGGTGCTTGGAACGCCGATGTCGACGGGGATGACTGATTCAGTACCGTAATAGAGGTTATAAGACGTATCTCCTGTAGTAGTCCTCTTTGTCGTGCGGTACGCCCATAGTACACTTGGGAGTGCGTCCACTCATTGCCCACCAGCTTCTTCTAAGCGTGTCTTCAACCCTTTGAGGATGGTGCGGTTCGTGACTTCCACTTGCTCATTGGTTTGCGGATGTGCTACGGCCGTGTGGCGAAGATTGATTTTCAGGTCCTCGCACATCTTGGTGAAGGATTTCCCGGTGAACTGAGTGTCGTTGTCGGCGATGATTGTTGCTGGGATACCGAAGCGACAGATAATGCTCTTCTAGACAAATTGCTTAGCGTTCTCTTCTGTGATTTTGGCCAGGGGCTCCATTTGTACCCACTTGGTGAAGTAGTCGATGGCTAGGATAATGAACTTCCTCTGTCCAGATGCCAGAGGTAGGGGGCCGAGGAGATCGATTCCCCATTGTGCGAATGACCACACACTCTGGAGTGTGGAGAGCGCGATCGGAGGCTGATGAGGTACGTTTGCGTATAGCTAGCAGCTCCTGCACTTTTGGACTAGCTCGGTTGCGTCCTTCTTTATTGTTGGCCAATAAAAACCTTGACGCAGTATCTTCTGGGTTAAAGCTTTTCCACCTAGGTGTTCTCCGCAGATCCCTCTGTGTACTTCTCTTAGGGCGTAGTTCGCCTCTCCCGCCGGTAGGCACTTTAAATAGGGCCCTGAGAATGCCCGTTTGTAAAGCTCCCCGTCCACGATGGCGAATGATGTCGCTCACATCCGTAATCTTCGTGCTTCCAGACGGTCCTCAGGGAGGTGCCCGTGCTCAAGGTAGGCTCGCAGTGGGGTCATCCAGGACAACTCTTCCTGGTGGATGGTCGCGATTTCCCATGGCCCTTGAATACTTGGAACCACGATCTCTTCCACTCGGCGCCTTCGGGGATTGGTAGCTGGTGGGTGAAGTTGCAAGCTTAGATAGAGCATCTGCCCTGGAATTCTGCTCCTGGGGGATGAGTAGGATTTGCTACGACGGGATCTTCTGAAGGAGCAATCTCGCAAGCGCGAGATATTTCGCCATCTAGTCATTCTTGGCCTCGTAGTCTCCCTCAACTTGTGAGACTATGAGTTGGGAGTCTGCGTAAATTGTCAGGTTCTCTGCTTTGCAATCAATGGCGAGCCGGAGGCCGGCGATCAGTGCCTCGTACTCCGCGATGTTGTTTGTTGCGTGGAATTATAACCTGAGGCCGTAATCTAAGGTGATCTCATCGGGACTTATGAGGAGCAATCCTGCTCCGACCCCTTCAGCTCCTGAAGCACCGTCGACGTAGAGAGTCCAGCGGGGGCTAGTGGTGTCTTTAATAGGAGTTGTTTCTGGTGGGATGGTGTACTCTACAACAAAGTCGTCGAGTACTTGCGACTTGATGTCCGGCCGGGGCAGAATTTGGATGTCAAACTCGCCGAGCTCTACGACCCATTTTACTAGTCTCCCTGAGACTTCTGGTTTTTGGAGGATTGTTCGTAGCGGGAACTGTGTCAACACTTTTACTGTATGAGCCTGGAACTAGGGCCAAAGTTTTCTCACCGAGAAGACGAGAGTAAGCCTGTCTTGTCCGCTGCCGGATATCTGGTTTCAGTATCTGTGAGGACTTTGCTGAGGTAGTAGACTGGTCGTTGTACCCCTCCTTCGTCTTTCACAAGCACCGAGCTGAGAGCCGTAGGCGAAACTGCCAGGTATAGGAACAGGGTTTCTCCGGGGATGGGCTTCGACAAAAGCGGTGTTGAGGTCAGGTATTGTTTGAGAAGTTCGAAGGCCGCCTGAAACTCGTCAGTCCACTGACGCCTGAAACTCGTCAGTCCCCGGGACCCCAGAGTGGCGCGCTCTCCGGAGAATTTTGAAGAAAGGAAGATACTTGTCTCCCGTCCGTGACAAGAAACGAGATAACGCAGCGATCCTCCCGTTCATGCGTTGCACTTCCTTAATTGAACGAGGCGGCGACATATCCTCCAACTCCTTGATCTTTTCGGGGTTGGCCTCAATTCCCCGATGGGTTACCATGAAACCCAAGAACTTTCCCGCCGTCACACCAAACACGAATTTGCTGGGGTTGAGCCGCATCTGGAAGCGACAAAGAAGCTGAAAGCACTTTCCCAAGTCTTTCGTGGTCGCAACGGTGGACGCTCTTCACCAACATGTCATCTACGTATACCTCCATCGTTTCTCCGATAAGGTTCTTGAAGACCTTGTTCATCAGCCTTTGGTAGGTGGCTCCAGCATTTTTAAGGCTGAACGACATCACCTTATAGCAGTAGACTCCTTTGTCTGTGCGGAAGGCGGTGTGCTCCTCGTCTGCGGGGTTCATCCTTATCTGGTTGTAGCCTGAATAAGCATCCATGAAGTTGAGTAGCTCATGACCGGCCGGCGCATCGACGATCTGGTCGATCCTCAGGAGGGGGGAAACTGTCTTTTGGGCATGCCTGGTTTAAGTTGAAATTGTCGACGCACATTCACCACTTCCCCGATGCCTTTTCACCATGACCACGTTAGTGAGCCACGTGGGATATTCCGCTTCGCGGATGAACCGCGCCCCCAGGAGTTTAGCTACTTCCTTTTCGATTGCCTTCAACCACTCGGGGGCGAAGTTCATCTTCTTTTGAATCACAAGTCTGCAGGCAGGGTTAATGTTTAAAGAGTGAAAAATGACTTCAGGATCTACACCTCTAGTCGAGCCGAACTCGACCCGAGGTGGAAGACGAACCTATCTCCACAAAATAACCCTCCTGCGAGCCGAGCTCAGCTGGAGGTGGAGAAAGCTCAACACCTTTGATCGAGCTAAACTCGACCTGAGGTGGAGGAAAACTCAACACCTATAGTCGAGCCGAACTCGACCTGAGGTGGAAGGCAAACATTTCTCCACTAAACAACCCTCCTGTGAGCCGAGCTCAACTGGAGGTGGAGAAATCTCAACACCTTAGGTCAAGCTAAACTCGACCCAAGGTGGAGGAAAACTCAACACCTTTAGTCGAGCCGAACTCAAACTGAGGTGGAGGGGACTCAACATCTCTGGTCGAGCCGAACTCGACCTGAGATAGAGGTAACTCAACATCTCTAGTCGAGCCGAACTCGACCTGAGATGAAGGGAACTCAACATCTCTAGTCGAGCCGAACTCGACCTGAGATGGAGGGAACTGAACATCTCTAGTCGAGCAAACTCAACCTGAGATGGAGGGAACTCAACATCTCTGGTCGAGCCGAACTCAACCTGAGATGGAGGGAACTCAACATCTTACCAAACCAACTGGGGGCGGAGAACCAGTCCACGTCCTAGGTGCTTACCTCACCTGGATGCGGAGGAAGTCAACCATCTTACCAAACCAACTGGGGGCGGAGAACCAGTCCACATCCTAGGTGCTTACCTCACATGGAGGCGGAGGAACTCAACCATCTTACCAAACCAATTACCCTTTCTGAAGTCTTGCCCGTAGCGAGTCGACCCGATGAGCCTCCCATCTGTCGGCATTACTGAGCCCTGTGAATGGTCTCTAGTCGGGGTTCTTACCGGTTGGGGGTGGAGTACCCGTCCACGTCCTAGGCGCTCAGCTTACCTGGAGGCAGAGGAACTCAACACCTTCCCAAATCAATTGGGGGTGGTGAACCAGTCCACGTCCTAGGGTCTTAGCTTACCTAGAGGCAAAGGAACTCAACACTTTCCCAAACCAATTAGCACGTAGCGAGTCGACCCGATGAGCCTCCCATCTGTCGGCATTACTGAGTCCGGTGAATGGTCTCTAGTCGGGGATCTTACCAATTGGGGGCGGAGTACCCGTCCACGTCCTAGGTGCTTACCTCACCTGGAGGCAGAGGAACTCAACACCTTCCCATACCAATCATCCTGTAGCGAGTCGACCCGATGAGCCTTCCATCTGTCGGCATTACTGAGCCCGGTGAATGGTCTCTAGTCGGGGATCTTACTGATTGGGGGCAGAGTACCCGTCCACATTCTAGGTGCTTACCTCACCTGGAGGTAGAGGAACTCAACACTTTCCCAAACCAATTAGCACGTAGCGAGTCGACCCGATGAGCCTCCCATCTGCAGGCATTACTGAGCCCGATGAATGGTCTCTAGTCGGGGATCTTACTAATTGGGGGCGGAGTACCCGTTCACGTCCTAGGTGCTTACCTCACCTGGAGGTAGATGAACTCAACACCTTCCCAAAGAACTAACCTCACTTGGAGATGGAAGAGATTGATGCTTCCGCGATGCAGTCCATCTTCTTGAAACCTTACCAACCTCTGCTCTCATGGGCTAAAGTAACTATTATAAGCTGGAGTAAGAGATCTTTCCAAAGAAAAAATCAATATACATTAGGGATAAAAACGTTTAAGATCGTCGCCACTCCAAGTATTACCAAGGGGGATTCCCTCAACATTTTGAAGGTGAGACCCCCCTGTTTCAGGGCTTCTAGGATTACATAGGGTCCCTCTCAATTGGGCTGGAGCTTTCCTACGTTCGTCGATCTTCCCGCGGCGTCGACCTTTTTGAGGACTAGATCTCCTGGGGCGAATTGCTTAATCCTAATATTTTTATCAAAATACCTAGCCATCCGACGCTTCACTTTCTCCTGCCGAATCACTGCGAGGTCTCAGAGCTCCTCAACCACATCCAGCGAGAGCTGTTGTTCCTCTTCATTGTCTACCCTCCATTCTTCGCCAACCGCCTGGGCGGCCACGACCCGGGTGGGGGGGATGACCTCGAATTCTACTGGGAGTACGACCTCAGATCCATGAGAAAGCTTGAAGGGCGTTTCTCCCATTGTCGTGTTGGGTGTCGTTCTCAAGGCCCACAAGACAAAGGAGATGATCGGGGGCGCTGTAAATCCTCATGATGGTGGTGAACTAATTGACATATTCCAGTGGGTCGTCCGTCCCGTCGAATGTTTCGATGTTGGGAAGCTTGAAACCGTTTGGAACTGCATGGGCCAAGACCTGAGGCGACAGCGGGGAGCCGTGGTGCGTGGGGCGGCGGACGAGAGCCGCGCGTCGCCCTGCCTGACCGTATTATTTTGCTATCATATCGCGTATCTCCTCTCGCGTGGTTCGTTCTACTGCTCGACCAGGAAAAACTCTTCCTTGGCGATGGTGATGATGGCCAACTTCTGGTACTCTGGTTGGCGGAGCGGGATGGGCGGAGCTTGCTGCTTCAGAAAATTCTTCTGAGGCTTCTTCTTCTCGAACGGCCTCCACATTCAGAGCATGACTCAGAGATGGGGCGGCGGAACGTTCAACGCTGGAGGTTGAACGGGAACTCGAGGAGCCCCGAGATTTCTTACGAGAGCCAGCATCTCGGCTTGCTGCTCTTCCACCTGCCACATGCGCCCTTCCAGTATTGTCGCGGGCGTAGGCACTGCCTCCTCTGCGAGAGGCGCATTGATAAGCGAGTGGGAGGGAGCTGGGTCGACGTGCCCCTCCGGGATTAATCCTTCAGTGGTGCGATCACTTCTTCTTGCCATTGCAATTGGCGGCAAGTGCTACCTCCAGTTAGTCTTTGCGGGATTTTGGGAATTGAGTTCCCACAGACGGCACCAAACTGTTGCGGGTCGCTTGGGATGCTCTTGGTAGACCGGTCGACTTGAACCGCCTTAGCTCTGAAGCGAGCCAAGCGCGCTAACAGTCAATTTGAGATTCGTTGAGTACACTATAACTTTTTAACGTGGAAAACCCGGAAAGGGTGAAAACCACGCGGCCGAAGTTGTGCCAACCAAACTTCACTATCTTCTGGGGGGTTACAATCAGGAACTTAGAATTCGAGCGTGACAGACCGCCGCTCGTTACAATAATATATATATAGAGAGAGAACTCCGAAGGTGACAGACCACCTCTCGAAAAACTAAGTCCTTTTCCTTCTGAGAACGGTGGAGAATAAAAGTGAGAATGCTGAGGAGAACAAAAGTGAGAATGACGAGTCGCCTTTCGAGACTCGAAGGAGATCTTCGAGGCTTCGAAGGAAATCTTCGACGCATGGAGGAGATCTTCAAGCACCGAAGGAGAATCTGAGAGAAATCTTCCACAGAGCTCTCTCAGGTGCAGAAGGCAAGGTCCCCTGAAATGAAGGTCTGGGGCTCCTTTTATAGCTTTGGCTGGGGGTAGCCCGGTAATTTTGCCGTCGTAACCACCGTAACCACTAGACGGGCGATTCACGCTGGTCGATTCGGAGCACACAGATCACCATTTTTCATAAATGACCGTCTTGCCCTTCGGTCAGTTCTGGCAGTTTGGGCAGTTCGGTCAGTTTCGTTGAAGGTGAAAAAGGCGACGAGCCGTTACTGCAATCTGAGAATTTAGAAAGACAAATTGTGAGCGTGTCGGGAATGCGAAAGTGCTCTGAGTGCGCAAAGAAGCGTTTTGAGCATGCAACCAACACGAGAGTGTTTTGGGCGCGCAGCGAGCGCAGAACGTTCCGAGCGAACGCAGGAATGAGGAGTCGCTCCCCCAAAGAGGAATTGGGCCCCGATCGCACCCGCCGAGGGGCGCGACCTCGACCGAGCCTTCTGCGAGCCCTCTGCAGAAGGGGGGAGCTAGGGGGCTCGACCGCACCCCGATGCGGAGAGGGGTGCGGCTTGGCCGTAGCCTTGCCGCACCCCCTATGGGTGCGGCTTGGCGCGGTTAGGTCGTGCCCCCGGGACGGGGGGTGCGGTTAACCTGCGCTTTGTCGAGGCGGGGGCGTGGTCTTGGTCGTGTCTGGCGACGCCAGAGCGTGAACTGTCTGTAGCAGATTTTCCTATTCTCGCTGTCGTGGGTTGGATTTTATCCCCACTAACTCCATTCTCTCTTGGTGGGGCTTTCTTTAAACGCACCCCAAGGCTATGGATGAACGTCGTCTTTACGGGTGCACATCAAGACTAAATGATTCATCCTTTCATTCATGAAAAGTTTCTCTCCAAATAATTTGGATTCTCTCAATCTATTGATTTTCGCGTTATCAAATATGAATAGCCATACACCAAACACCATAAGAGCTCCAATAAAACATAATAAAACAAATATTTTATTTACAAAATTTCTAACATAATTTAGGTTGAAAAACCTGCTACATAATTTTTAATATAGGTGAAACGTTGTCGCTATGTTTACTACTACTACTACTGGTACTACAGTTTAACACCACCAATGCTGAAAAGCTATGGCTCTGCTTGTTTTGATGTTTTTCTTCATTGGCGATGGTGAAAAACGCCAATGCTGAAAAAACATGTTTGGTAAGACTTATTTTTCCATTCTCAACGCTCCAAAATATCATTTTTGACATTCCACGTCAAAGTTGTCCCCTCCCTCCATTATCACCGCTCCATTCTTACCATTCTTACCATTCTCATTTACAACGTTCCAAAACGCCACCCCAGAAACAAACGGAGCCTAATCATGAGAATAATAATAATTTCATATATATATATATTAAAAGTGAAAATAGACATTTAGTTAAACATTCAATATTCTTTTTTTACCCTTAAATTTTAAATTTTTATTAAGAAGAGAGATAGTGGAAGGGCCCACATTTGTTTAAGATTAAAGAAAAGAGAGAGAATGCCATGAGTGAGAGAAAAATAGAGGAGAGAGAAAAAGTGTGAGAGACATTAAATAAAAATATAAATAAAAAGTGAAGGAGCCTGCATCTATTTAAGATTAAAGAAAAAGAAATATATATAGAGAGATTGCGGTGAGCGAGGCAGAATTTTTACATCCGAGGCCGTTCGGTCCGGGATGATCGCTGGGTGATCGTGCGATGAGCGCACGTTTCTCTTTCCTCAAATTTCTGACTACACACGCAAAAAGTGCACTGCACCCTACCCTCTCTCCGGCTTCCTATTGGTCCAGGTTCCAAATTTAGGAACAGGACCCAGACGAAAAAATCCCTCGCGAGCGAGAGGAAGATAGATGAGAGAAAGTGAGCGGGAGAGACATTAAATAAAAATATAAATACAAAACAAGACATTAAATAAAAATATAAATAAATGCGAGCGTTGCCCGCCCTAGAGCATGCCCGAAATACTCTTAGGGTCCGTTCGTTTGGACGAAATTGGGGGAACGGAATTGGAATTGGACCAATTCCAATTCTGCAGGAATTGGAATTCAACTCAATTCTAATTCTGCTGTTCGACTGAATGCAGGAATTCTGGCAGTGGAATTTGAATTAACATTTCCGCTGTTCGGTTGCATGTTACAATTAATTGATAGGAATTGAAATTCAATTTTTAAAAATATCACAAAATTGCAGAGAAATACTAAACTATTAAAATGTCTACCAACATAAACTAAGTTCGCATAATACATAGAAATAATAATTCTAAAGTCCATCCCACAAAACAACGTTCAACAAAAAACTGATAATGTCTCGGGTCGCACACATTCAATCATCAAGATGCATGCGGAGCCAGGTCCTCCTGATAGGTACTGGTAGAGCCATAAACACGTCACTCTTTGCTGCATCCACGTTCAACATATCAATAGCCTTGATGATCTCCTGCTCAGTCAAATCAGTAATATCTGCTAAGGCCGCATATATCCTATCGGCTCTCGATAGCTGTATCGGCTGAACTGGCACGTTGGTGTCCTGCTCCATGTTCCTTGCAATTGATGTAATCGCATCTGCAATAATATCAGCTGCAACCTTCTTCTTCTTCTTCTTTGGTCGTGGTTCGACCTCTTCAACGATGTTTTCATCCACAGGCGCTTCTATATTAACTTCATTCACAGCCTCTGTTGCAGTCGCAGCTTGAGCTCCAGTAGCTCTATCAACCCCGCACAACATGCCTAAGTCGCCCCAATTGACGATCACCTTACTCCTGTAATGCTTTACAGTTGGGTGTCCTACAAGTAATAAATTAAAGATTAGAAAAATAATTTGTATATTTTGATAAATTTTGGTAAAATAAAAAACATTACCGTAACATAGTTGGCCCAAACATCCTCGCTATCAACCTTGACGATATTGCGCTCCCAATCCCAACCGAAGCCGCTTGTATCCAACATAGCCGATATTTCTTGATAATACTTGTTCCAAGTCTTTAAGCGTGCCATTATTTTCTCCTTATTAATCACCACATTGCATTCCTCCTTCACGGCTTGGATTGCAGCGGTGAATGCAACACTTTTCCAACCATTTGCCGCTTTATTTCCCAAACCCTGCTGCTCGAGTAGAGATGTTGATAAAGCGGTATCCATCTGTGTTGTCCAGTGAATATACGAACGTTCCTTTCCTTTGTTTATTTCCATTTAGATGCTGTTCACAAGTATAACAGGGTCAAATGGAAAAAACCAAAAAGCATGTAACATAAAGCATGTAACAGAGTCAAATGAAAAAAAAACATAAAGCATGTAACTAACTAAATATGTAACCCACTTTTCCAACAATAGCTTCTACAAAATAAACTAACATCCAAAAAACCAAAAGCCAGTAATGTAACATCTAGCAATCAAAACTACATCCAAAATTAACATTAAATTTAAAATTTTATGCTCCTCGCCGAGCCTGATACTCATTGAACATGTTCATAGCCAATGTATCTCTAAAATGAGACCACTCGGGTGTTGCTTGAACTTGCCCAACTACGTCTGCGTACTCATAACTATCACCTCCTGTATCTTGCAGTAATATCTCTGCGTCAACCTCAGCAAGTAATCTAGCATCATGATCCAATCTCTTCTCTATAAGAAAATTATGCAAGATACAACAAGCATTTATGATTTGAACCTGCGTAAAGTAAACATTATTTTAGGCTAACATAAACATTAATTTATGGTAACATAAAATAATTGACTTGGATTTGAACCTGCACATTAATATCGAAGAAGGATGGTCCACGCAAGATAGCCCATCGTTTCTTAAGTAGGCCAAATGTTCTCTCAATCACATTTCTTGCCTTTGAATGACGAAGATTAAATAACTCTTTGTAGTTTGAGGGATTATTCCCCTGTGCAGACCACTCTTTAAGGTGATATCTTGTGGACCTGTAAGGCGCAAGATAGCCAGGGCCATTTGTGTATCCCGCATCCACAAGATAGTATTTGCCCACCGGTACTTCAAAACGATCAGTTCGTTCTAGTGCATTACGTAGAACTCTGGAATCCGATGATGAACCCTCCCATCCAGGCAATACATATAAAAACCTCATGTTTGAATCACATACACCCATGACGTTTGTTGTTATTGTTTGCTTTCTATTTCGATATCTACCTTGATCTTTAACAGACACTGTTACTTCAATATGAGTGCCATCTATGGCTCCAACACAGTCCTAAGTGAGAATACAATATATATATTTAAATGTTGCATTTAGCATACTACTCAATATATGTACATATTTAAATGACTAGCTCACCGCAAAATCACGCCATCGTTGTGTTGTAGTTGCATCAGGGAGCTTTATAAAGTCCGGAGATAACTTTAGAATTGCCACCAAAACATTGTTGAAATGTCTGCTAATTGTATCAATTGAACGAAGATATGTGCCTCCAACATCTCGGAATTTCTTATTATGTGCTAGCACATACAAGAACACACATACTGACTCTTTAACCATAATGTGTTGTGTGTCATTTAATAATCTACGACACGTAAGAATGTGGCATAGGGCTTCAAATGAACTCTTATTCATACGCAGTTGGTTAAAACAGTTTATATATGTTCCACTGTATAGGCGTTTGAATAATGATTTACGTAGAATATTTTTTGCTTCGGACTCCATAAGATCTCTGCATATCTTAGGCTTCAAAACTATTATCGCCGCAGCAAGAGATGCTGCAATAGCTGCCTTCTTACGTTTACGACGTCTTTCTATTTCATTCATCTACACAATTACAAATAAAATAATACATAAACAATCTAATAACAACACGCACATTCATAACAACACACACACAAGCATGGCCATGACACACTCACACCAAAATCACACCAACATATACACAGTTACAATCACACTCACACCAACATATACACACATACACATTCACATACACCAACACACACATTCACACACACATTCACACACACATACACATTCACACACATTGACACACACATTCACCCATTCACATTCACATTCACACACATTGACACACATTCACATACACCATTCACACACACATACACATTCACACACATTCACATTCACATACAAACTTGAGTTACACCAACATACACATTCACATTCATATTCACCATTCACACACACATTCATAACAACACACACACAAGCATGGCCATGACACACTCACACCAAAATCACACCAACATATACACACTTACAATCACACTCACACCCACATATACACACATACACATTCACATACACCAACACACACATTCACACACACATTCACACACACATACACATTCACACACATTGACACACACATTCACCCATTCACATTCACATTCACACACACATTCACACACATTCACATACACCATTCACACACACATACACATTCACACACATTCACATTCACATACAAATTTGAGTTACACCAACATACACATTCACATTCATATTCACCATTCACACACACATTCATAACAACACACACACAAGCATGGCCATGACACACTCACACCAATATCACACCAACATATACACACTTACAATCACACTCACACCAACATATACACACATACACATTCACATACACCATTCACACTCATCTCCACAGACAGTCCCTGCCCTCGCCCTCATGTTTCTCTTCACATACACCATTCACACACACACATACACATACACCATTCACACACACAATTTCTAGCATTCATCATAGAAATCCTGAAGAACAGCCCTAAATTCCATATAAAAATCATATAAATTCCATATAAAAATCCAGAAGAACAGCCCTAAATTTCTAGCATTCATCATATAAATCCCTAGCCCTAAATTTCTACAAAACTGAGCCGGACACAAGCAATGTCGCCGGAGAAGAACAAAAAATGGCCACGAAGGGACTTACAGTCGCCTTAGGCGGTGGTCGTGGCCGGAGAAGATGACTTGGAGCCGGAAAGAAAGGGAGCGCAGGCGATTTCTGGAGGTGCGGAAGCGTGCACACCGTCGACTGGAGCTATTTTACCGTGCACGCCGTCGACTGGAGCTAACCGGCTGGAGGTTGCTAGCTGAATGTCGCCGGAGATAAGGTAGGTCACCGGCGAAGAACCTGCGCAGGTTTTTCTGGAGCTGCGGAATCGTCGCGGGAGAGGAAGAGGCGGAACGGGAGAGTGGGAATTGCGAAAACTTATGTCGGGAGGTAAGAATTGCCGTGGACAGGAATTAGGTATAGGAGAATTCCGTGGGAATTCGATTTAATTCCAATTCCATACCTTTAATTTGTCAAACGAACGGCAGAATTGGAATTGGAGGTCCAATTCCAATTCCGTTCCCCCAATTCCGTCCAAACGCAACGGACCTTTACTCTTGAGTTCCATCGCTCCTAATTTCAAATAAATAATAATTTCGTCCCCAAACTCGCCGTCCCTCCGGGCTCGCCTGCACGGTCGCTCCAAACACTCAAAAGCCCATCCAACGAACCTTAAATCGAGAAGGCGAGAAGAGAAGCAGCCAGGTCGATGGAGACGGCCTCTTTACAGAATCAGGGGCAGCAGGATTTTCCCCGCGTCTCTGTTTCCCATGTTTCCCCGTCCACCGCAGACGTCGATTCTCCGGTGTCCGTCGTCTCTGCCTTCTTTAGAGCCGACCAGTTCGGAAGGCACCAGCTCTGGTTAGGCGTGCCGGACTCCTCCGCCTCCGGCATCCACGCCGACCTCAACACTTCGAAGGTTTTTCCCTTTCCAGTAGAGTTTTCCCTTTCCC
Organism: Dactylorhiza incarnata; assembly: GCA_033032865.1. Taxonomy (NCBI): domain Eukaryota; kingdom Viridiplantae; phylum Streptophyta; class Magnoliopsida; order Asparagales; family Orchidaceae; genus Dactylorhiza; species Dactylorhiza incarnata. The sequence goes on along the minus strand of JAWHQI010000110.1, from coordinate 4,872,127 downwards.
ATGTTTGTCGAAGAACTGTTTTATGTCCTGGATTTATCATACAGTACTTTATTCGATCATTATTATATCTCTGCTTAAATACTGAACAACTGATGCTGTCTTACCTCTGTGATTAATAGGAATGTGAAATGTGCTTCATTTTGCTTGTTCTGTTTAATTCTCTACATGTTTGGCTGTAATGTCCCTGAATTGTTAGTTGTAAGATGTGTGAATTAAACATTGTTGCATATGGGGGAAATCTAGGTGCATTTTAAGCCTTAGTAGAGAAAACACTACCTTAGGCTCCGTTTGGCGCTGTGCTTTTGCTCCGGTGAGTTTGGACAAAAACACTACCATCATAGAATGCATGTTTGGTAAGATTATGACCGTCACCAAGAAAAGAAAACTAGTTTTGAACATAAAAGTTGATGAAGTTCCTTAGGTGAGGTCGAGAGTTCATGAACGACGGTTCATAACCACCGCTTTCACGACCGCCATCACCGTGCCAAACGGAGCCTTAGTTTCCCGGAGAGAACTTTCTCTCAGTATCTCATAATATTGCGCCCCTTGTGCTTTAGGCCCCACCAAAATGAAAACTCAATTTCGAGGTCCCTGTCTCTACTTCCCCCACTGTTTTCCTTTCTATTGGGCCTGTACTCCATCTCCTACTGTTTTTCAAATGCCGACAACCTATAGACTATAGCACAAAACTATAGGAACAGAAGTGAAGATGGATAAACTTTTGTTACTTTTCCAAACGACAACAATGACAAAACTGTGTACATCAAAGGCTGGTCCAGGTGACAATGGAGAAACAGGACTGTCTTTCATTATGTATAGTGTAAGAATCAAATATTTGTTATTATTATATATTAACACTGTTTTTTCATTTTACCGTTAGAGGCAGAACCTATTTCAGGTTAGTGAAGTGTCCTATAGTAATAAACAAGCTCATACTTCTCTCTCTTTTGATCTCATTCTTGACTCTTTCTCCCTCCCTCTCTCTATCCTTCCCCCTCTCTTGCGGTCAATTTCTCTCCCCTCGGTTCGACAAGTAATATCCGTCTTGAACCTCACAGCTAATTTTGGGTTCAATAACTAGTGATACAAATACGCCCTAGCAGACAAGTGACACGCACTTAGACTATCAACCTCACTTCGTTAGAGTTCACTTAGAGACACAATTACTTTTTATGGATAATATCATAGTCGCAATTATGTATTTTGTCTATAAGTATGTTTCGTCTCGTAGTGGGTCTCCATCATAGATAAATAAAGAAAAAAACCGCCTTATCGAAGTTACTTTCATCACATGCTCTACCAAACCTTTGATGCTGGATCTTGTATCTCAAGTCAGATATAAGACTACAAAAATCTATCATTAAAACCAGAGGAAATTAAATTTTCATGTATGTACACGTAACTAACCCAACATAGTATTGTGATTTATTAAAATGTTACCATAATTTTGGTTCTGTTTTATTCAGCAGGTCATGGCGAACATAAAAAGCTAGTATAAATCAACTGAGGAAGGGATACAAATAAAAAAAATGTAGATAGGAATGTTATCACATCTTGCATTTGTTCAAAATGGCATGCATATAGTTTTTCTTCTCAACACGGATCATAGTCCTTGGATAATCAAGTTCATGTGGTACCTCAACCCATGCAGAAAGAACAAAGAACAATTATTAGATATAAATACAATGTAACCAAATCCCAAAATTGAAGTATTGAAAAAATACCAATCATTATGTTATAACTGATGTGCTTATATCCGACTCATGGCTTCGTGATTCAGTAGGTTTCAAAGTCTCAATAGGTGTTGTGATGTTTTCTTACTCCTCTCATACCTTTTCTTGACGCCCATGACTAAGCTCCCTAGTGTGCATTTCATTTGCTATTTTCCAGGCTTTATATGGCTGTTTCATCGACAAGCACCACTCTCCTATCAATATGCTCTAACCTAGTATCTTTTCCAAGTTAGTTTAACTTAGATAATCTAGTATTTTCTCTTGATGTATGTGCTCTATGATTAGCCCACATCCTCCATATTCTCACTCTCCATCCTCTCAAGTTTCCCCATTTGTCATTTTTTTCCTTAATATCCATGTGTTCCATGATCTTCCCCATCTCCTTTTTATCCCCCCAGGCGCGGCGCCGCTTCACTACAATAATACTCGTGAGAATGAATTGAGCGCAATTGTGCATATAAAGGCGTAATATGCATTACATAACTATAAATTCAAGCATACTTGAGCATAGACATGCATAATAGAGAACAAATGTTGGACGTAATTGAGCGTAATCACACGCAATCAAAAATAGTTGTGCGTTGTCGCACATATTTTTATCTCTGCTTTCTATATACATGGACGTATTGAGTGCATGTGAGTGTCAACGCATACAGGTGCATGTGCGCGTATATTAGGAAGGGCTCACAATAGTAGAAAAAAATCTAGTGGAATGCACTCACAGGCTCTAGCAGTCCTATGATCATCATAGAGTTAGGAGAAAAAGTAATGTGACAAACTGTTGAAGGTGATCGCAACGATGGTATTATACCTATCTTGTCGCGTGTAATACTGACATTGGAGAATATTGCTGTTCTCGAAAACTAATGCCGTCACGTTGAAGAACTGTAATCAAACTTTCTCTTAGAGCATGATGGACCTAGACGAAGGACAAAATTTAAGAAGATAGAAGATAATCAAATGGGAAGAAGGAGGAGATGGGAAACTTGAATACCTTCGACAATTAGTTGACTTTCATATTTATTGTGCCCTTTCATATTCATATTTTTATTGTACCCTTATCTTAGATGAGCTCACCGGACATATCCAACAAGCACTACCTTGGTGTTTATTATTTGCAGATGATATTGTTTTGGTCGATGAGACGCGCGAGGGTGTAAACGCGAAACTTGAATCTTGGCGAGACACATTAGAAAAGAAGGGTTTTAGGTTGAGCAGGACAAAGACGGAGTATATAGAGCTTAAATTTAGTAGGGCAAGAAGGTCGGATGACTCCGTCATTAAATTGGGTGACCAAGATATTTCCCGCAGTGAGTGCTTTAAATATTTGGGATCGATAATTCAAAAAGATGGAGGTGTAGATAAAGATGTGATACATAGAATCCATGCAGGTTGGTTGAAGTGGAGAGGCGCGTCTGGGATCTTATGTGATTGTAAAGTACCATTAAAACTTAAAGACAAGTTTTACCGTACTGCAATTAGGCCAGCAATGCTCTACGGTTCTGAGTGTTGGGCAGTGAATGGTGTACATGAGCAAAAAATGGGAGTTGCGGAGATGAAAATGCTTAGGTGGATGTGTGGTCACACGAGACTGGATAAAATTAGGAATGAATGTATCAGGGATAAGATACGAGTGACGCCAATTGTAGAGAAGATGCGAGAAGCTCGTTTAAGATGGTTCATACATGTACATAGGAGACCATTAGAGGCATCTGTTAGGCGTTGTGAGAGTTTAGTCACTAGATATGTTAAACGGGGGAGGGGTAGACCAAAAAAGACTTGGAATGAAACTATAAGGAAAGATATGATGTACTCAGGTATTAATGAGGCTATGATTAAAGATAGGGCGCAATGGCGACAAAGGATCCATATAGCCGACCCCACTATGGTGGGATAAAGGCTTGAGTGTTGTTGTTGCATGCGGTACATGACAAATATTACTAGCGACTAAGTGGAAGTTCTTTTAAATGACTTAGATGATATTTTCTTTTCTTGTTTTTTTTTGTTGTTGAAATTTTTCCTTGGCGCTGCAGGAATGCTTCGTTTAAGTTGTGCTCTCTCATTTCTCCTTTTTGTTTGGCGTATTTCTATTTTTTCTTCTTCTTCTTCCCAAAATGCAAGGACAATTACTCATTACTTAAATAATAAACATTTAGTATTCGTTTTTCTAAGGGAATGCTATATGTAGAGTCTCATACATCTCCCTGTTTTAGCTTTTCAATATAGGACCAAAGGACTCACTCTGTGTTAGTGGAGATTCTGAGGTCGAATGCTCTACAAATGTATTCTCACACAAACACCTTAAACATGCTTATTTCTGCAATGCTTTGTTGCATATAATGCCTAATAATTCACCATGCTATAGACATCCTATACCAAAGCATTTAGGATTGGATTTGAAACAGAGGGTGAATGCAAAACCTTCCATGCAACATTTGAGCTCTTGAAGCTGAAAAGAGCCGGCACAGGCTCAGGTATACTATTTCTGTAGTTCATATTACTGATAAGATACATTGCCGTTCATTATGCAGTGAAATAGTGAAAAATGGTCTTTTAGAATAATCATAATATTTCTATTTGTATAGCTCTTTATATAGTCTATGGACATTGGACAATGACAGGCTAGGTTACTTTTCTGCTGTTGTTTGTGTCCCAACACGACTCACTTGGCCAATAGGATATCTTATTGTAAGTGAAAAGGCTGGAAATTAATGTTTAGTTTGATGATTTTCACCCACTTTGTTTTCTCGATGCATGTAGATTAAATTTTGATGGATCAACCTCAGTTCATGGGATCTGGTTTCTGATATTTTTCTTTTTCCTATAACGAACGCTCATACATACATTATTTCCTTGTCTTTTTTTTTGGTTAATAATACCAAAACACATTTTGTGAACCTCATAAAGAAAAAAATAGACAAAAGAACCCAAAATCTAAAATACCAAAAAGAATGTGTGTTTCATATACTTCAACTGGCTTCTCCAAGCATAAGTCTTGCAGCATTGAACCTGCATCTTCAACATATGTTTATTTTAAACATTAGTATGTTGATTAACCAATTCCAATATGTCACCGACAAAATTTTTCTACGAAAAAACTCAAAACGATTGAGACAGGGATTCAAAGCGAAATGCATTAAACAGTAGAATAAACACGATACAATCGAGAGACAAGTTCCTGCCAACTCTCAGAGGCTGTGTCCTCCAAAAAGCTCCTCTCTCAATAGAGAGCGAAAAGACTAATGATCCCAAGTTGATAGAGAAGCAGTTGTCGTGACATAATGTTGGCAGTGGTCGATGAATTTAGGAACAGAAGACGTGTTGAGGAGTGAGTGTAAGAGGGCATCATAATAATTAACAAAAAGGAGGTGTGTTGAGAGGGTTGCGACAAGGCGAAAATATGATGATTGTTATAAAAATCTAGAAGAGGGATATGTGCAGCTTGGGTAGATTCTTGTGAAGGTGAACGTGTGTGGTAACATGTGTAGGGAAGGATTGAAAGTAGCATGTGGTGTGGGGCCTAAGAGAGGTAAAAGACAAGTGATGTGTCAGGAGATTGTTGTGGGGCCCAGTGAAAACAAGAGATAATTGTTGGAAGAAAGGTACAAGCAGAGGGGAGCCCGAAAAAGGCATTCCATGCCTTGTCTTGTAGCTATTTTGAAAAAGTGATAACTGGAAAGAGGCGAAGGGATTGGGCTCGAGGATGGGGTTGGTGCTGATATGCAAGCTGTGGGAAGAGGGAAATCATGAAGATGGGTACATGGAAAGCGAGGGTCGTCTGGAGAGGGTGCCTCAGGCAGGTGTGGAGTTGGTCGAAGGCGGCTCGGTGCGCAACAACTTGGTTCGAGAATGGCGTGGAGTCGACACCAATGGGGAGGTTGCAGAAGCCGAAGCCATAAACGAGTGTTTGCAATGGGGGGATCGTGGCATGGATTGAAGAACGACGCTGCGGCAAATGGAAGAAGATTCGTGAACAATTGTGGGCGCCGATGCAGAGCGGGCGAGGAATGTTCCTGTTTGTTGGGGTCATTTTCCCGTTTCTTCTTCTTCTTCGGGATTGTGAGTTCATGGGCAACGAGGGGAGCCCAGACACTGGATAAGTGCTGTGACTGAGCGTTGTTCTCGTTGGGGACCAGAACAGAGAGGGAAAGGTCTTGTTGCGCCGTGGTCTTGTTGACAATGATGAGCTGGGGCAGTGGTAACACTTAGGTTGAGGTCGCCTGAAATGGAGATGTTCATTGCTGGAGGGGTTGAGGACGGATGAGAAGGAGCCGAGGTGGTGATGGCGGATGCATTAGGCAGCGAACCATGAGGAGGCACCTCCATAACGATTTGGTCGAGCTAATCGAATAAATCGAGTTTGACATTGAGACTGACAAGGGTGGCCCAGATTTGTTGGTAGAGGATGGTGGTGTCGTTTAAAGCGCTTGTTCCCGTGACTGCAAAGACAGTGGTCAAAGAGCGACAGGTCGGACCATTGTTAACGACAATTTTTTTTGAGAAAATTCAAAGCGATTGCGAGAGAGACTCAAAGCGAAATGCATTAAATGATACAATTGGAACATAAGCTCCCACCAACTCTTAGAGGGCGGGTCTTCCTAAGAGCTCCTCTCTCTATAAAGAGCCAAAAGACTAATGATGCCAAGCTCCTCCCATACTCCTACCTTCCCCCCTTATATAGATGAGGAGAGCATGCCTAGCAAGAAACATTTAATATTAACATAATATAATATAGTTAGTATTAATTAATTAAATAATTTAGTTAATTAATAATAATCGCTCCCGTGATTCTTTGAGAGTGTTAATGGTCGTTGGCACGACACTCTGATTGTCTGGTTGTAGATGCGAGGGGGTCCGCTCAGGCGTCTGAGTAACGCAATATGTTCTATTCAAGAATGCCTATGCATAAAGATCCAAACCAAAATCTGAAACAATTACAAAATGCTCAAATCTGAAATCTTGAATTTGAAGGTCTTTTTTCATCCCAAATGCAATTTACAAAGGCTAATTATTGAGTTCTCTTCTTTCAGATTCTAGACGTGGGCATTTTGGAATTGTTTCGTATTTGGATCTGGTCTTTGATTGGGGCATTATTGAATGTATTGGAATATATTAATCAATATATTGTTGGTTAACATAAACATAATATAGGAAATGCACATTTACTTTGTTATTTTGGGGTTTTGGATGATGTTTTGGGTTCTCTTGTCAGTCTCTTTTCTACAAGGGACACATGGTGCGTGTGCTTATTTTTTTGATACTTTTCCCAAATTGTTTTGTTGGGATATATGGAAATTTGGATTTTGTGTATATGAGAGAAAAGAAAGTTAGGATAGACTTGGTAACTTAAAACTCTTTTTTATTAAAACAACTTGAAGACTCTTTACATATGCACTTAATCATTGTTTTTAAAATCTAAATTTAATTTGGTCCTTAGTGCCATTGAAGCATATGAATTGGCTTAGAGTTAGAAGCAAGGTAAAAGTCTTTGCAATCCCATACTCAGTAACCATGTTGCTTTATATCCTTCTAGGGATTTGACTACTATTCAAAGTAATTTCATCTATGAAACATTAGCTTCCTATAGAATTAAAGGGTGTGGTCATAATTTTTATTAATGATCTTCTTAAATGAACTTGAATTATTATTGTTAATTGTTGGGAAGTGCAAGAACTCGCGATAAACTTAATTTTTATTTCCTCAAGAACCACCTAATACAAGGACATGCACATTTATTTATAGCATTGAAGAATCATACTTTCATACACAACACTGCATTTCCAGCCAGACTAATACCTATACATGATGAAAAGACTCCTAACGGGCCTTTAATAGTGAACCTTTACATTGCACTACTATACATTATTCATTTACATTCTATACTCCCCGTAAGTTGTGGCGCACATATTGTAGGCGCCAAGCTTGGAAACTGTGGAAAATTAGGAAAATAGGAGGAATAATTTTATTATATCAAATTCTCCAATATCAGAAAGATAAAAATACATGAGTATGTATGTACATTTATAGGGAGGATGAGTGAGATCTCAACTCCAAACCAAGATGCGAGACTAAATGAGAGTGAATAATTGGCCAATACATGGGCTTTAGTAACGAGCTTTAGACTAATTCTTCAACAGAAACAAACTGAAAATATTGTACTATAGACAAGACTTTTGTGAAGATATAAGTGATTGGAGCGACAACACGAACATGTTGGAGATTGATTTTGCGAAATGTAACTTCCTCTCTGATAAAGTGATAATCAACTTCAATGTGCTTGGTGCATTCATGAATGACATGATTTTCAGCTATATTAATAGCATATTTACTATTGTAGTAGAGGATTGCAGGAGAAGTGAGAGACACACCAAGATCCCTTAGAAGAATTTTCAACCAAGTAAGCTCAGACACTGCATATGCCATGGAGTGGTACTCAAACATAGCAGATGAGCGTGCCACAACTTATTGTTCCTCTAAGTGACCATATTACCCCCAAAGTATGTGCAGTACCCGCTTGTGGACCTTCGATCGTTGATGAAGCAGCATAATTGACATCTTAGTAGGTAGTTAACGAGAGAAAAGATGAGGGCTGATATACTAGCCTTTGGACAAGAACATTCTTCAAATATTGAAGAATCCGCTCAACAACTTGAAGATAAGACTTCCAAGGAGCAGACATGTATCAGTTAACCACACCAACAACGAAGGAGATGCCTGGCGGAGTCACAATCAGATATATAAGTTTGTCAACCAGACGATGATAGTACTCAAGATTCGGTAGAGGAGGATCAAATATAGACTCGTGAGTAGAGAACTTGAGATTTGCATCCATGAGCGTGTCAGCCGGCTTACACCCCAAGTATTAGACATCTTCTAAAAGATCTGTGCAATACTTCCGTTGAGATAAAATTAGTCCATCATGCCGACAGACTACCTCAATACCAATAAAATATTTGAGACGTTCCAAATTCTTGGAATGAAAGTGGGAGGCTAAGAATTTTTTGATCATAAATATATCAGTCCGATCATCACCAATGATTATGATATCATCAACATACACAAGAAGAATCTCGATACCCACTTTGCGACGATGGGTGTACAAAGAGTAGTCCACCGAGCTTTGAGAGAAACCAAAACCCCGAACTACTTGATTGAATTTTTAGAACCATGCCCGAGGAGATTGCTTCAGGCTATAAATAGATTTTATTAGGCGGTATACAAGGGACTCTCATGTAGTCTCATATCCGGGTGATTGCTGCATATATACGATCTCAGTCAAATCACCATTAAGGAATGCATTTGAATATCAAGTTGATGCATCTACCAATGACGACGGACTACTAAAGATATCAATACCCAAACTGTAGGAGTAAACGTCTCCTCGTAATCAATATCATATTGCTTATTGAATCCGCATGCCACAAAACACACTTTCATGCGCTCAACCGAGCCATTTGGATGATGTTTAACTGTAAACATCCATTTGCACCTTACTCGAGACTGTCTAGGAGGAATTCACACCAATTTCTAAGTCTCATTGACCCATAGGGCCTTCATCTCTTCGACCATAACTACCCGTCACCCTGGGTGCTACAGAGCCTCCTGTACAGAAGGGGGGGGGGGGGGTACAGAAGAGGGTGTGAAGATAAAAGACAAAGAACACACAAATCTGTGTAGTTGGGGAGATAAATGGCGAAAAGAAACATAATGCATTTTAATATCAAATTGACGCAGCTACCAATGATGATGGACTGCTAAAGATATTAGTACCCGAACTGTATTGAGTTTGACCACTGGAGTAAACGTCTCTTCGTAATCAACGCCATATTGTTGAGTGAATCTTCAAGCCACAAAACACGCTTTCAAGCGCTCAACCGAGCCATTTGGATGATGTTTAACTGTAAACACCCATTTACACCTTACTCGGGACTGTCCAGGAGGAAGTCACACCAATTGGCCCATAGGGCCTTTATCTCTTCGTCCATAACTTCCCGTCACCCTTGGTGCTGAAGAGCCTCCTATACAAAAGAGGGGGGGGGGGAGGGTATAAGGTGGAGATAGAAGACAAAGAACACAAATATGTGTAGTCGGAGAGATAAATGGTGAAAAGAACCATAAGGAGAGAGTGGATGAGTATTGCCGACGCTTGTCTTTATAAAGAGCGGTGAGTAGAGCATCTGGAGTAGAAGTAACATCTGTAGTGGGTGATTGACTTGGAGCATTCTAGCAAGTATGACAACGAGTGTAAACTTGGGCGAGAGATGCGAGAAGGTGTCGGCATAACTGGAGGTGGTGTCGATATAACTGGAGGAGGTGTCAATATATTTTGAAGTCGAGGCGATAAACCCTGAGGCTTGAGTAGCTAGCCCGCAGAGACTTTGGAGTTCTTCTCTTAGATATCAATTTCAGATCGGGATGTGTTGGGAGCGTCCATTGCAGGAGAAACTTGATTTATAGAAGTGTGCGGTTGCTGGAGGGATCCATGTTTACGATAGCATGTTGTCTTCGTGTGATTTGTTCGGACACATTAGGTACACAAGTTGGAGTTCGTCCCTTGGGACGGTTATGACCATCCCCCGTCCACCTCCTCGAGAGCCTATGCGGCCTTCATTGTGCCTGTTATTTAGGAGGTGTGTTCAAGTAGAATGTTGAAGAAGGGCATGAGATGGGGTTATGGAGGCTTGATTGGGAGGGGTGACCTTAAGAACCATTGTGCAAACATCAGACAAAGAGGGAACAATTTGAGTAGATAAAACATTTGCCCGAACACTGTAAATGTGTGGTAGAATTCGAGACATCATCGTTGTTATAACAACTACCTTCTTTTGTGCCCTTTAGGTTGCCAAATCAAGCCCCTACGCGACTGGTGTTGAATCCAGGTCTCGACGAGGGTTTTGTGTTGCACCACAAACGAAGTCATATCACCATCTGGATCTGGTTCGATGGTCTGGAGATCCCAGAATAAGTTGAACAAATTTTAAAGGCTATCTTTTCCAGAGTAAAGTGAATTCAGTTCATTCCACGGTCTTTGTGGGTTCATAGGGCATTGCTATGCGATATGGCTCGCTCTCCATAAAGTTTAGTATCCAGGACTGCACCCTACCATCATCCTGAAGTCATTGCTCTGTAGGTTCGGGGGGGGGGGGGGTCATGGGTCAGATGATGAAGGAGACCCTTAGTCTGGAGTACCTGACACGTCGAGTGCACCCCTCAACATAATTCTTCTTCATAGTGTGAGATCTTCAATTCTTCTCCGATTTCATACATGGGAGCAGAAGTGGAATAGATCAAAGTGGTGGACAAAATTGAAGTAGCATTCCCCATTTTACAAACTTAGGAGAGAAACTTGGCTTCTATAAGGTAACTCTGAGAACAAGTCTAGCAACTCTGAATTAGACCATAGCCGTAAACTGCAAATTTGGCGTGACCAAGATAGTAGTAGTGTAACGCTCCGGTCCACTGTGAGTGCGCTATAGGTCTGCAGACCAGTGACCCCAAACTACGCTCAATTGGTGATGAGGATCAGTTTAGGGCTCCCTTATCTAGGAGGTCGGGGGTTTTAGCTCCAACCTCAACAACCTGCCATTGGAATTAGCGGTTGCGGCCAATCAGATCCGTGGAAATGGGTTGGCGTCACTGGTCTGCAGATATGTAGCGCACTCATAGTAGACCGGGACGTTAAGTAGGACTTGAAGAAGTCGTATAATGCCGGCTCAACAAGCTCAAGCGAGCGTCGATCGAATAGTAGGGATTTGTGAGCTCAATCAGCGAGCGAGTACAGGAGGATCCTCAACGAGCACAAGCAACGAGCGAGTGCAAACGAGTTCCATTGATGAGCTTGTCGGATGTGTATGACAACGAGTACTATCACCAAGCTTCAACGAGAACAAGCCGAATCCAACAAGAGTTGATAGAACATGCGGGCTCTCGTGAGCGTCGATCGAAGAGGTGGGTCGAGCTTCAACGAGAATCAAGCGAGTAGTAGGGCTTTGTGAGCTCAAGCAGCGAGCGAGCATATGAGGACACTTGACGAGCTCAAGCAACGAGCGAATGCAGGTGATCCCTCAACGAGCTTGGAGAGCGCAAGCAGTGAGTTTGATCGCTATACGAGCTTAGGAGGATCCTTGGTGAGTTTAGGTAGCGAGTAAATGTGTCATGCGTGAGATCAGGTGAGAGTACAGGAGCTCAAGCAGCGAGAGAGCATGTGCTCAATCGCTTGTGCGGGATAAGCGAGAGGAGTCTTCAGGATTCAAGTTGCTCTGATATGTAAGAACTCACAATAACATTAATTTTGATTTCCTCAAGAATCATGTAATACAAGGACATGCACATTTATTTATAGCATTGATGAGCCATACACAACACTCCATTCACAATGAAGACTAATATCTATACAAAATGAAAGACTCATAACGGGCCTTTGATAGCGGGCCTTTATATTGGGCTTCTATACACACATTCTTCTTCTACACTCTATAGGAATGATGCAAAATTACATATGAACGATTAGAAATGTTGATTTTGGGAATCATAAATATGGAGAGTGGTGAGGGAGTTATTAATTCAATGATGACAAGATGTAGGTGTATGGAGATTACTTCCAAATAAACGATGAAATATTGTGTTGTGAACCCTAGATAAGGATCTAGTGGTGATGATCCACGAAAGAAGAGGTTTTTATTTTCTTCTTATTTCCTCTGAATCCCCAATAAAAATCAATCATATATGGTTGGAGCCTTGACCTAAGATGCCTAAAGGAGTGCTCGACAAGGGAGAAGGACAGGCCAATAGAGATGAGGATTTAAGTGGAGGGAGATGGGTACCTGCATGATAAGGTCATGCAATCTCATGATGCGTGCATGGGATCCAAGACTGAAGAGAACACTGAATCTCTAAAGAAGCTTAATTCATTGCTTGCATGAAGAGCTTCGCCGTGGAGGGTCTACACGCGCAGGAAGACATCAACACGTAGCCCACCGGCGTTGGAGGAGACCACGGGAACCGATGCTACTTAAATATTTTCGTTTGGATGTTATTTATATTTTTTACTATTCGCACACCCAAACTCTCGCTATTCGCTCCCCGTTGTTATAAGGGGAGTTGTATGTTTTCAATTATGGTTATCTTGGATGAATCTAAGGATTAGGGCTTCTCCCTAAGGTTTCTTCTCCTCTTTTCCCCCTTCTCTTGCCCCTACCGCTGGTCTCCTCCCTTGCCGGATTCTTCCTCGGGATACCTAATATTTGGTCCGACCGGCCCTACTGCTCGCTGAAGCTGCTGGTTATACCCCTAATCTTGCGCTCCTCGTTGTTTCGCTCGCACAAGCCTCACCGTCTACCGCTGCTTCGATCGGTCCGACCCGCGCGCCTCTGCTAGATTGCCTTCGCGCTCTCTTTGGAGAGCCTTCCCTGTCGCTGCCTTGCTCGGACGGACCGCTCGTCTTCCGCCATCGCTACTCCCCGATCCAGATAGACTCCCCCATCGCTCCTTCGTTTGGACGCCATCGCTACTCCTCGATCCAGATTGCGACATCATTGCTTCGTTCATGGCTCCCTCCACCCGCCACAATCATGATCCCGCCACGGCTAGAGAAGACGATGCCCTAAGCCACCACGTGGATACCCACGAACAACTCCTCGCCTCCATACAAGCAACGCTCCTCGCCATCAACTCCAAGATCGACAACCTCCAAGCCTCCGCTGCCGCTTTCGCTGCCTCCGGCTCCAACTCACTCGCGGACGGGTGATCCCTCCTCGTGGCCGTCTCGGCCCGGCTTCCACCGGAGCCGCCACTCCCACCACCGCCGGCACGTTCGTCCCTCACTCTCGATATCCCGTCCTTCGGTGGCTTCGACCCAATTGAATGGATTGCGAAGGAGGAAGAATACGTTGACTTCCATCTCACTCCTGACTCGGACAAGGTGTCTACCGCCATTGTTGGCCTTGACGGCTCCGCGCTTCATTGGGCTCGGTGGCTTCGCCAGTCAAACCCTTGCCTCTCTTGCACGACCTCAAATAGGAGATGATTCGGTGGTATGATACCCGCTACTCCGGCTCCACCATCGAGCGCCTCTGCGGCATTCACCAAATGGTCGGCCTTGATGAGCACGTTGATGAGTTTGTCGCCTTGGTCACTCATGTTCCCGGCCTTCCGCCCGACCACTATCTGGGGTTCTTCATGCAGGGCCTTCTTCCGCACATCCGCTCACGCCTCTGCACGCACCATCCACGGACGGTCTTCGACGCCCTCGACATGGACAGTTTGGTGGAGGTCGACCTCTCTGCTCGCCCCCCTCCGCTTTCCGCCGGCCACCATACCCCGCAACCACCATGGAGGTCGCCTGCTACGGCGTCTCCTCCCCGGGTTCCACAGGGGGGCCCGCCTGGGCCGCACCCTGTCCCCTAAACGCCTTTCGAACAGTGATTACAACGAGCTCCGCAACAAAGGACTGTGTTTCCGATGCCGCCAACCCTACTCCCCCAACCGCGAATGTTCGGTGAAGGAGTTCCACGCCATCATTGGCGACTTCGACCCCGAGGTTACTTTGGCCGAATTTGAGGCCCTCGAGCTTTCCGAGGAGGGGGTCTCCTTGGACCCCGACACAGCTACATTCCACCGATTAGAGCTACCCTGTTTTTCAATGGGCAGGATCTCCGACCCTTGACCATGAAGCTCTCTGGCACGCTTTGTGATCGTCCAATTTTCATCATGTTGGACAGCGGTGCGAGCCACAGTTTCATCTCGGAGCAATTGGTGCTGCAGCTCCAACTTTCTTCTGTCCCTTCCCCGAATTTTACGGTTTGCCTTGGCGATGGGAGACGCCGACCGACCAAGGGTCGTTGCCCCTCTGTGACCCTCTCGGTGGGGCCCTGTTCTGTGACACCGGACTTCTATGCGTTCGGTCTCGGCGGCATCGACGCCATTTTGGGCGTGGCTTGGCTCCACGCACTGGGCGACGTGCGCGTCAATTGGGCAACCATGACTCTGCAGTTCATCCGCGGGGTCTTCGTGTCGCCTCGACGGCGACTCCACTCTCCGGTATCTTTCCGCACTATACAACAGACCACCGAGCTCGACTTCACCGCTTGGCTTTGGCCCATCTCGGGGCCGGTAGCAGTCCCTCTCACTCACCCGACGGATCTTCAGGAGCTTGTCACCGAGTTCGCCGACGTCTTCCAGCCTCCGACAGGGTTGCCTCCAGTCCGGCCGACCGACCACGCCATCCCCCTCCACCCAGGGACCGTGGCGGTCTCGGTGTGGTCCTACCGTTATGGCCATGTGCAGAAGGATGAGATCGAGTGTCTTGTGCGGGAGATGCTGATGGGGGCCCTCATCCGTCCCTGTGCTAGCCCATTCTCTAGCCCGATCCTTCTGGTTCGGAAAAAGGACGGCAGTTGACGTTTCTGCGCGGACTACCGCGAGCTCAATAAGGCAACGATGCCTGACAAGTACCCAATTCCGGTCATTCAAGAGCTGCTTGACGAGCTCCACGAGGTGACTTTCTTCACCAAATTGGATCTCCGGGCGGGCTACCATCAAATTCGGGCGAAGCCGGAGGACGTCGCCAAGATCGCGTTCCAGACTCACGATGGCCACTACGAGCTCCTTGTCATGCCATTCGGGCTGACCAACGCCCCCGCCATCTTCCAAACCACAATGAACGATATCTTCGGGCTGTACTTCGCAAACACGTTCTCATTTTTATGACATTTTGGTGTATAGCTCCTCGTGGCAGAATCACCTTTGGCACGCCCGCCTCACTTTGACTACCATTCGATGGCATCACCTCAAGCTCAACCCGAAGAAATGTTCCTTTGGCGCGGCGGAAGTGAGTTACCCGGGCCACACCATCTCGGCCCGGGGGGTGGTCATGGATGAGGAGAAGATTGCATCGGTCCTCCAGTGGCCGACCCCCACTTCACTACGAGAGGTTCACGACTTTTTGGGCTTGACTGGTTACTACCGACGCTTCATCCAAGGCTACGGGACTATGGCATAGCCGCTCACCCAACTCCTAAAGAAGTTGGAAGAGGGTCCGCTTCATTGGTCGGCCGCGGCTGCAACCGCCTTCGCCTCCCCCAAACAAGCCCTTGTGCAAGGACCGGTGTTAGCCATGCCAGATTTTTGTCTTCCTTTCCCCGTGGAGTGCAATGCATCTGACACCGATGTGGGAGGCACCGGTATGGGAGCCATACTCATGCAAGCCGGCCGGCCGATGGCCTACTTTAGCCGGGCCTTCTCGAGTACCATCCGGAGCCACTCCGCGTACAAAAATGAGCTCATGGGCCTTGTTCTGGCGGCGCAACATTGGCGCCCTACCTCCTTGGCCGCCCCTTCGTGGTTCACACCGATCACCACAACCTCTGCTATCTCCTACAACAGAATATTGCAACGCCGACTGTTGGTGTGCCTTTAGCGCTGAGTGGTGTGCGGTTAGCGCCTTCCCTCTTTTTGTAATTAGTCCCACATCTCCAATCAAGAATTATATTCCCCCTTGTGTGTGTATAAATAGGGGATCAATGTAAGAGGAATAATGAATTTTAAGAGTGTGAATAAAACGAACCTTTATTCCATTTTCCACATGGTATCAGAACAAGGTTTCAGAGAAATTCCGCTTCCGTGCTCGCAACTTTAATTTTCCTTCGCAGGAAGAAACCACGCTCGTGCTCAGGAACTGTGCTCGAGCGACAGGAGCACGAGGATTGCGGAAGAGGCACAAGCGCTTGCTCGTGCACAGGCGCAGAAGAGTGCGACAGGAGCACAGAGCCTTGCGCTTGCGGCAGGAGTGCGGCAGGAGCGCGGAAGAGGCGTGGCAGGAGGTGCGCAGGTGCAGGAGCGCAGAGCGTCACTTGCGAAGCGCTTGCGCAGGTGCGGCAGGAGCGCCTGCGAGAGCATACAACAGACGCGACACGTACGCAAGAGGTGCCACAAGAGTGCGTGCGGGAGATTGGGGTAGGAGGTTCCTGCAAGTGCGGCGCTCACGCATTTGAGGCGTGTGGTTCATACAGCTGAAGGAGTGAATACGATTTGACTCGCAATTGAGGCCGGGATTTGTCCCCTAGTGCCGCGGAGGAGCGAATACGCATTTGTGGCCGCAACTCGAAGAATAGTCAGGCCTGCAGAAGTTGCCATGGGTTATTCACATGTTAAATATGAATTACTAAATTGCCGCTGTCAGAGGATGCGCGTGTTCACATGAGGAGGAGGCACGACACCACAAAGAGCGTGATACGATTTGATTGGTGGTATACGCGCGAAGAAGTTGCATAACGTGCGAGTGCGTGCTTGACAAAATAAATAGTCTGTTAAGCGCGGTCCGCACTCATGGAGAAGTTGGTTGCCAAAATGGAGGAGGCGGATCTAAAAGTGTTCTTCGAGTTCTTGCGAATGACCAAAGGTGAGGGGGTAGCTCAATCGTCGCCGCCTCTGGTGAAGTTGGATCTCCCCCCCGTGGAGCTGAAGCTCGACGGACCAACTACATACTTAAGTTGGTCCCGTCGGGTGAAAAGGGCACTCTCCGGGAGAAACTTGGAGGGCTATCTGAGTGGCGAGAAGGAGCCAAAGAAGGACTCGGATAAGATCAATCAATGGAAAACTACACACAGTCTGTTGCACACATGACTCATAAACTCAATGGTCGCGTCTATCGCTATCACGGTGGATGACATAGAGACCGTAAGCGATGTTTGGGGGAAGTTACAGAGACTCTATGCAGGAGTCGACAACAACATGTGCGTGTGTTACCGACTTACGGGAGGCGGATCCACCATAGCGGGTGTACGCACGGCGAGCTCGTGGGGCGGGAGACACAGGAGCAGCACGGGAGCCGGTATCGCCAGGCGACAACACCAGCGACAGCGGGATAGCCGACAGCATGGGGCTACCGCCCGGCGACAGCGGGCGCGACAGCGGGACCGGTTCTGGCTTGGGCGAAGAGCAGATTTAGAAGTTTTATTAAGTTGAGCATGGGGTATTTTGGGTATTGTAATGTGGGAGGCCTCATAGTATAAGAGGTCCTCCTAATGACCTAATAATGTATTATCTTTTGATCAAGCAATTTATGTGGGGGCTGATCCCTCTTCTTCCTCCTCCCAACCCTAACTTCTTCTCTCAATCTCCTCTCCCCTCTTCCTCTCTTGCTCTTCGGAACCCGTAGTGGTAACATTTGGTCCGACCTGCCGCTCCGCCCGCCGGATACCGACATGGCTCGCGGAACGACCTCACGCCCCGCCGATACCGGATCTGCCACGAACGACCTCGCCGATCGTGTCGCTGCCCAAGACGCCCACCTCGCCGCGCTCCAGACCGCCGTCGCCGCCCTCACCGCCGGCCAGGACACGCTCGCGTCCGGCCAGGCCTCGTTCGCGGCCGGCCAAGCCTCCCTGGCGGCCGGCCAGGCGGAACTCCTCGCCCGCATTGCCGCCTGGGCGCCGGAACGGGCGAGCCAGGCGAACGGCAGCCCCGTTCCGCCCCTCCTCCCGGAGCCCATCCGGCCGGATCCTCTCCTCCGGCCGCCTGCCGCGGCCGGCATCACCTTCGGCCGTGTTCCCCCGCCCCCGTTTCCAGCTCCGACCCCGGCGTACTCTCCGGAAACCGTCTCCGTCCTCGGCATGCTCCCACCGGCCGGTTTCACCGCCGACCGCTCCGCCCTCGCACTCGACATCCCTTCCTTCTCGGGCACGGACCCCCTCGGATGGATTGCTCGTGCGGAGCAATTTTTCGATCTCCACGGGACGTCGCCAACGGACAAAGTTAGCACGACCGTGGTCGGCCTCGAAGGCTCGGCCCTCCATTGGGCCCGTTGGCTTCGGCAAATCCAACCCGCCATTTCGTGGACGGAGTTCAAACACGAAATGGTGAGCCGCTACGACGCTCGTTACGCCGGCTCCGCCATCAAGCGGCTTTGCACGACCCGTCAGTCCACCACGGTGGATGCTTACATCGACGAGTTCGTCGCGCTGGTCACTCAAGTACCGGGCCTCCCTCCCGACCATTACCTCGGATTCTTCCTCCAAGGCCTCCGTCCCAACATCCGCTCCCGTCTTCGCACGCATCACCCGCGCACGGTGTCCGAGGCCCTCGACCTTGCTCGGGCCGTCGAGGCGGACCTCGGGCCTCGGCAAGCCGCTCCTTTCACTTTTCGGCCACCGCCGCCGGCGCCGCCCGCTCAGCGCTTCCCGCCTCCGGGTGCCGGCCGGCCTCCCCGACCAGAAGGCCCGCAACGCGTCGACTACAACGACCTCCGCCGACGCGGGCTTTGCTTCCGTTGCCGCCAGCCCTACACCCCGCACCACGTCTGTTCCGTTAAGGAGTTTCATGCCCTTTTCGTGGACGGCGACAGCCCTGACGGACTCGAGGACCCTCCGTTGGAGGAGGCGCCGCCGGATCCTTTTGACGGAGAACCAGAGCCTGCGCCGCTCAACGTCCTGGAGCTTCCCTTTTACTCAGTGGGGGGCCTTACGGGGCCACGTACGATGAAGCTGTCCGGGGTGCTCCACGACCGACCCATCATTGTGATGATTGACAGTGGGGCGAGCCACAATTTCATGTCGGCCCCCCTCGCACGCCGCCTGGGGTTGCCTGCCGATCCTTCCCCCGACTTTTCCGTCTGTCTAGGGGACGGCCGCCGCCGCCCCACCTTAGGCCAGTGCTCGGGAGTAACCCTGTCCCTGGGCCCGTGCACGGTCACCGTGGACTTCTACCTCTTCGAGCTGGGGGGCCTTGACGCCATCCTGGGGGTCGCGTGGTTGCAAACTCTGGGCGACGTCCGCGTCAACTGGGCGTCTATGACCATGTCCTTTCTCAACCAGGGCCAACCCTGCCGCTTGGTGGGCGATACGACGCTCCTCCGCTCGCCCATTTCCTTCCGCGTCATGAACCGCGTCACCGACATCTACTTCTCGGCGTGGTTGTGGACGGTGCAACCCTCACCTCCCTCGTCGACCGACAGCCTTCCAGCCGACATGACCACGCTTCTTGATGATTTTCCGGCGCTCTTTGAGCCGCTACCCGGCCTTCCCCCCGCGCGGCCGACCGACCACACCATCGTACTGCAGCCCGGTGTCGCGGCGGTTTCTGCCCATCCTTACCGATACGGGCACACGCAGAAGGACGAGATCGAGCGGTTGGTTCGAGAGATGCTGTTGGGAGGCCTGATTCGGCCTAGTGCGAGCCCCTTCTCCAGCCCGGTGCTTCTTGTCCGCAAGAAGGACGGCAGCTGGCGTTTCTGCGTGGATTACAGGGAGCTGAACAAGGCGACGGTACCGGACAAGTACCCGATTCCGGTCATTCAGGAGCTGCTGGACGAGTTACACGGCGCCGTGTTTTTCACCAAACTCGACCTCCGCGCCGGCTATCACCAGATCCGGGTCCGACCGGAAGACGTTCCGAAGATGGCTTTTCGGACGCACGACGGCCACTTCGAGTTTTTGGTGATGCCGTTCGGGCTCACCAACGCCCCGCTACCTTCCAGGCTTCCATGAATGACGTCTTTCGCCCGGTCCTGCGTAAGCACGTTTTGGTTTTCTTTGATGACATTCTTGTTTTCAGTACTTCCTGGCAGGACCACCTCCACCATGTTCGGGAGACTTTTACTACTCTGCGCCGTCATCACTTCACCCTCAACTAGAAGAAGTGTACCTTTGGGGCCACGACAGTGAGCTATCTGGGCCACACGATCTCCGCCCAGGGTGTCGCTATGGATGCGGACAAGATTGAGGCCGTGACCCGGTGGCCGACTCCCACTTCTGTTCGCGAGGTACGGGCTTTTCTCGGCCTGACCGGCTACTGCCGGCGCTTTATCCGGGATTACGGGGTGGGGGGGTGGGGGTGGCCCGCCCTCTCACTCAGCTGCTGAAGGCCCCAGCCGATGGTCCTTTCTCGTGGCCGCCAGCCGCCATGGCCTCTTTCGCCACCTTGCAGTCTGCCTTGATCCGTGGACCGGTTTTGGCCATGCCGGATTTTCGACAGCCGTTCATCGTGGAATGCGACGCCTCCGGCTCCGGCGTAGGAGCTGTCCTGATGCAGGCCGGCCGCCCGATAGCTTATTTTAGCCGCGCCTTCTCGACGGTCGTCCGCAGCCGCTCGCCTTACGAGAACGAGTTGATGGCCTTGGTATTGGCCGTGCAGCATTGGAGGCCGTACCTGTTGGGCCGACCCTTCATCGTCCGCACTGATCATCACAGCCTCCGGTATCTGCTGCAGCAGAAGATCGCCACGCCGACACAGCAACTGTGGGTTTCCAAGCTTCTGGGATATGATTTTTCGATCGAGTTCCGGTCAGGGAAGACCAACCGCGCGGCGGACGCGCTGTCCCGTCACCCTCAGGCTTTGGAGTTAGCCGCCATTTCCCGACCGGTTTGGGACGACGCCACCATTTTGCAGCAGGAGGCGGAGGCCGACCCCCACTTGCTTGCGATCCGCACGACCTTGCTCGCCGACCCCGCGGCACGGCCACCGTACTCGTTGATCGGAGGACGGCTATTTCATCGGGGCCGCCTTGTTCTCTCTGCTTCCTCGACCCGCATCCCGCTCCTTCTCGCAGAGTTTCATTCGACGCCTTCGGGCGGTCACGCCGGCGCATTCCGGACCTACCGGCGGCTGGCCGCCTCCTTGTACTGGCCACACATGCTACGCCAGGTGAAGGCCTACGTGGCGGCCTGCCTTCCTTGCCAGAAGGCCAAGTACGAGACACTGTTTCCGAGCGGCCTGCTACAGCCTCTGCCGATTCCCGAGCGTGTCTGGGAGGACATAACGATGGACTTTATCACACGGCTGCCGCGGTCGAACGGGTTTGACTGCATTCTCGTGGTCGTTGACCGGTTGACGAAGTATAGCCATTTCATTCCGTTGCGCCACCCCTATACAGCAGCAACCGTGGCCGATAGTTTCATTTCCGAGATCGTACGCCTTCACGGTTTTCCACGCTCCATTGTGAGTGACCGGGACCCGCTCTTCCTTAGCAGTTTCTGGACGTCCCTTTTCCGTCTTCAGGGCACCCGGCTCCGGATGAGCACCGCATACCACCCGCAGTCGGACGGGCAGTCCGAAGTGCTCAACCGCTGTCTGGAGACTTACCTCAGATGCTTCATCGGTGAGAGGCCAGGCTCATGGGCGAAGTGGCTCTGTTGGGCGGAGTATTCCTACAACACCTCCTACCACCATTCGGCCAACACCTCGCCGTTCGAAACAGTTTATGGCCGGCCTCCTCCCTCGATCCTACGACATCTTCCAGGCGAATGCCCCGTGGCCAGCTTGGCCGACCACCTTCATGATCGAGATACCATTTTGGATAGCCTGAAGCACCACCTCCGCCGGGCTCAGGCAAAGATGATCTCTTTTGCCAACCGGAAGCGCCGGGACCTTTCCTTCCCGGTGGGTGAACGAGTTTTCATCAAGCTTCACCCCTACCGCCAGCTGACCGTCGCCCGCCGCACCTGCCCCAAGCTGGCCCCACGTTTTTTTGGTCCCTTTGAGATTATCAGCCGCATCGGTGCTGTGGCCTATCGCCCGCGCCTACCAGATCAGAGCCGGATCCATCCGGTTTTCCACGTTTCTCAGCTCCGCCGAGTCATCGGCGACCACCCTGTTACCGATCACATCCCAGCGGACATCGAGCACTCCGACTCCCTACCGCTGTACCCGGCCTCGATCGTGGATCGGCGCCATCATACCCCAGGGGATCCTCTTCCAGACGAGATTCGAGTCGCATGGCGCGACCGACCACTCAGCTCCGCAACTTGGCTTCTGCGGGACGACTTCCGGCGCCAGTTTCCGGATTATTGCCTTGAGGACAAGGCAAATTTTCCAGACGGGGGTATTGTTACCGACTTACGGGAGGCGGATCCACCATGGCGGGTGTACGCACGGCGAGCTCGTGGGGCGGGAGACACAGGAGCAGCACGGGAGCCGGTATCGCCAGGCGACAACACCAGCGACAGCGGGATAGCCGACAGCATGGGGCTACCGCCCGGCGACAGCGGGCGCGACAGCGGGACCGGTTCTGGCTTGGGCGAAGAGCAGGTTTAGAAGTTTTATTAAGTTGAGCATGGGGTATTTTGGGTATTGTAATGTGGGAGGCCTCATAGTATAAGAGGTCCTCCTAATGACCTAATGTATTATCTTTTGATCAAGCAATTTATGTGGGGGCTGATCCCTCTTCTTCCTCCTCCCAACCCTAACTTCTTCTCTCAATCTCCTCTCCCCTCTTCCTCTCTTGCTCTTCGGAACCCGTAGTGGTAACATCGTGTTTCAGATTGAACGAGAGATTGTGGCTGTAACTGTCACGACCCGTCTCGACAAAAGTCAGAGTGCGTTTCGGGGCGGGCTGTGATGCCACAAACATGGGCGGAAGGAAAATCCATGCCTGTTAGGCGCGAGATGAGATACTGATAAATAGTTTTAAAATAGTTACTTTTGAGTAAAACATATCGATTTATTGCGGCAGTTTCCGCCTAACAGACATGGATTTTTCCTTCCGCCCATGCCTGTGGCATCATGACCCGCCCGAAGCGCACTCTGACTCTTGTTGAGACGGGTCGTGACAGTAACCCAAGGGGATCGCTCGATCCAGGAGTATGCCGCAGATCTAGAGCGACTATGGACAGACTATGATTATTTCTCACCAGCCGCATGTTGCAAAGACCCTGGATGCACGAAAGGGGAGCAAGATGCTCAGCAGAGGACTATGCACTTTATGAGGGGGTTGAACCCGACATTTGAGCAAAGGAGCGCAATGTTGCTCGCTCAGCCAAAAATTCCTACCTTGGATGAGAGGATCTCAACTATGGTGCAGGAGGAGAGCCGAATTAAGCTTCAGTCTGGTACGACTACACCCACCGAGGTGAAATCAGACCTAGTGGTAACCAATTCTGGACACACATGATACAAGGGTGAGACACGACAGTGTTATAATTGTGGCGAGATAAGTCATTTGCGACTGGCTTGCCCCAAGCCACCGAAAGAGCGGGATGCAGGTGGACCGGGAAAAGGAGGCTACCGCGGTTGAGGTCGTGGTGGGCGCAGAGGTGGTGGAAGAGGAGGTTACCATGCGAATCTAATGATAGCCGAAGGTGAGGTAGACGGAAGTATGACTGATATAAGTTACTCATAGGAACAGGAGATCATGAACGCTTACTCTCAGTTGATGCAGAGAAAGCAAAAGGGTGTGATGGATGACGCACTCACTCCAGTTTCATCAAGGGGTAACATTGCCTCGTTCGCTCATTCAACCTCAGGTACAGATGAAACTCTTGCCCTCACAGCTATATCCAATACTAGATCACCAGATTGGATAGTCGATTCGGGTGCTTCTCGACATGTCACTGGGGATGCTAGGGAATTCCTTTCGTATACTCCCCTAGTAGTCCCAGAGAGAATTCAAACTGCCGATGACACAACTCAACCAGTGGTTGGTAAGGGTACCGTGCAATGTACCAATACTTTGACCCTGTCCAATGTTTTGCATGCTCCATCCTTTCTTGTGAATCTCCTATCCATTAGTGCCATCATATCTCAACTAAAATGTGTTGTTTTATTTGATATTCCGAAGGTGATTTTCCAAGAGAAGGAAACCGGCAGAAGACTTGGGACTGACACATGACATAGTGGCTTGTGGTATCTGGATAAGGAAAGTATGGACTCAACTCTTTCAACACTCGTAGAAGATGCTGCAGGAGTCGGAAGGAGCATATAAGAATTGCTTCTTCTTTATCATCGACGCTCGAGACATCCCTCTTTTCATGTTTTAAGTCAGTTGTATCCCACTTTATTTGAGAAAGCTAATCGTAATAAACTTGTCTGTGACGCATGCGAGTTTGGGAAACACACTAGAAACTCTTATTTCAGTTCGGATAATAAAAGTGTTGCTCCTTTTGATTTAATACATTCTGATGTTTGGGGACCTTGTCCCTTAACTACTGTGAATGAGTTTCGTTATTTTGTGTCTTTCATTGATTGCTTCTCTCGTGTGACCTGACTTTACCTGATGAAAAATAAAAGTGATGTGTTTGCATGCTTTAAGGATTTCCACAAAGAGGTTCAGACTCAATATGGTGTAGTTGTAAAAGTGTTGAGGTCTGACAATGGGACAGAGTACACCAACAAAGCATTTGGAGAGTACTTGTCCTCACATGGAATACAACATCAAACGGCTTGTCTGTACACTCCAGAGCAGAACAGTGTAGCGGAATGGAAGAACAGACACCTTTTGGAAGTGACTTGGAGCATGATGATATCGATGAAGTTGCCAAAGTACTTGTGGGGGCAAGCTGTTCTTACAGCAACATATTTGATCAATCAAATGCCCTCACGAGTATTAGAATGGAAGTCCCCAATTGAGATACTACGAGAGAAGAATGGAGATATTCTTCCACTCAAGACCTTCAGTTGCGTGTGCTTCGTACAGGATCGGAGACCAAATGTGAGAAAGTTGGATCCAAAGGGGTATGTGTGTTGGAGCCTGGTAGAGAGAAAATTACTCATTAATATGGATGTCACATTTATGGAGTTTGAACCATATTACTCCTCTCCGGTTGACTCACCTCTTGAGGACCCGCCTGTTACGGGCGATATGAGGCGAGAAGGGGAAGATATCAGTAGTAATAAGAGGCTGATAATAAGTATTACTTGCCCTCCTGTACAGAAAGGTGCGGAATTGACTATTGCGCCAGTACATGAGGAGAATAAATCTGCCATTGATGAACATCAGGTTCAGGGGGAGCTGAGAGTGTATACATGAAGAGTCCAGCAGAATGAAGCTACAATGCCTACAATGTCACTTGTGTCGAGTTCCGTGTCTTCTGCTACTCTGACTCCTGAGACACCTACTCTATCCATTTCAACCTCCGAATCCACAGGTGTTATAATTCCTCCATTTCCTACCTTTTCCCCTATACCGGTAAGGCGGAGTTCCCTCAGGAATGCAGGAGTCTCACCTGATCGGTATGGATTTTCCCATGATATTACCCAATTTGTCTCTTACTCTAAAATATCACCTATACATGGAGCATTCATTGCATCTTTAGACAATGTCTCTATTTCTAAGTGTTGGCAGGTTGCTAAGGAAGATCCACAGTGGAAAGCTGCAATGCTAGAAGAACTCGGGGCATTGGAAAAGAATAACACCCGGAATCTTGTATCTCTACCACTTGAAAAAAAGGCGGTTGAATGCAAATGAGTTTTTACAGTGAAACAGAACCCGGAAGTTCAGGTTGAGCGCTACAAAGCCCGATTAGTTGCAAAGGGGTATAACCAGACTTATGACATCGACTACGATGAGACTTTTGCACCCGTCGCAAATTTGAGCATAGTGCGGACACTGATATCTTTGGCGGCAAATTGGGGATGGAAACTACACCAGCTGGACGTGAAGAATGCCTTTCTTCACGGGGACTTGTTGGAAGAAGTTTACATGGAGGTACCACCGGGCTTTGGCACGAGGCAAACAATAGGGAAGGTGTGTAGACTCAAGAAGTCACTTTATGGACTGAAGCAGTCTCCTCGAGCCTGGTTTGACAGGTTCAGGAGGGCCTTGGTAGCTATGAGATATCAACAGACCAATGCGAACCATACAGTGTTCTTTCAGCAACGAGGAGCTCACATTACAATACTTGATGTGTATGTGGACGACATGATCATCACAGACGATGATGAAGGTGAAATTACTCAGTTGAAGAAGAAATTGAGAAAGGAATTTGAGGTGAAAAACTTGGAGCAACTAAGGTACTTTCTTGGGATTGAAGTAGCCCACGGTGCAGAAGGGATTATTCTATAGCAATGGAAATATGTGTTGGATCTGCTCAAAGAGACGGGTATGCTAGGGTGCAGACCTGCAATTGCTCCCATTGATCAAAAGTCCAAGTTTGGTGCTGAGGCAGGAGAGCCAATTGATAAAGAACGGTACCAGAGGTTGGTAGGCCGCTGATTTATCTGGGTCACACCCGCCCCGACATATCGTTTGCCATAAGTGTGGTGGCCCGCTATATGCATGATCCTAGGGAGGGTCACATGGATGCTGTATATCAGATTCTCAGGTACTTAAAGAGTGCACCAGGAAAGGGACTGATCTTCAGAAGGAACGGGCATTCAAACATCGAAGGCTATTGTGACTCTGACTGGGTTAGTTGCGTTGATGACAGAAGGTCAACGTCTGGATACTGCATGTTTGTAGGAGGCAATCTAGTCTCTTGGAGGAGCAAAAAGCAGACAGCAGTTGCAAGGTTTACAACCGAAGCAGAGTACAGAGCCATGGACTTAGGTGTGGGAGAATTGTTGTGGTTGAAATCCATGCTAATGGAACCCAAGATAGACCAAGGAGGGCAGATGACATTATGATGTGACAACAAGTCAGCCATTAGCATTGCAAATAACCCTGTCCATCATGACCGAACGAAACATATAGAGATCGACAGGTTCTTTATCAAGAAGAAACTGGATAATGAGGTGCTCAAACTAGGATATATTGATACGGAGGAGCAAGTGGCTGATTGTCTAACTAAAGGACTCAGCTCATTTGATTTATCCAGGTTAGGTGACAAGATGTAGTGAATATCTTTCACCCACCTTGAGGGGGAGTGTTGGTGTGCGTTTAGCGCTGAGTGGTGTGCGGTTAGCGTCTTCCCTCTTTTTGTAATTAGCCCCACATCTCCAATCAGGAATTAGATTCCCCCTTGTGTGTGTATAAATAGGGGATCAATGTAAGAGGAATAATGAATTTTAAGAGTGAATAAAACGAACCTTTATTCCATTTTCTACACCGACGCAACAAATTGGGTCGTTAAGCTCCTCGGCTATGACTTCACCATTGAGTTCTGCCCGGGGAAGGCGAACCGGGCGGCCGAGGCTCTCTCCCGTCAAAGCCAATCTCCGGAACTCTCGGCCGTCTCTCGGCTTGTTTGGGAAGAAGCAACTACCATCCAACATGAAGTGGAGGCCGATCCCCATTTGAACGCCATTCAGACGGCCCTCCGACGGCGTGGCTCACCCGCCCTACTCTCTCGTGGGAGGTCGACTGTTCTTCAAGGGTCGCCTCGTCCTCGCGCCCTCGTCACCTAGCATTCCCCGTCTCCTCGCTGAGTTCCATGCTTCACCCTCCGGGGGGCACGCCGGGGCCTTCCGCACGTACTGCCGCTTGGTGGCGTCTCTTAGTGGACTCGCATGTTTCCGCAAGTCGAAGCCTTCGTGGCCGCATGCCTCACTTGTCAAAAGGCAAAATGCGAAGTCATGTTCCCGGGCGGACTCCTCCAGCCGCTCCCTATTTCAGACAGGATTTAGGATGATGTCGCCATGGATTTCATCACACGGTTACCGCGCTCACAAGGGTTTGACTGCATCTTGGTGGTAGTGGACCACCTATCCAAATACGGCCACTTCCTCCCTCTTCGCCATCCCTACACCGCCACCGTTACAGAGAGCTTCATCAACGGTGCATAGAGCTTCCTCAACGGTGTCGTGCGACTCCATGTTTTCCCACAGTCGATTGTGAGTGACTGTGATCCACTGTTTTTGAGCACATTTTGGACTACACTCTTCCGGCTTCAAGGCACCCGCCTCCGCATGAGCACCACGTATCACCCGCAAACAGATGGCCAATCCGAAATCCGAAATCCTCAACCCTTGTTTGGAAACGTACCTTCGCTGCTTTGTTGGGGTCTTGGAGAGCAACCCCAGAGATGGGCCAAGTGGCTCAGTTGGGCTGAATATTTCTACAACACGACTTACCACCAAGCGGATGGTACGACCCCGTTGGAGATCGTCTACGATCGCCCACCTCCATCAATCGTCCGCCACCTTCCCGGGGAATGCCAAGTGGAAAGCCTTGTCAACCACCTATGCGACCGGGACTCCATCCTTGACCAACTGAAACACCACTTACGACGGGTTCAACGGAAAATGACGTCCTTTGTGAACCAGAAGAGGAGAAATCTTTCCTGCCGCCCCTTCCAAAAGTTGGCTCCTCGGTTCTTCGGACCATTTGAAGTCATCGCTCGAATTGGCGCAGTTGCTTACCTTCTTCGCCTCCTTAGCGGAAGCCTCATACACCCGGTTTTTCATGTCCTCAGCTGTACTGTGGTTGGAGTGCACCCTACCGTGGACCACATTCCAGCCGACATCGATCTCTCCGGCGAAGGAGCTTACTACCCCGCCAAGATACTTGGCCGCTACCACCACCTTCCGGGTGACACCGGTCCGGAGGAAGTCCTTGTGGTTTGGCTCAATCGTCCGGAATCCGACTCTACATGGCTGCCCCGGGATGACTTCCGCCGCCAGTTTGCCGACTATTGCCTTGATGCTTGAGGACAAGGTAAATTTTCCAGATGACGGTATTGTTACGAGCGTGCATGAAGAGGCTTTTCCGTAGAGGGTCTACACGCGCAGGAAGGCATCGACACGTAGCCCACCGACGTTGACCGCGTGAACCACTGCTATTTAAATATTTTCGTTTTGATGTTATTTATGTTTTTACTATTCACACACCTGAACTCTCGCTATTCGCACTCCGCTGTTATAACGGGAGTTGTATGTTTTCAATTAGAGTTATCTTGGATGAATCTAACGATTAGGGCTTCTCCCTAAGGTTTCTTCTCCTCTCTTCCTCCTTTCGCCCCTACCGCAGGTCCTCCCTTGCCGGATTCTTCCCCGGGATACCTAGTAGCCAATCAGTCCAATGAGGCTTAAATAGAGATTGTCAACCATTCAAAATTAAACTAATTGTAATTGAAATAAGCCCGACTCTTAAAAGAGAAATGAAACAATGGAAGATAACCCAAGTAGAGTTAAGTTAAACTGGCCAAACAGTTAAAAAGAAATAAAATAATTATAATGAAATTATTTTATTGTGCGCGCTTACCTCAAGTTTAGTTGCCGCTCTTCCTTGCCTTGCTCCAGAATGCGTCCATAACATATTGTTAGATAATTACAACTTGTAGGGCTTTATTTGGAACCATCATATAGCATGGCGTTTTTTACTTCCACGCTATTAAATCTTGCGACTCTAGTTTGTCTTTGAGTGTATAACATTTTATTTATACTGTTATCGAGCACTATGTTCAAAACCTTGCGATCATCTTTTATATGCGAGCTCTTGCCAACTTGCACTGACATAATTATATGCTAGTATAAATTTCCTAAATGACAATAATTGTTTTTTTCCCTTAATATGCATAATATTTTGACATTGAATTGTTTGTGTAAAATCTTCTCATAACAAGGATACTCACATAATTATATTTTTTCTTCTTCTAGCTGCTTTTGAAAGTTTAATCTACCTTTCAAACAGGTGTTTTTGAAAATAGGTCAAATGCAATTCTTAAATGCAAGTTTGATGACAAAATAGAGGCTAGTTCTGCCAAAATGTACTTCCATTACTATGGACAGCTGCCTCATCAACAGAATATGTTGCAAGACTATACAAGGACAGGTTAAGCAAATGTACTATTTTCTGTTGTCTGCAGGATTCTGATGCCTATGGCACCACTTGTTGCAGATAAACTTTCCGGTGGACTAAAAATTATGTGATTATATCTATGCGAAATGCTTGTAAATCACTCAATAAAGTAAACCCGCCTGATTATTTACTATTCCACTTTCAGGAACTTATTTTGCTGCAGTGATTGAAAATTATGCTGACTTCAATGGACGCATTGTGGTGGATGTTGGCGCTGGTAGTGGTATCCTTTCCTTATTCGCTGCCAAGGTCTTTTATGACAAAGATCTCAAAAATACTTGTTACAATTGAAATGTATTTTTTATATTTAAATCGTCCATTAATATTATACCTAAAGCTTTAATGGTAATATTCAGGCTGGCGCCAAACATGTTTATGCCGTTGAAGCATCAGAAATGGCAGAATATGCCTGCAGGCTGATTGCTGGAAATCCATCTCTTGGGAAAAGGATAACAGTTTGTATATGTTCTATTTTCATTACATTTAACTTTTTGCTCTACTTCCAGGTAGCTTTGTAGATTTACATGGCAATAGTAAACAGGTCATCAAAGGTAAAGTTGAGGAGGTTGAATTGCCTGAGAAGGCTGACATTTTGATTTCTGAACCGATGGGTATGATTTTGTGGTTATCTATTTTCTTACTATTACAATAAATATATTTAACTTTGTGTAAAGTCGTATGTAATTTCCTTATCATTAGCATGCTGTTAAAATGGAAAGATTGAATTATTTATGCTTTGGATCCTCTATATGTAGCAACTTTATAGAATATTCTATGTAACAAAGTTTCTATTTTGAACAAGACCAAGTTCATTGAACACTTATGACTCTAAATTTTTTTGGGAGCATCAAATGCATTGCGAAATTTCTCCACAATAGTTATGCCAATATCATAAGGTCCATGAAGCAACAACATGAGAATAAGGTGTGCGAGGAGAGAGCTATCTTGTTCAGTAGAATAGTGAATGGGATCTTATAGAAGAGAAGTGGCAAGTGCTTCAATATTCCTACCTGTCGTATTATATGGTGATGGAAAAATTTGTACACTGATTATAATTCTCTAAGATTGTGGATTCATTAACCCTTTTTCATATTCGGTTGGCCAATACTTAATTAACTGGGTTGAATAATTCTATACTAGCATTGGGCTATGTTGCTTTGAACTTTTTTTTGCATTGCAATATTAACATAGGGTAGGTCTAACAAGGTATCAGAAGGCTAATTGAAATGACTATATGAATTTTACAATATCCGATAGTGACACATGCAATAAAAGAACATTATAAATAATATTACGCTGTCCACAATCAAGTAGATTCTCTAATAAGGAAATATGTATGGCAGTGCACATGCGAGAGTGTTAAACATCAAATGCATACATGAAGTAAACCCAATACGCCACAATAATTTGATAGGGATCCCCGTTTGAGATCTCGTGCGTGGTCGGGAGACGTAGAAATCCTAGAGGACGTTGGAGTTCCCCTTCTTGGACCCACGAGAACCTATCTCGACAATGGAGGGTGTCCAGCGGAGAGGGAGGAGAGGATGGCTCCGGCGCTGGGGCGGAACGTGCGGCTTGCAGACGATTAAGGCAGGGGATGGATTGGTAATAGGAGTAAGAGAGAGAGAGAGAGAGAGAGAGAGAGGAAAGGTTATATTAATTTTTGCATAAAATCAAACCATCCCTCCACCTCCACCACATAACCGGTGGACACATAATAAAACCCCATTTGTCCTTTGTTTCCCCAAAATGCCCCCTCACTAGGCTTAACACAATGATGTCCAAAATTAACCCGCTCCTGCAATTAAAAGACGCAACATTAAAAGATAAAACTTGCAGGATTCATTCATTGCGGGTTCGTGCGCGATGTTGGTATGTGACTCCCTTATGTGTCGTATGGCATGATCCCCATCACATACATTGTTCATGACCTGCTCTGTCAACATCGTGTTGTCAATTGAACCATTTTTGTGGGTTGTTACTTCACTGTATATCTGTAATATCTTTCAAAAATTTTCAGGCACCTTACTAGTAAATGAAAGGATGCTGGAGTCATATGTCATTGCAAGAGATCGGTTCCTTGTCCCAGATGGAAAAATGTTTCCTTCAATTGGGAGGTCAGCATGCTTTCTGGAAAATCATTTGTATAGGCATGCTTCACTATGTTTCCCTATTGTTATTGAATATATGACTATGACATCTATCTTTTCTGTAGTCTGATTGAGGAAGTGCTGGCATAAGTTAGCTATAAAATTGTTCTGTTATGAAAGTTCAAGGAACCAACGAAGCACCTACGCAGTGGTGGCTTGGCTTTGGCTGAATGAAAAGTCTAATTGATAGTTGGATTGGCCTAACCTTACTAAATTAAGCACATTGGGTTTGATATGAATTGATTGCTCAATATAGTATTCATTGGAAAATGCATTGTTGACTACTATAGTTATTATACTAGTAAAAATCTTATATCAACTACTTCTCCCTTAATCATTCTCGGATAACTACCTCCAGTTAGAGTTCCAATTAATGCAAGCGATAGTTCCTGCAAAGAATGAGAACTACAATCCTCATTATGTTTGCTTCTAGCTACTTTGAGAGATATTACATTTGATTTATTTAGAGGGGAAATGCTCTTGGTAAAGCTTTTACACTGGACAGACCATTTTTGGATGGATGCCACCAGGCCCACCACCTCACCACAGATGATTTCCAGTACACACCCTTAGACTTATGCTGAGGAGAATAAAGTACAATGTTGACACTAAGGCCCCTTTTTGAGCGGCCTTTTGAGAGCACATGATGATATTTTTAAAGAAGCCTCTCTAAATGCCCCACCATCCGGCCACCCCGTCGCTGGTAGCTGCTACCTTCCCGATTCCGTCCGACCATCCAGCACCGTTTCCCCCCATTCCATCAGCCTCCCATCTAATCCACTCCATAAGCACTTGACCAGTCCACCTCCAAACTCAATCCCGCCTACTGCCACCTCCAGCCCCGATTCCTTCCCCCCATCGTGACTCCCGACCCCTCCCCTTTCAGATACAACCACATTTCCCCTGTTACCAACGCAGCAGTCGCCACCCACTTGGAGTCAGCAGCCCTTGGATCCCTACTTTTATATAATTATTATATGCCATGTTTTTGTGAAATCGCTTGGTTTGCAGGACTTATTCGATGCGCACTTAAAATACTTGCGCCTCAATTCCTTGTGAATTAACGTTGTCTTTTCTAATTGAATTTTCTGTGAACGAATGTGCTCATGACTAGGCTATATTCTAATTAATTGTTTACTGCTAATTTATAATCGGATTGTTTCTATTGCATTTGCATTCATGTTAGGATTTGTCGGTAAGTGCACTTCATTCCACCTAGGGTTGCATTTTAGGACATCCACATTTACAATCTACCCCTGCATCACTTTGTTGAACAATAAAATTCAGGAGGTATTACAATCCTTTTGGTATATACGGGTGACATCATCATAAATGAGAGATATGAAAAAGTAAGAGATCTTATCTCTCAACAAAAGTATGCAAACATCTTCCCAACGAAACATGAAAGCTTACATGTTGATAGGTCCTAATCACAAATTCAGGGTAGGAAAGAGGATAAGGCTGTGGATAGAGTGATGCATTAATGCTTAGTAGCCTAGTAGGGAGGCTCATCCAATCTTCTTTAGGCTAATTTCATGTTTATGTACATTGCTTATTTCCTATCATTCTAATCCATACGAGTTATGACGCATTGCTTTCCAAGATATTAAACACACCTTGTATA
Organism: Dactylorhiza incarnata; assembly: GCA_033032865.1. Taxonomy (NCBI): domain Eukaryota; kingdom Viridiplantae; phylum Streptophyta; class Magnoliopsida; order Asparagales; family Orchidaceae; genus Dactylorhiza; species Dactylorhiza incarnata. The sequence goes on along the minus strand of JAWHQI010000110.1, from coordinate 4,838,176 downwards.
TAAAAATAATTGCACTTTCACTGTTTGCTTTATTGCAGTTCCATCTAACATTATCATGCACCCAAAGTATTTTTCTCCTATTTGTTTTACTGTAGTGCATTTTATTGCAAAATGTCTACTCTCCAGTCTGAATCTCTTCTTGGTATACAGTTATGCCCAATGTTTACACCTAAAAACACTCACATTTACTAAACTAAATAGGTCCATCTTGACAGCGAGTCTCAGTTTTTTCCATATAAATGAAACACTACTGTTGACTTTCATTCTAAGCTCGTTAAAAACCAAGTTTGACGTAATGTCGTGCAAGTTTTACCCGTTTTTCACTCTTGCAAGGAATTTTAACGTTGTCCTGCATTTAATATGATTTTTGTCATTAATCTAAAGTTTTTATCTGTTTATTTATTCTCTACTTTTCTGGCAGTGATAGCACTATTGTTCATGTATGTGAAGTAATCATGTCATTAGGTTTATCCCAATTTATATCTTTAGATTTAATGTGTTTTTTAATTTCAGTTTTGCTCTTGTAGGATACACATGGCACCTTTTAGTGATGAATATCTCTACATTGAAATTGCTAGTAAGGTAATTGTAGGAATGTATCTTGCTTTTCATCTTGTTTTTTTCCCTATCCTTTTCCATGTATTGTAGAATTTTTTCCTCTTTATCCACATTCTAATCATACTATTCAAATACATTCTCTTGAAACATGATTGCTCAACTGGGGTGATTTTATAGTGATCTTAGAGCCCCATGCCTGTTTTTATCTGGCGGTTTAAGTTGAGCAAAAAATGTTGGATCTTCCATCAAGTTGGTTTTGGCTAAGTGAGTTCGGTTTTTGCAACTTTACTTAAAGTTGTTGTGATAGCTAACACCATTTATCTGAATTGAAATTCGAAGGACAACACAGATCTTTTGATGTGATGAGGTTAAAGTTTCTTCGCATGCACTTTATTTTCAATGTGACTGTTTTCTGAGCTTTGTTAATGTTGAATAGTTTTGGTGTTTTGCGACCTATAAACTTAAAGATACTGGGTAAGCCGTTAGACCATGGTAATTAAATCAGTTTTTTAAGTTATTACCATTTGTAGGGTGCAAAAATGTAGTCTTAAAATCTTAAAAATGCAAACTGATGTTAGACTGTCAGCTACAATAATTTATGTTAAAACTATTTTTTGTTACTAAATGAACTTCTGCAAGTTTTTGTGCATGATTCGTTTTGGCTATTGGTAATGTGATTAAGGCACTCATATCGCATGTCATAACCAGTCTGTGAATTTTGCTTATGTTTGGGTGCTTGGATTAATTATTATGAAATGAATAACCATCTCCATCAATGCCTTTTCCCATGATTAGCAGATTACCCAGCTCAATGGAAAGACTGCTTACTTCTATTCTCGGCTAATATCAACCTGAAATCATAAAATTTAAGTTGGCTTCAAAATTTTGAATAAATATGACGGTGAAAATATGTAATAAAACCTACATAAATGACTAATTATTGATATGCAAATTTTAGAACAAGTCATATACATAGACCGAGAGCGCCACTTCGGAAAGAGTAAGATGCACCTTTCAGATCACCTGGACTAGCGCATCACCAATCTCGTTTATCGTAAGGAGATAGCATGAGGAGCTCATAGGTCTACTTGCTCTTACCGAACTACAACCACTCACTATTGCTATATCTTTCATCCTTTGTTGATAGTTGTCTAACACTCGCCAATTGTGGAAATTTTAGCATAGGTCATAAACATGGGCCGAGAGCGCCGTTGAGGAAAGATGAAGCTACACCTTGCGGATCATCTCGACTAGCCCATCACAAATCTCGTTTATCACAAGAAGATATCGCGAGGAGTTCTTTGGTCTAGTTGCTCTTGTCGAACGACTACCACTAACTACTGCTATATCTTTCATCCTTTGGTCATGGTTGTCTACAACAGCCGGCAATTGTTCTTAGAATTGCTCTAATGGTGTTGGAGCCAAGAATTCGACTTGCTAGAAGTTCAGACTAGAGTATGACCTAAGGCTTACTAGTTCACCAAAGACTATCACTGACACATGATGAGAAGGAAAAGGACAAGAATCTTATTACTTAAATGGTGTGTTATGTTACAACGTGGAGGTCCTACCCCATATCCAAAAGTGTATATGAACTCCTCCTCCCGAACCAAGTGTTGTGTGTGGTCGGGGAAGACAAGCGAGGTCGCTTTAATCTAGGCGAGGTCCTCCACAAACTGTTAGTTCTGCCCTCTTCTTATTACAATGGGTCATATTTATAGGTCCACTTGCTACAATAACTGTCCATCAACAGTAGCTTGAGTTCCGCTACCAGGGTCTTTGTTTATACTTCTACTGCCAGCAATTGTACTCACCTACACATCATTGCCCAAATTAGGAACTGCACATGTTGCTAAGTGCAAAGACGAAGATATCACCATGGCTGATTTTTACCAACTGATATTGGTGACAGTCCCACCATCTATGTGGCTCCTTTCTAGGGAATATACCTCTCTCTCTCTCTCTCGGGGACAAGATCCTTTTTTAGGAAGGTGTGTTGTTATGTCTACAAGACCCATTATAGACCGTGAGGGAGCATCAACTCAGTTAGTGCTCGAGGGGTATTTTGGGTAGTTACTATTAATAGCTTGTGTTGATTTGTAACTTCTATTAAGGGGAGTAATATTATGTGTTTTGGGGTTATCTGGGTTCATTGGTGTTTTGAGGTTCTCTTTGAGAGAAGGCTCTTTGGGAGAAATAACCCTTAAGAGGATCTCATCTGATGCGTATCTGTGGGAACAATCCTAATACAGTTATCTGTCTCTTTAATTAAGATAACATAATAATAAAAAAACAAGACTAAATTGTACTCTTAAATACAATAATAATATAGGACTCAAAACTTCATCTAGCCCACCCAACCAGATTCCCTTGGGCTGGTCAATCACCTGCTCCAGTATGATGATCCAATGTCCCAAATTTATCAGGCCACGGTCTTGTGCCCTAGGTGCCCAGTTGAAGATATCTTTTCTCATGGATTTCTGAATCCTGATGACATCATGCTCAATCTAAGTAGTGTATTTTGTGAATGAACAATTTTGCAATCTCTATCTTTTGATTGAACCATTGAACGAACAAGATCGTTTTAATCTACGCTTGATCAAGACCCGGATCATTCAACATGTGAGTATGTTTGTGTTAAGGGCCTCCTTCGGGGCTTCGTTGGCGGTGGAGGCGGAGATAGAATAGGGAGCCGAGCTCGATCTGCGGAGAAAGCGAGGAGAGTGGAAGAAGGGGGGTCATGCTCAACCCTAACCCTATAAATGGGGGATGAAAAGGAGAACTAGAGAGAGGGAGAAGAACTTGAGAGAGAGAAGAGAAATGATTTAATTCTTTCATATCCCTTACATGACCCAAGGGTCCCTTATATAGGAGCCCGATGGCATGGGCGTAAATGCCCAATAAAAGAAAACTGCACCACAATAAACATCCAGACTCATAACTACGACTCAACTCGATACGACTCGACGCGTACACTCGACTCGATACAACTGACTCAATGCCTAACTACTTATAATAATATAACCGCTAGATAACTGACGACAAGGGACCCTTAACATTCCACCCGTTCTTCAAATCGAGCTTGCCTTCAAGCTCGAAAGGTCTTAGATGGCCTGATCCTCGGGCTCTTTGATTTCCCGCCATAACAACTCCTGGTAGCGTGTCGCTACCGCGAAGGCAACGTCGAGTGGCGGGGCGTCAACATGCTCCTAGGTGTCATTAAAGACTGCATGGAGATGGCGTGACAGAGTCACGTGCAGAGGGGTGGATGCCAGGAAGATCTGGAGTTGGGGCGAGTGTACCCGGCGGACAGTCGAGGGCGACGAAAGACCGGTTTGTAGGTGAGCTGTGGCGATGAGTAGTGGGGGATCCTGATACGTATTTGCATTGGGGAACACGTCTCACGCAAACGCTCGGACGTTCGGCCTCACCTTGCGGGATTCATTCAACGACTTTTTCCTTTATTGTATTATTTAAGTGTTTTGTCTTGTTTTAAGGGGATCCATCTATATAAGGATCCCTAGGGGTGGAGTCTTGTCATCTTCTTAGTCTTAGAGTCCCGAACTCTCTTTGGAGAGAGGAGTGCTTGGGAGGGCCCAACCTCCAGGTGCTTGGCGGAGCTTGCCTCTCGATTGTATCTTTGCGTTTGTTTAATGCAATGCAATTTCAGTGTCCTCGTTTTTGATACGACTACGGCGTATCAACTAGTCCGACCTGCCGCTCGTTTAGGGTTTCTGCCCCTAATCAGATCCTTATTTCTGCCACCTCGTCTGCTTCCAGTCTTCCACGATCCCGCACGCTCAGCCCGCTCCGTCTTCGTCGACGTCCACGACACCCATCTTCCGCGTTGTTCCTGCAACCGAGCCCTCCCATCCGCAGCTCGACGACGCTTCCGGGAATTCGCTCGCCGTCCGTCCACCCGCAACTCGATGACGCCTCACGGGATTTCGCACGCGACGACGCCTTTGACAGCTTCCTCCCTCGACGATATTGCCGCCTTACCGACTCCAGCATCCGATTCCCGCTTCGACCAACCTCCATGCGCCTGCCCCTCTTCCAGTGCACGATTCCAGTGCCTCTTCGGTTCTCGGCACCTCCAGCCAGTTTTTTCATCCTGACCAGCTATGCCCGACAGCACCCCAACGACTTGCCAACACTCATGCAGCCTTCCAGCGCCGCTCGTCACCCTCACAACCGTCCTGTGGCTCCAGTCGCAGTCCGAGAGTGCTCCTGTGGCTCCTGCAACATTCTGGCAGCGCTCCCGGGCTCATGCAGCAATCCGGCAGCCCTCCGGCGGCGCCTGCAGCATTCCGACAGCCCTTCTGAGCCTCATGTCGCTTTCTGGCGGCCCTTCCCCCTTTTCACCATGGCTCTCCTTCCAGAATCTGTGCATGCTCGCTACGAAAAAGTTGAAGCTGTCCTGGATACTCTCCTCGCCATGGCGCTTGAGCTTCGTCATCGTCTTCTTCCACATGCCCCCTTACAGCCCCGACCTGCCATTTTACTTCCCGGCGAGCCTCCTCCTCCCTCCATCCCACCGCCACCCCTCTGTGGGTCTTCGACCATTAGAATCGACGCCACTTCATTTTTCGACACCCCCTTCGTTCTCCGGCTGCCGACCGTGGCACACACCCCCATAGTTTCCCTCACCCTTTGATTCCCACCAGTTTCCCTCCCAGTCGCTCGCCTTCAGACATATCTGTGACAGAGGCTCCACCTGGCGCCTTGCCAATCTCACACGTCGCCATATGCTTTTTCTACTTCCCTCTGTTTCTTGAAGATCCCCACCCGCTTGTCAGCTCTCTTTTCGCCCGACTCTCACTTCCAACATCTCTCGAGCCTACTGTTATCCTACCCTCACATCTGTTCACTCTCCCACTTTGACCAGACTTCCCATCGGGTTTCCTTCCCACACTACCCACTCCTCATCGACCTAATCTCCGGCCTTACGGTCATCGTTCAGGATCTGAATGGGGCTCTGTCGTTCCTCTTCATAGCATCCGACCTCCGACCGAGGCCCTGGCCCAACTGGCATGCACTTCGCTCGACATTGCAGATGAGATATTTTGTCGGCAAAACATTGCTTCTCCTCTCAGGCAGTCGCATGTCAGCTTTGCAACAACCAACCCGCCACGACGCCTCTCCGCTTCTAATGTTTCACCAGAACCGCCCACCAGAGGAGCCGCCCGAGTCTCCACGTCGCGCTCATGGGATCCTTACCGCTTCGATCTTGAGGACAAGGTCAATTTTCAAGCCGGGGGTGTTGATACGTATTTGTATTGGGGAACACGTCTCACGCATACGCTCAGACGTTCGGCCTCACCTTGCGGGAGTCACTCAACGGCTTGTTCTTTTATTGTATTATTTAAGTGTTTTGTCTTGTAGTAAGGAGCTCCATCTATATAAGGAGCCCTAGGGGTGGAGTCTTGTCATCTTCTGAGTCTTAGAGCCTTGAACTCTCTTTGGATAGAGGAATGCTTTGGAAGGACCCAACCTCCGGGTGCTTGGCGACAACTTGCCCCTCGATTGTATATTTATGTTTGTTTAATGCAATACAATTTCAGTGTCCTCGTTCTTGATAGGACTACGACGTATCAACGTCGACTGGGGAATGGCCAACGAAAGCAACGGATCTACAGAGGTCGGCAGAGCAGGTGGACATAGTAGAGGTTGCAATATGGCGATTGGTGGCGGTGACACACTGGGACGACACCACCACGGGGCTTGAAGGCGACGATGCCGGTGGTGTAAATTGCGGGGCGGGAATCACGGGCGGCGATGGTGGGGAGACAAGAACTGCAGAGAGACGACGAAACTTCTGCGACCGTCGGTGGGAGTGGCGACCGCTCTAGTGGAATCGGCGGGGTAGTTGGAAGCGGCCTGCAGGGTCCGGCAATGTCATGGGTTGCAATGGCGTAATTGGCGGCCTTGGTGGAGGAGTCGCCGACATGGACCTATTGGTGAAGTCGGCGAGGTGTTACGACATGGATGCCTGATATGAAGCCATTAGTGAACGGAGGATAGCCGCATCAACAACGCTTATTTTCATGTCCATCATAATTAATTGATTAAGTCATTAATTCAATCAAGAATTAACTCATTAAATCAATTAATTAAATCCCTATGTGCAGAAGGGTGGGCGGCCTGAGGAAGAACCGATAGCCGAAAGTGTGCTCGGGTTGCTCGATAGAGGAAGGCGAAGGAGTGTGCATCTCTTTCGGGCATGGGAATCCGAAGACAGAAAAATTTACTGTAGGGCACAGGTCTCGAGAAAGGAACGAGCGCATGAAGCTCAAAAACAAAGACCCAATCTCGAAACAAAGGAGTTGTCGACTGTGTGGGCTCGAAACAGTGAAGAGCTAGCTGCAGGATTCCTCTGAGATCGATGGCTACTGTGTGGGGCTCGAAACAGGAAGAGCTCTGAGGAGGGAGGGCTGACGTGTGGGGCTTGACGCAGGACGCAACCGGTAGCTCTATCGAATTTGTCTATCCAAACTGCACGGTCGTTGATCCAACGACGCAGGAATCGTGCCCCGGAGTCGAGCGCAAAAACCGTTCGCAGGAAATAACGCGGTCGTCGATCCAAGTTGCGCAGAAATCGTGTGCAGGCTCACCGTGTGCAGGCTCCACTGTGCGCAGGAATCAACCGATTGCTCACCGATGGAAGACGATGGCTGGAGGGTCGACCGTAGGAAGGCACGCAGGGATCGTGACGAAGGAGCGGGGACGATCGTCTGATGCTGTTGCTGAAGGGTTTGATCTTCTGGGAAGGTGCCGTCGGTGTTAAGTGTTAACCTAGAACCACATAAAGGTTGCGTAAGGGAGCCGGAGATCCGAGGAAAGACACTCTGACACCATGTTGTTAAGGGCCTCCTTCGGGGCTTCATCAGAGGTGGTGGTGGAGACGGAGATACAATTGGGAGCCGTGCTCGATCCGTGGAGAAAGTGAGGGGAGAGGAAGAAGGGGAGCCGCGCTCAACCCTAACCCTAGAAATGAGGGATGAATAGGAGAACTAGAGAGAGAGGGAGAAGAATTTGAGAGAAGAAAATTTGATTTAATTCTTTCATATACCTGGCATGACCCAAGGGTCCCTTATATAAGACTCCGATGACATGAACGTAAATACCTAGTAAAAGAAAAACGCACCACACTAAACATCCAGACTCAACTGGCTCATAACTACGACTCGACTCGATACTACTCGACGCATACACTCGACTCGATACAACTTGACTTAATGCCTAAATATTCATAATAATATAACCGCAGATAATTGACAGCGTGGGACCCCTAACAGTTTGTCTAATCAGTCAGCCATAATAACAGTTCTCATCTTTGAATCTTGTTTAAAATATTTTTACTTAAAGCTTTACCTAGTCTGATATTCACAGATTTTAAACTTTTCTTCAAATAAGTACTTGTGTTGTGATGGTCCATTTGATTCAACTTCGGCATATGGTCTCTTCTAATTTATATTTAATATGGCCTTATTTCATTTCAGGCCCTTTTCTGGCAGCAACATAACTATTTTGCAGTTGATCTCACTCCATTGCATGATTCTGCATTCCAGGGATATTTCTCTCAGGTCTTCCCATCATTTTATTAGCTATAATATTTTATAGGAGTTTCCACGAAGTGATTGATGTTTTAGTCTTCATTGTAAATGTTCTCTTATGAAATTTCCATATTGCTTAATTCTCTTTCTTAAACAGCTGCCTGCAGATTAGGTTCCATATCATGCTGTATTATGATACATAAATTTAACATTTGGTGAGAACTTCATTGTGGGAGCTGTGTGCTGCAGTCCACTTGATTATTTTTTTTGCTGAATTGTAATATTTTTATTTTTTTTCTATATTTGTGTATATTCTGGTATTGTGCAAGACCAATGCTCTGGATGCTGAATGAAGGAAGCATGGTTATGTGCACATAAATCAAAATGGATTCTTGAGTCTGCCCTCTCTGATGTCTTTGGCTTTGATTTGAGGGCATGATTCCGCAGCAAACGTGACGGTATAGGGGGCCACTATTTCAGTGGTAATCTGTGAGCAGCCATTTTGTGCATCTATTGTCAAAGGTTCGGTCTTTCTCCTCTGAGAGAAGCCACTTTGGGCATAGGGCCAAAGGTTAGGTCTGTTTCCAATCTTCCCCCGCCCATACCCCCAATGATTGGGGACTATATGGGTTCTGTTGTTGTTGTTGTTGTTGTATTTGTGTATATTCTGGTTAAGGTGTTGTCGTGTGACCTTGAGGTCACGGGTTCGAGTCCTGGAAGCAGCCTCTTGCCGAAATGCAGGGTAAGGTTTGCCTACATTTCACACTTGTGGTGGGACCCTTCCCCGGACCCTCGCTGCGCGGGGATGCTTTGTGCACCGGGCTGCCTTTTTTTTATTTGTGTATATTCCGAAGATATAATACTAGTTTACCATTAACTAAAGTTGTATGGTTCTCTGTTTTTTCTTGTAATTTCCTTTTTTTATATTCATGGTAATAAATCATATACGCATCCAGAACTCATACCCCTACCTCATTCTCCCTCCACTTCTTAATTCCCTAATCAAGCCACAATATCACTCGAAACTCCCTGTTCAGCCGCCTCCTTCCCTATGCCCCTCTGAATCAACTGTAACAACCCAGAAATCCATAAAATTGGGTTCTAGAATGCCCACCCAGCATCCAGATTTTATTATACCTTCAATTCAGTCCCTTTCTACCCCTAAACTAGCCCGCCCATCATCCGGACTCCTCCCAGCACTGCTGGCCAGCATCCAGTCCACAGAATCATTAGCCGGCAAGCCCGCTGCTCCAACCAGCCACCCAATTCCCCTCCGACAGTCCTATTTCAGCACTCCATCATCCCTCCGGCCGGCAACTCATCGGACACTCATCGAGCCTTCTATCTTGTGGTCATTGTAAGTTTACTGAATGATAGTAATTTCTGTCTTGAATCCTTGTGTAAATTCACAGTTTTTGGTAATATTTGTTTTGTAATTTTTTGTGTCAATATTATCTCGCGACTTGCCAGGTTTTATTCCTTCAAGTATTTGTTTTCTAACACTCTTGCATGCGTACATTATTTGTTACCTTTCTAGAAGCTTTACCTAGATTGTGATTATTGTATCGTATTATTTGTAATGTTCATTGTTGCAAGTCTAGTAGCCGGAAACTTGTCAAGTTCATTAAGGTATTCACAAAGCAACCCTTACTTTGCTAGAACCGTCCCGTGTCATTGTGTTTCGCAAAATAAATAGGTACGAAAATAGTTATGCCCATACGAAGCTACAAGAAACTGTATCATGTGTCATGTGCATGCGCATATGTTACAGTTATGGGACCTACCCCTCATGCAAAGGAGGTTAGTCAGATGAGGCGGTTGTATCGAGACCCTCGATCCTACAGTTTTATTCAAGGAAGATGGAGACAAAGGGTATTTTTGTATTATGGGTTGTTTATGGCAAGGGTTTTTTGTATCCCATATATAAGGGAAGTAGGAGACCTTGTTGGGGATTATTTGGTATTTTGGATCTGTACGAAATGGTGCATGAGTGAGAGGATTGACTCTTAATAGTATCCTTCATTGTTTTTTTTCTTCTCCCGCTGTTTTCCATGAGAAGTGTTGTTAAGGAGTGTAACATTAGGTCCGATCACCCTAACCACCAGTTAATACCATCGGTCGCCTTGTTCAAAGCATGTGTTCCTTTCCCTCTTCATTTCAATGCTCATATTGTGCTGCTCGACAATTCCTTTTTACTCCAGTACCTGCTCTGCGGGGTTTTCTACTTAGCTCCTTCCCCACTCCTTGTTCTGCCGTGCTCTGTGCTATGATTTGACACATTCTTCGTTGTTTTTAACCTCAACAACACGGTTTCCCTTTGCGCTTCTCTTGTTCATGCAATACTAACTTTTCTAATTGCAAACCATGCCAGAAGGTCACAATGGTCCCTTAGCCATGATGACACGAAACAGAGCTATATGAATGACGAATCAATGTTGGCCTGATTGTATATGAAATGCAAGTCAGGCACAAAATCATTGAACTGAAATAACGATAGACTAGATTCTAGTATAATGCTCCTGTATGCATCAACAAACAATAATGTTATGAAGCACAATTCGTTAAATAATAGTAACTTAAAGCTTACACAAATAATTCAATTTAGGTTAACAAATAACAATTGCATACTAATGAGAGAGCTCATAAATTAAATATTTCGCGAATAAAATTTACAGGTCTACTGAAAAAGAAAAATGCAAGTATTCAAAGTGTCAATAAAATAGAACTATATGCCAGTACAATATAAAGTAGTTTTAACTAATTGTTTTTAAAAAAAACTCATTGAGCAATTAGATAAGACGCGGAAGAGATGATGTAGATGAGTTTGAATAGTATGAGTTTTGGTGTAAGGGCAGGGTTTCTGGCAGGGCTTTTAGCGGCAGTAGATGGATACTCTAGGTGGTGAGGGGTGGATGGAAGAATTTGGGTATTTGTGGAAGGGGATAAAAGGGTTGTGGATGAGTGAGGGTTGGATGTGGGGAAGAGGAGGGGCCGACTGTGGAGCTGGAGGAGGATGGAGTGCTATGAAGGTGGCGTCGCTGAGATAGGAGGTGGCGATGGAGAGATTTCTAGAGGTTGGTGGATGCGGTGACGAGACTTCCCCAGGTTGGAAGGGGTAGGGAAGATTGTTGGGGCTTGTGGTTGGGGTGCATGTGATTGAAGTTGAGTGTCTAGAGGATGGGTTGCAACGGCTTTGGGAAAACGTGATTGTTGCAACTACGGCCGCGGCGGCCGGATTTTTCAGTCATGAGAAGGTATAGGTCTTGGATTAAGTACTAAGGAGTGACACAGATTGACCTTGGCGTTGCTCGACATTAACACCGTTAAGTGACAAAGAGCTTTGGGTAATTTTCCAAACATCTGAATAATCTAATCCTAGGATAATACAAGATGTAAATTGGTAATCGGTTTAGTTTAAAAGTCGGGAAGAGGCCAGGATAAATCGAGTTGGTCACATTTGCTGGCTCCGTCATCCAGTTGACGATTTTATAGCTGTCGATCATGAAAATTGACCCTAATTAGGTCCTGATGCGCATGAAAATATGTGAAGCAGAAATTTAGAGGGAAAAGTTCGCGGGATGGTGAATTAATGAACTTCTGGTAAATTGAGGAGAGGACTGTGCTTGGGGCCAAACCTAAGTGATGCAAGGTAGGTCATGTAAGTTTAATTTAAACAAATGCAACCTTAGGTGTGGTGCAGGGGAAAAACTGAAGTCTAACCTAAATGATGCATGTATGATGTGAGGTGTCCGAATTATATTGCAAGCGATAATCAAACAATTATAAGCTTACACAGTGAACACAAAAAATAAAACAAACTTTTATTCAAGAGATTAAATTTAGGTTCGCCCGTGATTAGAAGCGCAAATAATTTTAGTGCAATGCGAATAAGCCATGCAAGTCAATACGAAATCAAAAAGCAAATACATATAATATCACATCCATTTAAATGTGGTCCGAACTTGCAATTAAAAAAAATAGGAACACCAAATGACATCTTACGTTACGTGCGCGTATGTGGAGGCAGACTAGGTAGCAATGATGCCCAAATGGAGATACAACTCAGGGGAGGGTCGGGTAAGGGGTTGGTGGTATTTGTGGCTTGGGATCTGAGTATGAGGGGCTATAACGGCTTGGGATTGGGAGGGAAGCAGTGGTGTGGCTGTGGGGAGGATGCGGTTGGAGGGTTGCGCCGCTGCGAGGGAATACGAGGAAAGGCTGAGCAACGTCGACTGCGAAGGACTGGGACGGATGTAGGGGAAGCAACTGTGGATTAGGGCTCCTTGAGGCGGGATCTGGGAAGATCGTTGTGTGGGTGGGGATTTACTGTGCTGCGATTGGGTGACAGGGGTCGGTGGAGACGGGATCTGGGAAGGGAATGATGGATCGGGTGGGGGGAGAAGGTACCTAGTAGTCGTTTCCTAGGTGCTCACGGAGTCAGCAGAGGAGGACCGAGGGCTTTGGGATTCTGAACCAAAGCGTTGATGTCCTCGCTTTTACCGTACACACAAATAAATAGAGAATGAGGACTATGGTAACCAATATGGATGGCTCATAATGCACATTCATATTGATTTTGTTCAACATCAAATAAAACACGGAATAAATAAACTGATACATGATAAAATGTCAAAATGACCATCTGAATGCATCCGTGGATTCAGATCGTTTGGTTGGGGACTAAATCAATGTCTCCTGCGGGCGTATATGTGAATGGGCCATCAGGACCGTCGATCTCCATCACTCAATCATGCAGGATAGCTTGAGGAAGGTCTTGTGTTAGAAAGCCAAAATAATGGGAAGACCTTGGAGTTTAAAAAGATTTATGTTTAGGAGCCCGAATCCACGGCTATGCTTGGATCATAGGACCAAAAGCTTTGTAAGCTAATCTGACTTAAAGGAAAATTTTGGGGTTGGTTGCTTGGGTTGTCTAGGTTGATCAAAACTATTGACAGCCCTTAAATGAGTCCTTTTTGTCAACTTTTTTTAAGTTTTGTTTGATGGATTATGTGCTTAAACTTTGAAAGGAGATGTATAACATGCGACTCATTAAGTTCTGATTAATTGATGTTTCCTTCTATCATATTCAGATTCATTGGCTTTTTTTCCTTTTAGTTCTCACTGATAACTGTTTGCTGCTTCGTGATAATTTCTACTGATGCTTGGGAAGTTCTATTTGCCCAATATTGAGCTAATCATACCGAGCATGTCCTATTCTGCCTAAATGTAGCATGCCACCATATTTGTTTGTAATTATTTATTGCAATGGAAGAGTTCCTTCAATTGTCAAAGATCGAAAGATGTACATCGGACACCATAAGTTTGTTTTGGAGGTTGTGCACATGAGACACTCTTTTTTAATTAATTTGTGCCTGTCTTAGAAGAGTTCTGATTGTTACACAGCCCGTTATTGATGCCTTTGATCCAAGGATACTTATTTCTCCGGCTATATTTCATACACTTGATTTCACCCGTATAAAGGTAATCACTCAACTCTAATGTCAATAAGCCCTTCAAAAACAAAATATTATTGCTACTTTACAAGCATTTCTTTTTTATTCTGTCGCCATTATTGTTGTGATACCTTCTCCAGGAAGAGGAGCTATATGAAATTGACATTCCTCTAAACTTTATAGCCTCAGTTGGCGCGAGGGTGCATGGGCTTGCTTGCTGGTTTGATGTCTTATTTAATGGGAGGTAAGCTAGTATCTTCAATTTGTCTCTCTTTGAAGCAAATACAGGTTTTTGCATGCATGACATCTTTATTGTTTGTATTCCTTGGCTTATGTATTATAAAGGAATTCCCTTTTTTATGAGAGTCATTAAAATGCCCGAAAATGTTTGTGCTTGGTTTTCTGAACTATAGTTTAAATCATCTTTCAAAATTTCAATGTCTAGAAATATTGATGTTGGTGCAACTGTGCTTCATGAACTATAACCACTTGATTATAATATGAACCTAAACATTATTTTCTCATAATATTCTTGAAATTTGTAGTCATCAATATTGTAACTACTGATTAGAAGGCATGTGGGAGGTGTGAGACGGCACATGATTCATTTCTCTTTATTGTTTCCATAGTTAGCTAGCCTTGCAAAACTTTAGAGGCGGCTGAGTTTTTACGTTCACTTATGTAAATTACGCCAAGGTTTGTTTAAATAGATTTTTTTCTTTCTCCAATCAGTTATTGCATTGCAATGTTATTGCAGTGTTGTAACTAATGAAGCAAGTAAAAAGAAATTAATGGTTGTAATGGCATTATAGAATCATTGTTCTTACCCCAAGATGGATTCTTGATCGTCTAAAAAGACTAGAGGCTGGAAAAATTAGAACATCATTAGCTCAAGTTAATAATCTTAGATAAGCTTATATTTTGATTATACAAAAAAAAATTGATTTATGTTTTGTGGATTTTGAAATACACTTTATAAAGTTGGGTCATCAAGATATTTCCCGCAATGAGTGTTGATACATAGAATCCAAGCAGGTTGGTTGAATTGGAGAGGCGCGTCACGGATCTTATGTGATCGTAAAATACCATTAAAACTTAAAGCCAAGTTTTACCGTACTGCAATTAGACCAACGATGCTCTATGGTTCTGAGTGTTGGGCAGTGAATTGTGTACATGAGCAAAAAATGGGAGTTGCGGAGATGAGAATGCTTAGGTGGATGTGTGGACACACGAGACTGGATAAAATTAGGAATGAATGTATCAGGGATAAGACAGGAATGGCTCCAATTGCAGAGAAGATGCGAGAAGCTCGACTAAGATGGTTTGGACACGTACAAAGGAGACCATTAGAGGCACCTGTTAGGCGTTGTGAGAGTTTAGTCACTAGACATGTTAAATGGGGGAGGGGTAGATCAATAAAGACTTGGAATGAGACTATAAGGAAAGACATGATGTACTTAGGCATTAGTGAGATTATGACTAAAGATAGGGCACAATGACGACAAAGGATCCATATAGCCGACCCCACTATAGTGGGATAAAGGCTTGAGTGTTGTTGTTGTTGTATGAGTGTGACTTCAACTCTACCAATCAAGCTTGTCAAGTGCTTTTTTTAATATATTCACAACCTTGAGTTATTTTGCTTTATTTTTTATATTCCATTTTTTACTTTATTGTTAATATGGTTTCTTTATGTTGTTAAAATTCCTATTTTGCTATTTTTCATCTATTTAAAATGTTGAAATATTTTGCTTTATTTTTTCTATTCCATTTTTTACTTTATTGTTAATATGGTTTCTTTATGTTGTTAAAATTCCTATTTTGCTATTTTTCATCTATTTAAAATGTTGAAATGTTTGGAATTATTTGTTTGATTAATTACAAGGGGTCACACACCTATATATAGGAGTGAAGAAAAATACACGAAAACTAAAAAAATACATGAAATAATAAGTAGCAAATGCTAACACCCCCTCTCTCAAGTTGAGCGTGTAATGTTGATGTTATGGGCGTGACGACGCCAGTTATCTTCGTATCTTTAATTTTATGTTATGTTATTTTGTGGTGTTATTTATAACGTTTTGTGCCCATTGTCGTAAGCCCAAATGGGGGTGCGTCGCGAGAACTTAAGTAGTGCTCGATTGGGCTTTGTGGGAAGGAAGAAAATTAGAACTAAAACTCTCTCTCTCTCTCTCTCTCTCTCTCTCTCTCTCTCTCTCTCTCTCTCTCTCTCTAACCCACGGAAAAACCGTGAGTTGGCCCTAGCCGCAATCCCGCGCAGGTACACCCCTTCCCGATCAGCGACGCGTTCTCCTCCACCGCCATTGCTCCTCCGCCGGTCACGAGGTCTAAGAGAGGGGGTCACAACAGTCTGGTATCAAAGCCCGTCGTCGGCTCACTCTCCGGCTTTTCCTCCGCGCAGGCTCGCCCCAAACCGCGACCCAGTTACGCCGACGCCCAGTCTTCCAGCACTCCAGGCGCACTGGTTCCCGCAACCTCACACCCAGGGCTCTGCACGCTCGCCGGCCCACTTTCCCGACCCGCGGATTCTTCTTCCTTCGCTTCCACGGCTTCTGCTTCCCAGCCCTGCAACAACGACCCCGCACCTCTCCTCCTCCGTTGGCCTACTACCAACACCACCGACCGTCGGTCCAGCCCTAGCACAGATGGGGGACAATACTCCCTCGCTCGCCGAAGTCATGGCACTCTTCCAAACCATGTTTGCGACTCAGAACGCCAAAATGGACGCCCTCAACACACGTCTGGATGCCCTACAAGGAGTGGCTTCTCCTCTGCCTCTGAACACGGCCGATCACCCTTCGACAAGCCGTGTGGACTCCGCCACTCCTACAGGAGCGGACTTTCCGATCTATGAGGGCCGTGAAGACCCTCTTCCTTGGCTCACACGCTGCGATATTTTCTTCGCAAGCCAATGCACGCCGGAGGCAGAACGCATCGGCATCGCCTCCTTCCACTTACTTGGGCCAGCGCAATTGTGGTTCACCCAACTTATGCGCGAACACCCCCACACTTCATGGGCGGACTTCAGCGCGGCCTGCACCTTAAGGTTTGGTCCTCCTCTACAGGGCAACCCACTCGGCGATCTGGTGAACCTCAAACAGGACGACTCCATTGACACCTATCTCGAACAATTTCAACTTCTTCTCTCTAGGGCGACGTCAGTCCTACCGGAACAACAAGTGCACCTCTTCACTGCCGGCCTTCATGAGCGTTTACGTTGGGATGTGGAATTTCTGCTGCCACGTGATCTCAACACAGCTATGAGCCTCGCCAGGGCTTGTGAACGGCGACTGCTATTAGATCGCCCACCTTTGGGACGTCGGGACTATCAGGGCGCTCACTCTCCAGCTAGTGTACCTGCCAAGGCTCCACTCCGGGATGATCCTCCGCGACCCACTGTCCGCCGCCGTTTGTCCAGCTCGGAGATGGTCGTGCGTCGTGAGAAAGGCTTGTGCTACAATTGTGATGAACACTTTACACCAGGACATCGTTGCACACGCTTATTCTGGCTCGAAGTAGATGATCCTCCCAGTGATGACGAGACAAAGGAAGAACACACCGCAATACCATTTGATCCAGCTTGAGGACAAGCCGTCTTCCGGCGAGGGCGGCGATGTTATGGGCGTGACGACGCAAGTTATCTTCGTATCTTTAATTTTATGTTATGTTATTTTGTGGTGTTATTTATAACGTTTTGTGCCCATTGTCGTAAGCCCAAATGGGGGGAGCGTCGCGAGAACTTAAGTAGTGCCCGATTGGGCTTTGTGGGAAGGAAGAAAATTAGAACTAAAACTCTCTCTCTCTCTCAAGTCCCTTCTCCCTCTCTCTCCCTCTCTCTCTCTCTCTAACCCACGGAAAAACCGTGAGTTGGCCCTAGCCGCAATCCCGCGCAGGTACACCCCCTCCCGATCAGCGGCGCGTTCTCCTCCACCGCCATTGCTCCTCCGCCGGTCACGAGGTCTAAGAGAGGGGGTCACAACAGTTGACCATGCCCAAGTTGGTATTGATCCTTCCGAAAGCACTCACACTCAATCCTTTAGTGAGGATGTATGTTAGTTGTTATTCAGACGGGATGAACAGAGAACTTACAATTCCTCTCACTATGTTTTCTTTAATGAAGTGTTTGTTGACTTCAATGTGTTTGGTGCGATCGTGTTGAACATGGTTATGAGAAATGCTAATAGCGGCCTTGTTATCACAATATAGTATGAAGGCTCATCTTTCTCAAGGCCAAGATCTTTCATAATAGTCTGAATCTACAGTCCTTCACAGATTTCATGGTCCATGGCTCTGAATTTAGCTTCAACAGTAGATCTGACAACCACATGTTTTTTGCTCCTCCATGTAACCAAATTCCCTCCAACCAAAGTGCAATATCCTGAGGTGAAACGTCGATCATAAACTGATCCAACCCAGTCTGCGCTTGTGTTGACTTCAATATTTAGCTTATCATTAGGCGAGAATAGGATTCTGCTCCCAGGAGAGGTCTTGAGGTATCTGATAATACGGTGGGCTGCATCAAGATGACGAATCTTTGGGGTGTGCATGTACTTGCTGATCACTCTAACAACATATGAGATATATGGGCGAGTATGTGACCAGTAGATCAAATTCCCCACTAAACTCTGAAAACCAGTGATGTCCTCAACAGTTTCTCTGTCCATCTCTCTATAGCATGCGGGTTGCTTCGATATGGGTGTCGAATGGTCTACACCTACCAATCTCATATTTCTCAAGTAAATCCAAGATATACTTCCTCTGTGAGATGAAAATCACATGCTTAGACATGACGACTTCAATGCCCAGAAAAAATTTGAGGTTCCCTAAGTTCTTTACCTCAAATTCTTTAACCAACCTTTCTCTTAGAGTTTGAATTTCTTTCAGATCATCTCCGATTGTAACAATATCGTCCACATAAACTATATGTGCAGTCAATTTACCTTTCATGTGCTCGATGAATAGAGTATGGTCTGCATTACTCTGAGTATATCCAAAGATTGTCATAGCCTTGTGAAATCTCCCAAACCAAGCTCTAAGAGATTGTTTGAGGCCGTATAATGCCTTTTTTAGCTTGTAGACCTTCCCTTAAGATCTTCAAGGGCAAGTCCAGGAGGTAGGGACATATATATTTCATCTTCTAGGTCTTCATGAAGAAATGCGTTCTTCATATCCAACTCACTGAAATTCCATTCCTTACAGGAGGCACATAATACAAGAACTCTTATGTAGTTCATCTTTGCTACAGGAGCAAAAGTGATGCATGGGTAGGTTGAAAATGATGAATGCTCTAAGATGTGATCTTAAGTGGAATGCGGTGCACTTACTGACAAGCTCTAATGTGGGTGCAAATTTAATTATCAGTTCGATTAAATTAGCAGCAAGTAATTAATTAATATAAAATTTAAACAGGAGCACATTCGTTCGCAGATAGTGGAATTGAGAAACGAACATTGATTCACAAACAATAGGCACAAGTAATGTAAGCGTGCGATGAATAAGTCCTATAAGTCAGACAATCTCACAGAAGATAAACATATGCTATTACACCCCAAAAATATAGTACATGTAAACAAAGTAAAGAAGCACAAACACCAATTATGACTTACGCGTGCAGGCGGTGGAGAAATGTGGCAATGATGAAGATCTGAGGACTGCTGGCTCCACTGGAGAAGACTGGGTTGTGTGTCAAGAGGGGGTCAGACAGGAAGTGTGGTTGCTGGGTAGTAGAAAGAGGGAACTCGAGTGGGAATGGTGGACGTCAGATTGCTGTTGTTTGGGAGCGAGGGGCTTGTGGGTTGTGTCTGGGAGAGGAAATTGAGAGGGGAAGATGGGATTGGGGTCGAAATAGGGAAGGGAATCGTGGATGGGGGTGGGAGACATGATCGCAACTGGCGAATTTGAATCAGGAACAACACAGGCCGTGGGGATTGGGATCGCAGATGAGGGACGAGACCATGATCGATGTCGTAGATGGGAGGCGGGGACGGGATCGATGTTGCAGACGGGGCTTGCATCTAGCGGAAGTAGGTGAGGTTTGCAGTTTGCAGAGGCGTCGAAGGAGCAGATAACAGAAGTCACAGAAGACGAAAACTAGGGCAGAGGAAGGAGAAGGCCTTGTATTCGCACCAAGGGGTCTCTTGACGTTGTACCGGGAGAGGGGACCGATGGTTTCTGAAGTGGAATCTAAAACTCGATGCCTCCAACCGTCGCCTGGCTGCATATACACACTACAAACTGAAAAGAGGTCACCCATATCGAACATAGTCAGGTGTCTAATACAACTCGAAATAAAAAATAAATATATGAAAATGACTCAGATCAATCATCCAGACGCATCTGTGGACTCAGATCATCCTAACAGGCAGCGGACCACCGCCTCCTGTGGGAATACACGTATGTGTGCCAGCGATCTCTGTTAAAAGGTCTCCTGATTATCAATCCCAGCAGTCTGAGTGTATCCCCTGACCACCAGTCTTGCCTTGTAACGTTTTGCTTGACCACCAGTCTTGCCTTGTAACGTTTTGCTTGATAGAAAATACCCACTTACACCCAAAAACCGTCTTCCCTTGCGGAAGGCATACCAGATCTCATGTATAATTTTTTTAAGAGCATACATTTCCTGAAGCATGGTTTTTGTGCCACTTGTGGTGACTAAGAGCTTCCTGCCAAGATGACGGAATAAGCATAAAGGACAAAGAGGAAACAAAGGCTCAATGTGAAGTGGTTAGAGAATCATATGACACAAACTAAGGCAAGGGATGTTTGGTAGAAGTACCTTCTCTTAGAGCGATAGACTCTGAAGACGGCTCAACAGTCAACTCTGGTGTCCTTAAAGAAGCTTGCGTTTTATATCCTTATTTCTCCGATAGTAAACTTGCAACTGGGGATCATGATATCTCTCCTGGACGTTAGAGGCAATATGAGAGGTAATTGTAGGAACAGGAGTAATCGTAGTAAGATGGAATGATGGAGGAATGAGTAAAGGTGTAGGTGAGGACTCCTCCTGAAGCGATAAGGAGCTCACTTCTATTATGGAAGAGAACCCCCTTAAGTGAGGTCCCATAGTAGCTTTCAGATTCATGGAAGCTGACATCCATGGTAACAAATACCTTCTTGGTTACTAGATCAAAACATTTGTAACCCTTTTGAGTTGGAAAATACCCGATGAAGACATATTTTGGGGCACGAGAGTCGAGTTTAGTTCGTTGATGTATATGAGCAAAGCACACATATCCAAATATACGAGGGTGAAGGTTAGTGGGAGAAACCTGAAGAGTACTGAGGGGTGTTTTATCCCCGAGAACAGGTGTAGGCATACGGTTAATGAGGTAAGCTGTTGTGAGAACATCATCTCCCAACAGTATTTTTGAAGGTGTGGCTTAAGAGACACCGGGCCACATCTAGAAGATGACGATTCTTGCGCTTTGCCACTCCATTTTGAGCAGAGGATAAGACAAAATGTTTGGTGAATAATGTCAAGATCACTGAGATATCGTTCAAACAGGAAATCAATGTACTCACGACCGTTGTCACTACGATTTTTTTAATAATGGTGTTGAATTGAGTTGTTATCATTATTTGAAAACACTGAAATAAAGGAAACACTTCAATTTTAGTTTTCATTAAATACACTCAGGTAGTGCGGGGAAAATAAGAGCTCTAGAAATAGAAGCAACGGGACACGGTCCCCATACATTAGTATGGAAATAGTAAATGACGTATAGCCAGGAGAAAAAACATGATTAAAAGAGGTATGATGATGTTTGCTTAGTTCACACACATCATTTTCCAATAATAAGGAAGGCATAGTAGGAAATTAAAGTTTCATAGAAGGAATGAAGAGATGTCCGAGACGGCAGTGCCAAGAATCCAAAACAGAAGACATATTTGCATGTAAGGCTTGTGGTGGTGAAGCGGGGCTGAAGGAGTCAAACACGTAAAGGCCATCCCACGCTCTATCAAAGCCAATCATCTTCCCCGTCTTCAGGTTCTGAACACACAAGAAGTGGAAAAAAATCACGGAGCAGTTTATAGAATTAGTTAGGTGACTAGTGAAGAGAAGGTTACAAGTAAACTTAGGGACATGGAGAACATAAGATAAAGTGAAAGAGGAGCACGAGATGGATCCTTTCCCGACAATAGGGGAGAAAGATTCATCCGCAATACTCAACTTGTCTCTACCAGACAAGGGAAGGTATGACACAAAACCTGTAGCGGAGCCAGCCATATGGTATATGGCTCCATAATCAATAATTCAGTGGGTAGAAGGGAGAGTGGATGCATCATGTGCTCCTGGAAGTCCCTGAAGTGCATATGAAGTGGATGATGAGGTGGATGTAGAATGTCCCTGCATCAAGCTGCAGAATGTTTGTATCTCATCAGCAGAAAGGGTTACCAGAAGACCCACTGTGTCAGGACCAACACAGGGAGAGGCCTCCTCTGAGGCATCAGAAAGGTGAGCAGACCTAGACTGAGATGACCGGCCCTGAGAGCGACCATAACCGGGACCTCCTCTCGGTGCAGAACTTCCTCGCGGAGGTTGGAAGCCATGAAGCCTGAAACATGTGTCCTGGGAGCGACGAGACTTCCCGCAGCTGTCGCAAGTCAAATGATCCTTGTCAGTGGGCTTCGATTTGGGGTCACGTGGAGCACGACTACTAGAACCATATTAAGTGGCAAGGGTAGATCCCTTGGAAACTAAGTCAAGTAGCCTAGCCTGTCACCGATCAAACACTTGTTGAACAAGGCTATATACTTCTGGAAGAGGAGTAGGCGATTGTCCAAGGATCTGAACGCTAATCTGATCGAAGTCACGATGCAGTCCATGTAGAAATTCAAAGACTTTGTTGCGTTCTTCCCGGGCTAGAATAAAAATCTCATCCCCAGGTGACACTAGAGTGAGCGAATCAAAGTGATCATATTCCTGATAAAGCTCAGTGAACTCTAAGTAGTAAACAGAAGGAGGACGATCGCCCTGTCTCGGAAGAAATATCTTCCATCGTCGTTG
This sequence comes from Dactylorhiza incarnata, assembly GCA_033032865.1. Taxonomy (NCBI): domain Eukaryota; kingdom Viridiplantae; phylum Streptophyta; class Magnoliopsida; order Asparagales; family Orchidaceae; genus Dactylorhiza; species Dactylorhiza incarnata. The sequence continues at coordinate 4,815,581 of JAWHQI010000110.1, read as the reverse complement.
GATGATTTGAGCTTCATTCCCTCTGCATGAGTAAGTAGCATCAACCCTCTTCCAAATATTTGTCGTCGTATCCATGAACAAATAGTTGCGGGCAATAGATTCCAACATAGAGTTCGTAAGCCATGACATGACCAAGGAGTTCTCAGACTCCCACTGCAATCAATCCAGTGAAGTCAGCGCAGGTTCCCTGGTGGTGCCACTGACATATCCAAACATTCACTGCCTTTTCAGGGCAAGGGTGATGGAGCCAGCCCATGGAAGGTAATTTGAGCCATCCAATCTCACAGTAGTACAGGAAATTCAACAATTCCCGGTATGACGATCCAAGAATAGAAATCTGTAGATAAGAGTAGAACCTTGTATATACTCTTCTCTATATTAAACACAATGTATGGATACAAATATATAGGAGGGAGAAAGAAAGAGGAGTTACTTATACACAATGTGGGACTAAAGAAGGGAGAGAAACAAGAAAATAAATGAGCTCTAAATAGGACTTTACATGGACTTTTCTAACACTCCCCCGCAAGCTGGAGTGTACAAGTCTTAGGCACCCAGCTTGGACAGAAATTGATAAAATAGGGTACTTGGTAAGGCCTTGGTGAGAATATCAACAACTTGGTCAGTACCCAGAACATGCTTTAATTCTAACTTCTTCATTTAAACTTTCTCCCGGATGAAGTGACAACCCACTTTAATGTATTTCGTTCTTTCGTGGAAGACCGGGTTCTTAGCTGTGTATAGCGGCTTGACTGTCACATAGTAAGACAACTGGTGAGAGAAGTTTTACTCCTAGATCAGCGATGAGACTTTCAAGCCATGTGAGTTCAGAGACAACTAATGTCATCGAACGGTATTCCGCTTCAGCTGAAGATCGAGCAACCACAACTTGTTTCTTACTACGCCAGGTAACAAGGTGACCTCCAAAGTAGGTACAAAATCCACTAGTAGACCGCCGATCATCCAGAGAATCAACATAATCTGCATCAGAATACACAACCAAAGTTGGAGTAGAAGACGAGGTTTTGTATACCAGCCCTTGACCAGGGGCTATTTTTAGATATCTTAGGATGCGTTCGACAGCCTGAAAATGACATTCGAGGGGAATGCATAAACCGGCAGACAACCCCAACAACAAAGGATATATCTGGTCTCGTGACCGTTAGGTAAATCAGTTTTCCAACAAGTCGTCAATAATATTCTGGATTTGGAAGAGGAAGATCATCATCAGCGGCATGCACACACAGCTTGTGATTGACATCCAAATGAGTGTTAATCATCTTGCATCCAGAGTAGTCAGCATACTGAAGAAGATCAAGACAGTACTTCCGTTGAGAGAGGACAAGTTCATCAGGACGTCTCGCGATCTCAAGACCAAAGAAGTATCGAAGGTTCCCCAGATCTTTTGTTTGCAAGACGGAGCTAAAGTGTTGTTTGACCGCTTGTATTCCCTTTGAATCATTTCCAATGATTAGGATGTCATCAACATATACCAACAAAAGAACCGTTCCTGTTGTTCGATGTCGAGTGAACAGAGAGAAGTCTATCGAGCTCCGAGTAAAGTCAACTTCCCAAATAACCTTACTGAATCTGTCAAACCATGCCCGAGGGGATTGTTTGAGACCATAGATTGACTTCTTAAGGTGACAAACTCGGGACTCCCTCGTGATATCAAACCCGGGAAGCTGTTGCATGTAGGCAGTTTCTTGTAAGTCACCATTTAAAAAAGCCTTGTTTATATCCAGTTGATGTAATGGCCATTGGCAATGCACAATCACGGAGAGTACACGAACTGTGTTGAGCTTAGCTACTGGAGAGAATGTTTCCTCATAATCGAGACCTTGTTGTTGGGTAAAGCCACGAGTCACCAGTCGGGCTTTCAGAAGATCAATTGTCCCATCAGGAGCATTCTTGGTGACGAAGACCCATTTACACCCAACATGAGTCTGGCTTAGAGGGAGAGGGACCAGGTCCCATGTCTGGTTAGCCCAGAGAGCTATCATTTCTTCGTCCATGGCTGCCCGCCAGCCTGGATGTTGGAGAGCCTCCTGCACAGAGTTAAGTACAGAAATAGAGGATATAGTTCGCCATGGGATGAGCGATGGACGTTGGTGCCGGATCAGCAGGGCGCATAGTGTCAGAGGTCGATGTCGACTGTATTGGTGCAACGGAGCGAGGAGTGCGACGAGTGTAGACACGGATAAGAGGTGGCTTGTGGAGAGCGGGAGCAGGGTCAGGAAGGAGTAGTGGTAGAGGAGTGGTAATGGGAACGACAAGTCGTGGGAAGGATGGTGGTGGAGACGGTAGGGTTGGTGCGGAGAAGAAAGGTTGATCCTCCTGAAAGGTAACATCTGCAGAAACGGTCACTTTTCGGGTAGCAGGAGAGTAGCAGACGTAGCCTTTCTGAGTACGTGAATAGCCGACGAATATGTGTTTGGCTGCTCGGGGATCCAACTTGTCCGTGGACGGACCAAGTAGGTGGACGTAGCAGGTACAACCAAATATGCGGGTGTGAGAGTGAGCGCCGGAGTGGAGGGGAAAAGGAGGCGAAACAGAGTAGCATTTTGGAGGACGTAGGAAAGGAGACGGTTAATGAGATAACATGCCGTGAACAGCGCAAAGTTCCAATAGGCTTTGGGTACCTGCATGTGGATCATGAGAGACTGAGCAACATCGAGCAGATGTCTATTTTTCCGTTCAGCAACGCCGTTTTGTTGGGGGGTATAGGCACACGACGTCTGGTGAATGATCCCAAATTCATAACAGAGATTAGCAAATTCATGGCTAATATATTCGCGTGCATTATCTGTCCGGAGAGTTTTTATGTTTTCGGAAAACTGCGTGTGAATCTCAAGAACGAAAGCCCAAAATACACGGGGAAGCTCAGAGCGATCACAGAGTAAATATAACCAAGTTGTGCGAGAATAATCATCAATAAATGTGATGAAATAACGATAACCAGAGATACTAGTAATTTTGTACGGGCCTCAAACATCAGAATGTACTAAAACAAGAGGAGCAGAACTCCGATTACAATGTGGAGGAAAAGAGGAACGATGTTGCTTTCCCAAAATACATAATTCACACTTAAAAGCAGAAAAAGAGATATCTGAAAGAGCCTTCTGAAGGACTGGAAGAGAGGCATGCCCAAGATGCCGATGCCAATCAACGGAGGAGACTGAGGAGAGGATGGTAGGAGAAACATCAAAAAGGTAGAGCCCGTTTTGTAGTCGTCCCTTACCAATGATACTCTGCGTCCGTCGATCCTGCATCAGAAAGGAAGAAGAAGTGAATGTTACCGAGCAATCCAAATCGGTAGTGAGGTGACTAACAAAAAGTAAATTAAACGGGGAGCCCGGAACATGAAGAGCCGAGCGGAGAGAGATAGAAGAATTGAGAGGGATATCAACAGAGCCGGAGATAGGGACGGTGTCGTCATTGGCTACTGTGATGCACTTAGGATGAGGAGCATCCAAGTATTGATGTGGTTTCGACGAGATGATATGGTGGGTAGCACCTGAATCCACTATCCAGCGCGGACTAGTGGAGAGACAAGCGATACCTTTATTGGAGATGGAGGCGACGGAGGCAGGTGGGTGGCGGAGCATCCCGTGAAGTTGTTGGAGCTGAAGGCGAACCGCTTCAAGATCAGCACGAGTGGCAGAGAGATTGTCAACGACAATATGAGCAGTCGGATGAGGAGGATGCCCATGTTTGCGGTAGCAGGTCGCCTCAAGATGTCTATCCTTTCTGCAGAATGAACACTTAGGACGTGGCCAACCTCCGCGACCCCCGCCCCTAGAGCCCGAACGTCCTCCACGAGTAGCGGGAGGGATAGGTAGTAATGGTGCAGACGAGTGTTAGAGAAGGACCGGTGAGGGAGGTTCAATAGTATCCGGCGGCGGTGAAACTTTGAGCAACATGGAGCATGCATCAGATAATGACGGGTTGTAGCAGACGAAAGGATCTGCGCCCGAATACTCTGAAGGTGAAGCGGGACACAAGCCATCATCATGACAATACACACAGCCTCTTTTTGAGCACGCTGAGCAGCTAGATCCGTAGTAGAGGGCCAACTCACAGGTCCTAGGATCGGAACCTAGCTCTGATACCATGTAGATAAGAGCAGAACCTTGTATATACTCTTATATATATAAAATACAATGTATGAATACAAATATATAGGAGGGAGAAAGAGAGAGGAGTTCCTTATACACAATGTTGGACTAAAGAAGGGAGAGAAACAGGAAAATAAATGGGCTCTAAATGGGCCTTTACATGGACTTTTCTAACAAAATCAACGGATCGCAGAAAACTAGGTTTAAAGAGTCGGAGATTAGGACTTTCTCATAGAAAGAGAAAAAGACGAGATCCGACGCGGCAATGGGGCAAAGTGGAATCCTAATTGGTAATAAGAAAGAGGTGGAAGAATCATTTCCTCATGGATATAGAGAATCGGACACCGGAGAGGGATTCACAGCCACATGGAGGAGTTCTGGCGCCCTACATGCCGATTGGCACGAACCGGCGTCTTGAAAAGAGGCGAAAGTGAAGCGGGTCCTGGATGCGCGACTTGAAGCGGGAGCTGGATTTGGATCGGAATCGAGTTCGATGGCCGGAAGCGAGAGCGGGATTTGGAGCGGAAGACAAACGCGAGAGGCGGATCCGGACCAACCCGGACTAGGGCTCTGATGCATGTTGAAATGTTTAGAAATTACTTGATTGATTAATTACAAGGGGTCAATACATGAAAATAGAAAATACTGAAATAATTAGTAAATGCTAACATAAAATCTTGTTTTTATTTATTTATTTATGTATGCAATTAGTTAATTGAATATATTAATTTAACTAATCTGTGAAGAATACTCCCTTATATTTAAATCCAAATTTAAATTAGGATGAGAGACATTTTGGTTTCAATTGAATTATATTTTAATTTGTTTTTAAATTAGTTGAATTCAGTTTTTAGATTTAACTAATGGCTCAATAATTAATGAAGTTTGCAAATCAGAGTTTGCACAATAAATCTCATTTGTTTCCCAAATGTTGCCATGTTTAGATTATAGGTTGTTAGGCCTTGCTCTTATAAAATATGACCTAAGATAGGTGTTTTCAACTAGTAAAATTTAGTTGTAAAAAGATAGTTTTTAGGTTCAAGAAAGTTAGGGCTGTAGCAGCATGCGATGACAAGTTGACAACAACAGATAACGACAGACGGATGGTGCATACACGCGGGGAGACAAGTGCACAAGACTGTTGTGCATGCAAACATTGCAACATGTTTGCTCACACGAATAGAAAAAAATATTCTTGTGCACAAGAGAAGTGTGTAGTAGGAGGTGTAGGTAGACCACTGTACGTGCACACATTGACCTAGGATGTGTGCAGGATTGTTCAAGTGGTGCATGTTGAGTGCTGTACTTTTCTTTATGCAGTCATAGTTGTTGGATGGACACTTAAAGATGACCAAAGGTGTTATGGTACTAGCAAAATGAAGTAACAATTTCCATGCTATGCGCTATTTCAATCATAGGGTCTATTATGAACTCAATTTACTAACATGAAGATTTGGCATTGAAGGCTTGCACAGGTGAAAAAGATATTAGAAAACCACAATCAGTTAGTAAGCTAGTATGTGGAGTTTGATTATTATGAAGTTATAATATTGATTTTTGTCATTTTTCAAGTGAGAGACTGTTGGATGTCAAGAATATTCCCCATATTTAAATTTGGATTTAAATAAGGATGAGCGAAGCTCAATTTTTTATTGGCTTAATTTTTTATGCTGTTTGAATTTAATTTTTTAGATTTAATTAATATCTAAAACATCAAGTCAATGTTACTTAAAAATATTCCAAGAAGTTTGAATGTACTGACGAAATATTACTAATTTAAATTATTGGTTGTTAGACATTTTTTAGGTCAAGTAGAGGTGTTGTCAATTAAAAAAAATCAAATGTAGAAGACTTTTTAAGGTCAAGCAAAATAGGATTGTATGGTTACGAGGGCATGTCATCGAGGATAGTGGCATGAAAGGCGTACGCCACATAAAATAGTTGTGGATTTAAAATGTTTGCACATATTGTAATGGTCCGTAGACCGCCACAATTTCATTCTGTTATTCTGAGCAGTTTTCACAATGATATGACGCAGTAATTCCATCACATTGCATATAAGTACCAGGAGAAACATAACACATCTTTTTCATTCATTTGAGCATAAAATACATCATGCCATGTCAGAGTACAAATACCGATCTACGGAAACGAAAACTAGTTACAACACTATATTTTACGATATACAGACTATGAAAAACACAAATACAGACTATAACAAAACTCTAACCCTTAATTTGTCTGCTTCCTCCTTCAGCTTCTTTTCTTCTTTAGCAGACAATTTCCTACCGGGGATTGACATATCGACGGCCGGATCATAAAAATAGAAATCAACAATCTGTTAGTTTATAAAATTAAGTGAGTCTTTTACCTCTTCAATCGTTATAAAGGCAAATACAAAAGATTAGTAACAATATTCATATATATAAGTGCAGTAGAAAGAGTAAGCAATAAGGTAAGTAAGAGAAAGTATAAGTATAAAGGTAAGTAAAGTGATTCACAGGTACCCAATCAGTATTGCCTTTTATTCTTCTTATCTGTATTCAGTTTAGTGTTTTCTTATCTTATCTTGTTCTTCTGAAATGCTAAGGGTAATTGTCGAATCTATCTGTTACTTGGGCCCATCAAGTCAATGCCCAATTTAGGACGATCAAACACGCAACAGACTCTCTTGCACCCTAGATTAGACAATTCTATCGATTCCAATTCATGGTGATCGAACTCATGCCCCTCCTTGGAATCATCAAAATTATGTAGGAGTTTCGCCCCTCCTACGAGGTTAACCCCTAACATTTATATGCGCCGTCGCACACTCAGTTTCTTATTCTTCTTATATTCAGTTCTTATTTAGTAGATAGGAAATATGCGATATTCATATAATTTTCCCCTCAGGTTTTTCATCACTTGCTATTCCATGTTTAACAATTTTAGCTAATTCATAAATATCAGTGATTTTAAAAGTTCGAATTCCTTCAATTTGATCAATATGCAATGCGCATGCAGAAAAGTAGGCTCAGAGTAAAGTTACTTCATATGTTAATAATTCAAAATAATTCAAATATGCGTAATCAAAGAGATAAAGACTCACCACTATTTTTCCTTTCCCTTTGTCGTTCCCAGGATTCTCGTCGCATCTATCGTCGGACGTCATCCTCTGTAGTATCAATGAAATCATCTACTTAGGGTTGCGTTGCTAAATAGTTACGATTTGACTCCTAAGACGACTTTGACTTATTAGGAGTTGTCTGAGGCTGGAAAAGGTTTGGGTGAACTAAATGAAAATTCAACAGTTTCAATAGGTCTCAACTCTCTGCTATATCAAAACCACCATCCAATACAGTACCTTATCGGCATTCAGCTCAAAAAGAGAAGGGAAATCAGGTTCAAGTTCCAAATCAGCCACAGACCCTCCCCCCCCCCCCCCCCCCCCCCCCCCATTTTTATTCAAAATCCAGCAAAAATCCCAAGATACCAGCTTACCAACAACTAATATAATATATAGGATGCAAAACTCAGCCACTATTTATATATAAGACAAAAAAAACCAATCCCCAAATACCTTGGGAAAAATCTCAGCCATATCAGCCCCACAGCTACACTAAATTACAACAATGAGAGCATAGAAATTCTGTGATTTCCTTCCAGCCAACATATAACTTCCAAAATCAAAATCTCATCTCTAATAAGAGAAAAGTGTGTGTGTGTGGGGGGGGGGGGGGGGGGGGGGGGAGTAAAAGAGGGAGCTCACAACAAGTAGAAAACATATAACTTCCAAAATCCAAATCTCATCTCTAATAAGAGAAAAGAAGGGGGGGGGGGGGGGAGGGGGCGTAAAAGAGGGAGCTTACAACAAGTAGAAAACGCTAGGGCTCAAAACCGAGCACAGAGCTGGCAACAGAAAACCCCTCGGCACAGGCCCAGTCTCCTTCGTCGTCGGCTGAAGAAAGGAAATCGAGAGAGAAGCGTCGGAATCCCGTCGAAGTGTGAGAGAAAGACACAGAGAGAGAGAGACGGGAGAATCGTTGAGAGCTGCGTGGAGAACGAGAGGAAGTAGAGCGTGCAGGTCACAGTTAAGTTAGTTTAGTAAACGAGGAACGCATGAGAAGTATCGAGAGAATCATTAAGCCACCCCCTTTCCTAAGCTCATACATAACTTAATTAATTGCATTAGTGTACAAACTCAGCCATAAGATCCTGCCAGCCCAACATTAATCCACTTAATTGACCCAAATCAGCCACTTCAATGGTTCAACTCCACACCAGCCATAATTTAAAGCAAAGATTGATAATTAAATTAAATAAAGCAAATGAGATTGAAAACGAAATGATTGTCGCAAAAGTTCGCAAAACTCGTAATTCAAAAATTATGTGCGACGTCGGATCGACACTGATCATTATTGTCTTTATAGAGCAATTATTTTTCGTATTTATATTGTATTCATTAGTATTATATTAAAATATAGTAATTAAATTTCGCACAAAAGTTCAAGTCTTACACATGTGACAAGCAATATGAAGTCAAATAGAGCCTTGTGCTGACACAGAGTGTAGATTATAGCGTGTGCAGCAGATTGTAGTGTGTGCGCACACAAAGCCAAGTCATGTATGGGAATTTGAGCACCCAATAGCCGTAGGCGTAATGGGACAACTGTATTACATGAAAACATCTAGGTCGTGTGAGTTTGATTGGGCATATGAACCAATTATCTGTTAACCATGTTTTCGTGGTGTGACCAAGTAATTTTGTTATGAATTTTTTTTGGGTCCGAGTTCTGTAAACAATTTTTTATCTCCAAAACTCTCACGGAGATTATTTTGATCACATTGGAGACCAAAGTGATCTTGAGGGATCAAAATGATCCCACAAGATCTCTTAACAACAACGACAACAACAACAGAACCCATATAGTCCCCAATCATTGGGGGTATGGGCGGGGGAAGATTGGAAACATACCTAACCTTTGACACTATGCACAAAGTGGCTTCTCTCAGAGGAGAAAAACCTAACCTTTGACAATAAATGCACGAAGTGGCTGCTCACAGAGTACCACTGAAATAGTGGCCCCATATACCGTCGCGTTTGCTGCAGAATCATGCCCTCAAATCAAAGCCAAAGACATGAGAGAGGGCAGACCCAAGAATCCATTTTGATTTATGTGCACAAAATCATGCTTCCTTGCACAAGATCTCTTAAGTGATCAATAATTTTGAACTCATTTAAGTGATAATAATTTTGAACTCACTTAAGTGATCTTGCGCATGCAAACTACTCATAAAATTTTCTTGAAGCTCATCTTTTGTACCTTCTTGTTGTGGAACTTAGTGACATTTAATCTCAATAAAAACTAGATTGGAAATGATGTGAATGATTTTTTGATTGTCGCAATGCATACTCATAAAACTATTATATAGATAACCAAACTTTCCTAGAAGTTGTTTGATCATAATAGCCTAACAAATGATAGTGTCCATAATAGGCCATTGACTCCGCACTTGACCTTGACACTACAGTTTACTTGCTCTTCCAGGATATCAATTTTCCTTCATCAAACACACAGTGTCCCATTGTGTATCTCCATCAATTGATGATCATACCTAGATTGCTTTTGTAAAATCTGCTACTTGTCCATTTCCACGCTCTAATGCATGAGTTTTTTAGCTATACCGCTCTTCATATATCTCAGTATCTCAGCATCCTAATTACTCAATGCCAGTGAGGCAGTGACTTGTTCGACCATAAATAGGCTTACAACATATGAACTATCAGGTCAACTAACTATGATATAGTTCAACATCTCCATTAGTTTCCTATATCTCCCTGGATCCTCATGTAGCTTGGTTGATATGGTAACAATTTAGAGTTCTGATTCTTAGTGCAACAACTGACTTGCATCTTAACATCCTATACTCCAAAAAGCATGGCATACACGTGCTTCCTCTTACACAAGTAACCCCCCCTGATGCGGAGCAAACACGAGGACGAGTTTTGTGCCCAGTCGGGGCTGATTTGGCGACTTACCATATATGGCGTGCCCAGATCGACGATCGGACTCCACAGATGTGTCCGGATTCGCGCTGCGAATCGATTTGATATATTATTTTACTATGTTTGCATTATTTTTGATGTATTTGGGTAGCCTCACCTCCGGCCAATCATAGCCATTGATGGGGGATGCCCTAAACAAATTGTTTTATTATAAATAGATGTGATATGGGTCTGGTCTAAGCATTGCAGAATTTGGTGAAAGCTATTCCCGGATTCCCGCGATCCCGCCACGGTGCCGACTCCGTGGAACCCTAGGTGACGACTCCTAGGTGCTCAAACTTCTCCCCAAGGTACTACCCATCCATTGCCTCCTTCCCCCTCTGAAACCCCACCCGCAGTCCCATAACTCCGAATTACTGTTCACGGGACACTGGTCACCACCGGGAAACTGTTCACGCGCGGTTTTACTGTTCACCCGCAGATTTTGCTGTTCATCCGCGAAATTGCCATCCATCCACCTCCCTTCCCTCCGTGGTTCCACTCCCAAATATCCTACGAACGCTAGATCAATTCCGATCTAGAGTTTCCAACCCCAATCCGTTATTCCCACCACCATACATCACCCTGTATCCCAGATCTAGTCCCTAGCTGCCGGATCTAGCCACCCCCGGTCAGATTTCCCCAATTTCCACCTAGGACAGCCACCGCCATTCCGTCACGCCTCTGGTTCCACCTTCGATCGCCGATCTACACCTCCGGACCCAAATTCTTCAGTGCCTTGGTCAGCCCATTATTTTGTGCGATTTCGTTGTATTGGACTTATTATTTTCTGCATTATTATTATCAGTTGGATCATATGTTTATTTGGATCTCTCGTGTTGTAATTGTTGGCTTTAGATTACTATTGTGATTTGCAAGGTCTATTCGTCGCGCGCTCTTGCTTTGGCCCTCCACGCAGAGGAAAGCCTAAGCTTGTTTTCGCCCTAATAAAATATTCTGTCTTGTCTTGAATTATCTGCGTGGGATATCATTATTTATTATTCAATTGTGATTTAACCTGTCGGACTTTGCATAGCATGTAGGGTTAGGTCACGGATTTATCGCCGCCTATAGATTCGTCCTGCGTCACCCCCCTCCCTTCTGTACTGTGTCTTGATGTTGTCGATATCTTTCATTTGAATTTCTCTTGAATATATTTCTCTAGTTCCCTAATATCTCCTGTAATATTTGTCATCTTACTCAGGGGCGGATCCAAAAATTTGAACGGGGGGGGGGGGGGGGGGGGGGGGGGGGCAGATATCATTTTCCTCTAGACAAATTTTTTTTTGTAACATCTCCTTACCGGAGCCGTTTCTCTCTCAGTCGGCCATCGTTTTTGACGTATAAGTAGTCAAAATTCACTGCCTCGATGAGAGGAATCTGAATTCACTAACCTTTTTGCAAAATTCTTGCCTCCCCCCTCCCCCCTCCGGATCCCCTGATCTTACTGACCACCAAAATATTCATACATCTCTCAAAGTGATATAAGGTTTATTGATCATTGTGATACCCTCCCTGATCTTACTGACCACCAAAATATTTATACATCTCTCAAGGTGATATAAGGTTTATTGATCATTGTGATACCCTCCCTTTGTCATGATTCTCTCATAACCTCTATAAACTTTCAAAATCACGCTCTAATAAAGCCATGCAGCTGATTAAAATTCAGTAAATGGAAAAAACAAATTCATTAAATAAAAGAATTAAATTCATACAAGTGCTTATAGAAGATGTCTATAGCCTTCTAATTAAGCTGTTTTTGTGATTTTATACAATGTAGATGTTTTTCACAGCAGTCAAATCAGAAGTTTTTAAAACAGCTTCTATTCAAGAAAAAGTTGAACTGAGCATTTTCATGCCATTTAGTTATTGCATTTTGTTTCCATCTCCTTTATTTTCTTTTGAAATTAGTATTTCTTATTCTAATATATTAAATTTAATATATTATTTATTTCAATCAATTAAAGGTTCTTCTCTTATAGTTAGAATTTCAACCTAATATTACTCCTTTTTTTCTATCTGCTAATACTTCTTTATTGTACACTGCTTCATCTTTTCAGCCTCATTTCTTACAGTCTTCAAGTTCTTGCAGTTCTGTTCAAAGATGGCTTACTACTGCACCCGGCGCCCCCTCTACCCACTGGTATCAACTCCGTTGCGTCTTTTCCCAGCCATTATATGTGATGGCGGGGCAAGAAATTACTGGGCTACTTAATTTGGTTGCTCACAGTGCACAGAGCTACACAATTAATTTAACAATGTCAGGTTGGTATTTTTAGTTAAATTACCATCAATTTTTGGAGCACCGATGGTTCTCTTCAGAGGTGCTAATTAAGTGCAAATTATATAGCTAAAATGTTGGGCCCTGGTGCGGATCAAGGAGGAATACTACATACTTCTTCATGCAAACTTAACCTCAAAGACCCTTACTATCTTATTTCTCAACCTCAACCCTATAGATGGACTCAAGATCAGCAACTGCAGCAAGAAGTGAACAACTTACAGGTTTTGTTCAAGTATTTGTGACTGTTGATGTTTAGTTAGTTTCTATTCTTTACATTCTTTTGGATCATTGGTTCAAAATATATAGGTGATCCTCTTTACTAAATATGAAATTACTTGATATGGTGAATTACAAGGAAATCTCCTGGGACTTTGCATAATTATAGGGGTCTCTCATCTACTTTTGAAATTACAAAAATCACTCATCTGAGTTTGCAACGTTACAAGACACCTCCACTTAATTAACATGCATTACAAGTGGACCTCTGAAGGGAGGTTTATTGTACCAAAAAATAGCAATGGAAACTCGGATTGGAGGTTTTGGTAATTTCAAAAAATAGAGTGGAGGTCCTTGTAAGTATGCAATGTCCACGGATAGCTTAACATTGCAACATTTGTATTGTCGAGACGTAGAGAGTAATTCCATATGTTCATTTCTAGATAATATCAGACTGAAATAAGTCTGTTATTGGATATCTTTTGGGCAAATCTTATCATATTTGAACCTATCAAAGTCGGCTCATATAAAAATGTTGGGTTTTTCTAAACTACCATTCAAAATGATATGAACACATCAAATGTGCGCAGCGGAAGAAAACTAGAACTACCCAAAGAGTAAGGATCTTGCCGATCTCATGAATCAAGAGATTAGGAAAGCAAATGCAATACAAAGTACCTTTGCGGGATTGAGTCAACACTCAACCAAGGTGCTCCAAAGAGAAATCCGAAATCTGTCTTTGAGTTCTTCAAGAATCGAAATGGTTCGATCCCTCTATAGAAGTCCACACAAGCAAAAGGAGAACCCTAGCTTCTTGTCGCACAAGAACTAGGTCGGAGAAGGAAGCTCCCAACGTCCCCACGGACTGCTAGGTCCGATCCAGAGGAGGCGGCGACTAGCGGCGGCGGAAGACGATCGGCGGACGGAACGAGAGCGATCGGAACACTTCCGTCTTCGGCTTCTCGTCTAAAATCGCGAAAAGGTTAAGTCTTTTCCGTATGCTTCGAAGACCTAATCGCGTTCCTTTTATACGCAAGGTATAAAATAGGCTATCCGCAGACCAGAGGAAAAACAGAACATTTCTGTCCAGATTTACATTCGCCGAATTCGACTAAACAGATTAACCGAATTGACTAAACACTTTAGCCGATTCGACTATATAAATTCGACTATATCATTTCGTCGAAACCATTTCGTCGAACTGACATATTTCGGCTAAACCCTTTAGTCGAATCTGTTATAATTCGGTTAATCACATTAGCCGAATCTCATTAGTCGAAAACAACATAATTCGATTAATCTCATTAGTCGAATTTGACACGGTTCGGTTAAACCCTTTAGCCGAATTTGTCTAGTATAAACTCATTCGTTTAAACCCTTTAAACGATTTCCCGTTGAGACGTTCTCAACTTAATTCCAAGCAGTCACAGGATTGGTCCTCCACTCATATCCAATATGAGTAAGGCCAACACAATCCTTTCTCCAACTTCTCCAAACGTTTTTATGTGCGACCCTATAGGCTCATATTGCGTTGGCAGCAAGACTAACTGTTGATTGCTTTGAGATCACCTCAGAAACTCCAACAAAAAAGGACAGCCCGGTGCACAAAGCATCCCCGCGCAACGAGGGTCCGGGAAAGGGTCCCACCACAAGGTTGAAATGTAAGCAAACCTTACCCTGCATTTTTGCAAGAGGCTGCTTCCAGGACTCGAACCCGTGACCTCAAGGTCACACGGCAACACCTCAACTGGTGTGCAAAGTCGGCTCAAATATGTTGCAAAAATTAACCTCTGTTTTGTCCTGCTTGTTACCTTAATATCTCATTGTTTGTTGTATTTATTATTTGGTGAGATAATAAATGTAAAGATTAGGCAGTTTTAGCCACCTTCCTTTTCCCTTTTTGTGCATGATTCTCGAGCAGGCTTGAGCGTGGGCAAGGTTCAAGACACTTGAAGTGAGCAAGACAGCAATTTCAACATTGTGTGGAGTGTGCGTTAGGGCGGCTTGGGAAGGGTCATGGCCATGCACCGACAGTTTGTAAAGTACTTGTTGCGGTAAAGGCTAAGTAAAGTGTGTGCGCACACACAGGCACGGCCGGGAACTAGCGAAGGTGAGCGACATGCATGGGCCATTGCTTGGCACAAAGTTACCTAAGTAGAGGCGATGTGCTTAGCAATAATGCTGGATGAGCGTGATGCATCTAAGAAATCCCTATAAATTGACCCCTGTAAATTGCACCACGATTGGGGGTAATCACCAAATATCTATCATGGAGATTGTTAATTCGTGGATAGGGACCGACCACCGACTAAGAGAGAAAAGATTAGTATTAAAGTTTATTAGAAGGATACCTGTGAAAGATATCCAACTCTTCCATGGATTGAGCTGATTTGGCCCACGTTGTCGATATCTGTCTCCTCACAGTCCATGCGTCTAGTTGAAGAGGCCGTGGACGTCGCCAAATCGCGTCACTTCCCCTTCTTAATTAACTTCTCCAGGAGGATGCACGGAGAACGACCATCCCCAGTGTGCCTAATGTCATGATGATAATGTTACGCCCCCGGACGAGGCCAGGTTATTTGGCCGGCAATACAAGCGGCGACAGAGGCAAGACGGAGGTGGCAACGGGGCTTCATAAAATCGGCCCAAGGGGGGGCTGAACCCACCCGGTTCAGCCCCCATTGGGGCCGGCCGGCCCCTTGGTTGGCTGGCCCTGGGTCCGAGTATAAATATACCTGGACCCCCTCTTTGGAAAGGATGAAAGATAATATTCAGGTATTCTCTCCTTCTTCTTCTCCTTAACCCCAGATCTCTCCAATCTCTAGATCTCTCTCTCTCTCTCCCACTTCATCCTTAAAAATTGGTATAAGAGGATTCGTTTCTCCGCCATGGTGACCACTCGCACACAAGAGGCCTCTAAGAAAATTTCGTGGGGCTATCGGATTCGGTTGCGTCCATGGAAGAGAATATGAGAACATCTACACAACGTTTGGAAGAGCGAATCGACGCTAGCATGGAGGAGATCAAGGCCCTATCAGCGCAAAATCTGAAGGGGAAGAGTTTGGCGGGCGGCGAGAACGGCGGATCTACGAATCCGGCGTCGGATAATTCTGGATCTCATCCCGCGGCGCCGGGATTGGGCGATACGGCCACTGGAGGGTCGGTTGGAACCGGATGGACAATTACTGGAGCGGATCGGGATCGGGCGCATGCGATAGCGACCGGATTGAGCCAAGGAGGCTTCATCGAGGCTGGCGGAGGCCGTGCGGGGGCCGGATCTGGCGCGGCTGTCACTGGCGGGGTCGGCACGGGAGTCGGCGACATCGCAGCGGGCCGCTACGGCCCTGGCGACATTGGAGCAGGCCGCTACGGCCCTGGCGACCTCGGGACAGGCCGCTGCAGCCCTGGCGACGCCGGAGGAGGTGGCCCGGCTTGGCGGCGGGCTGGGGAGGAGCCGTTGGGGCTCGGCCGACCTACAGGGCAGGCGGTTCTTCCTCAGGGAGGCATGGGGGTCTTCTTCCTCATCCCCGGGCCTTTGGAGGTGCCGGGGGTATCGGACCAGGGGCCCCTTGGATCGGCCAGCATCCTCCATGGGGACAAATGTATCAACAAGGATATCCGGGTGCCGAGTATGAGCAGGGTTGGCGGGGAGCGGCCCCACCGCGTGCGTACCTTCCTCCGAAATTAACACGCATGAATTTCCCCCGGTTTAATGGCGGAGACGCACTGGAGTGGGTACAAAAGGCGGAACTGTTCTTTAGCTATCAGGATGTACCGGAGGGGCAGTGGGTCCAGTTAGCTTCTTTCCATTTGGAGGACGACGCCTTCCAGTGGACACAGTGGTTCTTACGGGGGCGTGACTATGTGCCATGGGGAGAATTTGTGGAGGGTTTTACGGCCCGGTTTGGTCCACTTGAGTATGAGGACTTTGAGGCCTTCCTTCAGAAACTCCGACAGAAGGGAACGGTGATGGAGTACCGCACCGAGTTTGAGAAGTTGGCGAATCGGGTGCATTGGGAAGAAAAGACGCTCTTGAGCTGCTTTGTCTCCGGGCTCAAGGAGCATCTTCGCGATGAAGTGCAGTCACACCTGCCTCGTACTTTAAATCATGCCATCACCTTGGCACGCATCCAGGAGGAGCGGTTGAACAGGCAGAGAGCTCGGACTACGGGTAGGCCACCTGCGGCCCAAGCAGGGACACGGCGGGAGCAGCCCATAGGTAGCAAGCCGACAGTTACACGGCTATCGTGGAGTGAGTTAGCGGCCAGGAAGGAAAAAGGAGTTTTAATTGTGACGAGAAGTTTGCTCCAGGTCACAAGTGTCAGAAGGTCCAAGTCTTCGTGTTACATCAGGAGGCGGATGACGAGTTGGCGCCAGAGGAGCTGGATTCTGAAGGAGATTTGGACCTGACCGAGCTCGGGGTCTCTCTACAAGCTATGGAGGGGTGTAATCCCCCTCCGCTCACTATGCAGCTTGCGAGGAGGGTCCGACAAGAGAGGGTGACTATTCTGGATAGCGGGAGTACGCACAATTTCATCCACCCGGATGTGGGACTTAAGGTGGGGCATCTGATTGATACTGGGGCTGCCTTCCAGGTCATGGTGGCGGATGACAGTAAATTACAGTGCCAGGGTGTGCTCAAGGGAGTGGAGCTTCGGATGCAGGGGTACGTTGGTCGCACAGATGTCTATCTTCTACCCATTCGGGGTTCGGACATGGTGCTGGGAGTTCAGTGGTTGCAGCAGTTGAGGAGGGTTACCTTTGATTGAGATCAGATGACAATGGAATTCTTGCAGAGGGGGAAACAATTTTGCTTGAAGGGTCTCACATCTTCACCAATCAAGGAGATTTCTCTTCGCAGTCTACAACAGCTTGAGGGGACGGGGAGTTTGATGGCGGTACTGTTGGGGGTACGGACAGATGAGGCAGGATCAGTTGAGGGTACCTATACCGATGCGGGCATTGGTGGAGCAGTATGCTGATGTGTTTCAGGAGCCACGTACACTCCCACCTTCACGGTTCCAGGATCATCAGATTGTTCTCAAGGCAGGGGCGGAGCCTACCAACATCCGACCATATCGGTACCCACACATGCAGAAAGCTGAGATTGAACGCAGCGTACGGGAGATGCTCGATGTCGGCATCATACGGCCCAGCACTAGTTCCTTCTCTGCTCCGATCATTCTCGTTAAGAAGAAGGACGGGTCCTGGCGATTTTGTGTGGACTATCGAGCTTTGAATAGCATCACTGTGAAGGATATGTTTCTGATTCCCTTGATTGAAGAGCTGCTGAACGAGTTACATGGGGCGATTGTGTTCACCAAGCTTGATTTACGATCAGGCTACTACCAGATTCGCATGCGAGAGGAAGACATCCACAAAACAGCATTCTGTACTCACGACGGCCACTATGAGTTCTTGGTGATGGCCAATGGGTTGACGGGAGGACCGTCCACCTTCCAGGCTAATATGAATGAGATCTTCTATCCGTTGCTTCGTCTCTTTGTGCTATTTTTTTTGATGACATACTCATATACAGTGCTACCTGGGAAGACCACTTGAGCCACGCTGCACAGGTATTCTCCATTTTGCGTCAGCATCAGCTCTTTGCGAAGCGGTCGAAGTGTTCTTTTGGCCAGAAGGAAGTGGAATATTTGGGGCATCTGGTTTCGGCTGAAGGGGTAAAAGTCGACCCTCGGAAGATCGAGAGCATGGTGTCTTGGCCACGACCTCAGACTATTCGGGCTTTGCGGGGCTTCTTGGGGCTCACGGGCTACTACAGGCGTTTCGTGCGTGACTATAGGAAGATTGCCAGGCCGTTGACACAGTTGTTACAGAAGGACGTCTTCTCTTGGCAGGATGAGGTTGAGACAGCTTTTCAGGCACTCAAACGGGCTATGACGACGACTCCAGTTTTGGCACTCCCGGACTTCACCGAGGAGTTCGCCGTGGAAACGGACGCTTCCGGAGTGGGACTAGGTGCCGTATTGATGCAGGAGGGACGGACGTTAGCTTTTTACAGCAAGGCTTTGGCCCCCTGGACATTAGGCCTATCCGCCTACGAAAAGGAGATGTTGGCTGTTATTCACGCGGTGGCATTGTGGCGACCATACCTGCTGGGACGTCATTTCAAAATTCGGACTGATCATCAGAGCTTGAAGCACTTTTTGGAACAGCGGGTCTCTTCCCCTCTCCAACAGAAATGGGTCACCAAGCTTTTGGGGTACGACTACGAGATTGTTTATCGGCAAGGGAAGGACAATCGGGTTGCTGATGCACTATCCCGTTTGCCTGAGGGCGTTCTAGCCCAACTTTCTACACCTCAGTTGGACTCTATTGACGAGATTCAGGAGGAGGTACAACGAGACTCCGAGTTGCGGGGCATTGCAGAGGATCTACGGCAGGCACGAGAGACAGTCCCCGGTTATCATCTGCAGATTGACCGGCTATACTATCAGGGACGGGTAGTCATACCCTCTCAGTCGGCTTGGAGGACGGTCATGATGCATGAGTTCCATTCGTCCCCGACGGGCAGTCACGCCAGTGTTCTCCGTACTCTTCAGCGGGCACGGGCCAATGTGTTTTGGAAGGGGATGCGACGGGATATCCAGTTATTTGTTCAACAGTGTGATGTTTGCCAGCTGCAGAAGTACGAGACAACTTCCCCGGCCGGGCTACTTACGCCCTTAGAGATTCCGCACCATATTTGGGATATAGTATCCATGGATTTCATTGATGGCTTGCCGCGGTCTAAGGGTAAGACGGTCATCATGGTGGTGGTTGATAAATTGTCAAAGTACGCACATTTCATCGCACTGAGCCACCCTTACACCGGTGAGTCTGTTGCTGCTCTTTTTGCTCGAGAGATTGTTCGGCTTCATGGCATCCCTCTGGCGATTATCTCGGATCGCGATCCGACCTTTGTTGGCCACTTTTGGAAGGAGCTCTTCCGTTTACAGGGGACCTCCTTGCGTTTCAGCACGGCTCACCATCCACAGACAGATGGTCAAACTGAGGTGTTGAATCGGGGCGTCGAGACATAGCTTCGATGCTTTGTTATGGATGAGCCACGGACTTGGACGAGTTGGTTGCATTGGGCTGAGTACTGCTTCAACACTTCCTATCATTCAGCCAGCAAGCTAACTCCCTTTGAGGTAGTATACGGGCGACCACCTCCTTCTCTGAGCAGTTATGAGTCGAGTAGTACGGCAGTGGCAGCAGTTGACCGTGCACTTCGTGATCGTGACCGCACACTCGCTACCTTGCGCGAGAATCTCCGGACAGCACAGGATCGTATGAAGGCTCAGGCTGACAGGCATCGGACAGAGCGCGAATTTCAGGTGGGGGACGATGTGTTTCTCAAGCTCCGTCCCTATCGGCAGTTGTCCGTCGCACAGCGGTCGAATCAGAAGCTGGCACCCCGTTATTATGGTCCATTTCGGATCACCCGACGGGTTGGACCAGTTGCTTATACGTTGGCGTTGCCCGAAGGGTGTCGGATACATCCAACTTTCCATGTCTCCTTGTTGAAGCGGAAGATTGGTGATACTATCCAGGTCAGCCCCCGTCTACCAGAGGCCACTAGTGGGGGCGAGCTGCGCCCGATTCCTGAGGACATACTGTTGATCAAGTGGAAACGGCGAGGCACGTCGTACTGTCCTGAGTTGTTGGTCAAGTGGAAGGACCTGACCGTCGAACACAACACCTGGGTGGATTTGCTGGAATTCCGGGAGCTTTACCCCGATTACCACCTTGGGGACAAGCTGGTTTTTGATGGGGAAGAGAATGTTACGCCCCCGGACGAGGCCAGGTTATTTGGCCGGCAATACAAGCGGCGGCAGAGGCAAGACGGAGGCCGGCCGGCCCCTTGGTTGGCCGGCCCTGGGTCCGGGTATAAATATACCTGGACCCCCTCTTTGGAAAGGATGAAAGATAATATTCAAGTATTCTCTCATTCTTCTTCTCCTTAACCCTAGATCTCTCCAATCTCTAGATCTCTCTCTCTCTCTCTCTCCCACTTCATCCTTAACAGATACTATCTGGGTCCTACTTGAGTCGGACGGGCTTGTGGAAATCAGGTTTGTTCCTGATGACATTCTTCGTCTCCTCCATCGGCACATTGAGTTTCGTGAAATCCTTTTGGTCGTCTTGGTAATTTCCCCTCATGGGAATGCAAATATTTTTGCTCTGGGGCTTGAAGCAAGCGCGCATGCGGAAGTGGTTGGTATCATTGATGTTATTGAGGGTAATGATTCTAGTGTTGTTGTGGACGTACCTTGGTGGGAACTCCTTATTGGTGGCTGTCGTGGGTGACATCAGATGCCTCATGTTGACTTTGCGTGGGTCGGTGAGAACTAAATTATGCATTCTTCTATGCACACTTTTCTAGTCGCATGAGTGAGGACATAAATCCCATGTTCGTCTCTGCCCCTTTGATATATTAGTTCACCATAGAATGACCTTGTTGCAGGAGCTTGGGGGTTTCAGCTTGCTTCAAACTTGAATAACCTCTCTTGGATACCTCAGACCAACGCCACCTGATGCGTCCTGGAATTGACGTCATGGATCTCCAATATATTCTCCTGGAAGTGATCCACGAAAATGCTCAAGATCTTGTCAGCTCCCTATGTTATGATGAAGAGGGACCGAGGACCGGTCTTCCTCTTCTTCGATGTCACGAACCTCGGTAACAATGTGCGTAGGAAATCCCCAAAGCTGGTGATTGATCTCGATGATAGCTTGTGCGACTAGTCTTGTACCTCTCTCTCTCAAGAATCATCAAGAATTATATGTATCTCAATGTTTCAGTTAAATTACGTGGGAAGACGATGGATTCAAACTATTGGAGGTGGTGGATGGGTCGTCCCTCTCCTTGGAGTGGAGAGATTAGGCTACTTGAATTCATCTGGGATGTGTTCCTCCCTGATCTCGTTGTTGAATGGAGTCATCTCGCACTCCTGGCGATAAGGATCGACGTGGTCATCACAGAATAAGGCCAACTGTCAGTTTGCAGCACTTTGGCTGCCATGGGAACACACCACACCCACAGTGTCTCACGGGCAGTTTCCTCCCTTTTATGTTGGAGGGGCGGGGGAGTAGGTTGCGCTTGGATGTTGCGAGTTTTTTACGTTGCGCTTGGGTGTTGCGAGTATTCTGCGCTTGGATGCCACAGAATATGAAGTTGAGAGTTTTTTACATCCCTCCACTAACCTAAGAGTGTAAATGACAAGTGATGCCCAGTGAACATGCCCGCATTGTTCTCGTTGGACGGTTTCTACCCTTTTATGTTGGACGGGTGGAGGGAGTAAGTTGTGTTGGCATGCCAGTTTCAAAGAAGCAGAATTACTTGAGATCCCGACGCACTTGTGGCGACACTTAAAAGATGGGTTAGTTAAAAAAAATTCAAGGAATGACGCTTATAGATCACAAATACATACTCATTCTTAATTCTCTAACGAGATTCTTTGGGGTTGTTGCCTAACTCCTCACGGAGCTTTGCGCCTCTGCCTGCTTCTATGAGAATGTTGTTGACCACTCGGGGAGCACATTGTCGGACTCACATTCACAGGTGAAGTCGCCTGAACTCTTTGTCGATTTCATCCTTTTCATGCTAGGTATCTCTTTCTTAGTGGCCCATGCTGGCATCCTGCTGACCTATCCTGGGATGCTGTTTTTTGGGTATACAATTATCACAATGCTCCTGCTTGTATCAAAATCACTTTGATTGGAGGAGATTATTTTTGGGAGAGTGATAGCTAATCTATTTTAAATAACCTCTGATATAATCATATTGTTCACATTACATCAAGTTAAGCTCTAAAATCCATTTTGATGCATTTTTATGAAATAGCACTAAGTAGATAAAAAGTGATGTAGAACGAGAGGTCGAATCTGAGTTTCGCTCGCTTAATCCCGCTCGGCGTTTGAACTTCGAAAGTTAGTCGTTATTTGGAAAGAGATTCTCAAGTGTTTTATGGTTCGATTTGAAGCGGTATTTACATCTCCCGGCAAACTTAAATCACAAAACAAAAGTGTATGAGTAAATGACAATAAAAAATAGATAGAACGTTCGAGGCAAATTTTTTGTTAATTAGTTGAATCGCATGTGACTATGCTAATAAACGGGAGCAAGAGAGATGGGCGGAGTTTTCCAAGCATACACAAATCTACGACAAGGAGGAGTCCACCTCAAACTCAGTAGCGCAAGGTGGTTGTCGCACGGTTGTCCGGTTGCTGTCGGGGGCATATTGGGGCGTAAAGCTGCAGTTGTTGACCTCTGGAAGGTGGGCAGTGGAAGCTCTGATCGCCCGAGTAGTTGGCTGGCGTCGACGGCGGCCCGAATATCCAGATGTGTCGTCAGGTAGTTCTGGCGACGAGGATGAAGAGTCGTGGGAGCGTCCCGTTGATGGAGTCGATAGTGTTGTCGATCGGCAGAAGGGCACGATGGTCGGTGACGTGGCTTTGGAGGTGTGTCGGCTTGGCTGGAGAAGACAATCGTGAGGAACATCGAGTGCACATTAATAACTTCGGTCGACGGAGGAAAATGAAGGATTCATTTTATCTATGAATGAAAGGTTGCCTTATTAATTGATATGAGTAATTTTCCAAAATAAAAAACAAAATTATATGCCTTTTTAACATTTGTTTCAAAATATAATTTCTTAATTTTCTCCTCTCGATAAAATCAAATATTCTAATTTTAGATATTTCCACCGGGGTCTTATGCATCCTTAGTTAAAATTTGTCTTTTTCGACCTAGCAACTCAAAATTGTCGGACCACACCGGGTGGTCAAACCGATGAGCCAGAACTCAAAATAAGATCGGTATGTGGGAAAAGAAAATGACAAAATATAAATGAAATAACAAAAAGATAACTGACGCATGACGATATCACGCGTCCTTGGATACGACGACGGTTGCGTCAATTATCCCGGGGTTGACAGAGCTCGACCCAGCGAGAACTCACAAAAACTGGCAACCGAGAAATCGGGTCGTCGTCGCTGCAACTCGACGGTGCTAATCCAATAACTATCAGTAATGTTTCGTCCCTGCCAAGAAACCAAGTAACGTTGGTACAGCCCGTGGCGAGTGCGAAACTCTCGTACATCAAGAACCTGATCTATCTCCCCGATTGTGGGCGTCGACACTAGTGCTAAGTTGGGTGGTATATCTGGAGCCGCAACAGGTGGACTAGGCCTGTAACTAGGTGTCTCTCTATAGAATGACGTCAGATCAGCCACGTTAAATATCGGCGAAGTACCGAATTCAACGGGAAAATCAAGGAGGTTGGCGTTCTCACCGATGTGCTTCTGAATTTGAAATAAGTCCACAAAGTAATTTTTTGCTTCCTAAAATAAGAAACACTCAATCTCCTTTTGAAAAGTATAACTTTCGGCGATGACGATCGGCAATGGTTTTTTAATTTTCAGAAGTTACTCGTAATTTATTAACAACATTCCTATACAATTCTCTTAAATATTCAATATGAGTTTGTGCATTAAAAGAAATACATTCATGAGATGGTAGAGAGTGGAAGTCAAGCAAGTGTGGGATGGAATTCATAGACAA
Organism: Dactylorhiza incarnata; assembly: GCA_033032865.1. NCBI lineage: Eukaryota > Viridiplantae > Streptophyta > Magnoliopsida > Asparagales > Orchidaceae > Dactylorhiza > Dactylorhiza incarnata. The sequence goes on along the minus strand of JAWHQI010000110.1, from coordinate 4,791,366 downwards.
TCTCGAAAGGAGATTTATTAGTTGAGCGGTTTTTAGAATTATTGAATGTGAATTCAGCTTGCGGAAATACAAGATCTCATTGCTTTGGATTTTCTCCTGTTAAACACGTAAGAAGATCTCCCAAACTCTTATTAACTACCTCAGTTTGTCCATCGGTGTGACGGTGATAGGCGCTACTAAACTCGAGTTTGGTTTTCAGTTGCCCCCACAATATTTTCCAAAAAAATCCCATAAAATGTGTATCCCTATCAGATGTGATCGATCTTGGAATGTCATGCAACATAACGATTTCTTTGAAAAAAGTTCAGCGAAGCAGCACTAGAGGTTTTTCTACACGGAATGAAATGCATCATTTTTTGAAAAAATAATCTACTACTACAAAAACAGAGTCGACTATCCTCTAAGTGCGAGGAAGTCCTACTACGAAATCCATCGAGATATTATCCCACGACCTCTCAGGAATCGATGAGGGAGTGTATAATCCAGTGTTTTGGGTGTCCCTTATACAATTGACATGTGTAGTGCCTAATAATCTCGATGACATCGTGTTTTGTCTTCGGCCAATAATATTTAGTACTAGTAATATCTAATAATTTGGATTGTCCCACGTGCAGCTAACCCGGATGAGTGAAGCTCACTAAGTAGCTTCTCTCGAAGGGGTCCTTCGCAGATGCAAAGACGGGTTCCTTTATATAAATATCTCTCACTCACCACGTACTGGGTAGTAGGATCAGTCCCACTATGACGACAAGAGGCCCAGATGTCACGAAAAAGGGTCAATGGTATATAAGTCACGCTGGGAATCTAAATCAGTAATACGAGGCTGCATGGTGACTAGTAGATGCGAGTGGCTACTAAGGGAGTTGACTACTCTATTCGCGACATCGGGTTTGTGTTTTAAGTGGAAGGTAAATTCTGGAAGATATGCAACCCACTTGGTGTGACGTCTAATCTCTCTTTGGGAGTTCAAATATTTTCGTGGTCTTTATTCAACACAAACTCGCGCTGGATCAGGTAGTGCCTCCAGTGGTGGAGAGCCTGAACGATAACATAGAACTCTATGTCATACATGGAATACCTAGACTTTGCTTCGTTCAACTTCTCACTAAAAATGTTATAGCTCAACCCTCTTGACTCAATACTGCGCCAATGCCTATAATGTATGCATCACAGTCAACCTCAAATTTTTTATCAAAATCAGGCAGTGCTAATACAAGTGCACTAGTGAGTTTCTCCTTAACTAATAGGAATGCGCACTCTGCCTCCTCAGTCCAAATAAAACACCCTTTTTAAACAATCAGTGACGGACGCAATCAGTGTACTAAAATTTTGAATGAAACGTCGATAAAAAGATGTTGGCCCATGAAATCCTCGAGCCTCATTAATTGTCCTAGGGCTAGGCCATGATTCTATCGCTTTGACTTTCTCTCTATGAACTTTAATGCCCGCAGATGAAATAATATGTCCTAAGAAGGTCAGATTATCCGTCATAAAAGTGTACTTCGAGTTAGCATATAATTTATTAGTGCACATAATCTCTAACACTTGCCTAGGATGAATCAGGTGATCATCAGGATCAGTACTGTAAATCAGAATGTCATCAAAATAAACCATTGCGCAGACTCCAATGAGTGGTCTAAGCCCAAGATTTGCAACCATGATATGCCGAGAATAGCATCCACCCCTCCCAAGGGAAACACATAAAAATCTGCTGAGGCACTGTAATCCCCCAACTTAAACGGAAGGTTACGACAAAGTCCGCCCGTCGGGGATCGGCGGTCGTCCCCCAAGTAAACTAGGTAACCCGTCGTCGGATTAGGAGCCAATTGCAAGCGAGTCATTGAGTCGACCGAGACGAAGTTGTGGCTGACACCACTGTCAATCACCACCACCACCGGAGTTCCTTGAAGAATCCCCTGGAATTTCATAGTCTGCGGGCCGGAAGTGCCCCCGAGTGAGAAGTGGGAGAGGTCCGACCGTTGGAGGGCAGTCGTCGCTTGGTCCTCCGCATTGGGCTCCTCCAGAACCAGGGTATCAAAGTCTCGGCCTTGATTTCGTCCTCATCTTCACACATTAGAACCCACAGCTCCTTAAGCGGGCAATCATGCGATGGAGAATAAGGTTGCTTGCAACAAAAACACAAGCCCTTGATGCACAGATCATTGTACTCATGGGAGGATAGTCGGTTATGAGCCGGGGTTTGGGGTTACTGAGGAAGGAGTGGCGGTTTTGGGGGGGGGGGGGGGGGGGGGGGGAGGGGGGTGCGGGCTGAACGACCAAGTCTCTGGAGGAAGGCCGTGGAAGGGCAGAGGAATTGAACGCGGCGCGGGATAAAGAACTGGGGGCGGCCGGAGGAGCATGCGACCGATTGGCAGGTCAGATGGAGAAGTCCGCTTCCACTAAGAGTGCAAACTCAATTGCGTCGGAGATGTAGAGGAGGTGGTGAGTGCGAAGGCGTAAGCGGATGTGAGGTTGGAGACCCTGGAGGAAATAGCCCATGCAATGATCCAGAGGAATGCCGGGAACGTGGTGGCGAGCTCGATGAAGTCGTCGATGTATTGGTCCACCGAAGAGGAGTGGCGAAGCGCGCTCTAGCTTCCAACGGCATTGCCGGAGTAGCGGTGGTCGTATCGCTTGACTAGAGCCAACTTGAGATCCGTCCACGAGAGTGTGATTGAGGAGTTGTGAAGTCATCGAACCCAATGTAGCGCAGACCCTTCCATGGCGAGGAGGGAAACTTGTTGGGCTTCCAGGGTGTCGTGGATGTCGTAAAACTGTTCGGCCTTAGCGATCCAGCCGAGGGGATCCGTACCATTGAAATGAGGAACTTCGAGTGCGCAGGGGGCGTGCGAGGTAGCAAGCACTGCCTCGGTCGTGATGGCGGCGTGGTCGGGCGACCCACGAAGGAAGAGGAGTCATCAGAAGGCGACTGCGGTGTGGTGTGGCTGGTGTCGTGAGGTTCGCAGCCATCCAAGCGTTGGAGAATCGCCTGTATGGAGCCATGTAGCGAGGAGAGCGTGGATGATTGGTCGTCCTTGAGTCATTCCAAGGCGTCGAGGCGTTGATCGGTCATTGTGCGGGTGGTAGGCCGATGACCCGGCGGCTCCACACGAGCGATCCAGTCCAAGGGATCAACACTGTTAAACACTGGAATGTTGAAGCGGCGAAGGTGGTTTAGATTGGGACCTAAGATATACTAGATGAGAATTGTAGGCTCAACAATGATGTCGGAGGAGGGAACATTAACAGATAGGAAGATTCATGCGCGCCAACTTCGTTGGCGGCGGAGCTGCTAACGGACAGGAGGGTGTGAACCCATTAATGAGTTGGAGGTCGGATGGTGGCGGGGTTGGGGATTTTATTGTTTGACAACGAAAAGTTTCCATTTGATCCATGCAGACACTACTATCAATCAAGTTTTGGGCATGGACTACTGGAACAACTATAAGAAGAGCAGACGAACACAGAAAGCGAATCAATCTTAGGGTCTGCGCACTATAGTCTACGCTCTACGAACACAGAAAGGAGTCGACAAAGTTAATCAAAGGTGGAGTCGCCGAAGCGGAGTTTTGGGGCGTGCTGCTAGAAGTCGACGAAAGATCACTTCGTGGAAGCGTCGATGCTTGAAGTGCCAGGAGGCGCTGCTGAAATTTGATGGGAGAAGGAATGAAGATGAGAACATGGGAGCTGACATTCTGAAGACTTATGCATGATCTGGAATGCGCATGTGTGCGCAGATTGGAAGTAAATGGCTGAGCTTATAGAGGGGTCTTCAAGCTAACCAATTGGTGAATGTAAAGGGGGGCCAATGAGAAAGGTGAATTTCTACTAGAGACAAGCTTTCGCCTGAGCGCCTGTGGCTCGATCCTTGCAATTTTCTTGGGGAATTTTCCATAGTCCAAAAGTTGCAATACTAGTCTTCTATATTTAGAGGTCTTTTTATAAACCTCTAGATTAATCGTTAAATAAACCCTTAAATAAATCACTAGATAAACTCATAAATACAAAAATACAAAACATAGGAATACATTATGATAATGGAGCCTTTTGGAAATTCCTTTGGCTTGGAGCTGGCTCTCACTAGTCAACAACATCCTGAGTCGTACCTTGGTCGGGCTTGCGCTTGTGCCAGTACCCACGATGAAGTTTTTTTTGTTTGATTTCGCTCTTTACAAATTTGAGTCAATACATGCCGTCCATCAACTAGTTTAGCAGTACAATCTCCTTTGAGTTTTAAAGCTGCGTAAAAGTGAGGGATAACCTACATATTAGGTTTGACAAACGAAAATTTACCTACTAAAATATTTCACGGGATTTGGCAAAGGTACCAAGTCCCCGCAGAATTAACTAATGTGGGTTTCTCCCGACGAACAAATGGGAATCTTGAAGGGAAAGCTGAAGAAAATATTTTAGCACCAAAAAAAGATGTAGGTATTGATAATAAAAATTAATAATGTTAACTCTGAGGGGAGATTTTTGTAATTTCAAAGGGTAGATGGCAAATCCCTATATTTATGAAGAGTCTCATAGGAGCTCCTAGTAATTAACCCTATAAAAGAACCAAGATGTTGACCGCAGCGTAGTAAGAATCCGAGTAGAACACATGATATTTGTAGGGAAGAGAAACCTTGATACGTATATGTATTGCACACGCGCGCTCGGACGACCTTCCTCATTACACGAGAGCTCTCCCGGAGATGCGGCGACCTTTATGGATTATCTTATATTTCGTAATTAATTATGTAATTGTCTTTGATGTATTTCGTCATGTAGTGTTCTTATCCTGTAGTGTGGTCTCCATCAGTATAAAAAGCCCCTTAGATGATGAGAGATTATCTTTGGAGTCTTAGCGTCTTGGGCTCTCTTTAAATAGATTAGTGTTTTGGAGGACCCGACCTCCGGGTGCTTGGCGGGAGCTCGTATCCTGAGTTTGTATCTTTAATTTCATGCAATGTAAGTTATTGTTCTTGTGTTTGTTCTCGATACTGCGTAGCTAGCTCGTATCAAACCTTGGAAGAAAAACTCTCTCTCTCTCTCTCAATTTATCTTATATATTATAAAGCAATATGCACGTGTTGAAGCACACCAAAGGTTTGATATCAGCCGTTGGATATAGAATCAACCGTTGGATTTATCCTCAGACCAAAGAGAGAGAGGAAGAGAGAGGGGAATGGGGCCCACCTAATAATTATGCTCGGCTGCTTCTTGAGAAACAGAGAGAGAGAGAGATAGCGAGGGGAAGAGAGAGAGAGAGGGGAGTGAGGCCCATATACTTAATATTAAAACATAAAGAATTAGAGGGAGAGAGGGGCGGCGGAGGAATTGGGGGGAGAGGAGAGAGACGCGGATAGGGGCGGCGGACGAATTGTGGGGAGGGAGTAGAGAAAGAGACAGGAGAGAGAGGTGGCACCCACTGCAATAAATTACATTAAAATAAAAATAAAAAATTATAAAAATTGGAAACAACACTGCGAATATAATACCGGTCGCAGCCCGCCTGGATGCGGGTGAAGCCCGCCCGAGAGCATCGAGCCTGGACGAAGCTCGTGCGAATGCGGGCGCAGCCCGCAGCGACTCATCGAGCACGGACGAAGCCCGTGCGAAGATGCTAGTATATATATATATATATATATATATCTCCTTTTACATCGGGAAGGAAGAGAGAGAAATAGAGTGGAGGCCTTCGTTCTTTCGAACGGAAGGTTGAAGTCGAGTATCTGTGGCAAATCAGATGTTTGGTCATTCCAGGTAAGACAGCTTCATAGAAGTTTGGTTGGTTCACTGCAGGAGTTACTAATGCCCAATCTAATTTTCTTCATGTTCCAGGCTTTGCTATTTTTGGTTGAATTCTTCATACAAGTTCTAATTGTTCAATAAATTTCTTGATTCTGGCAGGAAATCTCTCTTCTAACACCTGAAGAAATTGATCCCTGCATAACAGACTGAGGACAGTCCTGAAGCTATGTTAAACCTATACATTTGCAATTTTTTACCCTTCATCCTCCAATGAATTTTTGCAGTTTTCTCTTTCTATCTCTAGACTTTTTTCTCTTTCTATCTCTAGACTTCCCCTACCCTATATACTCCTTTGCCTCTGTATTTTTGCTTGCCCCTTGACTCTCATTATGCTTCTAATATATATACTTGTAGTTTCTTTTACTTGCCAAATTTTTTTTTTATCTGTTATGATTTATTTCTTCAACTTTGTTAGATCTGCTTTGTCTCTATTATTGTTTTGAATTCTTAGTATTGAACATATAGAGAGCATGGTCATCATATAAGACCGCCAAAAGCATATGGGTCGTCTGATCTTTACATTAGAGGGGAGGGGGGAGGAGAATTTTTCCTAAACCTCTTGAAGCTGCTAAAATTAGGACTCTAACGGTTTGGTTTGGTTCAGTTTTTAAGCGAAACCGCAAACCGAATCACCCGTGGTTTCAAAATTTTGGAACTGAACCGGTTCGGTTCGGTTTGGGTGGATTAAAAAAAGAAATATGAATAAATAATCTTATAGAAAATTAAAAAAAAAAACATAGCTGCATATTTGCATTCATGATGTTTATCACTGTGACTCGCATGAGAAGAGAAGCAATATGTGACTATGGTTAATAAGTTAATGTAACACAAATTAAGTTTTTATTAAACTATTGTTGTGTCAACCGTGACGGCCAAATAAATCAAACATATTATGACACTAAATTACTAATGTTAATGTAAGTGTTAATATGGTTCGGTTCGACTCGGTTCGAATCGGTTCGGTTTGACATTCAAAATCGTGGCCAACAAAAACTGAACCAAACCATGCAATTTGGTTTGGTTTGGTTCGATTAGGCGGTTCGGTTGGTTCCGACTTACATCCCTAACTAAAATAGTAGGTCTAAGGGAGAGAAGCGGGTGTTGGAATATTTTCTTCTATATTCCTATATTAATATACAAAGTGATATATTTTCGTTTTTTAAAACTTTAACAGAAACAGCAGATCTATATATATACATGAATAGCAATATTAATAAAATTGCATGAAGAGGATGAGAAATAAAATAGAGTAATTTATAGTTCAGAATCGAGCCTGGGTAAGGCGTGTGGTCACTGCCCTAAAGAAGTTGCACCACCCTCCGGCAGGGCTTTCAACCGATGCTCACTCCTCCAAGGTACAACACCCGGCTAGATCCCGAAACTCTGATGTGCGCGGACATCGAAGAAGCACAGAGCACCCGAACAACCACTTTATGAAGCAAATGTGAAGAAAAGGAATCACGTAGAAGATCGTCAAAAACGGAGAGAGCAGCAGCGCATGTCTTCGATTTCAAAAAGAACGTGAATATATAGAACAAAGACAGTAAATCGCGGAAGAAGATAGGATCTCGAGAAACGGCAATATATTAAAATCATAATAAATATTAACGGTTATAATTGGAAGGCTCATAATCGGGAAGAGAACCGTTGAATATTTCCAACGTAAATAATGACGATAAACACGCGTAAATGAGCGGTTAAGAAAACGCGTAAAACGAAAGTGCTTGGACTTCTATTCGACGCAGCGTCGAAATTCGAATTCCATTCAAAGCAGCGCGATGCGAGGCGGGTGCGTCGAAATCAATTCGACGCAGCTTCGACTGGAGTCTATCATGTCGACGCAGCTTCGAGTTCTACTCGACGCAGCACTGGCAGTCGACGCGACTTGGAGTTTCACTCGACGTTACTCTGAATAAAAACTCAAAAATTATTTTGTACAAAAATTACAATTCAATTCAATTATTCTCAAAAACTATTTTGTACAAATTCAAATCCGGTCCGGTGCGGTGCGTGCGCGCGCGCGCGCGCGTGGTTCATAGTTTCTCCTTATGTTCTTTTGAACAAATAAGAATGAGTGAAAACATATAAATACTCTTTGGTTAGAAAACAAATAAGCATGGTGAGACTAAAATGTTCATCTTTTCATTCATGAAGGTTTCCCTCCAAAAAATTTGGATTCCCTCCAATTTGGTTTTAGAGCTTTTCATCTATAATGAAGAGCCAAACACCAAACACCATACAAGGCTCCAATAAACATTTATGAAATAAATGTTTATAAATAAAATTTCTAACAGGGGGGATAGGTGAGAAATTGTGTTTTTTATTTTCTTTTATTAGATTTTATTATTATTCATTTTTATCTCTAAAATAATGTTACAAAGTGTATTAAATGAATCGTTTGGGCGGAGCCCGATAGCAGCTATTTTGGCTTCAACGAATGGACGGAGCTTGCTCGCATCTAATAGTAGTTGTGAACGAGTGTAGCCACATGCACAGCTATTAGTATGCGTATGTACGGAACATTTTCTTCAATTATTCCGCCTCTCAACCAACATTATGATTACTCGGTTGGAGTCGCTCGGCGATCTAATCATATTGGTGCTAATTACGTGTCGTCTACTCTTGCTACGGACACTCAATATTGCGCCAGCATGCAACGTCTTGCTGAGAATCTTACGACTAACCGTCAAATATTAGGAGCGATGAATAGAAATATTTTAGGCATAGTTTTAGTAACTTCAAAAAACCTGCGCTAATCTTATAAATAGCACGGGTTCACGACAATACCATTGATCACTCGTATATATTGATATCGGTGACTGTACGAGGGATTTTCCCGTGAGGACAAGACATTATCATTGAAAACTCACGCTCTTTGTAGACAACACTCGATATCCTCACTAAATAGTGTGACAGTAGTAGTATTGTTGCTTACACTGCATGTAGGGAATGCGGTCGATTAGGGTACTGTAGCAGCTGCACTGGGCCCGTGTATTATCACTCGTGTGTGTGTGTGTACTACATATTTTTCCATAAAAGCTATTTAGTGGAGTTAGTAAAAGAATATTGGTGAAATACTCTTGAGCTAAGGAACAAGCATGGTCTTTGTTGCATTTGTTAAAATATTAATTTAATACTTTTTATTAAGATATTATTTATCTAAATAATTTAATTTCATTGAAAAATATTTGATTTAAAAATAAATTTAATCTTAAGATTAGTAAGATGATGTAATGATAAAACTCATCTTAAAATTATAATATATAGTATAAATAATAAAATGAGATGGAAAATTGAAAATGATGTCATTCCAATTTTTAATAATTGAGCGAGGATATTCCGGGCATATTATTCGGAACTTGAAAGTCGCACAAAAATTGCTCAGATATTGAGTTGAACCGGAATCGGTTACAATTGTTTGAGTCGATTCAATTTCACTAAAATCATATTTCGAGTCGATTTCGAGACTATCCCGAATCGCTCGAAATATGATCATTTGAATCAACTTTAATTAAAATACTAGATACTTATTAATATATCATTTTTAAAAATTAAAAACACTAGTCTAAACTGTTGAAACCTGCAACAAGTCTCTTGAGTTTGGACCCACTGGGGGTGTAGCCGACGCTTACTTCTCCCTCACTAGACTCTTGACGGTGGATGTGGGAATATGAATAGACTCAAGGCTGAAGCGAGGAGGTCCCGCCACACACCCGGAAGATCTTAGAGAGCTTCCCCTCCCAAACCAGAGCTCAACCGGGCACCTTGGAGGGCACTAGCAGCCGACCAAAAACTAGCCTGGAGGAGAGGATTCTCTAAAATCGGATCTCCTCCAAGGTGCCCTTAAGGGTCTATTTATAGATTTTTCTAGGCTGGTCTGCAAATAACATGAATCTGCCTTTTAATTTTACTAACAGCACCCCAAACTGGTCTGCTAACAGCTTAATTCCGCTGTTCCGAAGGGCTATTTGCAGCCCACCAGGGGTATTAGGGTCATTTCTCCCTCAAATCATCCTGGGCGAGTGGTCCGTGAGGGCACCACTCGCTGGGCACCCGCCTTGCTGGGCGAGTGCCCGCGCTTCCGGGCGAGTGGTCCGTGAGAGCACCACTCGCCTGTCTCCTTCTCTTCTGCACCTTACCCCCACCAAACCGGGGTACTTCCTCCTCCTAGCCGGGGCGAATGATCGGGCTGACCCAGGTCTCGCCATTTAGCTTGAGGGGTCCACTCGGCGAATACGGGTTGTACACAATCCCCGCTCTTTGCGAGTGGTTACTACGCTCGGAAAGAACAGTCCAACCATGTATTCGGTGAGTGCTTGCTGACTGGACTCACAAGATTCTGTGGGTCCCACCGTTGTCCTATATATATATCTCTTCATGTCAGAACTTCCTGGAGCGTTGACAACCCTTGATTCGGAGCTTCTTCCCTCTCTTAGTCCCGCACCGACATCAATGTCTTCTCACAAGCCTTCCGCGAGACCCCTCTCGCGGGAGATGATCGAGCGTCTGGCCGCGGCCCAAGCTGTAACTGCCCCCAAGGCAGCCAAATTTGCTCCCTGGCTTTTGTCTAAACGGGATCTGAATGCCCCCTACGTCTCGCGTCGAGCCAAGGCGATTCGACTGAATCGTCAGAGAGGCGAGACTGCCTCGGAATCTCCTGCGGGTACTCCACCAGCGAACACTCCGCCGGCGGATACCCTTCCGGCGAGGAATCCTCCGGACCCCGGGACGCAGGTATGAGGATTCCTCTCGTCCCTCTGTTTAGTTCCTCCCCTTACCTTGCCTCTGCTCTGACCATTCGCAGGGGATTTCGATGCCCGAGACCGGCCACGGGGCCGTCTCGAGCAGTGTTGCGGTGCCACCTCCCCCGGACGAGAGGCCTCCAGATCGGGACCTTGCTCCTCCACCTCCTCCGGGCGAGACATCATTGCAGTCCGGTAAGTTGTAACCCCCTTTAGATTCATCCTTCATGCTGCTCGCTGCTGACCACTGTTTTTTGTAGCCCTCGACCCCAACCTTTCGCTGCGGAACTCTATTCCTCTGAGTTCCCCTGTTCGACCGAACCCCTCCGTGCTTGCGGATGAGCCGAGGGTGTCCCCCCAGAAGGGATCCGGTCAGCAGGGCCGCGCGGATGATCCTGCGGATGCTCCAGCTCCTACCTCACAGCCCTACCGTCCTGGAAAGGGAAAGGTCCTACCTCCCGCCGGGCTGTTTGGAACGCACCTCCATTCGTCTCGTCCTTCAGGTCACCAGGACCCCACCCCAGGTCAGTTCACTCACCCGCCCCTATCGTACTCGCATATTTTACCACTACTGACCTAGTCGTGATTTCGCAGGCTATCGGGAAGCCTCCCCCTTTGACTCCTACTACGAGGGGGGGAGAGGGGATGCTCTCGCCTCTCCCTTCCCCTGGGGATCTCACTGACTTTCTGGGCGACTCCTCGGATCACGCGACCCTGAAGGATCGGATCTCGGAGGTCTTGGGGAAGCTCATCCACATCCAGCGAAATGTTGCCGGCCAGGTGGACGACGTGCGGCTGAGAGTCGCGCGTGAGTTAAAGGACCTCCAGCGGGACTACTCGCGCATTCTCACGACGGTGGAGCGCCTGGGGGGTGAAGGAGGGGAGTTGTCTCCCGAAATACACGTCGCGCGAGCCCGGGACCAACTCCAACTGGCTTCCCATGAGATCACCAACATGCTCGCATATTTTCGTCCGCGAATGCCCCTGGAAGCTGGGTCGCGAAAGCGAGGTCGGTGGGTCTGGGAGGAGTATTGAGCCAGTCTTCATTCGCCCTTCTTGCAATTTTTCTGCTTTCTGTAGCGCGGATGCTGAACTTTTACTTCTGTTTGTAATAATCTTACGTCCTGTGTTTTGCGAATGCTCTATTCTTTGTCTTTTATTTCATATATCTTGCTTGGGTATTGCCGAATGTTTTATTATTGCCGAATGCTTTCTTAACCTCTTTCGCGTAGTCGATGAGTGAATAGCCACGGGGCACTTGTCATTACTGGGCGAGAGGGGTCAGCCCGGGTTCTGAGGCGTCGGGAAGGCGCGACTGCTATCTGCACACCCGTTACCTCGAAAGCCCAAACGCCGTTTAGCCCTTCTATAAATAGGCCTTTCAACCACCGTATTAAATACCTTACCATTTGCTTCTTCTCTTTCCTCGCGCTAGCACTCGCACTTCTCTCTTCTCTGCTGCCTTCTTATCCTTCGCCATTCGCGTCATGGGTGGTGATGCGGAAGGCAGAGCCAGGTGCGCCAGCGCGTTCGTCAACCACACCTTCGATTCATGCGACCTCTCCGACGAGGCTTACCTGACTGTGGTCGCGGATTACATCCCGCCTGGGTTCGAGGCGCGAAAGCCCAGGCCGGACGAGCGCCTAAACTCCATCTCGCCCTGTGCTCTCGCGATCCCGCTAGAGCACTTCGAGGTGGGGTTTCGCCTTCCCATCTGGCCGGAACTCCGCCAGACCTTCAGATATTATGGAGTCGTGCCCGGCCAGCTCAACCCCAACTCCATCGCCATGCTGGTCGGGTACGCGAGCTATCTGCGAGAAGAGGGGATCGAGTTCTCGCTCCCCGTCTTCCGCAAGCTCTACACCTTTCGCTGCACCAACGGCATCTCATTCTTCTCGGGTCTGAACCCGCTCAAGCATTACGGGCTCCCGAATAAGAACCACGACTGGGTTCGGCGCTTCCTCTTCGTCAGCGGGAACCTGGGAAATACACTTCTCGCCCCGGTGCAGGAGGAGGAGTCAACCTTCCGCCCCCCGACCCTAGGGGGGCACGAGGCCAAACTCCACCAATACATCTTGGAGCACGGGATGGACCTCGTCTATCTCCGGCGAAACGTCAACTCGCTCCCGCTCATTCCGCAGGGCGAGGGTAAGTTTTTGGGACTTCGTTCGTTTCGATCTTGTGACTCTTATATCATTCGCTAAATCATTCGCAATATTATGCAGGCGTGCATAGCTTCCCCCTGCATCCGCCGCGTCCTGCTGGGGCTTCCGTGTCCTTCGCACAGGCTGCAGCGGATGCCTGTCAGGAGGAACCCTCTTCCTCCAAGCCTAGCGGAAAGAAGCGGAAACCTGGGGCGCTGGCCTCCTCTTCTTCCAAGAAATCAAAGAATCCCCCCTCCGCCAAGGGGAAGGGGGTCTTGGACGAGGCCCTAGGGGCGAGTGCTCAGACTCAGACCCCGGGGGCGGGTGCGCCAGGCGAGACCACCCTTCGCGCGGGATCGTCGTTGCCGCCGCCTCCATTGCCCAGGGACCACCGGAACTTCCCCAGCAGCGAGAAGTACGTGGACCCCTCAGGGGCTCCCCTGGTAAAGTGGGACAGGAACGCCAACAGGGTTTCACTCTCCACCCTTCATCCATCGTGGATAGAGAGCGACCTCGCGAGTGGTGAGGCTATGTCATCGCGTATGCCCTCTACGGTCGGGAGGATGCTGAAGTCTATGATGCCGAGACGACTCAGGTCCTCGCCCATGAGACCGCCAGGGCCATGCTGCGGGCGCTCGAGCTCGCGCATATGTCTTCGCGCCGGAGCATCAAACTGGCGCGGAGCTTGGCGGAGGTTGAGGAGTCCAGGGCCGTCGTTTCTGCCGAGGCGCAGGAACTCAGGACGAAGCTGGTAGCTGCGGAAACCCTTCTCGCCCGCCGCCCCGTTGCGGAGGTATATATTTTCTTCCTCACCGCGAGTGGCCTGTTGCCGATTGATGTACTTTCTTCTTACCACCTTTATTATTATTCTTAGGACACCACCGTTGTCGAGATGCTTCGTGCTCGGGTGGCTGGCCTTGAAGACGAAGTCCGGCTGGCCAAGGCCGAGGCCCAGCGGTCGCGAGAAGTCGAGGTCTCGGCACTCGCCTTGGGGAGTGGGGGGCACTTCTACCCCCACCACGAGCTGGAGCAATTGATGCAGGAGAACGCCCAGAGCGCCGTGAAGCATGCGCTGCAGGTGTTGCGGCAGGCTGGGTACCTGAAGGAAGAGGCCGAATGCCTCTCTGCCCGACAGGTCGTCCCCGAGCTCTTCATCCTGATCCCCTTCCCGGAAGATGAGGATGGCGAGCCGCGAGAAGACGCCCTCCTACCGGATTCGGGCGAGAGCGATAGATCTTCTGGCGAGAAGCATGCCGGCCCCTGAGATGGACCCTGCGTTTTTTGCTGTCTTTTACTTAAAATCTTTTGAATGTAATCATGAACGGGGCGAATGCCCTTGAGAGATATGTATATTGATCACGATTTTTGTGCTCTCCATTTTTGTGCTATCTCCACTTTTTTCTCATTTGCTGTTATGTCTCGCTAGGCTCGCTAGGACGTTAATTCTTTCTCATTCGCCGCTATATCTCGCTAGGCTCGCTAGGACGTTAATTCTTTCTCATTCGCCGCTATATCTCGCTAGGCTCGCTAGGACGTTAATTCTTTCTCATTCGCCGCTATATCTCGCTAGGCTCATTAGGACGTTTAAACTGTAGTGTGACTGTCTCGTCCACCTAGCGAATGCTCGAGGGTGACCTGGGCGTGTCGTCCCCCCCCCCCCCCCCCTCGCTTCCCGCTGCCTGCCCCACTCGCACTTTCTTACCATTCGCCCAAACCAGGGTTTCGCTTAGGTAGTCATGAAAGTGAAGTGAGGTCATCTCTCCTGTGCGTGGTTAATGCGAGTGCTCTTGAGGTCACTCTTTGAGAATTTTGAACCTGACACCGAGTGAGCCTTCGGACCTGCCAGCTAGATGAGAGCCTGGACAGCGGGTCTGCTCGGGGCCTTTTCTTATTTCACATAGAACCTGCCTCCGAGTGAGCCTTCGGACCTGCCAGCTTGATGAGAGCCTGGACAGCGGGTCTGCTCGGGGTCACTTTCTCAACACCTTGGAACCTGCCACCGAGTGAGCCTTCGGACCTGCCAGCTTGATGAGAGCCTGGACAGCGGGTCTGCTCGGGGCCTTCTTTTCTTTAACGTAGAACCTGCCTCCGAGTGAGCCTTCAGACCTGCCAGCTAGATGAGAGCCTGGACAGCGGGTCTGCTCGGGGCCTTCTTTCTTCTTTCACATAGAACCTGCCTCCGAGTGAGCCTTCGGACCTACCAGCTAGATGAGAGCCTGGTCAGCGGGTCTGCTCGGGGCCTTCTTTTCTTTCACATAGAACCTGCCTCCGAGTGAGCCTTCGGACCTTCCAGCTAGATGAGAGCCTGGACAGCGGGTCTGCTCGGGGCCTTCTTTCTTCTTTCACATAGAACCTGCCTCCGAGTGAGCCTTCGGACCTG
Source organism: Dactylorhiza incarnata (assembly GCA_033032865.1). Classification (NCBI taxonomy): domain Eukaryota; kingdom Viridiplantae; phylum Streptophyta; class Magnoliopsida; order Asparagales; family Orchidaceae; genus Dactylorhiza; species Dactylorhiza incarnata. The sequence goes on along the minus strand of JAWHQI010000110.1, from coordinate 4,776,304 downwards.
CCAGCTAGATGAGAGCCTGGACAGCGGGTCTGCTCGGGGCCTTCTTTCTTCTTTCACATAGAACCTGCCTCCGAGTGAGCGTTCGGACCATGCCAGCTTGATGAGAGCCTGGACAGCGGGTCTGCTCGGGGCCTTCTTTCTTCTTTCACATAGAACCTGCCTCCGAGTGAGCCTTCGGACCTGCCAGCTTGATGAGAGCCTGGACAGCGGGTCTGCTCGGGGCCATTTTTGGAGCTTTCGGAGTTTTTCCTACAAGCTGCAGTATCAATCTCAAACACATGTTAAACAAAAGATTCTTATTTCAAAACATTCTCATTACATAGTTTCAGGGATAGAAACGTTTAAGATCGTCACCACTCCAGGTGTGGCTGAGAGGTTGGCCCTCCACATTCTGAAGGCGATACCCCCCAGACCTTAGTGCCTCTTCCACGACATAGGGGCCTTCCCAGTTGGGGTTGAGCTTTCCCACCGCGGCGGATCTTCCGGCCGCGTCGACCTTCTTGAGCACCAGATCTCCCTTCTCGAACTGCTTGACCCTGACGTGCTTATCGAAATATTTGGCCATCCGTCGCTTGACCTCTTCTTGGCGAATGGCTGCCAGGTCCCGAGCTTCTTCGATGAGGTCGAGGGAGAGCTGCAACTCCATCTCATTTTTGGCTCTTCAACTTTCCTCTCTGCTAGCGGCGGCCTTTACCCGTGGTGTCATAACTTCGAATTCTATGGGGATGACGGCCTCGCAGCCGTGAGAGAGCTTGAAAGGGGTCTCTCCTGTGGCGGTGTTGGGGGTAGTTCTTAGGGCCCACAAGACTGATGGAAGCTGTTCTACCCAATTGCCCTTCAGATTTTCCATACGAAGTTGCGGATTACCTGGGAGGTGACCTTAGCCAACGCCTTGACCTCCAACCACTTTGAGAAGTAGTCAATCATTACTAGGAGAAACCTTCTCTGCCCACTAGCCTGGGGGGAGGGTCCTACCAGATCCATCCCCCATATGGCGAATGGCCAGGGTGCCGTGATACTCTTTAGCCTCTGAGCTGGCACGAGCTGAAGCGGGGCGAACATTTGGCACTTCTGGCACCTCTTGGCGAAGGCTGCCGCGTCTTTACTTAGGGTCGGCCAGAAGTACCCCTGCCTCACTATTCTTGCCTCCAACATCCTACTCCCCGAGTGGCTGCCGCACTCGCCGGAGTGGACTTCTTCCAAGATCTTTGGGACCTCCTCCTCTGAAACGCATCGGGCCAGGAGGCCCGAGAGGGTCTTCCGATACAAGTCCCCCTCGTGGAGCACGTAGTAGGCGGACTCATATCGGAAGCGCCTCTGGTCCGGGACTTCCTCTGGAAACTTTCCTGTTGCAAGGAAGGTGACGAAGGGATCCTTCCAGGAGGGCCACTGCTCTACTTCCATGAGTTCTCCCTCTTCGATCGAAGGGCGGAATAGGTCCGTCAGGGTTCCCCCGGCCTGAGGACCGGATTTGGCCAACCGATCCGCCGGGGTGCTCTCCTCCCGCGGGACGTGCTGGATGGAGAAAGTTTTGAACGCTCCTACGAGACCTCTCACTTTGGCCAAGTACCTTATGAGCGCAGGCTCCCTCGTTTCGAACTCCCCCCTGATCTGAGAGGTTATTACCATGGAGTCGGTGAGGACCTCCACGTCATGGACACCGAGCTCTTGGGCCAACCGTAGACCGGTGATCACCACCTCATACTCCGCCTGGTTGTTGGTGATTGGGAAGTGTATCACTAGTGTCTGCTCGATCTTTACCCCCTTGGGGACTCTCCAGCACCACCCCTCCTCCGAGTGAATTCTTGCCCGAAGCCCCGTCCACCAGCAGCTTCCACGGAACGTGACGAGGGGCTTCATCTTCCTTCATCTCGGCCACATAATCTGCCATGAAATCAGCCACCACTTGTGCCTTCATGGATAGGCGAGGGACGAAGACAATGTTGAATTCACTTAGCTCTATCGACCATTTCGCGAGCCTTCCCGAGTGTTCCACTCCTTCGAAGATCTGGCGGAGAGGGTGGTCCGTCACCACTTGAATTGAATGGGCCTGGAAGTATGGCCTGAGCTTCCTTGCTGCGACGACCAGAGCAAAGGCCAACTTCTCCAAAATCGGGTATCTGAGCTCTGCTTCCCTCAGGACCCTGCTCACGTAGTAGATGGGCAGCTGCTTCTTGCCTTCCTCCCGATCCAGGACGGAGCTTACGGCCTCTGTCCCGACCCCGAGATATAGATATAGATCCTCCCCTTCTTTGGGACCTTGGAGCAGTGGAGCCTTGGTGAGTTGGCTTTTCAAGGCCTGGAAGGCCTCCTCGCATTCTTTTGTCCATTCAAACTTCTGGTTACCTCGTAATGTTTTGAAAAAGGGGGAGCATTTCTCCCCGGCTCGGGAGAGAAACCTGCTCAGCCCCGCGAGCCTTCCGGTCAAGCGCTGAACTTCCTTGGTGTTCCGCGGCGACCCCAGCTCCATTATGGCCTTCACCTTGTCCGGGTTAGGTTCTACCCCCCAAGGGGTGAGAAGATGCCCCAGGAATTTCCCCTTACTGGCCCCGAACACACACTTCAGGGGGTTCAGGCGCATCTTGTACTTGCGTAGGGTGGCGAAGGTCTCCTCGAGGTCCTGGATGTGAGAGTTCACGCACTTGCTCTTCACCATAAGGTCATCCACGTAGACCTCCAGGTTCCTTCCCCTTTGCTCCCTAAATACCCGATCCATCATCTTCTGGTAGGTTGCTCCTGCATTTTTCAGCCCGAAGGGCATCATCTTATAGAAGTAGCATCCCTCCCTGGTGATGAACGAGACGTCTTTGACGTCCGGGGGGTGCATCCTGATCTGGTGATAACCTGAAAAAGCATCCAAAAAACTCATCACAGAAAAACCGACGGCTGAGTCAACCAGCGCGTCGATCCGAGGCAGGGGATAACAATCCTTAGGGTAGGCCTTATTTAACAATGAAAAATCCACACACATACGCCAGCGGCCATCGGCCTTTTTTACCATTACGACGTTGGAGACCCAGCCTGGGTACTGGATCTCCGATACAAAACCTGCTTCAAGGAGTTTTGCCACCTCCTCGCGGATGGGTCCTTCGAGCTTGCTGGCGAAGGTCCTTCTCTTCTGCCGGATGGGACGGGCTGCTGGATCGAGGTTGAGACGATGGCAAGCCACGTCCGCCTCGATTCCTGGCATATCAGTTGCGCTCCATGCGAAGACATCCACGTTCCTCTGGATGCACTCCAGCATCTTCACCCTATCCTCCGGGCCGAGACCCCCGTTGATCCGCACCTCTTTCACCCTCCCTTCCTGGGTGAGAACCTCCATCTCCACCACCTCTTCTGCCGCCTCGAGCCGGGCTGGCTCTTCCCATTGGCCCTTTGCTTTTCGCCCTTCTATCCGGGCCTCTTCCTCTATGACTCCTTCCGCCTCTGCCGGCACGACCTCATGCTCCTCACGAGCGTCCTCCATCAGCTCGACCTCCTGCTCCTCGCGAGCGACCTCCATATTCTCTTTTCGGGCATTGCCCTCTCCCCCTACCTCTCTCTTCTCCACTTCTTCTCCTGGCCCCTCCGGCCTCGCCATCTCCTCCTCCATCTTCTTAGCATCCGCCATCCAAGAGATGGTGTTGACGGCAGTCACATAGCACTGCCTCGCCACCTTAGCATCTCCTCGGACGCGGACCTGGACTCCTCCACTATGGAGCTTTAAGCACTGATGGTACGATGAGGGCACGCACCGGAAGGCGCTGATGAGGGGGCGTCCGAAAATAGCGTTATAGCTGCTCGGAGCGTCCACAATGACGAACCGGCAGTTTCTTGGGAATCCTCCTAGCGTCACCTGGAGACCGACACCTCCCTCGACCTCCTTCCGCTCTCCTGAGAAACCAAATAGCGGTCCGTCGGAGGCCTGCACCCTCTTCTTTTCTACCTCCATTGCATCGAAGGCCTTCTTGAAGATCACGTTCATTGAGCTCCCGTTATCCACCAGGATCCGGGAGACTGTGAAATTTTCAATCGCTGTCTGAATCACCAGAGCGTCGCAGAACGGATCCTCATAATCTGGCATGTCTTCCGAGGAGAAGGTGAGCTTCTCCGAGAGGGGTGGGGTCTGGGAAGTCGACGCGACGTCCCTTCGGAACATTGCCTGGAAGCTCCTCTTGCGAGAGGCCTCTATCCCAACCCCTCCATGAATCACCCCGATTCCCCCCCTAGTTCATGTATCTGTCCTGTCCTCGCATCGGTCTTCTTCCGCCTCCGGGAGCATTTCCTCGATCCTGGCCTGCTGCCGCCGTGGCTGACCTCTCTCTCTCATCTCCAAGAATTCTGGGCAGGTGGCGGTTGCGTGACCTTCTTCCTGATGAAAGTCACAATAGGGCAACGCCACCCTACCTCCTCTCCCTGCTCTTCCTCTTCCTCCTCTTGCTCCTCTGCCTCCTCTTCCCCGGCCTACTGCCATAGCTTGCTCCCTCGGGGGGTGAGGGGGTCTGGGACCCTGCCTCCACCCCGGATTCATTCCTCCCGCTTCTCTTCCTTGGTACCCCTCTTCCTGACCTCGCGCCGGTCCTTCCTGGTGCCTCCAGGCCAACCTGTTGTTGGGCTCCTGATTCCTCCAATTCCGAGGCGGTCTTTCGAACTCGTGACCCCTGGGGTCATCCCGCCTTCTTCCTTCTTGCTGCCTCACCTCAGGCTCGCTCATTTTTGCCAATCTCCTGTAGAACTCTGGGTTGTCCGCCTCCCCTTCAATCTCTTCTGTTGCTCGCTCCATCAATTCTTCAAAGGATGAAGGAGGTCTTCTTTTCAGGTCCATCTTGAAGAACCTGTCTCGTAACCCTACGATGAACGCCATCTGGAGGGCGAATCCCGGCACTTCCTGCACGAGGTGTATCTCCTCCTGGAACCTATCCACGTAATGTGCCAGGGACTCTCCCTCCCTCTGCCTGATCTTGAAGAGAGCCTCCGCATCCTTCTTCCTCTTTTTTGACGTCGAGAAGCGAAGCCGAAAGCCTCGGCGCAGATCATCGAACGTGTAGATGGAACCCGCGGAAAGCTGGTGGAACCAGTCCCTTGCTTTTTCCTTCAGGGTGGTTGCGAAGAGTCGGCATTGAAAAGCATCCGACATGGGAAGGATCGATGTCATGTCCTCAAACCACTGCAGGTGCACGACTGGATCCTCCTTGCCGGTGTAGTAGGACATCTCCGGCCCACGAAACCCCTCTGGCACTGGGGCCGAGAGGATCATCTCGCAAAAGGGGCTCCCTTCCCCATTTCGGCGAATGGTCTTCTCGCGCAGACCCAGCTCGCACACCTCAGCACTCGCCGGACTGCTGAACAGCTGCCGCCCCGGGAGATCTCGCGCACTTCCTTCTGCTGGCACCTCCTTCCCCGGCCGCTGCCCTGGTGCGTTCTCGCCGATCTGCAGGGGCGGAACCACGGGGACTGTCGGGGTCTCGCACTCGCTCCTTGCTGCGAGAACTGTCTGCAGAACTTCTCGCTTGAACTTCTCAAACATCTCCAGCCACTCTCCTGTCGCGGGTGGCTGCGAGTGGCCTGAGTCAGAACCATTCCTGTCATCTCCTGTCATCGAACCTAATTCAAGATTTTCCTTCACCGGCTACGGTCCACGCTCACCGCACCAAAAATGTTGAAACCTGCAACAAGTCTCTTGAGTTTGGACTCACTGGGGGTGTAGCCGACGCTTACTTCTCCCTCACTAGACTCTCTTGACGGTGGATGTGGGAATATGAATAGACTCAAGGCTGAAGCGAGGAGGTCCCGCCACACACCCGGAAGATCTTAGAGAGCTTCCCCTCCCAAACCAGAGCTCAACCGGGCACCTTGGAGGGCACTAGCAGCCGACCAAAAACTAGCTTGGAGGAGAGGATTCTCTAAAATCAGATCTCCTCCAAGGCGCCCTTAAGGGTCTATTTATAGATTTTTCTAGGCTGGTCTGCAAATAACATGAATCCGCCTTTTAATTTTACTAACAGCACCCCAAACTGGTCTGCTAACAGCCTAATTCCGCTGTTCCGAAGGGCTATTTGCAGCCCACCAGGGGTATTAGGGTCATTTCTCCCTCAAATCATCCTGGGCGAGTGATCCGTGAGGGCACCACTCGCTGGGCACCCGCCTTGCTGGGCGAGTGCCCGCGCTTCCGGGCGAGTGGTCCGTGAGAGCACCACTCGCCTGGCTCCTTCTCTTCTGCACCTTACCCCCACCAAACCGGGGTACTTCCTCCTAGCCGGGGCGAATGATCGGGCTGACCCAGGTCTCGCCATTTAGCTTGAGGGGTCCACTCGGCGAATACGGGTTGTACATAAACCTAAAGTAAATGATTAAAGTCCTAAAAATTTCATATGCTCAATTTTGAGTCGACTCAATTTAATTTTGAACCGACTCTGAATAAATAAATAAAATTACTCAATTTCAAGACGACTCGAGAGTCAAGGCAACTCGACTCATAATAATTTTAATTTCGAGTTAATTTAGAGATGAGTTTGACTTGAAATTTCAATTTCAAGCCGAGCTCAAATCGCTCAAACTCGACAAGAGATCAGTCATAATCTCAACAATGTTAAAAAATTTATATATTTATTTAAAAAATACAAATAATGTGTCTTTTAATTTTGGGCATTGATATTCATACCCCTTAAATGGCTATTTTTACCCATTTATTTTCAAATATGAGGTCTTATTAAAGCCTAAAAAAACCCTAATTGTACCCACTCCTAACTCCCGTTTTTTTTAGAGCAGCCGACCGGTCTCCTCCTTCTTCCCGCATCGCACTCTGCCGCTCGTGTGCCCCCCTTCCGCCGCTCGCCTGCCCCCATTCCACCGCCCGCCAAGGTGTTTTCCGGCCCTAAATCGTGCGGATTTCCTCTCGTACAAGAAGTGGATTTTTAGAGAAAGTACGTGCTCAAATGCCTCTACATATACAGGCAAATATTGTGGGTGCGATCGATGTTATGGGAGATGGACATTGCGCCTACAGAGTTATAAGTTTGTCATTAGACATGGGTGATAATTGGATGCAAGTTCGTCATGATTTAGCAAGTGAAATCCACAAACATCAACCGTTATATAATGAAATTTTTGGGGTGCTGAAGACATTGGAGTTGTTAAAGGCTATTGATTGTTGGGTGGTTCCAGCCCCACTTGACAAGTGGATGACCATGCCCGACATGGGATTATTGGTGGCATCATGCTATAATATTCAGTTGGTACACTTTTTCATTCAACAATCTTTCACATTTTTGCCGCTACATTCAGCTCCTACTGCTATTCGGAAAGTTGTTTACATGGGATATATAAATGACAATGACTTCATCATGTTACGGATGAAAGATGATTGTCCAATGCCGCCGTTATTTCCTGTTTGGACAAGATACCATGAACCACAAGCAGCAGAATGGGATGAATCATTTATTACCCGGCTTTTTTAATGACAAGGTATGATTACTTACTTAAAAAAATTTACTTGTTAGTGTCTTCTCTACTTCAATGATAATTATAATTTTTTTCTTTGTAGTGCAATTTTGACAGATTTTTGGAGATTTCTATTGGGAACATTTGGAGATTTTTAATCATTTGGATGAGTTAATTCGTAAGGTAAGCTCCGGATAATATAAATAATAATTATGATTATTATTGAGTTTATGTTTGCTAATTGTTATTTTCTTATTATTTAGGTTTTTTGGGAGACGACTGCAACAAACGACGACTATTTGATGTTTTGCGTACTTTTTGTGTACTTTAAGTGATGCAAAGAATATTTATCATGTATCGGACATTTAACTTCCGTTCGGTTTGGAATGAAATATGAATTTTGCGTATTGCAATATAATGAAATAATGTATCGGACATTTAACAAATTAACTTTTAACTATTTTTTCATTTTTTTTTAAAAATTTTGATTGGATACAAATATCCACTATGGGTACTAATATCCAATATGGGTACAAATATAAGTGAGCTACAAATAGCCATTTAAGAGGTATGAATATCAATGCCCTTAATTTTTAAATCAAGTTGTAAACAAAATATTCATACTAACGCCGAATTGATAGAACCTTCGCGTCGAAGTTCCTTCCGTCAACAGCGGTCGCGAGAAAGCCGTTTACGGCGTTTGTTTTAGCCGTCCGATGATCACGCCCAACTCTATCAGTGCCCTATATAATAAAGGGCCTTCCTCCAGCCCTCTACGTCATTCCTCGTTTTCCCAATTTCAATCGCATTAGGGTTTCTCTGCTCCAGCCATGGCCGAATCTGGTGCAGATCTCAATCAATCTGTAAGCGTTTCTCCCCAATTTCGCCCAGGGAATGAACTCTGCTCATGTAATTTAGGTTTTTTTTTGTTGATTCTGACGTTTATTTGGTAATGGCGAATTGAATGGGTAAAGAGGCAGGAGGAGGAGACGGCGGAGATAGAAAAACTGCAGTACCTGGAGATCGTGCATCTGGCAGCGATCAGAGCGATTCTATGCGTTTCTACCTTGTACGTGTACGCCAAGGAGAAGGCCGGCCCGCTCAGAAATGGCGTCGACAGTGTTGAAGGTACAGTCAAGACCGTCGTCGGCCCCGTCTACGGCCGCTATCATTCTCTCCCCTTCGATCTCCTCAAGCTCGCCGATCGCAAGGTTTCTCTCTCTCTCTCTCTCTCTCTCTCTCTCTCTCTCTCTCTCTCTCTCTCTCGATCCCGATCTCGATATATCTCCCTTTCCTCTCCTCATGTAATTATCGCCTTTCTCTATCGCAATCCCTTGATGCAATTGACACGTTTTGCAGGTAGGAGAGTCGGTCCAGGAGTTTGAGCGTCACGTGCCAGAGGGGGTGAAGGAAGCATACGCAAAGGCCCAGAGGGCGCCGGAGGTGGCTCGTTCGGTCGCCGGCGAGGTTCAGCGCGCCGGAGTGGTGGGAACAGCCGCCGGCCTTGCGAAGGCTGCTTGCTTCCATGCTGAACCGGCCGCCGAGCGTCTCGCGGCCTCGGCCTGGAGGTCACTGAACCGCCTCCCGGTCTTCCCGCAGGTGGCCCGAACGGTTGTGCCCGCGGCAGCCGGCCTGTCCGAACGTTACAACCGCGCCGTCTCCTCCGCCGCCGAGAAGGGCTACGCAGTCTCCGCCTACCTGCCGCTCGTCCCCACTGAGCGCATCGCCAAGGTCTTCGATGTGGCGGCGGCTGAGTGAAGCCCAGCCTTCTACGGTATGAATTGTTTCTTCCTCTCAGGCGGTCTAGTGGTGTGGACGCCGGTGATGAATCCTTCCGTTTTCTTTCTTTCTCTTCCCATTTTCCCTGTATTTGTATTCTGTCTTCTTCGGAACAGTGCCATAATGTACTAAGTTTTGAACTTTTTTTCCATGTTTTGTAAGGGGGCTCTCTCCACACCAGCCCTTTGTAATGACTCTTTTTTCAATTTTATTTATAAAAATGCTCTTTTTTCCTCCTCATCAAAGGGAGTCTTAGGGTTCGTTTGGCGCGCGGCGAGGGAGCAAACTCGCCGCCGTCTTCGACTGGAGTGAAGGGGCGGGACCTGAGACGGTTTTGCTCAGGAATCGGCTGCAAACGCTGCCGCCTGCATGCTCCCGCGTTTGTTTTTCCGCCTTCGGGCGGCTTTTGCTCCCACACTGGTGGCCCGCCGCCCTCCCAAACGGAGTCTTAATCAAGGGAAGAGGGCCACTAATCCCTCTTTTATATCTTATATATTTATTCATCCAATTCACTTCACAGCGAGTGTGTTAACTGAAAAAAGTGTCTCTCAATGCTAATATGTAATTTAAATTTAAATTCCTGGCTGAAATATCAGAATTCCCAACCCGTCTACAGTCGAACAACAGAATTAGAATTGACCTTAATTCCAATCTCTACGTGAAACAGGAGTTGGAATTGGGTCAATTCCAATGAATTTGGTTACCACACATTTAAGGTAACTTCACATCTCCAATGAATCAAAAATTGAGCAATTTGCCAACTTCAACTTGTATCTCATTGATTGAAGTTTTTTTCCTTCTTGATTTCTCATTGATTCAAAAAGGGATTAATGGGAAGAAGGAAGATGATTCTTGAAGAGGAGACTCAAAAGTCTTCACATTCATTTTCATAATCCCTCTATTACAACTTTAAGAGGCTACGACTCCGTTTGGCGCGGCGGCGGCGGTCGTAAACGTAGTAGTTGTGAACTGTCGTTCATGAACGCCCAACCTCATCTAAGGAACTTCATCCACTTTTATGTTCAAAACTAGTTTTTTTCTTGGTGACTATCATAAGATTCATAACTGATAATACAATATTATTTCAATTTATAGCATAGTTAAAGGGCAATGCTGTTATTAGCAGTCCTAAAAACACTTAAAATGATTATTCGTAGTCTTAAAAATACTTAAATTCATTGGACTGTGTTTAGCCGTGACAGGACTGCTTATAACATTGCTCTTGTTAAATCACATTCGCAATAGTAATGAGTCTCGCAAAATCTTATAAATTTCCCCTTTCAATAACATTATGAAAAGACTTGTAAATTTTAGAACATCCACGGCCTCTCGTACAAATTTCTTGTGCGAATTCGTATCGGCCAAGATCATCTTTAGATCCCAAAGGATTCCTTTGTACTCGATCTTCTATACGTCCAGCAAATTATGTCATATTCGCTTGCCTGAACATAATTTACGCCGTATTCGCCTTTCTGAATGTAATTCGACGCCCCGGCGGAATCTAGCTCAATTATTATGCCAATGAACATGTTCTAAACTAGCCTCACTCAGCAGCTTCCCCAAACGCCTAGTAAAACAAACATGCATAAATTTAATCTTAATTTGGCCGGAGTTGCTTTATATGCTTTGAATTAAAAACTAATTTTGGATTTCATTGACTAGCTTTGTTGATATTAGCACACCCTATTCTCCTATGGTAAATTAACCTCATATCCTCCTAAATACATAGATTTACTAATCGCAGACCCTCGGACACAGATCGTTAAGTTTGATCTAGGCGAATATTTGAACCCTAATCGAGCCCAAACCTGAACCGACAAGGGTTCATTCCTGACACTCGTCTGAACTGAGATTCGAATCGATCGTGTCGGGATTGCTTGGGAGGCTCAGTTAAAAGAGCACGAGTTATTTGGATTTAGGAATCCGGAATTGCCCTCAGATTTCAATTCTGTTGTTCGGTCAGCCAATGGCATTGAGCGTGCAGAATTGGAATTGGTCAGTTACACTATTCTGACGAGAATAGTTTTAGAACAGTGATTAGGCTGATGACAGTCTCGTGGTGATGAAAAGAGACTTCCGAAACAACAGCAAGATAAGTCGACAACTTTCATTTTCTCCGGCGATGGCAATCCAGAGAAGATGGGAGGAGATCTCGTGCTCACCGTACGCCGCGCGCGTGAATTTTTTTCCCCTAAACTTAACGGCAAAAGCCGACCCGAGCGCCGAGCAAAATTTATATAATATAAAGATTCCATAAAGGAGGCAAGTAGCTGGACGCCTGTAGCACCAAACAGAGAATCTATTCACTTAACCAAATTAGCATCACACACACCGATTGCTTTCCCAATAAAAAACAACAAACAATTTGAGGTGAAATACCAAGCACGCCTCCTCTTCCTTATGGCTTAACATGATCAACAAACGAATACGAGCCGTCGGATAATAACCAAAAAATAATCACCGCTTGATAAGAAGAGAGAAAGAGAGAGAGAAATTAATGTTATACACGTAATGAGTGTTGTTGTGCGATGCTCGCGCACAGGAGCAGATGAGCACAGACGGGAGTACCTCGGCTCGACGACACTCACGCTGCTCGCATTTTCTCGCGCGCACGATTTAATGAGGCAACATGCGTAGTGCAGTGCGCTCGAGGGATTGCAATTGGCGTGAGCGCCGTCTAAGGTACCGTCATGGCCGAGGTACCCTCGTGCAGGGCACGGGGGGCTCTCCGTGCACTGTCGCTCGTGTGTGTGTCTATATATAATAATAATTACCAAAGCATTCTCGGGAAGTTAGCATAATTACAGATTGCACCCCTCTTATTATTGAAATTACAAAAATCTACCATGAATGTTACAAAACATAACATGTACCTCCTCTGAAGTTCACATTTCATAACATTCATGCCCATATATCACACACGCGCGCGCACAAAGAAGATCATTACAGACATTTGCTAGGCGTTGTGAGAGTTTAGGCACTAGGCATGTTAAACGGGGGAAGGATAGACAAAAAAGGACTTGGTATAAGGAAAGACACCGACCCCATTGTGGTGGGATAAAGGCTTGGGTGTTGTTGTCGTGTATCAAAATACCAACCCTAAACCCGAAACAGAACGAAAAGACGCAATCCCGACGGCCTGCATAACATTTAAAAAAATGCTCTTTCAAGAACCCCCCCCCCCCCCCCCCCCCCCCCCCCAAAAAAAAAAAAAAAATCTTAAGAACAAATGCACAAAATCGAAGTAAAAGTGACAATCGAGGATGGGAGAACAAGTCGATCTCACCAAATTGATAAATTTCATATCTTGGTCGCAAAGATTTCATCTTTTGCATCCCCAAAAATCTACACATGAAAAGGAGGAGATGATTCGTATCAAAGAAAGAGAGAGATATTTCAGAATTGTTATTATGACGATGAATTCGGCGACTACGAGTCGAAGAGGAATCAAAGAAGAAAGACCCAGAGGAGAGCAGAGGAAGCTGGCGGTAGGCTCGGCCGTATTATTAGGGTTACATGAAAAAGACGTACGAAAGCAAGACAAAATGTAGAGAAAGGGAGATTTCATCTGTTTGGCACGGCGGTGGTGATCGTGAACGTTGTGGTTACGAACCGTCGTTTGTGAATGTCTAACCACATTTAAGAAACTCGAACTTTTATTTCAAACAGTTTTTTTCCCGGTGGCGCATAACCGCTGCCTTATCAAACACATACGAGTAAAAACACTGCGCCAAACAGACTCTAAGGCCCCATCTGGGGATGCAGAGATAATCATGGCGGATCTCGGAACCCTAGACATCCGTCGGGGTCCTCCTCCGGGCGGTCGAAAATCAGGATTCCGGCAAAATTCCTGCTGAAATTTTCACCCGCCGGGCAGCGTGGGAGCGAAACGGCTACGGCACCGCTCGGCGCCACGACAAATCCACCGCCCGAATCGTGCCCAAGATGATTTCACTTTCAGGCATAGCATAATTGGATCTAAAGTTATTATTTTTCAAGACAGATTTCTTATCTACCACAAACAAAATCAAACCAGAAAGAAAATGATAAACTTGCATTCAACAGCTAAGAAAATCAAACACTGAAACATAGATTTTTTATCTACCAGAAACAACAACAGCAAAAACAATAAGCTCGCTGAATTATAATCCCTGAGAAGATTGAAAACAAGAACAAAAGGTTGAAAATCAAGTTATAGTTGAGAAATTTCTTCTGCAATAACAAATAATGCATAATTGAACCATAAAAACCTAGGGTTTATGGCCAAAAAAGCACAAAATTAGTACTAGATTAACAAGCAATCATCGATCTGATTTGATATAATATAATAAATAATATCTGTAACTTCAGATTTACAACAGGAAGAACAGCGAGAACGACAACAAGAGCAGCACAATTGAAAAACAAACGATTATATAGCCGTCACAAGCCACCAACAAATCAATCAACCTAAAGACCTCTCATCATCCACAGATCACCCAGCCCCGTCCAACAAAAATCGTCGGAGAAAGAAAAGGGACGAAGTCGAGAAAGCAAACCCTAGCTCCGGCACCTGGTGATAGCGGAGCAGCCGCGGGAGTAAGGATTGGCCTGACCGCCGGGACGGCAATTGTAGTAGGAGGCGCCGCGGCGGGAGCACGGCACCGAGCCGCGCCTGAGCGAGTTGTAGCTGATGTAGCCCGACGTCGCCAGGATCCGCCGACTCGATTCCGAGGCCAGATCGAACTCCTCGCCGCCCAAGCACTCCCCAACTGTGCCTCTGCAAGCCGACCTCCCCGGGATCCATCCAACCACCGGCATCCCGCCAGTGGCTTCCGCTGGCGAAGCAAGCATCGCCGCCGCCAAAGCTACGAGTAGTAGAAGCACAACAGAGATCCACTTCGCCGCCATCACCAGCTCCACCGCGCCGCCTCTTCCTCTTTCTTCGCCTAGAAATGAAGCGAAACCTTCGGCCCTCTCTCAATCCCTCCTCTCCGAATAGGGGAGACGATATAGGAGAGAGGATTTTATGCTGAGGGAACTTTGAAAAATAGCCTCGGAGTTGAAGATAATTACGGGAATGGCAATGTGACCTGGCAAGCGCGTCCGCCGGAGAGAGTGGTGGGAGTTGGGTGCCACTCTGCCGACAGCTCCCAAATTTTATTTATTCCCTCGGTGCGTCCCCACCGCCACCTACTGATCACCCCACCGGGCCTAATAAGTTCGCCGGAGCAACGCTCTCCGGCCGGTGCCCGGTCTATGATAGATTTTTCGCGACTTTTTTGGCCGCGGTCGCTCGAACGTGCGCCTCTCGCACGGCTTCGCCACAGAATAACAGCTTTTTATTGGATAATGTTGTTGCACCAGAGAATCATCACCGTGTCAAACAGCAAAAATTTTAAGATAGGCATCCTGTAAATTTGATCGGTAAGGGTAAGATTTGAGCCGCCCGGACGGTCAGCCGAAAATAAAATAAAAAAAAATTGCTCAAATTTTCAGTCGGATTTTATCAGAGCCTCAGATTGCTCCAGATTTCCGACCGGATTCCGCACCAATCAAATATGTGAAATGCATACGCTAAAATTGCTCGTCAAACAGACCTTCAATTGAATTTGATTGGAACAAACTTGAGTTGATGACTACATTGAGTAGAAATTAAATAAATATATTAGTAAGCCGATTGTTAATCACAAATCAATTTTGGCTCTCTGCAGACCACAGGCAAAATCGTTATCCGCAGACCAAGTAGGAAAAAAACATACCTAGGAAGTCATTATGCTTATATTCAATTAGGAAGGTTTGGATAGAATCACCAAAAATCATCGAGTTATAAGCGGTTAAGACTATAACAAAGTCTTTTTAGGCTGAGGCTGTTTGGCGCAGCGTTTTTGCTTCGATGTGATTAAACAAAAACGTCACCGTCATAGAGTGTATGTTTCGCATGACAACGATTACGACCACCACCAAGAAAAGAAAACTAGTTTTAAACGTAACATTGTATGAAGTTCCTTAGGTGATGTCGGACGTTCACGAACGACAATCATAACTACCGCGTGTTCACAACCGCTACCGCCGTGCCCAACGGATAAGGCTCCGTTTGGTGCGTCTTTTTTTGCTCCTAGCTATGAGTTTGGACAAAAACTTCATCACCGTAGAATGTATGTTTGGCATGACAACCATTACGACCACCTCCAAGAAAAAAAAACTAGTTTTGAACATAAAAGTGGACGAAATTCCTTGTGAGGTGGTTCGCTCACGAACGACAGTTCATAACCGCCACCACCGTGTCGAGCGGAGCCTTAAACCATCATTTAGGCCTATGAGAAGATATAATAACATAATTATTTTTTGAATAGTTTTTTTATTTTCACACAAAAATTCAAAATCAAATTTTTTTTTCTTAGCAAACTCTATTTAAAAATATATATATATAATTGTATTTTCGATCAATTTACAAAACTTTAAAATAAAAAAATGCACACGCATCTTAATTAGGTACGTCGAACTCGCCCAATAATGTTGATATAATTAACCTAATTATTTATTAAACTTATCACTTGCCCTCTAGGAGTGGCTCACATGTTTAAGAATCTAAGCAACTAATTATATAAAGGAATAATATTAATTGGAATATCAAAATTAGCCAAATGTGGGGCCACAAGTTCAAATTATTAGTTCGCAGTGTTCAAAATGATTAATATTTATGTGAGGCAATATAAAATATATGTTTGTTTCGGCAGTGAAAATTGGAGCGATGGAAATGAGAGCGTTGACAATGGATGTTGGGGTACAATCCCTAAAGAGAAAATCAGATCGAGTTTTTCAAATTTTGTTGTGTATCGTCGAGAAGCTACCGGAATATCGACATGATGGTCTGGCCGTGTCGACTTGAAGATGTGTGCATGACGTCGAGATGGAGTTTGGATGTCGGCGAGACGACTCATGTATGTCGTCAAGACAGCTGAGGCATATCGACTCGATGGGCTGCTTGTCGGCGAGAAGGCATATCGACTCGATGGGCTGCTTGTCGGCGAGATGCATGGTGGCATGTCGACTAGAATGTCAGTCCATGTCGACTGAATGCAGAGTTTTATCGGCGAGAAGGGTTGAAGCCTTGTCGACGAGAAGGGTAGTACATGTCGACTGGACGAGCTCCATGTTGTCGAGATCTCTCTATGATATCTTCGATACTGGGTCCCGATATCGGCGAGACGGGTTCTAGACTGTTTAATCTCGTGATTCTGGGCCGTTGGATCTTGTTTTATCCAATCGGATGGCTGAAATAGGTGCGCCTATGGTGTTTAAAGAGAATGTCGATTCTTTATTTAAATAAGGATCGAGAACTCTAAACATAATTCTAATTCAGACGTCAGTTGCTGCTCGTAGAAGTCGCAGTTCGCTGCCGCCGATTGTCAGGGGTTGTTCTTCAGGCGGTTCTCACATTCGGTGTCTATCATCTTCGCTGTAAGAATTCTTCATCTTGTCTTCGTTGCCGGAGTGCTTGGAGAAAGGTTGGGGTGTTTCTTTTGAAGAGATTTCACCGGGGAGTTAGTGAGGGGGATTCTTTTTTCTGAATTCAAAAGGGGGATCTAGGTTGGGCAAACCTAGTGTTTATTATTCTTGTAATCGTTCTCAGATTATAGTGGATTTTTGTGTGTCCAGACCCGTGATTTTTCCCTCATTGTTTTAGAGAGGATTTTTCACGTTAAATTATTGTGTTCTTTGTGTTTGTTCATTTTTATTATCTTCTTGTGTGTGTGCCCGGATTTCAGTTGGACAATTTCCAACAAATGGTATCAGAGACGGGTTCGGTAAGTGTCTGATTGGTCATTCCGGTTTAGATTTGAGTCAACGGTAGGTGATGTCATTGGTCCGCTCTCTAACTTCTTAAATCTGATTCGTGAATTAATCGGATTATCTTGAGGCGCAATTGAAGAAGATGGAGCAGAACACAAGAATTGTTAGCATGAATGGCAAAAATTGGAATATCTGCAAACCGCGGATGGAGGATCTCTTGCATTGCAAGTATCTCTATACTCCGTTGTTAGGGAGGCAGAATACCATGTTGAATGAGGCAAAGTGGAAGAAGATTTAAAAGCTGGGGCCAGCATGGCCCCAGCATGACCTCATTTAGAGGGAGCCGACCAGGCCTGGCCCGGCCTGACTGGGCCCAGTCTGGTGGGCTCCCTTAGGCCCCTCTTTTTAAGAGGGGCCCGGGCCCGGCCTGGGCCCGGTTTGTCCGAGGCCCGGTCTGGGTCTGGCAGACAAAAAGCCCGGGCCTACTAGGCCCGGGTCTGGCCTAGGCCCGCCGGGCCTTTTTTGCACGCCTACTTCCAACCCTAAATTCTCAAATATTTCCCAATAATAACATTTTAACCACAATCTAAATAGCAAAATTATAGGGTGAAAGATTTTTTAAATGCATAAATTTCCATAAAATAATAATAAATTTTAATATATATCTAGTTTCAGAGTGTTTCAAATTATTACCCAAAATAAATTATATGATTAAGAAAAGGGCGATGTTATTAGCAGTTCTAAGACGGCTATTCGCAGTCCTAAAAACACTTAAAATGATTATTCATAGTCTTAAATATACTTAAATTTATTGGACTGCAAATATCAATAGACTACGTTTAACGGTTATACGACTGCTTGTAACATTGCCCTTAAGAAAATTATGAGTTTATGTATGTGTTTTCTGGCATTAAAATTTTGGTGGGTACGTAGGAATAGAACCAGTACCGCCAGAAAATATTGTGACCCTAAATTCTCGAAAATATCGCACGTGTATGAGAACCTTCTATCCTAAAGCAGTTTTGCTAATACTCCGGACGAAGTTTTTCTAATATCTAGGTTCAGAGGAAGACTTATAATGAAGGATAAATGAGATCTCCGAAGAGTCTCACATGTTTATGCTCCAACCTTCACTTGCACTCGATTTAGTCGGAGTAGACGAAACGCCACAAAAAGCTCGTCAAACCTCAGTTTCCGTGCAGTTGCCGGTGGAAAATGCATTTTCGGAAGCTCTGGGGCCGTAGGAATTAGGCAGAAGACGAAAGGCGGTCAAAAATATTCGATTGGATATCAACAGACGTTGGCTTAGAAACTGGTGATATTTATGCTTGGTGGTGCAACATGTCAAAATCGTGACTGAGTCATCTCCAAATCTCAAAACGGGCCCGTATTGAAAAATTTCTCGAAGAAGCGACACGTTGGTAAAATCTCTTTGCTTACCGATGTGTCTGTCCTCTAGAAGATTTTTCCAACCGAATCCTACAAAATTTTCGTCCGATCAATACATTTTGTGCGTGAGATTCGAAAAGAGCGAGAATCCGCAGAGGGGAACATGGGCGATCGATGGGCGATCGCCAGCCTAATGTTGAATAATTTTGCATGCCCTCTTGCGTGGGTTGATCGCTGATGTTGCGGTTTTCGTGTGATCGTCCGATTACAGACACGTGCCGGCACCATAAATAGTCACACGCTTTGGTTTTCCTCAATTGGGTATTGGGCGATGATGATTGCATTATAATTATCAAGCTAAATCCAGCCAATATATAGCTGGGAAAAATAGCCAATCGATTTATATAACACGGGCTCCGCTCCTACGGCCAACCACAACAGTACTCCGATCGTGAGAGTGGACGGGAGCCGTCCGTGCCCCGCACGACAGTATCACGACCAAGGCATTGCCCAGCGACGGCCACTCGCAAACCCCCAAACGTTATATTACACTCACTGCTCGTTTGTCGTGTGCACAGGGGTTTGCGAGCGGCGGAAAGAACACATTTTTATTGTATGAAGGGAATTTTGGTATACCCGAGCAAATGTTTTAAAATAAAAGAAAAATCACATATATTAAAAAAATAATTTTTCTTGTAATAAATAAGGATAAAATCAAAAAGTTGAATGTTCCACCAAAATTATTTTTCCTAGTATAAATATTCCAATAAAATATATATCTCATTATGCTATATTTTGAATTTGCAAGCGAAATAATTTTCCAAATAATCTTTTAAAATAACGATAATATATTAATATCACACAATTGGATGGTTGCTATGAATATGATCGCCGCCATAAATTCAATCATTCCCGTGACAAAAATGATCAAAAATTCAATCATCCACAATAATTAATATACAGCTAGCAATCACTGATCGAGGGCTCGAGGCTGACGCGGTTGAGCTCGACAATCAGCGGTCGACCAGCTGCAGCAGGATTGGCAGCTATCGTTGATCGTTGACTGATCGGCCGGTGATCAATGACTGGAGTGGCCAAAGTTCG
Source organism: Dactylorhiza incarnata (assembly GCA_033032865.1). Classification (NCBI taxonomy): domain Eukaryota; kingdom Viridiplantae; phylum Streptophyta; class Magnoliopsida; order Asparagales; family Orchidaceae; genus Dactylorhiza; species Dactylorhiza incarnata. The sequence continues at coordinate 4,756,837 of JAWHQI010000110.1, read as the reverse complement.
GCGATTGATCGATCTACGATCGCCTGACCCCAATATTGGGCCATCAGATTTCTGTTGATCCGGAGCGAAAAACACACCACAATACAGCAGTTAACAAGATAGTGTGTTCATTAATTTTGACGTCAGACTTTTTTCTCCAACAAGGTACCTTAAATTCACTTAGAATGCCACTATGGTTCTTCAGCCAATCCAATCTTTCGAAGAAAAAAAACGCATGAGAAGGTTGATATGAGGCACAACACAAGGGTAAAAGTGTCATTTCATTTCACGGCCCGTTGAAATTCAGTGTTTCGCCGAATTCATGGGCCGTGCTGGACATCGAGAAAGTTTCGTCGAAATGAACACAACCCGAGAGTCGTGGTTTCTCGAAAAGAAACCATCCTCACGCCACAGCATGCGAAGACGTATCTTCGACAACTCCTTCCGGTGAGCCGTATTCATCGGCGGTTTCCCGCACGGAAGCTTCGGCTTTTTCGGAAACATGGAGCTCAGCTTTAGCTTCGGGCTTCCTGGATGAGAAATCCTCCAGCTGCATCATAAAAGAAAGGATATGCAATGCATTGTTAGCGGAGGAAAAGCAAACATTTAATCTTAGGAATTAGTTCTCTTACAATAAAACAACAATCTTTAAAGAGATTTAGGCTTCGTTTGGCGCGGCGGTGGCGGTCGTGAACGCGGTGACAGTCGTGACCCATCGTTCGTGAACGCCCGACCTCACCTAAGGAATTTCAACTATTTTATGTTCAAACCTAGGCTCCGTTTGGCGCGGTGGTGGTGATCGTGAACATGGTGGCTGTGAACCATCGTTCGTGACCGCCCGGCCTCACCTAAGGAACTTCATCCAATTTTATGTTCAGAACCATTGTCATGCCAAACATACATTTTATAGTTGTGGCGTTTCTGTCCAAACTCACCGGAGCACCAAACAGAGCCCTAGCATTCTATGACGGTGTCTAAAACTCCACCGGAGCAAAAACGCCACGCCAAACGGAGCCTTAGATAAAATGGTCATTTACTGGGACCTCCCCGCCAACTTTGCATAATTACAGGACCTACCCCCCTTCATCTTCCAAATTAATTTGAAAACTTCCTCTTTTAAGTTACATTGTTAACGTATACATGTACAAAAAAAATCATGGAGGGGTTTTCAGGGGGTTATTTTTGTACATATATGTCAATGTAAACTCAATGAGAAGATTTTGGTAATTTCAAAAGATAGAGAGCACAGATCTCTGTAATTATGCAAAATTGAAGGGGACTTTTTCGTAACTGCTCCTTTAGATAAATAATAGGGTTATTTACCGGGACCTCCCCTCGAAGTTTGTGTAATTACAGCTTGCACCCCTCTAACTTTCAGAATTACAATTAGCTCCCCTCAACGTTTACATTTCATAAACTTTTGTGCAAAGTAAGCATTGAGGGGAAGTTTTTGTAATTTCGAAAGTTAGAGGGGTGCAAGCTGTAATTACGAAAACTTAGAGGGGGAGGTCCCGGTAAATAACCCTAAATAATAATCATTCCTATGCATAAAAAATCAAAACCAAAACAAGCATGAAAAACTTTATACCAACAAAATATAGTATAATAATATTGCATTAATCACAGAAGCATGCTATTAAGTTAACGCATGGGCAAGAAAACACCAGCAAGCAGATTTTCAAAGTAATAGTTAAAATCAATCTGTCGACCCTCATCCAGACCTCAAATACGTCTGAGTTCATATTAGGCCATCGAGCCTGAGGCGAAGGCACTAAAGTTCTCCAGGAAGGAAGCAATCTCTGCACACATTCTCCCTCGCAAGCTTATCATCTCAGAAGTCTGTCAGGAATTGCTCCTCGTTTGGGCTTCAATGTCACCATCTTCGACATTCCTTCAGGAAATAGCATTCATGACGATTTTTTCTATCAAATACTGTTACGCCCCCAATCTCTGCACGCTTCTCGGGGCGTCAGTACGCTCGCAGGAGAAAGGAGACGACAAGCAACAACAGGGCTGAACCAACTGATTGAGCCCCCACTCACTAGGACCGGCCGGCCAGGGGCTGAACCAACCGGTTCAGCCTCATTTGGGAGGGGCCGGTCGGCCCCTCCTTGGCCCGGGTATATTTATACCCGGGGGGCTCTATTGTGGACGATAGCATAGAACCTTCAGGTATTTTCCTCTATTCCTCCTAACCCTAATCTCCCTCTCTTTCCCTCTAGTTCTCCCCCTCTCTTCCCGTAGAACCCTAACAATTGATATCAGAGGCTCGCTTCTCCAACATGGTCACCACACGCACGCAAGAAGAAACCAATCGGTTGGAAACCCTAGAAGAAAACTATGTGGGATTGACGGATTCGGTGGCCGCCATCGAGGAAAAAATGTTGGCGTCCACACAAAGGTTGGAGGAGCGGATCGACTCCCGCATGGAAGAACTCAAGGCGTTGTTGGCACAAAACCTGAAGGGCAAGGCGATTCCGAATGAGGAACCGGGTAGAACTTCGAATCCACCGGCCGATCCCCCTGGAGTCATCGGAGCAGGATTTCGTGTGGGCGATGGCGCGGGATCGACGACATCGGGTCGTGCGTGGGCGGCGTACAGCGGAACAGGCGCGATGGCAGCCAACCCGCAAGGTGCGGGTACTGGCGCAGGCGGCAGCGGCGCGTCGGGAGTCGGGCAGCCACCGTGGAGGCGGTCGGCGAGGGTTCCGGAGGGCTCGGGCGAGCGCCTGGAGGGCCGCTTCCTCCTGTGGGGGCGACGGAGGGCCTGCTCCCTCACCCGATCGGCATCAGGCAGCCGAGGGGAGTCGGCATCGGCATGCAGTGGGGCGTCTACCCCCCTCCGACGGCGGGACTGCCCCGCCAGGAATTTTCGGGCGTCCCTTTCGAGCCGGTGGAACAAAGGAGGCCAACGTGGTATGGGCCCAAGGCCGGATGGCGTGGTCCGACCGTCCCGAGGGCATACATGCTGCCAAAATTGACGCGCATGAATTTCCCCAGGTTCAACGGTGGTGACGCCTTGGAATGGCTGCAGAAGGCCGAGCTTTTTTTCAATTACCAGGAGATCCCAGAAGGACAGTGGGTACAACTGGCATCATTTCATCTGGAGGATGATGCCTTTCAGCGGGTGCAGTGGTTTCTGAGAGACAAGGACTATGTGCCCTGGACTGACTTTGTGGATGGTTTTACTGCCCGTTTTGGGCCATTAGAGTACGAGAATTTCGAGGCCCTCCTTCAGAACTAACGCCAGAAAGGTACAGTGACGTAATACCGTACAGAGTTTGAGAAGTTGGCGAGTACAGTGGGAAGAGAAAACATTGCTCAGCTGTTTTGTATCTAGTCTCAAGGACTACTTACGGGACGAGATTCAGTCATATATGCCTCGCAGCCTCAACCATGTCATCAGCCTAGCCCGCATTCAGGAAGAACGCTTCAACAGGCAACGTTCTCGCAACTCAGTGCGGACAACTACTACTACATCAGGGGTGGTGAGGAAAGAACAGTAGGTTACTGGCAAGCCGACTTTCACACGACAATCTTGGTCCGAACTACAAGCAAGGAGAGAGAAGGGTCTGTGCTTCAACTGTGATGAGAAGTTTTCCCCCGGGCACAAATGTCAGAATATCGAGGATGAGGTTGACCCTGAAACCGAACCAGACTTGACGGAGGATGTGGAGGCGACGGAGTTCGGGGTGTCCCTACAGGCCATGGAGGGTTGTAACGCCCCTCTTACCATGCGGATGGCAGGAAGAATTCGACGCGAATGAGTGACGATATTGGTGGATAGTGGAAGTACCCACAACTTCATTCACCCCGAGGTAGCTCACCGGGTGGGGCATGTGATCGATCGTGGTGCTGCTTTTCAGGTTATGGTGGCAAGCGGGAGCAAGCTTCAGTGTGAGGGGGTGATGAAGGAGGTGGAACTCAGCATACAGGGGTACACAGGACGGACTGATGTCTATCTTCTACCCACCAGGGGTTCAGATGTGGTGTTAGGGGTACACTGGATGCGGCAGCTGCGACGGGTGACCTTTGACTGGGATCACATGACGATGAAGTTTCTTCAGCAAGGGAAGCAATTTTGTTTAGGGGGGCTCAAATCAGCCCCAGTGAAGGAGATTTCTATTTGAAGCCTGCAGCGACTTGGGGAGGAAGGGAGCACGATGGCGGTGATCATGGGTGTTACGTCGGCCATTACTGCGCCATCAGAGGTACCTATCCAGATGCAGTCTATCCTAGTTCAGTATGCCGACATATTTCAGGAGCCCCGCACACTCCCACCACCGAGATTCCGAGATCACCAAATCCAACTCAAGGCGGGGGCCGAGTCCACTAACATCCGACCTTATCGCTATCCGCACATTCAGAAGGCCGAGATCGAGCGCAACGTCCGAAAGATGTTGGTCGCAGAAATTATCCGCCCCAGCACAAGTTCTTTTTCTTCCCCGATCATCTTGGTCAAGAAGAAGGATGGGTCGTGGCGGTTTTGTGTGGACTACCGCGGCTTGAACAGTTCGACCATTAAGGATAAATTCCTCACTCCTTTGATTGAAGAGCTACTGGACAAACTACACGGCGCACGTCTATTCACCAAGTTTGACCTGCGGTCAGGCTACCATCAGATTCGGATGCGAGCAGAGGACGTCCACAAAACAGCCTTCCGGATGCACGATGGGCATTATGAATTCTTGGTGATGCTTTTCGGGCTTACCAATGCCCCGTCTACATTCCAAGCCATTATGAACGAGATCTTCCGCCCCCTCCTCCGCCGTTCTGTGTTGATCTTTTTCGACGACAAACTCATATACAACGCCAGTTGGGAGGAGCACGTGGCCCATGTAGAGCAAGTTTTCACTATTCTCCGCCAGCACCAGCTTTTTTTGCAAAGCAGTCCAAATGTTCCATTGGTCAGGAGGAAGTTGAATACTTGGGGCATTTGGTTTCGGCTCACGGAGTCACGGCAAACCCCAAGAAGATTGCAAGCATGTTGTCGTGACCGCGTCCGCTCACCGTCCGAGCCTTACAGGGCTTCTTGGGACTCACCGGTTATTACCGGCGCTTTGTGAAGGATTATGGTAAGATAGTCCGACCGTTGACTCAGCTGCTGCAGAAGGACGCCTTCGTATGGAACGAGAAGGCCGAAGTGGCATTCCAGGCCCTCAAGCAGGCTATGACATCCACACTGGTCCTGGCTCTACCGGATTTCAACAAGGAGTGCTGGAAACGGATGCGTCAGGTGTGGGCATTGGTGCAGTGCTGATACAGGTGGGTCGACCTTTGGCATTCTATAGCAAGGCACTCGCCCCGCGTACCTTGGGGCTCTCCACCTACGAGAAGAAAATGCTAGCCATCATCCATGTCGTCTCCGTGTGGCGGCCGTACTTACTGGGGAGGCATTTCAAAATTCGCACCGACCATCAGAGCTTGAAGCATTTTTTGGAACAACGGGTGTCCTCGCCCCTCCAACAGAAGTGGGTCACCAAATTGTTAGGCTATGATTACGAGATTCTCTACAGACAGGGCAAGGAAATGTGGTGGCTGACGCTCTCTTTCGCTTACCTGAGGGCACATTTGCCCAAATAACAGGTCCCCTAGTTGACTCCTTGGATGATATACAGGAGGAGGTATTGCGGGATCCCTCCCTACGCACCTTAATGGAAGCTCTGTGATGGGGGGAGCCACGACACCGGGCTATCACCTTCAGAATGGACGGCTCTATTATCACGGTAGGGTGGTTATACCCTCCGCTTCGGCGTGGAAGACAGTCATGATGCATGAGTTCCATTCTTCACCGACGGGCGGCCATGCAGGAGTGCTCCGCAACTTTCAGCAGGCGCGAGCAAATGTTTTTTGGCACAGGTTACGCCGCGACATACAACAGTTTGTACAACAGTGTGAGACGTGACAGCGACAGAAGTATGAGACGACCACACCTGTCAGACTGCTCACCCCTCTGGAGATTCCGCAACACATTTGGGACACGGTGTCGATGGATTTCATTGATGGGTTACCCAAGTCTCAGGGCAAATCGGTTATCTTGGTCGTGGTCGACAAACTCTCCAAGTATGGACACTTTGTAGCTCTGAGCTACCCATACATTGGTGAGTCAGTTGCCGATCTCTTTGCTAGAGAAATTGTCCGCTTCGCGGCCTCCCACGCGCCATCATTTCTGACCGAGACCCCACTTTTGTGAGCAACTTCTGGCGGGATCTATTCCGACTGCAGGGGTCTTGCTTACGCTTCAGCACGAAAAATCATCCCCAAACTGATGGCCAGACAGAGGTTCTCAATCGGAGCGTGGAGACATACCTCCGTTGTTTTGTCATGGATGAACGCCGGACTTGGACCAGCTGGCTGCACTGGGATCCTACCACTCCGCCAGCAAAATGACCCCGTTCGAGGTCGTTTACAGCCGTCCTCCTCCTTCGTTAGACAATTATGAGCCAGGCAGCGCGGCTTTACCGGCAGTTGATCGGGCTTACGTGACCGGGATCGCACTCTAGTGACCTTGCGTGCGAACCTCCGTCTCGCACAAGATCGCATGAAAGTCCAAGCAGATAAGCATCGCAAAGAGAGGGAATTTGCAGTGGGTGATGATGTGTTTTTCAAGCTCCAGTCGTACAGACAGCTGTCGGTGGCTCGTCGCATGAATCGGAAATTGGCTCCCCGTTATTATGGCCCCTTTCGTATACTCCGTCGGGTGGTGCCGGTAGCTTACACATTGGCACTTCCTGAAGGCTCGCGCATTCACCCGACTTTTCATGTGTCCTTATTGAAACGGAAGATTGGTAACCATGTTTAGCCCAGTCCTCTTCTACCGGAAGCTACCATCGCGGGCGGCCTGCGCCCGCTGCCTGAGGATATTCTACTGCTCAAATGGAAACGGAGGGGGGCTGAATACCGTCCCGAGCTCCTGGTCAAATGGAAGAACTTATCGGAAGCGCATAATTCTTGGGTAGATCTACAGGAATTCAAGGAGTTGTACCCGGACTACCACCTTGAGGACAAGTTGGTTCTTGATGGAGAGGGGAATGTTACGCGCCCAATCTCGGCACGCTTCTCGGGGCATCAGTACGCTCGCAGGAGAAAGGAGAGGACAAGCAACAACGGTTCAGCCCCCACTCACTAGGACCAGACGGCTAGGGGTTGAACCAACCGGTTCAGCCCCATTTGGGAGGGGCCGGCCGGCCCCTCCTTGGCCCGGGTATATTTATACCCGGGGGGCTCTATTGTGGACGATAGCATAGAACCTTCAAGTATTCTCCTCTATTCCACCTAACCCTAATCTCCCTCTCTTTCCGTCTAGTTCTCCCCCTCTCTTCCCGTAGAACCCTAACAAATACATGGTGAGCATCCTGATGGTTCACATCGCTTGAGAGACAGTTGACATTCCCTGATATTGTATCTCACTGTTGATGTCTCAGTCAATCATTTGGATGTTCTCCGTACACTCGACGAGTATTTCTACGCACTGCACAAGGAACGTCCGGATAAACCATCCATCTTTCGGAACCTGTATAACTATATGGAGTTTGCATTTTGTCGATATATCAGGTCAATCATTGTTCATTTGCATCTGTGACATGTTTTGTATAACATACTCCGACATAAACTTATATTAAATAATAAAACTTTTAAAATTTGCATTGATAATCACAAGAGAAAATGATCAATGAAGGTTATTGGGTGATGATTTGTATATTATTTGAGAGGGTCTCATTGGGGGAAGCTTTGAATGTGAGTGTTAGGAGAATACGCCCATACACTGTCAAGAGAAAGCCTGAGTTAAATTTCTTTGAGCTTGATATTACTAGAAATACAAGTGTTCATATTGTACTCAATGTAGAGGATTTGACAATATATGTGAAGCCACCTAGTTTGAACATTCAACCATACTTTTTAGCTTCAATTTCCACTATCACTATAGCAACCCCAACGGCGGCTTGCTTGCTGCTCATGATGACCTTATATGGAGACAATTCCTACAATGAGCGACATGAAGTCTTTCCTAGATTGCTTCGAGAGCATGTAGTCTCAATTCATAAGAGATTAATGCTTCTAAGCAAAGGAGATTAATGGAGATCGATCGCGCAATATTAAAGACAATGATTGGATCGACATTTTTGGATTGTCAGATGGACGATCGAAGACCGTGATTTTAATCAACTCGATTTTTCATATTTTTATGTATTTTTCTTTTATTTTTCTGAGTTGTATTTTGAGAGTTAGGTTAAATCATATGTCCAACGATCGTGGTTGTCGGATGTATTTAATCTAATCTCCCACTTCAATATTATGCTAGCAACCAATATGTTACATGTATCGAGGATTACAGTTTTTGTAGAAGGAAACCGCTCGATTGTGGGGTATTGAAGCCAAACACCCTCGGTGACGACTCCATGGGTTTTTCGCCAACGACAGCTGACGCCTTCAGCAGCCTCCATTCACCTTGTCGTCCATCCTAGAGTCGCAACCCCTCTCTTTGTATCCTTTGAGCCCGTCTCTGCTTACCCCCTTCTATTTCGAGCTTCCAATCGACGTTCCCTTGGACAGAGCCCCTCCCTGCAGCAGTCAACGCCATCCCAGCCTTTGGCGACCTCCCCAGCCTCTCAAAACCCTGTCCCAGCTAAGGTTTTCAAAAATGCGTTTTTACACGTAAGATCGTACGATCTTACAATTTTTTAGAGGGGAGCGTTTCGTGCAAGATGCAAAATCGGCGGTGGAGTAGGATCGGCAAGATCGTCGTTCAGGATCGTAAGATCGCCCGATCTTACGGTCCTGCCGATCCTACTCCATGCGTAAATCCGACCTAATTTTAGATTTAAGCAAAGCAGCTCGACTCTCTTCCTCACTCTGTCACTCGCAGGCCGCTCGACGCTCGCCGCTAGGTTTCCTCTGCAGCTCGAAGTCGATGCTCGCCGCTCGACGCTCGCCGATCGCCACTCGCCACTCGCAGTCGACGCCTCTTCCTCTGCATCACAGGCTCACAGCCGCTCGAAGTTGACGCCTCTTCCTCTGCATCACAGGCTCACAGCCGCTCGAAGTCGACGCTGATCGGTTTCCTCTTCCTCTGCATCACAGCCGCTCGACTCTTCAAGTGTTTTCCTCTTCCTCTGCATCACGGTAAGATCGTAGACCTAATTAAATTTTTTTTTCATTTAGGTATTGAGTACAGCAATTTTTTTTTCACTCTTTCGGCATTTCATCGTTCATATTCTTATGGTTTGATTTGTATAATTGTATTGAGTAGGTAGTTAAAAAATGTCTTCAAGTGGTGCCTCTTCAAGTAGTGTAGTTGGGAGTAGCAATGCTCAAGCTCTTGCCACCACTAGCAAAGGGTCTAAAATGGCCAAAAATGCTCCTGGAAGTAAGAGTGATATTGGATGGAAGTATGGCAGCCCAGTTGAAGAAGATGGGAGAAAAATAAAGTGCAAATTTTGTGAGAAAACAATGACCGGGGGAATTTATAGATTGAAGCATCATTTGGCGGGTACTCAAAAAGATGTTGGAGCATGTAGAGCGGTTCCTGAGGAAGTGAAGAAAGAAATATGGGAGAATGTTGTTGGTTTACAACAAAAGTTATTGAAGAAAACAATCCCCCTAGTGGAAGAAGAAGAAGATGTTGGAGATTTGAAGAGGAAAAGGGAAGATAGAAGCTCAACTGGAATTTTTAAGAGAAGTGGAGCAAGTTCAAATCAAACTACCATCAATTCAATTTTCAAGAAGGGATTGCACGAAGAAGCATGCAATGATATAGCATCATTCATCTACAACAATGCTTTAGCATTCAATGTGGTAAAAAGTCAAGAATTTCATAAGATGTGTGAATCTATATCAAGGCATGGCTTGGGTTTTAAGCCTCCATCATATCATGATATCAGAGTGAAATATCTGAAGCAACAATATCAACAAACTATGGAGAATATTTCAGAACATAGAGCTCATTGGAAGAAAATGGGATCCACTATAATGACAGATGGATGGACTGATAAAAGAAGGAGAACATTGATAAATTTCTTAGTGAATAGTTCAATGGGAACTATATTTCTAAAGTCCATTGATGCATCTCATATATCCAAAACAACAGAAAATGTCTTCAAGATGATTGACGATATTGTTGATGAGGTGGGTGAAGAGAATGTTGTCCAGGTGGTGACGGACAACGCTGCAAATTACAAAGCCGCTGGAGAAATGTTAATGTTAAAGAGGAAAAGATTATATTGGACTCCATGTGCTGCTCATTGTATTGATTTGATGCTAGAGGATTTTGAGAAGAAGATACAAGTGCATCATGATACAATTCATAAAGCAAAGAGAACCACGACATATATTTATTCCAGAACATCCCCCATATCTTTATTGAAAACCTTCACTAAGGACAGAGATTTGGTGAGACCGGCAATGACACGTTTCGCCACTTCATACTTAACTTTGGGCTGCCTTCATGAGAACAAACTTGCTTTGATAAGAATGTTCAATTCAGATGAATGGAAAGCTAGCCGATCTGCATGTACAAGTGAAGGAAAACTAATTGAGGAGGTGGTGATGGATAGAGATTTTTGGAAGAAAATTGTCATTTGCTTGAAGGGTGCTTATCCCTTAATGAAGGTGCTTCGTTTGGTTGATTCAGATGAGAAGCCTGCTATGGGATATATATATGAGGAAATGGATCGAGCAAAAGAACGCATTGCCCATGCCTTTAATGGTGTGCAAAAATTGTAAGTCAATTAGTTTCTTTTTTTTTAGTATTATAGATATGAGATTTTTTCCTTATATACTAATTCCAGTATTTGTAATGATTAGTTATCAACCAGTTTGGGATGTGATTGATGCTCGATGGGACAAACAATTGCACAGACCATTACATGTTGCGGGTTATTATCTAAACCCTCAATTTCACTATAGTCCGTCATTTAAAGTTGATTATGAGGTGAAGCGAGGACTATATGACTGTTTAGAAAGAATGACCGGGGGAGATATTGATGAAATTTCAAAGATTGATGCCCAATTGGAGGATTTTAAGAAAAAGAAAAAATTCTTTGGCTCTATAGTAGCCAAAACTGGTATTAATATCAAAACTCCGGCGGCATGGTGGGATTCTTATGTAGAAGAACATCCGGAACTACAAAATTTTGCAATACGTGTATTGAGCTTGACGTGCAGTTCTTCTGGATGTGAGCGAAACTGGAGTGCATTTGAAAGGGTATAATTACAATTTTATTAAATATCTTTAATCACCATTCACCAAAAGTATTGTATACTAATTGATTTTTTTTCTAGGTACACACAAAAAAAAGAAATCGTTTGAAGCAAAAGACAATGAATGATGTTGTATTTGTGATGGCGAATTCTCGTTTGACCAATAACAAGTTGAAGAAAACTCATGCACATAATTTTGATGATATTCCATCCGATAATTAGTGGATTGTTGCCGATGAAGATGATGAAGATCTTGACATAGAGCCTCTGGATATTGAAGAGGACCAAGAGGTAGCTGCTCACATAGGGGGAGGAGAACAAGATCTTGGGATATATGAAGGCGACGAAGATGCTTCATTAGGCAATTCGGAGGACTTTAGCTTAGATGACTTATTTTTATTTTGAATGAGGTAAATTACTATGCAATTGAACTTTTTACTAATTATTATTTACTAATTACTATGCACTTGAACTTATATATATATATATATATATATATATTGCTTTATGATTGTTGATCTACTAGATATTTTTATATATATAATAGATTTTTTTTAATTTTGTATAATAAGTAAGATCTTACCGTTTCGTGTCGATCCCACGTTTTACGATCGTACCACTGCCGACCGATCTTACGTAAGATCTCGATCCTGACAAGCTTGGTCCCAGCCACCTTCCCAACATCCCCTTGCCCAGCAGACACCACCTCCTACTGTCAAATTCCTCCTTTCACCCTCTTTATCTAGGTCTTCCAGCCCTTGGATAGCCTCCATTCACACCTCCCAATCCTTTGACAGTCACCTCCAGCCTCTCCTACACCCCTTTGAACCCCCGTCAACCACGTCACAACCCCCTCATTGCTCCCCCCTCCAACGAAATAGCCCTTCCAGCACTCCCACAGCCCAGTACCTCTCTGATCCAGCACGAAAAATCTACAAACACCCATCCGGATCAACATCGACGCTCATATGGCCACTGGATTTCCACCCTTAAACCGATGGCTTCCCTATTTGGTGAGATCCACATTTTCTTTCAGTGTTTTACACTTGTACAGATATATCATGTTATTTCAAGTAATATTTCCCTCAGTTTAAAGTGATTGTTTCTCTTTCGATCGACGTGTAACACTTGTTCGCCATGTATTTAATTTTGGTGCAATCTCAATTTAGTTGCAATTACTATCTGCTTACTTGAATTGTGATATGAGTGATCAATTGCGACGCCTGCGCAGAATTTTAAAATTAATATTGTTTAGTTGATTGCGCGTCGGAAAAATACTTGCATGATTGAATCATTCTCGAGCATTGCATTAGAGCATAAGGTTAGTCATCATAAGTTCGTCAGATTGTGAGTGTGCATTCGTTCGCATGCTAATTTTATGGTTTGTTGTGGTTCCATCTCATTCGACGTGATTGATTGCGCATTGAATTTAGGGTTAGGATTCACCCTCAGTAATCTGTAGATTTATCCTACGTCACATGGTCTACATGAATCATTTTTTGAGTGCAGTAAGGTACGGTTTCTATGCAACTTTTGCGGTGCAGTCTTGGTTTTCACGGACTGACTAAAAATAGTAGAATGCTCTTCCAATCATTTGTGTTAGCCCACCTTAGCCTACTTATTTCTGTGTCTGGATTTTTCTGAGCCTCAACATGTGTTGGCAATCAAACAAAATAGATGATGAACTATACATGATAAAACCTTAATGAGTAATTATAATCATTAAACATATAATTGCACTCTTTTTTATCTGTATTAAATGACAAAAATGACTCATTCTATTTTTGTATAATTGTAATCATTCTATTTCTGCAGACACCGAATTCATGAAAATAGAGTTAAATGTCATGGATTTCTCAATAGTGTTAAAAGCCGTAAACTTCATGAAAATATATGTACAGAACAAACAGATTATAAATCCATACTGAACGGCAAGTTGGGTTGTGATGTAGCTTTGTTAGATTGGGTGGTTTGGTTTATCTCTTCATCTGTTGGCCTATTGCACTCATGTGGTTCACTGTGCAGACACTGAATTCGACATATACTGAGTTTTTCAATCTCCCAAACTGCATTGCACCCAACACTTGGTGCGGTGTGAAATACGATTCGGTGCGGTGTAGTATTTGAGGTTTGCAGTTTCTTAAGCACACAAATATCTCGACACAAGCTTAGAAGGGGTAGGCAGAAAGTTGTTGGGATAAGACTAGAGTAGACACATAGTGGCATCCTTCTATTGACAAGGAAAGCTTCGCGATGAATTTCACACAACAATATGGATGCCTTCAACATAGACAGGCGTGTAATGGCATCCTTCTATTGACTAGGAATGCTTAGCGATGTTCAGAAGTTTGTGACCTTCTGCGATTGCCAACGTACCAAAGTACTGGACAATTTTCCTCATAGGCTTTCTACAATCACTGCCAACACCAAAGCACATCTAGGAAGGCAATGTCATGGATTTCTCAATATGCTTCTCAAGTGAGCATGTTATGATTACATTTTTGTAGTAGTGGGTCATCACTCGAAATATGCACAATTCATTCCGCTCTACCACTCGTTCTCCACAGAGACTGGCAGTAACATTTGTGCATAGAATGGTGCGACTTTGTGGTTTTCCTAGATAGATTATTAGTGATCACCAACCCCATTTTCATTGGCAGTTTCTCACGGATCTTATTCAAATTTAAAGATACCACGTTGCGGATGAGTTCTTTCTAACATCCGCGTATTGACCGACATACAGAGGTCCTCAATCATGTGTTGGAGACATATTTGCAACATCTCTCCTCGGAGCCGCTGAACAAATGGGTTAATTGGCTCGATTGGGCAAAATATCCGCACAATACCTCCCTACCCACAGTAGCCAATACCACTCAATTTGAGGCAATCTACGGTACATTCCCTCCTACCTTACTTCGTCACCTGCGAGGATAATGCCATGTGGAAAGTTAGCACAACAACTTCAAGGCCGCAAGGAGATCCTACATCAACTGAATTTGAATTATCATTGTGTCCAACGAGATGACTGATGCGTCCGAAGGCGCATCTCCTTAATTCCTTTTTTTATTATTATTGATTGTTTGTTTGTTCGTGTGTTTAGTTCGTCGCATTTCGCTAGTTCATTATCGCATGTTTGTTACATTGTTGTATGATCGTGCTCGTCACTTATATATTGTTGTTAGTTTAATATTGGCCTCTTGGTCTGACCCACCAATAGGACCTTAAATAAAGGCAATTGTTAACCGCACCCCAGTTTTGGCTATCCGCAACCCTTTTATATGAAGTATTACGCGTTTTTTTGGAAATACGCCTTGTACAAGCATTTTTAGGAAAAGTGTTCAACACAAAAGTTGTAGATATCGTCGAGATCTATAACTTTCGTGTTGAACACTTTTGCTAAAAATGCACGCACAGAACGTATTGCCGCTCGAATTGAAACATGGGCGTAACTATAACGAAATTTTGGAAATACACATTGTGCATGCATTTTTAGGTAAAATGTTCAACACGAAAGTTGTAGATCTCGACGATATCTGCAACTTTCGTGTTGAACACTTTTCCTAAAAATGCTTGTACAAGGCGTATTTCCAAAAAAACGGGTTATACTTCATATAAAAGGGTTACGGATAGTCAAAATTGGGGTGCGGTTAACAATTGCCTAAATAAATTGGTCCGGCAATGGTGTAGGGGAACACATGGAGGTAATTGGTTGACTGAGAAATTGCATAAAATACAAAGTTATTAATCGTTTAATTTCAGAATTCTCATACTCTGAAATTAATTATTTTGAGGACAGAAAAATCACTTTTGTTTTTCTTGTAACCGTCCTATTTATTTCTTCTAATTTATTCTCCTGGAATTACCCCAGCTGACCCTTAATTTCTATTAAACTCACCGGCTGCTACAGTTATTAGTTCAGCCATTAACAGCTGCAGTTTCATTCAGCCATTAAATTTTGGCAGTTTCTGCTATCAACTCAGCCTTTATTTGGCAGACCACTGTTTCATTTCTGCATCCATAAAATACCCTCCCTCTTCATGGAGCAGGGAACGGGACAAAAACGAGAAACAGAGTCTTCGAACTCCTGTTTCTCGTTCGGGCCAGAACATCCATCGTGATCTCTCCCTCGGTACAGTCTGATTTCCCTCAAGCAACCGACGACCAGCGCGCCGGATCTTTCAGTCCACCGACCAGTGCTGCCACGTGCTGCCACCTCGCCGTCCAACGCGTTTGACCCCTGCGATATCCCGCCTGCTCCCCTCCTGATTTGTCGATCTAGATCCAGCCTCCTTTCTCGCCGCCAAAAACGTCCCCCATTTCCTACTCCCGTCGGCCACCACCACGTCCCCACCTCCTAAACTCCCGTCGGCCACCACCTCTTTCCTCCACTCCTTAAGCTCCCGTCGACCACCTCCTGTGAGCCTTCTTTAGAGCCAATCTCCCTCCCACGTTTCCTTGTCTCCCTATCCGAGTGGTCCAACCCATTCCACCCTCGATCCAGCCCGTCGACCTCCCGCCAACTCCAAGCCGAACACCGGTCTTTCTACTCCGCCCTGCCAGTGAGCCTGCCGAGCCAGAGCAACACCAGTCCAGTCCCTCCCAGTCAGCACACTGTTCCGACGTGAAGGGAAAAGCAAAGGTGAAATTTCTGCTCCCCAACTATTAGATGAATTTTATGCAATTATATTTTAAGTGATCTGCCGCAATTGCCACTCATGCTCTCTCACCCACTATTGTCGTGAAAATTATCTTTTCATTGCGAGCCTTGCAGCTAGTAGAAAGTATCAGCTTGCGGCGTGGACAGATCCGCGTTAGAGTTCTCCGCCACTCGTTTAGGCACGTCGAGCCGAGTAAAGATTTAACTAACTCAAAGCCCTCCCTCTGGGGATCATTTTGCAAAACTAAATTCCTAACCGACAATCGTAATTACCCAAGACCCGTTTTCTAAAAGTTATTTCACATCAATGACCATACAAGCCAACAAACATCGCAGACACCATCAATTCATGTGAGCAGCATGGTGTTCGTGAAACGCCTCCCACATTGTCAGATCACGGTAATCATCCGGATCCACCTAAAAGCTACCGGCCAGTTACTACAGCCCTTTTTTTATTGTCATCGTCAATACGGTGGTTTTCCGCCTTCAGCTTCCACCTTATAGTCGCATATACCCAGTTTTCCATGTCTCCCAATTCAAACGAGCAATAAGCGATCGCATCGCCTAGGCTTCAATTCTAAAGAATCTTGTGATAGACTCCATTTGTCAATATGATTCGGAGAGCATCATGGGCAACCGCAACACAACAGCACCACAGTTCCTCGCGTTCTCATATGGTGGAAGAACCAACCCGTCACAGATGTTGCTTGGGTCGATCGCGAAAGTTCATGCTTCAATTATTTGACTTCGCCTTGAGGAGAAGGAAATTTTCTCATAAAATGTGTTGTTATGGAGGGGCCCAATCAAATCTAGTGGCTCTATTCACAACGATCGAAGAACATGAACAAAACCACGAAGTGATGGCGAATTTGGCATATTTTATTTATTAGGCCTTCTAATTTATTATGTCAATAGTATCTTATGGCCTGATTAGGGCTGATGGTCGGGGCCTATATATATCCTTTATGCATGTGTAGACATTTTGATGAGGATCGCGACACACATATGTCTACACGACGATCAGAGCCGTCTGTTTTGTGTGGATCAACAATCCGTGAAATTTAATTGTGTATTTTTCTGATTTTTTTGGGGTGTATTTGAGGGTCGTCCTGATCGGAGAATCATGATCGTTCATGATGACCTCTTAGTCTATGAGTAGGAATAGAGAGTTCATTTATAGGTATGAAAGTTTGAGTGAAGAAGAAAATCCTCCTTTCGATCACCCGGTCTCAAAGCCGGAACCCAAGTCCGAAGCTTGGAAGTTATCCCTCCCCTTCCCTCTCCATTCAGCGGCACCCCTTCCCCGCCACGTTGCGGATGAGTTCTTTCTAACATCCGCGTATTGACCGACATACAGAGGTCCTCAATCATGTGTTGGAGACATATTTGCAACATCTCTCCTCGGAGCCGCTGAACAAATGGGTTAATTGGCTCGATTGGGCAAAATATCCGCAGAATACCTCCCTCCCCACAGTAGCCAATACCACTCAATTTGAGGCAATCTACGGTACATTCCCTCCTACCTTACTTCGTCACCTGCGAGGATAATGCCATGTGGAAAGTTAGCCCAACAACTTCAAGGCCGCAAGGAGATCCTACATCATCTGAATTTGAATTATCATTGTGTCCAACGAGATGACTGATGCGTCCGAAGGCGCATCTCCTTAATTCCTTTTTTTTATTATTATTGATTGATTGTTTGTTCGTGTGTTTAGTTCGTCGCAATTCGCTAGTTCATTATCGCATGTATGTTACATTGTTGTATGATCGTGTTCGTCACTTATATATTATTGTTAGTTTAATATTGGCCTCTTGGTCTGACCCGCCAATAGGACCTTAAATAAATTGGTCCGGCAATGGTGTAGGGGAGCGCATGGAGGTAATTGGTTGACTGAGAAATTGCATAAAATACAAAGTTATTAATCGTTTAATTTCAGAATTCCCATACTCTGAAATTAATTATTTTGGGGACAGGAAAATCACTTCTGTTATTCTTGTAACCGTCCTATTTATTTCTTCTAATTTATTCTCCTGGAATTACCCCAGCTGACCTTTAATTTCTATTAAACTCACTGGCTGCTACAGTTATTAGTTCAGCCATTAACAGCTGCAGTTTCATTCAGCCATTAAATTTTGGCAGTTTCTGCTATCAATTCAGCCTTTATTTGGCAGCCCACTGTTTCATTTCTGCATCCATTAAATATCCTCCCTCCTCATGGAGCAGGGAACGGGACAAAAACGAGAAACAGAGTCTTCAAACTCCTGTTTCTCGTCCGGGCCAGAACATCCATCGTGATCTCTCCCTCGGTACAGTCTGATTTCCCTCAAGCAACCGACGACCAGCGCGCCGGATCTTTCAGTCCACCGACCAGTGCTGCCCCGTGCTGCCACCTCGCCGTCCAACGCGTTTGACCCCTGCGATATCCCGCCTGCTCCCCTCCTGATTCGTCGATCTAGATCCAGCCTCCTTTCCCGCTGCCAAAAACGTCCCCCATTTCCTAAACTCCCGTCGGCCACCACCACGTCCCCACCTCCGAAACTCCCGTCGGCCGACACCTCTTTCCTCCACTCCTTAAGCTCCCGTCGACCACCACTTGTGAGCCTTCTTTAGAGCCAATCTCCCTCCCACGTTTCCTTGTCTCCCTGTCCGAGTCGTCCAACCCATTCCACCCTCGATCCAGCCCGTCGACCTCCCGCCAACTCCAAGCCGAACACCGGTCTTTCTACTCCGCCCTGCCAGTGAGCCCGTCGAGCCAGAGCAACACCAGTCCAGTCCCTCCCAGTCAGCACACTGTTCCGACCTGAAGGGAAAAGCAAAGGTGAAATTTCTGCTCCCCAACTATCAGATGAATTTTATGCAATTATATTTTAAGTGATCTACCGCAATTGCCACTCATGCTCTCTCACCCACTATTGTCGTGAAAATTATCTTTTCATTGCGAGTCTTGCAGCTAGTAGAAAGTATCTTCTTGCGGCGTGGACAGATCCGCGTTAGAGTTCTCCGCCACTCGTTTAGGCACGTCGAGCCGAGTAAAGATTTAACTAACTCAAAGCCCTCCCTCTCGGGATCATTTTGCAAAACTAAATTCCTAACCGACAATCATAATTACCCAAGACCCGTTTTCTAAAAGTTATTTCACATCAATGACCATACAAGCCAACAAACATCGCAGACACCATCAATTCATGTGAGCAGCATGGTGTTCGTGAAACGCCTCCCACATTGTCAGATCACGGTAACCATCCGGATCCACCTAAAAGCTACCGACCAGTAACTACAGCCCTTTTTTATTGTCGTCGTCAATACGGTGGTTTTCCGCCTTCAGCTTCCACCTTATAGTCGCATATACCCAGTTTTCCATGTCTCCCAACTCAAACGAGCAATAAGCGATCGCATCGCCTAGGCTTCAATTCTGAAGAATCTTGTGATAGACTCCATTTGTCAATATGATTCGGAGAGCGTCATGGGCAACCGCAACACAACAGCACCACAGTTCCTCGCGTTCTCATATGGTGGAAGAACCAACCCGTCACAGATGTTGCTTGGGTCGATCGCGAAAGTTCATGCTTCAATTATTTGACTTCGCCTTGAGGAGAAGGAAATTTTCTCATAAAATGTGTTGTTATGGAGGGGCCCAATCAAATCTAGTGGCTCTATTCACAACGATCGAAGAACATGAACAAATCAACGAAGTGATGGCGAATTTGGCATATTTTATTTACTAGGCCTTCTAATTTATTATGTCAGTGGTATCTTATGGACTGATTAGGGCTGATGGTCGGGGCCTATATATATCCTTTATGCATGTGTAGACATTTTGATGAGGATCGCGACACACATATGTTTACACGACGATCAGAGCCGTTTGTTTTGTGTGGATCAACAATCCGTGAATTTTAGTTATGTGTATTTTTCTGATTTTTTTTTTGGTGTATTTGAGGGCCGTCCTGATCGGAGAATCATGATCGTTCATGATGACCTCTTAGTCTATAAGTAGGGATAGAGAGTTCATTTATAGGTATGAAAGTTTGAGTGAAGAAGAAAATCCTCCTTTCGATCACCCGGTGTCAAAGCCGGAACCCAAGTCCGTAGCTTGGAAGTTATCCCTGCCCTTCCCTCTCCATCTAGCCGGACATCCCTTCCCCCTTTTCCTCCATCTAGCCGGGCACCCCTTCCCCGCCACCAAGAAACTAGGGCTTGAGCTTGATTCTTTCTCATCTCCTCCTCCTTTGACTAAGTCTGCGCCGCATCTCCTTTCTCGACGATGAGCCCGGCTGATTTGGGGTCTGTTGCTCTGGTCTTGTGTGGCTTTGGGACTGTCAGGCTTACAACTCTTCTTATTCTTTCTATGTAAGCCCTCTTCTCCTCCTTCCTTCATCTTCCTTCTTTAGGTGAATTTTGGTTCATTTCAGGTAAAACTTGCTGGAATGAAATCACAGAAGTTGTTGTGATTTCAGTCATTTATTAGTTACTGTGATGAGATTTCATTGGTGTTGCTCTAATTTATGGATGTCGTTAGAAAGGATTTTGGAGGAGAGGGGGGGGGGGGGGGGGGGGGGGGGTAGTGGTTGTTTAAGGTGAATCAGATATGGGCCTTCTGCAGGTTTGGGGTAATTTGGGGCTTTGCATTCAGTACTTGATATTCCTGCCTGACTTCAGTACTGACAGACCTTTCCTGCTTCATTACTGATTCCTATATTATTCTTATACTATACTATTATGTTCTAATTATAGTTGCTGGTTGGAAATTTGGGCATTTCAATGGCTCATATCGTTGGGATTTCATATTTTAGTTGGGAAATTTTTTTGTATTTTATAATCGACTATGTTTATGGCATGGTGTGATGATTGGAATCTTTTTGCATCCGTTTGTGTTGATCCTCTAAGCTTCTCTCCTGTGACCACCCCTAAAAAGTTGTGTTTATCGTTTGGTGGTGTCAACGTCGACTTCTATGGTATGACGCAACTCATAATAAAAGCTTTCTATATTACAGATACTGCAGAGGATGACCCTAAGAATGATAAAGAAAAGAAAACGATGGCGGTGAGTTTTTACCTCTTTAATTTATATTTTATTTTCCGCTTATTTTAAATTATTACATGCGCAACTACTTATTTTCATATTAAAATTATTTATTGCATGAGCATACACTTAGTTTCATTTAAACTGAATAAGTTCGCTCTTTTAAATCACTGGCAATATTTTTTAGCAAATGATAGCTAAAAAGAATCCATAAAGCGATCAATAATCCAAGGGGAATCTTATGTAATTAACAACCTATGTTATAAATAAGAACATAGCACGTAAATGAAGAAATAAATGGTATTGAATGCATCGATGCATAGGTAATGTTATGGGTGGACCATGTACTGTTTTTCCAATTCAGGGGACCGAAAGGCCTAACACATATTCGATCACAGTGGAGTAGATATGATGTCTGATCCAGGGGGCCGAAAGGCTCAACGCATGTTTGATCGCGCTGGACTAGATATGATGACCAATCCAGAAGGCTGAAATGCCTAACGCGTTTCTATCGCGCTGAATTTGTAGATGATGACCCTAAGGTGTCGGGCCCAAAAGACTGATGACTGGCACGACAACCCTTTGCAGTACCTCTAGACTGAAACGATAAATCAATACGGAACAGATGATAAAAATTGAAATGTAGAGGAAATAAACACGACTTTAAGAAATCTGTACTGTTTATTATTGCTTAAGAATTCTTATATTGATACCGCTTATTACTGATACGGCTTACTATAATGTTACTGATTATTAATTACTGATGATTACGGATTAATGTCTATTACAATTCACTGCTTATTGCAAAATATTATATGCATATTGTTATTAATCATTTGCGTTTGCATGTATAGCGGGTAAAGAGGTAAAATCTTACTTAGTCTTTATGCCTAACCTGTTATATTCTATTTTTTTAGAATCCGAGCAGTATAAAACTAAACGCCAGCAAGAAATTTTCCAAAAAGAGAAGAAAAAGAAAAGAGCAGTACAAACGGTGGGCAAAGCTTTTAATAGAAATAACTGAGGTGGTCGAGGAGCATGGGAAGTGGTGTCGGAACCCACAGTATCTCGCTTGCAGGAAGACAGATTAAATTAAATAGTTGTTATATGGTGTCTATAGTCTAGTTGTATGTCCACAGTGTAGTTGTTTTGTATATCTTATATGTATATATGTGTGGATCTAAGATATAGCCGTGTATAATTATGCTTTTAATGAAATGATTTTTTATTCTTTACATTTTGGTACTCATTGTGATTATGTTTTACTGTGTTGAGATAAGATAAAACTCAAAACTCTGTTATGTAATGTAATTATGTTTTACTGTGTTGAGGTAAGATAAAAATCAAAACTCTGTTATGTAATGTGTACTGTAAATTGTGGCGATCTGCGGGCACAAACCACAATTCTTACAGATATATTATATATTAAAGAAATATACTTATTTAGTCCAACTTTTCTTAAATAATAGATAAACAGAAGAAACTACATAATTTAAGAGTTAAATTATGTGTAATTTAGTGAAAATGAAAGGGTATAAGAGGAAAATAATAAGTACATTTCTTTAATATATAATATAGATATACTTGCATCACTTTCATAAGGCAACATATAGGTAAAAGATAATAGAGCTAGTTGCAACCAAGTAACACAGTGCAAAAGTCGAAATTTGAGATCACGTATCTCTTTTCTTAATGTTAAGTGGTCTTGCTGGGAAGCTGCTGTTTTGAGGATAGTACAATTTTTCAAGAATGTTAGCATTCACCTACAATATCAATTTCTTATGCCAAATAGTAACTTTTTAATGTCATCTGATCATTTTTAATATATTTAGCATAGGCTCTGTTTGGATCTCCGGTTTGACACCAGCCCGGCCCGGCGAGCATCGTTTCAAAACGGCTGAACGGAAGGTGTTTTAGGTATCGAAAGTTTCAGCCGGCCGTTATGGAACGATCGATTTGCGCCTTTCCAAAACTGGCCCGAGGACCTCCAGCCTGGCTTTCCAAAACGACCGTTCTCCCTTTTCTTACGCAGCAAGCTCTCTCAGGCATCCTTCCGGCAACTCTCTCACGCGCAGGTACAGCGTCACCTGCTGTCGAGATGGGCTCCGACATCTCACTCCGACAGAACTCTAGCCAAATCGCCAACGTTCTCCTTGGTTTCCCCTGCCGCCGACCGATCCTTCAACACCGCCGCTCACTGTCGCCATGGATTTCATATGCTTGACGATATGCGGATACTGGTGTGGAATAATGGCTTTATGATGTTCTAATTAAAAAAAAATCTGTTGCTCTAATTTAATATATTTTTTGGCATAAAAGCTTTAGAATTTTGCCTATATTAAGAAAAAAACTAAGCATAATATTGTTAAAATATGTTTATTTAACTAACAGAGAGAGGAATCACGTGTACATCTAGATTTAACGTGTTTTTAAAATTGTTGTTATATTTAGGCAATTGTTATTCGCAGACCATAAATGTCTATTCGCAGACCAACTTTTTCTAGTTTATAAATTATTATCCGCAGACCAATTTTAGACTTGAGCATTTGATATCTTTGTTCTCCTAAATAGGGCCCGACAACGAAGGAACATCTCTGACGACCTTCTGGGCACTTCAATGTGTGCACGAATAGTGATTCGTAAAATAAATGCGCTGATAGAGACCGAGTTGAGGAAGAAAGACGATTTCTTCACCGTTCATGCGATTTCGATTTGTTTGGGAGAGAGTAACCTTAGCTATCTAAATCTTCCCAAACAAACCCTAGCTATCTAAATCTTCCCAAACAAACCAAAATCACATGAACGGTGAAGAAATTGTCTTTCTTCCTCAACTCGGTCTCTATCCGCGCATTTATTTTATGAATCACGATCCGTGCACACATTGAAGTGTTCAGAAGGTCGTCAGAGATATTCCTTCATTGTCGGGCCCTGCTCAGGAGAACAAAGATATCGAATGCTCAAGTCTAAAATTGGTCTGCGGATAACTATTTGTAAACTAGAAAAAGTTGGTCTGCGGATAGACATTTATGATCTGCGAATAACAATTCCCTAAATTAACTTTTGAAGTATTTTCAGTAATTCAAATTTAAACAACCACCGCACCGATATTTTACAAAACAGCTATATTATTTCTCTGTTTTGAACCTGACTGCAAACAGAGGTTAACCAAACACTTTTCTCAGTTTTGAAAATACAGTTTTGAAAATATGTTTCTCAGCTTTAAAACTGCTCATTTTTAAAATGACATCAGTATTCCAAACAGAGTCATAATCTAGTCTGCGCCAGTTCTATGTGAATGATATTTTAACCATTTGGTCATTAAAAAATAAAAAGTAATTATATAGCATTTTGACCCAAAAAAATCATCTAATTAAATAATGGCAAGTCAAGACTTTCCCCAAATAGCGCTAAGAGTAGCTTTTCCCCATTGACAAAATAGTAAAGCATTCCTAAAACAACCTATGTTTAATTAGCGCTTACTCCAATCGATCACTTTAAATACTCACAAATCATGATGTAGGATCAAGCACTTACCCAATTGGTCCATAAACTCTAACTTATGCCAACAAACCATACAGGTAATTGGAACTCACGCATGTTAAGGGAACCCACTCTAGTTAAGATTGAATTACAGGCAAATCCCCCTCAGGCATTGTCTCTTGCCCTCAAGCCCCACAACCTATCTCTGATACCACGTGTAGAATCAAACGCTTACTCAACTGGTCCGTAAGTTGGAACTCATAGAAAGGGCGCAACCGTTCCCCTTATGCAAATGACAGCACAAAGCCTTGTATTAAGCGCCGGATGGACATAAGGTGTTGCGTTGTAAGGGCCGTGAGTTGGGTGGTTAGTCCCACTCAAGTCAAAGAGAGGCAATGGGCCCAACATGATGAACAAATGAAATTGGCAAATAAACAAGTAAGCATTTCTCTAGGCATCTCTAGGCATCTCTGCGTTAACATCGTTAGAAACAGAAACTGAAGTAGCTAAATGATGAGGAGAAAGTGGATTTGTATATGGTATGCTCATTATTTCAGATTATCAGTGAAAGAAGCTCATGCACCTCAAGAATCTATACTAATATAATTATTAAATTGCAAAAAATATCAAATTATCATTCAGAGCACAGTTATTCGACATGTAAGATGATGTATGCATAGGAGTGCACTGCACCATGTAGGTTCCTTGAATGAGAAAACCAAAAGTTAATAATTATGACAAAAATATGTTATCTAAGTGCCTAAACATCTTTATAATGGCTAAGGATGGCAGAACCTCAAAAGATGCCTTGAGAAATTAATAAATAGTAAATAGGATCTTCTAAATTTTGATATTGGATGACCATATAAATAACATGCATTTATAGTGCAAAGAGGGAGAGCAGTAGTTGTAGACAGAAAAGTACC
Source organism: Dactylorhiza incarnata (assembly GCA_033032865.1). NCBI lineage: Eukaryota > Viridiplantae > Streptophyta > Magnoliopsida > Asparagales > Orchidaceae > Dactylorhiza > Dactylorhiza incarnata. The sequence goes on along the minus strand of JAWHQI010000110.1, from coordinate 4,731,572 downwards.
CCTAAGTTTCTTAAGCTATCAGAGATGTCATCTTCTTGTTGCTGTAGAGCAATTTTCAGTTCGTTGAAGCCCTGGAATCAAAAGTTGTGAAAAAGGTTAAGCATAAAATGTTTTCAATGGCTATAAATACAAGTTTCAGCGTACTTAACTGATTTCAATTGATCAAGATCAGTGTTTAGATCCAGTTTAAGTTCAGTCAGCTCCTGAAAGGAAAAACATGGTCAAAGATCCATAACCATCATAAATACATAGTTTCATGTATTACAAACAACCTGCATTTAAATGAATTTATCCAGGAGCTTGTACTGACACAAAATCAAGATTTTGAAAAAACTTATGACTGGCTCTCACAGAATATACTTTATATAATTGCTTAATATACACTAACTCTTCCACAACAAATAACAATTTCCTCCGTTAACACCGACCGATGAAAAGGTGAAGAATGATTGAAACCCTGTTTTGACTTGTACATTCTATGACATAGGTTCTGTTTGGCGCTGTTTTTTTGCTCCGGTGAGTTTGGACAAAAACGCCACCATCATAGAATGTATGTTTGGCATGACAATGATTATGACCGCCACCAAAAAAAGAAAACTAGTTTAAAACATAAAAGTGGTCGGGCGTTCACGAATGACGGTTCATAACCACAGCGTTCACGACCGCCACCAGTGCGCCAAACAGAACCATAATCTTTATTTACACACCAAAAAAATATGAGTGGAGCCTCCCTTCACAAAAAAATATCACACAACAAAGGGCACTCGCTTTACAAAACTAAACCCTAAAAGAAGATGTTTTAAGGAAACGATGGAGATACTACCACATCTCATGTCATCATCACTAAAATTATTTTCCAACATCTTTCTGAGATTATAACAACTCCTTAAGATTTCTTCAATGCCTCTTAGTATTACATGGGCAAAAAAACAAAATACTAAAATGACAAGAGAGAACAAGAGAATAATAATGGAGGATTCAAAATTATGTTTTCAAATGTTATTAAGAAGCATGGATAAAAAACGAACCTTTTCCTTCAGGGAAAATTTAAGAGATAACACAAGTTCTAAGGTGATGGAAAAACGATAGTTACTAGTTGTTAATTGTTTAAAGATATTTTTTTCCTCAAGTCGACTTTCCTCCCATCCAATCCAAACTTAGTTGCACTAAAAGTACAGTAATTTCATTTACAGACCCTCATCCTTGAGATTTTCTTAATAAAACTCTTGGGGGCATTGTAATATTCAATAGACCCGCTGTTAAATCTCTAATACAAATTGACTTGTGTATGGTAAATTGAACTTTCAAAAAGGTTAAAAGGGTCAACAACCAATATTTCGCCTAATCTCTTTACCAATGACTGGCAAATATGTCAGTAGCTTCTTACACGTTCCAAGAAGTTTACAATTATAACAATCAAATGTAGTATGATGTAATTATACGACAAAGGGGCTGCCATAGTTGAATATAATGTGAACTATTTATTATTTTAGGAGCAATTTGCTTTTATAGAAGTTTGTAAGTTTGCCTTCAAACACCATTATTAACCAACAATCTTGCAGCATGCATATATTAATAAAAAAAGGCAGCTCAGTGCACAAAGCATCCCCGCGCAGCGAGGGTCCGGGGAAGGGTCCCACCACAAGGGTGAAATGTAGGCAAACCTTACCTTGCATCTTTGCAAGAGGCTGCTTCCAGAACTCAAACCTGTGACTTCAAGGTCACACCACAACACCTTAACCGGTGCGCCAAAGCTCCCCTTCAATATGACATTACTACATATGTTTGAAAAATAGCACAATAGCACAATAGCACAATAGAAAGAGGGGCTTCATAGGTACTTTTTTGAATTTTGTAGAGAAAATCTAGACACGTACAAAAAGTAAGTTCTTTTTGTGAACTTATTTCTAAAAGGAAAAGTGTTCAACACGAAAGTTGAACACTTTTTAGTGTGGGGCCTGCGTGAAGGTCCAACTGACTTATGTGAAGGAGGGATTATTCCGTGAAGGTCCAAAAGTGATACATTTTTTAGTGTGGGGCCTGCGTGGCAGCAAATTACTGGATGACAGTTTCTATCTCCCAGACCAAATAGAATTAGGATTCACTTCATTTGAGCCAAATGAATACAATTCATTTTACGGTTCAGATTAATTCTTCTTTTATCCAACAGGTTAAGTAATTTCATACTTTTTTTAATTTTTCATATAGTCAAAAAATCTGCACCTTTAAATAAAGGGCGATGATATCCGCACTGCAGTTTTGGCTATTCGCACTCTATTTGTACGAGTTATTATGCGTCTTTCGAAAATACGCCTTGTAAATGCATTTTTAGGAAAAGTGTTCAGCACGAAAGTTGTAGATCTCGAGCACTTTTCCTAAAAATGCATGTACAAAGCGTATTTCCAAAAATTCGCTATAGTTACGCCCAGGTTTCATTCAGGGCGGCAATACGTCTTGTGCGTGCATTTTTAGGAAACGTGTTCAACACGAAAGTTGTAGATCTCTTTGAACATTTTTCCTAAAAATGCATGTACAAGACGTATTTCCAAAATGAGGGTAATAACTCATACAAATAGAGTGCGGATAGCCAAAATTGTAGTGCGGATATCAACGCCCTAAATAAATAAGAATTCATATCACCATAAAATGGACCAAATGGAGAGGATCTCCATCCGACCAAATAACTTCTCTGTGTGAAGGGAGGATAAAAAAGGAAATCGATAAATCTTGGTGCTGAATTGTTACAAACAATAGCGAGTCAAGATTAGATTCCATCTATGAATGAATAACTAACTTCCTTATATGTCTTGACTTGGGTGTCCAGCTTGGATCTCCAATCTTGCAGGTCCTGCCATGAAATAAAAACAGATCAAAGAAAACAGATTCTTAATTTAAGCAAGGAGAGGGAGATCAAGGAGAGGGAGATTCTTAATTTAAGGTAGTGAAATGGGTTTGAAAACTTACCTGTTTCAAACCTTCAAGCTTGTTCATCAACTCGGACTGGGAATCATTAAGCTCCTGTCATGCGCTAAGGATAAGCAAACGGGGAAACAAATTGCTGCAAAATTTTACAGTGAAGGTTCAAACTAGATAGGGGGAATTGCTATCGAACCGCTATCTTCAATGACATTGGGCGTAGATCATTCCTCGTCTGGAAGAAAAAGAAAAACAAGATCGAAATGGTGTTAATAACCGGAGGGGTGAGACGAAGAACCGTAAGTAGATCGAAGCTAGAATTCGATATAAGCGTACCGGCGATGCGGAAGTACGGGCTGGAGGAGGAGAAGGGATCGAGTTGGCGTCCGCCATTGGGATCGGACTAGGGCAGCAACTTGCGAGCGGGAGGGGAGGAAGACGAGGAATAGGTTTTCAAATCAAGACTCAAAATGATGTGAACGATAAAATGAATACTTAAATATACTTAGCATTTCTATTTATAGAATAAAGATAAAGATATTTGGTCACTCGTAAATTTCAGAAAAACTATTGTAACTCTTAATTTTTCATAATCGAGACATATGATCCTCTACAAAAAATTTCGGCAGTGGGCCAAATGTCTCAGTAATGAAAAAATTAGGGGTTACAACAATCTTTTTAAAACTTACAATGGGTCAAATGTCTTTTCTCTATAATATAAGGGTGTCACCGCCTCACCGGTACTCTACCCTATATATATAGCAGGACAGGTAGGGGCCAGCGCAGTGCATTTTGCATTTCTATTGCTCTTAGACGTCAACTGGCATCCGAGACCCGATCCATAATCCCTCTATACGTCTTGGCAACAAATTTGGACTGATGCTCGGACGAAATCTTTTTTCCGTCTGGGACCCGCTAAGGAGGAGATCATTTCGATCTCCTTATTTGTTGACTTCCTCTTTATCCGGCCCCGCGCGCAAAAAATGTATGACATTTGTCCTCTCCTGATTGGTCCCGGGCGATTAATTTGGAAACGGATCACGGTTGGAAAAATCCATCGTACGCCTTGCACTTGGATCGGAATCTTGGACTCCATCCGGGAATAATGGGAGCGCAAGGCTCCAGGGGGGCCCCACGCATTGCACGACATTGCGCACTCTCATCGGTTGTGTACGTCGTGAGCCCGATGGTTATGAATTGTTGTTCGTGAACGTCCGACCTCACCTAAAAAACATCATCCATTTCTATGTTGAGAAATAGTTTTTTTCTTGGTGGCGGTTGTAATCATTATCATGTAGAACACGTATTTTACGACAGTGGCATTTTCGTCTAAACTCATCGGAGCAAAAACACTACATCAAACAGACTCGTAGGGTCCGCTTGGGGCAGCGTCGAGACTTCAAATGCGATTGGAGCTAACGTCACCGCTGTCTTGGGTTCTGTTTGTTTTTCCGCCATCCCCCGCCATTTCCAGACGCCGCCCTCCTATGAACGGAGAAACACTCCATCTCTGAACCCAGCTCGTCACCACTGGTGGCTATCGCTCCCTCGTCGGAGCCCCGACTCTGCGCCAAACATACCCTTAATCTTGACACTTATGAATGGGGTAAAAGGATATCCAAATTAAAACAACAATCCAATACCTAAAATAAAACAAATGCAAGCATTATTCTATTATTATCAAATAAATGTGTATACTGAGAGAGAATGTGATAATACAAACACCCAAATAAAATTAGGGTGATGATATACACAAATCGTGTTTGGCTATTCGCAGACCGTAAAACTTCTCATGTTATTCAGTTTACACTAACCTAGAACCTAATATACGCAGACTCTGCTTCACCCTTGCTCATTTTTTCCATTTCGTGATCCCGCCCATTCTCCTCGCCCGGGCACCGTCCTCACTCATTCGCCTCTCCTACCCAACCGAGGGGAGGAAATTCCGCCTCCAAGCACAACATCACCATTAGCCTGAACACCGACACCACTATCGTCTTCGTCATCCGCTTGGATTAGGTTTAAAAAAACATCACAAGCATTTCATTGAAAAGGTGATTATGTGCATTTCATCCGACTTCACTCGTTCGCCTCTCCTAACCAACCGAGGGGATTATGTGCATTTCATTGTTGAGATCTTATGATAGCATATCTGAGGTGAACAACATTTATGTTCTCGTCATGCGCGTTACTAGTTTCGTTGTCCTGCATACTACCAACTCCTTAAAGTGTTGCGACGACGACATGGTTGGCATCGACAACTTCAACGACTATTATGAGCCTTCAACGACAACTTGAAAGACTATTATGAGCCTTCAACGACTATTATGAGCCTTCAACGACAACTTGAAAGACTATTATGAGCCTTCAACGACTATTATGAGCCTTCAACGACAACTTGAACGACTATTATGAGCCTTCAACGACAACTTCAATGACTATTATGAGCCTTCAACGACAACTTCAACGAATATTATGAGCCTTCAACGACTATTATGAGCCTTCAACAGCAACTTGAACGACTATTATGAGCCTTCAACGACAACTTCAACGACTATTATGAGCCTTCAACGACTATTATGAGCCTTTAACGACAACTTGAACGACTATTATGAGCCTTCAACGACAACTTCAACGACTATTATGAGCCTTCAACGACAACTTCAACGACTATTATGAGCATTCAACGACTATTATGAGCATTCAACGACTATTATGAGCATTCAACGACTATTATTAGCCTTCAACGACAACTTGAACGACTATTATGAGTCTTCAACGACTATTATGAGCCTTCAGCGACAACTTCAACGACTATTATGGCCTCGACAACTTCAACTTCAACGACATGGTTGGCCTCGACAACTCCCTGAAGACCGTCTGTCAGATTCTACTTGGCACTTAGGCATCTTCCTTGTCGAGGTTGACATCAACGACGGTCCTCTTCTCCACAAACTCTTCGATCTCGTCGCCTTCACCCACGCTCTTCACCTATAGCTCGCGTCCCAGGTCGGCGTCTAGTTCGTGATGAATCCCTGGTCATATGTGCACAACAATGTAGCAGCCTCAGTAAACAAGAAAGCCGGGGGTGAAAGAGGCATCATCTTTGACGCTTAGATGCTCAACGACGAGGGATCGGAGAGCAAAAAATAGTTACAAACAGGTCCAGAGCTTGGATAGGAGTGTGCACGAAAACCAAAAACGACAAAACCGATCTGAACCGAGCTAACTGAATCGAATTTTGGGCCAAACCAAATTTTGGACCGAACCGACTGTTAGGAATTTTTATTCTAAAACAATTATTTCGTAATATTTTAATGGGGCATTGTATGGTGTTTAGTGTTTGAGATTTATATCTTTAAATGGGAAAAGCTTAAAACCAATTTTGGAGGGAACTCAAATAATTGGTGAGAAAACTTTCATGGGAAAGGATGAAACATTTTAGTCTCACATTGCCAAACTCGATAGCTTTATAAGCATTTCATTCATTCTTATTTGTTTAAAGAAACACAAGGAGAATCTATGAACCACATGTGTGCTCACGCACTGCACCGGATTCGTGATTTGAGATTAAGGAATTGGGAGTTGGGAATTAGGAACTGCGAATTGGGATTTGAGAATTGGGATTTGGGAATTAGGAATTGGGATTGGGATTTGTACTTGCTCTCATTCTCTTGTTCTTAGACGCTCTTTAGTTTTCTATTATTTTATGTTTTCTTGACGTTTGCTTCATCAAATAGGAGTTCGGGTGCTTTGTGCTTCTCCAATTCCCACACACATCAGAGTTTTCAGGATCTAACCGAGTGTTGTACCTTTGAGGAGTGAGCATCGTTTGAAAGTCTGTCGGAGGATGGTGCAACTTATTTAGGACAGTGATCACGTGTCTTATAACCCAGACTCGATTCTAGACTATATATATTACTTTGATATCTTTTATTTCTAAAACTCTCTATTTACAAGTTTTGTTTTTACAATTAATATTGCTTTCAAGATCTGTTATTATAGCATATTAGTTTTTTTTAAAAAAATATATTACTTAAGAATATAACCATAAATATTCCACCAATCTAAAGAATTTATAGTCCTACATCACAAAATCTCTTGCGGAATGACTCTGCTGGGATATTTTTCCACAAATTGCCTATTACTAGTGAGAACTCATCATTGAGTATTCTTTGAGAAGTCCAAGAATAATATGATAATAAAGTCAAATAATCAAAATGATTTCGTATGTTAACCTTTAAATATTTGTTGTAGTTTATTTTCATTATCTTAAATTTTGGCAATTACAAATGGCATCTAGATCTGATGGATCAAACCCGAAAAATTTAATGAAAATGTTTTCATCGTTGGCAAGCTCAAGTTGAATATTGGCTTAATACCTTAGGTCCTTTATATATCTGTCATCTTTGATTCTCCTGTAGAATCTGAAAACCCTATCTGGAAATATATGTACTGAAACCAAAAATCCTTAAAATTAAGCATAAATGAAAATAAATATTTTAAAATGTATTTATAATTTCTCGTAATACACATGTATTATAGTATATATGTGTATATAAATACGTTCAATCTAGCTCATGTGTTTTAACTTTAACGCATATTTTAGGCTTGTATTTAATTGTTTTATCCCATGGTTAATTAATTAATTGTGTATTTGATGGCCCGTAACCCAAGTTTTATAAAATAAATCTCATTTATCCGAGGAAACAAGTAGAGATCTGAATAAACATGTAGATATCCGAAGAGACATGTAGATATTTGAAGATACATGTAGAGATTCGAAGCAAATCGCTCGGTCGGCACAAAGGAGGTCGCCGATGTAGCTGATATCAGAGAAGGAGGTCGGCGAGGGGTCTTCGGGAGGTCGGCGAGGGGTCTTCGTGAGGTCGGCGAGGGGTCCACTATCGTTGATGGCAGAGAAGGAAGAGAGCGGGATTCTCGTTGAGGATGATCACCACCGAGAGGCAGCCGGGATAAAAATATTCTTTGGTCACTAATATGCAGTTTTGTACGACAAAATTTTATTTGGCACTAATTATGATAACTTTAGTGACTGAATTTTATATATAGTCACAAAACAATCGCCCTTATTTATGTAGTGACCAAATACAAAATTCGTCACAATAAGCATATCATTAATGTCCTATCACGAAATTTTGGTTACTAAAGGACAATTTTCAATTCGTATAGTGTTGATGGTTGAGAAGGAAGAGGGCGGGCTTCTCGTCGAGGATGGTGGCATCGGAGAGGTAGTTAGAGGAGAATGGGTTTATGGCTTGGAATATGTCGTGGTTTTCGGGAGAGAATGCAAATCGGCAGAGAGGTCGTGGGTTTGGAAGAGGGAAATGTCGAGCATGCTGAAATTTTAGAAAAACGAACTTTTTAGAGCGTGATGGGTACTCATAATAGAGCCTCATATTTATAAAAGAACTTGGTAGAGATCTTCTTAGAAAGGCAACGAATATTTCCAAAGACGAATTACTTCCAAAGACGGATCATTTCCAAAATCTCTCATCCCCCAATTTGGCAGGAAAAGTAAGACGCGCAAAGCCGTCGCAGACACAACAGAGAGTCACCCACCCGTCGCGGGGGGAATTCCCACCGCCGCGCCGCGTCCCGAAAGGGACGCAGCCAAGTCGCGCCCCCTTGGGGCGCGGCCAAGCCGCACCCCCTTAGGGTGCGGCCAAGCCGCACCCCACGCGGGGTGCGGCCAAGCCGCACCCCCTCGGGGTGCGGTCAAAGCCGCACCCCCTCGGGGTGCGCCCGGTCCGCACCCCCTCTTGGACGCGCCTGCGTCGCATCCCCTCAGGATACGGCCGCGCCCACCCCTCCTCGGGGTGCGGCCCGGGGCCCGCTCCTCGCCGAAGGATCCCGGTCCCCCTTTTTGGGGGGCGACCCCCCGATTCGCCGTCCACCCGAGGCGTCCCCGTGGTTCGCTGCGCACTTGGAGCGCTTCAGCACTAGCGCGCGCTCAGAACGCTTCTGAGCGCGTTCAGAGCATTCTCACTTTTTGTCTTTCCGGCTTCTCACTTTTCGGGTTTCCGGCTTCTCACTTTTTGGGTTTCCGGCTTCTCACTTTTTGTCTTTCCGGCTTCTCACTTTTTGTCTTTCAGGCTTCTCACTTTTCAGGAACAGTCAGTCTCATTTTTCGCCTCCAACGGAACTGCCCGAACTGTCCGAGCTGCCCAAGCTGCCCGAGGGGCAAGGTGGTCATTTACGAAAAATGGCGATCCGAGGGCCCCGAACCGGAGAATATGATTCGTCCACCGAGCATTTATGGAAACTACCAACGACAAAATTACCGGGTCACCCCCGACCAAAGCTATAAAAGGAGCCCCAAGGCTTCATTTGAGAGGACCTTGACTTCTGGACCCGGGAGAGCTCCTTGCAGACTTTTGCGGAATTCTCCTTCGGCGCTTGAAGATCTCCTTCGTGGACTTGAAGATCTTCATCATCCCGAAAGGCGACTAGCCTTCTCACTTCCGAAAGGCGACTAGCATTCTCAGAAGAAAAATGCGACTAGCTTTCTCACTTCCGAAAGGCGACTAGCATTCTCAGAAGGAAAAGGCGACTAGCCGTCTCACTTCCGAAAGGCGACTAGCATTCTCAGAAGGGAAAAAGACTTAGTTTTTCCGAGAGGTGGCCTGTCACCCTCGGAGCTCGTTCTCTCTCTCTCCAAATATTGTAACGAGCAGCGGCCTGTCGCGCTCAAGTTCTAGTTTCCAAGTTGTAACCCCCAGAAGATAGTGAAGTTTGGTCGGCACAGCTCCGACCGCGTGGTTTTTTACCCTTTCCGGGTTTTCCACGTTAAAAAATTCATGTGTACTCAGCAAATCTCTAATTGACTGTTTGTGCGCTTAGTTCGCTCACGAGCTAAGGTGGTTCAAGTGAACCGGTCTACCACGAGCCCTAAGCGTTCCGCAACAGAGCGTAACCTCGACCCCCATCATAACTGCCCGAATAAACCAAAAAATGCAGGTATCAAAAACGTGATTTTCATACAATTGCGCATTCAAACAATTTTGAAGCAGTGGTGACAGTGGAAATGCAACCTTTTGAGCCACTAGGGCTGCCCCAAACAAGTTGGTATAAAATTTATGCTTCCGAAACATTGTGCTCATACTGGTTCTACACGTTATTTAAATAATTGTTTGTAAAGAGGTGTGAAAGGTATCATTGCGCTCATATTTGTCATACGAGTTTAATGAAATAAACTAAAGCCAATTCCGAGCTCGTATGCTCAATTTATGCTTCTGAAATATTTATAGCCTATTTTGACATGTTTGTCAAAAACTACTCTAATCAATTCTTGAACCATGAGGGGATGACTCTATGGGATTTGTATTGTCGTAATGAATCTAATGAAGCTAACTTGGATCGATTTCGAGGTCGTTTGTTTACTTTCACATTTGGGTTGTTGTGTTGCTTAATTATGAACTCAAAACGTCACCGTTTTTTATGTTCATTGAAATCATGTACATGCAGTTTTGTTGTGTTCGTATTGATTACTGGAGTTCACTGAGACTAAATAGGGTCAATTCAAAGGTGAATAAGTTAGTCGATACGTGGGTTTACATGTATTTTTAAATATGGTATGTTTGTCATATATAGTTGGGTAAATGAGTCATCCAGGCCAGACTAAGCCACTCGTCGTTAATCGAACCAGATACATCCATTGAAATTTGCATGTTACACTATGGTGGACTAGAGCAAAAAGTGTCGGTGCTAGGGCGGACTAGAGTAACAAAATTCGTCGGTAGGGCAGCACGGATGACGACCTTCAACACAAGTGTAAAAGGGACAAAGACCTTTGATTTTAAGAGCAGCTAGGACGCAAAGATCAATTTCACGAAAGGAGAATGTTGAAACCGACAACTTGATGAACAAGCCTCGGTCTCTGTGGAGTTCGGGGCCCTCAGCAAGCTGAGGGGCGACCAACACTTACTCCCCCCAAGGGAGAGCTCTAGGTTGAAGGTTGAGGCACTATGAACTGGACCAAGGGCTCGGCGAGGAGGTCCCACCACATACCCGGAAGATCTTTAGAGCGCTTCCCCTCCCAAGCCAATGTCGGGCTTGGGCACCACTAGAGGCTCTCCTTACCCCACTAGAGAGAGACCTGGGGAGGGAGAGGGAGAGAGAGCTAGCCTAGGATAAGTTTGCCTCCAAATGGTTCCCCCTTGATCCTATTTATAGGATTTCAGAATTTGGGCTGCAAATAGCCACTAACTGGTCCGCGAAATTACCAAAATACCCTCGGAAATGGCCTGCGGATAGCCGAATCCCGCTGTTCTGGAGCGCTAAACGCAGACCAACCCCTCCCCCCGGAACCGGGCGAGGGGGGTACTTCGCGGGGCTCGGCGAACCCCCTAACTAGGGCTGGGCGAGACCCAGCCAGGGGCGGCCCCCTGCTGATCTCGCCACTTCCTGCTGGGGCTGGGCGAGACCCAGCCAGGGGCGGCCACCCTGCTGGTCTCGCCCCTTACTGGGGCTGGGCGAGACCCAGCCAGGGCGGCCCCCCTGGCTGGTCTCGCCCCCTACTGGGGCTGGGCGAGACCCAGCCAGGGGCGGCCCCCCTGGCTGGTCTCGCCCCCCTACTGGGGCTGGGCGAGACCCAGCCAGGGGCGGCCCCCCTGGCTGGTCTCGCCCCCTACTGGGGCTGGGCGAGACCCAGCCAGGGGCGGCTCCCCTGGCCGGTCTCGCCCCCCTACTGGGTCTGGGGGAGACCCAGCCAGGGTCGCCCCCCTGGCTGGTCTCGCCCCTACCTTGGGGGGCACGAGACGAGGGGAGATCACCCCCCTTACTGAGCTGGGCGAGCGGGAGGTCTCCACCTCCACCGCTCGCCCTCCTCTTTCCTTACCCTGGATCATAGTGAACAATAACGCTCTCAAATGCTTCTTATGCTTCGAGGACCTACTCGGCGAATACAGGGTTGTACAAAGAACTTGTGGTTTGAGAGTAAAGAAAACCGAGGGAGAAAATTTAATAGGTGTTTTATAATAATTTGGTGCGGATAGTTATTTATGGGTTGCAGTCAGTAATTGCCTATATTATTAAAAAATGGTTAAAGTATTAGTCACGAATTAGGCAACCGTGTCGAATACTAACTTATTAGCCACGAATTAGCCAAACCGTGGCTAATGTTTCCTTTTTTGCCACGAATTAGGCATCCGTGGCTAATACTTGCTTATTAGTCACGAATTAGGGGTCGTGGTTAATACTTCACTATTAACAACAATATTTTCCCCGTGGCAAAAAAAAGTGTGACTAAAAATCACTTTCTACTTTCTAGTACTGTCTCCTCATTCCTATGATGTTGTACTCTACGTAACAGATTAGAATGGACTTAAAGTTCTTAATGGTTACCAAAAACATATATTTTTGCGAGATATTAGTTACGAAATATCTCTTGATGCACCACTTATATGAGGGTAGTCGTAGGGCCATGACTTTGGGATCCGAGCTGAACCCTAATAACCATCATGAGAAATCAAGGAATGCGCATGAACATTAAAATGCCCACGTCCATAACCCAATGAATAACCAATATTTTATGTGCTTAGTTAATTTACCGGTTTAAAGTTTATAATTCAAAATCTCAAGCATATTATACTCTTTGGTAGATGAAATAAGTATTAAGTGTAGGTTCGATGTATGCATTTCATCTACACACGTTGCATTAGATACAACTCGATGAAGCAAATTTGCATTTGATTTTATTAATTATTATTATTAATCTCATTATTTATGAAGTTCGCTTTTGATTTTTCGCTTTTGTGGGGAATTGTTATAAATTTTTATTCTAAAACAATATTTCATTGTGTTTTAATGAAACCTTGTAAGGTGGTTGATGTTTGAGCCATATATATTATTGAGAAAAACTTAAAACCAATTATGGAGGGAACTCAAATACTTAAAGGGAAACCTTTTATGGGAAAGGATGAAACCTTTAGTCCACTTTGCCAAACTCCATAGTTTTATACGAGTATATAAAGTATTTAACTCATCTTTATTTATTCAAAGAAACACAAGAAGAATCTATGAAGCACACGCGCGCGCGTGCACGCACGCACCGTACCGGATTCAGGTTTCATGAATAATTATATTTTTTCTACAAAATAGTTTTGCCATTTTGAAAACTTGAATTTTCAATTAAACGTTTTCTATAACCCTTCTCGATGTATATCGATGTCCACACGTCGACTTCCCTATCGTACGTTGATATCCATACTTCGACTTCTCTATTGTACGTCGACTTTCGTGTGTCGACTTCCATGCCATGCATTGACCTCTATGCTATTTACAAACCACGTGCGTGTAAATTTCCCATGCATTTTCTCTGCACGATTAACATGGTTCTCCTCATTTAATTTTTACGTTAGAATATAACTTACTTATTATAACCATCAGAATTAATTACGTGATAATTTCTTTTCATTTTACGAGACTTTTATATAAGAGGTTTTCTGAATCGTTTTATGTACTTGCTCTCATTCTTCTGATTCTTCTGTTCTTAGACGCTCTTCAAATTTCTATTGCGATTTCTACTTTCTTGATGTTGCTTCATCAAGTGTGAGTTCGAGTGCTCTGTGCTTCTCTGGTGTCCGCGCACATCAGAGTTTTTCAGGATTTAGCCGGGTGTTGTACCTTAGAGGAGTGAACATCGGTTGAAAGCCCTGTCGAAAGGTGATGTAACTTCTTTAAGTAGTGATCAAACGCATTACCCAGACTCGATTCTAAACAATATATATTATTCTGATCACTTTTATTCCTAGAACTCTTTGTTTACAAGTTTTGTTACTTACAATCTTGATTTCAAGATATGTTATTATAGCATGTTAGTATTTCAAAATGAAAAATATATATAATTTAGGAATATAACGTATAAATATTTTAACACTGACTGGTTCAATTCGGTTACGACTTACATTTTTGGTAAACTGATGAAACCGAACAGACGAATCATGTTTCAAATGTTTTATGATTCACATATGTCTAGAGTCACGTGTCTTCTTCAAGTGAGTCCGTGACTGATCCCGTTGTACAACCCTGTATTCGCCGAGTAGGTTCTTGAGCCAAGAGGCATTTCAGAGTATCATTTCTCCGCGAGGTACCCCAGTTAGGGGGCTCGCCGAGACCAGCAGGGTGCTCGCCGAGACCCGCGAGGTACCCCAGTTAGGGGGCTCGCCGAGACCAGCAGGGTGCTCCCCGAGACCCGCGAGGTACCCCAGTTAGGGGCTCGCCGAGACCAGCAAGGTGCTCGCCGAGACCAGCAGGGTGCTCGCCGAGACCCGCGAGGTACCCCAGTTAGGGGGGTCGCCGAGACCAGCAGGGTGCTCGCCGAGACCCGCGAGGTACCCCAGTTAGGGGGCTCGCCGAGACCCGCGAGGTACCCCCTCTCGCCCAGTTCCGGGGGGAGGGGTCGGTCTGCGTTTAGCATTCCAGAACAGCGGGATTTGGCTATCTGCAGCCCAATCCAAGGATATTTTGGTAATTCCGCGGGCTAGTTTTTGGCTATTTGCAGCCCAAATCCAGAAATCCTATAAATAGGACCAAGGGGGCACCATTTGGAGGCAAGCTTATCCTAGGCTAGCTCTCTCTCCTTCTCCCTCCACAGGTCTCTCTCTAGTGGGGTGAGGAGAGCCTCCAGTGGTGCCCAAGCCCGGCATTGGCTTGGGAGGGGAAGCGCTCTAAAGATCTTCCGGGTATGTGGTGGGACCTCCTCGCCGAGCCCTTGGTCCAGTTCATAGTGCCTCAACCTTCAACCTAGAGCTCTCCCTTGGGGGGAGTAAGTGTTGGTCGCCCCTCAACTTGCTGAGGGTCCCGAACTCCACAGAGACCGAGGCTTGTTCATCAAGTTGTCGGTTTCAACATTTTTGGTGCGGTGAGCGTGGAGTGTGACCGATTCAAGAAACTCTTAAGATGAGCTCCATGGACGGAGGTAGAGGAGGTTCCGACCCAAGTCACTCGCACCCCCCGGTGGCTGGGGTGACGTTGGAGATGTTTGAAAATCTCAGGCGGGAGGTCATGCAGACCTTGCAGGTGGCTTTCGCCTCGATAACCGAAAGCAGGAGAGAAAGTGGACAGGAGGTCTCGCCTCAGCAGGTTGGCGAGAGCACCCTCGGGCAGCCATCCAGGAAGGAGGTGCCGGGAGGGGGCGAGTGGGGAGGCGCCAGGCCCCCACTCGCCCAGCCCCAAGGGGGCGAGTGGGGAGGCGGCAGGCCCCCACTCGCCCTGCCCCAAGGGGGCGAGTGGGGAGGCGCCAGGCCCCCACTCGCCCAGCCCCAAGGGGGCGAGTGGGGAGGCGCCAGGCCCCCACTCGCCCAGCCCCAAGGGGGCGAGTGGGGAGGCGCCAGACCCCCACTCGCCCAGCCCCAAAGGGGGGCGAGCACGGGAGGTCCCTTTTGTGAGCTGATCCTCTCGGCCTCGATTCCGGAGGGGTTCAAGGGTGCGAAGATGTCTCACTACTTCGGCAAGGATGACCCCGTCTTACACCTGCAGTGGTTTGAAGACATGGTCTCCATCAGGCCCATGACGGATGCTTTCAAATGTCGACTCTTCGCGACAACTCTGAAGGAGAAGGCTAGAGATTGGTTCCACCAGCTCCCTGCGGGATCCATCTATGTCTTTGAAGACTTGCGTCGAGGCTTCCTGCTACGCTTCTCGACGTCAAGGAAGAGGAAGAAAGATGCCGAAGCACTTTTCAAGATCAAGCAAGAGCCAGAAGAGTCGCTGACTCACTATCTGGAGCGGTTCAGGGAGGAGGTTCTCCTCGTCCAAGAAGTGCCCGGGTACACCCTCAAGCTCGCCTTCACGGTGGGGCTGCGGGAGGGCTTCTTCAAGATGGACCTCAAGAGAAGAGCTCATTTGTCCTTTGAGGAGTTGATGGAAAGGGTGGCAGAAGAAGTTGAAAGTGAGGAAGCCAACCCGGAGTTCATAAGAAGGTTGGCCAAGCTGAGTGAGCCAGAGGCAAGGCAGCATGGGAGGAAGGTAGAGGCTCCCAAGAGAAAGTTCGACCAAGAGGAGGACAGCTTTCAGGAAGAGGGGGCGGACCTCCCGAGGTGGAGGCAGGGGCAGAAAACACCCCCTCCACCGCCCCAGCAAACCATGTCAATCGGCCAAAGAAGAAGAAGGAACCGCGCGGGAGGAAGAGGGGGCATCCGAGTGGAGTTACCTTACTATGACTTCCACGAGGAGGAGGGTCACGCGACATCCTCCTGCCCCGAGTTCTTGGAGTTAAGGGAGGCGAGGTGTCCGAAGCCGCAGCGTCAACAACCAGAAGAGGTCGAGGAGGACCATGCCTGGGAGTAGAAGCCCGAGTCCCGGTCTCCGTGCTTAGTTTTTTCTTTGAGTCCATGTAGTAGGATGGAGTGTTTTCATACTTAGTTTTTCCTGCATGTAACCGAATGACTAATGTAATAAAAGTTCTTTCCAAAATACTTTTCCCCTCGGATGGTTCCGCTGACCGGGCCCTCGCTAGCCGGCAGGACAGGTTGACCTCTCAGGGAGGGTAAGAGATGTTCCCCTCGGATGGTTCCGCTGACCGGGCTCTCACTAGCCGGCAGGCCAGGTTGACCTCCTAGGGAGGGTAAGAGATGTTCCCCTCGGATGGTTCCGCTGATCGGGCTCTCACTAGCCGGCAGGACAGGTTGACCTCCCCGGGAGGGTAAGTGATGTCCCCCTCGGATGGTTCCGCTGACCGGGCTCTCGCTAGCCGACAGGACAGGTTGACCTCCCAGGGAGGGTAAGTGATGTTCCCCTCGGATGGTTCCGCTGACCGGGCTCTCCCTAGCCGGCAGGCCAGGTTGACCTCCCAGGGAGGGTAAGAGATGTTCCCCTCGGATGGTTCCGCTGACCGGGCTCTCACTAGCCGGCAGGCCAGGTTGACCTCTCAGGGAGGGTAAGAGATGTTCCCCTCGGATGGTTCCGCTGACCGGGCTCTCACTAGCCGGCAGGACAGGTTGACCTCCTAGGGAGGGTAAGTGATGTCCCCCTCGGATGGTTCCGCTGACC
Source organism: Dactylorhiza incarnata (assembly GCA_033032865.1). Taxonomy (NCBI): domain Eukaryota; kingdom Viridiplantae; phylum Streptophyta; class Magnoliopsida; order Asparagales; family Orchidaceae; genus Dactylorhiza; species Dactylorhiza incarnata. The sequence goes on along the minus strand of JAWHQI010000110.1, from coordinate 4,714,643 downwards.
GGGCTCTCGCTAGCCGGCAGGACAGGTTAACCTCCTAGGGAGGGTAAGTGATGTTCCCCTCGGATGGTTCCGCTGACCGGGCTCTCACTAGCCGGCAGGCCAGGTTGACCTCCCAGGGAGGGTAAGAGATGTTCCCCTCGGATGGTTCCGCTGACCAGGCTCTCACTAGCCGGTAGGCCAGGTTGACTTCCCAGGGAGGGTAAGTGATGTTCCCCTCGGATGGTTCCGCTGACCGGGCTCTCGCTAGCCGGCAGGACATGTTGACCTCCCAGGGAGGGTAAGAGATGTTCCCCTCGGATGGTTCCACTGACCGGGCTCTCCCTAGCCGGCAGGCCAGGTTGACCTCTCAGGGAGGGTAAGAGATGTTCCCCTCGGATGGTTCCGCTGACCGGGCTCTCACTAGCCGGCAGGACAGGTTGACCTCCCAGGGAGGGTAAGTGATGTCCCCCTCGGATGGTTCCACTGACCGGGCTCTCGCTAGCCGGCAGGACGGGTTGACCTCCCTGGGAGGGTAAGTGATGTTCCTCTCGGATGGTTCCGCTGACCGGGCTCTCACTAGCCTGCAGGCCAGGTTGACCTCCGAGGGAGGGTAAGAGATGTGCCCCTCGGATGGTTCCGCTGACCGAGCTCTCACTTGCCGGCAGGACAGGTTGACCTCCCAGGGAGGGTAAGTGATGTCCCCCTCGGATGGTTCCGCTGACCGGGCTCTCGCTAGCCGGTAGGACGGGTTGACCTCCCAGGGAGGGTAAGTGATGTTCCCCTCGGATGGTTCCGCTAACCGGGCTCTCCCTAGCCGGCAGACCAGGTTGACCTCCCAGGGAGGGTAAGAGATGTTCCCCTCGGATGGTTCCGCTGACCGGGCTCTCACTAGCCGGCAGGACATGTTGACCTCCCAGGAAGGGTAAGTGATGTTCCCCTCGGATGGTTCCGCTGACCGGGCTCTCGCTAGCCGGCAGGACAGGTTGACCTCCCAGGGAGGGTAAGTGATGTTCCCCTCGGATGGTTCCGCTGACCGGGCTCTCCCTTGCCGGCAGGCCAGGATGACCTCCCAGGGAGGGTAAGAGATGTTCCCCTCGGATGGTTCCGCTGACCGGGCTCTCACTAGCCGGCAGGCCAGGTTGACCTCCCAGGGAGGGTAAGAGATGTTCCCCTCGGATGGTTCCGCTGACTGGGCTCTCACTAGCCGGCAGGACAGGTTGACCTCCCAGGGAGGGAAAGCGATGTTCCCCTCAGATGGTTCCGCTGACCGGGATCTCGCTAGCCGGCAGGACAGGTTGACCTCCCAGGGAGGGTAAGTGATGTTCCCCTCGGATGGTTCCGCTGACCGGGCTCTCCCAAGCCGGCAGGCCAGGTTGACCTCCCAGGGAGGGTAAGAGATGTTCCCCTCGGATGGTTCCGCTGACCGGGCTCTCACTAGCCGGCAGGACAGGTTGACCTCCCAGGGAGGGTAAGTGATGTCCCCTTCGGATGGTTCCGCTGACCGGGCTCTCGCTAGCCGGCAGGACAGGTTGACCTCCCAGGGAGGATAAGCGATGTTCCCCTCGGATGGTTCCGCTGACCGGGCTCTCACTAGACGGCAGGACAGGTTGACCTCCCAGGGAGGTAAGTGTTGTTACCCCTCGGATGGTTCCGCTGACCGGACTCTCACTAGCCGGTAGGTGCAGGTTGACCTCCTAGGGAGGCAATGTCCTTTTCCCCCGAGATGGTCTCGCTAGCCGCCAGGGTTGGAGGAACTCTCTGGGAGGCTATATGTTTTTTCCGAGATAGCACTGTTAGCCGGATTCCCAGCGACACTCGTCGAATATGCAGGGTTGGACGTTTCTTTCCGAGCGTGTACCTCGCTCGAAAAGAGCGGGGATTGTGTACAACCCTGTATTTGCCGAGTAGGTTCTTGAGCCAAGAGGCATTTCAGAGTATCATTTCTCCGCGAGGTACCCCAGTTAGGGGTCTCGCCGAGACCAGCAGGGTGCTCGCCGAGAGCCGCGAGGTAACCCAGTTAGGTGGCTCGCCGAGACCAGCAGGGTGCTCGCCGAGACCCGCGAGGTACCCCAGTTAGGGGGCTCGCGGAGACCACCAGGGCGCTCGCCGAGACCCGCGAGGTACCCCAGTTAGGGGGCTCACCGAGACCAGCAGGGCGCTCGCCGAGACCCGCGAGGTACCCCAGTTAGGGGGCTCGCCGAGACCAGCAGGGCGCTCGCCGAGACCCGCGAGGTACCCCAGTTAGGGGGCTCGCCGAGACCAGTAGGGTGCTCGTCGAGACCCGCGAGGTACCCCCTCTCGCCCAGTTCCGGGGGGAGGGGTCGGTCTTGTTAAAATTTTTGATTGGACCGTTTAGGAGTAAGCAGGAGTTGTATCAACAAGAGTTATAGCCAAACAACCACAATGCCAAAACAGCAACACAAGAAATCTTTATTGAAACAGAACTGCTTTACAATGCGAGGTATACACGGCGAGACATGATTCATCAGAATCACGGAGACGAGAAGAACAAAACACACCAAAAAGCAAAGCTGGCGGCTAGACAAGCTCATACCGCACAAGCCGCACCACTCCAAAACTCGCCCGGCTTGCCCTGAGATCGCACGAACAGAAACCGGACAGACTGCCAGCACTGCAAGACCGTACCTCAGACCGCACGAACTGGAGCTTTCTTGGAACAAAGAACTGAAGTTGTCGCCAGACCGCAACTCAGACCGCCTAACCGCTGAAGGTTGCCTGATCACTGAGCTCACTGCGAACAGCATAAGAACACAATAACCCAGTTCGCTGACAGACCGCAGACGAACTGTTTATTCAATCCACTGGAAATCACCAAGGAAGGAGACCGCACCCTGCTGACCGCAAACCTACGAACACAACAAAGGTTGACTCGCATCCAAGACGCGCGAACTCAAACTTGAGACCGCAAGAAACAATCCGGGCTCTGGTTCTTACAGTTCTAGTTAGGAATGACGGGCCATGCACCCCTATTTATAGGCGGGTGGACGGATGTCGTCACCGCACAAACCGGGATACAGTCACCACCAATCAGATCGCAAACGGTCTCAAAAGACAGACCGCGCGAACAGACCTCTTGGTCGATCACCCGACCAAGACGCAGATCAGCAGACAAGATCGCGCACAGGCCACGCGAACACGAGACCGCGCACAAGCCGTGCGGTCTCAACAACGCTCCTTCCTTAGATCACCAGGAGCAAGCTAGAACCATCTGACCGACTTCAACCAAGTCGCCAGATCACCAATATAGACAGCCCGGGTAGAAAGTCATATAGGAACAACCCGCCCGGTCTTCCAACAAGGAAGCCAGGCAAACTAGCAGACCTACTCGGGAACAAACCGCAGCTTACCAAGAACAGACCGGAACAACCAGCAGACCGCCAGAACAACCCGGCAGAGCCAGACCGGCAGATAACCTATACAAGCCGCGCGATCACCGCGGTCTCCCAAACCAGACCGCCCGGTCTCCTCCACACCACTTCAAAAATTCAACACTCCCCCTTGAAGTGGGAAGTGGAGACAAGCAGGAGTAAATTCCGCAACCGTGTAAACGGTCCCTTCGCCAGCGGCTTTGTGAAGATGTCTGCGACATTGTCCGCACTCCGAACATGCTCGACCATAAGAGATCCTCCCAACACCTTTTCACGAATGAAATGGTGCTCAATCTCTATATGCTTGGTCCTCGCGTGACAGACTGGATTGTTGACCAGCTTGAGAGCACTCTCATTGTCCCCGCGTAGCATAGTGGGACCTCGAACCTCCTGATGAACGTCCTCTACCAACCTCCTGAGCCAAACGGCTTCCTGAGCAGCCAAGGCCGAAGCCTTGTACTCCGCTTCCGTGGTAGATACAGACACCGAGTCTTGCTTCTTGCTGCACCAAGAAATAGCTGTGGGGCCCGTCATAAATACATAACCAGACGTTGATCTTCGATCATCCACGTCTCCCCCATAATCAGCATCCATGAAACCATGCAACTCCAAGCTTGACCCTCTCCTATATAGGAGACCCAAATCAGAGGTCGACTTCACATACTTCAAGATGCCTTTTGCCGCCAGAAGATGAGGCTTCCGTGGTTCCGCCATGTACCGACTCACCTTGCCTACTGCATAAGCAATATCTGGCCTTGTGATCGTCAAGTAGATCAAGCTCCCAACCAGAGCTCGGAAAACCAACGGTTCAGATAAGACTCTCCCCTCATCCTTCCGAAGTTTATGATGTTGCTCTAGAGGTATAGAGCTGCTCTTCCCTTCCTCCATGCCGAATCGCTGAACAATCCGCTCCGCATAGCCAGCCTGAGAAATGAGCACTCCGCTCTCCCGCCTCTGGACCTCGAGTCCAAGGAAATGGTGGAGCTCCCCCAGATCCTTCATCTCGAATCTGATAGCAAGCTCAGCCCTGAGTCTTGCAACAACTTCCTTCGAATTCCCGGTGACAATCATGTCATCCACGTACAGCAGCACAATCACCCGAAGCACCCCCTCCTTCTTGATGAACAAGCTAGAATCAGAGTCTGAAGCAACGAATCCGCAGAATAAGAGATACTCTGCAATCTTCCCGTACCACGCCCGAGGCGCTTGCTTCAACCCATACAGGGCCTTCTTCAGCTTACAAACGTAGTCCGGATACTCCTTCGAGATGAAGCCTTGCAGTTGGATCATGGAGATATCCTTGTCAATCTCGCCGTATAAGAAGGCATTCTTTACGTCGAGTTGCCAAATCTCCCAACCACTCGAAGCTGCTAAGGCAATAACAAATCGAACCGAAGTCATCTTTGCCACTGGACTAAACGTCTCATCATAATCTTCTCCGTACTGCTGTGAGAACCCGCGAGCTACAAGGCGAGCCTTGTACCGCTCGATACTGCCGTCAGCTTTCTTCTTCAGCTTGAAGACCCATTTGCATGTCACAGGAGTGGTGCCCTTGGGCTTGGGCACAAGAGACCAGGTATCATTCTTCTCGAGAGCTGCCAACTCTTCTTGCATAGCAATGTCCCACTCCTTCACGCCTCTGGCCTTCTCAAAGCTCAACGGCTCCCTTTCATCTAAGGGACCAGCAAAGAAACATGAAACAAAGTTCACCATGTTTCCTCCTGTGTATCGATCTGGTGGTTGAATAGTCCTCTTCGACCTCCTAAGAGGTTGCTCCTGACTAACCACCTCCTCAGCTGCTTCTTTTGTGCAAGCTCCTCTTCCAGATGAACTTGGAGCATCGCTGCCCCTGCTTCCAGAACCTGAAGCCTCCATCTCAGAGCTTGACACATCTGGAGCTCCTGGTGAAATAGGCAACTCCACTTGAAGACTTCCCGCAGCTTTTCCTCCTTCATCAACCCTGCTCTCTGGTAGCTCAACTCCTGAACTCCCCTTGTAAGAAGTCACTTCATCGAACACCACATCCCGAGAAACAATTGACCTTCGTGTCTCAGGATCCATGCATCTCCATCCCTTCTTCCGCTCATCATACCCAACAAAGACTAGCTTCCTTGCTTTCACATCTAGCTTTGTCCGAAGAGCATCAGGAATATGCACATAGCAGGTTGACCCGAACACCCGAAGGTGTGCAACACTCATCTTCTCCTTGAACATCAATTCGTGAGGGGTCTTCATATTGATAGGACTCAGAGGCAATCTGTTGATGACATAAGCTGCACAAGACATTCCCTCCGCCCAGAAGGACTTTGGGATACTCTTGGCATGAAGCCAGCATTTGCAAGTTTCCGTCAGATGACGGATCTTCCTCTCGGCAATGCCATTCTGCTGTGGAGTATGTGCACAAGTGAGCTCTCTCCGAACGCCGTGTTTCCTGCAAAAACTTGAGAACTCACCAGAGGTGAACTCCCCACCATTGTCAGTTCTCAATTTCTTCACCTGCAGGCCTAGACGACCTTCCACCAGCTCCTTGAACTCCACAAACTTTGCAAAGGTTTCTGACTTCTCTTTCAAGAAATACACCCAGACATATCTGGTGTAATCGTCAATCAACACCAACATATATCTATTGCCTCCAAGGCTTGGGGTGGCAGTCGGTCCCATCAAATCACCGTGGATGCACTCCAACGGCACTTTGCACCTTGTTTGCGATTTGTCAAATGGAAGTCGATGAGACTTACCAAACTGACATCCTTCGTAGACATGACCGTCTCCATAGGAGGACAAGTTAGGCAAGCCATTGACAAGGCCCCTTACCGCCATAGCCTTCAATTTGTCCATGCCTACATGCCCCAACCTTTCATGCCAGATGGTCGCGCCATCATTGGTCCTCATCTTATCAACATAGGTACTTGTCGATAAAACGAACAAGTCCTTCACCCGCTTGCCGACATGAATAACATCTCCCTTTATCTCCGGTTGAGTTTTGAGAAACTTCACTTCTGTTGGGCCAAACAGAACGTGATAATCGGCATCGACCGCATTGGTCACAGAGAAGAGATTTTTCTTCATACCAGGCACGTGATAAACACTCCTCAACGTGAGTGGACCCTTATCACTGCTTAGAGAGACGACTCCTTCGTGCTCTACTGGATGAATAGAATTATCAGCCGTAATGATAGCATTGTTACCTGAGTAAGGCGCCAAAGAAGAGAACTTTGATCCATCCCCGGTGAGATGATGCCCACACCCTGAATCAACAATCCAGTTCTCATCATAGTTGATGGAAGCCAAGGCCTTAACGGGCATCGCCGTTATATTAGACGCAAAGGCTCCTCCCCATCCAACTTCACCAGACTTTGGCATCTCCTTCTCCACTGCATGTCCCGGCTGAAGATTCACCCGACAATCTTTCTTGAAGTGCCCGGTTTTGTTGCATCTAAAGCACCTCGGTCCCTCTCCTTTCTTCTTCCCATCAGACTTAGGAGCATAGCCCTTATCTTGCTGACCTGAAGTGGAGGGTCCATCATGACCCAGCTTCTTCTTCTCCCATTTCTTCTTCTTCTTCCCAGAGAACATCACATCACTTTCTCCCCCGGAGATTGAAACCCCCGCCATCTGTCTTGCTAAACTTTCTTGCGAAGCAAGAAGGTTCTCCAGCTCCAACAACGACGGTTGATTTGCCCAACCCTGAACTGAAGTCACAAAAGCAAGATACTCCTTCCGCAACCCGCGGATGATATGCCTCTTCAGTTTTGCCTCAGAGATAGGCTCATCAGGGTCCAATGCAGAAATCTCTGCCGTGAGGTTCTTCATCTTGAGGAAGAAGGTAGAAACAGAAAGATCATCATGAGAGGCATTCGCCAACTCATTTTCAAGATACTGTAGCCTCGCTACATTCTTCTTATTGAACAATCCATCCAAGGATGTCCAAATCTCAGCAACAGATTTACATCCAATGATGTGATCAAACAGCTCCGGTGAGATAGCCCTCTTGAGAGTGAACTCTGCCTTAGCATTCGTCCTCCTCCAAAGTCTCACCTCTGCCATATTATCTCCTGCTGGAAACACCTCTTGTGTGTCTTCTCCGCCAACTATCTCCCAAAGATCCTCGCCAAGCAAGTAACTCTCCATACACGACTTCCACTTTTTAAAGTTAGTCGATGTGAGGAGTTCAATACCAAGACCTCTTGCGTATCCACCTTCCATGACAATCTATGTGGTCTCTTCTTCACAAAGATGATGGCAACTCTAGTTGATCACTGCTTATCCACTCCAGAAACCTACCTCTGATACCATGTTAAAATTTTTGATTGGACCGTTTAGGAGTAAGCAGAAGTTGTATCAACAAGAGTTATAGCCAAATAACCACAATGCCAAAACAACAACACAAGAAATCTTTATTGAAACAGAACTGCTTTACAATGCGAGGTATACATGGCGAGACATGATTCATCAGAATCACGGAGACGAGAAGAACAAAACACACCAAAAAGCAAAGCTGGCGGCTAGACAAGCTCAGACCGCACAAGCCGCACCACTCCAGAACTCGCCCGGCTTGCCCTGAGATCGCACGAACAGAAACCGGACAGACTGTCAGCACTGCAAGACCGCACCTCAGACCGCACGAACTGGAGCTTTATTGGAACAAAGAACTGAAGTTGTCGCCAGACCGCAACTCAGGCCGCCTAACCGCTGAAGGTCGCCTGATCACTGAGCTCGCTGCGAATAGCATAAGAACACAATAACCCAGTTCGCTGACAGACTGCAGACGAACTGTTTATTCAAGCCACCGGAAATCACCAAGGAAGGAGACCGCACCCTGCTGACCGCAAACCTGCGAACACAACAAAGGTTAACTCGCATCCAAGTCGCGCGAACTCAAACTTGAGATCGCAAGAAACAATCCGGGCTCTGGTTCTTACAGTTCTAGTTAGGAATGACGGGCCATGCACCCCTATTTATAGGCGGGTGGACGGATGTCGTCACCGCACAAACTGGGATACAGTCACCACCCATCAGATCGCGAACGGTCTCAAAAGATAGACCGCGCGAACAGACCTCTTGGTCGATCACCCGACCAAGACGCAGATCAGCAGACAAGATCGCGCACAGGCCGCGCGAACACGAGACCGCGCACAAGCCATGCGGTCTCAACAACGCTCCTTCCTTAGATCACCAGGAGCAAGCTAGAACCATCTGACCGACTTCAACCAAGTCGCCAGATCACCAATATAGACCGCCCGGGTAGACGGTCATATAGGAACAACCCGTCCGACCTTCCAACAAGGAAGCCAGGCAAACTAGCAGACCTACTCGGGAACAAACCGCAGCTTACCAAGAACAGACCGGAACAACCAGCAGACCGCCAGAACAACCCGGCAGAGCCAGACCGGCAGATAACCTATACAAGCCGCGCGATCACCGCGGTCTCCCAAACCAGACCGCCCGGTCTCCTCCACACCACTTCAAAAATTCAACAGGTCTGCATTTAGCGTTCCAGAACAACGGGATTTGGCTATCTGCAGCCCAATCCGAGGATATTTTGGTAATTCCGCGGGCCAGTCTTGGGCTATTTGCAGCCCAAATCCAGAAATCCTATAAATAGGACCAAGGGGACACCATTTGGAGGCAATCATATCCTAGGCTAGCTCTCTCTCCCTCTCCCTCCCCAGGTCTCTCTCTAGTGGGGTGAGGAGAGCCTCCAGTGGTGCCCAAGCCCGGCATTGGCTTGGGAGGGGAAGCGCTCTAAAGATCTTCCGGGTATGTGGTGGGACCTCCTCGCCGAGCCCTTGGTCCAGTTCATAGTGCCTCAACCTTCAACCTAGAGCTCTCCCTTAGGGGGGTAAGTGTTGGTCGCCCCTTAGCTTGCTGAGGGTCCCGAACTCCACAGAGACCGAGGCTTGTTCATCAAGTTGCCGGTTTCAACACCCGTGATGCCTTGAATTAATTTAATTCAAAACATTGGCTCAATCAATCACTCCTACTGAGTCCCTCCATCCACGCCCCTCACGTCTCGTGTTGCCCTAAATCCATCCTCTTGCCTCGAGCCCGATGAAGTTTTTTCTCCTCTCAATAAAGATGATTTAATATCTCTTTTGAAGCTTTACTTATGCTTGTAATTTAGTATGTTCGAAAATCGAAACGATGTTTAAAAATCGAACCGAACCGATCAATTTCGATTCGATTTTAGTTTAGAGTGTGTAAAAACCAAGATTATTCAGTTAGGTTCCAATTCTGTTCTCGTCATGGGTGCTGCTAGTTTCGTTTGCCCGCATACTAGCAACTCTCTAAAGTTTTGCAACGACGACATGGTTGGCCTCGACAACTTCAACGACTATTATGAGCCCTCCCTGAAGCTCGTCTGTCAGGTTCTACTCTCGCACTTAGGCATCTTCCCTCCCAAAGGCGACATCAACGACGATCTTCTTCTTAGCAAACTCTTCGATCTTGTCGCCTTCACCCACACTCTTCACCTCGCGGCCTTAACCAACGTCTAATACGTGATGATGAATCTTAGGTCATATGTGCACAACAATGTAGCATTCCTCTCCATAGACAAGAAAGTCAAGGGTGAAAGAGGCATCATCGACAGTGTTTAGAAAGTCAAGGGATTGAAGAGCAAAAAATAGTTACAAACATGTTTTGAATTTGGATATGAGTGTACATGAAAACCAAACCGATTTGAACCGAGCCAACTGAACCAAAGTTTGGACCGAACCGACCGGTTCGATTTCGGTCTACATATCCGATAAACCGATGCAACCGAACCGACGAATCATGTTTCAAATGTTTTGCGTTTCGCGTCCGTCTAAACTCGCGAGCCTTCCTCCCATGAGTCTGTGTCAGATCCCGTGATCCGTGATGAGTGAATTAATTTATTTCAAAACATTGGCTCAATCAATCACTCCTCCCGAGTCCCTCGATCCTCGCCCCTCGCATCTCGTGTTGCCCTAAATCCATCCTACTGCCGTGAGCCTTACGGAATTTTTTCTCCTCTCAACAATGATTGTTTTAATCTCTCTTTTGAAGCTTTGCTTGTTTTTGTAATTAAGTAAGTTGGAAAACCGAATCGATGTTTAAAAATCGAACCGAATCAACTAGTTTCGGTTCGGTTTCAATTTGGGGTGTGTAAAAACTAATACTATTCGGTTCTGTCTTGATTTCGTCTACCGTTTACATGCCTAAATTTAGAGAGTGGATTGTCTATAAATAGCAAGAATAATGAACCTCATTAATTTATAGTCTATAAATAGCATATTGATCTAGAAATATAATTTCAAGATATACATTTATCAAAGAACTGTAAATAGAAAAAACAATTAAAAATAAAAATAAAATAAAAATAAACCCGCTAATATCATCACCTGTTATTTATTATACAGACAATACTCGTGGATGCATTCATCTTCCCCCTCAAATTATTTTTATTAAAGCTGCAATAATTTTATAATATTATATATTATATATATAATATATATATATATACTTTAATTAGAGAGTCCAGACTTCCCAGCGAGCTCGAGCTGCCTTCGTGTTCGTTCATCGTCGTCCTCATCGCCATCACCGCCGGTTTCTCCGAGTCGGACTCTTTTCCTTTCCACTTTTGGAGTTCTCTTCCTCCTGGTACGACTTTTCATCCGGTCAAATCTCCCCCATCACAAGTTCTTCCCTCGATTCCACATCGTCCCCCTAAGCTCTCCCCATTGCACTATTTGTCTACACCGGTCCGGTGGCGATCCTTCACACGGAAGTCTTTGGTTTGCGGGAAATTTCATCCGTGACTGGAGATTCCAATTTAGGGTTGGCATTCTTTTATAAGGAAATATTATTTTCTGTCCTCTAGGGTTTGTTTGTTAGGTACATCTCCGCCCTCTCACTTGCAACGCGATTTATCTTTATTTGTTTACGATTCTTCGACCGCAGGAGGAGTTGGTCGGAGGAAGAAGATTTTTTACTCTGGTAACATGGCGATGCACGAGAGGAAGACGATAGATTTGGAGCAGGGCTGGGAGTTCATGCAAAAGGGCATAACGAAGTTGAAGAACATTCTGGAAGGGCTTCCAGAGCCGCAGTTTAGTTCCGAAGACTACATGATGCTCTACACGTACTACTCCGGGGTTCCTTTTTGTTTTCAGAGATTTGATGTTGTTTTTGTATGTTCTCTGACTGGTATTTTTTGTGCTAATCAGAACTATCTATAATATGTGCACACAAAAGCCGCCCCATGATTACTCACAGCAGCTGTATGAAAAGTATAAGGAGTCATTTGAAGAGTACATTAGCTCAACGGTGAGGATACCATCTCTGCTATGGAGAAATCTATGTTACATTATTATTGATATCTTTTTTTAGTCAAATCCCATGGTGATTGTGTGACTTTCATGATGAATGTGACCAGGACTTAGGATAGATATACTGTTTGGAGTCTGTCTCTTGGATTTAATTTCTTACGCGAAGGCAAATTTGATTGTTTGAGCTTCTCTAATCCAACCAAGATGATATTTTTTTGTTATTTTATATCCAATGAGAATTAAGCATGATTCTGGTCATGGAAATGATGGAGTTGTTGCCATCATAAACCTGGCAATTCATTGTTCATGATCTGGTAGGTGTAGCTACTCGACTTCTCTATGATCATTTGATGTTCAGTTTCCTGTACAAATGAAGTTGTAAAATATGAATATATGATAGGTGCCTGAAAATTTTGTTTTTTTTAGAGTAGAATCACTTTCCAGAAAATCTGGATTTGGGGGATTTTTGTTTGGTAAGGGAAATATTTTGTTCTCTTTGGCACATTGTGCTTATTTTTTTTATTTTTGTAAATTTGTGAAAATTCTTAGTGACGGGAATCACAGATTGAGGGCGGGTCAACACATATTGGGACCCACACAAATGTACATACGCGGGAGGCGGAGATATGATTGTGGTATAGACGATTCGAGCCGGTAGTCATTTTCAGAGCGATGATGACATGGTTTTACGTATTTTTTTTATATTTTATGTAAAATTAGTGGATTTATGTTCAGATGATATTGAGTGTCGGTAGTGAGTTCTAAGTCTATACATAGGGGGTCTGGGGGACTAATTTCCAGGCATCACGTAGTTTAGATAGATTTTCCAAGCTCTTACGGTCTTCTCACGGCGCCGATTCCGTAAACACTTGGTGTCAAAGCCAAGGTAACTATTTTTCTCCATCATCTCACTAACCCTTACCGGCTCTCTACTCCATAAAATTTACCATAACTTCCACATAACCATCTACTAGTAACTACCACCCATATCCCTTAAAACTACTACAAACTTCTGTAACTGCTCCAAACCGCCAATAACTACCCTCTTTTCTTCATTCTCCGCGTTACCTGAACAGCAGGACACTTCCTCCAAGCCATAACCACTATCTTCATCAACCAAGCCCCGTACTCACATCAAATTCACGTCCAGAACCACCTATCCAGCCACAAATTCCCTAGGTTTCTCCATTTCCTTTCAATTTTGTCTCAGTTGAACCCCAAAATTCCTCCCAGCCACCTCATGCCAAACCCACCTTAGCTAATTCCAATAACGGTCTAAATTCAGCAGCCCGCCACCCCTCTACTTCAATTCCTGCACGAAAACTGCCTGACTCCTTCATCAATTCTGTCGCACAGCCCCTCCTTACCCTTTATGACTGCTACCAGCCACATTCCAGCGAGATCTAGCCCTGTTCCAGGGTTCCTGAACCTGCCGGCCAACATCTACATTCCAACTACCATATTATCCATCCCATCACCCCAACACATTCCCCATAGCTTCATTGCTTTCCCACTAGCATCAATTCACTTTGGGAACCCAAACAGTGCTAAATTTCAGCCCAGGATGCCGAAAACAGTGCAGAATTTCAGCAAACCTGCTGTCCAGCCATTCAAATCAGCCCTTTACCTCTTTTTCGGGCTCAGATTACTTCTGTAGGTTCAAATTTGAAGTCTAAATTACTTTGTGTTGATTATTTAGTGAAGATACATATGTTTCGAGATCTTAATCTGTAAAAATTTGCCTAGTTTTAATTATATTCGAAAGATCAATTCGTCGGGTAATTAATCGAAGCACTGTCTCTTTAATTTTAATTGGATCTTACTTGCGTTTCTAAAATTTCATCTCTATTGTGTGCATGCTTGTAAATTTTTCTATTAATTTAAAAAATTATTGCAATTAAATGTTGGACTATCACATGTGCATCGTATCATTTTATGATTCACCACATTGCCACACTAACACTCATGTATTGGAATTCTGTTAGAGCACGATTCCATCACACATCTAGAGCTGTCCTGTGTCAGTTAGGCTTGGAGGGGTTTTCATTTTTACCGACAGTTAAGGTATAGATTTCCTTCCCTTAGATGCTTATTTTTGGAGATTTGTTCCGATATCGAGCATAGGTATCATTTTTTAGGACTGTGTTAACTTTAGGATGTCAATTGGAGTTGATCATTGCAAAATACAATCATACTCTGAGCGGGCTGATTTTTTTTTCAAGATTGAGTTTTGTAATGCAAATTATAGTCATGGTTAAGCATAAAGTACAAATTTCCAAGTCTCTTTTAATTTTGCCAGAGTAAGCTTATGAATTCTGGATCTAGATTTCCCTATCTAATCTTGATAAATATTTCCTTTTGTTTCCATTCCCTCGAAGTTCTTACATTTAAAAACCAGAGGTGACACATGATAAATGAAGTGTGAATGTGTAAACACTCCCCAAGGAAACTCTAAAGTGGTGTGAGTGAGGTGTCGTGGGGATCTAAGCATGATGTGATGCACAAGCTATTGTCCAAAGAGTAATTGACAATAAATTATGAAATTAATAAAGAGATACATAGGCCACCACGTTTGAGATTAGAATAATAGAGAAACAAGCAATTTCAGGTTGAATTAAGGTCAAAGGTGCTTCAGTAAAATGTTAAGCGAATAAGTCCGGCAATAGAACAATTCATGGGCAAATTCATACTAATAATATCCCAAACAATATGTTGTTCACCAAATATGGAACACTAAGTAATAGTGACCTAATACGAGAACTTACAAGAGCAATCAGTATCCGGAGAGGTGAAGTGAAGGGGGAAGGCCGTGCAGTGGAGTTATGAAGGCTGGGAGGGGTTCTTTGCGCTGGGAACAACAATTGGATAGCTGGCATCTGAGTCTTCGACTGCTGAGTGATGACTTTTGACTCCTCTATAAGTAGGTCACTGGTATGGTTTTTTTCTTTCTGGAGTGGGAAGGCTAGGCGAGTAAATCCATGAGTGGAGAATGACTGAATTTTAGTTCTGGAATGAATTCAGCCTTAGTTGTGAATGGAGAAGAAGGGGGGAGGGGATGCTCTGCTAGGCTTGGAATTGTGAATTCAGCCTTGGGAAAAGAGGGAAGGGGGCGTTAATATTCTTAACGTGTAGTTATGTTAGTGGATGGAGGTAGTTATTAAGAGTTGGGGTGGTTAGGAGGTAATTTGGAAGTGGGAAAATGACGATTATGTGGATTTGGGGTAGTGGAATGAGGTAGTTACCGCAGGAAGCAGATAAAAAAGCGGTTAAACATGGTCACGAGCAGTTTTTGGGCGGTTAATGAGTGGTTATTGAGTGATGAAGTTGTTATGGTGGGTGAGATGGTTAGGAAAAGTAGTTACCTTGCCTTTGACACCAAGGGTCCACAAAATTGGCACCATGGGAAGACCGCAAGAGCCTATAAATTATCTCCAAATTCGGCGATGTTTGAAAATCGGCACCATGGGTAGACCGCTATTTATAAATTTAGAGGCCATTAGGGACGGTCTAGATCATTCAGAACTTCAACCCCTAATAATACATGAAATAAAAAACAAAACAAAAATAAAAATACATAGAAATATCTCATCATCGCTCTGAACACGATTATGGTCTCGGATCATTCATATGACGATCCTAACTATACCTCCTGCGTATGGGAACCCGTGCGGGTTCTTATAAGGGTCGACTCGCTCGTGATCCTTGGTCCCCATCAAGAGGTCTACTCTCAATAAGCAACTGAAAGAAGGAGCATGATGAGGAAAATGTTCTTAAAATTTAATCTTTCATTATGCGGATTTGGTTAAGGGAAGTGTTATGGGCCGCTCAGTTGGTGATAGGAGCAAGCGTTAAATGCTTCTATCAAGGAGGTCTGGGGATTGAGCCCCGGCCTCAACACCCCGCCGCGCTGAGAACACGTGCGGAGAGGGGTTGGGGTGGATGGGTCGCGGCCCTGTTATATGGCTCGACCGGCGGGGAGAAGCCCGTGAATGAGCGGCCCATAACAGGAAGTTGCCTATTTTATTTTATTTTATTTATCAGTACTTACGTTTTCATAGATGTGTATGAGATACAATTGTCCATCTCTTGAAATTTTCTCATTTTAAAACCAGAGGCCTACCCCCAATAAGAATCTGAGAGAGGGAGATTGATGAGAGAAATGTTGTTACAGTTCTACACGATTGAGAGATTTGTTCTTTCATTATGTGCATATATTTATTTGGTTAAGGGAAGTCACCTATTAAGGCTATTAAGTACTTGTCTTTATTTATCAATGAGTATGAAGTCAATTCTCTAACAAATTTAAGTATAGGCAAAGGGAGCTAATGAGTTTTGGTTTTAGCCAATCCAGTATTTTTTCTGGATGGTTATTTTACTTTTGTTTACATTTTCTGAAAGCCATTACATTTAAAACCGAAGGCTTATTCCCCATAAAGAAAGTGAGAGCAGGATATTGAAGAGAATGTTCTACTTCCAATGCTACTGTTATAGAAAATTTATATATCCTCTTGCTATATCAGCATGTTTGTATACCTAAATGGTTAAAGTACAAGACTTGCTTGACGTCTGAGCGAGTTATTCCAAGCCTTGAGTTGAAATCAATCAAATTGTGTTTGCAGAGTATATGTGCTAGAATGTTTCCAGTTTAAGTAAATAAGCAATGCTATATAATTTTTTTTGAATATTGCAAGCCTGCTTGTACATTTTCTTCAAGCTTGCGCCATTCTTATTCAAGCTTGTTAGTTTATTCTAAAGTTGTAGGAATACTTGAGGACTTGAGGTGTTCAATCATTATTATTTAATCTTATTTTAAGACAAATATTAATGATATAGACCAGAAATAACTAATAAAACTAGCTACTAATTTCCTCAACCTGCATATATATTGCCTAACTAGAATTTAGGGATGCAACGCAGGATGAATATGCATGAAGGACACGGGATGCTTAATCACCCTAAATGAATGCAAACAATTATGTGACAAGTACCAACTAAACTAAAGATTTGAACGAGTGCATGCACGTAATCCGATGAACCTATGACGACTAACCCTAAACTCTAATGCGATGCTCGTGAATGATTTTATCTTGCAAGTATTTTCGACGCGTTATTAATTAAACAATATTAATTTTAAAATCTTGCGCAAACACCACAATTAATCACAAATATTACAATTTAAATAAACATATAATAATTGCAATTAAATGAGTGTGCACTGAAATTAAGTACATGATGAATACATGTTACAGTTCTACAAAAAGAGAAACAATCACACATTAAATTGAGTAAAATATTACTTGAAATAACATGACATATCCGTACAAGTGTAAAGCACTGACAGTAAATGTGGATCTCACCAAATAGAGGAGTCGTCATTGTAAGGGCGGAAATCTAGTGATCGTAAGAGCATCAGTGGCCATCCGAAAGGGTGATGGTGACTTTTCTGCACTAGATCAGAGAGGTATTGTGTAGTGGGAGAGGTATTGTCCCGTGGGTGTTCTGAAAGGACTATTTCATGGGGGGGGGGGGGGAGAGATGGTGGGACTACAAGATGGCGATTTGTGGGTTGTGGAATAGCTAACAGGGATTTGGAGGGGTGCAGAAGGGGATGGAGGTGTCTGTTCAGGGATTGGGAGGTTGACAAGGTGCTGGGACAGGGAGGAGGAAGGCTGGTCAGGGATGTGTTGGGTTGGAGAGCACCGGGAGGGGAGTTTTAGGGATGTGTGAGCGGCTACGAGGTTGGAGGGGAATGTAGGAGGCGACATAGGGCTAAGAAGGCATCAACAAGGTGTATGTAGAGGGGCGACACTGGAAGGCAATCCAAACTCAGTTGTTGTAGGAGGGAGTGAGGGACAACTGTTGGTGTCGGGGAAGATGGTGAAAACGACGAAGGGCTCGAAACTGGAAGCCAAAGGTAAGGGAGGCTTCGAATGGGCGCGTCGACACCTCAGAGGCAGGAACCTGCATCGTTGCACCGCATGTGGCTCTTGGTGTCACATCGAGAGCGATGATCGAGCGACTTCTCCTTGAGAAACCTAAACTCTCGGTAACCCTCATTTGTTGGCTGCCAGCATGATGAGAAAATTTCAAGACTCAAGGGTAACCCTCATTTGTTGGCTGCCAGCTTGCTTCTCGGTGAGGGAGGCTCATCAAATGGATTTCTTGGGGTCTCGAGGAGGGACTCATTGTGGGGGCCAACAATAGTAGGGCGATTCTTCAGATGAGAATCGTCGACAATGATAAAGTTACCAGGAACACAAGGAACAACTACAACAAAGTCAATATTATGCTCAAGAATATCACTCATAACGTGATTTGACACTACCTTGCCATGAAGCACTGATGAACAAGTACTCAAGGGTGAGTCGATGGTCATGACAATATCTAAATCAATGACTTTGATACGATGCTGGCAAATACCTCTGATATAACATCCATTTCATCTCCACCCAACTAGTGAGCGCAAAGATGATCTCGCTCGCAGGTCCTCTCAATTATAGACCAATATGCTCTCGCTTGATCTAGATGTAAAGTTTTGCAAATTTGATGCGGCGCTTTCTGAATATTTTAAAATAATCGAGATAATATTCCATGTCCACGAGCCAAATAACTAAAAGACTCCAAACTCGACAAATCATCAAACGGTTAGGTAACAACACAAAATATATAATGGAGATCTCTCTCGAAATGATGATCATTGTAGTCGTCATCCCTAAAATAATCGCGTCATGTCGAAGGGTCAACACGACCCTTACATGTGAAGATGAGCATGATCGTCGTAAGAGTACAAAGACTTCAAAATAGAGATACTATGGGGTTGTATAATCAGATTCATCTCCCTCAAGGAGAAAGGTGACAACGGTAACTAGTCATAGATGCCTATAGATTTTACTGCTGCGTATCAAATTAAAACTCGAACCGGAGGCGCTACAAGTAAATACAGGAAGAATAGGTGTTACATGTCTACCGAAAGAGAAGCAATCACATTAAATTGAGCAAAATAGTACTTGAAATAACATGACATCCGTGTAAGTGTAAAGTATTGAAAATAAATGTGGATCTCACCAAATAGAGGAGCCATTTGTGTAAGGACATAAATCCGGCGGTCTCGTCTGCGGGACTGGAGGGGGAATATAGAAGGCGATATGATGCTAAGAAGGCGGCGGTAGGGGCGCCTGTAGAGGGAGGTTGTGTCTGGAAGGCAATCTGGACGCAAAGCGAACTCAGCTGTTGCAGGAGGGACGACCGTTGGTTTCGGGAAGATGGGGAAAACGGTGCTAGGCTTGAAAATTGGATGCCGAAGGCATGGGAAGCGGCGGACGGGGGCGTCGGCACCCCCGGAGGCAAGAACCTACAACGCCGCACTACAGATGGCTCTTGGTATCGCACCAATAGCGAAGATCGAGTGACTTGCTTCTCTCGGGAAAACTCTCTCGATTACCTTCATTTGTCAGCTACTAGCATGACATCAAGGGGGTGATTAAGTTAAATACATCCGATGACTACGGTCGTTCGACGAATAATTTAACATAACTCTCAAAATAGACCTCAGAAAAATAAAAGAAATTATGTAAAAATATGTAAAATCTAGCCAGTCGCGGTCTCCCCGATCGTCCATCTGACGATCCACAAATGTCAATCTCACAAATATCTGAATTAACACGTAATCGATCTCTAGTTGAAAATAACTTTTATCCAAAATATTACGGTTTATTTTAAATAATCTTTAATTGAATTACTTATTGAATATTAAGTGTACATGTTCTTTGTGATGTTTAATATCTGACATTTAAGTAACCTTTTGTTCTTGTTGTGCAAGTTCCTGGAAACTGGCCAAATAGATAATGGTAGATGAACAATCTACACTTGATCAAGTATGTTTATTTCCTAAAAATGTTGTTAAAGGCATTAAGGCGTAAAGAAGTCCTAGAGCCTAGGCTCAAGGCGCAGGCGTAAGTGTGTGCCTGATGAGGGCAAGGCTCAACTGCATCTCATTTCAAATAATCATCATCGAACTTCAAAATTCATCTTCTTGGTCATATTCTTCATCCATTCTAATCATCAATCATTCATTACTATCATTTATCTCTTAAGAAATGGGATCAGTGCGGTCACGAGCATCATATCGATCCCTTAACACTTGATTATCTTTCAGACACTCTAAATCATTCAAAAATTGTTGAATTGTTACATTAATTCCTTTTTTCTTCCCCAAACATTTACAACAAAAATCTCACTTATGCATGTCTTTTATGCTCCAAAGGCGTAAAATATGTGCGCGAAGGCACATAACTCTGAGCCTGATGAGCCTTGAACCTTAGACACGCCTTAACCAACATTGAATATAAAAAATACAAAGTTAGTGTTTATTGTACACAATGCATGTATTCACATGGTGACCTTTGTGTTTAGCACCATCATATGCACATGAACACAAAAGTATCTAAATTGTTTAAATAATAACAAATGGTTCCAGGAGTTGTTGATTATGATGGATTTTCTTCAAATTAGATACATCAACCTTTTGTTTTCTCTTGAATGTATTCATGTACGCAGGTCTTTAGAAGGAGGTAGAACAAATGCGATTTCAGGTGTGTATATGTATCCATGTATAGTCTTTAGGAAGGATTATATGTAGCGGTAAGTGTAAATTATTTGGTGGCATTTATGGACACTGAAAGTAAATATTTGGTGGCATTTATGGACACTGAAAGTAAATATTTGGTGGCATTGACACTGCAAGTAAATGTTGCAAGGTGCATCAGGAATGAAACTTTATGATGGGAAAACAGAGAACGTGGGAACACGAGCCGGACCAGATAATATTCAAACACATGTATGGAAAGACAAACTACGAACACGGGCATGGCAATGTAGGACACGAACACGGGCATGATAATGTAAGATACGAACACAGGCATGGTGATGTAAGATATGAACACAGACATTACAAGATAAGATACAAACCTAGGCATTACAACATACGAACAGGGGTGCGGGCACGACTATGCAAGATACGAACCCAGACATTACAAGATAAGATACATATGCATTACAACATACGAACATGGGCATGGCTGTGAAAGATACGAACACGCGCATGGCTGTGAAAGATACGAACACGGGCATGGATGTGAAAGATACGAACACGGGCATGGCTGTGAAAGATACGAACGCGGGCATGGCTGTGAAAGATACGAACACGGGCATGGCTGTGAAAGATATGAACAAGGGCATGGCTGTGAAAGATATGAACATGGGCATAACAAAGATAAGATGCGTAGACATTACAACACGCGAACACAGGCATTACAAGGTGTGTACACAGTCATCACATGATAAGATACAAACTCGGGCATTACAAGATAAGAAACAAACTAGAGCATTACAAGATAAGAAACAAACTCGGGCATTACAAGATATGAATATGGACATCATTACAAGATATGAATATGGACATCATTACAATATACGAACATGAACAATACAGGATGCAAATATGGACATTACAGAATAAAATACAAACAATGGGCATTGCAACATAGGATACAAACATATGACTTTGTCTATCTTATAAAAGATAGGACGTATACTTAGTTGGTCATATAGTTTAATTTTAATTATTAATAATGTTTTTTCTCTTCTTATGCATTTATAATCAACTAGGGCATTACAAGATAAGAAACAAACTAGGGCATTATAAGATAAGAAACAAACTAGGGCATTACAAGATAAGAAACAAACTCGGGCATTACAAGATATGAATATGGTCATCATTACAATATACGAACATGAACAATACAAGATGCAAATATGGACATTACAGAATAAAATACAAACAATGGGCATTGCAACATAG